>CM053791.1:193263997-194651497 GCA_028749045.1 Cupressus sempervirens | reverse complement strand
AAGATAAGCATGACAACCAAGCATGGGTCTTCTCCAACCTTCTAGATAAGTCTTAAGGTTGTAGACACCATGTGCTCAAATAAAATGCTAACTCCTAAGTGTAGACAACTAGTGCAAACTTAGAGTGCAAACTCCAGTGTTGTCTATATGACAACTCTCAAGAATTTGCCAACTCCTATGTTAGCAAATATTTAAAATAATGCACAATTATTAATTTAATATTTATTTTTACTCTTTCCAATTTAATTAATTTATTTAGTAAATCTCATGCACTAACTTTAATAATTCCACTTTTCAATCTTATTATATTTATATTTTAATCACATGAGATTTAGAATCTTTTAATAATTTAAATATATCTTCCACTTTTAAATTTCATTTTTCCAAAACTTAATTGCTAAAATATTTATTAGCTTTAATAAGAATATTATTTAGTCATTTATTTAAAAATGAGCTCCAATATATTATTATTAAAATAAATGTTGTCACATTCCAAATTTAAACTTTAAACTTTTATCTTCAAATTTAATTATTTTATTTAATTAATTTCCCAATTAATTAAATAAAATAAATATTAAAATATCATATTAATTTTCTATTTAATTAAACTATTAATTAAATCTTTTAATTAGGCTTAATTAATAGAAAATACTTCAAATACTCATAAGGTAAAAATATGAAAATCCATCATAGCCAAAATACATACAAAATCAAACCAAGGGTTTATATCACGAATTATGTTATCCAATGTATTCGGAGGGTACTCAACTCGGATACTTGTCCTAATTTTCCAATTAGAACAAATGGCTTAAAGGGTTGGGATTTGGACTTGAGAATTTATCTCCCCTCTCTTATCATTGAGATAATATGATAGGGTACGCTCATCTTGGCAATTCAAGGAAGTCGATACCCGGTACCTGCAACCTGCATAAAAACCATGCATGTACAAGCACAATATATACTAAGCTAAACAGGCAATGGCAGGAAGTGGTGCATCGTGTAGATCCCGACTAGCAGGTGACTACGACTCCCTTAACCACATCAAACACGCCATACAAAAGCAAACACGCAAAGCAAACACGCACACCATACACATGCAAGTATGGGGTAAGTATCCATAATAAAACACATATGATAATAAAATATCTAACTAATCATCATTAATAACTGAAAGCAATGTAATAATCACCATCGATAATTGTGAACACTAAAAATAATCATGAAATGTAGAGTCTAAGTAATCTCATGACATAATAAACTGAATCCATAACACAATATCTGATAATCTCAAAAGAATGCTGCTAACCAACAACATAAAACTAGCTCCAAAAGAGCTCAACAATGATAGCAAAAATGCGAACTAGGGGCAGGCACTACAGATGTAGCCTAGGACTGGGTGAACCATGTTAAATCTTTGTGTCTTCTGTTCTATTTGTGTGTGCTTTTTTTTATCGATAAAATTCTAATGCCCTTATAAATTGTATTAATATTAAAATAATTATAGAAACTTCATTCAAACAAGTACTGGTAGGAAAGAATGGAGAAGAAAACCTCTAGTCTTTCCCTTGACATTAGTCCTATACATTGATACAAAGTTAAAAGGGGTATACTCGAGTTTATAAACTTTTTTGTGGCATGCTCTTCACATGCATTATGAATAATTTTGTTTTATTTTCGAGTGCCCTATATCCTAATTGAGGCCTTTAAATATTTGAAGGAAATTCCATTATGATTCATTATTGTCTTGTTTCTATAGCGCTAATTTTTGTTGTTGTCCTTTATAGAATTGTAGCTTGCAAGTCCTTTCATTTCCTAGATAAAAGGTATCTACAAAAAGAATGACTCATCTTGGCCAAGATCAATGTTAGAAATGAATTATATCATTAATGATAGTAAAATAAATGTCTAAATTAGTAATCCATAACCTTAACTTATATGCTGACTTGTTACTTTTTTATGTTTTAAGTTACTTTTTGAATAGTGGTATTTATATTTCTTCTTTCTAAAAATTATTTATGATTCATTATCACTACTACTTAGGTTATAATTAATATGTCCTCTCCATTTGCTCCTAAATTTTCCAATTTATCTGCTTCTTTAGCCTTCTCTAAAAAAGTGTTTTATCATAATTTCTTCAAATGAGTTGAGTATTGTAAGTGTGTATTCTAGTTTAGACTACAATTGCCAATTACAAGTGCTTTCCTTTCTAATGGTGTTTAGGATGATTTGTGAATCTCCCTCTATCATTACATTTTCTATCCTTCGATCCTTGCTAATGTTGAGTCCTTTGATTGGTGCTTCCATCTCTGCTAGGTTATTAGAGATATTCCTTAAAGATTTAGCTTGAGTTGCAAGACAAGTAACTTTGTCCAAATATAGAGTACACCCTAACACTAATGTACCCAAGTTTACTCTTGAGGCACCATCAAAGTTCAATTTTACCCATCCTAGTGGTGGAGTGACTCATTTGCATTCTGCTTTGGCCATTTTATTTGCTTTAGAGCAAAGTAATTGAGGATTGATGTGGTTTGTCCAATTATTTCTCATCTCTACATCCTAGTCTGTGAATGATCCTTCTTCTATGTTATAATTCCTTAAATTGTTGTTTTCTACACCTATAATGCTTCCCTCCACTTTATTGAGAAGAGGCATGATCTCCATGGTTGCATTACATAATATTCTTCTATTTCATTCTTTCCATATTTCCCATAGTAATATTGAGGGGGATAAGAGTTAAATACTATTGCAGACTCTTAGCATAGAATTTTTAGGCCAACTTTTAAAGTGGTCCAATAATGTGTTTGGAAGTGTTGAATGCCAAATTAGTTTTTGGCATAGCAATGACCAACATTCTTTTGTGAAAGGACAATAAAATAATAAGTGTTTTGTTGATTATGATGCATGTTGGCATAAGGGGCACTTGGATGGACCTTCATACCCCATTTTCATGAAACAATCTATAGTTAATATTCTTTTATGAAGGTAAGCCCATAGGAAGATGCCTACTTTAGGGAGACATATCTTATCCCATCATAAATTTAATGGTATCTCAATTTCTTGCCATTGTTGAGAGTTAATGATCTTGTCATAACCTTTCTTTACATTGTAGTTACCATCTTTTGATGCCCCCTATATTAACATGTCACTCATTTCTTTATGAATTTTTTTTCATTTATTTATAGTTTCTTCAAAGAGTTTTTTCTCTTGAGTTAATAGAGTTTCCTCAAGTGATTTCCATTGCCAACCCTTATAGAGGTTACCATTTACTTTGGTTTTATAATCACTTACTTTAGTTCCCCGTTGGTTAGTGAGATTTTCACAAATATTAATGGGAAGGTTCAAATAGATCAAGGGAGGGAGTCCATACCACAAATCTTTCAAAAATAGGGTATCCTCTCCCTTTCCTATATCCCAAGTAAGATGGTTAGTTATTAAGAATCGAGAGTTCATCATGAAATTCCAAACACTAGATCCTTTAGTGGGGTTAATAGTCCTAAAAATAGATAGAGGTTCATAAGGGTTTAAATATTTAGAGTATAATATTTTTGCCTATTTACTTCCTTGCTCTTGGTACATTCTCCACAACCAATTTAGCTCCTAATGCACTTCACTTTTCCAATTAAAAATAAAAATTTTGAGACCTCCATATCCCTTAGGTTTGTGAATGTTTTCCCATTTTAATAAGTTCTTATTTCTTTTTTTCTTCCATCCCTTGCCAAAAGAAATTTCTTACCTTTTTGTCTAATATTTTTTGGTACCTACTAGAAGAGGGAGGCAATACATTTGGTATGTGGGAATTGCTGATAATATTGATTTTATCATAATACTTCTTCCTGCCTTGTTAAGCCACTTACCTTTCCAGCTTTCTACTTTCCTATATAGTTTTTCTATTATTGGTTTCCACGTTTTTTCTCCCCTAAGCCCTTTATCTAATAGAGTACCTAGATACTTACAAGGGAAATAACCTTTCTTGTAGTCCATTAGGTTACAAATATTGTGTTTTAAGTTAGCTATTTGTGTGTGATTTATTCCTTTGTGTTATTGGTTATATTTACATGTAACTTCTATTTTTTTTGTCTAAATAATCCTAACAACTTGTAGCAATAATATCATCAAAGAACAAGCCTAGGTCAACATTTGCATTAATTGTCTTGTATCTTCAATTCAAGATGAAATCAAACATTAAGAATTTTTGTAAAAAGATATGGAGATTCACGAAATTTAGAAAAGCAACTGAAATGTTTATAAACAAACTAGAGACCAAAGGGAAAAAAATATTATTATATCTATTATCTGAAACTATACAGATTTTCACAAATTATACTTCTAATACTTGAATTCTAAAACCAAATAAAGTACAAGCACCTAATAGAGGGTAAGATGCCTAATGCAAATTTAGATTACATATTTATGTTGATTTTTTGGTTGCATACCTAGAATGGGAAGAAGAGAAATTAAATAATGTATCATATGTTTGTGTAGAAAGTGTTAATTATCTATGTAACAAAAAATGCAATGATTACCATAAATAACAATAGCTACAATGAATTAAAAATTATATACTTAAAGACACTCAACGAAGGATAATCTTTTAGATGTTAAACCAATCATTTATTTAATTTGAATGATTGAAATAAGCACAAGTGAGTATCTAAACACAAACAATAAATTCTTCATTGCATAGTATATAAGCATGATTGAGTTCCTTAAATACCACACCAAAAGATGTAAGTTTCGATAGATATATATGCAGTCACTATTTTCTTCAAACTTTTCAAGGTCAAAACCTCAGTCAAAGAAATAACAAGGTAGAAAGTTACAATTTTTGTTGAAATTCTCAATGAGGGATAAACCCAAATCTACTTTCCTTCAGTTTTCAAATACCTAAAATTTAGGAAAAAAGTAAAGCATTTATTTCATACATTTTTAGATATACAATCTTGAAATAAAATGGCAATGGGAAATACACATGAATATAGTCAAACTCCAATAGAGGTGCTTTTTTGTTGACATCTGATTAAAAAGATCACTATTGAAGAAGAGAGATTGTTTGCAAAGAGGGAGATTGTTGATAAAGAATGTTTTCAATCATTATTTTGTCATTGATGTCAAACTTGCTGGAATGACAATTGCTTATAAGATACAAGTACTATCACTTAGTTGATTGATGAAAAGGATTTAATCAATAAGATGTAACAAAAGCATCAAAGGGGAAGGTTGAGTTATGATTTTGTAATGAAGTACAAGGATTAGTTAAGACAATGGTAAAATGATGCATTGATAATACATTTGAAGATATAGAGGTTGGCTCCACTTAGAAACTCTAGAAGAATAAGTTGTAACAAAGTTGTTTGCAAAACTTGACTAAGTTCATTAGTGGGTGTCGAGCAAGCTAGTTCATGCTGAGCAGATTATCAGTAAGTGTCGAGCAAATGTAAAATTTAGTGTGTGCCGAGTGAAACAGAAGGAGCCAAGCAAGTTTAGGTGTCAAGCGAGTAATAAGTGCCAAGCATCAATAAAATTTAGTTGAAGCTCAGTGAATCCATAGTAGGTGTTGAGTATCAGTAAAACATAGTTGGTGCCAAGTAACACAGTATGTGCTGAGCATTAGAAATTCAATAGTACCGAGCTGCTGCATTATTTGAAAAGTCAAAGATTCGCTGGATCTAAGCTGACAAGTTTGTTACCTTGAATTTTGTGAACTAGATGGAGGATAAAAATGATGAGTCGGTGGCACAAAATTTTAGATAAACCATTTTTGGGTGAATACATGAGGATTCTTCATGATGTTTCTAGAAGGAAACAAGATTAAGGGTCGATTCATTGAATCTTACCTAATCCATTCGAACCAAAATTAAGAGCGAAAAGATTAGAGCAGGAAAAGTATTCCAGACTTCTATTTAAGGAGTTACAAGTCAAGAAGCAAGAGTTGCTGAGTGGTTGGTTGGATGTTAGGGTGAAGGCATTGAGAAGGAAGAACACAGTACAAAGACTCTACTTTGATAAGTGGCCACATAGGAGATTGCACTGGTACATCGAGCATGGAGACTCAAGGAGACGAAGCTTGAAAGGAGGACAAGCTGTTAGAGCTATAGAGACTGAAAGCCATGCAAATTTGAGAGCTGAATTGAGATCTAAAATTTGCAAGTTATGTTGTGAGTTGTATCAAATCAAAAGCCGTTATTGTTACTCTCTAACAATTGTATCAACTAGGGTAAAATCCTATGGACTTAGGTTGGTTTGACAACCATTTGTAAATCCTTTAACAGGGGGGCATTCCAAGTGAATGTTCTAAAGTCCTTTAACCAGGGCCACTTTTAACAGGGTAGTTGAAATCCTTTAACCAAGTCACATTTAACAGTGTGTTGTAGCCTTTAACAAGGCAGGCCTTTCACAGGGCATCACTTCAAAAAAGTGAGAATTGAGTAGCATGTTGCTGGTGGTTTTTCCCAAATTGGGTTTCCACGTAAATCATTGTGTTATATGTTGATCTTTCATGTCTTATTCTTGCATGTTGATTTTTTAGTAACTTGCTAGGATGAATGTTTAGCTTGGATGCATGATTAGTTAAATGGGCTCACTACAATTAGAGACAAAAATTTATTAGGACATTTGGACCTTGAATAACTGATTCAAACCTCCCCCCCCCCTCTTAGTTATTCTAAAGCATTCCTAACACTTTTCAACCTACATAAGAGCTTCAAACTTCAGATATAAAGGATACCCAACGAGTAAGGGAACACAACCTACTAGATCAATAGGAACTCATCAAAAGGGTTTTTACTACTTGAAATTTTTGTTGAAAACAACTACAACAATAAAAAAATTACGTAAAAGCAGTCATATGGCAAGAAATTATGACATACATAAGAAGAGCTTCAAACATGGTAGTAGAGTTTAACCTTTTTTCTAATTACTTTGGAATTAAACACAAGATCTTGGCCACAATATGGGGTTCAATATAAAGTCTTAATTTTTTTAGACAAACTTGTCATTGTTTTAGTAGGTAATGCAATCATGTCTTCCATTTACAAATACCTAGAATTTGATGAGGAAACCCTCAAAATATCTACCCAACAATAATTCGAATATGAGAAAAACTTATGCCATTTATTCCAATGAAAATAAGGTTTAGAAAATTGAGAACGAATAAACAATGTTAGGGCTGAGTGTACACACGAATACCAAGCTTCATGGCAAACACCCATCATTCAAACCCTACCATTTTTTCATATGTTAACACATAGCATACCAATGAGAACAAATTCAAATATTGACATTATTTATAAATGTAATTAATTAATCCTTATTCTTTTATTTTTATTATTCTTTTTTAAAAATTGAAATATCAATGAAATCCCTAGCAAAATTAGAAGTAGTCATTTAGAAAAAAGAAATCAACCATTAAAAATTAATTTAAAAATATATATATTATAAATTTGTCTCTAAACTTTTGAACTTCAATATTTTATTAAAGAAATTAATAGAACATGAACTAAAAAGTAAAATGATAGTAATTCTAGGCAAGAGCCTACAACAAAATGGTAAATTGTGAACCTCTTAATTGGGAGTTCTTGGGTTCAAATCTACTCAAGCTTAACTAATAATAGAAAAAAATAACCACGACAAATAATAATTATTAACCTTGGCCTTAGCTTCGACCTCTTACCAATCAAAAAAATTTAAAAATGATATTAATTCTAATTGTGAAAAAACATGATCTATATTTTTTCATTTTCTCTTTCAATTACTATTCCATCCTTTATCAAGTGATCAATAAATGTTGTGCCATTTCTCTATGTTCTTAAATAGACAAGAACAACTTAATCTCCCCTCCAATAAATACCATTTTTAAAAAAGAAATCAAAAGCAATATTCACCTCAACTTTATAGGATACTTTCAATCATGGAATCCAAGTTAAGAGAGAGCTCTACTAGTAATACTAGTAATATATGGTGTGGTACACAAAACACCATCTTAGACCACAAAGAAACACCAATTATAAGCAATAATATATTCTTTGGGCATATCCCTCCCAAATATATCATATAAAAATCCTTATGCAACCCCAAAAAATTAATAAAAATAAAAAATTAAAAGAATATGACTCTTGGCCGACATTATCCTAAGCTCCGTTTAAGCAATCACGGAACTCAAACTCTGATTCAAATTAATTAAATAACACGACACCTTAAATCTTACCCCAAATTGCACCTTCTCGGCTCACGCGGTTTTCGGGCTTTTTTTTAACGCTAACAGAGATATATTTTGTTTTTTCTCAGTCGGATTCGATTACACGATCGGCCTCAAGTGTTTTACACTCATATTTTCCTGTAATTTGCTGAAAGAACCCGCTGCTTTGAATCTCTTGTTCATTTCGATCCGTGAGAATGTCGTGGCAGGCGTATGTAGATGACCACTTGATGTGCGATCTGGGGCGGGGTAATCGCCTGTCTGCAGCTGCGATCATCGGCCATGATGGGAGTGTTTGGGCTCAGAGCGACACATTTCCAGCGGTTAGACGTTATTTTTTGTCCCTTTTGAAATTTGTTCTGGTTGTAGATCCATTTTTGGGTTTTTATCCGTGTGCTCTCGTGCCCTCTGGGTTGATTTCAATTTGCCGTTTACTGTGTCCGCTCCCTCTTATTCATCACTTTAGGGTTTTTCTATGCCCCAGTCAAATCCCCCAGTTGCATCTGGATCTTGATTATTGTGTTTGGACCGAATTCATTGAAGCCCTTCTTTGCAAACTTATCTGGATTTGCTGCCTGTCGCCTTAGATTGAATTTCTCTTACTATGAATGCCTTGACTCTATTACATACCCTTGGTTTTTATGAAATTTTTATATATTTTTAGTGTATAACACAATCTAGCATTCTGATTGGAGTGCTTTTATTTGAGTGGATTGGTTCGACATTAACCCTTGCTTGTAGTTTCTATTGATTTGGCTGTTTGTTGACTTGATATGCTCTCTCAAGTGCGCGTAATCTTTAGCCTTCGATTGGATAATTCCTCCGTTAATTCTTTTATATGCTCTATATAACTGTTAGCCTAGTTGGACATTTCCATTTTGTTCTCAATTTCACTTCCACGAAACCCTTTCCTGTCCTTCATTTTGGTTGGATTTTATGACGATGAACTTCTAACTTTTATTCTGATTGGATTTACTTTACACCAGATATATCTGTGTACATTGATTGGAGTTTTTCAACATATGAACCTTATCTCTATCTTTGACTGGATTTACTCCTTATCAGCGTTTACATTATGTTTTGATTTGTTGAGTGAATTGATTTTGGAACCATATTTCATTTAATTGGGTTACTGAGAAACATTATTGTTATTTTCTTACGCAAAACTTCATATTGGTTGTGGACACATTTTGAGTCATTAAACCTCAGTATTAAATTTGGAATGAAAGAAATGTTACTGTTTTTTACACCGCATTTGATTTATGTCATAACCTTATTCTCCGTTTGGATTGAAATCCTTTTATTATACCCTTTGTTGAATTAAATTGAGTTTGTTTCTTGATAGTTTCAGCATAAACTGGATTGAGTTTTCGTGCGTCATGAAACCTTTATGTGCAATCTAGATTAAGTTATCTCAAATCGTTACTTATTTAATGGTTTTGTCTCATGATAGTTTTGACTTGAACTGGACTGAAGTTGTCTGCACCATGAAACCTTTGTGCAATCTAGACTAAACAATGTGAACTCATTTAGAGTTATGGAATTTCATTATTGATTATATCAGTTTTTAGTTAAGGAATTTGATTATTGATTTTATCAGCTTATACTTGTTTCAGGATGCTACTTTACCTTGTTTCCTAATAAAAACTTGCCCTCTTGGATCTCATGGTAATTGGCCAATCTGTTTTCCTGAAAAGATTTAACAGTTCCTTTTTTGTTTTTCTGATAGAGGAGGTTTCTCTACAGATTTTAATGTATATTTAATCCCCTTTTTAACTTAGGCTATTTTCATTGGGTTGTCTTTTCTTAATGGCAAAATTAGTAGTATTGGGAAGCATATTGTTTAATCTTGCCTAATGCCATATTTGCATGGAGAATTGCATTCAACTATAGTGGGATGGTAGTTCTGTGTAAGACAGCGTTTATTGACATTAGCAAATGCACATGGATGCTGAAAGTGGGAGTGCGTTAAGGTTAGAAAAAATGAACTGGCTAATTTCATTGCTTTTGTGCTCATAATCTGACAATTTCACAAATAATTGCTGTGTGCAAATGTAGAAACTGGAACCTTGAGTATCAGATGTACTCTTGAGGTTTGTCAGATTGAGGCAACGATGTATCTCTACTATTATAGGTATTAAGTTACTGGTGAATTTAGTGGGTTTAATGCAGTCCACCCCAATGCTGCCTTGAATAGTGTATTTGGATGGGTGAGAGGCTGTACAAGTTCCTTGTAATATAGTTAGAATAGAATGGTCATGGTTGAATTCTAATGGGGTATGATTCTGTCACATGCTGTTCAGAATTGGAAGGAATAATTTTAAAGAAAGTTCTTATCTATTGGAGCAGGAGGCAGATCAGAAAGCAGAAATAAAATTGCTTTTTTCTCTGTGTTACAACTATATTTCTTAAGTGTTTCTTCTTCCATCAGGGCTTTCAATTTGATTTGGATTTGTGGATTCTGTGGGGGAATAGGTTGGCACTTCTATCAATATTTGGTGACAATGATGAAGTTTTTGGACTATATCTGTTAGTATTGAAAAGGGAATCTATATGAAACATAAGATTGATCTTTGTTTCGTTTAATCATGTTTGTGCAGATCAAACCCGAGGAGGTGAGTGGGATTATGACTGACTTCGCTGAACCTGGGTCCCTGGCACCAACAGGACTTTACATTGGTGGAACAAAGTATATGGTTATCCAAGGCGAGCCTGGAGCCGTCATCAGAGGAAAGAAAGTAAGAAAATTGTTTGTCTGAAATATATTTTTAGTTTGTGGCTGGTGTTTATTCAGATTTTGGCTGAGATAAAGTCTCTATGGGATTTGTATGGCATCTCAGTTTACTATTCAGTATTGTTGAATCAAGTAACATGGATAGAGAATTGCATCGACGGTGACTCTTAAGGCATTACAAATGGCGGGCACAGCTATAGTTTTTAGAGATCTATAGAATTGATATATTAGTGTTCTATATTATGTTGACTAAAACTATCGTTTCGTTTGGGTTGCTCTTCCTACTCTTCTAGACCCAATTGTGTGCTCTGATAACAGGTTTTCTTAGTAGATAAATTATGAGAAATATTGTAAATTCAAGTCCAGTGGAAATTCTGGTAGTTTTGAGTAAAAGATTCTCTGCAGTAGATATCATTAGTGAATCAGATAACTTTGTGGCATTTGCTTATTAAAAGTTGAGTTACAATTGTAATTGCCAGTTCTGATTCGGATTCCTATTGCTGCGAAGTGAATTGCCTTGCCTTAACTTGAATTTGGTCCTTTAAGTAATAACGTGGGCATTTTCAATATCACAGCTTACCTGATACGGAAAGCAATTTCTATTTTACACATGGACTTAGTTTTTGGGTTTGGTACATAAATTGCTTGTGTTTCACTATATTGCAAAATGATTGTAATATTTTCATAAAGGTCCAGGCATCCATTTCTCTCTTGAGCTGCAATGCATGGAGGCTTTACAATTATCAATATATTGCATCTCATGCCCTTTTTATTAAATGTTCTATATCAAACCATGGATTGTTAGTTATTACCTTGTTGATTTATCTCTTTTCACTGTCTCCAGGGATCTGCAGGTGTTACTATTAAGAAGACAACCTGTGCCCTTATTTTTGGCATGTATGATGAACCTGTTACTGCTGGTGAATGTAATATGATTGTCGAGAGGCTGGGTGACTATCTTATCGACCAGGGCATCTAATTGCCATTTACTCAGCTATGGTGTGAGATGGGGATTTTACTGCTCTATGTATTAAGACTCTGTCAATTGAGAAAATCCATGTTTCTATAAGTATTTGTAATTGTTCCGAAGCCAAGTTAGTGAGTACTGGTAAGTAAATATTTAATGTAGAGAAATGTTTGGTGTGCAAAACATTGTCGAGATGTTGCATCCACTTTCCTTGATCCATGTTCTTTCCTCTCTTTGGGGATTCTGATATCTAAGCGAAAGATATTTAAATTTGCCATTCGTCTGCTGTGTAATTTCATTGTTTTCTTTTTTGGTAATGCAACTTTGTTGCGTTCATTGATTGTTAATTGCATGGTCTTGCTACTTATTTGCTGTGGCATAAATTCTGGCAACTTATAATTGCAGTTTATAAGGTTTTAGTTTTCGTTAATCAATTATGCTTAAAAATACAACTGCTATGCTGTAGTGGCAGTTCACTGGTCAGTAAAATGGCAAAAAAATTCTGGGTTAAAGTTTTTCCTCAAAACGTTAGACGTTGTCCCTTTTGGATTTTTGTTTTAGATGGAAATCGGGATCTATCTTGTGGTGATGGATATAAATGCCAAGTTTCCATGTATAATTCTGTATGCGTTGTAGCTTTTGTTTTATTCCAATTAATGACATCTTCGAATGAAAGGCCTTTGGAAGTAGTCAAAGCAGGGTGGTATTTGGACTATAATTTGCTTAGTTGGGGTTGAATGTTGGTTTTCTGGAACGATTTATCTGATTTGATTTGCTTTGATTCTTTTGATTGTTTGGTGGGTATAATTTGGGACGTTGCCAATTTGAAAAAATGAAAATGAAAAAATATAGTGGATTTTTTTTGAATTTTTAATCAATTTGTTCTTCATGATCTGTTATTTTTGTAGGAAATTAAAAAAATAAAGTAAATCTAAAGAAAATTGAAAACAGTGTTTTTTCTTGAATATAAAAATTTTCGGGTCTTCAAATGCATTCCTTATCGAGTTTATCTAGCACCCATGATTTATAAATGGTCATGTTGACATAGTGTGCTCTCAATGGTAGTACAGGCTTAGATTACTCTAAAGCAAAATTTCCTAGTGCAATGGTTATTTTTACAAAGCAAGACAATATTTTTAACATTGTGACTTTTGTTTTGGCGAAATTCAGGTAAAAACAATTGGACAGTTCGAATATTTGAGTGGTATCTAATCAGCTGCTATCCGCACTAAACTTAGATTGCATAGGAAACTTCTATTTGTTCTGAAGTCCTTACTATTTCAAACAACTGAATATCAATTTTAGAAAGTTAAATTGCAATATTTATCCCTCAAATCAGTTATCACTTAAAATTGTTATGATTTATTGTGTTGCATGGGAAAGTTCTAATTGTCTTTAAGTCCATATTTGCCAACGAAATTGCTATCTCAAACAACTGAATGTTGATTACATGAATGTAGTTTTTTCCTTCGAATAAATGTGTAGCCATGAAATTGCAATTCCTGTCCCCTTCCTTTCCTCTCCCCCCTTTTTTCAGCTCAAGTCGATTTGTCTGTTAAAGTCGATATGATTTCCCTTTCTCCTTCTCAATTCTAATTGTCTTTTAAAATTTTAATGATTTCATAGCTAAGCTCATGAGATTTTGACTATTATGATGGCATCTCTAGCTTCTTCGTAATATTTGTGATCGTCTCGTAATATTTTATCGATGCTCATTTTTATGTTGTTATATTCTTTGAATATCCCTTGATCCTTATTTTGGAGCCATTATAAGAATTTACTCAACTTTGAATAAAAAGCTTAAGCTTCCATCACAAATGGGCAATTGGATTAACTTCAATTTATTTATTTTTGTTGTTCCTTATTACACATGACCTAACTTTGAATGGGCAAAGTGGGTTTAAACCTAGATTAGTATTGGGATGTATGATATCTTGTGGAGTTATAGTGCTTCCCTATCTTGAGCATCAATTAGATGCAATAAGTGTTCTATTCATTCTAATGAGAGATGGGTTCTTGTCAACTATTACTCATGAAACATGGGTCAATGAGTTTGACTTGAAAGCTGAATCAAAGCTAAATGTTGATAGTAATAACAACTAATTTTGAGAATGTGAGTATATCAAGACCACAAATGCTCAAGTACAATCTAGGAGATGACATGAATTATTTGATTGGAAGAAAAATAAAGCACGCTTAGAATTAAGGACTTTCTCTTGATTTTGAGTAAGATTGAAAGTTGGTCGAAAGCCTACAACACAATGATAAATTGTGAGCCTCTTATCTAAGATATTGGGTTTAGGTCTACTCGAGGATAACAAATAATAATAACAAACCTTGTTTGACCTTTTACCTATAAAAAAAGATTGAAAGAATAGACTATATATCCAAATTTGGCATTTGTTAAGTTTAATTATGAATTCTTATCATACAACTTATAATGAGAACATGCTAAGGTAGATGTTGAACAGTTGTGAAATTGTACACCACTTAGGTGCTTACAATTTACTATGATTCATTTAGCTCCTACTCTAGTGGTATATGACACTACATGCATATGCCAAATATAGTACACAGTTAATAAATGAAAATGATCTTTGAGAGTCTCTTGCTTGCAATTCTTGCAAGGAAAGTTTAGGAACCACAATATGGAAGGCCACATGTTAGATTAAACAATAAATCACATAGGGTTTACTAAGGGAATGATGAGATTTATGCTCCCCCTATTTCAACTTGCTATTAGGAAGGTGAAACATGTTATCATGTATACCATGGTAAATTGTGAATGCAAAGATTGGTAAGAAATGCCATGAAAAATGTTCAAGATGAACTCTATGTCTCATAGGGAATTTGGATAACTAGGAAATTGAACCACAATTTTAGTGCACCAAAAAATGTGAAAGTTAAAAGTTAAAAATGACCTGAAAAATAAGTCACTTTAAAAAGGAGCTTTATCTTGTGTGTGTGTGTGTGTGTGTGTGTGTGTGTGTGTGTGTGTGTGTGTGTGTGTGTGTGTATTTGTCTCCTTGCCGCTCACTCTCTCCCTACCCACCTTAGGAAACCTCAATATATATCTTATGATTCCTAATGGGTCTAAAGGGGTCATAAGGGATCTTAAGACAACTTATCATACACTGATGTATGGTAATATGTCTTAAGTGTTCCTAGAACTATTGATGTGTTGTATGACCCCTTAAGACCTCTTAGGACCCCTTAAAAACGAATAAATGGTAAGTGGTCTTAAGGTGTACTAGGACACATTAATGTGTTGTAGGACCTCTAATGACACCTTACCATGCATTAGTGTATCATAATAGATTTTAAGGGGTACTATAACATAATATTGAATCTTAGGAGCTCTTAAGAACCCTTACAATACCTTGAGGACCCATTTTGACATATTAGTGTAAGGTAACAGGTCTTAAGAGTGGCAATGGGTCCTATAGATCCTTAACAACTTATAAGAATCCTATGATTTAGATAAAGTAATTCTAACAAGCTATAAGGTGTCTTAGAACACATTAATTTGTCCTAGATCCCCTTATGATGTTGTAGGACCCCTTACCATACATTTCGTACATGGTAAGGCATCCTAAGGGGTCCCAAGACACATTGATGTGTCCTAAGTTCCCCCCTTAACATGTATAATAAGAGGTTTCAAGGGGACTTAATGGGTCTTAGAACACATTAATAATTCCTACAATCTCTTTACACCCTACCATGTTGTAGTGTATGACATATGGTCCTCAAGGGTCACAAGGGGTCTCTGAACACATTATTGTATTGTAGGACCACTAAAGATCCCTTAGGAACCCTTACTATCCACTAAAGGGTTTTTAATGGTATTAAGGGGTTATAGGATGCATTAATGTGTTCTAGGAAACCTTATGAATCCTTAGTGGATACATTAGTCTATCTTAATGGTTCCTAGGATCCCTTTAGACCCTTCGGAACTATAATATGTATGGTAAGGTGTCCCAAGGGATTAGTAGGGGTATTAAAACATATTAATGTATTCTAGGACCTTTTACAACTCCTTTGGACCCATTACCATTTACTAGCAAACACAAATGTAGAGTAGTGTGTCATGTGCCCTATAATGTTTTCTATAGGGCATTAATGGGTTCTAACATGTCTTAATTGGTCCTAATGTGTCCTAAGTGGTTATAATGGAGCATAATAGGTCCTAGGGCTACTTAGGAACCATTATGACCCCTTATGATACATTGGAATCACTCACATCCTCTTTGTGTCCTACAATGGTTAACATGTTATAAGGGGTCTTACCTAACCATTTATGACCCATTATGATCCCTTGTGATACATTACTAACCAATAAAACCAAATAGGCAACATTAGGAATGATTATGACGTCTTAGGGTAAATTAGTGTGTCTTATGATGGTTCATGTGTTCTAAAGGGTTGTAATTGATTCTTATGTGTCACAATGATTCCTAATGGATCATAAGGGGTTCTAACGGGCCATAAGGGGTAATAGGATCACTTAGTTAACATTAGAACCCTTTAGGACACATTAGGACCTATTAGGATACATTATAACCCATTAGTGCGTCTTAAGCCCCTTAAGGAAGCCCTAGTTGCATCAATAAGTTTTTCTTTGTTCTAATTGGTCCTAATGCATCTTAAGGGGTATTAATAGGCACTAATGAGTTATCAGATTACTTAGGACCATTTATGACCCCTTTAGAGACATTGAGACACATTAGTGTGTTCTATGATGTTCAATGTGTTGGAAGGGATCATAATGGGTTTTGCTATGTCATAATGGATCCTAATGGGGCTTAATGTTTCATAATGGATCCTAAAGGTTCCCCAATGTTCACTAATGATCCCTTATGATACATTAGGAACCATTAGGGCGCATGAGACCCCAACAATTGTGTCCTATAATGATTAATACATGCTTTGAGGAGTCCTCATCTATTGTAATAGGTTGTAATGGATCCTAGGAGATTTTAATGTGTTAATCGGTATAAATGGGTTCTAAGGGCTTACAATGACTCCTAAGGTTCTTATTACTACTTAAGACCCATGAAAACCCCTTAGGAAACATTAAATATATTTGGACACATTAGAAAACATTAGTTTCCTACAAGGCTTAATATTGTGTGTCATCCCAAGAATCCACATCACTCCCTCCCCCCACCCTCTCTCTCGCTCCCTTAACATGGTTAAACATACATGTCAATTACCAAACTAACAATATAATACAATCAATACAATAAGCAATGATCCTTCAATGATCTTGAAAAAGTTAAGGAATTATGGTTACAATCAATAGTCCATCGGGAATCATTTTCACAATAATGTGCGAATTCCTAAAATTTAACTAAGTCTGAAATTTCTTAAAAATCCTCAAAATCTAGAATCTTTATCGTAACTCCTATGAAGTTGACACCACTTTCAAACATAATGGAAGTATAAACATAAAATATAACTTAAGTATAGTTAAGAAAGGAAGAGATGCAACTTATACTTAAATGTTAAATTTTATGTATATGATCCCTGCGCTGAAATTGACATGGCAAGGCCTGTTGGATTTTAATTGGAAATCTAGAAGGAAATGTATTTATATAGGAAATTTTCATAGCGTGCACACGCTATAGTGCGATCACGCTATGTTTTTAATTTCTTGAGCTTGTGGCTCGAGCATCCAACCCATAGTGCAATCACACTATGCCTTAGATTGGAGAAAAAAAGAAAGTGGCATCTTTTTGGTACCACAACTTTGTGCACTTATCCAATGGTAAAACTAATTAAAGTTGATAATGTTTTTGATTAAGGAAAACCGGTTTTGAACTTTGCCTAAAACCCTTTACAGATCAAATAATATTCAATGAAGCCCAAACATTATAACAACAAACCTTAGTTGAAATAGGTCACCCGGAAAACAAGGTAACCAAGGTGGCCTCATAGATAACACAATTCTCTACTACCACCTAAATAGGTTTTAAACAGGATCTTGAAACCCCTTGGTACAAGATAAGATATTAAAATCGGGACCATGTCATAGTACAAAACAAAAGGCCAAAGAGACCAGGAGAACCAAAACAAAAAAGGAACAACCTCAAAGAGACCAAGCGGGTAGTAGGAAAAGAAAACCAAGCCTCAAGATTTACCTTTAGATCCTATCTTTTGAGAATGTAAAGACATATCAAATGATGGAATGGAGGGCTTCAACTTTTTTCCCTTAACTGTTGTCCATCCATCCTCCACCATTGCAGTAGCCTTTAGCCATGCAAAGTCATCCACACCACAAACAACCCCCAAATCCTGCTCAGCTAGGGAAGAAGAACCACCACCACACGAAAGAGGGGCAACAGTTCCCCCCAAAGCCAAAGCCACATGAGGAGAAACAATCGAAACAACATTAGCAACATCTGAAAGAGGGACAACAATATTGAGCACCTCCGAAGAGGAAATATTTAAATCATGAGGAGCAACAACGAAGTCCACCAATAATGAATATCAAGGAGAATCAACCAACCTACCCGCAATAGAGGGAGCTTTCTGAACAGTATAGTGATTATCTGATACCCATATCCACCAAGAAGGAGACTCTTCGATCAAACCTTTCCAAAGGAGCAACATGCTGCGAGGTGGCTAGTCTTATGACATTTTTGACATCTGAAAGGAATGCCCTCATAATCAATAAGTTGAATCCAAGAGCCATTGCGAGAGGCCAACTTAATCATTTCTGGGAGCCCCTTAGAGACATCTATCTCCACAAGAATGTGAGCATATGTTGTCCGAAACACATTGGAAGACGTGGAATCAACCATCAAAAAGTCCCCTAGGGCCTCCCCAACAGCCTCCAGGATTGAACTCAAGCATAAGTAAAATGGAAGATTAGGCAACCTTATCCACAAAGGAATCTTGTTCAAGGATTCAATCGATGGATCAAATTCCACAAACCAAGGTTTGGCCATCAAAGGATACCTCTCCTCCCAAGAGAAACCACACCAAAGGATGGCATTTTGATCATCAGTAGAAGAAAATTTCACAATAAAAAAGCCCCTTGCCATAGGAAAAATATGGAGTAAATTTGACATGATAGGCTCCCAAAATTTGGAAATCTAGGCATGTAGATCTGATAGAGAGGGCCAAAAACCCCTAAAATGAAAGATGGAAACAGTAAAGGAGAAATCCTCTGCATAAGTAGAAATCTCATCGACAAGATCAGATGCAAGATTTATCAAAATGGGGTTACTTATTGCAACAGGCTCAGCAACATGGGGCCCTAGATGCATAGTCTGACCACCTAGACTAGTCTCGTAGGTGGCCACATCAACATAGGAAATGGACAACCCACCCACAGCTCCAAGTGAACTAATCTTTCCACTAGGAACAAGAGAAGCCCTAGTTTGAGAAGTAGCAGAGGACCGTCCCTCACCTTGGGCCAAGGGCGAAACCCTCCCTCCAAAACCTCTTGAGAAAGGGAAGGAGAAGCCCGACGAACAACACTATCCATGACCAAAAGAATAGACGAGGTGGGAAATATAGACATAAGAGTGGAAGCCACAGAAGAAGCCAAGGCCAGAGCGAGAATGGGAGCAGGCCCCATTTTTTTGGATAGGGACATTAAAGTTCACAATGTTAATGTAGTTGAAAAAAGGAGAAATTTATATAATTAGAAAGATAAGAATACATATGAGATTATGCTAGTGATTTCAGAGATACCCACTTTACCATTTGGAAACTTGATGAAGGAAAATATGAGAATTCATTTTAGAAGATGAGAAAATGTTATGAAGGAATATAATTGGAGTGAAAATGAGCTCCCAAGCCTCTGGGTCAACTCCGAAGGCTATTACCAATACATAAATTGATCAATTTTTAGCTTTTCAAATAACCCAACTAAGTTCTTAAGGCATAGATTTGCATTGCTATGCCTAGATAACTTGATCAGGTTGTTCTACTAGACAAGATCCGATCGAGTTATGATTGATTGAATTAAAAATATTGCATCCACATACCCTGATCTGATTATAATCATAGCAATAACTTGATCGAGTTATGTATAATCTTAAGTTAATGCTATATTTTATTTGTATACATATATATTAAATATTTATATGTATATATAACTAAATTCATATATAATTAAATATTTTCATTGCATTTTTGTATATGTAATTAGATATATTCATAACCTCTCTCTCTCTCTCTCTCTCTCACACACACACACACACACACACACACACTCGCTCGCTCACTCACTAACTCAATGAATCCTAATCTCCCTCCTTCCCTCTCTCTCTCTCTCTCTCTTCTCAAACATTCCTCAAACCTCTCTCTCTCTCTCTCTCTCTCTCACACACACACACACACACACACACCTCTTCTCAAATATTTCTCTAACCCCTTACCCCTCTCTCTCTAACACCTAATCCCTAACCCCTCCCTATGACCTCTAAGCCCCCTCCCTCTCTCCCCCTCTCCTCTCAAATCCCTAACCTACCTCTCCTCTTTCAAACCTCTATCTTCTCAAACCTTTCTATAACCCCTTTCTCTGACCCCTCATCCCTAACCCCTAACTCCTAACCTCTCTTCTCAAATCTTTCTGTAACCCCTTACCCCTCTCTCTTTGACCCCTAATCCCTAACCCCTCCATTTGAATCCTAGCCCCTAAAACCCCCTCTCACTCCCTTCCCCCTCCTCTTAGACCCTAAACCGCCCCCCCCCCCCCCCTCTCTCTCGCCCCCCTCAAATCCCTAACTCCTCCATTTAACTCCTAACCTTTATCCCTTCTCTCTCTCACACACACTCACTCATTCCCCTATAACCTCTCTCTAACCCCCTCCCTCCCTCCCTCTCCCTCCTACTAACCCCTCCATCTCTCTTTTTGTCATAGTTCTACATAACTTGATCGAGTTTTATAAAACCTGATTTGGTTATGAGATAATATGGACATTGTACTTAGGAGTTAATAACTTGATCAAGTTATGCAGAACTTGAACTGGTTATTGAAAAATTTAATATATAAACTTGTCAATCACTAATATACTGTTTAATTATGTCCTATGAGGTCCCACTGCTATATCACATATTTCCTACAACATATTTGCATATGTTTAGTCTTTTTTTCTTGGAAATGATTGATTTGGTATTTTTTCTTGTGTCCATACAATTTTTTGTTTGTATCTTGTCATTCATCATAAATTTATCTTCCTTTTCACTTTGTTGTTTTACTTCAAACTATAAAATAATAATGCAAATTTGCTTGTTTTTCTATTTGGTTGTGTATTTTGTTCATGTTATTGTTTGTAGGAAAATTTGGATCTATAATGGGAAAGAACAAGAGAGGAATGATTGAAAAATGAGAAGCAAAAAAGGCATAGACAAGGAAGCGTATGAGGAGATTGTCATAGGGGAAATCTGCAAGACTCAAAGAAACTAATTAGTAGCACTAATTTATTTAAAATGCTAAACTAACAAACTCATTCAACTATACAACAAACAAATTAAGAAGCATAATCAATTGGAAATTTAGCAAGTCATCAAACATGCAAACCAAGAGATTGCTTCAAGCTTTTGTTGCTTCTCTTTGATTGTATGAAGTGTGCACTCAACTATGATTTTGGCAGCACTTAGGCTCCAAGCTCTGAGAAATATGATAAAATTATATGATTCAAATGATAGAAAGATGATAGAAAATTGACAGAGGTTCGATATGAAAGTTAGACATCCCCTCAAACTAAGAGATACGAAGGTTGTTTATATAGATTTTGTAGAAATTCATAACAGTTGAAATCAATTTGGGAAAATCATGATCAATGGACAAGGATGAAAGAGACTAGAGGAATAATTGGAAAGTTTCCATTTTAAACCGAAAAAGATAGAGGATAAAATATGAGATATTTTCAAATTTTGGAGAAATAAAGTTTCCAAAAATTGAAAACAATACAAATCATTGCACCAAAGCCCCAAGATGCTAGTGAAGGCCGCCCACTAGGATCATAACATCCCACCACACTCTGCATTCTAGACTCTAGGCTTGATGTGTGCCTATATAGTGGGCCCTCCCTTGGCTGTATGAGCCCCAGAAAGACACTACAATGTTGGTGTTGCCACCTACTCAGAGACGCAAACCTGGGTGGAGGCTTTGATACCACATGGTGTGAACCATTGCACCAAAACCCTGAGGTGCTAGTGAAGGCCGCTTACTAGGGTCATAACAGAAAATGAAAACATTAAAATGCATTTTGATTTTGGGTTTATAGAAAAACTATTTTTTCAATTTGTGAAGATTTTCTAATTTTCTAATTTTCTAATTCTTCATAAAATTGATTTTTAGGTTTTAGAAGATATAATTGAATAAAAAGTTCAATTAAATTTGAAAGATGAAATTAAATGAAAATTAAATAGCAACTGATCAAAATTGAAACTAAAAGAAATAAAGATGAAATTAAATTAAATTTAGAATTTAATTTAATAAAGATAAATAAATTAGTTAATTTAAATAATCAATAAATTATTAAAACTATGGGAAATTAGAAATTGAGTTTAATTAAGTGATAATAATCAATTAATTAAAGGTTTGTCAGTTAAATAATTTTAATTATTCAATTAATATTAGGGAAGATTAAATGACACCAAGATTTAATAATAGAGGAATAAAGATGATTAATTAATGTTTGAACCTTCAATTAATAGAAGAATAATTAGTGTGTTAAATGTAAACTCGTAAGTTAGTCCATTTTTGGATGTCTACATTTGCCCCTCTTTGATATAATGTGATTATGAGTGTTGAATCAAAGAGTTTCAAATTAGGTTTTGCCCCAACTTGCTCTAATTATAGCAAGTGGACCATGCCCACTTGAGAGATTATTTGTGCAAGAAATGCATGGATGATCTCAGAATAAAAGATGAGAAATGTTAGATGAAATGATGAAAGTGAAGATTTAGGTAGACAATGATGATTGTTTGATTGATAGAGATTTCTTGATAAGAATCACGTTTGGTTTTAGGAAGGACTCATTCTGTATAAGACTAGCGATAGTTTCTAGTTTCAAGGAAGATACACCCTATATAAGACAAGAGAAAACATCTAGTTTCAAGAAAGATATGTCTTGTATAAGAGATATGATAATTGATTGATTGATAGCTAGATATGAAAATCTTGACAAATTGATGGATTGCTTGATTTGATTGATAGAAGAAATGTTAGTGAGGAGCATGGATGAGCTAGAAGAATGATTTAGGAGATATGACTTAGAAGAATTGATGTTGTGCTATCAAGTTAGATGATGTATTAAGTTGTTGCTAGATATTTTTCACAAGTTTTCATCTTTGTGCTTTATTGAAAAGAAAGAGATATAAGTGAACCCAAATATTGACCATTTGGATAACATTACTATAAAAAAAAGAAGAAGGAATGTTTCAATATTAGTCTAGGTTGTCTTAGATCATGGGTATGTGCAATTGCTAGATGCGTGACAGTTCTTATCACATTCATCCTACATCATGCTTGCCCCAAAATTTTATTAAAACACTCCACAAATAGAAAAAAAAGAAAAAAAGATGATTAACCATCATAGACTCTCTCACCACTCAGTGATATACTTGAGGAACATAGGAACATACTCATGAAAGATAAATCAATAATGGACTAAAATAAAGGACTTTGTCAACAACCTTATTGATCCTTAATTGGATTGACTTGATGTTTGATTGTCACATTTTTTCACTTCTCATGATGGAGAGATATTTTGTAGTGCCTCTCCCATTTGATTTTTGTAAGTCATCCTAATGGATGCAACCTTGTTGATCTCTCTTTGAGAAGGTATCATGATTGGGACCATGAGCGATCTACACCCTTGAGGCGATTGGATTTATAGTCATAAATAAATTAAAAATTAAAAGGTGACTTTATATTTAATTAATTAAATTAATTATTATATTACAAGGGAGAAGCTTCTAGAGTGTGTGTTAATTGGAAAGGGGGAAAACTCTAGTAATTTAATTTTCTAGAAGCACAATTAATTATTGTATTGCCAGGGAGGAGTTTCTAGAGAATGCATTAATTATTGGAAGGGGGAAGCCTCCAGTAAATGCAATTAATTAATATTTTAGTTCCTTCTAGAAGGGTGAAGGAAAAGGATAAATAGGGGTGAGAGTCTCATTGTTTAGCATCAGATGATTGTGAATTGCATTTGATAAGAGCTTGGATGTGTGAGTCACATATCTTTCTTGGCATTAAAGAGGATGTTCATCCTCTCTTGTAACATTCTAGATGTCATTCCCTTGGGGTTTGGCCTTTGGAATACATTGCTATGTACTTGATTTTATCATTGTGAGAACTAATATTATTTCAGTAGTTGTTCAGTCTTCAATTTGCATAAATTCCTTCTTGCTCATGTTGTGTGGATTGAAACTTATGCAAAGACATTTAAATTACTTTCAGCAATTGGTTTAGTTCTTGGGCATTTTCGGGGTGCCCATTACAGTGGTATCAGAGCTTGCTTGCAAAGTGTGAAATCACGAAGTTATAACCGATAGGTGCCCATTACAAACTGTAACCTTATTATTAACTCAACTATGTGTTTTTTCAAAATCAGACCAAACTATGAAACTACACTGTTACTTGTATGTTGTCTATGTTTTGGGTTTGGATTGACTAGTTTTAAGACGTCTACCAGAGGCTTGGGAGTTCTGCATTTGTGATATTTTGATGATTCGATCTTGATCTTTTAAACTCAACCATGGTAATGTGTTTGGTATGCTCTATGATGTGTGTTGATCTATTGATTTTTATAGCTTTCCAGTGTTCTTTTGTGAGACTGAGGTGAATGGTGTGACCTATCTGATATAACCTTTGAATCTTTGATCAGTTGTATTTGGATTGCTTTCCAGTTGCTTTTATAGGACTGAGGTGTTTGTATGATTTGTTCTTGGTGATATCATGTTATGACATGGAATGGTTTATGTATACTTGATTTTGGGACCAGTCCTGTTAGGATGATTGTATTGGTGGAATCTGTGATTATGATCAGTGTTTTTTAATACTTATCAGTTGCTTGTTTAAAAACTGATGTATGGTATGTAGTCTTTTGTGATCTTTTGATTTTACTGAGCTTAGGGTAGGTTATTTGTATGTTAAGTTGGGAAATGGCTTGCAATGGAGGTTGGGGCCCAAAGCGGCTGCCATGGTAACCCATTGTAGGCTATTTAATAAGTGATAACATTTTATTAAATGGGTTTAAAATGAATTAATAAGATATTGGTACCACAAAAAGTCACTAAGGGGCCAGAGGATTAAAAGACTAGCTGGGTAACCTTAGAGTTGACTCATTAGTATGCCTTGTTAGTACGAAAGGATACTAGTGCTGCATAGAGTCACTAGGGGGTCAGAGGATTAAAAGACTAGCTGGATAACCCTAGAGTTGTTTGTGCAATGACACTTGCCCACTTGCATAGTAGACTTCCTACATGTCTATGTTGCCTTTGGGATTAGTTGATACTTGTGTCTTGGTACCCTTTGAGATAGTTTACTTTTAGGTGATTCCTTGAGCCTAGATGTTGGCTTTTTATTGTTGAGTTTGTTATCCTCTATAGGACTTGAGACTATCTCCTCAGTGTGGACCTTTTTGGGTTCACGAGGTCGAGTGGTAGTGCTTCTTCTTATACCATTGAGATTCAACCATTGGATGTGTTTGTGCAGATGTTCCTTTCTATCTATTCTTGTATTTCTATGATGGATGGTTATACTTAGTGTATTGTATTTGATTTCATAAATATTACAAGATGATGTAATCTATTTTTATGATGTATATTCTTTTAGCCTTTCATACCTTGTGACATGTATAGTGGATGATTGTGCATTCCTGATTATTGCCAAGTGGCATTTAGAAAAAAATGTATATTATTTAATTAGATTTGAACTTGTATTTAATCATTGATGTGGATGTGTTATTTATTGGATTTAGTATTAATTAAAATTAAATGTGATTCATCGTCATAGGACCCTTAAGAGTCGTAACCTGTTTATGTGTTGTTGATGTATGAGTGTATGTTAATTGCTTCTGCTATTCTATTACTATCGTTTTATCTTTATCTTAAAAAAAAATGTTTGGAAAACTTAGTGAAACTTTAGGTTAATTTCTTTTGGGTCACATGGTGGGGCATTACAGAAAGGAGGAGATAACACTATAACATATAGCGATCTCTTCTATCAAAAAGGAGGAAATATCACTATAAGTCATGGCGATGAGTTTTTTTGGTGATAAAAAAGGAGGTGATATTGCTATAACATATAGCAATCTCTTCTATCAAAAAGGAGGAGATATTCCTATAAGTCACACTGATGAGTGTTTTCAATGATCGAAAAGGAGGAGATATCACTATAACATATAGTGATCTCTTCTATGGAGAAAGGAGGAAATATCACTATAAGTCATGGCGATGAGTGTTTTCGGTGATCGAAATGGAGGAGATATTGCTATAACATATAGTGATTTCTTCTATAAAAAAGGAGGAGCTATCACTATAAGTCATGGTGATGAGTTTTTTTAGTGAGTGAAAAGGAGGCTTATCGCTATAACATATATCAATCATCAACAATTTGGTCAAAATTTTTACCAAAGAAAAAATTGGTCAAAATTTTGATGACAAAAATAGTGACGAAACAATTTTTTGAAATTCAACCAATATGAGTCAAATTTTTGACCAATTTTCATTGAAAAATGAGTCAAAATGTACTAGTGATGGAGTTGAGTTATACATTGGTGTGGACAAGTTGAAAGAAGAGAGGATTGGGAGTGTAACCCTTCTAAGTTAGGGTTAGTGTAAGAACCCTAATAGTCTAGAGAAGCAGCCTAGAGGAGACCCTGGGAGAAGTTAGGGTTAAGGAGCAAGACTTGTCATTACATTAGAATTGCATCATGTTTTTCTTAAGAAACATCACAATCATCATTCTAGAGTAGTCATCAAAACAAAAACAAAATATTTGTCACCATAATAGCTTTGCACTCTAATAGGACCATATAAGTTAGTATGAACTAACTCCAAAATATCATCAGAAGAATAGGTCTTGCTCTTGAAATTAGATTGTGTCATTTTCCCTATTTGATATTGTTTGCACACAACTTTATTAGCTTTTCTTAGTCTTGGTAATCCTCTAACTCTTTTCATCATACTAATACTTACCGAGTTATCAAAGTTCACATGACATAACCTCTTATGTCATAACCAAACATCTTCACATTGTGCAAATTGACAAGTATCTTTAGATAGGTCTAGATAGAATGTAAGTTACCTCTTATATTCTCTCTCATTCCAACTAATTCACTAGTTGAATCACAAATCTTTGCCTTGTTGTTTTTGAAATCAACTTTGTAGCCTGAGCTTATCAAATATGCCACACTCAATGAGTTATATTTCAAACCATCAACCCAATGTGCATTGTCACATTTGATCTTATCATTTAATTTTATTGATCATTTACCTTTCATATAACATGGTGCATAGTTACTAAACTTAACACTACTTCCATTATAATGTTATACCATTTCAAACTTACTTCTATCAGCTAACATACGATGTGAGCAACCACTATTAATTATCCATCTATCATTCTTACTCACATGTGGAATCAATGCAATTCTCTCTTCTTTATTAGAATAATCTTTCATTGCAACATAAACAACTTCTTCATCATGATCATAAAAATTATTGTTAGAACCATCTTCTTCAGCAATGTAGCAAGATTTCTTACCTTTATCCTTTTCGTCTTTGTAGCCTTTCTTACCTTTGTTAAGATTTCTTAAGATTTCTATCCATCCAAGAATTGACAAATTGAAATGAATCATTATCATCATGGCCTGCCATGGCTTCCATGAACGAAACCAAGCCCCCCTCATACAGAGTCATCCATATGCAAGGCTTCCTAACATAACACTCAATCATGGGTGGTTCAATTCTCATCATTTCCCCACACTTCTCTGATTTCTAGCCAGAGTTCTTTAACAACTTGAATATTGATAACTTTTGGAATACCGTTACTCGTCCCTTTCTGCCTTAGAAAAAAATTGCTCAAAGATGGCTCAATGATGTAGCTAATGAAATAAGTAAAAATATTAACCAAAACATAACAAAGCATGGTAATTAAAATTCTTCCCTTCACGAAAGGGTAGCCACATGTGTACTACCATTCATGTGATCAATGAAATAATTGGGATGCCTTCGAAGTTTGTGTTTGTAAAGACAAGCCCAAAAAGTAATATAGAAAGAATATTTAATGAACTTCATTCATTAAGGTACAATAAATACATTTGGATTTTATAATGCAAATTTTCATCTCTTAAAGATATATCCTTGTATTAAGCGATACTATCTATTAAGAACTATAAGGATCTATGAGATGTAAATTAATCTCCTATTCAATGGAAAACTACTTAACATAGTCACCGACATTGTATGTATGCAAAGCCTTGATGTCTTTTTTTAACTATATATTTGTGAAATATTTGAATCCCTAACATAAATCAAAGACCAAGTAAATTTATGTCAATGAAAGTAAACCCAAGTATACTTGGAAAAATCATTAATAAATTTTATACATATATTTTTTCTATTGTAGGAAGGGTGTAAAAAAGAGTCAACCAAGTCAGTAAAAAAAACTCTAGAAATTGTCAAGCTCTACATCCCTTTTGTTTTTAAATTCTTATTTATAGTGCCTACAAAGATGTTACCTAACCGACATTATATAAAAAAATGAGAAAAAGCCAATAATCACACTCTTCTAGTTGATTTGTTGCAAGTAGCAATAGTTTGGTGGACCGAACTAATCATGTTGTAACTTCATTTGACTAAATAAAACAATTAAAGAATCGCCTTAAAACCATATGAGTTATATGTGTAGGACTAGAAAAATGATGAAAATACATAGATGAGAGAACCACATATTGCATACATAATTGATGGAAACTTTGTATCCAAACTTGAAACATTTGTATGTTGTTGTGATTATTTTGTGAAAATAACTTGGATATGATATAATTTAGAGACTCTTGATACTATAATAAAATAATAGCAAGCCTTATTGAAATTTTAGAGATATACTATACGTATATTATATTTAATACAAAAATAATAATAACAATTTAATTTTCTAAAATAAATTAATTTCTAAATATATTCTATTTTATATAATTTTATTCACCCTTTTCTCAATTTAAAGCGAAGTTACTTTAATTTGATTTGTTGCTTTCATCCCTACTTAAAAAATTACATTTGATGTGAATTGTAATCTTGAATTTGTACAATCATATAATCCAAATAATATTTCAAAATATCAATAAAGAAAAAAATCCTAAAACAAAATATTTTCAAGAATAGAATAGAATATGCTTAAACTTAAAATCATTACAGAATAGAATATCCTTAAACAAAATAGGGAGAAAATCATATGAATAACTTCAAATTAAAAATAAAACATTAAAATAATAATAATAA
The DNA here is from genome assembly GCA_028749045.1 of Cupressus sempervirens. Classification (NCBI taxonomy): domain Eukaryota; kingdom Viridiplantae; phylum Streptophyta; class Pinopsida; order Cupressales; family Cupressaceae; genus Cupressus; species Cupressus sempervirens. Next base: position 194,622,127 of record CM053791.1, on the reverse strand, counting down.
AAAACTCTCCTAGTCTAACGTGTGGATAAAATTTATCCGAATCTTGTCCATAGTTTTTTTGGCCGCCGTTGACTCTCGAGAGGGTCTGTCTGAAACAAAATATGGCAGAATTTTGAAACGTCCAGACTCAAATTTGGAGTATCAAACCCTAACGGTAACAAGAAATTTGGAGTATCTAATCCTGACGATAACAAAATTTCAAATCGAACGTCATGGGGGAATCGAAAAATCAGGGTAAGATATATATTTGAACCTTCGTAGAAAATCACACAATTTTTTGTGATTTGTCATTTCTTTCTTTGTCTGAAAACTTTGTTTTTGTTTTTCTTTGTGTTTTTGTCTTGTGTTTATTTTCATCTGGGGTTTGTCTTTGTTAGTCTTTGATTTATTTTTTTAAGGTCTCTGTCTTCTAGGTTTTCTATTTTTTTTATGGCATGACGGAGGAAGGAGGAAGGGGCAGCAGCTGATGGAATCAAATTAATCCTTCTTTCAGAATTTTCTTCTGGGTATGCACCTCCTGACTTTGTACTTATGCAATGAAATTGGGAATGGTTAGCTAGAAATGTTATTGCTAGCACATGTATTATGTCTGGATTCAAATTATGATAAAAAAAATATGTATTATGTCTGGATTCACATGGTACTCATTTTTTCGGTACTTATTGAAAATCATAGGCATCTGAAATTTATATAGATTTTCAATCTTTAATAGCAGTCTGAAAGTTTGACATTTTTTTCTACCAGTATTGTATGATTTGAAGTGATTTGATTTTGGTTGGGTTTTTTATTTGTCTATTTAGGGTTTTGAAAGGGAATTTTGAAGGCAATCATGAGGCTTAACAAAGAAAACAAACCAGAAAATTAAGCTGTTCCCGTACTTTAAGCAAAACATATATAAGATAGACAAGACTCGTGAACTGTTTGACAGAATGCCTCAAATAGATGTGTCTTCTTGGACTGCAAATCTGAATGCTCGCTTGCTTCCTCCTCCGACTTTATTTGCAATTTTCTTCTGCCACATCAGCATACGTTTTTCTCTCTCTGTGTTCTGACGATCACTTTGACTCAATACATTGTGACATTGGAGGCGTATGCAAAGCCCATCTTGAGAAGAACAATGTGCGAGGGTTTATTCCCCTGTCAAATTGCAGATCGTCAGCAATCTCTCCTCCCTTCAATCCCTCGATCTCACAGGAAAACTTCCCTATCTCTCTCCACAGCCAAACTTCCACCTGCATCTTTACTTAGGATCCAACAACTCCCCGTTCTTTGGGAAATCTCTCCGCATTGGTTGATTTGGACTTGTCAGCAAATGTTCTGACTGGCACCATTCCGTCTGAATTGGGCATGGCCTCTCACCTGCAACTTCTTTACCTTTGGGGAAATGGTTTGTCAGGCAACATTCCCAGCACTGTAGGAAATCTCTTCAAAATGACTGATTTAGCATTGCCAAAAAATAGACTGACAGGTACCATTCCTCCTCCTTTAGGAAATTCGTCTGCTTTGGTTGAGCTGTAATTTGAGAAGAACAAATTACAGGGCTGCAGGTGCTTGACGTTGGACAGAACAATTTGACAGGAGGCACTCCAGCTTGGATTGCACAGTTTTCAAATTTACAAGTTCTTATGATGAGATCAAACAATTTCAAGGGAAAACTCTTATTTCATCATCAATTGCCATCGTTATCTTGGGATGGACAATTCCATTAAGAAAAACTCTACGTAAACTTTCTAAACCTGGCTAACGTAAATAAGATGATTATGGAGATCCATAGGGATAATTTATCTTGCCTCTGGATCATGAAGTCTCCACCTGTCCAAAGTCTTTTTTGTCAGACATTATGCATAGGAAAGCCTCAAACCACTTGCACCTATTGCAGTTGGACAATATTATTTCTTCCCAAGATGGTTGCATAGTAACTAGTTTCTCGTTTATTGGGATGCTTAGAATAATCCTTAGTAAGCTTAGAATAAACTAATAAGCAGCTAATAAGCAGCTACATTTTCTGTGTTACAGTGTACTTCTTTAGCCACACTTCATAAAACTAATAAGCAGCTATAAACATAGAATTGTTAAAACTCAAATACTCTAGTATAATTTAGCATTTCAAATAATTGATAAACATAACTACACATATTGTGATTAAAAAAACTAACAAACAGAATGACTTTAGGTACTGTTACCAGCCACACATGGTTTCATCAAACATTTTTTCAAACTAATAAAAGCAAATATGTTTCATCTGAAACAAGAAATGGGATAGACACATAACTAACTAGCTATAAATATCATAAATTGCCAGTACACAAGGGAAATAGAGGAAAACAATCAGGAACTCCTCTAGGGTTTTTTGTTATGCTCTCTTAATTGCTTTGAAATTCTTAGAGATTGAAACATTAGGATTGCAATCTCTTATGAAAAAATTGATACAAATTTAGCATGTTTTGAGTTTTGGTAGTGTAGAGCTCCCTACAGGCCATTCTTTAAGATAAACTGTGACCAGATCAACAACCTTCTGTAAGGTTGGTAGAAGCTGCAAGCTGAGAATCTCAAAAGCACAAGGGCTGACAAAATAAGAGACCAAAAAATACATCTCTAGAAGTGTTAGAGAAGGTCACAGTCCTTAGATTGGATCAATCATACTTAATGTTGGAATTTTGGAATTGGGTACTAGGGAATTGATTTGCAGTGGATCAATCATACTTAATGTCGGAATTTTGGAATTGGGTATAAGGGAATTGATTTGCAGCTTTCTAGGTGTAGAACTTTTGTTGAAGAATCCATATGAACGAGCCTTTCAATTTTAAAGAGACAGCATGGGTGCAAAATAAATTTATGGCCAAGAGGTTATTTTAGCAGAGCTTTTTGTAAATGAAGCTGAATTATGATTCAAATTTTATCAGCTGGGCCTTGGTTCTAGGAAAATCCAGGACCGTTTGAGTCAATGGAGGAGTTGCCCTCAGCTCCAGTACGATTTGAATTCATTACTTCCCGATAAATTTTAGAATGAGTGTCATTGAAATTGACAACTTCAAGAGTCAATGTCTTTGTCTATCCAAAATTACCTTGGGAAAGGGATTTACTACATATGGCACCATTTGTGTTGTCTTAGAGCCAAATCAACCTCTGTCAAAAACCATTAATTAATAGAATGTTTGAAGGGTCCTGCAAATCAAATGAATTTATTGTCTTTTGATGTCGTTTTTCTCATGGTCACTTTTTCAGAAATTATCCCATAGCTCCAAGGCAATAACAAACCAAGATGGGAGAAATAGCTTCCAAAAGCCAAAGGAAGTATTGTATCAAAATAGAAAAGCAAGAAAGTAGGAAATCAAACAATATATTTAGCAAGAATGGGATACAACATTGTTGGTAGTCTAAGACGAACTAGTTTCTTCAGTCGGTATCTGCATAAACTGTGTTGATTTAGATACTCCTCTTACAACCCTTTTTGCCTACGCACAGAGAAGATGATTAAAACTGGTGCCAAGAGGACATATATTGAAATATATTTAGGTTAGCTGCCACTTCCCCCACATCCACTCAACCCAAAGATGATTTTTTACATCACACATTTCTTCCATATTCCAATGGCATCACCATCTTTCAGACTATCTCTAGCAACACCTGGTTGTATGAATTGATGATTCTGATTGGTTGATTGAGGGTTTGTGGACATAATTCAACACATTCCACTAGTTTACAGGATCTGTTCATTCATGTCCTCTGCCTGAAGCATTTTAAGGTGCATTAATGGCTTGCTATGAAATTGATGATGATGATTCTTTCTTGAGTATCTGTCATGTGAATTGATAAAATTAATTGGTCAAGTGAAGGCTTGTATCTGTCATCTTTGCCCTCTGGCTTGTGAAGCATTGCTTTTACACAGACAAGGTCCCCAATTTAGTCTGAGTTAATAAGCATCCTGCTTTTTCACTTCAAATGACCCCGTTGAAATACTGCCATCATTTTAGCAGCTTGGATTGCTGCCTTAGTCTTGGGATGCCTTCCAAGAAAGAACTTTTCTTGTTTCTGTCCGACTTTTTAAATGAGATTTTCTTAGATTTTCTTGTTTCTTGTTTCTGTCCGACTGAACAATGAGGCTTCGAAGTGCACGATTTAATTTGGAGTCAGATTTGTGCTCACAAGCTTCTCTCTGATTTGGCCGTCCATCTCATCGCTTACTCCAGTAGTTCTGTTTCTCTCTGACAATCCATTGCATTTTGGAGATTTAGGCCATCCAAAATCCTTCCAAGCCAAGAATCATCTGGAGCTATCTCCTTTTCAGACTCATCCAGAACAGCAAAAACATCACTGCAAAGTTGTTCCTTTTTCAGGTTTATTTATTAATTATAAAGCTAGAATATAGGAAATTGAATTTCGTTAGCTTTATAGTCAGAACACTTTATTGCATGTAGTTAAATTATTAGATTTTTATAGTTCCTACAAAGTTCTGGATACTTATATGTATATGTTGGTTGCAGATAAGATTCTGATGAAAATGCTACAGGGTGTAAATTTAAGCTTGAAGTTTCCTTTTTCATTTTTAAATTTCTGTGTTCTAATTCTATTATTTAATCAAAAGCATGTTTAGATCATTATGTTTTAATGAATTCTTTTATTTGAACTACTAGTCAAGTTGTGAAATGTTGGCTGACAATTAAGACAATTTGTAACTATTGGGGAGTTGATACATCATTCAAGTTGAGGCACGATTGACTGTTAAAAAGAACAGAAAAAGGAGATTTGGTATGTATGTGCTCTTGATGTTTAATTTTTCAGTTGACCATTTTTTAACAGTGCCCTTGTTTTCAATATGTTTTTGCACAATAATTTCATTACATTGCTCTTCTAAACATAAATGATATTGCAACTGAGATTGATTGATAATGATAGACATATACAAGGATCCTTCCAGGCAACAGACTTCTTCAGCTCATCAACTTCCACCACATTGAAGGCACAATCATAGGAGTGAAGTTGCTGGTAAATATATTTTGATCATTTGCTTTGTAATATTTTGATCAAACATTGATCTAGCAGTTTTGTAACATGTAAATATACAATGCTCAATAAAAAAGGTTATTGGAAGGGGTTAAAAGCCCCTTCAAAGACTAAAGGGGAATGCCCATTGGCCATGGTCATCCCTTAAAGTCTTGTTTTTTTGACAGCTTAAAGAATGGTTTATAGGCCAAGGCCATTCTTTAAGGTATGTCGCCTGTGTTCCCTTGCACTGTTTTGTTGAAATGTTTTTTTTCCAAGTTTACTAATTTTGATCTTAATAATGATAAATTATTCATTAATGAATCACTAGCCAATTCATAAAATAGTAGTCCAATGTAAATAGTCATTATCAAACTAGCACGAGATATTATCATTGTTCATAAAATCATAAATTACCCCTCTAAACACATCATAAACACACTTTATGAATGCAATTCATGACATAATTTGTTTGCACAATTGTTAAATACATATTTTTTGAGCTTTGTTCATAAAATAAGAAATTACGTTTCTATACACAACATGAGCTCACTTTATGAATGCAATTCATGGCATAATTTGTTTGCACAGTTATTTAATACACCAATTCATAAAATAATAAATAAATCTTAAATAATCATTGTCAAACTAACATTGACATGTAAAATCATAATGAATGCAATTCATGACACAATTCTGTTTGCACAATTGTTAAATATAAATTTTTAAAGGTGACATGTAAACATGATACAAATGACTAATTTTTTTGGCACTAAAATAAGTGGATAAGAATATTCTTAAAAACTATTTTTTTAACCATCATTACAACATATCAATGGCCTTAATAACTTCAAAATAAAATACGAAAAACTAACACTTACATGTAATGCAAAATTAATACATTAATTAATGTAAACAATTAAATAATAAAATAAATTGTTGGGTTGTTTTGTGTCATGGGAGGTGGTTTTTTTGTTTGATGTTGTGTTGTGTTGTGTTGTGTTGTGGTGTCTTAGGTCTCTCAGGGAAACCTTCACGTGGTTGACCTTGTTAGTAGAGAATATGAGAACACATATTCTTGAAGCTAAGGGAAGCTTGCTTATCATATTTTGTGTCATTTAATAATAACATTTTTAAATTTAAACTATTTAATTTGAGTGAAGTTTGAAAAATAAAAAACATGATCACTAAGGTGAACTTCTTTTATAACTAAATAGTTACTGAATTAGGTACTAAGTAACCTTGTTTATAATGTTTTATATGTTATTTTGTTATATTAAATAATATTTTATAATTTAAGTTGTTTATTGTGATTGGGCTATTTAATAATTTGAGTCATTTTACGTGACATGGTGAGATTTTTACTTATGAATGCAATTCATGTTATAAATTTGTTTGCACAATTGTTAAATACATATTTTCAACGCTGTCATATAAACATGATGCAAACAACCAATTTGTTTTTTTTGACACAATAAAGTATATGGATAAAGATATGCTTAAAAACTATTTTTTGGGACCATCATTACAACATAACAATAATGTAATAGTTGTTGGCATCCCTATCTGCTTGGATCTTGAGGATGAAATTTTTGATGAGATAGCCTTGTTCGTGGATGATTACTCATCCATGGCTGCTATCTTCCGGTTTAAGGGCTTTTGGCCCTCTTTGTCGGCCCTGCATGCCTGGGTCTCTCGTGAATGGGAACTTGTCATTATGGATGAGGCCTAGATCTTCCTTGTGGCTCGGGATTTTTTCATTGTGAAGTTCGCCTCTGCCATTTTGCATCGGGGTTTCTCATGGGGGGAGAAGTTCCCCTTGATGGCCAAACCCTGGTTTTAGGATTTCGACCCATTGATTGAATCCTTCAATAAAATCTTCTTGTGGGTTAGGCTACTGAATCTCCCCCTTCACCTTTGGTTGGATTTTGTCCTTGAGGCTGTGGGGATGGCCCTTGGGGAATTCTTACGGGTTGATACAATGTCATCCAATGTGTTTCGGACGACGTATGCTCGCATTTTTGTGGAGATTGATGTCTCCAAGGGACTCCACACAAATATTAAGTTGGTTTCCTCTTCTGGATCTTGGATTCAAATGCTTGACTATGAGGGCATCCCCTTCCGATGTTGGAAATGCCACAAAATTGGACACCTTGCTGCTCGCTGTTGTTTTGATATTTCTAGACTGAAGAAGTCTCCCTCTTGGTGGAAAGGGGTTTTAGACGATCACTACATGGTTCAAAAGGCCTCACCTGTTGGGGATGTTAGCTCGCCTTCGGTTTCTTTGATGGTTGACTCAACTGGTGATGTTGTTGCCCTAGTTGCATTCTCGTTTGGTATTGCTGATGCCCCTTTGGTGGTGCCATCTTTTATTCCCCATCCTCTAGCACTGGAGTCCCCTCCTTCGGTTCCTGCCTCGGTTGTGGGCTCCTCTCTTGCGGTGCCTTTTGTTGTGGATGTTCTTGCCTCATTCCAGTGTCCTTGGGCTGCAAGGGTTGTGGGGGATGGTTGCGTAGATGATGACTTTACTTGGCAGAAGGCTGTCGGTTTGGTGGAGGATGGATGGACTACTATCAAGATGAGATAAAATTATTAATGTCCATGAAAAACCAAAACGGTTTATGGGACTGAGCATACAAACAGAAGAGCCAACCAAGCAAAGGCACCAAACGGTGATTGAAAAGGAACAAAGCAACAAGAAGAAAGAAAGACAAGGGTCTTTCATTGTTACAAAGAAATCTGTAATAGAGAGGTACATTTGTGGACAATCCATAGTCTTCGGATGCCGTGAAGAACCCTTACAGGACTGATGCTGCTTGTGGAGACTGGTACAATGTCTAACAGATCTGGAATGTGAAGTAGTGAAAGTCCTTTTCAAACCTCGCGGAGGAGACGAGAGAGAAAAAGGTGGTAATGAGCTGATCAGAAGTTCGTCTTTGATGAAAGGACTGCAGGGTATTCTCTCGAAGATGGGTGGCCTCCTGAAGATAAAGTGCTAAACACTGTTGATCAATATAATTGAAGAACATCGAGAGAGAACAGTCTCTAAAAAGGCAATAGAATCTCCCTCTGATCTCGTAGTAATGAGGACAACGAATTATGAAGTGAGTCTCAGTCTCAACTTCCATCAGAGTACATAACTGGCATAATAGATTATCTTGATCTATATGGTGATTAGTCCAAGCCCAGAGATGATGAGAACCAACCCTAAAAGAGCCCAAAGAGAATCATAATGCATGATTCCAACGTCGACAAAGATAGGCAAGGCAAACAACAATACCATCCTGAATAACAAGAAAATGCTCAGCATAGAAGGCCATCTTAGGTCGCAAACCACCTAGGGGATGACACCAAGTAGGGGTAATGTATTGCCTATAGATATCCTGTTTGACATGCTCATTCAACTCCTAATGAGAGGGAAGAAGATGAGCTGGGGCATCTAGCGAAAATTGATAGGGAGGAAGACTATCAATCTCAATCCCGATCGAACCCAACAAATAGGTGCCCTGAGTGTACCAACATCTTGATCTAGTAGAAGTGTTAGATCTCATAATCTCCACCAAAGAACAATATGCCAAAAAAGAGTATCTATGTCGGTCAGCACCTGTCTCTATAAAACCATGAAGCCAATGAAGAAACCAAATCAAGTCAAAAATAACGACAAGTTTGAGAGGATGAGCACCAAACTCCGCTAAAACAATGCTGTGAGGGGTGAATCTGTGACACCTAATGATACAACACAACAACAGTGTCTGGACCTGCTCAATAGAAGCCCGATCAGAAGCAATAAGAGAAGGTCCCCAAACCATATAACCATAGAGCACTGTTGGACGAACCAATGAGTCAAAAAGGGACAACTTGAACAAAATATCATGAAAATGATGCTTGAAGCATTGTCTCTCCAGGAAAGCCAAGGAGCCCATACCCTTATTGACTCTGGACTGAATAGCAGGTCTCAAATTGAAACGTGGTCCTGAGAACTTCACACCAAGATACATGTAAGAGGGAGTAATCTCAACTTCCTTCCCCTGGAAGAAGAAATGGAGATGAGAGGTCTTTAAACAGTTAAAGACCATAACCCGTGTCTTAGAGAAATTGACCACAAGCTGTCGCTGAGTACATAAAGAAGCAAGACTATCAAGAAGTCTTTGTAAGCTATCGGGAGAAGAGGCCAAGAGAATGACATCATCAACAAAGAGGAGAATAGAGATCAAAACCTGATGTAAATAATATCCATCTCTTGGTTGAGAGGATTTGATAAGGATATCCTCCTACTCATCAATATACAAGCCAAACAGAGTAGGGGAAAGAGGACAACCTTGCTTCATGCCAAGGTGCTCTGAATCGGATCAAAAAGCCCTCTGGAGTTCTGAGTCTACTAGTAACCTTCTCATAAAGTCTCAAAATAGCAGTTTGAAATCCCAATCTCTTGAAGCTGCTGAAATAAAGCCAACCTAGGAATAGAATCAAAAGCCTTACAGAAGTCCACAAAAAAACAATAGACCTTCTGAGAGTGGTGTCTAGCCTCCTCAATGATAGCCCACAATGTAAAAACATGATTCATAGTTTGGTAGTTTGCTTGAAAGCTAGCCTGACCTTTTGCCCTACATCCCCGTCTATCAAGCTCACTGGATAACATGGTGTTCAGAGCAGTGGCATAAAGTTTGGCAAAAGTATGACCAATCATAATAGTTCTATAATTTCCTGGATCAGAAATAGACCTAGACTTGTGAATAGGGTAAACAACATGTCGAGACTAGGAATCAGGAAACCTAGTGCAAACCACTCTATTAAAGAGTGCAGGAAGGTAAGATCCAAGAACTGAAGCACCAAGTTTGAAAAGTTATGCCTGAAAACCCTCTTCATCAGCTGCTTTGCTGCATCTCAAAGATCTAATGGCCTCCATAATGCTAGAATAGGTGAACAAATGGCAGTGGGCAGGTGGAGTGGAGTAGAGAGGAGGCTACCTAGGAATGTCATAAAGCATCATGATATGGGAGGTTAGAGAACGATAGTCGAGAGTGGAGGATGGGGGGGAGCTATGAGGGAAAAGGGTATGCCAAAAGATTTGGGGATTCTGGATAAGCGTGGAGCAAAGGGTTCTGCACTGAAAAGAGGCAAAGGAATGTTTCTTATGACGAAGAAAACGTAGATAAGAAATGTGCAGATGGGTAAAGGCAGGAGACTGAGCCTCAAAGGCAACATGAACAGAGTGATGGAAAGCTTTGTAGTCAGCATCAAACCATTTTATTCATAGGACGGGTATTCCAACGGTTAGCTGTGTGAGAGAGAGAGAGGTGAATGGTGAAAGGAGAGCAAAATCCCAAATGGCAGAGGCAAGCGAATCAAACATGTTTGAGGTAGCCAACGAGTCATATAAATTAGCGGGTGACAAAAGACGCCTAAGGTGATAAGTAAAGAGCTCACCATCACTCTCAAGGTAATGGAAGCGAGTAGGAATGGAGATGGTACTAGTCAGGCATAGCAAGGGCGGGGAAGGATGGGGTGAACGTAAATAGAAATGCTAAGAAGAGCATGATCGGCTAGTGGAAGATGTGAAATGGTGAAACTTTGAATGGAAGAAATGAAAGGAGAGGAAATGACATAGTCAACAACACTTGCACCACCACAATGCGGCCAACAGGTAACGAGGTTTGATCCAAGAAGGATAAACCATTCAAGATCAACAACCTAGAAGACTCACAAAGTTGGAGGAGGTGGCAACCATAAACAGAGAATGACCCAAGAACATCCTCCAAAGTGCGCTGTAGGCCCATAGTAGTCGGATCTAACTCAGAAATGCAGTTCGAATCAGAGCCACGATCATGTAAAGGGATTTGACGATCCTTGGTGCGAGCATTGAAATCACCAAGAATAACAATCTCCTAAAGCCTCAAACTATGAAATACTCTCCTGAAGGTCAAAATAGGGATCACCATCCTCCGGGTCATGAATAGCATAGGGAACAAACAACAATAAAAATATCTCTCTATCTAACCCACCAACAGGAGCATACGACCGAAGACTCAGGAACACAACTTAGAAGTTTGGCACAGGAGCAAGATCACGACTCGGTGCAGGTCAAGGAAGATCACGGCTCGGCTCAGAAGTTCGGTGCCAACCCATAATCTTTGTCTTTCACAAAATCTCGATGGCAGTATTAGACTCTAGATTTCCCAGGAGTTCACGACAAAGGAAGGAGGAGTCGTGGCTTTCATTTGAAATAAAATGGATGATCCAATATCACCTTCAGCACAAGTCTACCCTTTCGTTTATGGAGTACAAGCATTGACAGCTAAGAAGAAAAAGGTCAAGTTCTCCAACTCAGCTTTTGACATGGCTTTACGTTCTCAAAAGAAGGGACCGAAAGGGAAATCTTGAGTCCCTGCCTCGCTTTTTGTTGTTTTGGTTCATGGTTAGGGACTTAATGCTAATTTTTTTAACCATGGGGTTTTAGGTGCGCGGTCAAAACTTGGTGTAGTGGCTAAGTTGTATTGTGTTATCTTTTTAGCCACCTCGGTCACCTTTTTGGTTGGTGACTTGTCTCTCCTTTGGTCTGTTGTTACTATGTAATGGGGTTTCAGTGCCCTTTCAAATCCTGTTTTCCTTAATAAAAACAATAATGTAGTAGCTTTAAAATAGAATATGAAAAGATAGCACTTACAGGTAATGTAAAATAAGTACATTCATAAAGTGAGCTTGGGAATAGCTTTTAACATTTCCTCTTGATCTATTCTATTACAAGAGTCAAAATCATTAAGGGTATCTTTAAAATAGTTGATAAAGATTTCAGCTATTTCTTCTGGATTTTCAGTTTGCTCACCTTGCAGACTCTTGATCTTTGTTATGTTATTACAGTTTCTATTGTAAATAGTGCTATTATGGAAGAATTTTGTGTTGTAATCTCCTTTTAACAGCCATTTTTCTCTAGATTTTTGGTTCCAAAATATTTCTTCTTTTGCTAATATTTTGTCTTGTTTTAATAGGTACTCTTTCTCTAGTTGATAAGATTCATTATTCATCCCCTTGATTATTATTTCTTTGTTTAATTTACTTATTTTTTCTTCTATATCTAGTTTTTTTTTGAAGATATTTTTAAATTGTGTTTTATTCCATTTTAATTTTTCTTTGATGCTTTTTAATTTTGAAACTAAGCAAAACATTTTTGATCCTTGAAACTATTCTTCCTGCCACCATCCTTTTATCTGGTCCATGAAAGATTTGTCCATGAACCACATCTTTTCACATTTGAATGGATTCTTGCTTGGTTTATTCTACTCTTTGATTTTCAGCTTTACAGGGAAGTGATTTGAACTTGCCATTGGTAGTATTTTTGCATTTACTACTTTATCCAGTTTGCTAAGCTCACCTTTCAGGAGAAATCTATGTAAATGTTCTATGATATAACAAAAGCCTTTCATTCTATTATTCCATGTGTATAAGCCATTCTTGGTGATTATGTCAATAAGGGAGTCCTTTTAGCTCCAGTTCTTGAAGTCTTCCATGGCTCTAGATACTAGACAATTTCCTCCATGTTTCTCCTCTTTTTATAAAACAACATTGAAATCTCCTCCTATGATAATAGTTTCATTTGGTTTTGTGTTGATAAATGTCGTGATTTTATTCTAGACAATTGATTTCTCTGATGTTTGAGTGGGCCCATAGACATTTATAATAATCAACTGTATGTTTGATTATGTTTGATTTAAGTTAATTAACAGATATATAACTATTAAGTCTACAATCAAATTCAGCATTAATTAAATTTAATCAAACTAATTTTTTAACTAATAAACACTTATTTTAATACCTCTTTTCTTTTGGTTTGCCCTCATTTAAAATCCTTTTACCTAAATTGACTAATAAATAATTACCCTCCTTCAATTATTAACTAATCTTAATTTAATTCAATTAGACTAGTTAATAAATCATATAAAACTAATGCATAATAATAAGATTCTACTTTTATTTGAACCCAAACTCGAATCAATTTCCAAATCTTGATTCTACTAAGGGAAGATTGCAATAATATTTTAATTCTTCAATTCAGATGAAACAACATGCATACCCAAATTTTCACAATATAGAATATTCATCACAAGAATTATCCAAGCAGTCATCTAGCAAACACGACGAAGACAGGAAGAGAAAAAGCGTAATAAAATATGCAAAATAATCAGGAGTACTTACCTAGACACTGATGCTAATTCGCCACGCCTCAGAAAATTGTAGAGAAGCTCCTCCTCTTGGAACCGTCTCCAACATTCGAAATTCCTCCAAGAACCGAAACCCTCAAATGACTAGAAGTGCTTGTAGGAGCATATGAGGATGTCCATACACACTAGGAGAGCTTGTATATAAAGGCCTCTAAGATGCATCTAGAATGTGTTTAGAAGGAACTAGGAGATAAGCATGACCACTAAGCAAATAACTTCCATGATAAAAAGAAAAACATGATGAGGTATCTAGAATGTTGTAGACACCATGTGCTCAAATAATATGCTAACTCCTAAGTGTAGACAACACGTGCATAATTAGAGTGCAAACTCCTGTGTTGTCAACATGACAACTTACAAGAGTTAGCATACTCTTATGTGAATAAATATTAAAATAATACACTTCAATTTATTAAATTTTTTAATTTAATATTCATTTGACTCCTTTTTAAATTAATTTATTAATTTTAAATCTCATGCATTCACTTTATTAAATCCACTTGTTTTATCTTAATATATTTTAATCACATGCACGTATCATGTGATCTAGAATCTTTTAATAATTTTAATATCTTTTCCACTTTTAAATTTATTTTTGAAATTTAACAAAAATGAGCTCTAAACATATTATTATTAAATTAATAAATATTATCACGTTCTAAATTTAAACTTATAACTTTTATCTTCAAATTTAATTATTTTATTTAATTAATTTTTCAATTAATTAAATAAAATAAATATCATATTAATTTTCCATTAAATTAAACCATTAATTAATTTTTTTAATTAGGCTTAATTAATAGAAAATACACTAAAGACTCATAAAATAAAATATGAAAAACCCATCATAGCAAAACATATACAAAATTAAACCAAAAGGGTTAATATCATGAATTACGTCAGTCGATGCATTCATAGGGTTTTTGACTTAGATACTTGTCTTAATTTTCAATTAGGACAAATAGCTTAAAGGATTGGGATTTGGACTTGAGAATTTTATCTCTCCTCTCTTACCATTGAGATAATGCGATAGGGCATGCTCATCTTGGCAATTCAGGGAAGTTGATACTCGGTACTTGCAACTTGCATAAAACTCACGCATGTATAAGCACAATATATGTACTAAACTAAACATGCAATGACAAGAAGTGGTGCATCGTGTAGATCCCGACTAGTAGGTGACTACGACTCCTTTCCTTAATCACATCAGAAACGCCATACAGAAAGAAAACAAACATGCACACCATACACATGCAAGTATGGGGTAAGTATTCATAAGAAAACACATATGATAATAAATCATCTAACTAATCATCATTAATAACTGCAAACACTATAATGATCATCATGCATACATGAAATATAAAGTACCAAGTAATTTCATCATATAATAAGCTGAATCTAAAACAATATCTGATAATCTCAAAATAATACTACTAATCATCAAACATAAAACTGGCTTAAAAGCATTTGGCAATGACATCAAAATGCGAACTAGGGGTAGGCACTACACCTTTATTATGTGAATTGCTGATGATTATTTTGTCATTGTTTTTGTTCTTAATCAAAGACCTTAGATTAGGGTTTCTTGCCTCTCTTTGATTGATTGCTACTTGGTGTTTCTTTTGATGCGGCGAGATGTAAGCCTCCTTTGTTGGGTGGAATGTTGCCTTTCACGGGCTGCTTTTTTGTGTTACATGCATTTATGATGTCTTCCATAAATATTTCAGAGTAGGGCATAAAGGTATTTTTTTGGCATCTGAAATTGCTTTAGGCCGATTTGGATGCCTTGTCTGAACTTGCTTCCTTGGGCTAGGATTTTGATTAGCCATAGTCACATACTTTGTTCTTCTAAAAAACTCCTTTTGGGTTTGCAACCTTGCTGTTACATTGTCTTTGTCTAGTTTTTGCCATCTTCAGTTTCATTTTTTCCTATTCTTCGCGATCTACCATCCTTCCTCACTTCTATAGTTTTGGCTCTCAATAGTATCTGCATTTCATTTTTCATGCTGTTGTATTAGGGTTTCAAACTAATTTGTTCCTATTTTGGTTTTGCACAATCGATCACCGTTTTGAGAGGAAAGGGCTTCAAATTTGTTGGTGGTAATCAGAGGTCCATATTCCTTCTTCTACTATTGGTATGAATGGTTGGAGGGAGCGAAAGATTTAAAGTTCCCTTGTGATTTTGTCTTTTTCACCATTTTGCAGAGTAGAGCAGTTTTACTAGTTAGGTTTTTACCTCATTTAGTCAATAGAATATTTATTATGTTTTTTCATATTATTATTTTGTATTTCTCTATTAATTTTTCATAATATATTTTTTGATTGAGCTTTTTAATTTTTTTTTTCATATTTGATAAATTAAATTTATTAATCCATTTAAAAGATTTTAGTAAATATTATGTTATTTAAATTGAAAATTATTAATAATCTAATTTGTTCACATTAGATTATATTTTTAAAAATAATTTTAAAATACAATCTACAAACATGGAAGAAGAATACGAAGCTTTCAATAAGGTCTATAAGAGACTTCGACAGTTCTTGAGTGGAAAATTTTCCCAATTTTTTGGCTCCCTCATTACGTTCGGTTTGAAATTCTGTTATCGTTAGGGTTAGATACTCCACATTTTGTTATAGTTAGAGTTTGATACTCCAAATTTGAGTCATAACATTTCAAAATTTTACCATATTTTGTTTCAGAGAGCCTCTCGAGATTCAGTGTCTGATTAAAGCAAAAATATTTGGTTGGTTAAAGAAAAAATATTATTGATGGGAATTAGAGAGTTAGAGTAGCAGAGTTATTATTATTAATACTTTATATTTTAATTTTTAATTTGAAGTTAATCATATGATTTTCTCCCTATTTTGTCTAAGGATATTCTATTCTGTAATAATTTTACGTTTAAGCGCGTCCTATTGTATTCTATAAATATTTTGTATAAGTATTTTTTTATTTAGTCGATAGGCAAATTTAATTTTTGACTTGGCCAAAAGTTTTACAGCAAAACTTCTAGCCAAGTCAAAAATTCAATTTGCCTATCGGTTAAATAAAAAAATCCTTATACAAAATATTTATAGAATAGAATAGGACACGCTTAAACTTAAAATTATTATAGAATAGAATATCCTTAGACAAAATAGAGAGAAAATCATATGATAATTGTCAAATTAAAAATTAAAAATTAAAATATTAATAATATTAACTCTCCTACTCTAACTCTCTGATTCACATCAATAATATTTTTTCTTTGACCAATCACATATTTTTTCTTTAATCAAATGTTGAATCTCAGGAGGGTCTTTGAAACAAAATATGGTAGAATTTTGAAATGTTAAAACTCAAATTTAAAGTATCAAACCCTAACGGTAACAAAATCTGGAGTATCTAACTCTAATAGTAACATATTTTCAAATCGAACGTAATGGAGGAGCCAAAAAATGGGAAAAAATCATATTCTTCTTCCATGTTTGTAGATTATATTTTAAAATTACTTTTACAAATATAATCTTATGTGAAAAAATAGATTATTAATAATTTTCAATTTAAATAACATGATATTTACTAAAATCTTTTAAATAGATTAATAAATATTATTTATTTAAATGTAATTTATCAAATGTGAAAAAAAATCATTAAAAAAAATTGAATAAAAAATCCTATTATGAAGAATTAATAAGAGAAATACAAAAGAAAAAGAAAAAATATAACATTATGTAGATTAGTATTGATTTATAGATAAGTGGCAACAAACTAATTTGTTGTCATCCTTAGTGTTTACATGTCTAGGAGAGAAATGAGGGATTGGGCTTACATATGTTAAATTTCAAATGCATTATGAACACTAATTGCTCTCTAGTTTAATGATCTGGCTTTTTCATTACAATATATAATGTGGTGTGTCTATTATGGAGAAATCGGTAGTCTTCTAGGTGGGAACATGATAAAATTAAGTTAAGATCTATTCCCAAGCACAACCAAATCCAAATTGGAAATTTTGGGGTAAATCTAGTAGAGTCCCAAATTGGTACAATACAAGTAGGGTTATTATTGATGCTAGTGCAGATATATGTGATTCTATTAGGATTAAAGTACCATCAATATCATATATATTTAATCACTTCTAATATTGTTTGAAAATCATTCATTGTCAATACTAAATATTTTTAACATTTGGATTTTATTGCCTATAAACTTGATATGGTAATTGAAATATTGATAAGTAGGAGATATCTTCCACAACAAGTCAAATTGTGATATTGCTATCAAGATTTGATTGTTTAGTTTTTGAGTAAAACACATAGACCCAAATTTCATGAATAGTGGTTTACACAAACCCATCTCTTGTGATAATGAATGGAACCATTAACACGCATTGGATCTAGGTGATGATTACAAAGATGAAGCACCAAGACTTCTCGGAGGTCACCCATCCCAATACTACTCCATCTCGAGTGTGCTTACCTATAGAGTTTCCTCCATGGCTAAACCTAGTCTACTTGCAACCTTCACCAAGTGTTGTGCCTAATGAACCATTCATTAGGAATCCCCTTAAGCTCGTCAATTGATAAGTAGGAGATATCTTCCACAACGAGTCAAATTGTGATATTTCTCTCAGGATTCAATTGTGTAGCAATCTTAACTATAGAGTTTCCTCCATGGCTAAACTCACTTTTCTTGCAACCCCTTTTGTAAAACCTTCACCAAGCATTGTGCCTTATCAACCATTCACTAGGAATCCCCTTAAGCTCATCAATTGATAAGTAGGAGATATCTTCCACAAAAAGTAAAATTTGTTAAGGTTGTAGCTTCAATCAGATTGATTCGATCTGGGATACATTATTGCTATTGGTAAATCTCCATTTCTTATATATATATATATATATATATATATATATATATATATATATATATATATATATATATATATATATATATATATATATATATATATATATATATATATATTATGTATATATGTTATCTATATGTATTGTTATACATATTAATATTTTTTAATAGATTATTATTAATTAAATGATGATTAAACCATAGAGACAATATGCTCTCATATTTATATGAGATTCAAACTTGTATTTGGAACACATCAATACAATCACTACAATATTTGGGGTCAAACTGCGATGGCAAATTGTGAAAGCGGTGTAATTTTTGGTCATTTTCATTTTTTTTTTTGCAATTGTCCCCAACATCGTCACAATGCCGACATTGACATTGTAATTGTAACACTCTTTTGAGCATAAAAAAAGAAATATGATAATCATTTTCCATTTTTTTAATTTTGGAGAGAGTTGTATGCGAAAGAGGTTGAGAGCTATGAATGTTGTTGTGGCCCTTGTGATCTGTGCATTTGATTGATGTGCCCTCATGATCTCTATATTTTGTTACCATGCCCTTTCTCTGCAATTTCATTGTCATGTCGTGCCCTTGCTTTGCTATTTCATTATCATGTCATGCCCTTGCTCTGTGATTTCATTGTCGTGTCATGTCCTTGTGATCTACGTGCCCTAGCTCTGCGATTTTCTTCAAGGGCGAGAAGGGGTACATATGTAAATGTTTTTTTCTTTTCCTTGTAAACACGTATGTCTTTATATTTCCTTCTAAACATGTATCTCTTTATATTTTTAGAGAGATATTTTTCAAGGTGCTTATTACATATATGATCTAGCTACATACATATTCCAAAAATCCAAATCATAAAATAATAAAACTCACTCAAGCCATGCTAAGTGACTTACCTCAAGATCCTGCACAAAAATAACGCGGACCATGAAAAATGGGTTGAGTTCACAAGAAATTCTACAAAAACATATCATAGCAGATATATTTAGAAAGAAACAAGCCATAATTGTAAGAATTTTCTTTAGGGAAAAATGATGCCAAGATCAAGAAGCTCAAGCACTAGCACAATATGGATCAATAATGGATGATCATAATAACAATAATGAGAATGAAAATTAGATGAATACACACTAGAAGTGCCTGTATATAAAGGCATCTAGACTGATTAGGAGTCAACAAAGAGATAAACATCACAACTAAGCACATGTTCACCAAGAGTGGATTATCATCCATTGAGCACAAGAGTTTGTGCAATGATAAGAGGATAAGTTTACATAGGTGTATCTTGTAAAGAGATGTTGTAGAAACCATGTGCTCAAATAAGTTGCTAACTCCTATGTTGTCAACAAGACAACTCATATGACTATGCATACTCTTAGGTGTCTACATGACAACTAATATGATAATGCATTGACTTAAGTAAACTTAAGTGTAGTGTAATAATAATTAATTATTTACACTAACACCCCCCCTTAAGTGCAACTTAGAGGAATGCACTTAAGCTCACAAAACTAAATGCAAAATGCAATGTGGGTCCCAGCTACTAGGCCATGTTAGGTACCCATGTACAAAGGCAATGCTCTACATACAATGTGATGCAATGCAATTTCTCTAAAAATGGAGAAAGAGGGAAAACCTCATGGGAAAACCCTCCCCCAAAAAGAGAGATAAGAACAATAAAGAAGAGAATAGTCATGTGACCTCGCTGGTGAAAAATCTCGCACCCCCAAGAGATCTCACAAATGAAGATACTTGACCTCAGTGAAGGGCTTGGTGAAGATATCTGCAATCTACTATTTTGTAGGACAATACTAAAATGCAATGACCTACTCATGAATTGCTTCTCTATTGTAGTGCACATGAACTTCAATGTGTTTTGTGCGTTGATGGTGCACTAGATATTTTGAGATTTCAATGGCACTCTGATTATCACAATATATGACTGTGGGTCTAGGTATGTCAAAACCAAACTCCTTCATAATATGCTGTAACCAAATAGCTTCTGTAGCCATAATGGTAGCTCCTCGATACTTAGCCTCAGTAGATGAAAAAGCAATAATGTTCTGATTTTTACTATGCCAACAAATGGGGCCAACACCAAGATGAAACATGTATCCTGAAGTGCATTTGCGAGAATCAAGATCCCATGCATAGTCTGAGTCTATGTAACCTACTAATTGTAGTCTAATATTAGCTACATAGCATATCTGATATGTATGTGTACCATGGATATAGTGTAAGATGTGTTTGGTTTCCTTCCAGTGAAGTTCATGTGCCTCTTGTATAAACTGAGAAATCATGCCAACTATAAAGGATATGTCAGGGCTTGTATGTGTCAAGTAGACGAGACTTCCAACCAATTATCTATACAAAGTAGCACCAACAAGTGGAGTGGAACACTTTGCTTCTAACTTAACACCTAAAAGAAATGGAGTAGATGCAACCTTGCAGTCACTCATGTGAAATTGAGCAAGTAAATCAAGAGCATACTTGGGTTGTGATAATGTGATCCCTAATGAAGACTGTTGTATCTCAATGCCAAGGAAATAATGAAGTAGACCCAAGTTTGTCATGATAAATATGTCCTACAAAGTAGACTTGAGACTATCAATGATGGATGTTGTACTCCTTGTAATGATTAAGTCATCAACATAAAGCACAAGTATCAAGTGAGAATTATCTCACTCAATAATGTATACATTCAAATCTAAATGACATCTGGTGAACCTTACTGAGAGAATGAAAGAATCCATCTTGGCATACCAAGCTCTTGGAGCTTGTTTTAGACCATAGATAGAATTTTTCAACTTGCAAACCAAAGTAGAATCCTAAATGAAACCTTGTGGTTGCTCCATATAATTCTCCTCATAAAGATCACCATTCAAGAATACACTCTTCACATCCATCTGATGAATAACCCATCTCTGAGCTGTAACTATAGCTAGATTCAAATGAATTGAGTTCATTTTGGCAACTGGGGCAAATGTCCCAGTGTAGTCAATACTAGGCACTCGAGGGAAACCTTTTGCAACAAGTCTTACCTTATACTTATCCACACTTCCATCCATTGCAAACTTGGTCTGATAGATCCACTTACACTAAACCAATTTTCTTCCCTTAGAAAGAGAGACTAAATCCCATGTGTTGTTTCTCATAATAGAATTGTATTCTTCCTCCATTGCTTTATTCTATTCTAGAATTCTTGAAGCTTCTTTGAATGATTGAGGATCGGAAGCAACTGCAATATAAGCATGAGGGAGTGAGTTGTGTTGTGATCTTGTGCTCCTAGTATCTAAAGGATTCCCTACCAATGGTCTAGCTACATCCAATGTTTGCTAAGCCCATTTAGGTCTAGTGGAAGAAGATGTAGAAGTAGAAGGGATTTCCTTAACCTCATTTGTCTGATGCCACTATTTGGGTCATGAACAAACATCTTCCAAGTCACTATCATCACTGTCACTCTCTTCAATGAAGGAGGAAGAAGGAGGAGTTGAAGAAGTAAAGCTTGGACAAATTTCTTCAAAGTGTACACTCCTCTCATAGAAAATTTCACGTGCCTCTAGATCCATTAATTTGTAGGCTTTATGAGGGTTCATATAACCAACAAAGATGCAAGGTTTACTTTGAGGTTCCAATGCCTTGTGTTTCTGTGGAGGTATACATGCCCATGTTGGACAACCAAAGACTATAAGTTATTTACAGTAGGCTTCCTTCCATTCCAAGCTTCAAAAGGAGTTAAACCATCCAAAGCTTTATGAGGACTCCTATTCTGGATGTAGTTTGCACAATTCATTGCTTCAGCCCAAAAAAATTGATCAAGAGACTTATGTAATAGCATGCAAGTGGTCATCTCCTTGAGGGTTTTGTTCTTCCTTTCTACAACACCATTTTGGTGTGGAGTGTATGGTACTAAATGTTGAAGGTCAATTCCCTCTTGAGTACAAAATTCTATAAGTTTTGAGTTCACATACTCCCTTCCATTATACTTTCGAAGAACTTTGATTGCTTTCTCTGGCTGCTTTTCTACTTGAGCCTTGAAGGTGAGAAATCATTAACACTTCACTCTTATGAGCCATGAAGAATACCTAAGTATAGCAAGAATAGTCATCAATGAAGATGAGTGAATAGTGAGACTTTCCAAATGATGGGACTAGAAATGGGCCCACCACATCACTATGAACTAGTTCAAGAACACTTTGTGCTCTCCAAGACTTCCCCTTGTCAAACATTTTTTCTAGATGCTTCCCAAGTGTACAAACTGAACAAAAACCACATGAGAACTAGACTTGAGGTAGACCATGAACCATGTTCTTGTTGCTAAGGTATTGAAGATACCTGTAGTTGAGATGTCCAAACCTCTCATGCCATAGTTTTCTTTCTGTATTTGAATGAATTAACAAGGCTTGTGCATTAGATTTAGGCACAAAGGAAGAGAAAGTGTACAACCTTGAATCATGTTGAGCTTCACCTATTGCAACCATAGAATCATCTTTATTGCTTTTCACAACAACTGAATCTGGAAGAAATCCAACCTTGTTTCCACCTCCATAGTGAGTGATTTGGTAGATTGAAAGAAGGTTGGAGGTAAGATTTGGAACATAGAAAACATCCTTGAATGTGCCACTTTCCATGTCAACTTCACCTTTTCCTTTAACTCCCACTTTAGTATCATCCCCTACAAAGATGTGAGGTACCTCTGAAGGTGTCATTGAAGAAAAATCTCTCCTTCAAGCTCCCATGTGATGTGTGGCACCTGAGTCAATAATCCATTCCTTTTGGCTGGCAATGTGTGTGAGTAAAGCTTGCCCTTTGCTCTTAGAATCTGAAGATGAAGACCCCATTTCCTTATAAGCATTAGGAAATGAAACATTGTGCTTCTTCATGATTTTTTCAATTCATCAATCTACTTATTATAACACCGATGTTCATCATGACCAATTCTTTTACAATAGGCACACTTCTTTTCCTGATTGTTGTCCCCCTTTTTGTTGGTATTAGGAGAAGACTTGCCTTGTTGTTGATTTGATTTAGGTGGTGACTTTTCTGTGTCCCCTTGTTTGCTATCTTTCCACTTCTTCTTTTTGCCCTTGCCTTTGTTTGAACTTTCAGTAGTTGGATTTTTGGAGCTCTCATTATTAGCCACCAATGCCTTAGACTTTGTAGACTTGAGAATCCCCATTGTTATCAACTTAGCTTGTTCATCCTCTAACAATTGGGCATAGTCATCAAAAGTGAGTTTTTGATGAGACGCCCCTAAGGTAGCCTTTGAGGAGTTGAAAGAAGAGACAAATGTGGGGTAGTCTGATGGAAACTTATTCTGAATTAGATAAATCAACCTTTCATCCTTAATGGGACTACCACAATCATTAAGTTTTGTTCTTAACTCATTCACCTTAATGATAAAATCCTAGATGGAATCAAAGTTCTTAGGATCTAGGGAGATAAGCTCATCTTCAATCTTGTAGGCATCCTCCTCAATCACTTTCCCATATAGCTTTTAAGGGGCATCCCAAGTTTTCTTGGATGTATCATATTTTATGATTTGATAAAGGGTCTTGTCATCAACCCCTAACCTAATGATTCCTAGGGCTTTTCTATCTATCAATTCCCAAGCACAGATATCACCTTGAGTTACATTATCACCTATGGGTTTGGGAAGAGATCCATCGACATATTGAGAAACTTCTTCATTCATTAATTTACACCATTTTTAAAAAGACTGTGGCATAATTATTTGGTGTTCATTTTGGCTCCCAAATGAATACTTTAGGTGCTTTATACTTAGTGCGATTACAATAGCCACTTGCCAATTTAGGGCCTAAGTGGACTTCTGATTTTGCTATTTACAACCTCCTCTTGGAGTTCAAATCTGGTACTTAGCAATGTTGATCAGATATACAACAATTTTAAAGTTTGATTAAAGAAATACAATGCAAAAAAGGACCTATTAGAAAAAGTAGTATTTCTATCCACACAAGCCTATAATATAATTGTAAATATGAAAAGTAGACAAATAATTATGCACTTTCAATAAAATAGAGCTTAAATATGTGTCCAGATGAGCCTGTACAAAGTATTTGAAGTTGCAAAATGTAGGATTGGATAGGTATAGTGACTAAAAATTGATTTTCTAACAAATTCATGCACCCAAACTAGGAAATAACATCACTACTAAAAAGTTCAAGAAATTCTAGCCCAAATAAAAAAAATTGCACCTGATTTGGAGTTTGGATGACTGAGATATGGCTCTTTGAAGTTAGACTGTCAAATATAAACTGCATATGGTGAGCACTCTTCCCTAATGACATCAGGAAAATAGTATGTTAAATTTGACATCCAAACATGGTAGTGCAATTTGGCCTACTCATGATGGTCAAATGGTCGTCAAATTTAGGCTCGTCAATTGATGATGTTAGCAAAAAAATTGGCCTGACTGGCTGACGTGGTAGTCCATATTGTACAAACGTCTATACACTGATGTGGCATAATACATGGTAATATAGATTACTAACTATGCTTGGAGGACATATGGCATGTGATTCACCTACTGCTGACGTGGTACTGTCAGGTTGGAGGCTGATGTGGTGCCAAGTCACCTGTTGCTAACGTGGAGGGAGCATCAATGTTGAGCGTTGGTAGAGGAGTGGTTGGTGGGAGTGGCGATGTTAAGTTCTGAAAGAGGGTGGGTCATGTGGTGGAAAGAGGGGCACAGTGTTGTGGGAGTTTTATTCCACATGCATGGTACGATGGGTTTGAAGGTGTTAAAAAGTGGCAGTCAACGACAAGTGTGGTGGCTTGCGAGCCATGTTGAATGCTAGTTATGTTTGGAAGTTTATATGCCAGTTGTGGTATTGTAGTTTGGAAGTGAATCACATCTATGAACTATGTCTAATCACAAGTGGCTAGGGTTTGACTGCCTGGCCTTCCTGTAAAAAATGCTCTCCTATTGGCCTAAAAGGCCAATTTTTTCTCAAAATTTTGGAAATAAAATGGAAATTTGAAAAGAAAAAATGTAGATCCAAATAAAACAAGTGTGGAGAAGAAAATAAAAATGTAGATCTGAAAAATTAATTGAACTGATTTATAATGATCATACCAATTTCACAAATCGGGTCTTTGGATTTTGGTTTGCAAAAAATATTTTGCCTTAGATTTGACTATGGCTTAGGGTAGGCAAATTTATAGTCAAAATTTGATGAGTTGATCCTCTAGATGCAATGGTGAGGTCAGATCTTGCTCAAACGCTCCCAATTTCTGTGGATACTTTGGATCTAAATCATGGCCCTCCGAGAGGTGAAACAAAAAAATGGTCTCCAATGGCTATATGAAGAGATCTCTTATCGCTCTAATACCATGTAAGAATTTTCCTTAGGGAAAAATGATGCCAAGATCAAGAAGCTGAAGCACTAGCACAATATGGATCAATAATGGATGATCATAATAACACTAATGAGAATGAAAATAAGATGAATACACACTAGAAGTGCTTATATATAAAGGCATCTAGAATGAGTAGGAGTCAGCAAAGAGATAAACAACAGAACTAAGCACATGTCCACCAAGAGTGGATTATCCTCCATTGAGCACAAGATTTTGTGCGATGATGAGAGGATAAGTTTACATAGATGTATCTCGTAAAGAGATGTTGTAGACACCATGTGCTCAAATAAGTTGTTGACTCCTGTGCTACCAACAAGACAACTCATATGACTATGCATACTCCTAGGTGTCTACATGACAACTAATATGATAATGCATTGACCTAAGTAAACTTAAGTAAATTTTCTAATTAGCTGGATTGATATATACATATATTTGATTAGGTTATGACATCTGCAAGGGAATGATCCTTGTGATTATGCATATGTGTTTCGTGCATTTCTTTCTTGTGATATATCTCTTCATTTCATTGTCATTCCCTTGCTCTATGATTTAGTTTCCATGCCTTTGTGATATGAATGGGTCTAGTTGTTGATTAGCTAGGTTGATATATACATATATTTAACTGGGTTATGGCATCTGCACGAGAATGAGCCTTGTGATTATGCATGTGTTTGGTGCATTTCTTTCCTATGATATATCTCTTCATTTCATTGTCATGCCCTTGCTCTATGATTTGGTCACCATGCCCTTGTGATATCTTTATTTTGTTTTTGTGCCCTTGCTCTATGATTTTGGTGATGTACCCTTGCTCTACGATTTTGTTTCCATGTCATGCCCTTGTTTTGCAATTTCATTGTCATGTTGTGTCCTTGCTCTGCAATTTTTTTGCAATTTCCTAGCTTTGCGATTTTCTTCAAGGGTATGTAAATGTTGGTTTCTTTTCCTTCTAAACAAGTATCTCTTTATATCTCCTTTTGAACATGTATATTTACAGATCATTTTTAAGGTTCTTATTACATATTAGCTACACAATAGAAAAATTGATCCAGTTGCATACATATTCTAGAATCCAAATAATAGAAAAATAAAACTCACTCAACCTGTGATAAGTGACATACCTCAAGATCCTCCACAAAAGTAATGCAGACTAGGAAAAATGGGTAGGGTTCACAAGAAATTTTACAAAAAAATATCATAGCAGATATTTTTAAAAAGAACCTAGCCATAACTAGTGAAATGGATCTAGTTGTTGATTAGCTACGTTGTTTAAAAATTCCTTTAGAACTATCATCATATTAGGTACAATAAAATGAACAATCAGTTGTTCCCAGCTAGCAGGATCAAATACAATTTTTCAAGGTGATAAAATTGCATATGTAAGGAATTAAAGAATAACTTCAGCGAAGAGTTAAGTGTAAGGAGGTTAAGAAGCAAGTTCTGCTTTTGTGTAAATGCCATAATCATGAGGTTCATTCCCTTGTAGAAGCCTCTGCCACAATGACATTACCTCTAAACATTACATAGGATGTTGAATTGGTCCCCAACCTTAAAACACTCTTATAAGCATTTGATTATTGGGATCAATGTAGGGAGATTGTGCCAATACTTGAAACACTCTTATAAGCATTTGATATTTGGACTGTAAATTATCAAAGATACTTCCAATTGATTCCAAGGTCATAGTACCTACTGCAACACTTTCCTGGATTATATATAGTGGCTCTTATAATATCTTCCATGTTTTCTACTGTTGTTTCTGCCATGTAGTCTCTTTCTAAAGCCACTCCTTCTCCTTTTCTCTGATGCCTTAAATTTTGACTATCAAACTTCTGAATATTTTCCTCTACCTTATCTAAAATCAACTTCATAGTGTGTTGTAACTCTGGGATAGGTGTTTGATCATCAATAGCTTTCATTTCAGCATTGATTTTTTCAAGATTGGTCAACACCCTTACTTGTGGACCTCTCATATAAAGCACATTTTTACTATTTCAATACGATGTTCTTGCTTCTGAGCTAATAGATCTTTAGATGCATTTTCTTGTAAAATATTAATTATGTTGAACAATTGTAAACTCTTCAAAAAGTGCATTGTTGTTTTCATGTATGTATGTATGTATGTATGTATGTATGTATGTATGTATATATATATATATATATATATATATATATATATATATATGTATGTATGTATGTATGTATATATATGTATGCATGTATGTATGTATGTATGCATGTATGTATGTATGTATGCATGTATATAGAGAGATCTTGTGGATTGTGGATTATGGATTATAAACAAAAAAGAAAAGAAAACATGACATTAATCATTTCCCATTTGTTTTGATTGATTGTGGAGAGCTGGGCACAAAAGAGGATGGAAATATTTGAACGAGGGTGGAGAGCTTCGAACGTTGGTAGAGATCAATGAAGATCTAGAATTTTGTTTTTGTTCCCTTGTGATCTCTGTGCCCTTGCTCTATGATTTTCTTCAAGGGGAGAAGAGGTACCTATGTAAATGTTCTTTTCTTTTCTTTTTAAACATGTTTCTCTTGCGCATATATAATAACTTTGGTTAGATTCAAGGATAACTAATTATGATGATTGTATGCATATGTACATGTATCTATGTAAATTAGTTCACCATATGAACTGCTTTACATGCATATATACACAAATGCATAATACTTGTGCTAAATTAAATTATTGATTCATGTCTTGGATTCACACAAGCAATTATCCTTATATTCAATTGAATTTATTCATACCAAATTAAGTATGTAGAAATCTATACTTATATATTATATTATCTCTTGGTGATTGAGTAAAGATCTCGTGCATAATATTGTCTAGCTAATGATCGGATGCATTCACATTAAGTCATAATAAGATCGAGTAGATGATCCATTTATGTTACTTCATACTTGTTTTATTGAACATTTTGTTTAACATAATCAGTAATATTAGAATTATAGAACTACAACTAGTACTCTTGTTTATTTTATTTAATCATATACATTTAAGACTATTATTTTTCTTAAAATTAGACTCTATATTTGTTATTACTAAAACAAAAATATAGATCTCTTATAGTTATCTTTTTTAATTTCAAGATCTTCATATTTAACGTGAAGAGTTTCCACTACTGGATAGTGGAATAGCCACAATGTGGAGTCACATATAGCTTATTGCTTTTTCCACCAAATTATATTTTTACTATATTTTTGTCCTTCAAAAATATTATAGGTGAATGTTCTTCAAAATTTTCATATATTTAATAATTTGTCGCTTGTCATTTGAGGTAATTTTCTATTATGCGATAGAGAAATCTATCATAAGGATGGACATGTCAATTTTGATCATCTCACTTTCAAAGCTAATTCCCTTATCTAATTAATGAAATTACTTGCAACTGACACCCTAATTTTCTACAACTTGCTCAATCAGCCATTCACACAAATGAATCATCCCATATCCATAAACAACATCCAATCTTCTCGAAGTCTCTCTCCACTAAAGACCCTATACATGGAGCCATTATCATCATGAATAGACCCACTCTTCTCAGAAAAATTCAATTGAAACTAGTCATACCAAACTAAATATGCAAAAATTTGTACTTACAAATTATATCATCTCTTGGTTATTGAGTAAAGATCAAATACAAATTTTCAAGGTGATAAAATTGCATATGTAGATATATGTATGAATATATGTATGTATGTATGATGTATGTATATATGAATGTGTATATGTATGTATGTATGTATCTTTGCATCTTGTTGTCATGCCTTTGTTATCTCTATATATGTATGTTTGTATGTATGTGTATATAGATACATACATATGAATATATGTGTGTGTGTGTGTGTGTATACATACATGTGTGTATGTATGTATATAAACACATAAATATACATAAAGAGAAGCTTCTCTAATCACCTGTTGGGGGAAATATAAAGAGATATATGTTTAAAAGGAAAAGACAATAACATTTACATAGGTACCTCCTCTCCCTTTGAAGAAAATTGTAGAGCAAACACTACTACATTTGGGTCCAAACACCACAAATTACACCGCCATCACAAATTGTCATCGCAATTTGACCCCAAATATTGTAGTGCTGCAAAGGGCTCAAAGATCACAAGGGTACAACACAAAAATGAAATCACAGAGAAGGGGCACATAGATCACAAGAACACGACAACGAAATGCAAAGATCACAATGACACGACAACGAAATCTTAGATCTTCACTTATCTCCACCAAGGGCACGAAAATGAAACATAGAGACCATAAGGGTACGAAAATAAAATGAAGTGGTCACAGGGGCATTGAAATGAAATCTCCACCAATGTTCAGAGCTCTCCACCCTCTTTCACATGCAACTCTCCACAATAAAAAAAAAGGGGGAATGATTTCTGTCATATTTTTTTGTTTATATCTAAAATCAACTTCACATTGTGTTGTAACTCTAATGTAGGTGCTTGATCCTTGATAGCTTTCATTTCAACATTTCAACTTTCAAGTTTTCAAGTTTCCTCTTCATTATATAGTCCTTTGCACCCTAAAAACCACTTTGTTACTTCATTAAAATCAGGACTTGAACAAAGACAATGATAAAACAAAGCCCATATTCCAGAATTCAAATAATAAAACAATAAAACTCACTCAACTAGTGCTAGCTAACTTATCTCAAGATCCTACACAAAAATAATGAAGACTAGGAAAAATGGGCAAGAAATTTTAGAAAAACATATCATAGTGGATATTTTTAGAAAGAAACAAGCTATAACCTAGTTAAATTGGTTTAGTTGTTGATTACAAATTCTTGTAAAACTATCATTAGATTAGGTACAATAAAATGAACAATTAGTTGTTCCTAGCTAGCAGGATCAAATATAGTTTTTCAAGGTGATAAAATTGCATATATATATATATATATATATATATATATATATATATATATATATATATATATATATATATATATATAAAGAGATCTTGTGGATTGTGGAGATTACTAAAGTTCTAGGATTTCATTGACATGCCCTTGTGATCACTGCATTTTGTTGTTGTGCCCTGGTGATATTTGCATCTCGTTGTCATGCCCTTGTGATCTCTATATATCTAGGTATATATGTATGTATCTACATAGATACATATGTATATTTACATAAATATACATATGTGTATGTCTATATATGTATGTATGTATATAAACAAAGAGATTTTGGCACAATAGAAAAAATAATAAAACTCACTCAACAGGTAGCATGGCCACATGTATTTTCACAAGATTTTAAACATAACTATATAAGGAATGAGTTAGGATGTATATAGGTTAACCTTACATTAATTGTAAACTACAATACAAAGGTTGTACGAGAGTATTACAATATTTTAATTATAGAAAACTGCCTGATTCACCCGAGTGGGTGTGTGATGGTGAAGAGCTGTATTAGGTAAGTAAATCTCACTAGTGGTTATAGGAATACAACTACATCAAAACAATTAGAAACCATAACTACATATTTGATAGAGTGAGTAGCTCAAGGGTCTTAATCCCGTGGATATGGGTATGTAGGTAGCTCGGTAGGTAGAGTATGTTTCTAGTGTGCAGACACCTTGGACATAGTTAGGTAGCACTTAACCATGTACGTATGTATATGTATGTATGTAACTATTCTCTACCAAACAATGCCATCCACATGTGGGGGGCCGGGGGGGGGGGGGGGGGGGAGTGAGGTGCAATTGAGCTTGCACCTTCGACAATACTTCATTTCCATTATTTGCACTCTTTGAATCAAAGGTATATAACTTTATCACTTGTAACTATAATTTTCAAATAGTACAAACCACAATAGTTTCTTATAATTTTATGGTTCTCTTTGTAATTTTATAAAATCATAGTTTAAAAATTAATTGCATCTATGTTCATCTTTTCCAAGTTTGATATTTCTCTTTTTCTTGACTCACAGTCCAAGAATAATCTTTCAAAACACATACTGACTAGATGGAGATTGAGCCAAAAAATTGTAAGAATGATTGTGCCAAAAGAGATAAAAAAAATGATTGTGCACAATAATCATCTTTTTACATTCTTTTTGACACAGTTGTTCTTACATTTTATGATTTTTGGTGAGAATAAAATTCCAAACTAATTAGTTAGGTGATTAGACCTATTTCTTTATTTAATAGAAATCCTAGAATATGTGTAATTGAGTTTATTTTTATTTGGTTTTGGCTAATAATTTTTTAAATTTAAAATCTATATTTTTTATCCAAATGCCATGATTTCTAACAATAAAGTCTAGTTGAAATATTGTATAGAAATCATAGAATATATCTAATTTTGTTAAGAGCAAATTTGTTCAGCTTTTTAAAGAGTATTTGTATTTAATGATTGCTTTCCTTTGTAATGGGGTTTGAAATATGTTTACTTTTCTACACCTCTTAATTATAACTATGTTTTCTATGTGCTCAATAAATATGATTTTTTGAAATTTCAATTTGACTTCAATTAGATTTAGGAAAGTTAGCTAAGACAAGGTATTAACAATATAAGAGCATGTTGGGAAACTTAGTGGACTATGTTATTATTTGTTCGATGCTTGCCAGTAAATTTAACTGGAATCTCTAAATCTAGCAGACTTGGTATTTTATGCCTATCTAATTAAAGGTTTAAAAGAATTGTAGATAAATAACTTGATTTAAATTATGTGGGTTTTGAATTGTATTGGCACACTCTCCCTATGAGGATCCCAAGTATCTACTATTGCTGTTAATTTGGTCTAGTTGATAATTAGCTAGGTTGATTACAAATTCCTATAGAACTGTCATCATATTAGGTACAATAAAACAAATAATTAGTTGTTCCCAGTTAGCAGGATCAAATACAGTTTTCCAAGGTGATAAAATTGCATATGTAGATGCATCACTTGAATGCCAAGCATGAAGTAAATTCCCTAATTTATAATGAATAGTTGGATATAAAGGTTCCATACATTGGCCTAACAATGGAAGCCAAGGATGTAACCATGCATGTATTGGCACACTCTCCCTATGAGGATCCCAAGTATCTAATGTCATTGTTAATTTGGGCATCACTATATGATCCAAAATGTAATTAAGTGCTAAAGTCGGTAGTAACTTATCCCATGTCTCCATAAAATGAAGCATAGGTTCAGGGTCCCTTGGCTCCCAGGAATTTTTAGTAGCTATTCTTACTACTAGAAGAATTACTTCAATTAAGAGTTGAGTGTAAGGAGTTGAAGAAGCAAGTTCTGCTTCTATGTAAATGCCATAATCATGAGGCTCATTCCCTTGTAGAAGACATAACCCAGTTAAATATATGTATACATAAACCCAACTAATCAGCAACTAGACCCATTTTATTGGGTTATGGCTTTTTTCTTTCTAAAAATATCTGCCATGATATGTTTCTATAAAATTTCTTGCAAACTTTGCCAATTTTTCCTTGTCTACATTATTTTTGTGGAGGATCTTGAGGTAAGTCACTTAGCACCTTCAAAAAGATCTATCTCTCTATATACATACATAGATACATGTGTGTATGATTGTATATATGTATGTATGTATGTATGTATGTGCCCTTGTGATCACTTCATTTCATTGTCGTGCCCTTGTGATCTTTGCATCTCATTATCATGCCCTTGTTATCTCTATATATGTATATATGTCTGTATATACATATATATACATATGTATATGTATATATATGTGTATATGTATGTATGTATATATAAAAACATAGAGATCTTGACAAAAAAAAAAAAAAAAAACTCACTCAATAGGTAGCATGGCCATAGATGCAATGGTAACACCTATTGGTAAGTAGATTCCTCTTTCTCTCTTTCATTTTTCATGTGTTTATTTCACTTGAAATATTATTTCTTAGGGGGTATTTTCTAATATTGGATTTATTTTATGCATGAGGCGATGAGGACATTCTTGGATGTACCCATGTGATGAATTACCCACAAGAAATGAAGATGGACTTCCCCTAAGACTAGTAGGAAGCAATGAGGACATTCTAGGTACTTTAAAGATTGATCATTTTTGAAAAAGATTTTAGATGTTAATGAGGAATTTAGATGTTGGGGGGGGGGGAGCCGCAACTGAGCTTCCACCTTCACGTGGTTGGCCCTGATTAGTAGAGAATATTAAACTATTCTCAAAACCAAGTGAAGCTCAACAATAACCTATGATTGTATGAAAACTAATTGTGTGAATCTCTTGGTTTCAGGCAATGCAAAAGGACACCATAGTTCAATATGCAATGTCAATTCATATGCATACAACATCAGGTGGAGCTGAAAATGCAATAAGTTTGCATTTTTGTTAGAGGTATTTAATTAGGTATTTTAAGTTATAGACCATCACAAACATTGTTCATGATGATGGTCTATAATTTTAAAAACTTAATAGACCTATTAAATAAATGTAATCATGTTGCATTTTTTTAGCTCCACCTATTTTCAATGCATAAAGAACAAAGTTGCGCGTGCATTCTCGATTTAGAGTGGCTAAATCTTATTTTGGATGTGACGTAAAAATGACATGCACAAGAAGATGGGAAAATGATGTCACTTTTGCATGTCTAGATCCTTTTTTTGTACTTTAAGAATTGATCAATTTTTTTAAAGATTTTAGATGTTAAACAGGGAATTTAGATGTTGGGGAGCGGGGGTGTGGTGTGGGGCCAAATGAGCTTCCACCTTGACATGGTTGGCCTTGATTAGTAGAGAATATTAAACTATTCTCAAAACCAAGTGAAGCTCAATATTAACCTATGATTAGATCGTAGCTATTCAACGATTTTTGCCAATTTTTTTTATTAATACAATATAACTTTACAATTGCAATGGTTGGCTATCGATCCCACAACATTCCTACCACATGCTTGTCCCAATTGTGATGCATGTTTCCAATGACTTTCCATGGGAACCATACCATTTGTGTTGCATAGACATCAAAATTATGATGGTGTCTTTGATAGATTTTTGTCACAATTCTTATTGTGAAAATGAATGATTTTCTAGAATGGTAGCCCAATTTATGACACATGTAGTCATCGCAGTTGCGATGGTAACCCTTTCCATCGCAACTTGTGATAGAAAAAGTCCGACAAGAGCCAATTCTGATTGATGTCAGTTGGTGATGGGTTACTATCACCATCACAATTTGGGCCTGAATGTAGTAGTGTTAATGAAAATGTTATTACATTAGCAAAAGTGATATTAGTTACTCAACAAGGTATCAAAGCCAAACTACGAATGTAAGGTTCAAAGATGATAGATATAATGGAGCATCAACTCAATAAATCTACTAAAACTAGCATTGTTGCCTCATCTCAAATGGAGCATGAAACTATAGGTTTTCATTTCAAGAAATCTAAGGATGTGAACTCTTAGGAATTCAATAGAAATCTAGTTTGTGTTGGAGGTGCTAGCCAAGTATCTCATAATGTGATTTAGAAAGTATTTTGAATTTGTGGATGGTTTTCAAGGCATATTTGTAAGGTTAATTTAGAAATATGAATACATCTGAAGTATTTTATATGTTTAACTTATTTTGAGAAATAAGATGATTGCATTCAAAATATTTTATTTATATAAAATTAAATGGTGAAGTTCTTGGGTCATTAGCATCTTTATGTGTTGCAAATGTTTATGCAGTGCTAATTAAAGAAAGACGCTACATTTATGATGCTTCATAGTAATTTATTGAGAGTAGATATTATTCATATTTTTGTAAGGTTATAAAGATTGGGCTTCCAAGGTCTTTCCAACCAGAGTGACAAGTCACTAAATATAGGTTGGAATTTTTGATTGTTAACCTCCAACGAAGTTGTAGGTTGGGTGTTTGCTTCAAGTTTCCATGTCAGGGAGTGAACTATCAGGAGTAGTGAGAGACTCTTCAAATATTTTTGAGTTGATTCCTTCATGATATTGAGAAACTACCAGTTATCACATGAGAAACAAAAGGGATAAATGAGAGTTCTATTTTTGGTGACATGTTCTTGAGACATTCAAACTTCACAAGAAAATGATTTGACAATTATTGATAAGTCTATGATAACACATGATCATTTGTTACTATACATAGGAGTGATAGATCTCTATCTATTACATGATTGAAGTAGAGTAGGAGACAATATTTAGTAAAGATTCAATTCTACAAGTAGATTGGTCTGATACGAATCTTTCTAAGGTTGTCCGTGACTATTGTACATCCCTGGGTGATAACATAAACTTAGTATTTGATGAGCTTGGCTTTTTTCATTTCATAAATTGAGGACTTCTATTAGAAGAAGGAGTGACAAATTTCTTGCTCTGGTTACAAAGTCAATGAAAAAGGCCATGATTCATGGCTTATTGGCCCTTCTTTATTTCACATCCTAGGAAAATTATGTAGCAGGAAAATTATAAGATAGAGACAACACTGCTTTGAAAAATAATGGCATCAGGGTTTATAATAAAATGAATAGAAAAATATACATGCCTGGATCACTCCCTCACAACAATAGAGTTACCAAATGAAATAATAGATTCATAGGAGTCCATTATTACAGATAGAAAAAGTGATGGGAAACATACATGTGGTTTAACTAGCTAGAAAGATAACTATGGCTTGGGCATCATTTCATCCTTGAAGCTGCAGCAAGAATGTCTAACAAAGCTCAAACTTGTTCTACAAAGATAATTCAAGGCAAGGCTCAACTACATGAAAGATGATTATGACATGGACTTAATCAAAGAAGAAAGATCAAAGATTACAAAAACAATAGAGAATATAAATAAGGGAAAAGATTCGGAGCATGGGTCATAACAAGTGAACTACGTCAAAATAATAAAACACCATAAAATAGTCTATCGATAATAACCATTGAATCTATTTTAATTTAATTTAATGGATTCTCTATAAAATTCCATCAATTATAATTAATATGTGGTTAAGTTGATAATTAATCAATCAAGATCACATAACGAGAAGATGTAATTTTTTGGAAGGAAGAATACCCGTTCTTTGAATGTTAGAGAGACACATCCATTCTCTAAAGAAGGTGTATAGATTAATACAGGAATATCACTTCAACATCATGAAAATATATATTTATCTTCTCTAATCCATTATAAGATTGTATTGGTGAGATTTTGTAATTTTGGGTATCAATTGTGTTGAGTTGTCATTTTGCACGATGCTTAATGACAAGAATTTTTTCGAACTCCTCTCTTGAAAAGATGATGTGGGATCAACTTCAAGATCTTGGGAAATCTTGCAACCTACTAGAATCCTCTCAATTGAAGATAAATGTATTTGTTCATAAAGAGGCCTTTGCTAGTTAAATTTTTTTTTGGATAAGATATTCAATCTGCTTGTTGTTTCAAAATTAATGAAAAAAAGATATATATTTTTGGCATTTTCTATTTTTGAATGAATGCAATCTAACAATGCAACTATATGAATTCCTAATTTAACCAAGGGTTAGAAAAGAAAATAACAAAGATAAGGTAATGAGAGATGGAAGTAAATAGAATAAAAGGGAAATTCCTAATGGACATAAACCATGGTAACAACATGTCTGTGAGTTAAATTGTTGAAAAGATCAGGTAGGAAACCAATGAATTATGGGAGCAACACTTCCTCAAATCCATTGATGCATTCGTTGAGGGAAACTTAGTAAAAATGAAAGATGTCTCACTTCTTATCAAATTGCAATGCCACAAATAGTGTGCTCATGTGAGGCAAGAAGCATGCAGGAACAATAGGGTGATCTCTTCTCCAACTCGGTACGTTAGTGGAATTCATTAACATGCGAAAAACACCAGAACTAAAATATCGCACGATCAGATCAACACAACAAAACTATTGGCTCCGTTATTATGATGAACAAGAATCCACAAAAATAACACACTTCGGCTAGAATAACTACAATCAGAATGAGAGAACCAATAACCTATATTATTGCATCAAAATAACCGCCCAAAATACATGTTACATTACTCAATTTAGAAGAAATCATCTCCTCAATTTTTTTTGAAAGTGAGAGATCTCTTCATGCAAATATATGCTTAAAACTAATAAAACAAATCTAATTATGTACAAACTGCCTCTCTAAATGGTGCTAAAATAGGACTCCACCTTTTTTTATATCAATTAATAGGTGCATGAGCCTTTACATGTCTTAAAAAAAAGATAGAAGTAGTAGATAAGAAGAAGGAAGCTGTAAGAGGATCCGGGAGTCACTGGAAGCTCTAAAAATAGAAGTCTAGCCTTCTCTGAATGTTTCTAGGAGTTAAACTACCCTTAGAATGCATTTTCAATGCATGGAAAACTCTAAATTTAGAACTAATAGTTAGCTGTCAGCACACCTCTAACTTCTTCAAAAAATTTGGCAATACCTTTGTAATAGCGCACCTTTGGAGTAGTGCACTTGCATGAAATTTGTGCAAGGTGCTTTATTCATCAAAAAATCAAAGTTCTCAATTTTGAAAATAGTTTTTGGGTTTTTCTCAAACGAGGTTTGGGAGAACTCTAGTGTACTTATTTTTCCCTTTTGATAATTTATACCTTCTTTATAGCCAAACATTTTCATAGATCTGAACTCCTTTTGCTTCTTCTATTTAAAATCCCAAGGTACCTGTGTTGAATCTTGTTATTAATAGTTGCATAAGATGAGTAACTTATTTTGGTTCATGTGTCCAACCTTTGCATCTTTGATCTTTAGTGCAAATTCATATATCAAAACTTATGCATGACTTCTTTGAAGGTGAAGGTTACTTACGTGAGATCTCTATTGCTATTGATAATGAAGATGATATGATAATTTTTGCACTTGTGCATTATGGACCACACCTTCATGTTATACACATCTTCTTGCACTGTGAAGTCTATTCCTTAATTTTTTCTTCTCTTTAGCTGCCTGATCCTTCCTAGTCAAAGACTGAGTGATCCAGATTATTCAAAATGATCAAATGTTTGAAAATTTTTCGTATCTTTTTTAACAAGAGTTTCTAGGTCTTTTTAACTGGGTTTTTTGAAGGTCTTTTGCTCCAAATTTCAAGTTGAAACTTTCATTAATCTCTACAATTGGGCAATTGAAAGCTTTCTATTTTAGGGACTAAAATTAGAGTTTTTAGTTCTTTCCAATGGTGTAAATGATTTTGAATTCCAAGCTCTAGGTCAAAAGTTATGACCCTGACAAGTTAAGGATGCCTTTTTATCTGCGCAAAGAAGAAAACATTAGTTATCTCATGTTGAAAGACCCAAAAGAGGACTTCACAAGACTCAGACTATAAAAAATTGGATCCACACTAGTCAAAATAGATAAGACAATGGATTTTTTCCCACCATGAGCCAGTTTTGCACATTAGTGCACCTTGCAAAGTGCACTAGGTGCATAGATTTTCCTTGGAGACAGAAAATTGTGTAGCTGCACACTAGTGCACATGTACACCTTGACAAGTTGTGCATGTTGCACATGTGTGCAACTATGCACTTGTGCATTGTGGCATTGTGCAAGTGTAGGGGGGACCGAGGTGCACACCTTTGCAGTTGTGCACCTTGTGAAGGTGTGCACCTTGTGAAGGTGTGCACCTCAGAGAGTCTACACATGTGCACATGTGCATGTGTGCATCCCTAGAGTAGGGGTGACATGTGCATGTGCATGTGCACACTTTAAGCACATGAGGTCCTAAACTTGACATTTTTTCTCTTTCTGATAACCTGACCCTTCCCGATTAGAGGTTGGGGTTTGACCTAGACCTAGGGGAGGGTCCAAAATGACTGAGGCTTTAGACTAGATGCCTCATAGAGAATTTTTGAACTAGGGGTCCCCATTTTTTGACTCAAAATAGGGTGTGCATTGTGAAACCACAACTTGTTGCAAGATTCATAAGTTTATATCAGAGAAAAACCACTTGTATATTATAGTCACAAAGATCAAACCAATTGTGTAGTTTTCTCTTACTAACATGCAACACTAAAGGGATAATAGATTAAAAGGAATCATGTTCCTATTTTTTGATATACTATTATGTATGTGTTTAGAATATCCTCTTAGATTGGGTTATAAAGAGATCATTGATTAAAAGAAATCTGGTCATGAAAGAAGAAATAATTGTACTTTATGTAAATATATGTTTATTCACTTACATAATTTAGTCACTCTATCAGAAATAGTAAGACCAGTTGAGGTAGGGTATACACATTTATTGTAGGTGTGTTGTCTACACATTAGAAAGGGCATCATTGTAAGTAGTCACATGAAGAAATAAATCTGTCAAGATCAAATCTCAAGGAGACATATTGAGATGTTCATCATATAGAAAGATAGATAGATATTGTTGGTTCAATCCAAACTTGGTAGTTGAGATATGGCATAATTCCTATTACCTATCTCAAGAAGAAGAAAACTCACCTAGAGTAAATATGAAAAGTAAAGTAATTGCCCCAATATTCCATGTTAACAAAGTTGATGATACATATGATTTATTGGATGAGATGTTATACAAACTATTAAGCTAGATATTTTTGGGTGTTTGGCATAGCATGGAGTGCATAGTTTTTCATTCATGTATGACAACTTATAATCCATTCTTTTGATGGTGGTAATATTAGGGATAGCATATGTATTTTTCTATAATTCTAAAAGATGGTAAAGAAGAAGTAGAGGAAGTACATGTAGAAGTTGTAGATATGTTGGGAGAGTTTTTTGATATTGTGTTAGATAATGTACCTAATGGATTACCCCCCATGAGGAAGATTAGTCACTAGATGGATTTGATTCCAGAAGCTAGTTTACCAAACAAGCTAGTACACAAAATGACACTAGCAAAAAGTGAAGAGTTGAACAAACAAGTTCATGAGTTATTTTAGAAAGGGTTGATTTGAGAGAGTCTGAGTGCATGTGTTGTACCAACAATATTAGCACCAAAGAAGAATGGAGAATGGAGGATGTGCACAGTATCTTGTGCTATTAACAAGATCATAATCAAATATAGATTTCCATTGCCAAGGATGGATGATATTATGGATTGTTTGAGTGGAGCTATGTATTTCACAAAGATAGATATGAAGAGTGGATACCATCAGATTTTCATTAGAGAGGGTGATGAGTGGAAGATTGATTTCAAGACAAGGGAAGGACTGTATGAGTGGCTATTCATGCCTTTTTGGATAACCAATGCACCAAGCACTTTGATGCAGCTCATGAATGAGGTACTGAAGGAGTTTCTAGGTAAGTTTGTCATTGTTTACCTAGAGGATATTTTGATTTTTAGTAAGATATTGGAGGAGCATTTGATGCATATTTGAAAGGTGTTTGATAAGTTAAGGGAAGAAAATTTGTTGGTAAACCTAAAGAAGTGCAGTTTGTGAAGGAGTTGGTGTACTTGAAATTTGTAGTCTCAACAAAAGGTTTGAAAATGGACTCAAAGAAAGTGAAGGCTATCCTTGAATGTCCTACTCCAAAGAGTGCTATTCGGGTAAGATCTTTTCATGGATTGAAAAGTTTTTATAGAAAATTCATAAGAGGTTTTAGCAGTATTTTGGGAACCATGACTGGAACAATTAGAGGGGATAGGAAAGAATTTGAGAGGGGATAGGAAAAAATTTAAGTGTACTGCTAGAGCAGATAAGAGTTTTAATTTGTTGAAATAGAAAGTTTCATAGTAGCCTATTTTAGCACTTCTAAATTTTAATAAGGTGTTTCAAGTAGATTGTGATGCTAGTGGTACAATAATAGGAGATTTTTTGAGTCGAGAAGGTAGACATGTTGCTCATTTTAGTGAGAAATTGAATGATACAAAAAGAAAACATTATTTTTATGATTAGAACTGTTATGCTATAGTTCAAGTATTAAATAAGCAGAGACACTATATTCTTCCTAAGGAGTTTGTTTTATATACTAATCATCAAGCTTTTCAATATTTGAATAGTCAAGGAAAATTAAACCAAAGACATTTGAAGTGGGTTGATTTTTTGTAGAGTTATACATTTGTTTCAAAAAATAGGAGTGGGAAGTCTAACAGAGTTGCACATGCTCTTTGTAGATGACAATTTTGCTAATAGAAATGTAGATTGATTTGGTTGGGTTCAAGAAACTTCATAATTTGTATCCAAATGATCCTGGTTTTGGTGAAGCATGAAAGGCTTGTACATTACCTATTACTCTTGATAGGAAAAAGTGGTTTGATTTTATAATCCAAGATGGTATGTTGTTCAAAGGAAGTCAGTTGTGAATTCCAAGAAGTTTTCTTAGAGAGAATCTCATCAAGGAGAAGCATAGTGGAGGATTGGCTAGACATTTTGGTAGAGATAAAATCATTGCTTTGTTTGTTAAGAACTATTATTGGCTATAGTTGCAACAAGATTTTAAGAAGTTTGTACAGAGTTGCAAAGTATGTTAGATGTTGAAAGGAGTGAAGTAGCATACAAGGTTGTATTAGTGATTACCTATAGCAAAGAAGCCATGGGAGGATGTCAGCATGGATTTTCTTCTTGGATTACCAAGGACTTAGCAAGGGCATGATTCTATTTTTGTGGTGGTTGAAAAGTTTTCAAAGATGGTACATTTCATTCCTTGCAAGAAGACAAGTGATTTTGTTCATGTGGAAAAAATGTTTTTAGAGAAGTAGTGAGACTACATGGTTTGCCAAAGAGTATAGTTTCAGATTGAGATACCAAATTTGTTGGGTATTTTTGGTGTACATTGTGGAAGAAATTGATTAAGATTCAAAATTTAGTTCATATCATCCATAGACTAATGGACAAATGGAATTTGTGAACTAGAGTTTGGGAGATTTGTTGAGATGTTTGGTTGGAGACAAGCCAAAAGGATGGGATCTAATTTTACCATAGGCAAAATTTGCATATAATATTTCTATTAACGAAACCATTGGTGAAACACCATTCTAGATTGTATATGGAAGTAGTCCCATAAATTCTTATTAATAGCGATAGTTGGTTAAAGGAGAGATAAGTAGTGATGAAGATGAACAATTTGCAAAAAAATTGAAGAATATCCATGAAGAAGCGAGGAAGTACATTATAAAGATGAATACACAATATAAAGCTAAGGCATATATGAGAAGGAGCTATAAGGAATTTCAGATTGGAGATGAAGTCATGGTTCATTTGAGAAAGGAGTATTTTCTAGTGGGTACATATAATAAGTTGAAGATGAAGAAGTTTGGACCATGCAAGATAGTGAAAAGGCATGATTTTGAAAAGACGATGAAGTGGAGTTGCCTACTGAATTGAATATTTCACTAGTATTTAACATTTTAGATTAGACAGAGTATTATGAAGGAGGTGAAGGAGATAAAGTTGTAGAAGCAAAGTGGAGAATTCTAGTAGTTAGTTCATCTA
Source organism: Cupressus sempervirens (assembly GCA_028749045.1). NCBI lineage: Eukaryota > Viridiplantae > Streptophyta > Pinopsida > Cupressales > Cupressaceae > Cupressus > Cupressus sempervirens. Next base: position 194,579,284 of record CM053791.1, on the reverse strand, counting down.
CAAAGGAGATTGAAGAGATACTTGAGAGTCGTGTTGATAAAAGTACAAGGAAAAAACTTATGAAGAATACTTGGTCAAATAGAAAGGGATGCCAATAGAGGATTCATCATGGCTAGCAAGGAAGGAGGTTAACCATCTTGGTTTTCATCTAAATACCTGAGACATGATGTGGTCATTTCTCAAATTAACCCAAGTGTTTGATGTAGGATCATCTTAGGTGTAAGAGAAATCTTACATCAACCAAAAATATTTCATTTTAGTTATTTGAATAAGGGTTTCTTTAATGAAAAGTTGTTATCATTGGAGGCTTGCTACTTAGTAAGTTATGGTCTTTTGAAGTTGGGCCATACCAAAACATCTAAAATAAATGTTAGAGGTGTATTTGGTTGACTTTATATGTATTGTTAGGGTCTGTCGGCCTTAGGTATTAAGTTTGAGTATCTAGAGCCTTCCCAAGTGACATAAAATTTGTATGATGCACTTTTTTCTTTCCTGATGGCCTCCAAGTTTTCTGATAGTTGATGTAGTTATAACTTGAAAAGGTCATAGAAATGGTCTCTCTTTACTATCTTAGATCCAAAATCAACAACCATGCATGTTACATTGTTCAGTTGGCTAGACTGAAATAACTTTTGAGAAATAAATCTCACTGCAAAGGAAATTAGGGGTCTCATATAGTATCAATAGACATGCCTCTCTTGTTCCACACAACACCTGTATTCTTCTCAATTACTTCCTTTGCATCATTGCACATGCTCTTAGATCTATCTAGGGTAGGGTACCCTAATACTTAGTTAATAATCCTTTTAGTGATCTTAGTTGGCCCATTTTCCAACCAAATGTAGTTATAATGTATGTGGCTTAACACTAATTTGATCCACATAGTCTTGAACACTTGTAAGAAATATAGGGCACTGGTTAACCCTTTCTTATCTACAATTTTATTCTCTTCCCTCAAGACTCTATTATCATAGAGTTGAGTGTATATCTCCTAATTTCCATATCTCCTACTTCTCTAATTTTGCATGTATAGCAACACCTTACATCTTGGATCATGAGAACTTGTGGTGGTATCATTGGTAATGCACTAGACAAGTCTCCTTTATATGCAATTTTAGGTATATCTTGGAAAGGTGGTTGTCTAACATCATGACTTATTAATTGAAGGTTGAAAACCCCCTTCCCCTCTTTCTTAACACTTGAAAAAGAGCTAGATGCCATTTGACTAATTAGGGTTTGCAAAAATTCAAACAACATAACTTGAAAATAGCTAAATACCTTTCATATATGTAGGATGATGTTGAGTAGCAGTCAAATCTAGTTTACAAATACTAGAATCTCATTTTTTAATTTGTCTTTGTGTTCTTCATGCTCTCTTCAATCACTCGTGAATGTAAATTAGTCAAAAATTGATATATAATCCTTTGTATTTAGAAATAAATGCTTAATTCTTATGTATATGTAAGCTCAATTATCATATGACTTCCAACTCACTCAGTTAACACATGATCTCCAATATGCTTGGTTGACATAGCGAGCTCGTCCAATACTAACACAACTCGATCGCTTGACTATAACTAAAATTCCATTCATACTCGGCAACAACTGAGAAAATTTCCATGCTCGACAACAACATAGAAAATAAAAAAACTATAGATTTTCTTGAGGTTCAAATGACTCTATTGCATCTTGATTCATGTATTTAAGGGTTGCATCTTGATTCACTCCAGTGCATCTTACATTACCCAAAAATATTTCATTTCAGTTGTTTGAATAAGGGTTGCTTTAAATCAAAGTTGTTTTCTATGGATGCTTGTTACTTAGTAAGTCATTCATACGAGCTTGGAATGTCCTAATTTTAGAGGTGGATATTCATCTTAGATATATAAGCCTACTAGTTGAGGCTCGGTAATATATCATTTGTATTCATGGATTTATTGCAGATTCTTGGTTTGCAATTTTGGTATATAAACTTCAGGCTCACCATTGGAGACCTAAAAGTGCCCAGATGAGGCCCAAAAAATTAATGGATGGGTGCTTGCACCAATCTGAGAGTGTAGATCAAGAGCTAGTGGTTATAATAGCCAATTAGAGCAACAATTCAAGAGTTATGGTATTTCGAAGTTGGACTAACCAAAACATCCAAAATAAATATCAAAGGTTTATTTGGCCAACTTTATATGTATTGTTAGGGGTTGTCAGCCCTATGTATTAAGTTTGAGTATTTAGAACCTTTCCCAGCAACATAAAATTACCTATTTAAGAAATGCCCGAACATTGTTTAGGACAACTCTACATGATAGTTCATAGCTTTGTCTTACAGGTTATTGTAATGAAGGCACCCATGTTGGTTAGCATATTTTAATTCTAAATAATATAGTTATGCATTTGTGGCAATAATAAGAAGCCCATATTTTGTTCTCATAAATTGTTGTTGTTTCCTTTTTTCTATTATGTGTTCATGGTACTAAGGGGATCACCCTTCATTAGGTTCATAAGGCACAACACTTGGTAAAGTTTTTGTAAATGGGGTTGCAAGCAGAGTGGGTATAGCCACGGAGGAAACTCTATAGTTAAGCATGCTCGAGCTAGAGTAGTACTGGGATAGGAGACACCCTAGGAAGCATTGGTACTTCACCTCTATAAGAATTACCTAAATCCAATGTGTGTTAAGGGTTCCATTCATTATCATGCAAGATGTTTTTATGTAAACCACTATTCATGAAATATGGGTCAATGGGTTTGACTCTAAAACCACACAGTCAAATCCTGATAGCAATATGAAAATTTGACTTATGGAAATATCTCTTACTTGCCAATTGATGAGCTTAAGGGGCTTCCTAATGAATGGTTCATAAGGGAAAACACTTGGTTAAGGTTTTTCAAATGGGGTTTCAAGCAGAGTGGGTTTAACCATAGAGGAAAATTTTGTAATTAAGTGCGCTAGAGCTGGAGTAGTACTAGGATGGGTGATCTCCCTAGGAGTCTCGGTCTTTACTTTGTACATATCACCTTGATCCAATGCGTGTTAATGTATTCCATTCATTACCATGAGAGATGGGTTTTTATAAATCACTACTCATGAAATATGGGTCAATAAGTTTGAATCAAAAAATACAAAGTTGATCTTGATAACAATATCACAATTTGACTTGTTGGGGAAAATATCCCCTACTTATTAACTGATTATCTTAAGTGGCTTTCTAATGAATGGGTAATAAGTAAAAAAACTTGGTGAAGGTTTTGCAAATGGGGTTGCAAGAAGAGTGGGTTTAACCATGGAGTAAACTTTGTATTTAAGCACACTTGAGGTGGAGTAGTACTGGGATGGGTGACCTCTCAAGAAGTCTCAATGCTTCACCTTTGTGAGCATCACCTAGATCAAATATGTGTTAAGTGTTCCATTCATTATCATGATAGATGGATTTTTGTAAACCACTACTCATGAAATATAGGTCAATGAGTTTGACTCAAAAAATACACAGTTGAATCTTGATAGCAATATCACAACTAATTTTTTACCGAGATCTATTTACTATTTTCTTACCAGAAGAGATTTACAATTAACCAAGAGGGAATATTGAAGTGTATGGTTGTTATACGCATTCAGATTCCTAAGAGGGTTTTTATGATATTGTTGTTTTTTATGGAAGCTATTATTAAAGATAAAACTACTGGTGTATATTATAAATAATGACCACCAGATTATTTGGTAATTTTAAACAACTGAGTGTCCAAATCAAGTAGGTGAATAATTTTTTTGTAGCATACTTTATCCTATGCATTAAATAATTTAATTTATCCATGGGATATGTTTGGATTTAGTAATCAACTTCAATACCTAATTTGGGAGGTAAAAATACTATATAAATAGGCCTTAGGGTGGTAGCAAGCATATGTAATTGTTAAGAGTGAAAAAACTATGTTTACAAGTTGTTGAGGATTGTAGATTGAAGATGAGAGAGAGCCTAGTGTATCTACTCCCTTTTTGGAGATAATACACATCTAGATCTCTCTTCTTGTTAGTTTTTATCCTGAAAGGGTTTCTCCATGTAAAATGGTGTTTTGTTTGATTTTTTGTGATAATGTGTTTTAATAGTTGATGCTTATTTGAGCTACATATGTCTAACATTTAAACAATATTTTAGATTTATAGTAGATTTAAGTTCTTGGATCCTAATTTAATAGGAGTTGAACTACCTTATGGAATGAAAAGTATACCTAGGGGATAGCTAATTCCTACAACAAGTACATATTGATAGACCTAAGGACCAACTAACAAAGACATCTCAACTTTCTTGTCTTTGAACTTTGCAAGATTCAGGCAGGTGTACTTGGGATTAATGTCACATTTTACACATAAGAAAACACACTAACTCTTAATCCAGAATAAAGTAGATGATATCCCATTATTCTTCTAGGAAAACACAAAGGAATGAAAGGTAGCTAATAGTCCATATCCCATGGTTCCCTAGCCGAGTGTGGGAAAAATCTTTTAAATCCACAATACAACATTAAATAAAATAGTTTTTATTAAAGATTTATCACTATGAAAGATTCAATATTTTCTCAGAATGACACTATGATCAGTTCTTTATCCATTAGTACTTTACTCACTCACTAGTACATTTTGACTCTTTTTTTGATGAAAATTAGTCGAATTTTTTACTCATGTTGATCAATTTTTTGACCAATTGCTTTCTCTATATTTTTGTCATTGAAACTTCAACCAAGTCTTGTAGGTGTCATAATTTCAATGATGCATTTGGTAAAAAATGACCTCCCTTGTTAATGAGATCATTGGTCAAAATTTCAACCAAATTTGGTCAAAATTTCAACCAAAGCATTGACTAGGATGCCAAATCCATAAGGGCATCCTGGTTGATGCATTGGTCAAAATTTCCACCAAAGATTGGTCAAAAGTTCAACAAATGTTGGCCCTCGATCGACTAGGATACCAAACCCCCAACAACATCTTAGTTGACGCATTGGTTGAAATTTTGACCAATCTTTGGTGGAAAATTTGACCAAGTTTGGTCTAGATTTCCATCAATGTTGGTAACAATTGGTCAAAATTTTGACCAACATGTTTTAAAAAAAAATTATTGGAAGATAAATATCTATAACCTATGAATTTTTACTTAGTACCTTTTTTTATTCATTTGAATTATTTTATTGTTTTGGTTTGAGTGGAATTTTTTTAAGAGGGTAAAAAATTAATCATATTTAAAAAAAAATAAAAATCTTAAAGAATTTTGGTCTGGAAGATATCTCCTCTTTTATCACCAAAAATACTCATCGTCATGACTTAAAGTGATAGAACATCTCTATTCCTTATCGTTGTAATTATTATATTTGTTTTCCATTTATTGATGATCGCTATATGATATAGCGATAAGCCTTCTTTATTGCTCATTTCTATATTGTTTTTGCTATTTCTTAGCATAGCAATAAAATGGATTGCTATATGTCATAGTGATGTACTTTCCTCATTTCTCATTGCTATGTCAAGATTAGGCCTTCTCCATATAGCAAGAGAAGAGTTTACTATATTCTATAGTGATATAATACCCAAAATCACTTTTGACTATACTATGATCACTATAGTGTATTGTGACTCATGAAGCCTAATTTTTGTAACTATAGCAGTATATGAAACATCAAGTGAAGAAACAACATTTATATCAATTGAGGTTTCTAACATTCTTGTGTGTAATAAATCTCATGAACGGTTAAACTAAATGTTGAATGACAGATTCCAATGCTTATTCAATGGTTTGAGTTAGGTAGGACATCGAAGAAATATATAGAGAAGTCAAGACAAGGTTTGGATGAAACTGTTATGTGTACAACTGTATCACATTACATAATGAAAATATGGATGAAACTATTAGGTATTTTTGATATCTCCTTTTTGATCACCGAAAACACTCATCGCCATGACTTATAGTGATATAACATCTCTATCACTCATCATTCTAATGATTATCTTTATTTTCCATTTGCTGATGATCGCTATATGTTATAGTGATAAGCCTCCTATATTGCTAATTGCTATATTATTTTTGCAATTTCTTCACATAGAAATAAAAGGGATCACTATATATGTCATAGAAATATACTTTCCTCATCACTCATTGCTATGTCAAGATTAGGCCTTCTCTATATAGCGATAAAAAAGTTCTCTATATTCTATAGTGATATAGTACCCAAAATCTCTTTTGACCATACTACGATCATTATAGTGTATCCTGACTCATGAAGCCTAATTGTTGTAACTATAGTGGTATATGAAACATTGAATGAAGAAACAACATTTCTATTGATTAAGGTTTTGGACGCGCCTATGCAAAATAAATCTCATTAACGGTAAAACAAAATTTTGAATGAAGGATTTTGATGTTTACTTGATGATTTGAGTGAGGCGGGGCGTTAAATAAATATACATAGAAGTCAAGGAAGGGTTTGGATGAAACTATTATGCCTATAAACCTATTAGATTACATAATGAAAATATGGATGAAGCTATTATGCATTTTTAATATCTCCTCCTTTTCAATCACTGAAAACACTCATCACTGTAATGATTATATTTGTTTTCTATTTTTCGATGATCACTATATATTATAGTGATAAGCCTCCTTTATCACTCATTGCTATATTGTTTTTGTAGTTTCTTTGCATAGAGATAAAAGGGATTGCTATATTTCATGGTGATATAATTTCCTCATTGCTCATCGCTATGTCAAGATTAGACCTTCTCTGTATAGTGATAGAAGAGTTCACTATATTCTATAGTGATGTAGTACCCAAAATCTCTTTTGACCATACTATGATTGCTATAGTGTATCCCGACTCATGAAGCCTAATTAGTGTAACTATAGCGGTATATGAAACATCAAATGAAGAAATAACATTTCTATCAATTGAGGTTTCTGATGTGCCTGTATGAAATAAATATCATTAATGGTTAAATGAAATGTCGAATAACGAGTTCCAATGCTTATTCAATGGTTCGAGTGAGGTAGTGTATTGAACAAATATACAGAGAAGTCAAGGCAGGGTTTTGCAGCATCCACTAAATGTTTGGTGGAATTAGTGTGGCCAATGCTTACACAATTTCTAACCACAACATCTAGGTGAGTAATGCCATCGACCCTTGAAGATATAAAAATAAAGATAAACACAACATTTTGTATGAAAATCAATGTGGAAGAAAATTATTCAAAAAGAAAAAAATTATGGGTACCTTGGAGCTCGTCCTAATGATATGAAAACTACAATAACAAATGTCTTCATTTTGATTGTTGCACATACCTGCAAATCATATATTCCAGCATTCATATCCTTGGATTAGTGATTAAAGTCTTAAAGATAATAAGAAACAAAATACCGAGAACAAATAGCCTGTCACACCATAATTTGCATTAAAGCAAATCTCATTGCACTCTAATGGACAACTTGATGATGGAAAATTCAATAATGATGGAACAAAATCATCGGTTCACCAATATATTTGATAGTTTTTAAAAAATAAATAGCTTGGTTATAAAATTTCTCCACCTGTATTTGTTTGAAAAGTCAAATAAGTCTATAGATCATTAGACGACATTGAATGGACTTTATTTGTAACAAAAAAGAATATAGGTTCAAATTTTCATTATGACAAACCACAGAGCTATTCTCTTTGATTCTAATTTTTGTTGTGGGTTTCTTTTCAATTTCACACTCTCTTAGATAACATCTTGGTTTTTGAGTCATTCTCAACAAAATCAATAAAGTTATTTCCATCCAAAGGAATCCATACTAACAAATAATTGATAAGTATGATAACATACTTCTACATAAATTCTACCCACTTTTTTTATAGTCTCAATAGGGTACAAACCTTGAGGAGTTTCTACTCCTAACAAGATTCCATCTATGTCTGTGACAATCAGGGTCTCCGACTAGTTAACCAAATATAAAAGGAGAAAGAATTTGATTACCTTAAAAACATAATGTCAAAAAATTCTTGTAAAAAAAGTGAACAATGTAACTACATTCCCCAAAAAATAAATTCAAAAGATGGGATTGGAATATTTGAAAGCTAGCACTCACCCATACATACCATCAAGGACGACATTTTCCATGTTAGTTTCTTCAACACAAGTTATGTTATGTGGAAATTAGCTTGCGTAGTGTATTTTGTGGAGGATAAGTGTTACAATTTGGAGGGGCTGAAGAAAATCTTGCAACTCATCGATGGGAAGGATAGTAGTACCTTGATGCTTATGTTCATGAGCTTACATTAATTAATGAAGGTATGTTAGTTTGAGCTTCACTTAGTTTCTAGAATACTTTAATATTCTCTACTTAACAAGGGAAATCACATGAAGGTGGAAGCTCATCTGGCCTTAACCCCCCTCCCCCTTACATCAATCTAAATTCTCCATTAACATCTAATTACATACTTCATTCATCCATTTATGAACTATGACATTCAATCAATGCAATCACATAACATTCATTAATATGATATAAAATTCATTAATATGTAATACTAATTAAGACTTCATTAACATGAGGATAAAAATCAATATTAATACGAAATGTTAATAGGTAATTACTTAAATCAACGTTCTTTCATTATCCCAAAATTTTTACCAAACAAGGTTTATCAAAGAGAATTTAAAAAAAATAATTTCTTCTTTTTGTTTTTGTCATCTTTGTTAAGGAAAAGACTGATAGGAGCATCAATATCTTCATCATTCTCCTCCTCTTGTGGCACATGTAATGTCAAATTATGATGCCCCCTCTTGTTTTGAGGAGCACGAGGTTACTGCACTAAAGGGGGCTCTGTTGCAATAACAAGTAAATGGGTTAAATCGGCATACTCTTTTTCCTTTTTAAAAACTGCTACAAGTATTTCATCAACCAATAGAACATAACATGCATTTTTTTTACTTTACAATGCCACATCATGTACAATAACATTTTGATCCACCGCCACCTCAACATGTTGAACACTTCGAACATGTTCCACTCGTTCACCATGATATTAATGTTATTAATGTGCAAAAATATTGGAAATGTTTTACTTAATGTTTATATCTACACATATGGTTTTGAAAGAAAAATTTGGTCACCTTGCTCAAATTCACCCATATTATAATCAATGAAAAGTTGTCTCCTTACACTGCTCTTTATTAGTTGTACTATATACAATGCTCATTATACAATATTTAATCACCAAGCTCATCACCTTATTATTTAATTATCAATCTACCATAAGTTTATAGTCTACATGGTACATAGGAGATCTCGTTACAACATAGTGGTCTTCTACAAATCATTGTGCCCATGAGGAGTGTTTGAGCTCACTCGAGGAGAACATGTTAGCCCAACTTTATAATTAAAGTGTTTTATCTCCTACCTACTCAAGTACTACTGCACAATCTGAACTTTTTGATTCTTACTCTCGTTTACATTTATGATAAATTCTCATGGATATTTATTGAAACTATAACTCTCCATGTTGAAATCAAATTTCAAAGATTCACCAATGTTCTTTCTCACTAAATCCTACATTCATATCACTCTAAGCTTTCCTTTTTGGTGAAAATTAAGAAGAAAAAGATATAGTAATAAATGCAACCCTATACCTTGAACTAATTAAGAATTTTAGATGAATTGATTATACAAGTTTAAGATATAACTAAAGCTAACCCTAGAGTGCCCCTAGATTTTATGAGAAAGTTGGCTATGTAGTATTTTTTAGTTATTGTTGGCATTAAGTTATTAATGCCATTAGTGAAAATACTTACTCAATTCTAAATGATTACTGAGTGCATCACTCAGTCTACAGTGTATACTGAGCATTCAGTGGTTACCTTGTAGGTTCATCACTTAAGTAGTTCATACCGAGCATTCATGAAGCTACCGAGTGGGTGTGCAACCCAATAGTATCTATCGAGTTTCATAGTTTACACTGAACATCTCAGTATCTACCAAGCAATCTGACTATGTCATGGAAGTGTAATGTTTACCAAGTGATGGAAGTGTAACATTTACCGAGTGATGGAAGTGTAACATTTACCGAGTGATGGAAGTGTAAAGTTTACCGAGTGATGGAAGTGTAACATTTACTGAGTGATGGAAGTGTAACGTTTACTGAGTAATGGAAGTGTAGTGTTTATCGAGTGAAATCAAGGTAAATGAAGGATCCATTTTTTACCGAGAGACACTTACATCTATTGAGTCACCTGTGGTTACCAAGTTTAGAACTATGTCAAGTGATTAGTATGGATTGAGCCTTCACTTCTACTGAGTGCATGATGATGCCGAGTAATGTAGTGGACGCCGAGTATCAGAAGGTCACCAAGTCAGTTCAGTGAACCCGAGTTATTTACTATTGGGCCAACTTAGTAATGTTTTGTTCACTTGTGTTATGGACGACCTAGCAATTGTAATTATTGGAATGGTATATATGTAATGTATTATATCATTTGCAAGATGGATGGTATATGGATGAGAGTATCAAGAGAGACATGTAATGTTTTGAGAAGTGTAAATGAAAATCAACAGAAGAGAAAAATATTCAGCAAGGTCTACAAGGAGCAGTAAAGTTTCAGCAGTCATAAGAGGTGATCTATAATTCAAGGATCTAATGAGCAAATCAAGTTTGTAAGTAGATCCACTATTTCATTCTAACAGGTGAATCAGTTTTGTAAATCCTTTAACAAGGTAGACTTAACAATCTTTGTATAAATCTCCTAATAGAGTGCATACTTCAGTGTATGTTTGTAAATCCTCTAACAAGGTGGACCTAGCAGTCCTTTTGCTCCTAATAGGGCAGATCACCAGAAGTGGTCAATGTAAGCCTTAACAAGACAACTTCATACTACAGTAATGAAGTTTTGTGGGTATCATCCCCACCCTAGTTTTACTTTCTATTTGGATGGTTTCTGGGTCACCAAATCACTGTGTACATGTGTTATAAATGTTTGTTCTCTCATAAATGCAGTAGATTAGATGAATGAATTGAGAATAGTATATATATGGTTAAAGTGCTGAATTCTTTTAAAAGTTTTGAAGTTACTGATTCACCCCTCCCCTCTCAGTAACATATCATATCTTGAATATTTCCAATAGTTATATTCACTTTTATGATGACATAGTGATGAAAGCTAACTAATTGTTGGTAATTTTAAAACATAAAATTTCATTATTTGTGGTTAAAGATTTGTTGTTAAGGAAATTGGCAAGGAAGCAAGGACAAAATTACACTTTTAGTTTTGAATTTCCATTGTGAGTTGTTGAACTAAATAAGTACCAAAAGAGAGAGAATGACAATATGCAAAAACTAGAAGGTCGTAGGTCCAAATGTTAGAAGAAGCCAAATATTTCATTACAAGTATCACCTCCTAAAATCCAATCACATAAAAAAAATGAAAGAAATGCAAGATGGAGAAGCAGAACTGTTGGAAAAGGTTCCAATAAACTCAAAATTATTAATTCTTCCAAAAAATTGGAATTCTTATATGTGGATTTATAAAAATCCAAAGTGGGGCAACATATACTTGTAGGACATGGGAGGTGTGGACTCAAATGAAGAAGGGAAAAAATGCTATATGTTGAAGGCAATATGCAAGGGGGCAAAAGAAACTTGGAAAAAATGTCTATAGTGTGAAACAACATAATAGATGCTATAGTTAGAAAAGAAGCAAGGATAAAATGTGGCATTAACCATATCTAAGACACGTGCAGGAACCAAATTAGTGTATCGATATTTCTTGTAAAGGTAGATGAAGAACAATATAATTCCTTGATAATTTTGGCTAAAAGATGGCTAGAGAATAAATGCAATCTAAGAAGAAATATCATGAGAGATTTTAATGTCCCCCATTAGTTTGATATGAGGATGATGGTTATGAGGAGGGTGAACATAAATAATCTTAAGAGGCCAAATTGAAGAAATTCTATGACCTTGAATTTTCTTGTGTGCTAAGTGAAAGTAGTGGGTGCACCTAGCTACAAGACAACTCTTGGAAGATGTGACCAATTTTAAAAGTAGATAAAGGGGAAGAAAAAAAGGAGCATCTTAAGAGAAGAAAGATGCCATCAATAAAATCAATTCTTAAGAAGTGTTGAGGTTCGCCTACTTTCTTACAAAGAGCGAGAAAATCATTTAATTGCGCAATAAAATAAAGTGGGTTATACTTTTTCATTTGATGAAGTACATAAAATGATTGCAGACCTTAACACTACGCAAAGTGAACTCCAGATGTCTTCTAAACTTTATGATTTCAGAGGTTCTCAATTGAAAACATTATATCACATAAAAGAGAAACTAAGGTTTGTTGAATGTAGGAGTTTTTTGTCAAAAGAGGAGATATTTAGGCTTTATCTAAAAGGATATAATACTAAAATTATAATTGATCTCTGGACAATTTTTTTTGAAGTCTAGATGTTTGATACAAAACTTGAGACAATGATTACATTAAATAAGAGTTTTAAGAATCAATTTGACATATTATTAAGCATTTAAAAAGATCTGCCCTTCATAACTATTCCAGTCCATCATGTTAATGGTGTGGTTGAATGTCCAATATGCACTGATGATTTTGTATTGGGAGAGGAGGTAGTTTAGATGCCTTGTCATCCATGCCATACATTTCATTCTCACTGTATTCAACGATGACTTCTCCATCAATCCACTTGTTCAACCTAGTGTAAATGAAACATTGTAAATTGTATCCCCATATAATTTATTTCTTATCTAGGTCCCATTAAAACCATGTGACCTTCCATATCCATTTTTTCTTGTCCTATCTTGATTCCACACATATTCGTAATATCATATCTCCAAGTAGGATCTTTGTTCCAAATTTATATCAATCTTGGGAAGAGAAGGACAATTGGGGAGGACAAGGGTAATTTAGGGTTTCTCTTTTCCTAATATTTTCCCATATCCTAATTGTTTGGTACCAAATCTAAATTGGGCAATATTTATTTGGTTTTAGTAGGGATTATAGGCCTATTTCAGTCTCATTTGAGATTTGCATCCTAAAATGGCTAGGAGAGGTGTATAAACAAGGGTGCCTTTGCCATTTTGGTAAGTGTCCAATTCACTTCAAGGTAATGAATTTTAATCTAAGATCTCTCAACTATATTTTAACATCAATACTTGTGATCAAATGAAAAGAGCATCACATCATCAAGGTATAAAGAATTATTTCTCAAATAAAACCTCTCTTACATATCAACATAACCTTTTACCTATTTTTCTATGCATAGGAGTAGGTAGTAGATATGTAGGAAGAGATACATATACATGTAGAAAAGAACTACATTTTACAATTATTTTCATCAATTATAAACAAAAAGAAATTGACTAACATCAAATGAGAATCTAGAATATATATATATATATATATATATATTTGGCATGCACTTTTAAAGAAAACTAATATTTATAGAAAATCATTAAATAAAATGAATTTTTATTGGTAGAGAAGAGATCATTTAATATCAAGCTAATACGAATAATCTAAAAAATGTCACAATAATACTTAGCCTACCAAATGAATGTCTTCCATTAAAAAAGGAACTTGTTGGATTAACTTTACATAGTTTTACTATTACTAAAAGTCATCTATCTCCTTTTGAATCCAACTACATCTCAAAAGCTTTTTAATTTATCAATTTTCAAACTTGATAGCATTGCATCGCATGATCTTTCCACTTCTGCGAAGATGTTTTAAAGAAGAAGATTAGTCACATAATTCTTAAGATCCGAATTAAAAAATAATGTTGATGAAACACTCATGAGCGTATTTTCATATGTAATTTATAGTTGGCAAGAAAGAAAATGCACAGACCCACCCCAAGTTTTAACTGATATATTGGTAATAAAAATGTATGGATGTCCTCAAGATAGCTAGCACGAGAAATGAGTTTAAGCCCATAAATAAAGATTAATTATAGATGTAAAGCAGTGATCAATGTATAAAAGTTTGATTTTACAACATAATCTTGTCTATGTACTATCATCAATATCATAGCTTCCGTCAGCAATTGGCTAAGCCTATTTGATTTGTTTGTATGACAAAATATCATCATGACGATAGCATTTGTTTTTGGTTTATATTTCATAAGTACATTTTTTTCTTTTTCTATAATGCATATTCAATGATTACTTTAGAATTAGGAATTGGGGGATAGAAAATTAAATTGAAGTAAACAATGAACTCAGAGTATTGGGTTTCATTAAGAAAAATCTTCTCAGTTAAGATCATGGAATGGGTTTTCTGGGTTGTAGCTTGAGCTTCACCTAGTTTAGGATTACTTCTCTTAAAGGTTGCAAGAGATATATGGTTAATATCACTACAGTTAAAAAATTACTTTGAAGCTCAGGTGATTGGAGGTCTTTCCTATAAGCTACTCTATGGAAATGCCCTTGTGTAATGCCCCACCAGGGGATCCAAAGAATTAACCTGAAATTTCACTAAGTTTTGTAGCATTTTTTTTTAAAAACATGAAAGTAATATCATTTACAACTGATACAAGAATACCAGAAGCAATAGCAATAACCATCTAAAAGTAAACATAACATAACATAACAGGTTACATTATTTAAGGATCCCTTAACGTTGAATTACATCTAAATCAGCTAACATTATTGAATCCATCTAATACAACAACCACATGAAATAATAATGATAAGTCCAATGTTTATACATTACATTTCTAAATGCTCAATCATCCATTGTACATGTCATAAGGTATGAAAAGCTTAAAAGAATATACATATGTGGAATAAGGTACATCATCCTAATTCTAATCCATGATACCTCAAAGTAAAGATAACCATATGGTACACATGATACATCATCATAGAAGATATATACATCCATCATAAAGATCAAACATAATAAACTAAGTGCACGGTTCCTCCCAACCGTTAATAGCATCATTAGACCATCGTGGGTCCTAGCCATCCCTCCATGCATAACATTCCAAAAAATCGAAGAGATCATTGGTATTAACATAATAGGAATGTCACTCCTAACATATACTACATCATATGCAGAAAGTATTCTAACATGCAAATATAAGCATAAGATAACATCATCTAACATAAGCTAATCATCAATATAAGGATACATGTCCACCATCATAAAGGATGCATCAGCCACGATGCCTCAAACGGATCTCAAATGATAAGAGTGGAAAAACACTACCACCCAACCACGTGGAACCTAAGTGGTCCACTCCCACCATGCTAAGGAGATAATCTCAAGTCCCAAAAAGGTTATCCAAATCATATAGCATAAATCTCTAAAAGTCCAGGAATCCTAAAAGTATACTAACTCAAAGGTTCCAACACATAAATCAACATCTAATTCCCAGAGGCACAAAATGACATGTAGGAACCTACTATGCAAGCGAGAAAGTGTCATCGCATATATCATGTAAAAGTTACCCTGGCAATTAGCTAAACTCCACAGCTCCCCACTGATCCTCATGCGGCCACTAGTATCCTCTCATACTAACAAGGCATACTATGGAATGCAAGGTCGCAACCATGCATTCTCTCTACTCCTATCCTAGTCTGTACTAGCACTTGAGGCATGGGCTAGAACAAAATCATTTAGTTAGTATTAGGTGTGAATGTTTTCACTTATTAAACAACTTACAATGAGTTACCCTGGCAGCCTCTTAGGGCCCCGACCTCCATTGCAAGCCACTTCCCGACACTACAAGCAGATAACCTACCCTAAGCTCATGGAATCATAAATCGCCCCAGTCCTATACAAGCGACTGGAAAGAAAAATCAAAAGATAATCCATAATGAGAACATCAAATATCCACAATAATAACATCAAATCTCCATGAGCAACTGAAAAGCATTCATAGAAAATCATGACCACAACAACTCTCTATTGGCAACTGAAGCATCACTGATAATCAAAAGTATCCATTGGTTCTCAATAACCAAAATATATCTCAAATCATACCGATCGAAGACTCCAAAAAGGTTGAGTCAAAACATGTCACAACATGACATCATAAATCAACATTTTAGTTCCATCATGGCGACTGGAAAATATCCCAAGGATAACTGATCGATGACTCAAAAATGGTTAAGTCAAGTGTCTCATACATAAGAATCTCAACTATAACAATTAGTAATTACAAACATTACATAGAGCATTCCATCACATAACCATGGTTGGGTTAATAAAGATCGAAAATAAGACATCATCACGACATCAAAATCATAACCCCCAAGCCTCTGGTAGACGTCCTATGACTGATCAACACTAGTCAACCCAAAACCCAAAATAGAAGCGTAGAGAATACACAAAGCAAGCACATGTTTTGGTTTGCTAAAATTAGATCATTGAATAGAGTGTGGAGGTCTTAATTTTCATTTTCCAACATATATTTCATGTGTATAAGGTTCTTCATTAAATCTATAAGTCAACCCATCTATCCCCTTGATTAAAACATAGGATTATTCCTCCATTAGTTTAAAATAATTTTCTAAAATGTTTGAAATAATACCTATCACTTTCAAAATTTCAATTTCCTCAAAACACCCTTAAATACACTCGAAACTTTAATATAATCTTCGTTGTCCTTAGGTAAAAGCAACCTTACTAATAATTCAATTACATATTTCAACTCATTAATTAATATTATTTAAATTTTTCAATACCAAATTTATGAATATTAATATCTCTTTATTAATAATTAACAAATTATTATTTATATTTAACATTGTTAATATTATAACAATAATTATAAAACATTAATATTAACATATCAAATAACATATATTATTAACAAATGTTATTATCAATCCTTACAATATTTAATAACTTTTTAATGATAAACTTTATATAAAATATAACATTATTACATTCATAATACAAAAAAACTTTATCACATACCAACACTGTTTTAATAACAGTCACCGCTGGCTATTAAAAAGCCGTGCGACCCAATGCCTGCCATCGCAGGCCTGAGATGGCAGTCGCAGTACCTGCGATTGTAGGTATGGTGTCGCCGTAGGGCGTGCAGGGGGGTACATGTTATATACCCACCCAAAGTTATGTTTATTATTATTTTTTTCTTAAATGTTTTCAAAATGTTTTACACAAATTTTCATCGATATAATATTTTTAAATGGTTTCCCATTCACGCATTTTTAAAACTAAATATATATATATATATATATATATATATATATATATACATATATATACATATATATGTATATATATGAATATATATGTATATATATGTATATATATATATATATATGTATGTATATATATGTATATATATGAATATATATGTATATATATATATATATGAATATATATGTATATATATATATATATATATGAATATATATGTATATATATATATATATATGAATATATATGTATATATATGTATATATATATGTATATATATGTATATATATGTATATATATGTATATATGTGTATATATGTATATATATGTATATATGTGTATATATGTATATATATGTATATATGTGTATATATATGTATATATGTATATATATGTATATATATGTATATATGTATATATATATACATACATAGATATATATACATATATACATATATATATATATATACATATATATATGTATATATATATATATATATATATATATATATGCACTCTGTTATCAAGCACTGCAACGTTTTATAATAAACATATGTAAGCAATCTTGTATTTTATTATTGTAATAATTAAAAAAAAAAGAAAACACATACATAATTTAAAACAATAGGGCTTTCGAATTCAACGAATTGAGAATTTCTCCTTAAAATAACTATTTTCTAATTACCCATTAATCCTCTAATAGATTTGACTATACATTTTAACCCTAGTTCCATAATTTCATTGGATCTACGCATGAGGGGTTTTCTCATATACAAGAATAAAACAATTGGAATATTCACACATAGAATCCTCAGAAAGTATTCACAAGACACGAAGAAGATAGGAAGTGCGAGATGCAGAAATAACATAAGAAAAATCACAAGAGTCTACCCAAATTTTGATGCTAATTCGCTTCTCCTTAGAAACTGTAGAGCAAGCTCCTTCCTTCTCCCACGTTCTCGAGTCCTCCAATGCTCCAAAAATGCTCTCCCCTAAGCTTCTAGGAGTGCCTGAATATAAAGGACTCTCAGGAAGCACCTAGAGTGTCTCTAGAAACAACTAGAAGGTGTAGACAACTAAGTACGAGCTTTTTCCAACCTTCTAGATGAGTCATAAGGTTGTAGACACCATGTGCTTAATTGGTGCACTAACCCCCATGTTGTTGACATATGAGAAATAAAAAGGTGCATTTACTCCTAGGCAAGCTTATAACTCTTATTTTAATTTTTTATAATTTTCACTTTAATTTTTATAACTTTTATTATTATTATTTATTTATTACTTTATTATTATTTTATAATTATTATTAATTTCAATTTCTAATTTCTTTTATTTAATTCTTTTCTCAATTAATTCTCATTTAATTAATTATAATCAAAATATCAAAGATCATGATATTATTTTAATTTTCTCCAATTAATTAATTTATTAATTAAATCTATTTATTAAGACTTAATTAATAGAAAATTCACCATAGACCTCCAAGATAAAATACAAAAACACATCATAGAACAATTCATACAAAATCAGTCTAAAGGGTTAAAAATCACAAATTATGTCATCCGACACATTCGGTGGTGAAAATGTCTAGATACTTGTCCTACCTCACTAGGACAAATGGTTTAAGGGTTTGATATTTGGACGTGAGAATTTATCTCCCTTCTCTTATCATTAAGATAGTGTAATAGGGTATGCTCATCCCGATAATTCAGGAAAGTCGATACTCGGTACCTGCAACCTGCATAAAAACCATGCATGTACATATAATATATATAATGCTAAGCTAAACAGGTAATGGCAGGAAGTGGTGCATCGTGTAGATCTCGACTAGCAGGTGACTACAACTCCCTTCCTTAACCACATCAGAAATGCCATACAATAAGAACAAACATGCACACCATACACATGCAAGTATGGGGTAAGTATCCATAATAAAACACATGAGATAATAAACCATCTAGCTAATCATCATCAATAACTGAAAGAAATGTAATGATCATCATGCATACATGAAATATAAAGTCTAAATGATCTCATCATATATCAACTAAATCCATAACATAATGTCTCAAAACAATACCACTAGTCCATCAACATAAAACTAGTCTAACATAGTCTAATAATAGTAGTAACAATGTGTCCAGAAAGATGTGAACGAGGGCAGGCACTACATCCACCCCCCCCTTGGATTAGGCTTACTCCTGGAAGTCTACAAACAAGTAGGGATACAACTCTCATAATCTAGTTGCATCCTCGCATGTAGCTGAAGAATCATCAATAGGGTCCCATTGGACCCTTACTTGCTCAATGGTTCGACCCCTGAGGGTCAACTCCCGCTGCTCCAAAATATGAATCGGCTCCAAAGCCAGTTGCCCCTCCTCTACCTACAACACATTCCAATCAAGAACATGTACAACATCAGGAATATACTGCCTAAGTACTAAAACATGGAAAACATTGTGAATGCGAGCTAGGCTGGGCGGTGGAGCAAGGTGGTAAGCAACTAGGCCAATCCTCTCTAGAATCTTGAATGGTCCCACAAAGCGAGGTGCTAGCTTTGAACCCTTTTTGTATCGGATCGAACTCTTTCAC
Source organism: Cupressus sempervirens (assembly GCA_028749045.1). Lineage (NCBI taxonomy): Eukaryota > Viridiplantae > Streptophyta > Pinopsida > Cupressales > Cupressaceae > Cupressus > Cupressus sempervirens. The sequence continues at coordinate 194,559,503 of CM053791.1, read as the reverse complement.
AGACGCACTCTCAAGAAAACCTTATCTCCCACAACAAACTGCTTATCTGTCCTATGTGCATCAACATACTTTTTCTACCTATCCTGTGCCTGGTCAAGTGCTCACGGATACGTACTACTTGTTGCTCCATATCACAAAGCATCTTAGGACTCAATAGGATGCGATCCTCAAGGCTGTCCCAACTCAAGGGTGTATGACAAGGACATCCATATAAAGCCTGAAATGGTGCCATGCTAATAGAACTGTGATACCCATTGTCGAAGAAAACTCCACTAGGTAGAGATAGTCCTCCCAATGTGTCTGCCTATCCATCACATACATACGTAACATATCTTCCAGAACCTGATTCACCCTCTTTGTTTGATCATCTATTTTCGGATGATATGCTGAACTAAAACTCAATTGAGCTCCAAGCTCATGCTGCAATGATGTCTAGAATGTGGATGTGAATACATGATCCCTGTTAGAAATGATCTTTCAAGGAATACCATGTAATCTCACAATGTCAAGCATGAAGACATTAGCTGCAGAAGCTGCTGTGTAGGATGACCTTATTGGTGAAAAATGCACCACCTTAGTCAACTGATCAATAGTGACCATGATAGCATCATGACGACGAACAGTCATAGGTAATCCTACTATGAAATCCATGGAGATGATATCCCACTTCCATGAAGGAATGCGATTTGGTTGCAAAAGTCCTGCCGAGTGCTAGTGTTCTGCCTTGACTCTATGACACACAAGACACCTAGCCACAAAATCAGTAATGTCTCACTTCATCCCTAACCAAAAGAACAAATGTCTCAAATCAACATGCATCTTCTTGACACCTAGATGTGCTGAGTAAGGTGTATGATGGGCTTATCATAGAATCAAGGTGCGAAGCTCATCCAGTAATGGCACGTAAATCCTCCCCAAATGTCTCAAAAGACCATTTGACTCTTGAATGTAGCCCGCAAACTAACCTTCCAAAGGTCTTCCTGAATCTATTTCTTTACACACTTCTTGATACCAAGAATCTGTAGGAAGTGCCTGAAGAATCCGACTCTTCAAATCCACACTAAGAGTCATAGATGATACCACATGTCTCTTGCAACTCAAAGCATCTGCCACCACATTCTCCTTTCCCTAAATGTACTTTACCTCAAAATCATACTCGCATAGAAATTCCATCCATCGCCTCTGGTGAGCATTCAAATTAGGCTGCATGAAAATGTACTGAAGACTACGATGATCGCTATGAAGCTTGAATATGTGCCCAGACAAGAAATTTCTCCACCTTGTCAAAGCATGAACTACTGTTGCTAACTCAAGATCATGCGTAGGATAATTTAGCTCGTGATCCTTGAGCTTACGTGATTCATACGCAATCACTCGTCCATTCTGCATCAAAACTGCTTCAATCCCTTTAAGAGAAGCATCTGTACACACCATGAGATCACCTTCTGGATCAGGTATGGCTAAAATTGGTACACTAGTCAAAAGCTCCTTGAGCTTCTGAAATGCCTCCTCACATTTCTCCATCCACACAAACTTCTTTCCTTTCCTCTGAAGAGAAGTGATAGGATGTGCTATCCTAGAGAAGTTTTGGACAAATCTACGATAATAACCAGCTAGGTCCATGAAACTATGAATCTCTAACACATTAGTCGGTGTAGGCCAATCTACTATCACTTGACTCTTTGCAGGGTCTACTGAAATACCATCACTTGAAATGACATGCCCTAAATACCGAATCTTCAATTTGAAGAATTTGCACTTAGCTGCATTGGCATAAAGCTGATTGTCTCTTAAACACTATAAGACCAGTCGCAAGTGTTCCTCATGCTCCTTCTGAGACAGAATATATCAATATGTCATCAAGAAACACAAGTAAAAACCTATCAAGATATGATCAAAAAATGCCATTCATCAAACTCATGAAAACTGATGGAGCATTAGTCAAACCCAAAAGGTACCACTGTGAACTCATAATGCCCATAGCGAGTTCGAAAAGCGATCTTGTGAATATCGGCTTCCTTAATGCGAAGTTGGTGGTATCCTGACTTAAGGTCAATCTTGGAGAATACTGTAGCTCCCTTAATCTGATCAAATAAGTCATCAATCCTAGGCAGAGGATACCTGTTCTTAATAGTCACCTTATTCAACTGTCTGTAGTCAATAAAAAGGTGCAAAGAACCGTCTTTCTTTTTCACAAAGAGCATTGGAGCTCCCCATGGTGATACACTAGGTCGAATGCTCCCTTTAGCCAGAAGTTCCTCTAGCTGAAGATGTAACTCTCCCAATTCCTATGTAGTCATACAATAAGGAGCTTTAGAGATAGGCTCTGCTCTAGGAATTAGATCATTACTAAAATTGATGTTCCTTTTCGGAGGCATGCCTGGAATCTCACTTGGAAAAACATCTGCGTACTCCTGTAGAATAGGGTGATCTAAAATCTTCCTAATGGGATCTTCCTCATCAAAATCATTTACCATAATAGAAAATATTTGATATCCCTTACAGAAACTTCGCTTCATTTGCATCGCAGAAATCATTCACAGAGATATAGGCCTTGGTATCCCAACTATCTTCACATCATTCCCTTGGTCATCTTGGCACATTATAATCTTCTTCTCGTAATCTATACTGGCTCGATGAGATCCAAGCTAGTCCATACCCAAAACCACATCGTAGGAACCAAGAGGTATGACTCAAAGGTCAATTGCAGTATCAAATCTTCCTAAACTAAGCCCACACTTATGAACTACAGAATCTGTGGAGACCTTAATGCCCGAGGCTAGTTCCACTTGCCAACCATGATCTTGCTTCACCGCATCTGGCTTACACTTAGAAACTATAGATGGTGAAATAAATGAATCTGTAGCTCCTGAATCAAACAATACTGAAAGAGATATACCTTGAATAGAACCCGTGGTCTCAACCACTGTTCCCTGATGATTTGCCTGACAGTGGTCTACTGCTGCAAACACCCTATGACCTCTACCTGCATCACCAACTGTAGGCTTTGAAATGGTATGTCTAGGCCCTAAAAATTGAGGTGCTTGCTATGGACATTGAGCTACATAATGTCCAATCTGTCCACATGAAAAACATTCTGTATTTCTGCCAGATCCTTTAGCCATAGGTGGTGCATTCATTTGCTGACGACTGTTCCTGCTAACAAAAGACTGAATGCTCTAAGCTGGTTGATTGGGTTGATTTTGTTTATTGCACTGAGTATTGTGGTTGTTCTTGGAGTTAGAACCTCTGCCACCACCCTAAGCCTGAGAATTCGATCCCTTCTGCTACTACATCTGCTGAGATTGTTGCTAATACTGTTTCCCCTTAGAAAAAGAAGGCTTCCTATTACCACCTGAATTGTAGTTGCCTTTAGATCCTGACACTGCTGGTGCTCCTACAAAACCTCCTTGACCAAGGTTGACACTCTGTTCAACAAGGATGGCTTGACGTACCGCATCCTTGAGGGTTTTTGGCTCAAATACCTTAACACCCCCAATTATACTGTTATTCAAACCCCTAATAAAGTGCTGTATCAACTAAGCTAAATTTTCATTGAATCTTGAAAAAGACATGAGCTCATACTTGGTCACTAACATAGTATACTTCCTGAGATTATGAAACTCATCTGCCCTTTGTTGCTTCCATTCCTCTAGTAGGAATCGTTCGTAGAAACTCTCTAAGAATAGTTCCCAAGTGACACTACTCATATCAATACCCAGCTTCTTTTCCTCAATTGTCCACCAAGTGGCCCGAAAATTCTCCAAATTGGTGATCACAAATCTTGCCTTAACATTGCTATTGAAATCTTGCATGGCAAAAATCCTGTCAAGGGAAATAAGCCACTGTTCAGCCACATAACCAGAACCTTGCCCATTGAAAGGCTTGACCTTGGATCTTGAAAGATCCTTCTACTGAGTGGACATAATGGACCTTTGTCGATCCTTCTGAGGACTTCTAGACCTGGGTCTATGCTCTTGTTCAGTCTAATATGCTTTGGGTTCCTCTTGAATAGGAGGTAGATGGTCAAGAATGGTCTGCATCATCTGTCTCAAATCAACCTCTTCAGACTTGGCTTGGTCCTCTCTACAGCTATCTTCTTGCTGCTTACTAACATGCTCTCCTCTGCTCTCTTCATGAGCAGATCCCCCATGGGAAGACTCATGGAAACTGATAGCTCTACCACGACCACGGCCTCTACTACGGCCTCCAACAGAAGACCTAGTCCTAGATGCCATCCTACAATAGCACAAAGTACTATTACAATCAAAAGACACATGTTTGCAATAGACTAAGTTCAATTCTATGATTAAGTTTAAGTAAAATTTTCAGTTTTGAAAACTAAGGGTTGAAGTATGAAAAATATATAAGTAGCAATTCAAGTTTTGTTTTAGTTCACCTAGTTTTCAAGTTGAAGAGATACACTTAATAGTTCAAAGTTCTAGTTGTTCCAAAATACCTAGAGCTCCCAATGTAGAAACTCGAGCTCTGATACCAGATGTAGTGCCCCGCCAGGGGATCCAAAGAATTAACCTAAAATTTCACTAAGTTTTGTGGCATATATATATATATTTTTACATGAAATTAATATCATTTACAACTGATACAAGAATAATGGAAGCAATAGCAATAACCATCTAAAAGTAAACATAACATAACATAACAGGTTACATTCTTTAAGGATCCCTTAACATTGAATTACATCTAAATCAATTAACATTATTGAATCCATCTAATACAACAACTACATGAAATAATAATGATAAATCCAATGTTTATACATTACATTTCTAAATGCTCAATCATCCACTGTACATGTCACAGGGTATGAAAAGCTTAAAATAATATACATATGTGGAATAAGGTACATCATCCTAATTCTAATCCATGATACCTCAAAGTAAAGATAACCATATGGTACACATGATACATCATCATAGAAGATATATACATCCATCATAAAGATCAAACATAATAAACTAAGTGCACGGTTCCTCCCAACCGTTAATAGCATCATTAGACCATCGTGGGTCCTAGCCATCCCTCCATGCATAACATTCCAAAAAATCGAAGAGATCATCGGTATTAACATAATAGGAATGTCACTCCTAACATATACTACATCATATGCAGAAAGTATTCTAACATGCAAATATAAGCATAAGATAACATCATCTAACATAAGCTAATCATCAATATAAGGATACATGTCCACCATCATAAAGGACACATTAGCCACGATGTCTCAAACGAATCTCAAATGATAAGAATGGAAAAACACTACCACCCGACTGCATGAAACCTAAGTGGTCCACTCCCACCATGCTGAGGAGATAATCTCAAGTCCCAAACAGGTTATCCAAATCATATAGCATAAATCTCTATAAGTCTAGGAATCCTAAAAGTATACTAACTCAAAGGTTCCAATACATAAATCGACATCTAATTCCCAGAGGCACACAATGACATGTAGGAACCTACTATGCAAGCGAGAAAGTGTCATCGCATATATCATGTAGAAGTTACCTTGGCAGTTAGCTAAACTCCACGGGTCCCTACTGATCCTCATGTGGCCACTAGTATCCTCTCATACTAAGAAGGCATACTATGAAATGCAAGGTCGCAACCATGCGTTCTCTCTACTCCCATCCTAGTCTGTACTAGCACTCAAGGCATGGGCCAGATTAAAACAATTATCTTTTTAGGTTCATTTAGTTAGTATTAGGTGTGAATGTTTTCACTTATTAAACAACTTACAATGAGTTACCCTGGCAGCCTCTTAGGGCCCCGACCCCCATTGCAAGCCACTTCTCGACACTACGAGTAGATAACCTACCCTAAGCTCATGGAATCATAAATCACCCCAGTCCTATACAAGCGACTGGAAAAAAAAATCAAAAGATAATCCATAATAAGAACATCAAATATCCACAATAATAGCATCAAATCTCCATGAGCAACTGAAAAGCATCCATAGAAAATCATGACCACAACAGCTCTTTATTGGCAACTAAAGCATCACTGATAATCAAAAGTATCCATTGGTTCTCAATAACCAAAATATATCTCAAATCATACTGATCGAGGACTCCAAAATGGTTGAGTCAAAACATGTCACAACATGACATCATAAATCAACATTTTAGTTCCATCATGGCAACTGGAAAGTATCCTGAGGATAACTGATTGATGACTCAAAAATGGTTAAGTCAAGTGTCTCATACATAAGAATCTCAACTATAACAATCAGTAATTACAAACATTACATAGAGCATTCCATCACATAACCATGGTTGGGTTAATAAAGATCGGGAATAAGACATCATCACAACATCACAATCATAACCCCCAAGCCTTTGGTAGACGTCCTATAATTGGTCAACACTAGTCAACCCAAAACCCAAAACAAAAGCTTAGAGAATACACAAAGCAAGCACATGTTTTGGTTTGCTAAAATTAGATCATTGAATAGAGTGTGGAGGTCTTAGTTTTTGTTTTCCAACATATATTTCATGTGTATAAGGTTCTTCATTAAATCTATAAGTCAACCCATCTATCCCCTTGATTAAAATATAGGATTATTGCTCCATTAGTTTAAAATAATTTTCTAAAATGTTTGAAATAATACCTATCACTTTCAAAATTTCAATTTCCTTAAAACACCCTTAAATACACTTGAAACTTTAATATAATCTTCGTTGCCCTTAGGTAAAAACAACCGTACTAATAATTCAATTACATATTTCCACTCATTAATTAATCTTATTTAAATTTTACAATACCAAATTTATGAATATTAATATCCCTTTATTAATGATTAATAAATTATTATTTATTTATATTTAACATTGTTAATATTATAACAATAATTATAAAATATTAATATTAACATATCAAATAACATATATTATTAACAAATGTTATTATCAATCCATACAATATTTAATAACATTTTTAATGATAAACTTTATATAAAATATAACATTATAACATTCATAATATAAAAAAACTTTATCGCATACCAACACTGTTTTAATAACAGTCGCCGCTGGCTATTAAAAAGCCGTGCGACCCCATGCCTGCCGTCATAGGCCTGCGACGGCAGTCACAGTACCTGCGACTGCAGGTATGGTGTCATCGTAGGGCATGCAGGGGGTACGAGTTATATACCCACCCAAAGTTATTATTATTATTATTATTTTTCTTAAACGTTTTCAAAATGTTTTATGCAAATTTGCATCGATATAATATTTTTAAATGCTTTCCCATTAATGTGTTTTTAAAATTGAATATATATATCTGTATATATATATATATATATATATATATATATATATATATATATATATATATGAATATGTGTATATATATATATATATATATATATATATACATATATATATATATATATATATATATATATATATATATATATATATATATATATATATATATATATATATATATGAATATATATGTATATACATATTTATATATATACATGCACTTTGTTATCAAGCACTGTAGCGTTTTATAATAAACATATGTAAGCAGTCTTGTATTTTATTATTGTAATAATTTTTTAAAAAAGAAAATACATACATAATTTAAAACAATAGGGCTTTCCAATTCAACAAATTGAGAATTTCTCCTTAAAATAACTATTTTCTAATTACCCATTAATCCTCTAATAGATTTGACTATACATTTTAACCCTAGTTCCATGATTTCATTGGATCTACGCATGAGGGGTTTTCTCATATACAAGAATAAAACAATTGGAATATTCACATATAGAATCCTCAGAAAGTATTCAGAAGACACGAAGAAGACAGTAAGTGAGAGATGCGAAAATAACATAAGCAAAATCACAAGAGTCTACCTAGATTCTGATGCTAATTCACTTCTCCTTAGAAACTGTAGAGCAAGCTCCTTCCTTCTCCCATGTTCCTGAGTCCTCCAATGCTCCAAAAACACTCTCTCCTAAGCCTCTAGGAGTGCCTGAATATAAAAGACTCTCAGGAAGCACCTAGAATGTCTCTAGAAACAACTAGAAGGTGTAGACAACTAAGCACGAGCTTTTTCCAACCTTCTAGATGAGTCATAAGGTTGTAGACACCATGTGCTTAATTGGTGCACTAACCCCTGTGTTGTTGACATATGAGAAATAAAAAGGTGCGTTTACTCCTAGGCAAGCTTATAACTTATTTTAATTTTATAATTATAATTATAATTTTTATAACTTTTATTATTATTATTTATTTATTACTTTATTATTATTTTATAATTATTATTAATTTTAATTTCTAATTTCTTTTATTTAATTCCTTTCTCAATTAATTCTCATTTAATTAATTATAATCAAAATATCAAAGATCATGATATTATATTAATTTTTTCCAAATAATTAATTTATTAATTAAATCTATTTATTAAGACTTAATTAATAGAAAATTCACCATAGACCTCCAAGATAAAATACAAAAACCCATCATAAAACAATTCATACAAAATCAGTCTAGAGGGTTAAAAATCACGAATTATGTCATCCGACACATTCAGTGGTGAAAATGTCCAGATACTTGTCCTACCTCACTAGGACAAATAGTTTAAGGGTTTGGGATTTGGACTTGAGAATTTATCTCCCTTCTCTTATCATTGAGATAGTGTAATAGGGTACACTCATCCTGGAAATTCAGGGAAGTCGATACCAGGTACCTGCAACTTGCATAAAAACCATGCATGTACATACAATATATATAATGCTAAGCTAAATAGGCAATGGCAGGAAGTGGTGCATCGTGTAGATCTCGACTAGCAGGTGACTACGAATCCCTTCCTTAACCACATCAGAAATGCCATACAATAAGAACAAACACGCACACCATACACATTCAAGTATGGGGTAAGTATCCATAATAAAACACATGAGATAATAAACCATCTAACTAATCATCATCAATAACTGAAAGCAATGCAATGATCATCATGCATACATGAAATGTAAAGTCTAAATGATCTCATCATATAACAACTGAATCCATAACATAATGTCTGATAGTCTCAAAACAATACCACTAATCCATCAACATAAAACTAGTCTAACATAGTCTAAAAATAGTAGTAACAATGTGTCCAGAAAGATGTGAACGAGGGCAGGCACTACACCTTGATACTATTAGAATGGTTGCAAAGGAGAGTTCTAAGCCATCACTATCAGGACACAATATAACTCTTTGAGTTATTCCCGCATATCATCAATGGGGGAAAATTCAAAGTTGATATATTCTACACTTAAATTCAATTTCTCTATAATCAATTATGCATGTTTTATTGATGTTTAGATCACACTCAGTGGTCCATTGTGAACATGATATTAACATGTTTTTAATGAAGGATGAGTTATTTTAGAAAATATGACAAGTCTTTTGCATTTCTTTATTGTTACATTTGCCAATTTGCACATCTTTTAAATGAGTGGATTTGGATTTAGTTCTCAATAAAGGACTCTTCAATGAAATGACAAATTAAAATTTTTCTATCGAAGCAATCATTTTCTAGAAGGATAAGATTCCTTAAAAAATGCATCCGTTCCAACGAAATTCAATACTATCAAAATAGTTGAGAAGCTAGAGATGATGATGGTAATGTTGAAAATCATCTACCTATAACTTGCAGGTCATTGCTAATGTTCTTGATATAAATGATTGTAAATCCATTCTTAAGGTTCATGCAAGCAACAAGAAGCTGGGCAAAGATGTCTTACTTGATGTTGTTGCCATGAGAATACTCAGGTTTAGTGGTGTTGATCTTCCAAACCTCTTGAATGAAGCAACAATTCTTGTTGGAAGATGAGACAAACAATAAATATCAAGTAAGGAAATAAATGATGCAATAGATAAGATTGTGGCTGGTATGGAGTGCACAACAATGAATAATAGAAATAGTAAGAATTTGGTGGCTTACCATGAAGTTGGACATGCAATTTGTGCGTAAGTATACAAGACTAAACATCTATTGGTACTTCATTGTATGGTTTTATGTAGACCCTTCACATATGTATGGACCACAAGTTGGAAGTCTGATTTGCAATAATATATGAAATAAACATGTGTTTTAGAGGAAACTAAATCTTGTTTTGGTAACTATTACAAGGTTAGCATGATGACCCCTGGACACGATCTAGTTTAAGAAGTTATTCTTGTACCTCAAGGACAAGCATGTGGTCTTACATGTTTTTTTCCTAGAGATGACCTAAGTCTTATTACTGAGCAACAAGTCTTTGCTCAGATTGTGGGGGCTCTTGGTGGCAGAGCTTTAGAAGAAGTCATATTTGGTGAACCTGAGGTCACATTAGGTGTAGCCAATGACTTGTAATAGGAAACACAAATGGAAAAATGGGTATTTTTCTCTAAGTGGAGATTGTAAAGCATTCCCAAATGCACATAAAATCTAGAGTTGAATTCTATTAATGATGATTCTAGAACTATTTTTTTGTTAATATGAAATTATATCTATCTATCTATCTATGTACTATGAAATTATATCTATCTATCTATATGTATGTATGCATATACACAACTTCTAAATATTTCATTTCTTGTTGCATTGTCATTAGGATTTTGTTTCTAATTTCTCATTTCAAGTAACATAGGTCAACTCTAATTTTAGCCTTGCTATTTATAAATTTCTATAAGTGAGGTGTCAAATGGGAAACTTAGTATGTTTTTCTATAACTTGTAGATGGTTATGAGGTTTGGAATGTCTAAAATTGGTCCATGGGCTCTATTGGACCCTGTAGTCCAAAGTGGTGATATTATTTTACACATGATGAAAAGGAATTCCATGTCAGAGAAGCTAGTAGAAGACATTGATAGAGCAGTGAGAGGAATTTCACATAATTCATATGAGGTGGTTGAGAGTCACATTAGGAGTAACCGGATAGAAATGGATAAGATTGTGGAGACCTTATTAGAATAAGAGACATTTTTAGGGGATGAGTTTAGGGCCATCCTATCTAAGTTTACAAAGATCCCTATTAGCAGCAAGGATGTATAGGCTAATCCTCAACTAGCATCATCTTGATGGATATGGCTAAGAATATTCTAAGAATATAATGTAAAGTTATATAGTGAAATGGGATGTAAGAACCCTTGCATTTTCTGGATATGTAGAGAGATTTTGTGTCTCTTGTTAGACACATGTGCCATTATGTACAATATGTATAGAGTTTTCTATAATAAAGACATAAATGTTATTATATGTGATTTGCAGAGAGCTATGGCTCTATAGTAAGTAATGAAGTACAAATATAATCCATGAAACACTCTAGCATTTCATGTAGCTCTTTTTGGTTAGCTACTTTTCTTCCCAAAGTTTGGGCCCTTCCTAGCTCACAACACAACTTAGATTTCTTACAGGCATGAGACTAGAAAATGTTAGGATTAAAGTTGTATTTCCTTGAGTATTATGTAGTCATTTCATTGAATCTTTAGGCCATTTGTTATCTATTATCCCATTTGTTGTTGGTTATAACTAGTGATTATATAGAATGATGGGTTGATCATCTTCCTTCTTTTCTTCCTTATGGATGATTGCATGTTCACTTTTTGTTTTTTGTTTGAAAATTTTACTTGGAAATAAATAATTGATTCTTTAAAAAGACTTTGTCTTCTTTATCTAGGAGTTCCCTACATAATAAAAAAATTCCATCTCAGATCTGACTCTCATATAAATATATGATAATTTGGATCATTTAAATAACATTTCCTCATAGGATAATGAGAATAGGAAAAATTAAAATCACTTTCTATTCTTTCCATTTTGATTTTCATACTTCTTATAGAGTTTTTCTTCTACTAAACAACTCTTTTGTTGGGCAATCAACTAGGTGCTCCCAGACTAATGAATGCCAACTAGAAGAACTCCCCAATTGGGCATATTATTTAGTAGGATATCCCTTCTTGTGGCTTGTCATAGGGGAATTACTTTTTGCTAATGGGGAGAGATCTTTGCTTCATTAGGGGTTTATTCTCCTCAATAGAGATCCCAATAAGAATAGCTTTCTTGTGGAACCCTTTGTTTGGTATTTTCATGGGGTTATTCTTATACCTATAGCTTGGCCCTTTCCCTAGCACACTTCCATTGAATTCAAAATTATCATAAAAGTTGTGTTTGGAAGAAAGACACAATCTTGATATTGAGGGCACTGCATATGCAAGTCAAAAAAAATCAAGATGTCACATATATGGTATCCACTAGAAGCATGAATCCTATCTAATAGACTACATACCTCCCATGAGATATGCCCAAAATCCTTATCTCTAATAGCTCCCACAATCCTAAAATCCCTAGCTCCAATAGCTCCTGTAATCCTTAGCTCCAATAGCTCCAATAGTATCATGGAGACAAAATAAAAAACAAACAAAATTTTTGCTATTTTTTTATTTGAACCCGAGTTGATCAAAATTTCAACCAAATTGGGAAACCCTAAGTTGGTCAAAATTTTGACCAACTTGGGCATAAAAACAAACAAAAAATTATTGAACAAGTCTCTTCATATGTTGGTCAAATATTTAGGTCAAAATTTGACCTATAATGTACTAGTGAGTAATCTAAAACCACAACCCAAGATCTACAGCTTCACTTTGTAAATGAGGTCAATACACATTTATTATCTAATACTTGAAATATAATCTCTTTATAAAATCCTATGATTCTCTTATGTCATGTCAATCATTTACTTAATCCATTAGATTAACATCAAAGCATGAAATGAGATATAACTCTGAATGAATTATAACTAACATTCAATTATACTTAAGAATATACATCAAAGCATCATATATATGACTTGAAGTAACCCATAATAGACTAAATTACTATAACTCTATCCTCTCTAAATTCATGATTAACTCAAAACTTAGCCATACAATACTAGACCAACTAAAAAATGAAAGTATTATAATAATCACACCCTTCCTAAAACACTTTGAGATACTCAAATTTGACATATTCAAAGGGAAGGGAGATCTTGTGACACATGTGAATAAATTTTAAATGTACAATAAAAAAATGACCTACAATGATGTGTTCCTCATGCGTCTATTCCCAAAGAGTCTTGGGGGCTCATTTGGAATGGTTTTGCTAATTACCCTTGAATAGAAAAGAGAAACAAACTTGTAAGTTGTATTAGATAGTTTTGTGAAAAATCAGATAGCTTCCAATAAGGTTAAAAAGAAAATCCTTTAGAAGACAGTTGATAAACATACTAAGGATTGACATACATAATTAACCTATATTTTGTGGGCTTATAGAACTAATGTTATGATTATGACTAGAACATCACTGTATAACTTGGTTTACAGAGCATATGTGGTTATGCCTTTGAAATTGGAGTTTCCTTCCTTGAGAGTTTCTTTCAAGTAGATAATTGATAAGGATAGTTTTAGAGAACAACAATTAGAATATTTTGAGATATTGGATGAAAAACAAATTAATTCTTTGGAACATATCATGGCTTGTCAAAAAACTATCAATAAAAGGTAATGGTAAAATGATTGAATGTTCCTTTTCAGTAGTTGATTTAGTCTTATTTGAAAATTAGAAGAATGTATATGTCCTAAATAGTGAAAAAGGGAAGTTTAGTCCCAATTGGCTAGGTCCTTATATTTTTATAGAAGTATATGGATCCGGTTCATATATTATTATTATAGAAGTATAATACTATGCATTTACACCATAATGATTATTAATCATTTGTTCATCCTTTATCATATGTTCTTGCATTTCTCCTTTATGAGTATTATTTATATTTTCCCAAATGTTATGTAAATATATTAAGTACATATTCATTTGTTCATGTTTATTCCTTTAACTTTTTATTTCATTAACCATTTTATAAAAGTGATCATAGAAGAGATAGAAAACATACAAATTTGTCATAGATATAGCATCATAAAACTATTTTGGTATACAAAGTAGGCACTATACAAAATGTGTTCCATAAAAAAATGGTACATCATGGATCATCCATAGAATTGTGACAACCAAATATCTCTAACCTCTGGTGGGATGATGGAGCTTCTATATGGGTAGTCGATGCATAGGTATGACTCTTGGAGATGATCCTCTCTAGCTAGCCATGAGACTTGCACTAATACTCTTGTAGCTCATGCTCCTACTTCTCTAGCCTCTCTTCCATCAATGACAACTCCATTGATATGAGAATTATGTTATTTTTGGTAATAGATATAAATAAAATTTGGTTTTGGGTTTCAAAATAAATTTGAAATTTTTTGTATTCTCTATACGAATATAAAAGAGAAGAAAACTTGTAAGTTGTATTAGATAGTTTTGTGAAGAATTAAGTGGAACAAGAAAAAGGAAGACAAATTAAATATGCAATAAATAGGTCACTTGGTGCAGAACAAAGAAATTATGAATTAACATTGGCATCTTATTACCGAAGGAAAGAAGGTATCAAATGTGAAATGATTTAAGGAAGAACATAAGTGGCAAAAAGAGAGATTAAAAAAAATGAAATAGCGAACAAGAGAGAAGTGACAATGAACAAGAAGCATAATGAACATGAGATTAACTAAGAAGGAAAGAAACAAGTTAATGTGAAAAACTTATGGAAGAGGACTAGATAGGTCAAGTTGAATCTTGTATAATACCTAATTATTTTGAAAAGATTTGAAAAGTCTTTTGTGGGACTATGAACATTTGTTAAAAACTCCAACAAGGTGAATGCCTAGAAAAGAAGGATAAAATATCTTAGTGGAGTAGTCTTAATAGGCTAAAGATACAATTAGCATTGTATTGGTCACTCCTAACATAGTGAGTTTCCTAGAAGGAAACACCAATGTATGTTTAATTAGAAAACCTTTTTGACTATAGTGAATAAGTTGTGGGTTCCATCTCCACCACAATTTTTCCCTCTGACCAAGGGTTTTCTACAATACCAAATTCTATGTGTTATGCGTGTGAATTTACTTTTATGAATTGTTATTTATTTTCATGCAAATGGATTGTTAATGGTATAATTAACATGCTATCAATTATATATGGATTATTATAACAATGTTGTCACAAACTATTGGTTCATTAATGAAAAATGGAATTGTTCTCTAAGTATTGATTCACCCCCCTCTTAGTATTAACCTCTTCTAACTATAATTAATAGAAGATATCCCAATGTCTTCTAGGATCTCATGTCCTCTAATTATAAACCTAGAAAGTGGGAGGAATCATTGCTAATAAAACCATGTCTATAAGGATATTCTTTACGATGGATCTTCACTCCTTTGTGTTTGTAGAATGCCACATTTATAACATATATCATATACTTTATGCATAAATTTTGCATCAATTAACTTTAACTCAAGTATCATTATACCTAGATCTCCATCATTGAACCTAAGATCTATGTCTTGGGAGTGTTCTATGGATGGTGGATGAGACTTTCCTCACTTTATCTATCTAGTCTAACGTGGGGGCATCTAAAGATGAGCTTGTACCGCTCAGGACACAATGACCTTCCTACTACAAGAAATGGTGGTGCTTCATCTACTATTCCACCCACTACTAGCATATCCTCCCCACCCTCTACCTCCATAACATCTATGCCTAGTGGTAGCTCCACTTTCTCCTCATCTGCATCATCATCTCCTCACTATGCTCTTAAATATGCACCCAGATATCTATTTACATTCTTACTTGAGAATAGTGGTCTCATGCCTTGTACATTGATATATTACAAGTAGTCCCTCAACACTTATGCATCCTCAAATGTAGGAGGGACCTCTTTATCGTCTTGGATCTTTGTGTCTCTCAACTTTATCTCATCAAGTTAGGTTGATATGTGGTTCCAAATCTCTTTGTGTACATCTTCTAATGTATATGCCATGGTAAAGGTGTAGGGAAACCCTGTTGAAGACCAAATTGTACTTTTTTTTATAGTAGTAGGGAACCACTATATATACATGTGTTCCCTCTAGTAGCATGTATCTTTGAATCCATATCAACTGTGTGGCTAAGTTTGACCATGCTATCATCTAATGGTACGGCCTCCATATCACATCTATAGTTAATAGTCAGTCAAAAGTGACCCTCTAGTTTAGCACATCACCAACCTACCAGGAATAGGTTAATCTCCCTAATAATAGGTTGACCTCTATCGAAGTAGGTTGACTACTGTAGGAATAGGTTGACTTTCTCCCCCAAGTGCAAATCTAAATAATGAGAATAGGTTAACTTTCCCTAGGAATAGGTCAACTTCTTGGGAATAGGTTGACGTCCTACCTAGATATCAAAAACACCTATCTATGACATACATATTTTATCTCTGAATCTACAAGAAGAACAAATGTACAAAAGGAATGTGAAAGGAAACAAGGACAAAAATCAAGACCTACTAGCTCGAGCTTAATCCATCTGCATGTTGAAGTATTTCCATCTGTATCAGTGAGAGTTCCCCCTCCCTAGACATATCTATCCTTATTCTCCTCCACCTTTATTTAAAATATCACATATGAGTTTCAAAAAGGTAACTTCACTTATATAAGTTTTTTAATTAGGTTATTTTAAAGTATTTTTTCCTAAGCTTAATTTTAATATCTTTTGTCACTCTTTTGATCATATCTTGAGCCTAGTAGCTCTAATTTGCATGTTATTACAGTCATTGAAATTGTGATTCAATTACCTTGCAACTTGAGTACCTTTGAAAATGTTTTTAGTTCATCTCAAGTGGTTTTGAAATCTACTTGTCATCACATTGCATATTTAGTTTGTTGTGGTAAATATGATTTCCCATTTCACTTTTTTTCTAGTAAGTGAGCCAAAACAGGGGACATACAACTACCCATGAACTTCATCATCCTTCTCTAGTAAATCCTAACTCATAGTTTTGTAGGGTGCATTTCATAATATTTTCTTGCAGGAACTATGCATGTGAACTTAGCTATATATATTTTATACTTATGTGTTTCTTACTTTATCTTACATATGCATGTAGTTTCATATATTGCTAAAGTGGGGGATTATTGTATCATCTAAAATTTGAGGTACTTCCATTTACGATATTTTATCTCCTCTTTAGTGTTTTTCCATTTCATGATTGTACTTACAGTATACACTTACCCTATTTATTCTAAATTAAATAGTTTAAATTATAAAATACCATATCACACTACATAACTTAAATTATAAAATACTATCTATAAATGATAGAAAAAATTAGTTGCACGAAATAATTTAATTACTTAAATTTCAATTTTCTAATCATTTAATTTAAATTTTTAAAAAACACCATGTCACATGAAATAACTCAAATTATAAAGTAGCCACCTTAAAATGGCACCATGTCACATTAAATTATTTAAATTATAAAATATTATTCTATATAATTAATTATTATAGTATAACTAATTAACATATAAAATGTTATAAACAAGCTTAACTAGTAATAATTTAACTATAAAAAAATCACCTTTGCAATCATTTTTTTTCAAATAGCTTAAATTATAAAATATTATTTATAATTAAGTGACACAACACTAAACAACGTGCATCAACTTCAATGATGTCTCAACTCCTGATAGCTATAAACTCTCTCGATAGCTATAAATTTATACTTGTATTAAATAATTTAATTATTTAAAATTTCACCTTTGCAATCATTAAATTTTCTTTTAAAATCACACTATTTTACATTACTCAAATTACAAAATAGTCACCATGTCTCATTAAATAGCTTAAATTATAAAAATATTATTTATAATTAAAAGTCAGAAAATTGATGGAATGACAAGTAGGAAAGGTGAATTACTGAGGGGGGTTGGGGGGAGGGTGAATCAATAGTTAAAACATAAACCCATAAAACTTTTCATCACTCATCCATCTCATGCATTCAATAGATAAACTGGAAATAACATGCTGGACATAAACATCTAAAACATGTAAACACATGAGCAATCACACATTTGACAACTGATATGATTGCCCATAAACCCTCCAAATGAGAAGGTAAAATTGGGGTGGGGATGACACCCACAATTCTTCACTACTACAGCAATAAAGTGTCACCAATTAAGGTTACAATGAGTTGACCATGAGACTCTTGCTGATACTCTTTATCTGATATGCTTTGTTTTTGCTCTTTTTGTGTTTTCTCCCCCTATGGTTTACCTTTATCTCCCCCTTTCTTTCTATGTTCCTCTTGCCTATTTATCTCATCTCCCCCTTGCTTATTTATCTCCTCCTTTTTGACACTTATGTCAAAGGATTTATACACTGATTGTGTATTTATCCAAGAAAGACTTGTGGACCTCCATTATTATTTTTAGAGCAACATCCTAATTATCAAATGTAACATCAAGTGACTTGATTTGGATGGCTATCTCTGCTGCAAGGTGAACTAGTCCATCAGATGTAAAAAGATTAGGATATTTCTTCGTTAGGGTTTTTGCATATCCTAATTCCTTGTGGAGTATCTCCATATGAGGGGTTAGGGAGGCTTGAATGTTAAGTAACTTGGCTCTTATATTAGCCTCTTCTACTATTAATACAACTAGTTGACTCTGTGATTGAAGCAATGAATGAAAATGCTTCTCACTTTGAGCTAGATTTTGAGGTAGTTGCATACCTAATACCTTAAAGTTTCTCTCCAAACTCAAAATTCTATGGCTAGTTTCTTGTGCGAAGAGTGTGAGATCACATATTTTTGTGTAGAATGAGAATATGTTCTCAAGTACCTTCTTCACTGTCTCAATTTTTGTAGCCAATTGTACTTGTGCCAGTGCTATATCACCAGATATTTTCTCATTGAATTTCCCTTGAAATTTTCTTTCTAACCATTCCATAAGTTTTGTATTTGTATCTTGGTCTTCATCATTCACCTAATCCACAATATCTAATAGTTTTTCTAATATTGGCTTTGATTCTTCAAGTGTACACAAACTAAAAGCATCTAAGAAAATGTCTTTTATTTCCTACAGTGCTTGCCTCTATTTATACTCCTTTCTAAGTATTTCTTGATTTTTCTTCTTTTCTAATGTTAGTATGTGGTGATTGATTAGGAAAGTACTATACATACTTCATAAATTCTTTGGGGCCTGATTTTTTTTTTGGGTACTATTTGTAGATTTTCTATTCATAGATTCACCACTAAAGTAATGGCTAATTTATGGCCAACATGTAGTAATCCTAAAGTGGTTTAATACTTGCATAAAAGGGTTTAGGGTTAGGGTTGTTTCATAGTGGTGATGCGAAATAGGTTCTTGCAGTGGCATTGAGCTGTAAGGGATTACAGATTGTAATCAGGTTGTAATCACTGTATTATAATAATATTGGACTTGCTGTTTGGTGGACGTAGCCCAGGGATTGGGTGAACCACATTAAATCTTGGCATCTTGTGTTCTTTTCTGTGTGATCTATTATTTTTCTATTATTGGTTATATTTTCATGTAATTATTCTTTCTGTCTATGGTTTAATCCTAACAAGTGGTATCAGAGCCTAGTTGTTTTTAGTTATCCTCTATAGGAAAGTCTCATGGTTGAGTGGGAGTGATGCTAGATGAAGGTAAGTTGAGGGTTGACAAGTTTAATGGGCAGAACTTCCAGTTATGGAAGATACAAATGGAAGAATATCTTTATTAGAAGGATTTATGGAAGTCGTTGGAAGGCAAAGCCAAGAATCAGGGATCTATGTCAAATGATGAATGAGATCTTTTGGACAGAAAGGCACTCAAAAGCATTCAGTTATGCCTTGCACCATCAGTGGCATTTAATATTACAAAAGTGAAGACAATAGAAGAATCGATGCAAACCCTAGTGAAACTATATGAAAAGCCCTCTGCTTCAAACAAGGTATTTCTCATGAAGCATTTATTTAATATGAAAATGGTAGAAGGTGGATCTATTGTAGATCATTTAAATGAATTTAATACTATTACTAGTCAGTTATCTTTAGTGGGTATCAATTTTGATGAAGAAATTAGGGCTCTCTTCATTTTGTGTTCTTTGCTTGAAAGTTGGAATGGCTTGGTAATGGGTGTGAGTAATTCTTTTCTTGGATCTAGTACCCTAAAATGTGAAGATGTGATCAGTGTTGTTTTGAGTGAGGAAAATCATAGGAAAACCTTAGGTGGATCTACATCAGGAATTACTTTGAATGTACAAAGTAGGGGCAAAATGACTGAGAGAGGAAGTAACTTTGGAAATTGTAGGAAATCAAGAGAAAAGCCAAAGGGGAGGAGGTCTCAATCGAGAGGACCAAATGAATGCTAGTATTGTGAAAAACCAAGGCATAAAAA
The DNA here is from genome assembly GCA_028749045.1 of Cupressus sempervirens. Lineage (NCBI taxonomy): Eukaryota > Viridiplantae > Streptophyta > Pinopsida > Cupressales > Cupressaceae > Cupressus > Cupressus sempervirens. Next base: position 194,539,188 of record CM053791.1, on the reverse strand, counting down.
GAAAGATTGTTGGAATCAAAAGAAACATGAAGGAGATAAATCAGATGGAGACAAGGAGGCAAATGTGGTAAGTAACAAATCCGAAGAGGATGCTTTGCATCTATCTTTAGAAAGTGTTGATGATTCATGGGTTTTAAATTCTGGTGCTTCATTTCATGCTACACCTCATAGAGGTTATTTCATTGATTATGTCCAAGGGGATTTTGGGCTTGTTTATTTGGGGGATAATGAACCCTATTAGATTGTTGGAAAGGGAAAAGTTAAGATTAAGTTGTAGAATGGGAATCATTGGCTACTACATGAGGTAAGACATGTTCCAAGGCTGAGTAGGAATTTAATTTTAGCAAGGCAACTCGGTGATGAGGGTTGTGTAGTTACTTTTAATGATAAAAATTGGAAGGTTTCAAAAGGTTCCCTTGTAGTAGAAAAACGTGTGAAAGTAGGCACCTTATATCTTTGTTAAAGTCATATTGTTCCTTCTACTATAATTGTTTAAGAGAAAAATGAATGTTTAGGAACAATTGCTGTAGTTGAGCAGGGAGAACAAATAGCTATTGTAGATTTTGATACAGCCCTGTGGTACAATAGACTTGGGCACATGAGTGAAAAAGGTATGAAAGTACTTCATTCAAAGAAAGTTTTACCAGGTCTGAAATGTGTTAATATGGATTTCTATGAAAGTTGTGTGCATGGAAAAAAAAAAGAGTGAGTTTTGTGAAGACTGGCAAGGAAAACAATAAGGAGAAATTAGAGCTTGTGCATACCGATGTATGGGGACTGGCTCAGGTATCTTTCCTTGGTGGCTCTCATTATTATGTTACGTTTATTGATGCCACAACTAGAAAAGTATGGGTTTATTTTCTTAGATAGAAATTTGATGTATTTCAAAATTTTAAGAAATAGAAATACTTGGTTGAAAATGAGACTGGAAAGAAATTAAAATGTCTTAGATCTAATAATGGTGGTGAGTATTGCAGTCATGAATTTGAAGATTATTGCTCCACTAATGGTATTTGTAGATAGAAAACTATTCCAAGGACTCCACAGGAAAATGGAGTGGCTAAACATATGAACATGACTATAATGGAGTGCACAAGGAGCATGAGGTTTCATGATGGGTTGCCCTTACACATGTGGGTGGAGGCTGTCAATACTACTATATATTTTATTAATAGAGGTCCCTCTACTCCTTTGGGCTATGGTATTCTAGAGGAAGCATGGACTGGTAAGAAGGTGAGTTATTATTTTTTCAAAATCTTCAGCTGTGAAGCATTTTCTCACATAGATTCTAAAAATAGAACCAAACTGGAAGCTAAGTCAAATAAATGTGTATTTTTTGGATATGGCATTAATGAATTTGGTTATAGGCTTTGGGATTTTGAAAATTAGAAAATTGTAAGAATTAGGGATGTCGTATTCAATGAGAATGTGTTGTGCAAAGATTTGTTGCAGCAACATGAGAAGAAAGAAGATGATTATGTAGTGTTGGATGATACTCTAAAAGATGATGTTCCAGCCATTTCTCATAATGTGCAACAACCGCAACAACAAATACCACACACACCGATGAATGTTAGATGGTCAACAAGTCAAATTAGACCTCCACAAAGATTTTCTCCCTCTTTGTATTCAATTTTACTAACTGATGCTGGTGAACCTGAATGTTATGATGAAGTTGTGCAGGTGGATACTAAGATTTAGTGGGAGTATGAAATGAACTCTTTGCTGAAGAATAAGACATGGGATTTATGCAAGTTGCCTGCAGGTAAAAAGGCTTTACAAAATAAGTGGGTTTATAGGTTGAAAGATGAGGAAGGAGGTAAGAAAAGATTTAAAGCTAGGTTGGTTGTAAAAGGATTTGCATAGAAAAAAGGAATTAATTTTGATGAGATATTTTCTCCCGTTGTTAAGATGACTTCTATCCATACTATTTTAAGTCTTGTGGCTACTGAAGATTTGCATTTGGAGTAGCTTGATGTTAAAACAACTTTCCTTCATGGTGATTTAGATGAAGAGATATACATGGCTTAGCCACGAGGATTTGTGGTCAAAGGTAAGGAGAACTTAGTGTGTGAATTGAAGAAAAGTTTATATGGCTTGAAGCAAGCACCTCGGCAATGGTATCTAAGATTTGACAATTTTATGCATAAGCATGGTTACAATAGGTGTCATTTAGATCATTGTGTCTACTTTAAGAGGTTGGATGATGATAGCTACATTATTTTATGTTTATATGTTGATGATATACTTGTAGCTGGGTGTAACATGGATCACATTAAGAGGCTGAAACTTCAATTAGCACATGCATTTTCTATGAAGGATTTGGGGGCAACAAAAAAAATCCTTGGTATGAAGATTTGTAGAGATAGGAAGAATAGAAAATTGATGCTATCTCAGGCTGATTATGTTGAGAAGGTGTTGCAACATTTCTCTATGGAGAATGCTAAAGCTGTTAGTACACCTTTACCAGGTCATTTGAAGTTGACTAAGGAGATGTGTCCTAAGACACAAAAAGAGGAGGATAAGATGTCCAAGGTACCCTATGCTTCAGCTATAGGAAGCTTGATGTATGCTATGGTATGTACTAGGCTAGATATTACACATGCAGTGGGAGTTATTAGCAGGTATATGAGTCATCTAGGAATTCAACATTGGAATGCAGTCAAATGGATTCTTATATATTTGAGAGGAACATCCAATAAGTGTTTACACTTTGGGGGCTCTACTAATAATTTATAGGGCTATGCTGACTTAGATTTGGCAGGGGATATTGATACCAGGTGGAGTACTATAGGTTATGTCTTTACTGTTGGTGGGGCAGCTGTGAGCTAGGTTTCTAGGTTACAAAAGGTTAATACTTTATCCACTACAGAGGCAAATTATGTTGCTGCTACATAGGCAGCCAAGGTGATGATATGGCTTCAATTCTTCTTGGAAGAATTGGGACATCCTCAGAAGGATAATTATTTGTTCACAGATAGTCAAATTGCCATTCATCTTGCAAAAAATTCAACTCTGCATTCAAAGACCAAATACATACAGTTGTGGTACCATTTCATTTGGTCAGTTTTAGAGGATGGACTATTAAAGCTAGAGAAGATACATACAAATGATAATCCAACAGATATGTTGACAAAGGTAGTAACAAGGGAGAAGTTGAACTCCTCTTCAACTTTGGTTGGTCTTCTAGACTGAACATGAATAAAATAATAGTAAAGTTTAGGGTGGTTTGATCCAGTGGGAGCCTCATGGAGTAGCGGCATAGCTACATGATCAATCTCTAAGTGGGAGATTGTTGTTTAGTGTGGAGCCTAATCAGTCCCCAAGTGGGAGATAGCTAGTATTTGGTGACAGATTAGGAAAGTACTATACATAATTCATAAATTCTTTGGGGCTCGGGGCATTGCCTTGAATTTTTCTTTTGGTACTATTCGTAGATTTTCCATTCATAGATTCACCACTAAAGTAATGGCTAATTTATGGCGACATGTAGTAACCCTAAAGTGGTTTAATACTTGTATAAAAGGGCTTAGTGTTAGGGTTGTTTCATAGTGGTGATGCGAAATAGATTCTTGTAATGGTATTGAGCTGTAAGGGACTACAGATTATAATCAGGTTGTAATCACTGTATTGTAATTGATGGGGACACAACCCAAGAACAGAATGGACACAATAGAAAAGAGAAATTATATTAACTGAGAAAATAAGCTAGTACAAATAGTACAGAGAAAATAAACTTCAGAACATGCCCTAAGGGCTTACAATAACATAAATCTGGAGAATATTTCTCCTTTTAGCACCTCCTCTCAAACTCCACTCCGAACTGCCTTTTACAATGCCAAAAATCTCCTTAAATAGACCTTGGAGGGTTAAGGACTAGGAGTACATTCTAGAAAGTTCTAGTAGGCATCCACCAACAAAATAGAAGGTTCTGGAAGCTGCGTTAGAAGTCGGTGCAAATCTAGAAGAATCCAAAAATGGTAACCGAACTTTCGGGAGGCATAACTTTTGAACCGTAGCTCCGATTGACAAACCGTTTACATTTTCAGAAAGCTCTTGAAGTGCTCTATAGCCCTATGGACAAGCTTAGCTCATCCCCCATTTTTTGATCCTTTTTGAGGTCATTTAATGCCCCAAACCTGACTTTGAAGCATTCTTAGGAGGTCTCCAAAACTCGAAAAACTGCAATAACTTTCAAACCATGGGGCCTATTGACCTGATTCTTTTTTTGGAATGCTCTAAATCATGATTACATTCATCTAGCCAATTCACACCTTCTAGTTTACCAAAATGATGACCCAAATACATCCTCCTATTTTTTTAGGATTTTCAAACGCATTGATAGTTGAACTATGAGAGTTGGAACCTTTATTTGAGCCAAATGGGTATCCAAAAATGTAAAGACATGAAATAGAAACTAAGTCTAAGTACATTTTTTGGGTGACACAGGATTGCCCTTATACCTTTGGATGCTCCTGCATCAGTAATAATATTGGACTTGCTATTTGGTGGATGTAGCCTAGGGATTGGGTGAACCATGTTAAATCTTAGTATCTCATTTTCTTTTCTGTGTGATCTATTATTTTTTTGTTATTGGTTATATTTTCATGTAATTGTTATTTTTATTTGTGGTTTAATCCTAACATCTATGGCTTGTTGCATTAATCCTATTCGTTCTAAAGTACTAGTTGTATAGTCATTTTTAGGTATCACTATTTCTTCATCTAAAGTTACATCTCCATAGTGAATTACCTTAGCAACCTTAGATGAAGTAGAGCTTGGTGCTGAAATATACAATGGTATAGCTTTAGTGCTTAGCTCTTGAAGGACTTTTGTAGGAGTGCTAGATGTTGGTAATGTTACCAATGCTTGAGTGGCTTCTTGCTCCTTCTCCTTTGGTATGTCCTTTTCTTCAAATATCCCTTGATCAATTACTATTGCCTAGCTTGCAACTTGTGTCTGTGTTGTAAGTATAAATATATCTGTCTGTCCTATTTGTTCTTCTATAGTCCTCTCTTCTTCTACTTTCTTTTGTTCAAATTTATCAATTCTCATAGTTGTGTCATCCTTTGTTGATGTATCTTCTAATGGTTGTATCAAAGGTTGAGAACTGGTAGCTAAAGGGATAGTAGAAGGTGGTTCTTGTGTATTCACCTTATCCCTTGTAATATTAGCTACTACCTTATGAAGTTCATCAATATTGACCAATATTGGATTCTCACACAATCTTGCTTGCGGTGTAGATTAGGCAAGGATCTTCTTCAGATCTTCTGAAGTTAAGGAGTTGATGTTTTGAACTGAGCTATCAAGAACATCCTTTACAACTATAGTATCTATAGGCATGCTTGTGTCATGTGGAGGGCTCATGCTTGACATTTGTGTGTCTTGCACACTCTGTTCTTCCTACTACTCTTCAGTTGTAGCCATATCATTTGTTTTCTTTTGTATCTCCTCCATAGTAGCATCATCTTTTCCTCTTGTTGCTTCATCTTCCTTGTCTTCCTCTTCTTCTCCATTGTTTCTTCCCTCAAAGGGATCTTCTTCTCCTTATTTTGCTGTTATCAAACCATTTATTAAATTTCACATTTAAGGGGATTTCTTTACAACATCCTCAATATTTCTCTAGAGTATGTTGAATGCTCTATATTTTGGTGCAAATATGCTACCTTACTTCTTATTTTCCTTGACAATTTGACCTATTGTCAAATTTGGCATTACTTGGGCTAGTGTTGATTCCCTTATTTGTTTTTCTACATTGAGGCAATACTGTCACTTATTTTCAACAACTATATACAATTCCTTTAGCATGGTATTGTCTAGTTCAAGTGGAGTATTCTTTAACTTAGACATCATTGCATAAATTGATTCTTCAATAAAGTTTTTCTCTATTCTATCAAGTTTTCCAAAATTAATATTCTTCAAACTTGTCATATCTACACTATCCTTAATGTTATCATGGGTATTTTCAAGATCAGATTTAGGTGTATGACTTACCACTCTAAATTGACTTGCATCTTTAGACTCTATCTTTTTATCATCTGTTTTAGGCTATGCAATGTACTTTCTCCTTTGTTTCTTTTGCATTGGCCCCTCTTGCTAAGTAGCCTTTGTTTTCACTTTTTCTTATTCTTTGGCCTTTTGAGCAGTAGCCCTTGTACTTTCCTTGGTTGTTGGTGTTGTTGGCTTTTCTAGATTGGGCTTCATTGTTTTCTTTGCTTTTGGTTTGGCCACAGGTTGAGCCTTGGCCTGTCTTTTCTTTGGTGCAGATTGAGCTAGTGCTTCTTTGATTTCCTCTTCCTTGGCTTCTTCTTCTTCTTGGTCCTCACCCATGCCTTGGGTTAAAGCTAAAGGATTTTGAGCTTGTACCTCTTCTTCTTCTTCTTCATTCTCTTCATCATTTCTTTTTCCTTATCACCAAATTGAGCCTTGAGTTTCCTAACCAGTTTGTCTTTGTTATTTAATGTAGAAGTTGTCTTTAGATCCATTTCAACCTTAGACTTTATTGCATCATAATTTCCAAATATCTTGGTTGTTTTGTCAATTTGCTGTGCTAGGAGTGCAGTAATGGAAGTTGAGGCTTCATCAACATTTATTTCATATCCTAGGGGTCTAAACCATCTAACCTTGGGTACTGTTGCCTGAATATAAGTGTAATAAATATCTACAAGGAAACATATATCATTGTAGTTTTTTTCTACTAAAGAAATAGGTATCCTCAATCTCTGCTTCATAGACTTCTTGAAATCTTCCAAGTAGCTTGTCATGACTAACTTAAAATTCTCTTTCATTTGCTCAATATATTCATTAATTTGGATAGCCACTGATTTGTTGGTCTTCCATCTAATTTTGACAAAATATGGGAATTCATTTTTCACATAAAAGAATATGCACACAAGGATAAATCCAAACTTACATTGTGCACTTTCTGTCTATCTGATGACACCTAGGTTTTCATTTATCTATTGCAATTGAAGTTCTGCAAGATCATAGGTGTGATGTTTCTTCACAATTTTGTAACCAAAATCCATTGCTCTATAGGGCACACTATTTAACCTGCTTGATTGATAGAATTTATGGGAAATAACCTTGAGAGAAAAATCAAGTAAAGGATCTGTAATGGTATCTATGGTCATACTATGCTTGTTCTATTTAGCACCTACATTTTTCTCAATTGTCTCTTTGGAGTCACTGCGTAGGGTCTTTGGCTGATCTAGGGTTGGATAACCAGTCACCCTATAAACAATCCTTTTTGAAATCTTGATTGGTCCACCCTCTAACCACAGACATCCATCATGAATTCTACTCAAAACTATTTTGATCCATTCAATTTTGAAAACTGTGGGGAAATCTAGGGCATGGGTCAAACTCTTTCTCTCCACAATCTTGGATTCTTCTTTTAGGACTCTATTTTCATACAATTTGTTATATGCTTGTCTTATCTCCATGTCACCTATGGCTCCTACTTTTCAATTGTAGTATTTTTTCACATCTTGTACCATTATGACTTTAGGCAGAATCATGGATAATGTGCCTGACGGGTCATTTTTATAAGCAATGTCTAGGATGACCTTAAAATTGTGTTGTTTAACCTCATTGCTAACTAATTGAACCTCAAAAGCTTCTTTCTCCTTGGTATTCTTTAAGCTAGAGGCCATTTTATCAAAATAGGGTTTATCAAATTTAAAACTACACAACTCAGCTTATGAAGAATACATTTAAGATTCGATGAACTATTGCTTGATTGTTGTTGGAATCCTTGCAAATGCTTTGAACTGGTTTGTGAATCACTTCTTTTCTCTACTTATTCTTGCTTTGAACTTGTAATGATCAAAATAAGGAGAAAATTGACTTTATACCCTTCAGAACTTTGCAATTAATTCTTGGTCATGTACAACTGTAAAACATGACATCAACATAATTACTATTCCATTTGACATCTATAAAGACTTCCTTCACTGGGCAGTTACTATAGACTCAACTCTAACTATATTTAATTAGTATCTCGGCATTAATTAGTTTTTCACTTGGCATATACATAAGACTTTTCATACTTGGCAACAACATGAAAACTTGATGATTTGATCTTGAATTTTTCACAAATTCTTGCATCTTAATTCATGCTAATGGAATAATTTCAGAGCTAATTTCTTTTGAAACTGATGTATAATGCAACACTTTAAGTATTAGTCCCACATACCTCTTATTTGCTTAGTTAGATGAAGTGTGACCACTTGACCCATTAGCTGAAATGATCCCTTCTCCATTAGATGTATTGCCAACATCTTTCTTCTTCCATGTCTTGTTTATTTCATTCTTGATGTGTTCAACATCTGCCTTACCTTTACCTTTATCAAATTCACAACTTGGTGCCTTAGACCTAGTTGGACAATGCATGCTGATGTGATCAGTCTTGTGATAGCTAAAACATATGGTTTGACTCTACCATCTGTTGTAGTTACCACTAAAGTGAGTCCTAATATAGTTTTTCAGGTATATCACCATATTCTTGACAATAGTGGTAGTTGTATCTTGTATTGTAATCCCAGTTATAGGAGTTTTCATAGCTTCTTACCTTTGTTGGCTTGCTTGATGACCATGTGGACTTGAATCTTCATTCAAAGTCTCTATGTCCATACTTCTCATAATTGACGTAGTGTCCTTCAAATTTTGGTGCATGCATGGTTTTGGTTTTGCATTCATGTGCCTGATGACCTTGTTTGTTGCACTTGTGACAATGAGTCATGTTCTTAGGCATAGCATTCTAATTTTTATTCTTGCTCCTACAAACATTAGCTATGTGTCCTTTCTTACCACAATGATGACAAGTAAATTTAGAGTTCTTACCTTTATTGTTCCTTTCCTCAGCAGCTTTGGATGATTCTCCTTCTTCAGTGCTTGTGTAGCCCAATCATGATGTATCTCTACTAGATCTAGGGGATTTTAGTAGTTTCTCAAAGTACTTGATGGCTTCATTCGGCTTGTTGAAATTTTTAGAAAATTCTTTTTCTCTTTTTAGGTCATTCTACAATTGTTCATTCTGCAGCTTTAAAGTGGTTATTTCAATGTTCTTGACATTCAACTCATGATGAGCATCCATTATTTGGCTTCAGTTGTCCAATTACATGTTTGAGATCCTGGATAGCTTTGTTGACTTTTCTTTGAATTTATTTGCTAAATTTTTTTTGTCTTCAATCATGGCCTTGTCTTCTATAACTTTCTTCTTTTTTTTAGTCACCTCATACAATAATATAGGTTATGATTCTTGCTCCAACTTGAGATTTCTAATCTCCTCAACTTATGCTTTGTTCTTTTCCATTAGATCTATAATTGCTACATTAAATTCAATGGGGTTACCATTAGCAAGTAGCTCTGTGGTGTCAATCTCTTTGAATTGTGTATCATTTTCTACTATAGAAATCTCTTTCCTTCTCTTCAGGCAACTCTTCAAAGCATCTCTAGCTTCATTGAGTTGATGTAGTATGAGATCTATCTCAATCTTCTAGTTTTCAATGGTCTTTCCCAACTTGTAGACTTTCATTTCAAGATCTTTTCTCTAAGCTACAAAGCTTCTTTTTCTAAGAAATTAGCTCTGATACCAATTGATGGAATGACAAGTAGGAAGGGTGAACTATTGAAAGAGGGGGGGAGGGGTGAATCAATAGTTAAAACATGAACTCATAAAAATTTTCATCTCTCATCCATCTCATGCATTGAATAGATAAACTTGAAATAAATTGTAAGGCATAAACATCTAGAACATGCAAACACATAAGCAATCACACATTTGGCACCTGATATGATTACCTAGAAACCCTCCAAATGAGAAGGTAAAATTGGGGTGGGGATGACACCCACAATTCCTCACCACTGCAACAATAAAGTGTCACCAATTAAGGTTATAATGAGTTGACCATGAGACATGATCTGCCCTGTGAAAGGCTTGCCCTATTAAAGGCTTACAAGAACTGTTAAGTCCCACCTTGTTAGAGGATTTCAACACCCTGTTAGAAGTGTGCCTGGCTAAAGGACTTCAAAACATCCACTTGGAATGTCACCCTATTAAAAGATTTACAATAGTCTATTAGGACTACTCCACTTAAGAGGTAGATCTTGTGATTATCTCTGGTAGCCAGATTAAAGATCAAATCTGTGCTATCCTTCTTGATCTTTTCTGATCTAATATGTCAATGTTGTATCCTCTATCCTTTTTTCTTCTCATACTAATTATGCAATTCAATCTCTTACAACTTGTAAGTCTCCATGCAAACTTTTCTATTCTTTACCTTCAATTCCTTACGCACTCACTCTTAATGAAGTTTAGGGTTTTGTCCTCCTTAAGAATACTAGAAGACTTAGGGTTAGGTATGAATCTACGATTCAAATTCATCATTTTTGCTGCTTAATCCTTCCCTTTTTCTAATTGGTTGCATGTAATTACATAAGGAATCTACATATAGATTTGTCCTTATCTTCAAAAGATTGCATTATGTCTTTAGGTCAACTAAAAAATGGTTTACATAGTTGTTTGTGCAATCTCAAACAACTATGTCAAATCTGTGTTACTCGACACCTAAGGTTACTAACACTCGACACATACTAAAATTTTGTCTCTGAATCAATACCTAAACTACTTGGCATCTACTATTTTCTTGGTGCTTGAATCACTCGACATTTATTGTCTACTTGGCACATGAGTGACTAGGCACTCATTGCAACTCGGCATGCATTGCTTAGTTCAATATGAACTTAATGAATGTTTTAAGTGTGTTGACACTCAACTGTCAAAACAATTCTGAGATCAAAAAAAACATTATAAGTAAGCTTCTCTTAAATTTCACTATCACATTAAATAATTTAATTATTTAAAATTTCACCTTTAAAATCTCTAATCTTTATTTTCAAAATATCTCCATGTCAAACGAAATAGCTCAAATTATAAAATAATCCAATCACAATAAATAACTTAAATTATAAAATATTATTTCATATAACTAAGTAGTATTTAAAAAATTATAAATAAGATTAATTAGTACTCAATTTAGTAATAATTTAATTATAAAAAAGTTCACCTTTGCAATCTTTTTTTTTCAAACTTCACTCACAATTGGTGGTTTTCCAAAATTGGGTTTCCACGTTAAATCTTGGTGTCTCTTGAGTTCATGTTATTTCTTTTATTCTTTTGCAACTAAGTTAATAAAGACTAATCACATTAAATATCTTAAGATCTAATCATCTTTATGTTAACTGAGTAACAACAAAATATTTAGTGTTAACCCAGTTTTAGTAAGGATTTGGTGTAAAGTTGTGTTGACATCTTAAGGGACAAGGATTTGTTTATGTAGTAATTGATTCACCCCTCCCCTCTCAGTTACTCCTTTCCATTTCCAAAATAACCATGGCCAATGGGCATTCCCTTCCATCTTTGAAGGGGCTTTCAATCCCTTTCAATAACCTTTTTTTATTGAGCATTATATATTTACATGCTACAAAACTACTAGATCAATGTTTGATCAAAATATTATGAAGGAAAAGAGAAATGTTCAATTAGATCACTTGCTACTCTGAATCTATACCAACAACTTCACTCCTATGATTGTTCCTTCAAAGTATAAAAATTGATGAGCTAAAGAAGTCTTTTTCCTTGAAGGATCCTTATTTCTATCTATCATTATCAATCTCAGATGAAATGTCATTTGTGTTTAGAAGAGAAATGTAATAAAATTCTTGTGCAAAAACATATAGAACAAGGGCAGATAGTTAAAAAAAGTCAACTAAAAAATTAAACATCAAGAACATGTTAAGATAATGGGTGTTGCACACATTGCGTAATATTGCTTAAATTTTATTATATAATGTTTCACATAGATGGACGTGCAACATGTAAATATTCTCATGGGATATACTTGATGAGTTGTATTGTAACATTGTGATAATATTTCATGTAATTATTTAATATTGGGGAAAAAAATTAAATTTTCAATATTAAATGTGTGGTCAATGGTTTAGGAAGCACATGGTTTAAGTAATACCACTTAGTGGTTTTGTGGGACTTGCTACTATATAAGCAACCACAAGGGTAGCTATTGTTGTGAAAAATGACAAAAAAGAAGAAGAGAAAGAGTTGATTGAGACAAGGCTTGAAAGGTTAGCCAAGGGAGCATTTGTGAAAGTTGGAAGCATGGCATGGGATGTGTAGATTCATACTTGTACAAATGGATTTTTTGGTTGTGGCTATGACTTTGAAGGCTTCCATGGTTGTATTGTAATGGTACTTTTTGCTGAATAATACATGGTGATGGATGCTTTTGGAGGCTGAGTTTTTCTCTCAATGAGAATTTTTCAAGGTATATCTTATGTCACATTTTTGTGGGTATGTTGTCTATTTTCTTGCATATGCATTTCAATTGTATATTTAGTTTAGATCTATTATGGGTTATGTAGAAATAGTTATATTCCTTATTGCAAGTTTCTTTATAAGCGATATTAAAGCTATGGTTTTATTATTGTAACCCTAGATAGAATCCATGGGAATGCATGAGAGGATAAAAGAAAGGGAAACATATATGAATTGTTTATTATAGATCTGAGGGTTTTAGATTTGTTGTTATGATGGATATTGGTATATTTTGGGCATGTGAAACTGTTGGACAAAATTTTTTTTTGAATGTTTTATTTAAATGAGTTTTTAGGGGGTAGCTTGCAAAAATAACCTCCTGGGAAAAACAAACCTTGCCATTGGATCTGGGTCGATGTTTCCATAAATATTGATATATAATATACCCTAGTTTGGTCATGTTTAAAGAAAATGAGAGATTTTTTTAGTGTTAGCCTATGATGGCCGTCAAATTTAATCTAGCCAAAATTTTTCTCACAAAAAAAAATCATAGTGAAAATGGTAAAAAAACTATCTTGGTAAAATGACTATTACTTTCTCCGAGGACATTGGATTTCAGACTTCTTATAGGCATTGGAATGCTAATTCAGAGCACTGCAAGTCGGTGTAGGTTTGGTTTTGTAATTTTGACATTTTTTCAAGTTTTAAGAGTCTGAAAGTTAATTTTTATTTATTTTGAGCATAAATTATGGCATAAATTGGGCATATGGAGTTAGATTTTGGACTTTGAGTAGTCAATGGAAAGCTCTACACATTGATTTATATTTGGTGTAGGCATGGCATGATTTATTTGGTGATATATTAATCTAAATAGTTTATGGTATATATTGACTGTGGTAGCATTGTGAGTTTATGACATTGTATGTTTGGAGATTTTAGATTTGATGTCATTGCATACTTAGTTCATAGTTTAGATTGTTCTCATGATGATATGATTATCAATGTTTGGTTTGGATATGTATGATGACTTGTTGGGTCTACAAGTTATGTAGTGTTGTAAGCAGTCTATACTTATAGGTTGCATTTATAGCTTGGATATGGATTGTATTTTTCCATTGATCTTTCATTATTGATGCATATTTAGATTGGTGGCTTGTATTTGGGTTATCTATGCCCAAAGTCACATGATTTGGTGACTTTTTTTCATGTAGAAGGGATGAGATGTTGTTACCAAGTACAATCATGTTGGAGGATTATGGCTGACTATTTTATGTTAATAGGTTGGACACATTAAAATTTAGTTTCTTAGTTCATGGATGTGATCATGGTGTCATGGATTTTGGCAAGACATGATTGGATATATAGATACATCCTTGATGTTCATTGGTTTGGTTTCCTAATTTGTTTATGATGGTATATGTTCTTAGTTGAGGATCATGGTTATTTGGTTTCTTTTGAGGAGCTGACCATGTGAACTTTGAGTTCTTTGATGGTTTCATTCCCTTGTTGATTCTCATAGTTAGAGAAAGGTTTTTTTTTATCATGATGCCATCTATATCTTGGATACATAGTTTAGTGAGAGATTGTGACATTGATGGGGTGACAGTGCAGGATTAGTTCCTAGTTTGGTTTGTATCATTTTGGTTTGGAGATCTTGGTTTCACTTGGTACTGGCACTTTGGTTGTGTGCATAGAACTGGAGGATCTTCATGTAGGACATGGATTTTATGATGCCATTTGTGACTTGGTACCACAGTTGAGCAAGAGTTTTTGGCATTGATATATTTATCGAGTGTTTGCAGATGTTAGAGATTTTTCTTAGACCTTGTTGCTGTAGAAGAATCTTTAACATTTTATGGTGCACTTGGTTATCTTCATGGTGTGTGAAGATGGTTAGATCTTAAGGACTCATGGGGTTCTTGGTTATCATCATGTTGTGTGGAGATGGTTCTTCATGGTATGTGGAGATGGTTTTATTCATGAGGTGTGGAGATGGTTGCATCTTGAGGACCAATGGGATTCTTTGTAAATGTGTGGTTTATGCTTTCATTTGACATGTTATCCTTGGTGTTAGGATGGTTTCATTTTTTTATGTCATGGTATACTCTTGATACATGTTTAGAGTTTTGCCATGTTATAGTATGCCATGTTTGGAACTTTGACATTGATCTTGGTTTAGTTTCTTGATATTGAGTACAATGATCATAAGCTAGATACTTCATGATATTTCTATGTTGCATTTGGAGTCGGCATGGATTTATTGGTTATAGGTGCTCATGGATACTTAGAGATGGTGGTGATGTTGATTTCTCTTGGATTAGAGAAGTATTTTTTAGGATAGTTGTTTGGTTTTAGTAGGAAGTTCAAAGGGGTATTCACCTAATATGGACTTGAGAGGAGATTGTTCTTTGTTGAGTCTTGGTTGGAGACTTGGATATCTTGATGAGAATTCTCATTCCCCACTCTTGGTCTACTTGGCAGTTTTGCTACTTGTGAGGTATAGCCCATTATTTCTCTTAGGTGCATTATGTTTATGCTTTTCTTTCATGGATATGGATCTTGAGCTATGGTACATGAGTTAGTTTTGGAAGGTTCATTCATGATATGGTTTAGCATTAATTATCTCCATTTTCATATGTTGTTATGCTAGTTGAGTTTGGGAGATGGTTTTATATATTAGGCATATTCCTTGGATTATGAATGGTTTATGAGTTTGATATTCTTGTGAGAGGTTTACATTCATGATTAGTTATATGGTATGATTTGGGTGTTATTGTGGCTTCTTGGTTGGGGTCTTATGGAGAAGATCACACTTGCATAGTTTACATCTAGAGGTGTGTGTAGAATGACATGATACATGTTATGATTTGCATGGTTTCTCTTTGATCTTGGTTATCTTCCTGGATATTTAGTTTTTCTTACATTGGATTTGAGATTGGTTAGAGATTATGATCATTGGTTTGTGCTCATGTATGCCATGTGAGAGATGACATGGTTATTCCTTTATCTCTTTCTTCTCTTGGTTGTGGAGAACTTGGGAGTTTGTTAGAGATTTTTAATGAGATTTGTTCTTGCAGGTTATTGGTTTATGTATTGTGGTTATCCTTGAGACTACATGGATTCACTTCTTTGAGATGTTGTGAGTGGATTAGTTATAGATTTGACATTGTCTTTTGTAGTGAGATCTTCTTGGTATATATGTGGTAGGTATTGCTCTTGAGGCTTGTTATTGTAGGTTATAGATTGGATATGTTGATGATGTGAGATTCACTTGGTATACCTTTGGAGGTATGGATAGTTGGATGGGTTTGGTAGTTTTTGTGGGTGCTATTTTAGCTATGGATATTTTGAAAACTAGAAATACATGTGATTACCTTTAGATAAGGTTTTTGTGCTTGGAATTTTAGTTGGTATAAGATTTTATGACCTTCTAATGCAACAGGTTGGGTGACTTTCTCTTTGGATGGCTTTTATATATGTTCAGTAGTAGTGGCATAATAGGAGGTGAGATCATTCGTGTTTGAGATGCCAGATAATTTGATTTTGTTGTAGGTACCATGATGGAGCACTTTGTGTACCTTGATCCATGGTGGTGGATGTGTTAGGAGGGATTGTTCCCTTGTTCATTTATGTGGCTACAGTTTGACCCTATGCAATGTATACAAAAAGTGGGAGATTATAGAGATGATGGGTGTTGCACATATTGCATAATATTGTTTAAATTTTATTATTTTATTTTACTATATAATGTTGCACCTAAATGGTTGTGCAACATGTAAATATTCCCATGGGATATACTTGATGAGTTGTATTGTAACATTGTGATAATATTTCATGTAATTATTTAATGTTGGGGAAAAGAAATTAGATTTCTAATATTAAATGTGGGGTCAATGGTTTAGGAAACACATGGTTTTAGCACATGGTTTAAGTAACGCCACTTGGTGGTTTTGTGGGACTTGCTACTATATAAACAACCATTGGGGTAGTTTTTGGTGTGAAAAAAGACAGAAGACAAAAAAGGGAAGGGCTGAGCAAGACAAGGCTTGATAGGTTAGCCAAGGGAGCATTTGTGAAGGTTGGAAGCATGGTGTGGGATGTGTGGATTCATGCTTGCTCACATGGATTGCTTGGTTGTGGCTATGGCTTTGAGGGCTTCCATGGTTGTATTGCAATGATATTTTTTATAGAATAATACATGGTGATGGATGCTTTTGGAGGCTGAGTTTTTCCTTCAATAAGGCTTTCCCAGGGTATATCTTGTGTCACATTTTTGTGGGTATGTTGTCTATTCTCTTACATGTGCATTTCAATTGCATATTTACTTCAGATCTATTGTGGGTTATGTGAAAGTGGTTATATTCTTTATTGAAAGTTTCCTTATAGAACACATACATACCAAATCTCCTTTTTCTATTTTTTTTACAAAGAATCATGCATCAACTTGAATAATGTATCAACTCCCTGATAACTACAAATTGTCTTAATTGTCAACCAACATTTCACAACTTGACTAGTAGTCAAATAAAAGAATACATTAAAATATAATGATCTGAACATGCTTTTAATTAAATAATAGAATTAGAGCACATAAATTTAAAAATAAAAAATAAATACATTAAAACGTAATGATCTGAACATGATTTTGATTAAATAATAGAATTAGAACATATAAATTTAAAAATGAAAATGAGAACTACAAGCTTAAATTTACACCTTGTAGCATTTCATAAGAATCTTTTCTGCAACAACATAAAAATATGTATAAATTGAACAAATCAAAATGTTCTTAAAATTCAGATATAATAATCATAACATTCTTTTAAAAGTAAGATATAAAATTCAATTAAATCAGAAACTATTTCTTTAGATTTTGTATCATGGTTGCCAAATAAGCAAGAGATTTTGATCTTCTAGGAACTTATTTTGGGGATTTCTAGTTTGGACTTTGAATTTTAGTGTTCTAGGGAGTTTTCAACACAAGACAAATTTACAAGGATAATTTGTTGCAAAACAACTTCATCTATTCATGAGGTAACACCACTAACACTTGCAGCCAACCTATACATATAAGTATCCATAACTTTGTAGGAGCTATATAAATCTCATAATTAACTAGATGTAATCAAGTGTTCAGACTATAAAGCTAATAAAATTCAATTTCCTATACTCTAGCTTTATAATTAATAAAAAAATCTGAAAATGGAACAACTTTGTTGTGATGTTTTTGTTGTTATGGATGAGTTTGAAAAGGAGATAGCTCTAGATGATTCTTAACTTATAAGGATTTTGGATGGCCTAAATCTCCAAAATGAAATAAAAAAGAAACATAACTATTGGAGGAAGAGATGAGATGGATGGCCTAAATCAGAGAGAAATTTGTCCACTCTCACTAGATTTAATGCAAAATTATTTTTTACATTATTTATGAATCCTCCTATGAGTGTAGTACAAAAAATATATTTCTATTTAATGGTTAATGCACCAATTCAAGGAAAATTTCCAAGCAATCCTTGCACTAGTTTCAAGAGTATCCAATATGGTAAATTTATTGTATGCACAATGAAAACATATGCTTTTTATTGGCACACTCTACATGTCCAAAGAGTGTGCAGAAGCTTGTGAGCACAAATCTAACTCCAAATCAAATCATGTTCTTTGAAGCCTCATTGTTTTGTATTGTGTAGAGCATAAAATATCATTTAAAAAGTTATACCCCAAGATTGAGGCAACAATCCAAGCTACTAAAATGGTGGTAGTATTTTAACAGGAGCATTTGAAGTGAAAAAGTGGGCTTCTTATTAACTCAAACTACTTGCAAAATGTAGTAAGAGAATGGGGCTTTTATTGTAGAAGCAGAGGCCATACCATTTCATGTGCCATTAAGCTAAATAAAATGTTGTAATTATCCTTCTGAATCCATCCCACATCCTAGGAAGGAGGAGTGATGTGTTTATTCACTACTACTTTTGAGGTCAATTTTTGACCTTTAATTTTGACCAAGGCCTTTTTTCAGCTTGTTCAAGTCTTTTTTTTTTGTTTATGAGCCTAATTTGGTCAAAATTTTGACCAAATTGGGCTCATAAACAAAAAAAAGACTTGAACAAATTTTGACCAAATTGGGCTCATAAACAAAAAAGAAAAAGAAAAAGGAGCTCACGAGATTTATTTCACAATTTGAGCATTTTGGGCAAGAGCTAATTTGGAGGTTTGCGCGCATTGGAGGTCTGTATTCTGGGGAATTGAACTTGGAGATAAGGGAGTGCTTTTGATTCTAGGGGTTAGTTTTTAGTGCTTGACCAAATTGGGCTCACAAAAAAAAAATAAAAAGAAAAAGGAGCTTGCAAGATTTATTTTGCAATTTGAGCATTTTGGGCAAGAGCTAATTTGGAGGTTTGCACGCATTGGAGGTCTGCATTCTGAGGAACTAAACTTGGAGATAAGGGAGGGATTTTGATTCTAGGGTGGAGTTTCTAGTACTTGTAGGGGGGGGATGGGTGGAGTTGGAGAAGTTGATGGGTCACAGGACATTTTGGCCTCATTGGGGTGAATTTCTAATTTTCTACCCATAATCAGGTCAATGCCAAAATATTCCACCGGATCCAAATTATTGTTTATATATCAAAGAGTGTGAGATTCAATTGCGCTAATCAATCACAATGGAGAAGACATAAATGCA
The DNA here is from genome assembly GCA_028749045.1 of Cupressus sempervirens. Lineage (NCBI taxonomy): Eukaryota > Viridiplantae > Streptophyta > Pinopsida > Cupressales > Cupressaceae > Cupressus > Cupressus sempervirens. The sequence continues at coordinate 194,520,175 of CM053791.1, read as the reverse complement.
TTCTTTGGAGGTTTACAAGTGTGAGATTCAAATGTGTTAATCCCAATGGATAAGATGTGAATGTGCTCTTTGTAGCTAGGTCTGCGAGTGATGCAAGTTTGAAGATGTTTTCTTTAAGACATTTTTTGCACATTTCTTTAGTATTCTTGTCTATTCACATAGGTATAGTTTTATTATTATTCTTTCTATAACATTATAAATCTCATTATTTAGTTGTTTTTCAAGTACTTCACATGATTGAGAACTTTCTTTAGTCAAGAATTAATTTCTCTCTCCTATTACAAGTTTATACCTAGAATACCATGTTTTTAGTGATCTCAGATTGGTTTTGACAAGTGAGTGTCAACACACTTAAGCTATTTTCTTAGTTCATGTCAAACAAGTAGTACATGTCAAGCACAACATGTTATACTAGACCATGCCGAGTCATAGTGAGTTCCAAGCCACTCATGTGTCAAGTCACTCAAGTGCTGAGTAGACAATATATGCTGAGTCACACAGGAGCCAAGTGAATAGTGAATGCTAAGAAATACAAGTGTGAGTCATAGTATAAAGATTAGTGTATGCTGACCATCAGAGACTTTAGATGCCAAGTAAGATAGTTTTGACATATTTGTTTGTAAATGCACAAACAACTATGTAAACCAATTTTGAGCTGACTTAAGATTGAATTTTCATATTGTGGAGATAAGGACAAATCTCAAGTTTGATTCTCTATGCAATTACATGCAGCCAATCAAAAAATGAGAAGGATTAAGCAACAAAATGGATGAATCTCAGTTGTAGATTCATACCTAACCCTAAGTCACCCAAGTCTTCATAAGGAGGACAAACCCTAAACTCTTTAGCAAGTGTGTAAGGTGTAGAAGGAGCGAAGAGAATAGTTTGCATGCACAAATAGAGAATTCATGGTGGCTTAGAAGTTATGAAGTGAAACTACATTGCAGAATCAGTTAGAGCAGAATAGAGGATAGAGAAAAAGATACAATAAAGAGACATATGATCAAGAAGACATTGTTTAGAGGTGATCTGTTATCAAGCAATCAAGTGCTAACTGCAGGATCAAACCTGAGACAATCTAATGGTGATTTCAGTCAAAATCTCTTAATAGAATAGTCCTAATAGGCTATATGAAATCCTTTAACATGGTTCTTATTTAGTTTTGAGTTAAAGTCCTTTAGCAAGGCACACTTATAATAGGGTGTTGAAATCCTCTAGCAAGGTGAGACCTAATAGTCTTTGTAAACTTTTTAACAGGACAAACCTTTTATAGGGTAGATCATGTCTCATGATCAAAACATTGTGAGCTTCATTGGATACACTCTATTACTATAGTAGTAAAGATTTGTGGGTGTCATCTCCACCCTAGTTTTACCTTCTCACTTGGAGGGTTTTTGGGTAATTATATATGGTGTCATATGTGTGTGATTACTTATATGTTTTACATATTTTAGATGTACATGCTTTACATGTTATTTCAATTTACTCATTGAATGTATGAGATGGATGTGTGGTAAAATTTTTATGGGTTCAAGTTTAAACTCCTAATTCACACCCCCCCTCCCCCTCTTAGAAGTTTACCTTTCCTATTGTAATTCCAACAATTTTTATCTGTGCTTTATCATCATCACCAAATGTCAATTTATGGGCATATAAGGCCACAAGAAGTTGTCATAAAAGTCACAAGTAGGTTTAAAGGTGTCACTTTTGGGTAGTGGGTAAGGGTATGAGATTCCTAAACCCTAGCTAAGAAGGTTTAGTGACAAAGTGAACCTAGATTATGAAGATAATAAGGAAAACATTCATCATGGTAAACCAATATGACAAAAGGCAGAGTGTGTAGATCTGTTTGGCTTCCTTTTAAGTGTTATGTCACTTCAATATTGTAAAGTCATGTTCAGATTGTGGTTTCACTCTGAGCATACAAACAAGTAAACAAATATGCATGATAACATTGGATTTCTATGAAATCATTTCTCCAGTACATTTTGGAAGATGCAAATAAATAGAGATCTAATAGAAGTTGATATACATGTAAGGTTCAGTTCCAGAGCATAGCTTATATTCTAGTTATATTCGGGTACTTGGTCATTTGGTTGTGTTTTGTGACTGAAGAAGAAACTTACACTACATCTAATAAAAAATATAACCAGAAATCACAACAATGAGTGAAAGAGAAAGCCAAAATTTGTATGATTGTTCAACTCAAAAGGGTTGAATAGAGACTCTATGACCTTGTTCGAGGATATTTTTGAAAGGGGAAAAGTTCAAAACACAATTCCATTCATTTCTTTAGAATCATCTTCTCAAGTTGTCTTCCTTCACTATGTTGTAGAGTGCACAAAAAAAAAACTTGGGTGACCTTGGTATATCTTCCAACATGCACTGATATGTTGTTCAATGTTGATTCAATCTTTCACTCTTCCTTTCCAAGGTTTACTCCTTACTTCTAGGGTCTACCTTCCTTTGAAGACACAACAACTCACAAGGTGATGATTCAATTCCTAGGGCATTCTAGACTTTTCCAAATGATGGATTTATCATAAATATCAACAATCAAAATACCTTACTAAGTTTGGACACATAAATTGCAATTTTGTGGCTTTTAGCCTTCTTCCAAACTAGGTTTGTCCTAGCAATTTTCCTCTAAACCAAGGGTAAGGTTGTGGACTTGGGAAATTTTGAGATGGATTTATTCTACTCAAATGTAACACTTTCACTTCCCCAAACACTAAGCACCAATCTTACTCTTGCAACACAAAACACTTGCAAACAACACTTTAGCCTAATTGATCAAGTTAGACTAGGGCTTGATAGAAATGCTTCAAGTTGGGTGCATGAGATTGATCCAATGGTTTGGTTTCCTTCTATAGAATTAGTTTGATCTAATAGATAATAGTATTAGGATCCACAACCTCCCTATGCTATTACCATGCTCAAATAATTCATTTTCAAGCTAAATACATGGGCTTATTTAGCCTAGGGCATCAAATTAGAGCCAATGAACAAGCTTCCCCTTTCCTGGCCTTTTGGAATCATGAAGTCTAGTGTCCTAAATTACATTTCACCAAGTGTTATTGAATTCTAATGGTGACATTGCAAGTTAGGACCACATCTCTATTTCAAACCCTGAATTTGAGGATTTTAGACCTACATTCACACAAAATGTTGTAACTTCCTCTACACAAAACCAAATTCATCAAGACTAGATGAAAATGAAAGTTGATTCATAATTCAAATGTCACATAAACTTTATTTTCTTCAACTAGTCCATACAGTGTCATATAGAACAAGTTCCTTCCAAAAAAGTGGTTTTTCTTTGATAAAATGTTGCTACAGTCTGTACAAATTTGATGATTTGCTTATGGAAAGATGCTGTATGCCTTAAATATATTCAACTAACCAATTCAAGCCAACTCTTTGTGGTTATGAACTTTGGGAAGTTAAAAATCCTTTTCATGACAACTTTCAAAATGTTGCATTAGCAATTTTTGCAATTTTTTGCCAAATATGACAACTTTTTTCCCTTTGACTCTTAATTGATTCCAAATGATTCGAAACCCTTATCTAAGGAAAAAGAAACTTGTTTTCAATTATTAGACTCCAAAACACACAAAACAACAAAACACATCATAGTGGACTAAGAACTCTTTTGGTTTATCAGATGACAACATAAAACCAACACACAATGGATGGTGTCAACAGATCACATCCTTATTATATCAACAAAAAATGAAAAGAAAAATCTTCAAGAAGGAGATAGGTGTAGGTTCCTACACCGCACTAGCTTTGGTTGAGGAATAATACTTATATATTCAATATGTTAGGCCTTATTCTCAACTTTGTGAGCTTGTGACGTTAGAAGTTTATTTGATTGGAACATTAGGAACATCTTGAGCCATAGATGCAGATTAAGAGAAGTTCAATCTACTTGAGGCCTTTGAAATAAAATCTTGCTTCTTTGAATTGTCTTCTTTATCTTTTAACCTTTATGCCTCTTTGAATTGTCTTCTTTATTCCCATCAATTTTTGTTGCCTCAATTGTCTTTCTTTTTTCAAAAATACATATTAACTACAACATGTCCAATTTTTTGTAGATATACACATTAGGTAGACCAAATTTTTATTTCAAAACCATATGTGTAGATTTATACATTAAGTACAACATTTCCAATATTTTTATAGATATACACATTAATTACACCAAATTATTCTTTCAAAACTATATGTGCAGATATAAACATCAAGTACATAGTGCCTCTTGTGTTTGCAGTTTGTACCTTGTCTATTTTGATTCAAGAGATACTTGATACTCTTATTTTGTACCTTGTGATGACCCAAGGGTCAAATGTTATACTTTGATTCACTACCATAGATGCTTTATTACTATGTTGTTCAGTTTATCATTTTATATGTTGATGCTACTTTGATATGATAGTAGATCTATGGTGATATCTAGTTTTATGGTTTATTAGACTTATTTGTTGAGTATGTTATGAGATGGATTCTATGTTATGGTTATTTACTTGATCATGTGTTTTAGTGTGCAAGAATTATATCCCTGGCAGTGGCACATGGAGTTAGTGATTCAACTATTCATATTTTGCCAATTTCATCCCTGTATGGTTGATGTACCCTTATTTAGTTGTTTAAATCTAAACCTTTTGGTGATTAGTAAATCTGAACTCATTTGCATTATGTGATTAGACTAGTGACTATGTTTGTGCATTTAGAAGTTTGCATTTTTCGCAAAAGTGTTAAGTTATTTTCTGTGATTTTGGGTTTTAAATCTTTTCAAATTTAATTTCTAGCAGCTTTTCCTTAGGTGAATTTCCTTATGCTTTTGGTTATTAGCATGTTTAGTAGTGACGTCCTTATCACGATAGTACCGATGATTTGATCAGTGGTTTGGGATGTTACGTGTGGGAGATAGCTAGGGCCCATGATGGCCTTATGATGCCATTGATAGTTGGAACTACGTACTTAGTTTGGTTGTTTTGTACATTACAATGTCATTTCAGTTATTGTGATGTTTTTTTAGTTCACTGTGGTGTTCCTTCTATACTTTTACTCTTATCTGTTAGATGGTTAGATGTTGTTCTTTCCATATTTCCTTATTCAGTTCGAGTGTTCTTGCCTTGATATGTGGATCTGGTACTCCTCGGTGTGGAGGTTCTAAACTCAATTTTACTCTATTTTTCCCCTTATGTGTTTTCCTTCAGTGTTCTTGTGTTTATATGGGCGACCTTTTATCAGCATGGTGCAACACAAAATGTATCGCATGCCCATTAAAATTGTATTGTGCGTCCCTTGATTCTATCACACGCCTCTTGGAGAAATATCGCATGATACTAGAAAGTATCGCACCTCCTTGTAAGAAATGTCATACGATACCCTTAAAGTATGGCCTAGTTCCTTAAAATTTTGCCCTCCTTCAGAAATGTCACGTGACACTTATCTGTGCTATATTAAAGTATCACTTGGTTTTTGTAAAAACCTACGTAGGCAGGCAACAGGCACTGTTCGGTTTGGTCCAAACTTTTTCGGAGTTGATTTGGATACCCTCTTCGGTGTTCTTCAACCCTATGGTGTCACATTTTGATTCTAGTCGTGTGTGTTTTTGTAGTCAGTATCTTGGGGTTTAAAATATATCATTTAAGTATAAGGATAATTCCTTATACTTAAGATATATTTTAATATATGCCACAATTCATTTGAGATAGGTTCCAGACCTCTACAAGCTAAGATAAAGATTCTAAGAAATTTTAGGGCTTCAGAAATCTAGACTTAGCCAAATTTCAGGGCTTCAAGATTTCAAACATAGCCAATTTTCAGGAGTTAACATTTGTCTGTAAGCTTGGTTGATCTCGTATGTTCTCTTATTTATGTTTTAGTTAGTAGTGGCATTTGGAGATCCATTGGTGTTTGGTTGATTGTCAATCTTTTGTTGCGATCTTTATGATCTATGTAGGTTGTTATCATGTGCACTTACACTTGTTAAAAAAAAAATTTCTCCTACTTTTTTTTCATCCTTGTTTCAAAGGATCTTCGGGCGGGGCATTACATATGGTATTAGAGCCCATGTTGCAACATTGGAATCTCCATGTTATGCTTCCACTATGGTTTTGATTTTTGTTGTGTACTATTATATTATGTTGTCATTTTGATATCTCTTGGGTTCATGTTTTGACTCTTATGCTTATGATCCTTATGTCTAATGTTGCCTTGTTGCTTCCATAGGGATGCCTCCTACATGTAGGTCTGGTCAGGGTGGTAACCGATGGGTTGTTCAAGAGGAGGAACACCATGAAGAGGAATGTTAGAAAGGAGAGGGAGAACAAGATAAAATGCTAATCAAAATCTCTTGGGGGCATTGATGCCAGTGCTTTAAGAAATTCTTACTTGAATGGGCCCTTGTGTTGAGGAGCACTGGCATGATCAGAAGCAGGAAGAGGGATCTCATCATGGAGAGTCCCACTATTTGGAGCATAGAGAGGAGGAACATGAGCATGAACATTCTCATACACCACTCAGTGAAAGAAGGACTGATGGAGGGGCCATGGATGGGATGATGTTGATATCACTCAGAATGAGATGAAGTGAGAACTTTAGAGGTCCAAACCACCAGAGTTTGATGGCTAGGGAACATGAGTCAAGGTTGAGACTTGGTTACTTTATATGGGTCATTGTTTCTCCCTACTACCTTATGGGAGCAATGTGAAGGCCCAATGTGTGATCACACAGTTGAGGGAACATGGTTCCATTTGGTGGGATGGAGAGAGTGAAAGGCTCAGTATCAGTGATGCAGATCTCACTTGGGAGATCTTTGAGGATAGGTTCAGAGAGAAGTTTCTGTCACTACAGTATCAAGAAGCTCATATTGATGAATTCCATGAGCTTAAATAGGGCTTTATGATTATTGATCAATATGAGCAGAAGTTCCTTGGTTTGAAATAGTATTTGAGCTATAGGCATGATGATGCACTTATCACCCAACATTTTGTTAGGTGCCTCAGAGACTCCATCATTGGTGATGTTCATGCTCATCAACCGAGGACACTTTCTCTTACCATTGAGAAGGCAAGGATCATTGAGAGCAATGTGGCTAGGGGGTATAGTGGTAAATTTGGCTCTTAGAGAAAAAGTTCTTAGAATTTAGAATAGGATGTTCAGTCTACCCAGTATTCTAGGAAGGGTAAAGTCCAATCATCACCCTCTCAAGATGGTTATGGTGGCTGCAATATAATAGGAATAAAGGAAAATGGCCTAAATGTGGATAGAATTCTATTACTTTAGGTAAGAAAGGAGGTAACCAATAGTGATGACATAAATATTAACAAGATCTTCCTCCTTAGAGTGTTCAACATAATTCTAGCAGGGGTAGTGCACCTTACCCTAGTGCTACTTAGGGTAGTCGTGGGGCAGGCCCCAACTTTTCTAGGAATTGTTATTCTTGTGGTTAACCTAGCCATAAATTGTATGATTATTCAATCAAACCATCCACATGACTTGGTAAGGGCGTAGCAAGATGTGAGCCTACTATGGGAGATGCAAGTCAAAACCACAAAGTCTTTGTGGTGGTTGACAACTATCAAGCTAAGCATCAAGGTATAGTAGTCAAGGCTACAAGTATGTTGCATGGCATTTTAGCTTCAATTTTATTTGACTCTGGTGCTTTAGATTCTTTTATTTCACCATCTCTTGTTCAGTGATGTGGGCTAGTGGTAGTGCATCAGGTCGATAGGTGGTAGCTTGAGTTAGCAATGGGTTGCCTTCAACACCATAGTAGATCTACACATTTTACCTTTGGGATCATATGACATTGTTTTGGGCATGGATTGGTTAGCCACCCATTAGGAAAATATCAATTGCCATCGTAAGGTGGTATAGTGTATTGATGACATAGGTGGGCAGGTGGAACTATTGGGAGTCCAGAGACCAGTCTCGCTTCATATGATCTCAGCTAATCAGCTAAAGTGGAGTGTGTGAAAGGGTTGCCAGTTGTTTCTTGTGTCTCTAAGTGATCTCAAGGGAGCTAAGGGTTGTATGATAACACTTGATGATCACCCACTCTTTCGTGAGTATGTCGATGTATTTTCTGATGAGATTCTAGGTATGCCACCATAACATGACATTGATTTTGGAATCAATCTTATACCAGAAGCGGAGCCAATTTCACGAGCTCCTTACTGCATGACTACTTAGGAGTTGAGTGAGCTCAAATTGTAGTTGGAGGAATTGTTGTCCAAGGGCCATATTCATCCTAGTGTATCCCTGAGGGGTGCACCATTCATCTTTGTGAAGAAGAAGGATGGTTCTTTGCATTTATGCATTGATTACTGGCAGTTGAATAAGGTGATGGTGAAGAATTGTTATCCTTTTTTGAGGATAGATGAGTTGTTCGATCAAATTAAGGGAGCATGAGTGTTCTTAAAGATTGATTTGAAGTTAGGATACCATCAACTTTGTATCCAAGAGGCTGATATTCATCGAACAACTTTTTGTACACAGTATGGGCATTATGAGTTCACGGTTGTACCCTTTGGGTTAACCAATGCGCCATCAGTGTTTATGAGTTTGATGAATGGTGTATCTTGCACTTATCTCAATTAGTGTGTCATTGTATTCTTGGATGACATATTGATCTATTCAAAGACTATGGATCGGCATGAAGTCCACTTACATAAAGTATTATAGTGCTTGAGAGACCATCAATTGTATGGTAACCTGAGTAAATGTGGGTTCTTCCAATCCAAGGTGAAGTATTTGGGACATATCATCATTGGTGATGGGATTATAGTGGATCCAAAGAAGATTCGTGTTATCATGGATTTGCTAACACCCACTAATGTCTCAGAGGTTCATAGTTTCATGGGATTGGTGGTTACTACCATCCTTTCGTGAAGGATTTCTTATGAGTAGCCCATCCCATTACTTCTCTTTAAAGGAAAGGGAAAAAGTTTGTTTGGTTAGACTAGTGTGAGGTAACATTTAATAATCTTAAGTAGTGTTTGACTAGTGCACCAGTCCTTGCAGTGCCTAATCCTATAGGTGATTTCATGGTTTGCACAGATACTTCATTGGAAGGTGTGGGTGCGGTGTTAATGGATGATAGTCGAGTGATTGCTTTTGAGTCTAGAAAACTCAAGGACCATGAGCTTAACTACCCCACTCATGATTTGGAACTCATGGCTGTAGTGCATGCCCTTATCCATTGGAGGCATTTTCTTTTGGGACACAGGTTTGAGTTGCATAGCGATCATAGGAGCTTACAATATATCTTTACTCAGCCAAACCTGAATGCATGACAACTTCATTGGATGAAGTTCTTGTGTGAGTATGACTTTCATGTTCATTACATTAAAGGGAAGGAGAATGTCATCACAGATGCTTTGAGTAGAAGGCAACATGAGGTATCAATGTTTTCATTGGGTGTGGATTTGTGAGGCTGTATTCTGGAGGCTTTTCCTAGTGACACTTGGTATTAGGAGGTGAGGGTGGAGATCGAGTGTGGATGTACCCTTGAGGGGAGGTTTTTAGGTTATATGCTTGAGTTTGATGGACTACTATGTCACATGGGGCATATTTATGTACTCGTGTCAGGTGATCTTTGTACCTTGGTTTTGTTAGAAGTGCATTGTGCACCACATTCTACATATCTTGGTGTTAAGAAGATGCATATTGATCTCAAACAAGCTGTACTTTTGGGCAAGGATGAGGCACGATGTTGCTGATTTTGTTGCTAGATGCCTTGAGTGCCAAAGAGTGAAGGTAGAGCATCAGCATCTGGCAGGTCTTTTGCAGCCACATACCATTCTAGAGTGGAAGTGGGATATGATATCAATTGATTTTATCCCAGGGTTGCTTATGTCATCACGAAGACATGATTGCATCATGGTGACAGTGGACAAGTTGTCCAAGGTAGCACATTTTTCACCCATGAGAGAATCCTACACAACTTCTTCTGTAGCACATGTTTTCTTGGAAAATATTGTTTGTTTGGTTGGGATTCCTCATCAAATTATTTCAGATAGAGATCCATTGTTTACTTTTGCACTATGGACATCTCTCTAGCATGCTTTGGGCACACAACTCAATTTTAGTTCAGCTTATCACCCAAAGACCAATGGTCAGACTAAGAGAGTAAATCAAGTTCTGGAGGATATGCTACACATGTATGTTATGGATCGGTAGGTGAAGTGAGAGGACTATTTGTACCTTATTGAATTTGCATACAACAATGGGTATCATAGTTCTCTTGGCATGTCACCTTTTCAGGCCTTATATGGTAGACCATGTTGTACCCCTTTGAGTTGGGATTGTTTAGAGGACCGAGTTCTTTTGGGTCCAGAGATGCTTCATGATATAGAGCAGCAGGTTGTTCAAATTAGAGAGCATTTGGTTACTCCTTAGGATAGGTACAAAAAGTATGTAGATGCCTATAAGTTGGATCATCACTTTTCTATTGGTGACAGGGTGTTTTTGAGAGTGCAGCCGAGGAAGAGCCCCATCCATTATGGGAAATTCTCTAAGTTGGTGCCATGTTTTGTTGGACCTTTTGAGATCCTTGAGATGATTGGTCATGTTGCTGATTGACTAGCATTGCCACCTAGCCTATTGTGCATCCATGATGTTTTTCATGTTTCTATTTTGCGATAGTACATTTTGGATGTGACCCATTTTCTTGATTGGGATGCTTTGCAGGTAGTAGATGGACAACTCACTTTGGAGCCCATTCGTATCCTACAACACCAGAGGCTGACCTTTCAAGGTTGGGACATAGAGTAGGTAAGGATCCAATGGGACCCGAGCGATGAGACCTCTGCGACTTGGGAGGATGCTTCACGACTAAGGGGATTGTACCCCTACCTTTTTGCTGGCTTCCAAGAGTAAGCCTATGCTAGTGGGGGAGGATGTAGTGCCTCTCATGTTTGCAGTCTGTACCTTATCTATTTTGATTCGAGAGATACTTGATACTCTTATTTTGTACCTTGTGATGACCCGAGGGTCAAATGTTATACTTTGATTCAGTACCATAGATGCTTTATTGCTATGCTATTTAGTTTATCATTTTGCATGTTGATGCTATTTTGAGATGACAATGGACCTATGATGGTATCTAGTTTTATGGTTTATTGGACTTATTTGTTGAGTATGTTATGAGATGGATTCTATGTTATGGTTATTTACTTCATTCTTGTATCTTTATGCTTTTGACGAATGTGAGTGATGTAAATGGATTAAATAGGTATTTTAATACATGTTGCTTCAGCTATGATATTATATGCAATTGCACTTGATCATGTGTTTTAGTGTGCAGGATTTATATCCTTGGTAGTGGCACATGGAGTTAGTGATTCAACTATTCATATTTTTCCAATGTCATCTCTGTGTGGTTGACATACCCTTATTTAGTTGTTTAAATCTAAACCTTTTGGTGATTAGTAAATCTAAACTCATCTGCATTATGTGATTAGACCAGTGAGCGTGTCTGTGCATTTAGAAGTTTGCATTTGTCATAAAAGTGTTAAGTTATTTTTTTTGTGATTTTGTGTTTTTGAGTTTTAAATCTTTTTAGATTTAATTTCTGATAGCTTTTCCTTAGGTGAATTTTCATTATGGATAATAAACTATTTTCATTTGGGTCGATTCAGAGTTTAGCTAGTCTAGCTGGCTAATTTCTAGAATTGACTATTCACTCGAAAAGTGAATAGGTATTGGAAAAGTGAATTCATTATTCACTTCTCACTTTTTAGAATTTGAAATTTGAGAGCCATTTTAGAAATCCTATTCTGAAGGATTCTTGTTTTGTTCGTTCTAGGAGTTATGAGCATGGAATCTTTGCGAGCTTGGTCTCATTGGATTCGGCTTTAGGAGTTCATGCTTTGCTATTACTTTTAGCAGATTTGGTGAGTGATTTATTTTATTGTGAAAGTTTCAATTTCTGCCCCTTTTGTTGTCAGGTAGGGCTTTCTCATTTTATTGTTTTCACTCCATTTTAGCTTTTGATTATTGTAGCAATTTGTTAGGAGGTTGAGAACTAGTGTTCCCCTCTATTTTTGTTTGTTGGTTCTGCCCGGTTGGTTGAGTATGAACATTTTCCCTATTTTTGAAATAGGGGTTTGAGTTTTTGAGCTGTTATTCTAGCCTTTTTTGCATACGGTTCCCGATTTCATTTATTTTTGGATTTTTGAAATTTTTGCACCCAAAGGCCAAATGGGTTTTAATTTCAAATTTTTTTCAAAATTTGGGGTTTTTGCCTCATTTTGCGTACCATCATATTTTCTCTGGTTTTCTTGGTACAATGTGGGTCGTCGACTTGGACAATCTGTTTAGATATCTGTCAGACCACTTTTTCACTTTATGTTGCATTGGGATGCATGTAGCATCCGTCATCCCAATTATGTTTTTGGTTGATTAACTTTTGTTTGGGTTCCCATCCTATCCTTGTGTATGATCTTCATGATGGTGGTGCACTACACATGTGTGCATCTATTGGGTGACCTGCAGGGATCGATCTTTCATGGTACTTCCAGAAGTTATGATCTTTGGGGTTAGGTTTAGAATTTTCATACCTATGGGCACTCATCATTGGATAAGCATGGGTAGGGTAGGGTAGCATATGGAGGGGGCTTCTGTTGTGCATTCTAGTGTCCATTTTCTGTTTGACTGAAGAAGTTCTTAATTAAGTGATAACTAAAGAAAATATTGGGTGGTAATAAAACTAAAGATAACAAAATGCTTGTGCCAAGCCATTCCATTGAGGGATGCTAAATTTGCATGATATGAGCTTGGGCTTTTCGATGCCAAGTGACTCTCCATGATGTCAACCCCTACTTAGTAGCTTTTGAGATGTTTGACTAGGATCTATATTTTATGCATTGCCTATTTCTTGGTTTCAATCATCATATTGATTGGTGTGTGTTAGCTATGGTTGTTTGTTTTGCATGTGTTTTTGGTTGGATCATTATCTCCATCAACACGATGGGTGTGGACCTACGGGTTCCATATGGTTGGGAGGCATAGCTACCTTCACCACTACTAGGGACCAGTGTACAAAGATGATCTTATATCCTAGTGCAACCATTGCTAGATGTGTTCACTTGGTACTTTAGTTTACGGAGTATGCTTCTTGTGCTTTATGCTTTCATTGGGATGTTGTTTATCATGTTTAGATGATCTTAGTTTTGACGCATTCCTTATTATGATGATTAGCATGTGATATGTGATGTCATCTACTTGTAGGTTTATCTTCGATTGTACTACTAGCATGTTAGATTTCCTTATGCTTTTGGTTATTAGCATGTTTAGTAGTGACATCCCTATCACAACAGTATCGATGATTTGATCGGTGGCTTGGGATGTTACGTTCAGAGGATGGATAGGGCCCACGATGGCCTTATGATGCCATTGATGGTTGGGAGGAACTGCATACTTAGTTTGGTTGTTTTGTATATTACAATGTTATTTTAGTTATTGCGATGTTTCTTTAGTTCTGTAGTGTTCATTTTGTACTTTTACTCTTATCTAGTAGATGGTTAGATGTTGTTCTTTCTGTATTTCCTTATTTGATTTGAGTGTTCTTGCCTCGATATGTGGATCTAGTACTCCCTGGTGTGGAGGTTCTAAACTTAGTTTTACTCTATTTTTCCCCTTTTGTTCTTTCCTTAAGTGTTCTTGTGTTTCTATGGGTGACCTTTTATTAGCATGGTGTGACACAAAAATTTATTGTACGCCCATTGAAGCTGTATCATGCATCCCCTAATTCTATCGCACACATCTTGGAGAAATATCATGCAATACTAGAAAGTATCACACCTCCTTGTAAGAAATGTCGTATGATACCCTTAAAGTATCGCATGCCTTTGGGAGAAGTATCACCTAGTCCTTGAAAAATTTTCCCTCCTTTAGAAATTTTGCGCGATACTTTTTTGTGTTGTATCAAAGTATCGCCTAGTTTTTGTAAAAACCTGCGCAAGTAGGTAGCGGGCACTTTTCAATCTGGTCTGAACTTTTTGAGAGTTGATTTAGATACCCTCTTCGGTGTTCTTCAACCCTATGGTGTTGCATTTTGATTCCAGTTGTGTATGTTTCCATAGTCAGTCTCTTGGTGTTTAAAATATATTTTAATATATGCGATGATTCATTTGAGATAGGTTCCAGATCTCTACGAGCTAAGATATAGATTTTAGGAAATTTCAAGACTTCAAAAATCTAGACTTAGCCAAATTTTAGGGCTTTAGGATTTCAAACATAGCCATTTTTTAGGAGTCAGAATTTGTCTGTCAGCTTGGTTGATCTTGTATGTTCTCTTATTTATGTTTTAGTTAGTAGTGGCATTTGGAGATCTGTTGGTGTTTGGTTGACTGTCAATCTTTTGTTGCGATCTTTATGATTTGTGTAGGTTCTTATCATGTGCACTTACACTTGTTAAAAAATAATTTTCTTGCTTGTTTTCCATCCTTGTTTCCAAGGATCTCTAGGTGGGGCATTACAAAGTACAACATGTCCAATATTTTTGTAGATATATTTGTCTGTGAAGAAATATCACACCTGGCAAAATGAACCCAGAACAAAATAATGAGACAACTTCTATATTGTGGTCTCAGTTTTAAAGAAAAGTTGATAAATGTAATTGTCCTTGTAAAAAGTATACGGGCTTAAAGAATCAAAGAATTCTAATCACAACAACCCAAATTCATTGTAGGCACCATGGTCACATTGAAGGGGGCCACAATTTTCATTAATTAGTGAATGTATATTTCCAACTAGAGGAGCATGGAGGTGTGAATATCTAAGCTAAGGATAACGCTCCCATGGAAGAAGATGATAATGTGCCAGAGGACATGATTGAAGAAGATGGTATTGACGCAATTGATAAAGATGATCATGATGATGGTACTAGTGCATATGGTAATGATGATGAAAATGGTCTTGATATACCTATACTTGAGAAGGCATACAAGCCCCTATACCAAGGCTCCCAAGATAACTCCTCTCTTTGCTATAGTGTTGTTGGTGAAGTTAAAGGTAATGAATGGTTTATCCAATGTAGCAATATCGTGTATGCTAAGGTATGCCATTTTTGTCATCTTCAATGTTAGCATATCATTACTACTCATTATATTAACAATTCATATTTGTTGTTGTAGTTTGATAGATGATTTTTTGTTACCAACATCAAACATTGTTCCTCATTTGTACTGAGAATTATCTACCATTAGGAATCAAATTGGAAGGAAGTATCAAAAAATACATGCATGTCCCAATGATCACATTCTATATCATAAACAACATAAATTTGCAACAGAATGCCCTAATTGTCATATTAGTAGAGATTAGTCAGATCAAATAACAAAAATGGTGCCTCACAAGGTTCTTTGGTACATTCCCATTATTCCATGTTTTGAACAATTATTTAGGTGCACTAGCTTGGAACAATTTATGGATTACCATACATGCAATAGAAGTCAAGATGATATTATACGAATGCCTATGGATGGTTCTTCATTTAAAGACATAGAAAAAAAATGGCTACACTTTAAAGAAGAACCTCGTAATCTCAAGCTTTCATTGGTAGCAGATGGTGTCAATCCATTTGGAGATATGAGATTTGTTTACTCAATGTGGCCTATTTTTGTTATTAATAATAACATTCCTTATTGGATGTCCATAAAGAGGGAGCACATAATGTTTTCAATGATTGTACTAAGTATTTTTTCATTTAATAATTATTTAAATTAATTTATAAATAGTACATCAAAATGGTCATAATAATTATGTAATATTTTTGTTCATTCAATTACTAGGTAAGTACCAAGTTAAAGATATGAACATGTATATTGAGCCCCTTATTGACAAGTTATTGAAGTTAAAGAATGGGATCACTATGTATGTCTGTAGACTAGTGGGACAAAGATAATTTCAATTCCATGCAATGCTTGTATGAACAATATATGATGCCCATGGGCTAACTCATTTTTGTGGTATGTTATATTATTAAGGTCACATATTTTTGGTCTATTATAGTGCTTACACATTATTGTTGTATGTTTAAGTTGTGCATGATGTAATTGTACATGGTCTTTTAGGTCTTTAGACAAAAGGAAAATTAGTATGTCTAGGTTTGTGGTTTGAATATGAAATCTTGTCATTCAAGAAGTCTAGGAAAGCAGGTAATATATGAGTTTAAGAACTTCCTCCACAACAATCATAAGTATCTATAATACCCCAAAATTGGCACATTGCCATGCTAAACCAATTTTAGTCTATTAATCAATATTAATTCCTATTGTATTGGGAAATTTTGATTCTGATAATCACTACTTGACCTAAGTGTCAAATGCAAAAAATTCCTTATTTGCATTAGTTACATACTCTATTTAATTCCTAAGTCTAATCGAATTAGACAAGGTAAACCTATTAATCAATTTAATTTAATTATGAGTCATGGAACTTTAATTAAATTAAATTTACCCCTTTGCTAATATACATTAAAGAATTATATGTATTTGATTTAATTAAATATATCCTCATTCTAATTATTGAGTTTAATTATTTAATTAATTAAGATTATTCATTTATGAGGTCATGTTCAATTTTATTAAATCAAATATACTCTCCAAATTTTCTCTTTAGTTCAAAATTAGAAACTCTAAGTGAACTAGAATTGGAAAAGGAATTGAAAAAGTTAACTATTAATTACACTTAAGATTGAATCAGTTAACTTCATTTGCATAGGGAAGTTTCCATTCTAACTAAATCTCATTTCTAATCTTGACCATTCATTCAAATTGATCTTGATCATTGATCAATTATGGAATTCTATTTAAGAAAACCTTAATTCCTCATTTCAAAGGATGAATAGAAAAAGTATCAAACTTTTGTTGAATTAATTGCTCATTTCTTACATTCACAATCTCATTTATTTTCACATATTAATCTCATATAGTTTAATAATGAATTCATTTAGATTAATGATCTCTTTTTATTCTTAGATTTAAGCTTGCATACATTTAGGTTAATGTTACATATCATATAGATAAAATCCTTCATTTTAGATGTCTGGTTGCACGCTTCACAATTTGAGAGTGAATAGCAAAATTAATCTAGTTAGGAGGCAATAGATTTTCTTGTCAGGTTATTTTGAATGAACAACCCCATGTTCATTCTAGGATAATTCTTCATATAATGATCATGTTGAAGTATGGTTAATTAATAGGCCATAATTAGCACTCACATTTCTGCACCCACTATGGGGCCAAGAAATCAATTTTTTGGCCTCATTTGTTGTTTATTTTGAAATTTTTTCATGTTATGTCATTTCTATTTGTATAGTTCCTTAGTTTCTCATGTGAAAAATCTAATTCTTTTGTGAAGAAATTAAAGTTTTGCTCCCTATTATGCACTTTCTCCACATAGAATAGTGTATAATTGCATGGTTTCTCGTGCAGTACACCTCATTTTCTCACATGGGTTTGTGTAGAATTTTATGCAAAATTTGACACCAGTAAATGCAATTTTTAGATTCTATTTTTCATAATGTTGATTAAATTTGATGTTCATTTCTGAAGCATTTTTATTTTAGGTTTTTTATTTTGAATAGCCTAATAGTTGTCTGCAAATCTCTTGTCAAAGACACCTTCTTACAAGCATAAAAATAGTACTGACAATTTTATTGTAGGACACTTAGTCAAAGATTCATATGCCAACAAATGAATTCAAACCCACTTGAATGTTGTGTCTTTTTACTTCTTTCTTATACACATAGTTTAATAGGGATTGTGAACTTCATAGGGCTCTAGACAAAGGAATAGGGGAGTATGCTCTTTGCTACTTGGAAGTGATGCCCAAGAGTAAATTAGAAACCTAGACACCTTTGGAAGATGGTACCTAAGGGAGGCAAGAAAGTTAGTGGTTCTCCTATACGAGTCTTTTTTATGAAGAGATGATGACTTCCTTTTAGGAAATCAAAATCTTGAGAAAAGACAAGTTGGGACTTATAAGCTAACTCAGTGATGAACATGTTCTATGTGTTTGGGTAAGGTGATAAGGTAGAGGAGTATGCTCTTTTCCTTTTGGAAAAATTAGAAACTTTGACCCTTAGATCCGAGCCACTAGTTTGAGTCAACCTTTAGAGGGCCTGTCGGAGGGATCCAACCTCTAGGAATGACCCAAGTAAGCACACACCTTTCACCAATGATTCCAACTCACTATAATAAAGAAGCTTTATAGAGTGAAAGAATCCAAAGCCATGTAAATATCTTCCTCTTGATTCTTGATATTGCATATCAAGGGAAGGCTCTATCTATTGCATTGGGTGGCACTGCCCCTAGTCTTGCTAGTCAAGTGTGAGCACTTTGGGTTGTTGGCCTCAACTTCATTTACAAAGCCACCAAGGATTATTGTGAATAGAAGCCAAGTAAATTTTTTTTAGATAGTTGCTACCCAGTTCACCTCTGCAAGGGGGCATAATCTTTGTGCAAGGAGGGGGAAGAATCTCTCCTATAGATACTCACCATGGGAATGCACCTAGATGCTAGAAGGTGGTATACACCCTTCACCCCTACCACAAGATTGCTCATTGAGCATATATGTTATTGAGTCCTTGGAATACACAAAAAACATGGGCACCCTCTAGTGGGGTGACATGGATGTGTGAGGGGAGCGCATACACATAAGTTGTGAGACAAAGGTTTTTCTTCCTCTACGATTTTTGGTTATAGGGATAGAGTATATCTTTTTTGAGTCTTTACACTTGTCCAAATCTTGCAAACAAAAAAAAGGTCAAGACTCCCTTGTCCTTCTGAGTTGCTTTGTCCTCGGTTGGATTATTTGTGACTACTACTTGGTTCCTATGTCTAAACACAACTATCTACTTGTAAACCAAAACAATTTCCAAGATCTAAAAATAATGTTGATATTTGCCTGAATCTTGTAAAAATGGTTAGTCCTCTATTAAAAAATAGTCAAAACCATTGAAAATCTCTTCAAGTACAGTCAAAACTTGTTAGTATAGTTCTTTTCTCACTTGCAACCTTCCAAAATTCCACGTGATAAAATTGTCTGTTTACATTTCCTTGTGGGGTTCTCTATATTTCCTCTCAATCTTTTTTGCAAATATTCATGCAAAACATTTCCAAAATACTATGTTTTTGTGTCACAGTTTTTTTTTTTTTGGTCAATTTTTTAAATCCTCAAGTGGCTTTACCCACATTCTCATGCAAGAAAATAGGTCTAAAATTGTTGTTCTAAATTTTTTCTTTCTTCATTGTACTTCCTCATGTGGCTCGGTGTGATTTTTCATGCAAGCTTTTATCCTCAAACTATCAAAATTGCTCTACCAATTGTGTTTTCTCACCTAGTTGTCTATATTTCCTTAGGTGTCATTTCTTCATGTAAGTATATCAAAATTTGTCCAAAAATAGCAAGCTATTTTGAGCTCCCTCATCAAAACTCAATCCAAGTCTGATCTATGTCTATTAGCACTTAGTCATTCCTCTATCTTTAGCAACATCAAAACTCTGACTTCTTGCTTAGTTGACAACTTTTGATTTACACATGAACTACTCTCCTTACTTTTTTGTCTTATTCTACTCTCTTGTGTTTCCTAGACCTTGTGTCATGATAGTAAAAAATCTTGTCTATTCTAACCATTTGTCTGACTATTTGTACCTAGATAGACAACATTCTAGTGTGATCCATGTTTAGACTTTTTTTTGAGTCATTATCTATGACTGTTGCCACAAGGAGTGGATATGTATTTCCTCCCCATAGACCTAGATGTGGTAGAGCTAGAGGTCAAAATCATGACAGAGGTTGCTTCCTAGTTTATACACAATCTGAATCTAGTGAAGAGTCTTCACGATCTCTTTCACCTTTTAGTCCACCTCATCCTCAAAGAGAGTTTTCCATAAACTTTTAGAAAACTAGGAATTTCTTGTATCGATAGAATCCTAAAACTAACAAAACATCTAGATTTTCAAATGATGTAGATAAATTCTTATTTAGAAGAAATTTTTAACCAACATACACTAAAACCTACCACACTCCTAGAATGGCTGATCAAGACCAAGAAAATGGAGGGCATAGTAGAGGACAAGATTTCCAAAGAAATGAAAGACAAAAAGAACCTTGCACTGATGAGAATGAGGAAATTGAAGAAATACCTCCCAAAAACAAAGGAAAAATTTGTAAGGATAAACACTTTCAGAAAGTGATGGAACTCTTGCTCAATGAAGAGAAAGAGAAATACTTTCTCAAGCTCACTCAAGAAGGACAAAAACTACCTCATCATTTTAATGTTGAAACAATTATCATACATGAAGAAGAAACTAAATCATCCATCCAAGTTATAAAAACAACTAAAGGTCATGCAAGAATAATTGGCCAAAATGATATGTCACAAGGATAAACCAATGGAAAAATACACCTTAGACACTCTTTGTCCATTTCCCTTTGACAAGAGTTTAGACATGCCTTCTTTTCAAAGATGAGTTGAGCTGCTCAAATATGACAAATACTTTGGAGCATTTGATCTCCAAGATCGTTTGAGGGAATTTGGTGCTTTATCTATGGAATTCATTCACAATTAGACATATCTCATGTGTTTATTCCCACAGAGTCTAGGTGGTTAGGCCATGGAATGGTTTTCAAGGTTGCCTACTGGTATCAAAACATTTGATGAGTTTGCAAACCTGTTTGTTTAGCAGTTCTCACACAACATACAGCATCCAATTAACATACATGACTTATGTAACCTCAAAAAAAATTCAGGGAACCTTTCCTCACATTTCTTAAGAGGTGGTGATAATTATATACCAAATATTCATGAAAGATTCTTGAATCCGAAAAACTTGACATCTTCATGGATAATATTTTGCCTAACTTTGGGTACAAATTTCAACTTCAAGGTCCATGGACCTTTGAAGATATGGTCATACAAGCTATCCAGATAGAAGAGTTCATGGTCAAAAAGGGTGAGATAACCCCTCAAAAAGACATTAAGTAAGGATCTACCTCTAATAAGGACAAATCCAAGTATGTGAACAAGAATCAAGAGGTAGTACATTATGGATTCATTGATAACATTACTCCCAAACTTGCTAAAGTGGCTTTCAATCTTACATATATCATCAAAGAATCTAAGACTATTGACAAATATCTTCCTAATAACAAGACATTTGGAAAAAAAAAAAAAAAAACTCATCTTGGGTTACACGCCAAAAATGAGAGTACACACCTCTTGGTGAACCCCTAGATGTGGTCTACAAGACCTTTCTACAAAACAAGATCATTTCTCCATTGGATAATTCTCATCCTTATGATCCACAACCACAACCTTCATGGTGGAATGATACTACATTTTATGAATATCACTAGAACAAAGGTCACAAAATGAGAAATTGCATCAACCTACATTACAAAGTTCAAGACTTAATTGACAATGATGAAATCATTGTGGATGGACATAACAAGAAATCATATTACAAGGCTTTCAAGGAGCCATTTCCATCTTATGAGAAAGGAGAAACCTCTAAATAAAAAACCAATAACAAGGTCAACAATACATACACTTATGATGATGATGTGATCAACATGGTTGTGTTGGAAATATTTAGGGAATGCTAGGTTACTGAGAGGGGAGGGGTGAATTAGTAACCTTAAAAAAATTCATTAATTTACCACACATCCATCTATACTACTGCATGTATTAGTACTAAAACATAAAACAATCATTACACAAGAGAACACAATATTTTGGTGACCCAGAAACCTTCCAAATAGAAAGTAAAATTGGGGTAGGGATGATACCCACAAAAATTCAATACTGCAGTACACAGTTGGCCTGTTAAGACTTACATTGACCACTTCTGGTAATCTGCCCTATTAGGAGCACAAAGGATTGCTAGGTTCACCTTGCTAGAGGATTTGCAAACATACAATGAAGTATGCACTTTGTTAGGAGGTTTGTACAAAGACTGTTAAGTCTACCTTGTTAGAGGATTTGAAAATCTGATTCACCTGTTAGGATAAAGCAGTGGATCTGCTTGCAGTTGATTGTTGATACGATCCTTTATACACTAATCACCTTATGTGATGGATATAACTTTTTTGTCTCTGAATTGACCTTGCTGTGTACCTTGAACTGTTGCTGATGATCTTTCACATATACTTCTCATTACTTCACAATTCCTTCTCATTTCATGCATCATACATTCATACATACATACTTACTTGATATCTTACAATACATCTTACATATATACCTTTCAAACTTACAAAATTACAAGGTCAGCCAAAATACAAGTAAACAAATACATTATAGAGTCGGCCCAATAGTAAATAACTCAGGTTCACTGAATTGACACGGTGAACTTTTGATACTCGGTGTCCACTGCATTACTCGGCATTGTCATGCACTCGGTAGAAGTGAAGGCTCGGTCCATACTAATCACTCGATGTAGTTTCAAACTCAATAACAATTGGTGACTTGGTAGATGAAGTGTCGCTCAGTAGATATTGTTCACTGAGTTTACCTTGCTTCACTCAGTAAACACTAAATCTTTCGTTGCTCAGTTTGCACTGAATCTTTCATTGGTTGATTTGCACCGAATATTTCATTGCTCGGTAGACATTATGAAGCACGGTAGATACCGAGAAGCTAGATAGACATTGCTGGACTTCACATTGTCTGTATTTGCTTAGTAGCCACTATTTTCTCAGTGTAAATTGTAGAACTATGAATGCTTACAAGGTAACCACTTGGATGCTTGGTAAGCATACAGAATTGAGTTGTTGTCACTAATGACAAAAATAATCATAATGCCAACAGGTTGAACCTGTGGATTTTTAATATTGTGATGTTATCAGAATTAAAGGAAAATAAGACAATATGAAACCAAAGACAACATTTGTCTTAAGAGGTGCTACATCTCCTACAACTAATCTGGAACTATCACAATCTTTTATCAATGTTGTTATACATTCTCATACCAAGATAGTACTCAAAGGCCCTACACCTTCTACTCCTGAGTTAGATCAAGACAAAGACAAACCCCTTGGTGGTCCATCTAGCTAAGGTACAAAAATTGCAACATCTTTTGTGGTTACCAACTATAGTATACTTGACCAATTACAATGGACAAGTTCTCAAATAATGATCTTTGAATTACTCAAAATCTCACTTGCTCATAGGAAAATTCTTAACAAAGCCCTCAATGAGGCAAATGTACCTCAAGATCTTGATCTTGATAGGTTTCAATCTATGGTGGGTCACTTGACCTCACCACACTACTTGTCCTTTTCTAAAGAGGATGATAATTCACTAAGTATCCACATAATCAACCATTTCTTATTGAAGTCATGATACATCAAAAACATGTTCCTCACATGCTCATCAATAAAGGAGCTAGTTTAAACATCTTCTTTGCTACTTTGCTCAAAAAATTGGGTTGTTCCAAAGAGTCTATTGATCCACATCACAAAATAACCATTAAGGCATATGATGAAGTTAAGCATAAATCCCTAATTCTTGTTGTGTTGCCTCTTTGAGTTGGTCCAATGGAAAGAGATGTTACTTGTTAGGTCCTTGACATTCCATTTGCATACAATATCCTATTAGGGAGACCATGGGTACATGAAATACAAGTTGTGCCTTCAACTTACCATCAATGCATCAAGTTTCCATTCCAAGGCCCTAAAGTCACTATACTAGCTAATACTAGTTACACTTGTAACATGTTGAAATATGCTAAAACTTGTGTACCTACTAATAGGGAATCTATGGATCATCATGATGATAAAGTGAAACAAATTGAGAATTCATCAAGTTGACAGAAATTGGGATGGGCGACTATCATATAGAACCTATTATGTCTTTGAAATCTCTTCATGAGTCTCCCGTCATTATGGGAGACCATCTAAAGCAAAGAGACCTTTTGTATTATCACCTTAGACTAAGTTCAATGGTACCTTTGTCAAAGCTACTGTGCCTCTAGAAGAGGAAGATGAAGATAGAGCCATCACTACATGGATATATAGAGAGGAAACTCTAGTGGATGTCACAAATAATCTTATGAGATCACTCCTAAAAAGTATTTTCTAGGTCTTAAATTCATGAAATGCTTTGGCTACAAAGGGAATGGTCCAATTAGACATAACAACAATGGCTTGATTGATCATGTCAAAGAAATAGCTAGAAGGTCTTGAGACATAATAGTCCTAGGCTTTAAGAAGATCCCCTTTCATCTAGGGATTGACAAATTCATATCAGAATATGAAAGTTCATTTGAACATGAATTATAGTTTGAGTTTGATAATCATGAAGATAGTTTTGATGATAAGGATAATTATCCTTATCCAATTTCATTTGATCTTGCTAAATTCTTTGCAGAACCTGATGAATTTGTACCACGTGTCAGCATTGTAGATGTTGATAGTGATTCTTTTGAAAACACTATTGACCCTCCTCACATTCAATAGGAATGAGGAGAGTATAGTCATACAATAGTCATTAAACACCTCTATAAAAATCAAGATGATAATGAAAGTGGAGAATGGGTTCCCATCACAACTAGGGAATTCTATAATCTATCTCTATGTAGCACATATTCTTGAGAGTAGAAATTTAATTCTTTCTTAGAGGAAACTACAAACAAAGATATAGATCAAGTTCATGTTTATGAAAATAAGCTTGAAATAGGTGAATCATTTAGGGTTAGGTTGGATGAGTCTTGTCCAACTAGTGTCAACAAGCCTTTGATTAATGTTGTTAGAACTCAAAGGCATTTGAACACACCTTTGGAAAAATTCGCTCTAAGTCTTGAATTACTTGTCCAAGTATTTGATGATTATACTATGAATGCCATCAAACCTATCACATCTCTCTCACTGACTTATCTTGAGCTGATAGACTAGAATTTCAATCCATCTAGTGAAGTCCTTACATTCCAGAATGACTATGCTCTTGCTTGCTACTTAAATGTTGTCGAACCAGTAATGTCCTCCACTAGTGAAAAAAGTGTCAACATGACTAAATCTAACATCAAATATCTTAGTCACACAATTAAAATAAAAAATAAATAGAAGGTTTGATGGTGAAAACCACATTGTGGTAGTGTAAGAACCTAAAATAATAAAAATAAAAGACATTTCCAAAGGTGAAAACCTCTTTGAGGTGCCTAAGGATGATATATTTGATGCACTTCCTAGTCATTTTCAAGAGAGATCATCAGTATTGATAAAACCAACATGGGTAATCAACTTGGGAATAGAGGAATAGATTCATATGATACACCTTGCATAGTCCTTATTTGGAGAAGAAAAAGAGGAATTTATTGCCTTCTTTCAAGAGAAATAGATAAATTTTGCATGGACATACTTAGACATGCCAAGCTTGGATCCTAATCTCATAATGCATCATTTATCTATTGCACTAGGAGAAAAATTGATCAAACAGAAGCTCATGAAAATGCATCCTCATGTTGCATTACTTGTTAAAGCTAAATTGGAAGAGCTTCTAAAAGTTGGTTTCATCCATGCTATTGATTATGCTAAATGGATATCAAAGATTGTTTCAGTCTCCAAGCATGATAAATCTATCTGGGTTTGTACAAATTTTCAAGATCTGAACTCAACATGTCCAAAGGATGATTTTCCACTTCTCAACATTGATATGATAGTGGATATGATAACATGATATGAAATGTACTAACTCATGGATAGTTTTTTTGGTTATAATTAGATCAAAATTGCACTAGAAGACTAGGAGAAAATTGCATTCACTTGTGCATGGGGCACCTTTTGTTGGAACATGATGCCATTTGGTCTGAAAATGTTGGTGCCATGTATCAAAGGGAAGTTATAATAATATTGTATGATATGATGCATAAGAAAATGGAGGACTATGTTGATGACACCCTAGTTAAGAGTACAAAACACAACACTCACCTTCAAGATTTAGGACACATCTTAGATTATATGGAGAATTTTAGTCTAAGACTCAACCCCAAGAAATTTGCATTTGGTGTCACTTCCAAGAAACTACTTGGTTACATTATCTCTACAAAAGGAATTGAGGTGGATCCTAAAAAAGTTCAAGAAATCATGGACATGCCTCCACCTTGTAATATCAGTCAAATGAGGGGATTTAAAGGAAGACTTCAATCTATTTGCAGATTCATATCACAACTGGTAGATAGCTCACAACCTTTCAAAAAGACTCTGCATAAAGGTGGGAAATGTGACTAAAAAAAGATTGTGATTAGTGTCTAACACAGATAAAGTAATAACTTGCTAATCTATCAATCCTGATGCCTCCTATCTATAGGAATCCTCTCATTCTATACATCTTAGCAATAGATTCATCTCTTGGTATCTTGCTAGCTTAGGAGGACAATGATAACAAGGAATGAGCTATTTGCTATCTAAACCACATGTTTATTTCTTATGAAATGAATGATAGCATCATTGAGAAAGCTTTCTTAGTAGTCATCTTTGCTTCCCAAAAGTTGAGACGCTATATGCTTGCTCATACTATGCAATTGGTTGCTAAAATTGATCTACTGAAATACTTACTTAGAAAGATAGCTCGAACAGGGAGGTTAGCCAAATGGGTCATGATATTGAGTGAATTTGACATCATATATGTTTAATGAAAGGCTATCAAAGGATAGACAATTGCTGATTTATTAGCAGATGCACCAATGCAAAGTCTTCTTCCACTAAACATTGACTTTCCTGATGAACCCATTTTAACACTAACACATCATAACTGGGTGATGTTCTTTGATGGTTCCTTGATGCAACAAGGATCCGATGCTAGGATATTATTCATAACACCACAAAAGTACTCATTTCCTAAGGCATACAAGATTATGTTTTCTTGTACAAACAATATTGCAAAATATGAAGCCCTAATCAATGACATGAAGATTGCAATTGAATGGAGAGTAGATGAATTAAATATATTTAGTGATTCACAAATCGTAATAAACCAATTCAATGATGTATTTCATACAAAGGATGAGAAGTTGATACCTTATAAGTGAATGGTAGATGATCTGAAGAAATAATTTTCTCATGTTACTTTTCAAAAAATTCCTCGAGCAGACAACAAGTGGTTGATGCAATGGCTCCTCTTGATTCCATGCTACAGATGCCAAAGAATTATTTTTGACATGAGTTCCTTGTTGAGACATTACTCTACCCTACCTATAATTCACTTGAATCCCAGATGATCTGTTCTATTGTATGACATGATTCATCCCACTACCATCATATCTACTCTTACTTGCATGACCAAACAATTTCAGATAATCTAACCCATAATGAAAAATGTCACCTTATCTGTAGTGCTTCATGGTATGTTATTATTGTTGATAGTTTGTTTAGGAGATGTCTTGATGGAACACTCTATAGGTTTCTAGAACCCAATGAGTCCAAATGTGCATTAATTGCTGTACACAAGGACATTTGTGGGTCTCACT
The DNA here is from genome assembly GCA_028749045.1 of Cupressus sempervirens. NCBI lineage: Eukaryota > Viridiplantae > Streptophyta > Pinopsida > Cupressales > Cupressaceae > Cupressus > Cupressus sempervirens. Next base: position 194,492,687 of record CM053791.1, on the reverse strand, counting down.
CTAATGGCTTGACACTAGCTCATAAACTTATTAGAGTTGGTTACTATTGGCCGAATATGGAGCAAGAGGCAATCAAATATGCCAAGCCTTGCAGACAATGCCAAGTCCATGGGAATCTAATTTTTTTCTCTAGCTATGGAGCTAATTCCATCTAACACACTATGGCTATTTCAAAAATGGGTCTTTGATCTAGTGGGTAAAATTCACCTGTCTTCTTCAAATGGACACAAGTTCATTATTACAACTACAAACTACTTCACTAAATGGGTAGAGGTAATCCCTCCCTCTATAGAAAATGGAAAAATTGTACCTCTGTTCATTATGAATTACATCATATGTAGGTATGGTGTACCACCCTCCATCATTACTAACAATGGGGGATAATTTTAAAACAAGGATCTTAAAGAGTTGTGCAAAAAGTTCAGAATTGAGTAGCATTGGTCTTCTATTTATTACCCCTAGTGTAATAGCCAAGTGAAAGCATCCAACAAGGCTATCCTTAAGATTTTACATTGCACAATCTAGAAGGGACTGGCACCTTTAGATTAATCCAACTTTATGGGCTTATAGAACAAGTATTAGAACTCCAATGGGAACAAAGCCCTTTGCTTTGGTATATAGAGCAGATGTTGTGCTTCCAATTGAGGTTGAGATCCCTACTTTGAGAATCTCCATGAAAGGCCTCATTACTAATGATGACTATAGAATATCTCAGCTTCAAGAGATAGAATTGTTAGATGAACGTCAACAAGTGGCGTGTGATCATCTTCAAGCTTAACAAAAATGCAAGTCTAAGAGCTACAACAAGAAAGTTGAGCCATGTGACTTCCAAGTGGACCATCTTATCCCGAGGGAGAATCCTAACAATTAACAATAGCTACAAAAAGGGAAATTTGAACCCAGTTGTCTTGGTCCATGCATAGTTACTATAGTGTTTGGATCTAGTGCTTACCAACTTTCAACAACTAAGGGAGAATTGCTCAAGGAGCCAATCAACACTCTTCATTTGAAGAGGTTCTATAGTTGACATAATTTCAAAAGCTCTCTATACATAATTAAAAGTCCTAAAAAAAATATTATCTTGGTGAAAACCTAGCAATAGGCACCTTGGTAATACCAAAAAAAGTGAAAAAATACAAAATACAAAAAAAATCAAAAAAAGAGAGAAAAAGAACAAAAAAAATTGAAAAACAAAAAAAGTGTCATTGATGAAAACCTGGCAAATAGGTGTCATGGTATCAAAAATAGAATCTCTGCCAGGAAGGTAAAAACTTGGTAAATAGGTGCTTCTTGTTTCAAAATGCTATATCTTGCAGTGCATCTTCTGACTCTTCTATAGTTGCTTTCCTGCTTTTTTTTGTTACTTTCTCTCATGCATCCATGGATTGAACCTTGTCATAGACTTGAGGGCAACACCCTACAATGTCATAGGAATCTCTTTCATGTGAGTCACTAGTTGTCTTAATTGCATCTTCCTACTATTGCTTGTGTCATTATAGAGATTCCTCTTGAAGAAATCTCTTAAGCTTTAGTCACTAGTTGTCCTAAATGCATCTTCCTACTATCGCTTGTGTCACTATTGAGATTCCTCTTGAAGAAGATCTCTTTTACATTAGTCACTAGTTATCCTAACTATGTCTGCCTACTATCACTCATGTCAGTGAAGAAATCTCTTAAGCTTTAGTCACTAGTTATTCTAATTGTGTCTGTCTACTGTTGGTCAGTTTCCTACTAAGGTTCTTCTCACTAAAGATTCCAATTTGACATTAGTCACTAGTTCTTCTAAATGTATCTATCTATTATCGTCCTCCTACTGAAGAGATTTATTTGACACATATTCTAAACATTGACACTTGACATCAATCCAATAACACCAAAAATTAATTGAAAATGTTGAAATTGTTTGAAATATGTTGAGTTTTTCTTTTTTAATTTTTCTTTCACTTTATCATTTTGCTTTGAGAAACTTGAGGATGTCTATTTTTAATAGAGACGTGAGGAATGGGTACATGATCTTTTCTTTGTTTTTTGTTTGATTGTTTAGTTCCAATGATCTAAAGCATCTATATAAAGGGGTGTCCACTAAAAGAGCCACTATCTCATGTTGGACAGTCATGTGCACCTTGACTCATTTTATATATATACTTCTATGAGGTTGGTTCTTTTCCTTTCTTGTTTGAGAGAATTCACTATGCTATAGAAAATATTGATACTCAACCTTCTAAGTGAACATACGGGTCACTGTAAGTATACTTAGCACACTTCTATATCAGGTTACAAATGCAATTGTCATTGCAGATAGAATCTTTACCAATTACTTAGCATAAGAAGGATCTCTTGTGTGTTTAGTGTGTCTGCACGAAGGAAACATTATGGTCATCCTAGTACTTATTCTCTGATGCTTATGTTCACTTGCTATATCAAAAGGGACAAATGTTATGGTCATTCTAGCTTCTTGTGCCTCAAATAGTTATAGTTAATCTCGACAAAACTAGGACATGTGTGATATTAATATTCTCATGATTGTAATGTTAGTGAGAATAGTATGACATTTGTGGGTTTAGCTAAAAACTCAATGATTATAATTTTATGAGTTTAGTAACCAGACTTAGGGTTGCATCTAGCATAGGGCTATATTTCATATTTTTCTTGCATAAGAACATGGTTTGATCATTGCTTTACTTGTATCCTTTGACATGAGGGTTTGTTGGTTTCTTCAAAATATCATGTTTCTTCATGACTGCACAAACATTCAGTTCTTTGGTTCTTCCTCTCGAATCTTCATGGGATACCTATCTTTATCAACAAAACTTGAAACTTCCATGAGATGTTAGTTCATTCACATTTTTCATTTCATACACATACTTTCATATTCACCTCATCTAAAATACATTCATACATTTCATCAATTTGTATTCAATCAATCATAGCATTAACATATCATGTACAAAAAACTACAAGAGAAAAACTATGACACATGCAAAGATACTTGAATCAAAATATCTCATATACAAATCTCTCTAATGGAGTCAAGTATACATTAGTACAAAAATGAGTGCTACTCAAGCACTATCAATCTCAAAATGATACAAAATAATACTGGCACATCATTTGATACATAGCCAGATAAAATTAGAAGAGAATATCTAATTGTTCCCTTCTTCCTCATCCCTAGGTGGAGGAGGAGGAGGAGCATCTAGTCTTGTTGGTTGACAAGCACCATCTGATGCTCTAACATACTTAGAGAATCTAGGCTTCTTCTCTGACACCTCAAGCACTACCATAATGTATCTTTCATAGTAGTAAGTTGCGTGAGCACTCTGCAGTCAAGTCTCCTCTTGGTACTACTCTAGCTCTATGCAAACATCCTAGATCTCCCACTCTTAGTCTCCTAGGAACATATCTCACACTATTAGTTGTATCTATATATCTCTCAGTTATCATTGTGCCACTCTTAGTTGCTCTCTAGTCCTCCTCAAAGCATTCTGATGTGGATCGAGAGCAAGCTGATCTTGCATCTCCTTATCACCCACTCCAAACTCACCCTTCTCAACTAGTTGCTCTGACTCTACATGCTACCTCTGAGTGTCTCCTCCAATGGTACTCGATATGCCCACCTCATCATATGGATGTCTATGTCCTGAACCACTTCCACCGGCACCTACATCATCTCCCATTTGTCAGGGAGGAATATATACTTGCATGGTATGATGTCTAGGTCTCTATTGTGGTTGCTAATGTGGTTGTCAATATGGCTGTTGTACTAGATGTACTAGCACCGCCGTGCCAATTAGGTTTGTAAATCATGGGAAGGGATGAATCACAAAATGTGCTTGGTATGCTAGAGTCATCCCCCCATCTAAAATTGTTGCCATATAATCCCACTACATCATAGTAATGGAGCACACATCGATCATGGATCTACCCTGGTCTAGTCTCACTAACCATCCTCACTCTATATTTGGAGCAAAGCTAGCATAGGTGCAATACTCCTATGAAATATCCTATGGTTGATTGTATTACTGCCACACATGAGTCAATGGAAACCTCTTTATCATTTGGATTGAGTAACCAATCAGTGGTTGAGAGGTAAACATGTGGCCAAGCTCCACCTGGGCATCATCCTACACGTCAATCTCTCTCCAAAGTCACCACACTACTGCTACTAGGTCATAAAACTAACCTTTCCACTACTCGGCCTTACCCAGAGGTGTCTGGGTCATATGTCCATGGTATCTATAGATGTAAGGCTCATGATCCTACCTCCCATTAGCATAAATCAACCTTGTGATGGGAAAGTGCTCCCAAGCCCATACTTGTTGAACATAGATGCCTACAACCATGCTCTACCTCTCATTATAGATAATTTCATGCATCTTGTGGTACATGTGGGCTAGCATACAGTAACCCCATCCAAAAAATATTGGCTCACCCAACATCTGCTGAAGCATCCATCCCCATCCACACTTGAGTCTATGCTGGCCTTTGTCAGGCATCATAAAATAGTTGATGAATACTCCAAGTATTGCTACTAATCTGTGAGTGGGACCATGTCTATGCACTAACTCATCCCATGGGATAGCTCTACTTGAGGTCCTCTTGAAAAATGACCCTCAAGGCCAATTTACCTGGTCTTGGTTGGATATCATATTGAACTCGTGGCCTATGGAATGGTATCCATAGAATCTGGTACATGTCCTTTGGTGTGATGGTCATCTATCCTAATGGTAGGTGAAACATGTTCATCTCCAAATGAAAACACTCAACTAGCGTAGTTAGTAAACCATGATTCACCACTAATGTGGGAATACAAAAAAGATATGAAAGGCCGAGGGAGTCAATATGTGTCATGTCTATGGCATCCAACTGGCGAATAAATGCTCTGAAAGGAGGGTAATGCCATCTCAAAGTGACATCAAGAAACATAACCTGAGAACATGAAAACAACATGAGAGTGGTTAGTATCATACATGTGAATACGATGAGTGAAAGTGCAAAATGATAATGAAAAAAATAAATTTTCAACAAAATTTTTTGCACACAACACCATATTTTCATGCAAGATTTCATATCTTTGTGCGAGAAATTTCTTCCAATACTGAGAAAAAAAAAGCATATCTAGGGTATCTCTTGTGAGAGATGGGTACCTCCCATGCAAGGAAACCCAACATCTTTGGTGAAGAAGTGCCATTTTGGTACTTCCTCATGCAAAAAAGTATTGAGGCGCACATGAGAAAACTAATTCTCATGTGAAACCTGACGACATTTTTCTAAAGAACCCTTAAAATATGCTTAAAATGACTAAAAAGTGTAAAAAAATCAATGATAATGTAGGTAATTGATGATTCATTGGAAGGTCATACTCTGTCGGCCGGTTGTCTCACTTGGAATGCTCAAATTGATGCAAATGTATGGGGACCACCATTTTCTCTTTAGAGCTCCTTCTTCACAAAAGAAAAAATGCACAAATGAATTGAAAAATACCTTTTGGGCCCTTATATAGGTTTTGAACTAATTTTCAAAGTGCTTTGATTGATGCAAAAATCAACTCCCATTTGAACTTATTTTTGAGATCAAATTCAAAATTTGGCACACTTAAATAACTCAAATTCACATTTTATAATTTTGGGACTAAACGTGATCGAACGCTTGTGTAGTCCAATTTTCTGATACTTTATGAAGCTTGGAATATTTTCACATCACATTTTCTTCAAAATTTCCAACATTTTTGGAAAAAGTCAACTCTAGTCAACTTTGGTCAAACTTAGTCTTTTGGACCTCGAAATCACTTCAAATCAACTTCAAATTTTCTTCATACTTTTTTGATCTGTTCTACATTCTTTTGAATCTCTAATTTATTTAGTATCTCTCAATATACTACTCTCCATCACTATTCCTATGGGTCATCTTTCAATTTCACTCCCTAGGGGGTGGGATGATTACATCATTGAATCTTTCAAAACCAACTTTAACTCAATCTGAATCTTATGTCATCATCACTAGTGACATCTCATCACTCAAGGCATCTTTGATCCCTCTATTTGGCATCCAAGTCATCTATCTCATCTTTTGATCAGTTGATCACACTTATAAGAGTCCTTATCATAGTTCGATGGACAAATATCAGGATAATCTAACCTTGACTCCTGAGGATTAAGCCTCATTCTAGGGATGATTCTATGACTCATGATTAATTTTGTTATCTCTTTCATGGACTAGTATTTAGGTATTCATTTATGAGGTCACGTTCAATTTTATTAAATCAAATATACTCTCCAAATTCTCTCTTCAATTCAAAATTAGAAACTCTGAGTGAACTAGAATTGGAAAAAGAATTCAAATAGTTAACTCTCCATTACACTTAGGATTGAATCAGTTAACTTCATTTTCACAGGGAAGTTTTCATTCTAACCGAATCTCATTTCCAATCTTGATCATTCATTCAAATTGATCTTGACCGTTAATGATTTCTAAAATTCTATTTAAGAAAGCCTCAATTCCTCATTTCAGAGGGTGCATAGAAAAAGTATCAAACTTATGCTAAATTGGTTACTCATTTCTTGCATTCACAATCTCATTTATTTTGAAATTTTAATCTCATATAGTTTAATAATGCATTCATTTAGATTAATTATCTCTTTTTATTCTTAGATTTAAGCTTGCATACATTTAGATTAATCTTGAATATCATATAGATAAAATTCTTCATTCTAGATGTTTGGTTACTAGCTTCTTGATCTGAGAGTGAATAGCAAAATCAATCTAGTTAGGAGGCAAAAAATTAACTTGTCAAGTTATTTCTGATGAACAACCCCATGTTCTTTCTAGGATGATTCTTCATATAATGATCATGTTGAAGTGTGGTTAGTTAATAGACCATAATTAGCACTCATAGTATCAAATGATTGAAAAACATATTTTTAATGGTAAAGAAGAGACAATATCAAGGCCACGAAGAATGACACCTCATCTATGGAAGTTAGAATACAATAAACTAAATTGCCAAGGTAATGTTCAATTTGTGGTCCGAAGTTTGAAATTTATATTTTGATATTGTCTTTTATTTAGTAATGATGTAATTGATGCTTATGAAGATTGTCAAGGCATCAATCACCAACTTCCTAGAGGAATAAAAATTTATCCTACTCAATTTCGTAATTTTCCATGCTACAAGGATCTGTCAATCGTGCATTTGTTTGATGTTATGTATACTGGAAAGAATGTAACAGAGACACTATGAAAAATATTGGATGGAAGGCTTGACAAAGAAAAAATTGCCAAAAATTGTAATGACATTCATGAATCTAATCATGCCCTAAAAATTTTCATTGAATCAAATAGAAATGGAGACCGCATAAATACAAGTGCCCTTCCTTGGTTATTTACAGAGTAGCAAAGTGATGCATTGAAAGAAGTCATAAAAATAAAAATAAAAAAATTTCATAGGATTTGCTGCAAATATAAGAAGTCTTGTATCAAAGAAAGGTGATTTTGGGCCAGGGTTGAAAACACATGATTGGCATACCTTCATCAAGGTAAGTCAAGTTATCTATTTACAATATATTTGTAAAATTGCATGTACTAACTATTATATTATTTCATAATTATTGAAAAGATCATTTTTTAATGATTGTAGTACATCCTACCTCTAGCCCTCCCACATCACTTTCACAACAATATTAAACAAGTTATATATGATCTTGGAAAATACATGAGGTTAAGTGTTATTTCTTAGAGTTGTTGTACATATATTATATTTATGACTTACTTTACTTTTTATGTAATTTATTGTATATTTTTATCTAAACTCTCATTTATATGTTCTTGCATGTTGAATCTCTTTTAGGTGGTTATCATCTAAAGAAATTGATAAAAAAAGATATAACATATTGGAAGAGAAAATTCTATAACTTATGTGTGAAATGCAAAAGTGTTTACCTTTAACTTTTTCAATGCTCAAAAACACTACCTCACACATCAAGTTGAAGAGATTGAATTGTGTGGACCTATACAAACTAGGTCAATGTGGATGGTTGAGAGGCACTTGAAATTTATGAAGGGCTTGGTTTGAAAAAGAGCACATCCTGAGGGTTTTATGGTAGAGGGATATATGGTATACTAGACCATAGTGTACATTAGTGAATATCTTCCCAAGTTTGTATCAAATATCCATGTAGATCACATTTGGGATCCCAACTCCATAGATTTGAAGGGGAGTACTTTATGGGGAAAGGTAGATTGTGAAAAGTGAGAGGTAATTATAAGATATTATTTTAGTCAATTAATTCTTATCCATCATCAACATAAGTTATTTCTAAATGATCTAGTTGTTTTATTTATATTTGGTCATGAGTGGGATGCACTACATTTGTATATTGCAAACAATCTTGATTAGATGATGGTATGGATTCAAGACTCTCAAGAAAATGCTCGATCATTAACATGGGATAGTGTTGCATCATTGGTTAAAGAAGCTCATCGTAATAGAGATCCCAATGTTACACCAATGGTACTTGATCTAGCATATAGCTTAATAGATAGAAAATGTATGTATAAGATTACTAATCATGACCCATAATTTTAATATCAACTCATGGATTGATGCAAATAATCTTGACATGCTTCAATAATTGCAGATCAAACACCACATAGCTATGTTCTACCATGGCCGTAAATTTTGCATAAAAAAATTAAAAGAAATGAACAAAATTTGTGATTCTGGGATAAGTGTAGTCTTCGAGGTCACCAATATTTTATCTAGAAATGACATACATCCTCAACAATCTAAAAATTGATACTATGGAATTTTGGATGACATACTTGAGTGTGACTTTAATTCATTCAAATTAGTTCTATTTGGCATCAAATTGTATAGGCTTTAGCTAAATCAAAATGATCCTGATAGGACCATTATTAAATATGATAGTGGATTTACAATGATTAATACAAGGTCATTTAAGCTAGTTAAAGATGATCCCTATGTTCTTCCAAGCCAATGTAGGAAAGTGTTTTACTTTGGAATTCCACATAAATTGGGTTGGTTATTTGTTGTTAGACATTATCCAAGAGGAAGGCTGGTAAAGTATAATGTGATGGAAGAAGAAGATACTAAAGAATTAGAAGATGAAGTAAATGATGATCATGAACAACTACTACATAATGATGAAGAAGAAGAGGATGATGTTGATTATGACGAGGTTGACAATAATGGTGATGATGATGATGATGATGATGCTGATGAAGATGATGATGATCAGGGTGATGATAGTCATGATGATGATGGTCATGAAGATGATAATGATGATGGAAATGAAGATGGGGTTGGTGATGACGATGATCAAAGTGAAAAGTATGCTAATGGTGATAATGATGATGACATGGATGAAGACAATGATCAATGGCAAGATCAATGAAATGTATGTCAATGTATGATCAATGTCAAGTATGACGGGGTGATTTATTTATAGAAATTAGTTTGACTTATATATTTTTATAATTCTTTTGGGTAAGTCTATTACTTTAATTTCATGATTGATTGCTAAGAATTGCTAATCCTTTTCATAGGGTGACATGGATACACCACAAGGCACAGGTGGGGATGTACCTCACACACTTGCCTCAGCATAGGTAAACCTTAATCAGTGTAATTGTACAAATTATATAGAAATAATTGTCACAATATTATGTTCTTTTTCTTTATGGCTTCAGGTTTATTTTAATGGAATTTTAATAATATTGATATCACAACTTGATACTTATTGATAGGGAAAAGAAAAAATGATAGCAGATCAAATGTGATCTGAAACTTAGGTGGTATTTGTAGATGGTATTGTATGTAGCGGTGACCTTGGCTTCATGGTTCATAAGCTTATAAATAAATATAGTGATGAAATTCTTAACCTTGTCCTCAACCAAAACATAACCTAGGTGATAGAGGTATTGAAAGAAGAATTGATACTTAGAGTCAATTCTTTGAAGGTAAGTAGTCATTAATCTTAAGCAATAATAAAATTTCAATAGATGTTTATATTTTATAATATTTTATGGATCATGATTTAAAATATTATGTTTTCTTGTTACAATATTTTGTAACACTTGTGAGACCATGTGGTCAATATGGTGAGGTTTGTAGTGCACAAGCTTCATGTAAATAATCCTTAAACATTTAACCATTCATTTAACCTTTTGGATGCTTCTAGCTAGTATCCCATCTGATCTTTATCCATTGCAAATATCTTTGCTAACAATGTATTCTTCAACTCATGATGAAGTGGGATGCCTCCTTCAGTCACCACTCCAATATTGCTGACTACATTGTTGGCAACAAGGAGTTTGCATACATCTTTGACTATACCAAGTACAACTAGTAAAACTTTGTTTTTCTATATTTTGTTATGTGCTAATCATGATTTTTTTTGCTGGGTGGATTTTATACTCATGGACCTATTTTTTCCACTAATAGATACACCTACAGTTGATAAAACAATAGAAACCACTACTAGTGAAGCTAAACCATTTCTTGGAGCAACACGTGTGACTAGTATTGGTTCATTTGTGGGGGCATTGTTACTGAACAACAAAAGTATGTTTCAATTAAAATTACCAAAGCTTCTAGATGCTTTAAAATTTTTCTTGTTTATAGTGTAATTGTAGTTTACTTATACATAACTCATTTTGGACTGATAATCCCATGATTTTTTTGTAGGAAATGATGTTTTCTATGATCATTTTTTTGAAATGATATTGAAGCTATTTGGACCCATCATACATAAAAGGTATGTAGTTTCATATCATTGATACAATATTTTCTTTTATTCCATTTATTGTACTATATTAAAGTTATTGATCTAACAATTTTTTTAAAGGTGGAATTAATAGGGTCTTGAATTAAAAAATCAACTCATTAAATCTTTTGAGAAAATCTTAGGAAAAAACATTTTTAATCATGTCATGCTTCTCAAAAGAGAATCCAAACATATAAAGACTGTGAGGTACCAATATAGAAGGGGTCTAAAGGATAACCCAAAGTACGAGAATCCTCCTATGATTCCAACGATGGAGTGGAATGAAATAATCAAAGATGCAAAAGAGAAAAGACTACATGGTAAAGGAATTGAACTAGAAAAGGGAAAAAGAAGGTATGCCATGATAGTATTAAGTAGAATTTTATCATGCACTAATTAGTGATCTTTTAAAATATATAATCTAACATGTTTCAAACTTTTCATTGATTGTAGGACACATCAAAAGCTACAGAAGTGAGGCTATAAAAGATTGGCCAACACAAACTTGGCTCTAGTGGCTATATGAACCTTCACTGTCGACTTGTAAGTAGTAGAAATGGAATTTCATACAATTTTTTTAATATAATGTTCCTGTTAGAATTCTTTAGAATAACTGAGAGGGGGGGTGAATCAGTTATTCAAGGTCCAATAATGTCCAATTCAAATTTTTAATAAAACAGGGGTGAATTAGAAGTACTAGCCTTTTTACTTTCTTGTCAAATCCTTAATGGCATATAATTGAAATTATCATGTCTGCGATTAAACATTAAACAATCATGAAAAGTAAGCATGCATCACCACATAACACAAAGAATTTTGGTGACCCAAAAACCCTCTAGGAATAAGAAGGTAAAACTGGGGTGGGGATGACACCCACAAAATAAGTCCATGGGATTTATGGTCACCTTCTCAAAAGAATCTTTTATCCCTCTCTAAGGATCTCCTATCCTTCTCCTAAGGATCTCTTATCCTTCTCCTAGGGATCTTCTATCCTTTTCCTGAGGCTTATCCACCTAGCTGTTAAGCTAACCCAGCAATGAAAGATTTCAATGTCTAATACAATGGTAAGAAAGTATTAGAAAGTTTTTGACCTAATGAAGATTGCAACTCTAACCTTGCATATTTCAGATCACTCTTTAGTTCTTTTCTTTGCTTGGCTTTTCTTCCTTACAGTGCTGACAGCTTGTCCACCCTTCAAGATCTGTCTCCTTGAGTTCTTCCACTCGTTATGCCAATGCACTCTATGGTCACTTGATCAACTCAGAGTCTTGATGCTCTGTGCATACTCCTCACTATGTCCTCTTCTTGACACTTCACACTAGCTGTCTCTTGGCTTCTTCACACGACCACTCTTATGACCAACTCCCTCTCACATGCACTCTTGATCTCTGACCTGTAACTCCTTATAAAGAAGTTATGTTCTCCATTTCTAACTCAAATATTTCGCTCATCAATTTGATTTAATCTTGAGAAAATGATATTATTTTCCCTCCAAATTGTTTCTTCCAGAAACTTTATGATAAATCCATCAACATTCGCCTTGAATTGGTTTGCATGGTTTACATAAAATTCTGTGACATCTACTCATCATCCTTATCATCCAACTAATTCACAAAATTCAATGTAACAAACTTATCATTACTGATCTGGTGAATCTTTTGTCTTAACAAATAATGCAACAACTTGGCATCATTGGTTTATTGATGCTCGACACCTGAAGTCTTTTTTTAAGTTACTCGGCACTTGAAGAATTATTTGGCACCTGAAAGATTGCTTAGCACACACTAAAGTTGAACTTGCTCAGCTTCAACTAAGAATTTTCTTAGCTCTAACTAGCTTGCTTGGCTCTCTCTAATGAACTTAGTTAGGCTTTACAAATGACTTAGTTAAACCTTACATCTTTGATGTGTCTCAGTGTGTCCATCTCTTAGAGTATGTCATCAATACACTATTTCATCAATGGCTTAGCTGATCCTTATACTTCATTATAACATCATAATTTCAACCTTTCTCTAGGTGCACTAGTTACATCTTATTGATTGCCTCCTTGTCAATCAACCAATTGATAGTATTTGGATCACTTAAGCAATTGTCATTCTTGTAAGTAGCAAGTTTGTCATCAATGAAAAAATAATGATTGAAAACATTCTTTACCAATTCCATTATTCTTCATTCATGATCTTTTCAATCATTTCCAACAGTTCCAAACAATTTTGTATAATCAAATCATACATGCAAAACTAATAATTTTAAGAAAAATGTGAGGCCTCACCCCGACCCTTCGTAGCCTTAGTTGTTACTTTATCATTTTGATACTCATGACTCGAGATGTCGAGACATTATCAGATACTTGAACATATCATATTATTTCATGTTGTGTGATGTTATTTTCAGATATTTAATGTTCGTCATTTAAGGTTTTAGGTATATGTATGTTGATGAATTAAGTAAAATGTAGGATTAACACATTGATTTTGGAATCTTTATGCTTAAGGATATAAGTAGGATGCAAGAAACCCTGATTGATGTATGTTTCAATTTATGTGAATTTATGATACATATACATACATATGTACATGTGATTTTCGGGACTACTGATGTGTGCAATGAGTGTGCAGATATTTTAGCCAAGAAAATCGATGGAGGAATAGAACTGATCTCTATGTGCTAATTTTGGAAACCTTTTTGTTCGTAGTTCAAGTATTTTAAATTGAGATGTATATATGAATCCTTATGTGATCAGTAAATGTTAATGTTCATAACTATGTTCTTTTAGTGTCGCTTGATACTCGTGAATTGTTTATGTTCTTCAGCGTGCTAGTTAGGGTTAGCTATGTAACCTTTGGACCTAGGTCAGATTAAGTTAGTATCTTTTGCTAATCTGGTTCTTAATCGAGTTTAGTCATCCTTAATCTAGATTAGTGCTTATTCTGCATTGTTAGAGTTGTTAGATGGTCCTATTTTATTCCTAGCTTTTGTTTGGCTCTAAACCTATTTCTAAGGCTTTAAAACATGGAATATTTATACCCAAGGGGTATGGGTATGGGTTGGGGGTCTTTTCCAACCCCTAAGCCCCTTTTATTGACTTTTGAGGCCACTCAAAAAGTCTCTTTTTGCTTTTGTGCGAAAATTGACTATGGCTACCATGAGTTTCATCACCCCACCTCCACTTAGTGTTTAACCATAGTGTGGGTTGAGTTAGAAGTTTCTAGAATTGTAAGTGGGTGGGAGAAGTTATTGATCCCTTGGTGGTTGAGTTTGAGGCTTATTTAGAGGCCCTTCTTGGTCTAGTTTAGGTGGTTACCCAATCTCTACATTTAGAGAGGAGTATTGGAAGATTGGAGCAAAGAAGGGAAAAGCTCTACTCAAACTTGTGCATTTGCCATTACCTCTTTGTGAAGGTAGGAATTCTCATCTCAATTGTTTAGATTTCATGTTTGTTTCATGCTTATGCTACCTTGTTGTTGTTTGAATGTTTGTATGTTTGTGGGTATGTTGGGAAGATTTGAAAACCATGTTATTTTGGATGATTTCTTTCCATGTTTATGTTTGAAATTTTGAGATTTTCTTACATGGGTGTTTTGGTATTACTCACCCTTGGATAGGGCACAAGTGACCAATTTAGGGAAAGGTCTATTTAGTTGGACTCCAACTAGTGTAGAGTCTCTTCTCAGGATGAGAAGAGGGAGAAAGGGTAGGGTGTTATGGGCCCCTACCTATCAGCACAAACTTTGTATGATTATGGTATGTTGAAATGGAAGAACGGAAGTTCTTGGTTTATAGCCCCGATTGGGAATCTGTTTGGTGTTGTGCTTGACTTCTCCTAGTTGGAAGAATCCACCTTTCCCTAGTGTTGATTTATTGTGAATCATATAGTGATAACCTTGTGTGAATATGCATGGTTGAATTGTTTCTTGGTCATGCTTGTTGTCCCTGATCAGATTTTGTTTCCTCCTCGGTTCGTATAAAGGTGTTGCAGAATTTGTTATGAATCCCTTGATGAGGGTCATGAAGAAAATTCGATTAAAATTGTTGTAATTTTGGGAGTGGAAATCCTATGTAATTGTATTTTCAAAACTTTGTTGTAATGGCAACGAAGCCGGGTTTTCTTCCTGGTTCTTTCCTGGCTGATCCTTTGAATCAGGTTTGCCAATAAAATTGGTGTTTGAGTATAATTGTTTATCATGTGATTCAATTAAGTTAGGATGGAAATGATGTTGATTCTATTAGGCAAATTTCAAGTTTTCTTATATGTTGGAAACGAAAATTCTATTATGAATGAAAGATTAGTCTTTGTGATTAATGGAGTTAAATCAATTTTTGCATTATAATTAAAATGGATCATTCATCCTTAGTATATTTAATTTGAAATGGGTCCTATTAGATTTATTAAAAAAAAATATAACTCCTCTTAGTAAATCAATCAACTTCAAAGAGTATACTTAGAAAAATTTTCAAAAAAATATGTGTTCAAGAGAGTCAAAACTCTCTGTCTTTTGTATGGGAGAAATAATTATGGTCTTGGGCAACAGAGAATATTTTAAAGATTCTTTTTATATTTTATTTAAAAGATATAAATTTAAATTAATAAATTTATAAATTGAGGTAGCAATTCTAAAATAGACTTTTAAATTTTAAAAATGTCCTAAATATCTACCTTACCTAATAAACTTTTTGGCTTTCAATCCTACTTGGACGTCAGCCTTGGGTTGCATTTTAAAAAAATAGTTGTTTTTAAAACAAGTCAAGGCTGTCATCATGGCGATGACGTCACCCTGTCACCTCTTTAATGTTTTAGTAGGCCTTGAAAAAGGTTTAAAGTTTGTTTGTTAACCTTGCAAATTGGTCTCTTACCTTTTTAAAATTTTGGCCTGTGCGTGTTTCTTGGCCTTGATCTGCGCTCAAAGTGTGGTTGGGCATAGTGCTGTCCCAAGGACAACACTTGGGAAGCGCTCCTTGCAAAGCGCTGCCCATGGAGAAGGGGTAGGGGGGGGATGTAGGGTTAGAGTAGGTGTTAGTAAGTTAGGTTAGTATTTTATGTTTATGATAGTTAGTTTTTGTTTTATTTATTTATTAATTGTATTAGTTGGTAAGTTGTTTTAGTAGTTAGTTTAATTAATTTAATTTGTAAGATATTTTAGATTTAGCATGTTAGTATTTAAGTTAGTGTAATTTATTAAAGTTTTAAATTAGTTTAATTTATTAAGGTTTTAAGTTAGTTATTGTTTGTTATTTGTTAATTATTAATAATTTTAGTTAATTGTTAATATGTTTGTTTTAACGTTAATTGTTTTAAGTATTTGTTTTTAAATTTTATATATATTTAGTAGTAAATTTTTATACATTTAAACGTATTAGTAAATTTATTGTGGGCTATTATCCTGTTTGATTTTGTGAGTATATGTTAGATTAATAGAAAATGTTAAACTGATTTCTTTATCAACTAGTCAGATTTAAGTGTAATTTACATTGTTAATATCTTCACAGATGTTTTATTCTAAATAGCGTTATGAGTTAAAATTAAAATTGAAATTTGAGTGAAACTAAATAAAGTATATATATATATATATATATATTTATGTTTGGGTAGATGTGTAAATTCTTTTTATTAGTTCTTGATTGGATATCCTCAAATTAATTTAAAGTGAACTCATCTCTATTGTTATTTAAATAATTTTCATATATTGTTATAAAGGAAATTTAAATCTATTGTTTTAAGATTAATTTGAAACTATATATAGACGTCAATATCAATTTAATAACGAGAGTTCAAATCTTAACACAAGATTATAAACTTAAGTTGGAATGTAGAGAACCTTTACTAAATCTTCTATCAATCATTTCTAATTTAGAGCATTTTAATTATTAATTTAAAAAAAATTTGTGTTTTTGCCCCTGTAGTTTGGGCATGACAAAAAAATCTCTTGAAGAAAGGCTATAAAATCATGGTTGCACACCTATGCCAAGAATTTGAAAGCCATACCCAAGAATCTGGTGCACCAAATTATGAGACATGGGTAAATTGGTCAAATGAAAAGTATATCAAATTGAATAGTTTAGAAATTTCTTTTTTGATGTTAGTTTCCAACATAAATTGACTACATAATAATGTGCATAAAATTTCATTGTAGCCTTCAAATCCTATGACAGAACCTGCACGCGATGAAGGCCATGATGTGCATCATAGTGGTGGAGGTATTAATTTTCTATTGGAAATTAATTATGCAATTATGAATAGAATTTAACATCTTCAATTACAATTTGATGTGTAACCTTTTTTTGAATATTTTAGAGCATGTTGAACATCATGGTGAATGAGTGGAGCATGTTCTAAGTGTTCATCATGTTGAGATGGTGGCAGATCAAAATGTTATTGTACATGATGTAGCATTGTCAGGTAAGAAAAATGCATGTTATGTTCTATTGGTTAATGAAATACTTGTAATAGTAAAAAAGAAAGAAAAAGAGTATGCCAATTTAACCCATTTACTTGTTATTGCAACAAAGCCCCCATTAGTGTAGTAGCCGTGTGCTCCTCAAAATAGGAGGACGCATCTTATTTGAAATTACATGTGCCATAAGAGGAGGATAATGAGGAATATATTGATGCTCCTATTATCCTTTAACTTAAGAAAACTAAGAAAAACAAAAAGAAGAAATGATTTTTTAAAAATGCTCTTTGATAAACCTTGTTGGATAATGAAAGAACATTGTTTTAAGTCATTATCTACAAATTTTGTGTATTAATATTGATTTTTATGTCAAGTTAATTTATATTTTTATGTGTTAATGAAGTCTTGGTTAGTATTGTGTATTAATGAATGTTATGCGATTGTATTGATTGAATGTTATAGTTCATATATGGATGAATGAATGAATGAATGAAGTATGCAATTAGATGTTAATGGGGAATTTAGATTGATGTTAGGGGGAGGGGGGATGAAGCTAGATGAGCTTCCACATTCATGTGGTTGGCCTTGTTAAGTAGAGAATATTAAAGCATTCTCAAAACCAAGTGAAGCTCAAACTAACATACCTCCATTAATTAATCAATTTCATTCATTGTAGGTCTTCCAGCTTCAACAACTTTACCACTTGGCTCACTTTTTGTCTTGTAACTAGATCTAGATGGGAGCACCATAATCCTATCTCAGATGATGGTGCATCTCCCATCACAAATCACACTCTTATAGAAACTTTGAGCTTTGCCAAAAAATGGGTACCATTCTGCAGAAAGTTCAAAATAAAGAACAGGGCACCCTTTATGTATTTCTCTAAAGAAAATGAGTCATGAGATCTTGATTTTGTCTGAGAAAGGAAAGATATGATTAAAATATAGAAATCAATAGTTCCTATGTTATTAAATCATCATGCCTCCTTAACATTGTTAAATTTAATATTTTGTAGGATGAGTATGAAGGTTTCAAGAAAAGGATAAGTAGAACATTGGAAGAAAAACAAGTTCCACCTGTTTTTACTTCTCATCATAGTGTTGATGGTTTTGTGTATAGAAGCTTAGATATTGGAAACCATACAAGTATAGTACAGGTAATAGGGAGAGTATGAAGTTAAAATGTTTTTTTTTTTTGTTTTTTTTTGTAGTATAAACTTTAATCAAGATAGTCAAAATGAATATCACACACTATTAATTCTTCATATGTATAGGTTATTCATGAAAAATAAATGGTCCATGAAAAGAAAGTTGATGCTCTAACCCACTTGATATATATTGCTAGAGAGAAACACCCCAAGGTCAACCATAATTACAAGGCTAGTGCCATGAATGTCATGGTTAGTAGATTTTTATTATTTATCTTTCTAGATGTTGGGTGTATGCAAACTATTAGGAAGGGATCAAATGCACTCCAAGGCCCTCTTTATGGAGGAACCATCTACTTTCATTGAAGAAAAGGCTTGTATGGGTTGACATCTAAGATTAATCAACACCTCATGAAAGGAAGTGAAAGGCAAAGACAAGGTAATAGCAAATCTTTGTCATTAAATTGGTTTAGAGATTGAAGTTTAGTGTATGGAATGTTGTTTTACCAAATTCAAATATTTCACATGAAATATTGATGTATGATGTTTCCTAAGCAGATATTCCAAGCCCTTTAAATGTCCACTATCCATTTGAAATGTAAGTTTTTGTTTTTGGATTAGATGTCTATGCTTTTTTGGCATCAAATTTTTGGATCACCATCATCAGGATAAGAGAAAGCAAGAATGGAAAAGTGAAATATGCAAACCAATCCTCCTTTTCTTTTTATTTCCCTTTGGTTGGGCTTTGTTTGTATATTTCAATTTTCAATGCATTCTCGCATCCTAATGATGGATCATGAAGCGCGATCTGAAACATTGATGCTAAAAAAAATTACAAAATCAAATCCAAATAGAAAAATTTACATATCACCTTATATATTAAATATTTGATGCAACCCACAAAAATCTTCCATAAAATAGATGCTAGCTCACTTTTGACTGGTTGCAGGTGGGATGGTTGTAGATGATTTGATAGTCTTTGATATTGTTATTGAGCAGTTAGGTTAGGATTAGTATCATGATCAGTGTTATTGGTCATTATGAGTATTATCAAAATTGCATTATTGTTTCATCCATATTTTGATATTGTTAACAAGTCATAATATCAAAAATGCATAACAATTTCATCAATATTTTCATTATATAATCTAGTACATTTATACACATAATAATTTCATCTAAACCATGCATTGACTTCTCTATATATTTCTTCGACACCTAGCCTCACTCAAACCATCAAATAAGCATTAGAATCCATCATTCAACATTTTTTTTAACCGTTAATGAGATTTATTTTGCACAAGCATGTCAAAAACCTCAATTGATAGAAATTTTGTTTCTTTGTTCAATGTTTCATATACTGCTATAGTTATAGTGATTAGGCTTCATGAGTTAGGATACACTATAGAGATCATAGTATGGTTATAAGAGATTTTGGATAAGATATCACTATAGAGATCATAGTATGGTTATAAGAGATTTTGGATAAGATATCACTATAGAATATAGTGAACTCTTCTATTGCTATACGGAGAAAGCCTAATCTTGACATAGCAATGACTGATGAGGAAAATATATCACTATAACATATAGCAATCCCTTTTATCACTATGCAAAAAAATTGCAAAAACAATATAGTTATGAGAAATAAAGGAGGCTTATTGCTATAACATATAGTGATCATTGACAAATAGAAAAAAATAAAAATAATCATTACAATGATGAGCTATAGAGATGTTATATTGCTATAAGTCATGGCGATGAGTATTTTGAGTGATAAAAAAGGAGATATCGATATATAATATAGATAATTCTTATATTTCTATACGAAGAAGGCCTAATCTTGACATAACCATGAGCTATGAGGAAATTATATCATTATGACATATAGCAATCTCGTTTATCGCTATGCAAAGAAAATACAAAAACAATATCCATTGACATCTCTTTTTCTAGCTCAGACATGTCCATTTTAAAACATTTTTACACATTAAAACTGAAGGTTGTGAAGTGGTGATTTTGTTCTATCTCTAGTTCGTAATAGTTTCATCATTCTTATTTACTTCTAGCTGCGACCATGTGAAATAAGCTAGCTTCAATGTTTCATAGCTTGAGTACCCTTTTTTCTAATTGCTAAGCCAACCTTGCGATGTCATGACTCATACCAATTACCATTTTACATCTTGATTTCCTTGTTGACCATGTTGACTTGAGAGGCTCTGATCTCTTCATTCAAGCTTTAATTGCTTCATCACAACTGTTTGTTTTTACACTTTACTGACTACAACAAAGTAGCAATGATAGCACCATTAACCATTTCACAACATCGCTACCTTAGGAACTAACCACATCCTAGCACTTGCAAAAGTGTGAAACCGCTCATCGCAACATCACAGTCTGCATTCTTTACTATCACTTTCACCTATGAAGTAGCAAAACCTTTTAGACTGAACTTTTCACAACTTCTCTACAGTTAAGGGCTTAACATCTTCATCTTTTGTGATGCTGCAATGACTCAAACCCTAACCTTGTCACCTCTTCACAAATTCTATATATATTATTTTACACCTTGTGTTGATATGATAGCTATTTCCTTTAACTGTTAGATTCTCTTTGCTACTTTGCAACTCAAAATTTTAACTCATAGCTTAACCTTGCAAAGTTGCAATTATAAGCTTTTGCCACTTTGTTGCCTTGACCTCAAGTCAAACTTAATCTCTTACAAAGATGCGATGGCTTAAACCTCAGTTGTCCTGGCTCTTTATCACTCCTTTGCAACTTAAAATATCTTATCTACTTTCCACGTGCAATGTTGCAATAACCATTTGAAGTTAACTATTACCTTGATCGCAACCTTGCAAGTTAAATCTTTAACTCATCATTTAACCCTATGAAGCCATGATTATGAGTGTTTTTAGTGATTGAAAAGGAGGAGATATCATTATAGAAAATAGAAAACTCTTCTATAAAAAATGAGGAGATATCGCTATAAGTCATGGCGATGAGTGTTTTCAGTGATCAATCAAGGAAGCTTATCGCTATAGAATATAGCAAATGATTCTATTGAAAAGGAGGAGATATCACTATAAGTCATGGCAATGAGTGTTTTTGATGATAAAAAAGGAGGCTTATTGCTAGAGAATATAGCAAACTCAATGATCAAAAAGGAGGAGATATCGCTATAGAATATAGTGAACTCTTCTATTGAAAAGGAAGAGATATTGCTATAAGTCATGGTGATGAGTGTTTTTAGTGAGTGAAAAGGAGGCTTATCACTATAACATATAACAGTCATTGGTAATTTGGTCAAAATTTTGACCAAAGAAAAATTATCACTATAAGTCATGGCAATAAGTTTTTTTGGCAATCAATAAAGAAGGCTTATCACTATAGAATATAGCGATAAGTTAAATAAAAAAGGATGAGATATCACTATAATTCATGGTGATGAGTGTTTTTGATGAGTGAGAAGGAGGCTCATCACTGTAACATATAGTGATCATTGACAATTTGGTCAAAACTTTGACCAAAGAAAAAATTGGTCAAATTTTTGACAATAAAAATAGCAACAAAATAGTTTGTTGAAAAGTTGACCAATATGAGTCAAAAATTTGACCAATTCACATCAAAAAAATGAGTCAAAATGTACTAGTGATTCTAAGCTTTTGAGGTTTACAAAGAGGAAGAAGTTGCTAAAGATTATTCTAAGCTTCTAAATCTATCCCACATCTTAGGAAGGAGGATGTGGCATTAGGCCAAAAAAATACACACCACTATTATTAGTGTCAAAGAGAATCCATGGTCTCATGAGCATCATATAATTGCTCAATTTAACTAGGGTGTTTGATGGGCTCAAGAAACAATAAGCTTCGATCCTTTTCCTAGTATTATATATGTTTGTAATCTTATCCATAACAATTTATTGAGCATTCTAAGTTCTATTCTTGGGTAGATTAGTTTGAGGCCTAGAGTCTTGGGTAATAGCTAATTCAGGAGGAAATGAAAGGAGAGAGGAACACCTTTGGAGAATGATAGTGAGTAGATATCAATAATCCATAAGAGTATTTTGAATGTTGTTTCTGGAATCAATTATGTTTTTATTATTTTCATTTTCTCCTTATGATTTCTCTCTTCGTATTAAGAATTGATTACAAAGTGTGATCCAAAATGTTGATGAAAATAATAATAGCATAATCAAATCAAAAACCAACATTCAAAATACCTTTGGAGAAGACATCATCTTTGATGACTTGATGAAGATTGTCCAACTCTATAATAATGGGGGCTCAAGGTGGGGACTTAATAGGTATTGTCTTAGTAGGGGAAGATGGAGGATCATGATTAGGTTTATAGGGAAAGTGATAGAAGTAAGGGTTTTTGGCTAGAGATGATATTCCACCACTGGTATTAGCCTTACTGGTAGGGTTGACTTTCATATAAGCAATATCATCCAGGTAAGAATTGGTAGGTTGTGTATTCTTCTTGAGTAGAAGCCAATGTTTTCTCAAGCACCAAGGCTTTTTTTCCATAATAAATGAGTGTTATTCCTCCCAAGAAATCTAATGTGTTTTTCATTTGGTTAAATATTTAACTATTTTAGGAGATCAACTCCAAATATCTCTAAGACTAATGGTAAAAAATAATTGAATGGTAAAAACATGCAAAATAAGAAAATTAGAGTATAATAAATTATTCTACCCTTCAAGAATATCACACTTTTCTTCTTGACTTTTGTGAAAGTTTCCCTACTTCTTTTTTATACAGTGTGAACACTATGTTCATTTATCTATTATGTATGTTATGTTGATCCGGTTAGTCAATCATTTATATTTGTCTATGATTTCAAAAATAAATTGGGTCTCTCTATTTATGTTCATGTGTGTATTTCTTTTCTTAGACAACTCAAAAAGGCCCAAGTGGAGAATAGAAGGGGAAAACTGCCCCATAACTGTAGTTGTAAAACTCTTGAAAATTGTGAGAATGCATAAATTACTTCACTTGATTGTATGGTTAGGGATGTTTTTGGTTCTCTTTACCAAAGGGTGTTGGCTTTTAACAAAGCTATTTTTCTTTAATGCTGCTTTCCATAAGCTAGTAGTGGGCTCAACATTAGAAGATATTTCCAATTTCTATGCTAAGTATAAATTAACCTTCTTCACCATGCAAGGAAATAATACACCTGGAATATTGATGACTGACATAGAATTTATTCAATAATTGAAGAAGAAACTTCAAAATGGGAAAGACAAAGGAAAAATATGTAATGAGTTCATAGTATTGCTCAATCATAAAACTTTCCCAAGTTTTAGTGGCCAAAGATGTTGGAAAACTAACCTTTTGCTTAGTTTGGAAGTGGAATCATAATTAAATGTTTGTCAGGGCTCTTCAATGATGACCGCAATGTCTATACTGACCCTAATTTTTTTGATATTGCTATTACGACTTAACTCTATAGTTTTTGAGTCAAACTTATTGACCCATATTTCATGAGTAGTGATTGACATGAGTACATCTCTCATTAGAATAATGGAACACTTAGTACTCATTA
This sequence comes from Cupressus sempervirens, assembly GCA_028749045.1. Taxonomy (NCBI): domain Eukaryota; kingdom Viridiplantae; phylum Streptophyta; class Pinopsida; order Cupressales; family Cupressaceae; genus Cupressus; species Cupressus sempervirens. The sequence continues at coordinate 194,468,816 of CM053791.1, read as the reverse complement.
GATCTAGGTTCAATGCTCATAGAGGTGAAGCATTGAGACTTTTGGGAGGTCACCCATCTTAGTACTACTCAAACTTGAAAATGTTTAGCTGCAAAGTTTCTCCATGATTAAACCCACTCTTCTTGCAACCATATTTGCAAAACCTTCACAAAGTGGTGTGCCTTATGAACGATTCATTAGAAAGCTCCTTAAGCTCATCAACTTATAATTAGGAGATATTTTCTACAACAACTTAAATTGTGATATTGCTATCAGGATTTTACTATGGAGTTTTTGAGTCAAACTCATTGACCCATGTTTCATGAGTGGTGATTCACACTAATCCATGTAGACACCTAAATTTGATTACACCACTTTAGTAATCCTATTTAGTTATCTCTAAAGGCATCATTAATTAAATTCCTATTTAATTAATCCTTTGCCATCCCTAGCTGATTAATTTAATTAATCATCTATAGTCCTAATTGATAAATCAAATAACCTACTATTTATCAATTAAATCTTTTTCTCCTATCTAATTCCAAAAATCCCCATTTATTAAATAAATCTATTTGATAAATAAAATCCTCAAATCTAAAAACCCCTAACTTATCCCTAATCCTCCATTTAGCCTAATCCACCCCATCCACCCATACTAACCTAGCTTAGCCACTAACTCACCCACCCTCATTAATGCCATCCACTTGCACATCTCTAATATCCTTAATCTAATCCTAAACCCAAGCCTAATCCACCCCCTAATGTTGTCACATTCCCTAAAGCAAGTTTAAGATTTTCCTAAACCAAATCAAAGTCTCCCCTCAAAAATCCCAACCACCAAGTCATGAGTGCTCTTACAAACTATAAAAGACTCTTACAAGCCCACTCATGACTCTTACATCCATCTTCCACACTCTTCCCTCTTCCACACTCATTCCTCTTACATCTCTCTTACATACTCAACCCCACTCATCATGCCTTTAACCAACCCTTTACCCTACCCTCTCACACTCATCCTCCTTGTGACAAGTGCCACCTTCCCATTGGTGCTAAACAAGCACAATCCATGTGCTCCCCTTTGAGTGCATCTTAGACCTCCTTAACCATCTCCCCATCCTTGCATCTAAGCCCTCCATCCCTCTACCCCTTGGCCTATAAATTGAATCCCATCCCAAGCCATTTAAAAACAACAATCTTTGAGCTAAAGTTACCATGCTATTTTGAGAACCAAAGTCATCAATCTTAACCTTATAATGCCAAATTGAGAGCTCACAAGGCTACCAATTTTCCATTACCCATCTCCACCATTGAAGCAAATTGGGCAAGCAATTGAGAATACATCCACATCAAAGGACACATCTACAAAATCAAAGAAGCATAGAGTGTTTTCTCTTTTGAGGTTTGCATTTCTTGTTTGCTTTCTTTGTCTAACCTTATATGTGAATTTAGTTTTAGTTTGTGAATGTTTCTCTTATTGCTAATGTTCCTTGCACACTAAGATCTAGTTCTACAATCCATATGTCAAGAGAATAAATGGAACAATTAGTACTCATTGTATCTAGGTGATGCTCATAGAGGTGACACATTAAGACTTCCTAGGACGTCACCATCAAACCCTTCACCAAGTGTTGTTCCTTATTAACCATTCGTTAGAAAGCCCCTTAAGCTCATCAACTAATAGTGAAGCAACTATTTTGGTAAGTATGATTATTTTGATAAGCACAATTGCTTCACTTTTAGTTTGATCAGCCATATTACATGAAATAGCTCAATTCATAAAGTAGCCATGTTAAATTTAACCTTTACAAATAAGCTTCTCTTAAAATTCACTTCACATCAAATAAGTTAATTATATGAAATTTCACCTTTACAATAATTTATTTTTATTTTTAAAATAATATCATACACATGAAATAGCTCAAGTTATAACACAACCATATTAAAATGGCACCCTATCACATTTAATAAGTTAAATTGTAAAATGTTATTTATAAATGACAAAAAAAATAGTTGCATCAAATAATTTAATTACTTAAAATATCACCCTGTCACATGAAATAGCTCAAATTATAAAGTAGCCACCCTAAAATGGCACCATGTCACATTAAATTATTTAAATTATAAAATATTATATTATATAATGAATTACCATATAAAACGTTATAAACAAGCTTAACTAGTAACAATTTAAAATCACCTTTGCAATCAATTTTTTTTCAAATAGCTTAAATTATAAAACATTATTTATAATTAAATGACACAACATTAAACAAAGTGCATCAACTTCAATGATGTCTCAACTATAGCTATAAACTCTCCTAATTTTCAATCAAAAAATTTATACTCGTATTAAATAATTTAATTATTTCAAATTTCACCTTTGTAATAATTAATTTTTCTTTGAAAATCGCACACTATCACATTACTCAAATTATAAAAAAGTCACCATGTCTCGATAAATAGCTTAAATTATTAACATATAATTTATAATTAAAAGTCATAAAACATTATAAGCAAGCTTCTCTTAAATTTCACTATTACATTAAATCATTTAATTATTTAAAATTTCACATTTGAAATTTGAATTTTTTTTTGAAATATCTCCATGTCACATGAAATAGCTCAAATTATAAATTAGCCCAACCACAATAAACAACTTAAATTATAAAATATTATTTAATATAATTAAATAACATTATAAACATTATAAACAAAGTTAATTTTTATTAAAAAATTCACTTTACAATCGTTTTTTGTAATTTTTCAAACTTCACTCATATTAAATAGTTTAAATTCTAAAACATTTTTATTAAATGACAGTGAACATTATAGGCAAGCTTCTCTTAGCTTTAAGAATATGCATTCTCATATTCTCTACTAACAAGGACAACCACATGAAGGTGGAAGTTTATATGGTCTTTCCTAAGAGACCTAAGAGACCTAAGACAACCACAACGTCACACAAAAAAACACAACCCATGACACAAAACAATCCAAGAATTTAGTTGATTATTTAATTATTTACATTAACATGAACTCACTTAATGAATGTATTTATTTTACACTACATGTAAGTGTTATCTTTTCATATTATATTTTAAAACTATTAATGATGGTCCAAAAAATAGTTTTTAAGCATATCTTTATCCATTTACTGTATTGTGTCAAAAACCAAATTTGTCCTTTACATCATGTTTACATATCAACTTTGAAAATATGGATTTAACAATTGTCCAAAAAAAGTTATGTCATCAATTGAATTCATAAATAAAAATCTCACCATGTCACATAAAATAACTCAAATTATAAAATAGCCCAATCACAATAAAATAGAAGGGGAGATTTGCCTCATAATTGTAGTTGTAAAAATCTTGAAAAGTGTGAGAATGCATAAATTACTTCACTTAATTGTATGGTTAGGGATGTTTTTGGTTCTCTTTACCAAAGGGTGTTGGCTTTTAACAAAACTATTTTTCTTTAATACTGCTTTTCATAAGCTAGTAGTAGGCTCAACATCTAAAGAGCTTTTCAATTTCTATGCAAAGTATAAATTAACCTTTTTCACCATGCAACGGAAGAATACAACTAAAATATTGATGACCAACATAGAATCCATTCAAGAATTGAAGAAGCAACTTCAAAATGGGGAAGAAGAAGGAAAAATATGTAATGATTTAGTAGCATTGCTCAATGATAAAATGTCCCTAGGTTTCAACGACCATATATGTTGTGAACCTGACCTTTTTCTTAGTTTGGAAGTGGAATCATAATTAAATGTTTGTCAAGGCTCTTCAATGATGATAGTAGTGGCTATATTGACCCTAATTTTTTGATATTCCTGTCAGGATTTAACTCTGCAGTTTTTGAGTCAAACTTATTGACCATGTTTTATGAGCAGTGATTCACATGAGTCCATCTCTCATGAGATTAAATAGACACTTAGCACTCATTAGATCTAGGTGATGTTCACTGAGGTGAAGCATTGAGACTTCCTGGGAGGTCAACCATCATAATACTACTTCAACTTGAAAACACATAACTGCAAAGTTTCCTCCATGGTTAAACCCACTCTTCTTGCAACCCTGTTTGCAAAACCTTCACGAAGTGTTGTGCCTTATGAACCATTCATTAGAAAGCCCCTTAAGCTCATCAACTTATAATTAGGAGATATTCTCCACAACAAGTCAAATTGTGATATGGCTATCAGGATTTTACTATGTAGTTTTTGAGTCAAACTCATTGACTCATGTTACATGAGTGGTGATACACACGAATCCATCTCTAATTAGAATAAATGGAGCACTTAGCACTCATTAGATCTAGGTGATGCTCACAAAGGTGAAGCACCAAGACGAGGTCACCATCAAAACCTTCACCAAGTGTTGTACCTTATGAACCATTCATTAGAAAGCCCCTTAAGCTCATCAACTAATAGTGAAGCAACTATTTTGATAAGAATGATTGTTTTGATAAGCACAATTGCTTCACTTTCAGTCTGATCAGCCATATTACATGAAATAGCTCAATTTATAAAATAGAAATGTTAAAATTAACCTTTACAAACAAGCTTCACTTAAAATTCACTTCACATCAAATAAGTTAATTATTTAAAATTTCACCTTTACAATCATTTATTTTTATTTTTAAAATAATACCATATCACTTGAAATAACTCAAGTTATAACATATCCATGTTAAAATGACACCATATCACATTTAATAACTTAAATTATAAAATGTTAGTTTTAAATGACAACAAAAAATGAGTTACATTAAATAATTTAATTACTTAGAATATCACCTTTGCAGTCATTTAATTTAATTTTTAAAATATCACCATGTCACATGAAATAGCTCAAATTATAAAGTAGACACCTTAAAATGGCACCATGTCACATTCAATAATTTGAATTATAAACTATTATTTTATATAATAAATTAACGTAGTATAATTAATTAACATATAAAATGTTATAAACAAGGTTAACTAGTAACATTTTAAATATAAAAAATCATCTTTGCAATTAGCTTTTTTCAAATAGCTTATATTATAAAACATTATTTATAATTAAACAACACAACACTAAACAAAGTGCATGAACTTTAATGATGTCTCAATTCATAGCTATAAACTCTCTTAATTGTTAGTCAAAAAAATTATACTCATATTAAATAATTTAATTATTTTGCAATCATGTTCAATTTATACTCTTATTAATTTTATATATATATATATATATATATATATATATATATATATATATATATATATATATATATATATATATATATATATATATATATATATATATATATATATATATATATATATATATAATGTTTTGCCAAATTTTTTTATTTTGCAATCACTAATTTTTCTTTTAAAATCACACCATGTCACATTACTCAAATTATAAAATAGTTTGGTTAAATAGTTTAAATTATTAAAAATATTATTTATGATTAAAAGTCACAAAACATTATACGCAAGCTTCTATTAAATTTCACTATCACATTAAACAATTTAATTATTTAAAATTTCACATTTTAAATCTTTAATTTAAATTTTTAAAATATCTTCATGTCACATGAAATAGCTCAAATTATAAAATAGCCCAACCACAATAAACAACTTAAATTATATAATATTATATAATATTATTTAATATAATTAAATAACATTTAAAGCATTAGAAATAAGGTTTATTTTTATTAAAAAATTTACCTTTGCAATCATATTTTTTAATTTTTCAAACTTCACTCATTAAATAATTTAAATTATAAAATATTTAAATGATACTGAACATTATAGGCAAGCTTTTTTCTTAGCTTTAAGAATATGTGTTCTCATATCCTCTCCTAACAAGGACAACCATGTACAAGTTATGTTACCGCTTAGTCTTGAATTTTGAATTCATTAATGGTAGGCCCTAGGCCTCTAGATCCTCCACCCTACCCAGATCTGCAGAAGGTGCTAGCTTTGCACAGGGATTTGGAGGACACAACAGTGGGTGGTGGGTCCTTAGGTGATGTTGGGAAGTCTTTCTCCGACACTGTGGTTTTAGGTAGTGGGGGACCTATTGGTTGTCCATTGGATGGAGGTCAGAAGATGATAGATGGGACACTGAAAGGTTGGAAGAATGCACTTTTGGGCTCTTCGGTGGCTAATGTGTCAAAGGAGGATCCCAAGATTACTCATGGCAAAGATGGGCCAATGATCTCCCTCCCTGATATCTTAGTGGACAACGTTACTTGTCGCCTTAAACTTTTTGTTGTGGGCAGATTTGTAGTCTTTAGACCTACAATTGAGATGGTTCATAAATGGGTAAGTCAAAAATGAAAAATTAGGGGTAGTGTGGGTGTTTCAGCAATGCCAAGTGGCCTCTTCTATTTTAAATTTACATCGGAGGAAGATATCAATCTCATTCTCTCGGGAACTTGGTACTATGGGAAACATTGTCTAGCCTTGAAAAGGTGGCACCCGAGCTTTGATGCTAGTGCTGAGCTAAATAGGCTAGCTCCAATCTGGGTTAGGTTACCAAGACTACCCCTAGAATTTTTGGATGAGAAGATCCTAAGGTGGGTGGGGAATTCTTTTGGGCATTTTGCTACTATGGACAAAGTTACTATGCAAAAATCATGACTAGTATATGCCATATTCTATGTGAATGTGGCTTTGAATCGTACCCTCTCGACTATGGTCACACTCAAAACCAAATGGGGAGAGAAAGTTCAACCCATTGAATATGAGAATGCAAGATTGATCTATCAGCAGTGTGCTCACTTTGAGCACCTCATAGTGGACTGTAAGGCTCAAGTGCAGAAGAATAAACAAAAGGAAGGCTCCCCAAGAATTATTGTGGAAGACGTGGGGGAACCCTAGGATACCCCAAGCTTGGTGGAGAAGACTGTCGATGTCCAAAAATTGAAGGATAGCCTGGCGCAGACTTCCCCAAGTAGAGGACCAAAGGGGGGTATTGTTCCTGGGGAAGGAGAAGCTTTAGTAGAAAAGGAGAAAATGGGTGAATATCCCTTTAGATGTGAGCTAGAAGAATTAGTGCGTTCACCAATGGGACAACTTAAGGAAGGAGAAACGATGGAGGAAGGAAAAATAGTGGTTAACCACCCTCTTCCTCACACTCCATTAAAGTAAGATAGAGAGGGACTCCAAGAACCAATGACCATAGATGGTGCTGCCTAGGAATGGGTATGTACCCCCATAAGGATGATAAAAGCCTCTCCAGTAGAGATTGCTGCTAAAGTGATGGAAAGCATTGAGAAGGTCAAAAAAGAACTAAGCCCCACCTCACCACAGGAGGGGGATAATGGAGAATGCGAGGTTCAAAAAAGGAAGAGAAAGGCCGGGGGGGGGGGGGGGGGGGGGGTTGGGGGGGAGAACCAGATGTAGGGGCACGTAGGACAGCTAGAAGACCAACTAGCAAGGCAACCAGGACTAGACAAGTAGCAAGGGACGTGGCCAGTGGCAAGCAACTTACACTGGAGACTATAACTAGAGGTAAGAAATGAAATTCCTCTCTTGGAATCTAACGGGGTTAAACAACCCCCAGAAGTAGTATGCTCTAAAATAGTGCATATTTAAGGAAAAGGTAGATTGTGTGTTAATACAAGAAACCAAAATGTCTAATGCCAATTTAGATAGAATTGCTAGTCATGTATGGCTGGGTGTTGCTTACATGCATATGGAGGCTGAAGGAGCCTTAGGGGGCATTGCTACTATGTGGAACCAGTGCTCTATGATGGGGGTTGAAGTTTGGAAGGATAGAAATTTCATAATTACTGAATTCAAAACTAGTGTTCAATATTGGGGGCTTATAAATACATATGCTTCTAATAGTAAGATAGGGAGGAAGGAAACATATGACAAGCTGGTAAGGATCTTGGAAAATATGAAAGATAAACAATTAATGTGTATGGGAGATTTTAATACCCCCCTTTACCATTCAGAGAAATTAGGGGGAAACAGGGACTGCCTTGAAAGTTTGCAAGACCTTAATGACTTTATGAGGATAATAGATTTTATTGATGTGGATTTGAGGGGGAACCTATTTACTTGGACCAATAATAGGAAAGGGAATGATCTTATCTAGGTGAGATTGGATAGGCTGATGGTAATAGGAACTGGAACAGTTTGAGTAATTCCCTACTAGAGAACCTTACTAGAACTACTTCAAATCATTCCCCTTTAATCTTTCAGTGGGAGCATGGTTTAAAGGGTGGACCAAAACCTTTTAGGTATGAAATAATGTGGCAATCTCACCCAAAATTTAAAGATAGAATTCAAGAATGGTGGAATATAAGGTTAGATGGCACTACTATGTATAGACTGACTCAAAAACTTGATAATATAAAGATAAATGTCAAGGAATGGGTGAAGAGTTCCTTTGGGGACTTGTTCAAAATCAAAGGAGAAGTGGAGAAAAAATTGAAAAAGATCCAAGGGGAAATTGTTGAAGGAAATAACCTTGAAAGTGCAACTAAAGAAGATGAGGAATATAGAAAAAAATGGAAGGATATTATGTTGAGGGAGGAAATTTATTGGAAACAAAGATCAAGAGTCCAATGGTTAACTGAGGGGGACAAAAAAACTACTTTCTTTCACATGTCAGCCTCCAACCATAAAAGAAGAAACACAATCATCAAATTGGAAGGGGAAGGAGGTAGGATACATAAGGACCAGGAGGAGATGGGAAGACATGCAATGGAATATTTTAGCAAGGCTTACATCAAGGATAATAATGCAGAAAATCAGGTTATCAGAAGAAGTTTGATAAATATGATCCCACAAGTGTTGGGTGAGGTGGAAACAACCACATTCTAGGAAACATCATGGAGGAGGAAGTGAAACGTGTTGTGTTTTCTATGAAGGCTTACAAGGCCCCAAGTCCAGACAGTTTCCCTCCAGCTTTTTTCTAGCACTTCTTGGAGATTGTTAAAAGTGAATTGGTCTGGGCTACTAGAGATTTCTTTAAAACTAGGAAGATGTTAAAAATGATAAATAAGACTTTTATTGCTTTAGTCCCCAAAACTCTGACACCCATAAGCCTATTGGATTTTAGGCCAATAAGCCTGTGTAATATAGTTTATAAGATCTTTGCGAAAGTTCTAGTCAACAGCATAAAACCATTTCTGGAAAAAATTATTGGAACTCCATAGAAGAGATTTGTTCTGGGAAGACAAATCCTAGATGCAACAATAACCACACCTGAGATCATTCATTCTATGGCAAAGAATAAAAGACTTGGTATGGCCTTCAAGTTAGATATCTCCAAGGCATATGATAAGGTGAAGTGGGACTTCCTCTATGATGTGCTTGAAAGAGTGGGGTTCAATGACAAAGTGATGAACCTAATTAAGAAAATGGTTGGATCAGTTCAATTTTTTGTTCTTTTTAATGGCTCTCCCTGGGGCAATTTTGGAGTAGAGAAAGGACTAAGACAAGGCGACCCACTATCACCCTACCTTTTTATTATGGTTGTTGAGGTTTTGGGGAAGTCCTTCACCAAATTGGTTAACACAAGATGTGTTAAAGGGATTAAGCCTGCTACTACAATTGATACCGAAGTGCTACAGTAATTTGTTGATGATACTTTCCTCTTTGAAGAATCTTTGGTTATGGAAACTGAAACTTGGAAGACTATCCTTCGTAATTATGAAGAAAGTTGGGCTAGCAAATTAATTAGTATAAAAGTAAAATCTACTTTTTTAACATTGATGCCTCATTACAAAGGAAGATGAAAACCATTTTAGGCTATTAGTCCACCAACCTCCCAGATACTTATCTTGGCCTTCCATTAACCACTAAGGAGGTGACTAATGATTTCTGGAATACTATGGTGGAAAGAATTCAAAAGAAGCTTGCAGGATGGAAAGGGAAAATTTTAAGCAATGCTGGTAAATTGCAATTGCTCTCAGCAGCTCTATAGGGCATTCCAATTTAATTCCTTTCCCTTTTTAAAATCAACCAAAATATGGCAAACAAAATTGAGAGAATATAAAGGAATTTACTTTGGTCAGGGACAGAGGAGAAGAACAAATTGAGTTTGGTTAATTGGGATGAGGTTTGTAAACCAAAGGAGAAGGGGGGTTGGAGGTTAGAAGACTCTAGCATCTGAACAAAACACTCCTTACCAAGATAGGCTGGAGATTGGGAGAAGATAATACAGACTGGGGCAATATAATGAAACCTAAATATTTGTCAAATTCTCCTTTCACTTGGAATCTCTTCAAAAATGATATTCCTGTAGGCTCCAAAATTTGGATGAATATTGTTAGGAGTAGAAGCTTACTAAGGGAAGGGACAAGGTGAATTGTGGGGAATGGAATTAGTATCAGATATTGGGAGGATAATTGGATGGGGAGGGGGGGATTATTGTTGGTTTACAAGAAATTTAAAAGACTAATAAAGTTACTAAAAGAAGACATGAGAAGGAAGGTGGAAGACTATATGAATCAACGGATGATGTGGAAGAAACTATGTAAAGATACTTACACTTAATGTAATTTTCTAAGCTTCTGTATCTATCCCACATCCTAGGAAGGAGGATTGGCATTAGGCTCGATGTGTTTATTCTAAGCTTCTGAATCTATCCCACATCCTAGGAAGGAGGATGTGGCATTAGGCCAAATACATTCTGATGCCAGAGAGTCGATTATTTTGCTAGAGTAATATTAATAATACTCGATTTCCTTTAATGCAGGAAGGGCTTCCTATGTGTGACCCTTGATTGGAAGATTTTGGGAGAGATCGAATCCTAAGCTAGAGAGATGAAAAGATATCAAGTTGACAATTTGTTTTTTACATCAGTTTGATAAAAATGATCATGTCTATGACCAAGGGAGTTGATTAAGGTACAGTTTGAAATTGTGGCAACTCCCTCTAAAAACCATGAAACTCTTGTATAGCCAATTATAAGATGGTGGGAATAGAAAATTATATTAACATGTATCTGTATAATTATCTTGTTTACATTAGCCAGGTTTAGATTGTGGGACATGTGGAGACTTCGTGATCCAGAGGCAAGATAAATTATCTTGGGAATTTTCCATCCCAAGATAACGATGGCAATTGATGATGAAATAAGAGCCTGCAATAATACAAATCAAAATGAATTGATGCAGAGATGATCCAGTATTACTGCTCATTAAAAGAAATGTAATTCACAATGTCAGAGATAAGGGCTTTTTAAAAGGATGGCTCGTGTATTGAGTCAAAGTGATCGTTAGGACACAAAGAGGGAAAAATGTATGCTGATGGCAGAAGAAAATTGCAAATAGACTTCCAGAAGATTTCAAGCTACTCACAGGGTCCCACCCTCCTTAAAAGAGGCATGCAAATTTTTCATACAACAAAGCAATGTCCCACCCTCCCAAAATCAATGCTACAACTCCCATACAAGTCTTACAACCAACACTTGTGAATGTCAAGGAAAAGTTTCCATACAAGGAAGATGAATACGGAAAAAAAAAAACTAAAATGTCAAAGAAGAAAGCCTAAGTCTCCTTGTAACTGAAAGAAATCAGACTACAAAATGTTCTTCTGTAAAATGTTCTGCACTACAAAGATGTGGTCAGCCACAGTCACTTCCTTCAGTTTCTCCTTTCTTTGATCTCTTTTATGGGTGGTCTCTACTAATCAACTTCATTTTTCATGAATGTGCCTTCAAGTTGTGATAAGGATTAAGTCACTAAGCTAGCCCTCTTTTTAACTTCACTGATCCAATTCAAGTAAGGATTTGTGTACAAAAATAAAAATATCTAAATTTCCAAAAATTTTGCTTTCTCTGGGTTAATAAGTTGTAAGTGAATCATTTCTCTAAGATGCATTACAAGGATATTCCTTTGAAGGTTCAGAGGTTATATACCAGTTGGAGGTTTCAGGCCGCTATTTTTAGAGAAAATTGACTGTACAAGGGTTGAGAAGTGCAAACTAATATGCTCACAGGGTGCGTTTTACAAGATCTTCCTAATGCAGAGGAGTTAAAGAGATAATAAAGAAACCAATGACCTTATGTAGCTGGTAGATGTAACAACTAAAACAATCTTTGAGAATGTTATAAGTACGTGATTAGCTTAGGTTTCTGGTTTGTTTTCTTTGTTAAGCCTCACAATTGCCTTCAAAATTCCCTTTCAAAACCCTAAATAGACAAATAAAAAACCCATCCAGAATGAAATCACTTCAAACTTTCAGACTGCTATTAAAGATTGAAAATCTAGATAAATTTTGAGATGCCTATGATACATATATTTTTCTAGCTAACCATTCCGAATATCATTTCATAACTATAAATCAATAGATTTTATTTAGAAATATTTTAAAACCAACTTACCCAGTAGAAGAGTTCTGAAAGAAGGATTGATTTGATTCATCGGCTACTGCCCCTTCCTCCGTCAAGCCATACCCAGAAAATAGAGACCTTAAAATAGAAATAAGAAAATCCCTTCTTAGTCCTACGTGGGATGTTTGGAAGAAGTGAATTAAAAAATGCTCTAAAAGAAGCATCATGTCTTTACAGCAGAAGAATTTGTGTATTATACCTGGAAGAAGAAATTGCCCTAGATTGCTCCACCTCTTCCTCTATTCTATCTCTTCCTCTGCTCAACCACAAAAATCAACCCTAAAACACAAAGAAAAATGAACAAGAATAGAAAGAAAAAAATCAACCCTAAAATAGAGAGAAAATAAATTTGAAAGCACAGAATAGAACACAGAAAGAAAAAAATCAACCCTAAAACAAAAAGAAAAATGAAAAAGAAATGAACAAACAAAAGGTGGAAAAAAAAGCTAGCGTGCACGCTGTAAACAAAAAAATCAAACAAATCAAAGACCTCAAAAAAATTGGATACACAGAGAGCAAAATTCTAAAAGCACACATAAAGAAATGAAGAAAGAGCATAGAGAGAAATGAACGCAATGAAAGAATATATGTAACCAAAATTTAAAAAGCTTACCTCTCAATGGCTATTTTAAAAAATCAAAATTATTTTAAAATTAAAAAAATTAAATTATTATTAAAATTGTATCTAACTAAATTTGAAATGCTTATTCAGCTTCCCTCAATGGCTATTTATAAAATCATAATTATCTTAAATAATATATAGATAATTTTGAGTGGTAGTTTTATTTCAATTGAATTTTATTTCAAGTGACATTGGTAATTTTTTTACAAGTAAATGGTAATAATGATATAAACATTTAGAATATTTATATTAAATTTTAATTTTTTTTGTTATCTATGATGACCTATAAAAAGTTCTACACAACATACTTCTACATTTCCTAATAGAATAAGAAATTTAGAGCTTAGGCTATGTATCAACAATGTTGAATTGAGCTAGGTGAATATGTGAAACCTACATGAAGACAATAAGAAAGTGTATTGTGTATCATATTGGTCACTATATCGCATCAATGAAATGCCATCTACCATAAATGATAAAGGATTTTGACACATTATAACTACCATTCCCACCATGTAATTTACTCTTCCACCATCTTCATTTGTTATGCTCAATGGTCAAACCATTATCAACCTAGTTGAACTCCTTTTGTGGATGCATCCAGCTAAAGTAATTAGATTCCATGTTCCACAATTGTATAGAGTGGAACACAATGTTAATTGTTTTTTTAGGAAATGAAATTTTAGGCCTTGTTATACTTTTCTATGTCATTTTTATGAAATGAAAATGTTAGCTTATTTTTCTTCTTTTTCTTGCATTTGGGTTCTCAAATTTTGTCCTCATCAAAGTCCCACATTTCCAAAATGTGCCAATGTGTATATAAATGTATATAATGTTAGTTCATGGCATCCAAGTGTATATGTGGAATTTTCACCTTGAAATTCACCATTAATAGTAATCTTTTTCAACAAATGAAATTTTCAAAGTCAATACAAGTTGTTAGATTCATGATTGAGGCATATTAGATTGATAAGAGAGTTTTATACTTTCTAAGTAGATCATGGTGAGGTTATGTGTTGCACTCAACCATGAGTAGTAGTTTATGTTGGGGCCCTTTTCTAGTATGAATGAATATCATCCAAATAGATACTTTCTCAACACATTGATTTAGTGAGGATGTGTGCATTATCCAATTATTATTATTATTATTATGATATATATGCAAGAGCTTTTCAAGTTTATATGCATGTATTTTATCTATTTATGGTGGTGCATACAAAGATGAATTTACATACCCTTTGATTTGGTGTGAAAGTTGTGCCTCATAAGTGACCTATTAAGTGTAAAATGATTTTAGATGTCACACTTCACTCGTAAAATTCTTACAAATATTCAAGTAGCATTGAGTTAATGGAGAAGCAAAGAATTTTTAAGATATTACTCAAAACAATGTCTATTGCTTGCTAATTTGGGATAAGGTATCAAAATTAAATAGTCGTATCTAGGTACGTGATATACACAGTTTCTAAAAGGAGCACATTAGTTGAGTCATTAGTTGAAGTCAAGGTTTGTGAAGCCCATTGATTCCCACTTCTCTCAACCCCCTAGATGATTATTCTCTCTTGAAATGTGAGGGGCTCAAGCCTCTTTTGGGTACTTTGATCTCTGAGGAGTAGGGAGGCTTTGTTGGAAGTAGAAAAATTCTTGATGGTGTTGTAATTGCATTAGAGTCTATCCACTCTATGGCCACTTCCTAGGAAAAGGCCATGTTTATGAAGCTAGATATGGCAAAAGAATATGACTAGGTAAGTTGGGATTTCTTGAGTAGAATGCTTATGGCTTTTGGTTTTGATTTGGAATAGGTTGATTGGACTCATTGTTGTGTAATTTCCCCTTCCTTTTTTGTTCTTATTAATGGAAAACCTACTGATCTATTTTCTTCTTCTTGGGGACTTCGGCAAGGGGACCATCTACCTCATTATCTCTTTATCATTATGGTAGAGGGCCTATGCAAATTTATTAAATTTCAGGTTGAAAAAGGGCCCATACATGGGTGGAAATGTAATCATAATCTCCCATTATATTCTCATCTCCATTTTGTGGATGACACTGGACTAATGGGCTTGGCTATAATCAATGAGGCAAGAAATTTTAGAAGGGTTTTAGACACATGTCTGAAAGCTTCTAGGCAGAAAATCAACAAAGATAAGTCCTCCATTATTTCTTTAATACTTTGCAGCCTATCCAGAATAGGATTCCTAGGATTCTCAAATTTTAGATTGGCTCTCTTCCTTTGATGTATCTTGGAGTCTACTTGGCTTTGGGAGCTCAATGAAAGGATTATTGGCAGGTCCTTTTGGATAAATTTTGGAGTAGGGTTAGCCATTAGACTTATTGGTGGCTCTCTTCTATTGGGAGAGTTATTCTCCTTAAGACAGTGATGCAGGCACTTCCTATCTATAGTGTTTTGTTCAGATTCCCCCTACTAGTGTTATAAAGGAATTTGATGCTTTCTCTCAACAATTTCTTTTGTTAGGTAACCTTCTCTCTTTGAAATTGAGTTTAGTCAATTGGGAAACTATTTCCTTGCCAAATTTTGTTAGGGGCCTGGATCTTAGGTGCATAACTATTATTGCCAAGGCTCTGGATGCTAAGTTATATTGGAGGTGGTGCAATAATCAAGATCAAGATTGAGCCAAGATTATTGCCCAAAAGTACTTTCCTAGAATGGACTATCAAGATATACCAAGACTAGCTCTAGCTGGGAAAGGCTCTTTTATTTGGAAGACTCTCAAAATATGAGCACATCTTATTAAGGATGGTCTTCTCTAGATATGTTGCGGGGTTGGGGGGGGGGGGGGGGGGGTGGCTGAATCAAAAGTAACAAGCTTTAACAAATAACACTTTTTAACTTAAATCAAATTCATGCATGTAACATAATTAAATAACATGAAAGTAAAAGCATGCATGAAAATAGTTGACACTAGATTTGATCACCCAGAAACCCTCCAAAATGAGAAGGTAAAACTAAGGTGGGGATGACACCCACAACTCTTCACTACTACAGCAAAAAAGTTCACCTATTAAGGTTACATATTTTGACCATTCTCATGATCTACCCTGTGAAAGGCTTGCCCTATTAAAGGCTTACAAGGATTTTTAGATCCTACCTTGTTATAGGATTTTAACACCCTATTAGAAATGTGCTTGGTTAAAGGACTTTAGAACACTCACTTGGAATGTCACCCTGTTAAAGGCTTTATACAATGGTTGTTAAACCAACCTATCTCCATAGGATTTCATTCTACTTAATACAATTGTTAGAAAGTATAGTAGAATGTTTGACCTGATCGCTTGCAAGTTGCTATTGCTCATGTTAGATCACTATTCAATCTAATCTAATCCTTGCTGATCTGATATGAAGGTATTTGTGGTATTGATACTTTGTTCTTCTAATTGATCTTGCAATCTGCTAAGTCACCTTGTATGTCCTCTTAACACTTCACCACTTTTTCCTTCTGTTCTTTGCTTACTCACACTCTATTCACTCTTTTTAGTTATGGGGCTCCATCTTCCTTAAAAAGCTTTCATGACTTAGGGTTAGGTATGAATCTATTGCTAAGGTTCACCCTTTTTGCCTCTTTAGGATTTCAGTTTTCTTATTGGTTGCATGTTGATTACATAGGGAATCAAATAGATTCAATCTTATTTCTAATCTTCAAGATCTATCCATTAGCTGGCATGCAAAATAGTTTACATCTTAGTCTATAAAGGCACAAACTCATATGCTAATTCTATATTACTCAGCACTTGATAAAACTATTGCTCAACACATACTAAAGTTCTGTCTGGCTTGACACCTAAATATGCTTGACATTTGTTATTCACTTGACACACATACTTGCTTGACACTATCTATTTGCTCAACACTTGAATTACTCTGTACTTACTATCTTTTTGACTTGACACCTATCGCAACTTGGCACTTGCATTTATTATACTCAGCATGAGCTTAGCAAATGGCTTAAGTGTGTTGACACTCAATTGTCAAAACCATTCTAAGATCAACAATCTCCCCCTTTGACATGAGTGTCAAAAAAAATTTACTATACATGATATATCTAACTCCCTTGAGTATAATATAACTATAGTTTGGCATCTATACAAAACTTCAAAATTTGTTAAAAATTTTGTGAAGGACTATATACCTCAAAATCTGTAACTCCCCTGAGTTGATGTGCCTTTACTGTATCCAAAACTTCTCATAGTGGATTTTTGTTTTATGCTAATTCATTTTGATACTCTTTATCTGATGTGCTCTATTTTTGTGCTTTTTCTATTTACTCCCCCTTTTTGTCTACTCTTTTCTCTATTTTGTTTTGACTCCCCCTTTCACATGTATCCCTTACAGGTTAAGACTCCTTCTGGCTTTACAATTTCTCCCCCTTTGTTTTTAATTTCTCCCCCTTTTTGACACTTATGTCAAAGGGCTATATTCTAACTGAGTATTTTTTCAAGAAGGTTTTGTTGACTTCAACTACAATCCTCAAAGTAGTATCCTAGTTTTGTAGTGCAACTTCTAGGGATTTGATTTGGATAGTTGTCTCTGCTACAAGGTGAACTAAACCATCTAATGTAGAAAGATTTGGATCTTTCTTTATCACATTCTCTATGTAGGTTAGTTCTTTTTGTAAAATTTCCATGTGAGGGGTTAGGGCAGATTGAATCTAAACTAATTTGGCTCTTGTATTAGCCTCATCTACTGTTAGTACAACTATTTCTTTCTGTGTGTGAAGCATTTTATGAAAATGCTTGTTACTTTGAGTTGGATCTTTTGGCAATTGCATGCTAGATATTTTCAAGTTCCTATTCCTTTCCAAGCTCATTATTTTTTGGCTGGTTTCCTATGTGAAAATGGAAGGATCACACGATTTTGAGTATAATGAGAACATATTCTCAAGTACTTCCTTCACTTTATCTATTTTCTTAGCCAATTCTACCTGTGAAAGTGCTATCTCACTAGATATTCTTTCATTCACCTTTGCTTGAAACTTCTTTTCTGACCATTCCATTAGTTTTGCATTGGTATCATGGTCTTCACTTTGCACCTAGTCCACTATTTCTAAAAGTTGTTCCATAATGGGCTTTGTTTCATTAGGTGTTTGCAGGCTAAAGGCATCTAAGAAGATTTCCTTGATCTCATGTAGTTCTTGCTTCTGTTTACACTCATTTTTGAGTATCTCTTGCTTCTTTTTCCTCTCTAATGCCTCTTGCATTAGGTTAATTTGTTCAAGACTAATATTGTCATATTCATATTTGGGAATGACTATTTCTTCATCCAGTGTTGGGTCTCCATAATGAAGTACCCTTGCTACTATTGTGGAGCTCAAGCTTGGTGCAATGATTTGTAATGGCATGGCATCAGGGCTTGGCTTTTGAAACATTCTAGGAGTTCCAATGGTTGGGAAATTTACCAAAGTGTGAATTGCCTCCTGCTCCATTTCTTTTGAACTTTCTTTGTCCTCTTCTAATTTATCTTTGTCAATTACTATTATTTGGGGTGCACCTTGTTCTTGTGTTGTAGAGACAGAAGTGTCTATCTATCCTATTTGATCTTTTGCAGGCTCTTTCTATTTTTGTATTCCAAGTCTTGTGCTCAATAATCAAGACTTTAATTGTGGAATCAACCTTGGTAGATGTGTCTATACTTTTTTTTCTCTATAGGTTGTCCACTTGTAGCTATAGGCATGTTGGAAGGTGGTTCTTATGGATTAACCTTATCCCTTGTCAAGTTAGCTACAACTTTTTGCAGCTCTTCCACACTGACCGAAATTGGATTAGTGCACAATTGTGCTTGCAAAGTGCTTTGGTCAAGGATGTTCTTGAGATCCTCTACAATCAATGGGTTTATGTTCTAACTAGAGTTGTTAGGAACATCCTTTACTTTCACTATGTCTATAGGTGTAGAAGTGTCATGTGGAGGGCTCAAGGGTGGTAGTTGTGTGTTTGGCACACTTTGTTCTGTTTGCTACTCCTCAGTAGTTGCCACTTTATCCGTTCTTTATTGTGTCTCCTCCACTATCTTGTCTCCTTTCTCTTTCTCTATTTCTTCTTCTTTGTCATTCTCTTCCTCTTCCTCATTATTTCTTCCCTCAAATGGATCTTCTTCTCCTTCTTTAACTATTGTTAGCCCATATATTAATTTCCACATTTGAGTGGACTTCTTAACAACATCTTCAATCTTGTTTTGAAGAATGTTGAAGGCTCTATATTTGGGTGAAAATTTTCTCCTATGCTTCTTGTTGGCCTTTTTTATTTATCCTTTGGTAAGTTCTAGCATTACTCGAGCCAATGTAGACTCTCTTATTTACTTTTTCATGTTGAGGCAATAATGCCATTTATTTTTAATAACAGAATATAAATCTTTTGGTATTGAATTGTCAAGTTCAAGTGGGGTGGTCTTGAACTTGGCCATCATGGTATAAACTAATTCTTCAACCATATTTTACTCATTCCTACTTAACTTACTAAATTCAATAGTCTTCAAGCCATTTAAGTCAGCATTATCATTAACATTGTCACAAATGTTTTATAAATTAGATTTTAATGTATGACTTACCACTCTAAATTGTCTTGTGTCTTCTGACTCTATTCTCTCTTCATCTGAGTTAGGTTGAGCAACATATTTTATTCTTAGTCTTTTCTTTTCTGGACTTTGTTGCTTAGTTCCCTTCTTCTTTTCTTTGGCCTACTCCTTGGCCTTTTGAGTGGTAGCCCTTGTGCTTGCTCTTGTAGTGGGCTTTGCAGGGCTTGGCTGAGTAGCCTTCTATTTCTTTGACTTTGTTGCTAGCTTTGTGCTTGCATTTCTTTTCTTAGGCTCTAGTTTGTTAGGTGCTTCCTTGGCTTGTTCCTCCTTGACACCTTCTTCCTCTTCATCTTCTCCCATGCCTTGTGTCAAGGAAAGTGGCCCTTGTCCCTATTCTCCTTCTTCTTCATCATCCTCTTCTCCTTCTACTATTCCTTCTCCAAATTTGGCCTTAAGTTTCTTGACCAGTTTATCTTTCTTCTTTATTGTGGATGTAGTTTTCAGTTCTATTTCCACTTTTGACTTTACAACATCATAAGTTGCGAAGGGTTTTTCACTTTTGTCAATTTCTTTAGCAAGCAATGTTGTGATTGTTGTTGAGGCCTCATCTATGTTTATCTCATATCCAAGTGGCCTTAGCCATCTAATTCTTGGTACTACTACTTGGATGTAAGTGTAATCAATATCAACTAAAAATAAAATGTCATTTATGTGTTGCTCTATAAGGGAATTGGTATTCTAAGCCTTTTCTTCATAGACTTTTTGAATTCTTCAAAATAGCTTTTCATGATGGTTTCAAAGTTTGCTCCCATTTTCTCTATATACTCATTAATCTGTACTGCTATAGACCTATTGGTATTCCAACTTATTTGGCCAAAAGAAGTAAATTCATTCGAAACATAAAAGAATGTACATATCAAAATTGACCCAAACTTACATTTACTACTTTTTGATCTTCTTATGGCTCCCAAATTCTCCATTATCTGTTGCAGTTGTAGCTCTGCTAGATCATATGTATGATCTTTCTTAACAATTTTATAACCTACATCTACTGTAATGCAAGGCACACTATTCAATCTACTTGATTGATAAAATTTGTGTGAGATGACTCTTACAACAAACTCTATGAGTGGGTCTCTAATTGTTTCTATTCTCATACCCCTCTTATTCCATTGTGTACCAATGTTTTTC
This sequence comes from Cupressus sempervirens, assembly GCA_028749045.1. Lineage (NCBI taxonomy): Eukaryota > Viridiplantae > Streptophyta > Pinopsida > Cupressales > Cupressaceae > Cupressus > Cupressus sempervirens. The sequence continues at coordinate 194,448,142 of CM053791.1, read as the reverse complement.
TCAATGACCTCCTTGGAGTCTTTTCTCAAATTCTTTGGCATATCTAGGGTTGGGTAACTTGTGGCTCTATGGATGATTCTTTTTTGTTATTTTGACAGGTCCACCTTCCAACCACAAGCAACCATTGTGAATTTTTCTCAACACTAACCTAATACACTCCGTCTTGAAGACTATAGGGAAATCTAGGGCATGAGTAAGTCCCTTCCTTTCAGCAATAATGAATTCCTCCTTCAATACATCATTATCACACAGTTTACTATAGACGTCATGAATCTCCATATCACCTATACTTCCAACTTTGCAACTGTAGCATTTCCTAACATCTTGGACCATAACAACTTTCGGCAGGATGATGGATAATGCATCAATAGGGTCGTTCTTATATGCCACCTCTAGGATTGGCTTGAAATCTAGTTGTTTAACCTCTTTGATAACTAACTAGACTTCAAAGGGCTCCTTGTCTTTAGAGTTTTTTGAGCTAGAAGCCATTTTTGCAAACTAAGGTTTAACAATTTCAAAATAGTGTAGCTCGACACTTGAGTAAATACTTTGAATTGATGATATCACTTTGAATTGTTGGTAGAATCTGCTTGAATGCTTCATTCTTGCTTGAAATTGCTTCTTTGCTTCATTCACTCTTCACTTTGTGTTTTTTGTGATGAGAAATGATTTGAAAAATTGACCTTATACCCTTCAATACATAGCATTAAATGCTTAGTGCATATATAGCTGTCCACTAGGCTCCTTATGCAATTTTTGTTTCACTTGGCTTCCATCAATTTTCCAACACTCGAAATCCACTGGAGTTTCCCTTACTTGGTTTCAATAAGAATTTCATATTACTTGGCAACAACTACTAACACAACTTCAACTAACTTTGGTAGACAACTCGGCATATACTTAGGATTTTAGTCAGCATTTGAAGACAACTTTCCTTATTTGGAAACAATGTGAAAACTTTGAAGATTTAACCTTGCATCTTTATTCATGTTGATCTATCCACTTTAGTACTAACTTATTCTAGGAACTAATGTATGAGACAACATTTAAATATCAATCGCATATACCTTCTTTTTCTTAGTTTGATGAAGTATGACCACTTGACCCTTTAGGTGAAGTGATCCCTCCATTTGATGTGTTGCATCCATATTTCTTCTTCCATGCCCTATTCATCTCTCCTCTAATGTGCTCAACATCTACCTTGCATTTTCCCTTGTTTGACTCTGAGTTAGGTGCCTTTGTCCTTGTTGGGCAGTGCCTGTTGATATGACTAGTCTTCAAACAACTAAAGCATGTAGTTTGACTTAACCATTTGTTGTAGCTGCCACTAAAATGTGTTCTTATGCAATTCTTAGGGATGTGTCCATACTCTTGATAGTAGTGACAACTATGTCTTGTATTGTAGTCCCAGTTATAGGATTTTTCTTGGCTTCTTTCCTTGTTTGATGGCCATGTGGTCTTGGATCTCCACTTAAAGGCTTTATGTCCAAACTTTTGACAATTATAGCAATGTCCTTCAAATCTTGGTGCATGCATGATTCTAGTTCTACATTCATATGCTTGATGACCTTGTTTGTCACACTTGTAACAATGTGTCATATTCTTTGGCTTGGCATTCTGACTACCATTCTTGTTCTTGCAAACATTAGTTGTATGTCCTTTCTTACCACAAAAATGACAAGTGGGTTTGGAGTTTTTACCTTTTTCATTCCTTTGTTTAGTAGTCTTGGATGACTCTCCTTCTTCAGTACTTGTGTAGCCCAAACCTAATGTGTCTTTACTAGATCTAGGGGATTTTAGTAGTTACTCAAAGTACTTGATAGCTTCATTTGGCTTGTTGAAGCTTTTATCAAATTCCTTCTCTCTTTTTAGGTTATTCTATAGTTGTTCATTCTACAACTTTAGTGTAGTTATCTCAATATCCTTGACATTCAGCTCATGATGGGCATTCATTATTTGACTTAGGGTATCCAACTACATGTTTGAGATCCTAGAAAACTCTACTAATTTTTCTTCCAATCTATTTGATAAGATTCTTTTGTCTTCTTGAATCATGGCCTTGTCCTCTATGGCTTCCTTCTTTTTTTTAGTCACTTCACATAGCAGTATTGCTTGTGATTCTTGCTCCAACTTGAGATTTTTGATCTCTTTAGATTTTACTATGTTCTTGTCCATGAGATTTGTAATTTCTGTATCAAAATCACAAGAGTTACCATCTACAAATAACTTTGTGGTGTCAATCTCCTTGTATTGGGTGTCATTCTTAGCTATGGCAATCTCTTTCCTTCTCTTTAGTGGACTCCTCAAAGCATTTTTGGCTTCATCCAATTGTTGCAGTAAGAGGTGTATCTCAATCTCTTGACTCTCAGTAGACTTTCCCAACTTGTAGACTTCCATCTCAAGATCTTTTCTCCAAGTTGTAAGGCTTCTCCTAATGAGAACTAGGCTCTGATACCAATTTTTGAGATTTACAAGTGGGAATTATACTTCTAAGAGGGGGGGGGGGGGGGGGGGGGGATGAATTAGAAGTAACAAGCTTTAACCAATAAAACTTTTTAACTTAAATAAATTCATGCATGTAACATAATTAAATAACATGAAAGTAAAAGCATGCATGAAAATAATTGATACTAGATTTGATCACCTAGAAACCCTCCAAAATGAGAAAGTAAAATTGGGGTGGGGATGACACCCACAACTCTTCACTACTATAGCAATAAATTTCAACTATTAAGGCTACATATTTTTATCATTCTCATTATCTGCCCTATAAAAGGCCTGCCCTATTAAAGGCTTACAAGGATTTTTAGATCCTACCTTGTTAAAGGATTTTAACACCCTATTAGAAGTGTGCCTTGTTAAAGGACTTTAGAACACTGACTTGGAATGTCACCTTTTTAAAGGCTTTAGACAATGGCTATTAAACCAACCTATCTCCACAAGATTTCATTTTCCTTAATACAATTGTTAGAAAGTATAGTAGAATGTTTGACCTAATCACTTGCAATCTGCTATTGCTGATTTTAGATCACTATTCAATCCATTCTGATCCTTGATGATCTAATATGAAGCTATTTGTAGTACTGATACTCTGTTCTTCTAACTAATCTTGTAATCTACTAAGTCACCTTGTATGTCCTCTTAACACTTCACCCCTTGTTCCTTCTATTCTTTGTTCACTCACACTCTATTCACTCTTTTTAATTATGGGGCTTTGTCTTACTTAAAAGGTTTTCGTGACTTAAGGTTAGGTATGAATCTATGATTGAGGTTCATCCTTTTTGCCTCTTTAGTATTCCATTTTTCTTATTGGTTGCATGTTGATTACATAGGGAATCAAATAGATTCGATCTTATCTCTAATCTTCAAGATCTATCCATTATCTGGCTTGCAAAATGGTTTACATCTTAGTCTATGAAGGAAAAAACTCATATGTTGATTTTGTGTTACTTGACACTTGATAAAACTATTTCTCAGCACATACTAAAGTTCTGTATGGCTCAACCCCTGAATGTTCTTAGCATCTGTTATTCACTTGACACACATACTCGCTCGACACTATCTATTTTCTCAGCACCTGAATGACTCAATACTTACTGTCTTTCTAACTTGACACCTATTGCAACTCAACATTTTCATATATTATACTTGGTATATATTGCTAGCTTGGCATGAACTTAACAAATGGCTTAAGTGTGTTGACACTAAATTGTCAAAACCATTCTAAGATCAACAAGGTAAGCCTGCCAAGTGAGAGGGTCTATACAAGGATTCTAGCTATTAACAAGGCATATAATGATATCCTAATTATTTCCCAAATATGAATAAATAGTCTTGGCTTTGAACAAAGGTAAGGGGAGTCATCAAACCAAGTGTAAGAAATGAATTTTTCCACAAAGAAAAGGAAATCAACAAGAAATGGGTTGAAAGATAAATCATCTATAAGGATGGAATTGGTTCTTCATTGAGAAGTGAATATGGTAAAGGTGGGCTAGTTATCATTCCATGAGACAATGTACCCTTTTCAAAATATCACTAAAGAATTTGATTCCATTACTAGTCCAACTTTTTCTTGACCATTTGTATCAAAGTTCTAGCAAATTTCCTTTATACTTATGGTTCCTCTAGATGGATCTTTCCATGGCTCCTTTCCTTGAAGTGCTTTAAAAATATATTTTTCTACAAGAAAAATCCCTTGCACCCTTATATCTTTCAAACCCAAACCCCCCTTAACCTTACTCATAGTGCATTAGACCTATTTCACTACATGCTTCTATTTCTTTCCTTTTCCATTAGATCAAAGATACTTTCTAACTCATTTTTAAATATGGTTGAATTGATATTCTAAAATAACCAAATGGAGGAATGGGCATATATGTTGTAGCAGGATAATATTTTTTAACAAAATTGAATTCTACATGTACTAGAAAAAGATATTGCATGTTTAATTTTTTAAGTTTCTTATCTATTTTATCACGAATTGATAACCACATCTTTTAAATTAGGGCTAACAAAAAAGGGTGTGTTGAAATATCTTACAAAATGATTCATTTTACTCCATACTATAGGATACTTATTGAACTATTTATGGGAATGGCATTCCATCTAAGGATGATTGAAATTTAGGCAAGAAAGCCTTACTATCACAGGTCGAGTAGAAGAGCTCCATATTATCCATCAAGGCTTAAATATTATTCTCCTTTAGAGAGAGAAGTATTGTAGTGTCATTTGTGAATTGAATATCATGCAACTCTTCTTTGTTGGGAAAGGAGATACTTTTAACTTTTGAGGATAGAGAGTTGCATCTCAATATATAGTGCATTGCATCAAAATTAGGGAAAGAGAAAGGGGACAACTTTGTCTAAAAGACTTCGTGAGGTTGACTTTATCTAATTGACTTCTACTACTCCTTTGGCATCTTGCATTAAAATTCTAATCATTTTGCATAATTGTTGTGGGAATCCAAGCTCCTCAATCGTCATAAAATTAAACTCCACTCATGGTCATAGGACTTCTCAAAATAAATAAAAATCAAATAAGTTAATTTTTAAGGGAATTGAAAGAGAAAACCCTCGTAGAAAATTTATCTCCATACACTTGTGTTCTATTTGAGTTCTTCACACTACATTTTTTATCTCAATATGATTACAAATATTTTTAGGCTTGGATTGTAGTGGCTATTTGGATTGATGACAACACTCCTATTTAGTTTTATATCAATGTGTGAGAGAATATTTTAGAATATTTTTTCATGTTCCCTAATTATAAAATAATCTCTTTTTTCTCATAATATTGGAGATTCTCAAAAATGGTTTGCATCTACTCTTTCATCACCTTTTACATCCTAATTTGTCCCATTTTCTCATTTTACTAGCTTCATTCTTTTGGCCAACTTGTTCATCATTTTGACTTATTTCTCAATGTCATTTGGATATCTTTTAACATATTATTTATCATTAGCAACCCTTTTTGAATTAGACCCAAATCACCTCAAAATTAATTCAAAATCATTTCAATGTCATCATTGTCAATCCTTTTAGGCATTGTTACATCTTTCAATGCCTTATCAACATTCATTACTTCATATCATGTCTCATTGGCATGTCACCATTTCATCAGTTCAACCCTTGGCATTGTCACATCCCTCAGTGCCTTGGCATCATTTCTCATCAATTTGATTGTAATGTCCCTTATCTAATTATCTTAGAATTGAGAACAAATACCTTGATATCTTTCTTCTCACTAAAGTTTATTATTTCTAATGTCACCTATTGACTCTTTTCCTTGTGGGATTTGATATCTTTACTCTTTGATGATCCTATTATTATTCCTTTTTATAATATTTAATATGATATATTTTTGTTGGGTCTTATTTCTCCATATGCATTGAGGTGATATTTTCTCAAATATGTTCTTTCCCTCTTGATCCATAATTCTATGTGCATTGATCACACCTTTTTTTGATATAATAATAAAGACTATCCCATTTTATCCTTATCTCTAGAGCCAAGAATATTTATGAGTGTGGAAGATATGATTTACTAGAATTTCCTATAGAATTGTTATGTATGCACAAAGTTATGGATCCCTAACTAAGACTATTGCATATAACTTTAATGATTGGTTCAAATAGAATAAATTAATGCTTAATGTCCACCATGATCTCTGACATCTCATGTATGGAAATTTAGTATATATGAAAATCGTCTCTTACAAATATTTCTTACACTTATAGTTCTATTTTGTATGTGAATAATGATAATCATTTTTATCATGACAATCATTTTTATCACCTATATGTAATCTTTTCATAAATATAAATTCTATGTGTATATGTTTTTTGTGTATCTCCTTTACCATTTTAATATTTACAAGTCTTGTATTAATTATGTGCCTAGTTATCAAGTATAGATTACAAATCACACAATTGTGGCTATATGAACATGGTTTGACAGGACTTCTTTAGATAGTGTTCATACAAGATGTTTTTCAACTTGAACTTCCTTCTAACTTGTTGAAATTACATTTGACCATATTATGTTAGGATTCGTAGTTAACTATATACAAGGGAATATTTACTGAATCATGTACTGATTGTTGTTCCTAATACTTTATTTATCATAATTTGATGTACCTTGTAAAGTCATCTATGTTTATGGAGAGAGTAACTTGCTTGGGAGTTTAATATTTTTCAATTTAAGCTTAAAATTTTGATCCATCATTTTTGCATAGAAATGAAGCACTCAAAATTATATGCCATCAATTTCTCACTATATTCCTTCTTATTCTCTGTAGGTTTATGATCTTGATGGTTACTTTTCTATAATCATAAGATGACTAACAATGATCTACTAGATGACAATAACATCTACTTTGATTCACATGCCAATGTTTTTGACCCAAGGTGTATGAGGCTTGCTTTGGTCTTTATGTTCTTATTTAAGCTCATGTAGCAATGATTGCTATTTTATATGGTGTATTTTCCTTAGACCCCACCAAAACCTTCTCTATTTGTTGTGTAATATTGTTGCTTGTATTCATCATTATGCTATAACTTACTCTCTATTTGTTGGATACAATTTTCTAATTGTGTATTGTCTTTGATGTTACAAAAATGTCATATTAGTTGTTAGTGTGTTCTTTTCGAGCTCACTTGGTTAGCAAGGCAATTTTCCTTGTCTACCAAGCATTCCTGGAGATTACTCTACATAGACAATGTTTACCGAGCTCACTCGGGCATCAAAGGAAAATATGGCAGAAAGCAGTATTAACTAAGTTCTCATGGTTAACAAAGAAAATTTGGTTAGAGTTAATGTTCATTGAGTTCACTCAGTTTCCAAAGGATTTTTCGAGTTCACAGTGTTAACCAAGATTTTGTTGGTTAATACAGGAAATCATTTTAGGATCAGTGTTTATTGAGTAGGGTTGGCCAATGAAAGATTTTGTTAATTTTGAGAAATGAAGTTTAATTATTTCAAGTATTGATTCCAGCCGAATGTGGTAATAATTATTGGTCATTGTAATTTGTAATTAAGCCAACTTGATAATCTAAATGGTATAAATGAAAGGTCAAGTTGAGATTCTAGTGTGTATGAAAGAGAATGCAAGTGTTTTGATTGATAAAGAAGGCAAGTGTAAGCGAATTTGAAGGATGGTCAAATATCCTTGAGGAGCAGCAAAGTTGTATTCGATCAAGAAGGATCTAGCATGAAAAAAAATAGAGATTTGTAATCAGAAATTTAGTTGCTTCTCATTTAGGTCATTTCATTGTTACTTTCTTACCATTTTAGTAGTGATTCCAAAATCTCTTAACAAAGTTGGTTTAACAACCAATTATAAATCCTCTAACAAGGTGACAATTCTATTGAATTTTTTTAAGACCTCTTGCAAGGCCACTCCTAATAGGGTGGTTAAATCCTCTAACAAGGTCACACCTAATAGTGTGTTTTGTAACCTTTAACTAGGTTGGCTCCTAACGGGGCTCACTTTAGAAGAGTGAAAATTAGTAGCTAGTTACTTGGTGGTTTTTCCCGTATTGGGTTTCCACATTAAATCTAGTGTCTCATGTGTTCATGTTATTTAGTAATAAGTAGATCACACTGCTTTTATCGAGTTACAACAATTTCTGTGTGTTTATTGAATAACAACAATAATCAATTTTATTGTTAACATCCAAGAGATCTAAAATGTTTTTGTGGTAACTGATTCACTCCCCCTCTTAGTTACTCCATCTATATTTCCAACAATTGGTATTAGAGCTTTTGGTGCTTGCAAGAAAGGTTTCAAGGACCTAAGCTAAAGATCAGGATGTCTTACAAGAGAGAAATTTCAAGGCTTAACAAAGATAACTTTTCAACATTGCAGGGTCTCATGAGACTTCATCTAGCTTCCATTGGTGATTTAGGATTGAAATACCTTTATGAAGAATACAAAAATCCATCTAGTACATTATCTATTGGTGACATTGTTGAGAAGAAGACTCATAACACCATGATGATAGACATTGCATCTGCTCTAAGTTATGAGGAATTTGATGATATCAAGGACTACAAAACTGCCTTTGAAATGTGGAACAAGCTAAAAGACATCTATGGTGGTGATGAAAATGTGAGGAGAGCCAAAGTAGAAAGCGTTAGAGGACAATTTGATTAGATGAGAGTGAGAGAAGATGAAAACATTGCCAAATATGTTGAAAGGATCAAAGTAAGTGTCAATGCAATCAAAGCTTTTTTAGGAGAGATCAAGGAAGAAACTATTGTAGGTAAAGTTCTTAGAACATTGCTTCCCATTTATGCAATTAGAGTATCTACAATTCAAGAAAGAAGGTGTGGGACAAATCATAAGATAACTTTGGATACCTTAGTAGGAAGATTGACAACCTTTGAGCTAGATAACTATGCCAATTATGTTTCGAGCTTTCACTTAAAGAAAAAGGCAAGAACATAAAGGACACTCAGTTACAAAGTGAAGAAGAATCAGAGGAAAGTTCTAATATTGATCTTCAAGTTGTTGAAGCTCTACTTGCAAGGAAATATTCTAGAGGTAGAGGAAAATACAAAGGTAAAGGTCCCCTAATCTATTTTTCATGTGAAGAAATTGGTCATATTGCAACTAGGTGCCTTAACAAAGAAAGCAAGGATGAGAAGAAAGGTCAGAAGTGAAATGGCAAGAAAGATTTCAAAAATCACAAATTATTCAAGGATAAAGGTAAGAAGACATGTTTTATGGCTAAAGATTCTGATAACGGTGAAGATGAAATAGTTTACATTGCTGTGAAAGATGAGTTTGATGATGATGATGAAGGAGATAAGATGTCACTTATCTCTCATGTGAGAAAAAATGATATATGGATCATAGATAGTGGATGTTCACATCATATGACTGGTGACAAAACAAAGTTTGAACACTTTGAAGACTATGATGGTGGTAGTGTAAGGTTTGAAAATAATGAACTTTGTTGCATAAAAGGGAGAGGTTGAATCTCATTAACCAAAGAATTTGTATGTGACAATGCCTATTGGGTTGAAGGATTAAAACATAATATGTTGAGTGTAGAATAGCTAATCAACATTGGATTCAAGGTGGAATTCATGCTTGACAAGGCAAGACTATTGGATGACAAAGGAAAACTGATTGGATCAGCCAAACAAACAAAAGGTAACTTGTTTTATCTTGATCTTGGTGAGTGCTCATGTTTTATTACTCAAGTTGAAGAAAGTTGGTCATGGCACAAAAGGTTATTTCATGTAAATTTAGATAACATGGTGAAAATAAGAAAATTCAGGAAAGTAAGAGGCATTCCTAGTTTGAAGAAACTTGATGTTGGTCTATGCAAGAATTGTTAGATTGGAAAAAATGGAAAAGACTAGCTTTAAAAGAAAAAACTATCAATGTGAAGATATCTTGGACATTGTGCATACTAATTTGTGTGGACCTATTGGAATTGAGAGCTATTGTGGAGAAAAATTCTTTATTCTTTTTGTTGATGACTACTCTAGAACGATGACTGTTATGTATTTGAGAAAGAAGTAAGAGGCATTTGAAAAATTCAAATGGTATTTGGCAAGATTAGAGAAGGAAATAGGGAAAAGATTGAAATGCTTAAGGTTAGATAGAGGTGGTGAATTTATCTCCAATGAATTCAATAAATTTTGCATTAAAAGAGGAATTAAAAGACAAGTATTAGCCCCTAGAACTCCTAAGAAAAATAGAATAGCTGAATGGAGAAATAGATCTATCATGGATTGTGCAAGGACTCTAATGATTGAAAAGAACATTGCTATCAAATACTGGAAGGAAGCTATCAGCACTATATTTCATACCTTAAACCAAGTATAGTTGAAGAAGGACTCATATAAAACACCTTATGAATTATGGTATGGCTATAAACCCAATATAAGTTATCTAAAAGTATTTAAAAGTAAATGTTATATCTTGAAAGAATCTAGAAAAGGAAAATTTGATGTGAAAGGTGATGAAGGTATATTTTTAGGATATTCTTGCAAGAGTAAGGCATATAGATGTTTGAATTTTTCTACTCATAAAATCATAGAAAGTGCACATGTGAGCATTGATGAGTTTGTAGAAAGGAATTAAGAAGAAAGAAAAAAGGAACCAGAGGATTACAAGAGATTTGTTTACATTAAACTTGATACATTTCTAGACACATTTGTCAATCAGGAGACTTCTACTCCCGAGTCTTCCTCAGTCACCAAGTTACAAGAAGTTAAAACTGAGTCACAAGGACCTGAGTCACACTCTGAAGCTACTGAGCCAATGCCTACCAAGTTTGAGCAACCAGAACCTAAAGTTGAAGTTCAAGAGGATGACAATGCAATTCATTCAAAAGGTAAGGAACCTGTACTTGCTAAGTACATCAGGAGGCATCATGCACCAAATAAAATTATTGGAGATAAGTCAGAAGGTACTATGACAAGAAGTAAGCTAAAAGGTACATGTTTATTGCTAATTTTGAACCTAGAAATGTCAAAGATGCATTGGAAAATGAAAGTTGGATTGAGGCTATGAATGAAGAGATATAGAAAATAGAGAAGAAAAAAACCTGGGCTCTTGTACGTAGGCCTAAAGATAAAAATGTGATTGGAACAAAATGAGTATTCAAAAATAAGTTGAATGAAGATGGTAAGGTATCAAGAAACAAATCTAGATTGGTGTGTAAAGGATATTCTCAAGAAGAAGGCATTGAATATGGAGAACATTTTTCTCTTGTTGCAAGATTGGAAGGTGTCAAGACCTTACTTGCATATGCAACACATAAAAGACAAGGTATATCAGATAGATGTTAAATTTTCATTTCTCAATGGTATTCTTGATGAAGAAGTCTACATTGAAAAATTTGAAGGTTTTGTTGATGTAGACAAAAGGGACATAGTCTGCAAATTACACAAAGCTTTGTATGGTCTGAAACAAGCTCCTAGAGCATGGTATGAGAGATTGCATAACTACCTTATTCAAATTGGTTTTTAGAGAACTAATGATAACAATAGTTTGTGCATTAAGGAAGGACCAGATAACAAGATTGTTTTGGTAGAAATATTTGTGGATGATACTTTATTTATAGGGAATGATGATCTATGCATATAATTTTCAAAGAAAATGAACAAAGAATTTGAAATGTCTATGTTTGGTCAAATTAAGTTCTTTGTTGGTCTTCAAATAAAACAAAGCAAGAATGGTATCTACATCACTCAGTTTGAATATATCAAGGAGATACTCAAAAAGTTTGGTATGGAAGATTCAAAACCAGTTGGAACCCCCATGTGTACTAGATTAAAGCTTACCAAAGATGATGACTCAAAAAAGGTAGATCAAACTTTATATAGATCAATGATTGGAAAATTATAGTATGTAGTTCATACAAGGCCTGATATTGCTCTTGTAGTTGGTATAGTGGCAAGATTCTTGGCAAAACCTAGAGAAAATTATATGATGGCAATCAAAAGAATCTTGAGATACTTGAAAGGTACTGAAGATTACAGCTTATGGTATAAACTTGGAGGAAATCTAGACTTAAAAAGTGTTTACTGATGTTGATTGGGTAGGAAACATTGATGATAGAAAGAATACAAGTGGTGGAGCATTCTTTCTTGGTAAAAAGTTGGTATGTTGGACAAGCAAAAAGAAAAATTGCACATCCTAATCTACAACAGAAGCAAAATATGTTGTAGCAATAGTAAATTGTTCTAATATAGTTTGGTTTAAATAGTTGTTGGAAGGCATGAAGGTTGAGATCAAAGAACCAATTTTCATGTTTTGTGATAATACAAGTGCAATTAACATATCAAAGAATTTGGTGATGCATTCCAAAACCAAGCACATTTCTATAAAACACCACTTTGTCAGAGAATTGGTGTAGGATAAAGAAATCAGATTGGAATATGTCCATACAAAATAATAGATTGCAAACATATTCACCAAGACATTACCTAAGGATGCATTCTTTTATCTAAGAGGTAAGTTAGGGGTCAGTCCCCTATCTGAAGCTCACTAAAATAAAGTTTTAGTGATGCATCAATAGGAACTAAGTTGAAGATCTATCAGTTGATGCAACATAGTGAAAAGATTATTGCATATGAATCAATAATCAAGGTACATTGATACTCATTTGGTATGTGTTGTCTTTGGCATGTGTTGTCAAAGAGAGAGAGTTTACTACCATATCTTTCTAAAATTGTGATAAGGAAGAAGCCATGTAATTCCTTCATAGAGGGAGATTACTGCATTAGAGAAGTTTGTCGCATAAAATCTAAGAGGAGAAACTTTCTATCAAAGAAAGACTTTTTTTCAAATTTCATTATGCTATGACATGTTGTGTTGCCGTCAATGCCAAAGAGGGAGATTGTTGGATATAATTGTCTAATTGTGTGTTGTCTTTGATGTTACACAAATGTAATATCAGTTGTTAGTCTATGCTTATTGAGCTCACTTGGTCAGCAAGGCAATTTTCATTATCTACTAAGCATTCCTAGAGATTACTTTGAGTAGACAGTGTCTACTGAGCTCACTCAGGCGTCGAAGGAAAATATGGCAAAAAGTAGTGTTAATCGAGTTCTCATGGTTAACAAAGTAAAGTTGGTCAGAGTTAGTGTTCACCAAGTTCACTTAGTTTCCAAAGAATTTTGCAATTTTGCAGTATTAACAAAGCTTCTATTGGTTAACACAAGAAATCATTTCAGGATCAGTGTTTATCAAGTAGGGTTGGCCAATGAAGGATTTTGTTAATTTTGAGAAATGAAGTTTAATTATTTCAAGTATTAATTCCAGCCAACTATGGTAATAATTATTGGTCATTGTAATTTGTAATTGAGCCAACTTGATAATCTAAATGATATAAATGAAAGGTCAAGTTGAGATTCTAGTGTGTATGAAAGAGAATGCAAGTGTTTTGATTGGTAGAGAAGGCAAGTGTGAGTGAATTTGAAGGATGGTTAGATATCCTTGAGTAGTAACAAAGTTGTATTCGATCAGGAAGGATCTAGCATGAAGTAGAAAAAAGATCTATAATTAGCAATTTAGTTGCATCTCATTTAGGTCATTTCATTGTTACTTTCTTACCATTCTAGCAGTGATTCCAAAATCTCTTAGCAAAGTTGGTTTAATAGCCAGTTGTAAATCCTATGACAAGGTGACAATTCTATTGAATTGTTTTAAGACCTCTTGCAAGGCTACTCCTAATAGGGTGATTAAATCCTCTAACAAGGTCACACTTAATAGTGTGTTTTGTAACCTTTAACCAGGTTGGTTCCTAATAGGGCTCACTTCAGAAGAGTGAAAATCAATAGCTAGTTACTTGGTGGTTTTTCCCATATTGGGTTTCCACGTTAAATTTGGTGTTTCATGTGTCCATGTTATTTCTTTTTATTTCTTTTATGCTTGCATGTTAATCACTGTGGATGTTTAAGATCAATAATAAGTAGTTCACACTACTTTTATCGAGTTACATCAATTTTTTTGTGTTTATCGAATAATAGCAGTAATCAGTTTTATTGTTAACATCCAAGGGATTTGAAATGTTTTTGTGGTAACTGATTTATCCCCCCTCTCGGTTACTCCATCTATATTTCCAACACTATTATCATGCAATCTACAAACAATGTATATAGACTGGGCCATCTTTACTACATCCTCCTTGTACAAATGACAATCCTCCTATATGGATTGTGATGAATATTTGATAGACTATGAAATACTCTCCTCTTCTAATGTCATGCTCCAGCTTTCATTGCTTGGATATTGATCCTTATGCTGCCCCTTTGTTTGTCCAACATTCTCCATAAAATGTTCAATCTCTCCCCTCCATATATATAATATTTTGTATGAGTCACGACCCTTCATTTAGTTGCAAATATATTTTGTTTAATATAAATCTCAAGATTAGTATTATTGAATAAAATATGTAGTATTTATAGTTTATTGGATATTATTTAATATTTTTAATGATTATTATGTATTATATATTTAAATGAATAGTATACATATTTTTATTAATAATATATTTATATTATTAATATATCACATCTTTTCATTTTTATAATAGTGGTAATTCATTCATCAATTTATAAAAATAATTGATTATTATCAATGTTTACTTTATTATTATTAATATGTAATTAATATGTTATTAAGTTTATTTATTTATTTGTATTATAGATATGTCGAATTTGATCTCTAGATACGGGACATGACATTGATCCTTGACACTATTGAGTCCTTCCGTGTTTGATCATATCCTTCTCTTATCAATTTAATAGTCTTGATAGAGTCTATTGATGTTATTATGATCAATTATGTCAATCAATTTTAGTCAATCTATGACATTTGTAAAGTTTCTTAAATGTTATGTATCATCAATCCTTGTCATGTGTCCTTGACAAGTTGTCAATTTCTCTCATTCATCTGACATCATTTATTTCATCAATTTGATCATGTCCTTGATCATTTCCAATATCATCACATTCAATTTTTATTTTCATAATGATCCTTTAATAGAGTTATTCCTTGTAGTTATTTAATCATTTTGGCTAATTATTTTTATAAATTTTCCCTATAGGGATAAATAACCCATGGTTTATTCCTATGTCCTAATCATTTAATCCATTTCATCTTATTAATTCCTCCTCTTTAATTATTTCCAATTAATTAATATGTATTAATTAATTGTCTAAGTTATGTGATTTTTTAGAATTTCCTATTTCCCAAATTCTAATTTCCATTTTGAGTGAATTACATGAGTTTTTGAAATTAAAATTCCAACTCTTGCATTTTCCCACTAATTGTGCTTCCACTTCCTATTTCTAGCTTCCCATTCTTACACCTTCCCTTTAATTTTTCACTTGCTCTACCAAATGTTTTTGCATGTTTATATGCACATCTCTTACAATTTGTCATAATGTGCTATTTTATGATATAGTTTCTAATTTAAATCTTTTAATCATGGCAGTTTTTTAAGTTGTGCAATTTAACTATGATAAATGTCTAACTACACACTTTCCTTCCAATTTTGCATTCGACTCTCAAATCCTATAAATTGAGCCTCTTTGGACATATTTTGCTAACCACATTTTCCTAGTATTCTCACTATCTTGCCATTTTGCCATTATCATATCATAATCATTTTGCTAGAATTTTGTAGGTACATCTTGTCAAGATCAAGAGCTACATTTTATGCAATTTATGGTTCTCTCATTTATGCATTTTTGCCCTTTTTCTACTTTGACACATATAATTCACATGGTTTTAGATCAATGGGTTGTGTTCATTCTTAATCCAATTATCAAAAAGTGTGTAGTGATGCTATAGTTTTTGATTAGATAAACAGGTTTTACAAGGACCGTGAAACCCAAGAGTTAAAACATTAACAAGGTTGATAATAAGTGTGAAAAGCCCAGCCAAAAAAGTTCTAGTTCAAAGGTTGAAAATAAGCACAAGGCCCAGTCGAAAGACAAAAACCAAAGAAAAGGCCAGGAACAAAAATAGCATGAAATAACTAGGGGAAAAGCCCTTACAAAAAGCCAAAAAAAGGCACAGAAAGAAACAAAAGAATAGGCAGGGGATTAGTCCTCGTTCTTTCTCTCCAGGTCTTGCATGACCTGAGATACCTCATAGGCCATCTTGTTCTCCTCTGCCTCTTGCTGGAGCATTCTTTGATCATCCTAGTCCTGACCATTTTTGATGTTGTCCTTTGCGGTGTCAACCCCCATTCTAGCTTCTTCTTTGTCTTTGCCATCCTCATCATCCTTCATAACTCTGTCTTTGATCCAACCTGTTAAGGGTATGATGTTGTTGTTAATGGAGGTTAGCATCAAAATCATCTAATTCGAGAGATTATGATTGTAGATTTTGAGGGTATTGATCCTTCTCTTCGCCAGACTAAGCCTCTCACTGTTGTCATCTCTTTTATCAAAGTCCGCTCCATTCCTTTTATTCTCCATATGACCCACCTGCTCTTTGACCTCCTCTAACTCATGGAAAAGCCACTTGATTGATCTAAAGTTATCAATCATGCTATTGCTAGCATTGTTCAAGAGATTTAGCTTGATTTTCCTAGCTTTTTCCAAAATAGCCACAATAGCCAAGTCAATGAGTTCTTCAAGCCTTGTCTCTTCTTAGTTATCCACAAGGACCTGCAAGATCATAGCCTCTCTAAAAATGCCCATCTTCAAGGTCTTGACTTTAAAGTTTTCCCAAGCTTTCCTCCTATTATTTAGGTGCACCTCCCCACCCTTGGCCTCAGAATCCAAATTTTGTTCCTCAGGTTGTGCATGAATATGGATAGGTGAAAGAGGCATCGAAGACATGTCCCAATCTTGCTGCATAATCTCCTCCTCCAGACCCTCCCTCTTGTGTTTCTTCCCTCCCCGATCCTCCTTAATTTCCTCCTACATCTCCTCTACTGGGGGTGATGGAGGAAGGCGAGTTCTTGACTTGATGGGTGGCTTTTTTATTAGCAGATGAAATCACATCATCCTTAGAGCTAAAGCTCTGGATGTCATCCAAGTCTGAAGAGTAGCTAGAGCTACCAGAGGTCACATTCTCAATCTAAGGGGGATCCTTGCTTATAGTCTGAGCCTTAAACTGCTCATAAATAAGCAACAAGAACCCCTCATGCAACATGGGGTTATCAGAGGGCTTCTTTTTGAAACTAACCACCGCCTTGCTCAAAGAAGAAAACAAGTAAGAAGGAAAATAAATTTTACGGCTGCGTCAAAAATGATTCAAAAGAACAAAGTGGTGGGTACGAGCCCTATCAAACCTAGGGTCCAAAGTAATATACTCTATAATAGCTCTCTGAAACATTCCTCCACAGTTTCTTCATGGTGTCAGGAACATAGTATGTGTCAATCTTCTTCAGGGCATTCAGCTCCTTCTCATCCTTAACAAAATCTCGCACAACATTAGCCAAGAGCTTCTTGTCCTTGAAAAACTTAAAACCCTTAATCGATATTTCAGCAATAGTCAAAATCACCTCCTCAGTGATCATGAAAGAAATCCCATTCACCTTCACTTTGCCATCCTTCCATGAACCAATCATATTATTAGTCACCTCTTGATCAAAGCCATGCAATTTTGTTATGTATCTGGTAATCTCGCCAAGATCCAGCTACTCCCAAACTTTTTCCCTTCTCTTCCATTTCTCAATTTCGACCATTGGCTCCTTTCTACACCTTTTGCCAACCATATTTGTACTCTGTGCACCCTCAATTCTCATATGCACCTCGCACTGCAATAGATTGGAACCTTTGTGACTAAGCAGAATGTAGAAAGAATTAACCCTTATGTTGCTCCTATAGTAAATGTAATAATCGACCCACAAAGCATGTCAACTAGTTTGTAATAAATTGCAGCAATTACAATTTCCCATGTTAACTTTTTGGGAAGTACCCTTTACCCTTAATCCATTCATACTCATAGTTGCAAGTTGATCTTCTTCGTACTTCCTTGGATCTTGTCTAGATCGATCAAGCTTTTAACATCTATCAACAAAGTATTTTTGGGATTCCATGTCATAATTTGGCTTGCATCGACCTTGATATTTACAAACTTGTCAGTGATCGGGTTAGCTTCCTTAAAAATATGAGTGACGTGGACTCTGCTGAATTTGGCAAGAGTCTCATGGGTCTCATCAATAAGATTCGCAATCGACCATGATGGCTGAGAGTTGTCATTGATACATTTTATTATGTTGTTCAAGTCCCCTTCAAGCCAAAGATTAGTGACACCAATTTCAAAACCTAGTTTGACAACATTACATGTAGCATTTGCTTCCGCAAAGTGGTTGGTTTGATAACCCAACGGGAGGGAAAAAGCTGTAATCCCATCTCCATTTTCATTCCTTATTATGCCTCCACTTCTCGAAGAGCTAGGATTTCCCTTGGATGCTCCATCAAATTTGGCTTTATGCCATCCTTCTGGGGGGAGAAACCATTTGGATTCTTATCTTTTCATCTTTCTGTCTTTTGCCTTCTCTTTTTTTTTGCCACCTAATTCAATATCTCCCCCTTTCCTTACTAAATAGTTGTCCTTTATGTTTGCAAAATTTTTCTTTCCTATCACTTTAGCCAGCTCCTCTTTATCTCTAAAGATTCTATTATTTCTCTCCTTTTAGATGGTCCAACAAAAATGAGGCAGGATCCAGGAACTTAATTCCTGAAGTTGAGACCCATTGAACATACACTTCCATTGATAGAAGAGATCTAGGAGGTTAAAAGGCACACACCAGCTGAATCCCAAGTCTTGGGTGAGGGAAACCCAAACCTCCCTAGAGAAAGAGAAATGAATGAACAAATGATTGCCAGTCTTTGTCTAATATTTACATAACTCACATCTGCTAGGCATAATATGACCTCTTTTTATGAGATTATCTTGGGTGAGGATTTTTTCTTGTAGAGCCAGCTAATAGAACATATTAATTTTTGGAATGAGGCCAGGAATCCAAGCCCTCGACCAAGGAGGAATCTCTTTTAATCTCCAAAGGGCCAAGTACCCAAAGGTAGTAGTATATTGCCCATTAGATTATCTCCCCAGACCAACTCATCCTTATTGTTATTTAGGGCCATAGAGTTAAGAATAATCATAATAGGATTAAGATCTTCAGAGATGACAGAAAGGTTTATCCATCCCTGGTCATTCATATAGTTACTAACTTTTTGCCCAAAACGGTTGATGCAGTCATTCATCTAGACCTCATAGATGGGGTTGTTCATAAGGGGGCCTTGAATGAGCTAGCTATCGAACCAGAACTAGATATCCTCCCCATTTCCCAGTTTCCAAGAAACTCTAGAATTAGCCAGGTCCCTGGCTTTTAAAAAACTATTCCAAACAGCAGATCCTCTTGGAATATCTTTGCTGAAGAGGGTAAACTATTTAGAGGGTTTCTTAATATAATTATTTTCCAAGATGTCTCTCCATTCACCCGTGCTGCTGAAGATACGCCATATTTGCTTAACCAAAAGAGCCTTGTTAAGGTGAGTTAGCTTCCTGATGCCTAGACCCCCGTATTTCTTTGGGAGGTAGACTTTTTCCCAAGCAACAAGAGGATACCTTTTATTATTTTTAGCCCCCATCCATAAGAAGTCTCTCTAAATTTTTTCCATTCTCTCAAAAAATTTCACAGGGATCACAAAGAGGCTCAAAGCATAGACAGGCAAGTTCTGTAGGGTGGATTTAACCAGTTGGCATTTTCCAGCTTGGCTAAGAGAGGCCTCTTTCCAGTCAACCCGTTTCTTACTAAATCTATCCATAATGTCATTCTAGAAAGAATCAGGAGGATTCATGCCCAAAGGAAGCCCAAGATAGGTAGAGGGAAGCTTCCCTACACTACATCTAAGGATTCTGGAGATTTTCTTCTGTCTGTCCTGAAGGGTGCTGATAAAGAAAATAGAGCTCTTATCCTAGTTGATGAGCTACCCTGACCCTCTGGAGTAGATATCCAAGTTGTCCTTCATAGCTTTAGCTTCCTTAATAGAAGCCTCCCCTCCCATAATGGTATCACCAACAAATTTCTGATGAGAAAAAGGGGCACTTTTAGAAGAAGGTTTAAAACCTTTGATTCTCCCTTCCTTCTTATACTTCTCAATAAGTCTTCCTAAACATTTTGCCAAGATAATGAAGAGAATAGGCAAAAGAGGACCCCCCTGACGAAGGCCATGAGAGGGTTTGAAAAAATTAGAGGGGGATCCATTCACTAAAATTGCAAGAGAAGAAGTAGACACCAACTGAGATATTAGCTTACAAGTTTTGTCATCAAACCCAAAAGCCTTGAGCACTCTATCCAGGAAAGACCAGTCGACTCTATCATAGGCTTTAGAAAGGTCCAGTTTAAGTAGCATCCCTTCTCTTTTTCTAGCTTCCATGGAGTGAATCACTTCATGCACGATCATTATGGAGTCTAAAATTTTTCTATCCAAGACAAAACTAGTTTGCTGATGAGAAATAATCAATGGGAGGAGATTGAGCAACCTGGAAGTAAGAACCTTCAAAATAATCTTATAGAAAGAATTGCAAAGACTAATAGGTCTAAACTTGTCCAAGGAATTGGCTCTAGGAATTTTAGGAATGAGAACTTTAAAAGTAGAGTTTATCTCCTTAAGAATGCTTCTAGCCCCAAAGAATTCCTAAACAGCCTAAACCACATCCTTCCTCAAAACAGGCCAAAACAATTGGAAAAAGAAAGATGGGAAGCCATTAGGACCAGGGGATATATTAGCTGACAGAGAGAAGAGAGCTTCTTTAACTTCCGTCTCAGAGGGAATGACACGAAGCAGTTTATTATGGTGAGGAAGGATGACCTTAGGGATACAAGAGACAATGTCATCCTAATCTGCTATGGAAAGCAAAGGATCCCAAGACAACAAGGAATAGAAAAAAGAGACAACCTCTGATGATATTTCCTCATCCTTGGTTAGCAATCCTTGACCTTTCTTTAAACCTATAATTTTGTTGTTTGAATGGTGTTTAAGAGTGGTGAGATGAAAAAACTTTGTATTTTGATCTCCCTCTTTGAGCCAGTTTACCCTAGATCTTTGTCTCCAGAACTTCTCCTCTTTACTGATAATATTGTGTAAATCTGATAGGATAGACAACTCAACCATCCTGTTTAACTCGTCATACCCTTCCTCCTAAATTGAGGTTTGGATAGCAGAAATATTATCGGTTAGGATTTCCTTCTCAAAGAAAATATGGCCAAAATCTAACTTGTTCCAAGCTTTAACCATCCTTTTAACGTTGCTAAGTTTTCTTGCTACCCTATACATAGTTGTGCCTTCCACATCAATACTCCACCAGAGCTTAATCTTGTCTAAAAGGTCAGGGTGGGAGGTCCACATTTTTTCAAAATGAAAAGGGGGAGGCCTTTTGGGGCCTATAGGAATAATCGAAAGGGAAATAGGGGAGTGGTCAGAACCCACTCTGGGAAAAATAGCTAATTTGCAAGAGGTCTTTAGCCAATCAGGATCAATAAGAGCTCTATCTAATCTGACCTGAATATAGTCTTAACCAATGCATTTATTTGACCAAGTAAAGGAACCTCCCATGAGGTCCATATCCAAAAAATCCAAACCATTAATGAATTTTGCAAGGTCAGTTTTGCTTTCCCAGTCCGGAGGCAGACCTCCCTTCTCCTCCTCATCCAACAGTGGAGTATTAAAGTCACCCATAGTAATTCCTTTCTTTAAATTTTTGCTTTGCACTAGACTTTGAGCTCTAGTCTAGTAATTCTTTCTTTCTCTCTTATTGTTAGGAGCATATAAGTTCATCAGGAACCAGCAATCATTTGAAAGGAAATGAAAAACTTTGCACATAAGAATATTACCATCATTGTAGACCGCTTCCATTCTAAAATTTTTGGTATTAAAAAGGGTCAGCAGACCCCCTAAGGCACCATCAGAGTCTGAAGCCTCCCCACTCATCAAGTTGCTAAAATTAATCTTCCCCAAAAAATCCTTTTTCATCTTAGTTTCCTGGATCATCAAGATGTATGGTCTTTGATCTCTTATCAGGTTCCTGATAATTTCTTTTTTATGGGCTGCATTAAGGCCCCTAATATTCCATGATATGATCTTCATGATTAATTCTTGGAACACTCCTGAAGAGTTCTTTGGCATCCATTCACCAAGCTTCTTTTGGTCTCTTCATCTCTGGCTTCCTTCTCAGATTTTTTGCCTCTTTTGGCTGCTGAGCCCACATCCAGTTTGCAGCTACTTCTAGTATCCACCGGAGAGGCCTGCGATGGTCCTCTAACATTTTTCTTCTTGGGCTTTGGGAAAAGAAGAACCTGACCCTTCATACCAAAATTCAATGACCTAGAAGCCTTGAGGGCAGTCTTAGGGTTGGTTGGAAGACCCTCCCACTGGTCTAGTTCCTTAACCAAAAAATCCAACTTTCCTATGCTCCCTCCAGCTAAAGAGGAGACAATATTTTCCTCTGGGTCTTGATAGATGATAATATCCTTGTTAACTCTATCATTTTCCACCTCTAAGGGAGCCGAGGCCAGCCTACCCTCAAAAAGTGGAGACCTTAATAGTACCACAACTTGAGCATCCTGCTATGGGGATTTATTTCCTTCCTCAATTCTAGAATCCAACCTTCCCTCAGCCAAAGCACCCTCAGTCAATTAGGAATGAACAATAGTTTGCTTCTCCCTAAAGAGAAGAGAGGAGATTGGGGCCAATTTCAATAGCTCCACCTGAGGACCCGTCTTATCTTTTGTGCCCTGAGGAAAAGTTGATTTGGATGGTAGCATTTGATTAACCTTTGTTGAAACTTCTACCTCCTTAATATTCACCAAAAGTGGACCCTTCTAGCCTTGCTTTGTGGTCTTTTTCCTCTAGACTTCCTTGACCCTAACAAGAGAAGCCACAGAGGGATTCTTCTTCTTAACTAGCTTTGCTTTGGGGCATTGAAAAGCTTTATGACCTATCTTAAAATAATGGTAACATCCAAATGGGACACTCTCATAATCCAACTTCTGAATATGAGTTCCAAGTTTGGACTGAAAGCACACCACTTCAAGAAAATCATCCCCTTCTCTAACACCTATATAGATCCTTGCATAGGTTAGCCTGCTCTTAGAAGTAGTAGTTGGGTCTATGGAGAGAAGCTCTCCAAAAGAACTGGCCACACCCAAAAACACATCCTCACTCCAGAATTCCAAGGGCAGCTTAGGGAGTCTAACCCATACTGAAGCTTGCTGAAAGAATGATTCATTTAAATCCAATTCGGAGGACCATTTTTGCAGCACCAGGGTAGCTCTTCCAATGGTCTAGGGTCCTTTACATAGGATGTCAGCCATATCCTCTTTATAGGTGAATTCAAAAGAAAGAAACCCCTTAGCCATAGCTATAACACTAACCTACCCTTTCAGACTCCATTTCTTTGATGTAAAGGACTGGACAACATCAATGTTTGGTCTCTGACCCATAAAATTTCCCACAAGATTAGCAACCATCGTAGCTATGCTATGTTGTAGTGATGCTATAGTTGCAATAAAGGGAGTAGATTATTATTTTTAAATGATCCTTCTTTAATTGTTCTATTTAATCAAATGAAGTTACTATTAGAGTAATTAGATATTTTTTAATTTACTCTAGTTTTCTTAAGCTAAAATTTAGGCATATAATAATTAATTCTTTTATTAAATATTATCATGCGACCTAGATTAGACCTTTTTAGGGTTTCAATCTCCTTTGTAAGGATGATCTCTTATTGTAAACATTGATTCACTTTTGATAATAAAAATTTCTCTTTTTGCTCATCAAGAATGTCTAATCTATGGATCTGGCAATTCTAGCCTCCATAGCTTGTTTATTCTCTCTTTCTCTATGATAGGTGTTTGCATACAAGTGATTCTTGAGAGTTGTGGGGTTAATCCTTCATCAACTTCAAATGCACTAAAATAAAGTGCCATAATGCATCTATATTTTTATTTTAGTATTTTTTCTTTGTTTTTCCTTCTGATTCAAGTAGTGTCATCTGAGGACACTCATGTAGATTATAATATTCTTGGGATTCACCATATCTTGTGCCTTATTGTACATGCACTACTCTGATTAGAGTACCATGAAGGGTTGATATTTTTCCTTTGTCTAGTAAGTGTCCCTTCCATGCCATTAGCCTCATGAAATGTTTGAGATTGATCACCTCAGTACACACATATGTACTCTTTTGTGCATCTTGATCGTGGTTCCTTGACATACCGTTCTTTTGGCTCACTTTTCTAGTTGCCTGTCACCTCACCCTTGTCACTATTGGGGGGGTTCCTCTATTGTTTCTTATGCTTCCTTGGTTCAATTGATCATCTCTTTAGGCTTTGGTGTTTCATGCCATCTATATCTTCGAGTTTAGTTGTTTGCCTTTGTGTGCCTCCTAATTTGATGCAGATTACAATCTTCTCTACTTGGTCAAGTTCTATTATAGTGGAGGTTCTTTAGATTAACAGTTACTTTTGATAGAGTTTTGTAGCTTCTATATAATTTAGTGGTATTCTTCATGATCATCTTTTGTTCCTATCTTCTGGGACATTCCCTAGCTTGAAGGCTTCTTCAAGCCTTCACTAGTTTCTTTAGTATTATTTTCATCTCTTTTTGGAGTAGGGTTTTTCCCAATTGGTTTTCTCTATTACTCCTCCTTTTAGAGATTTGGTTGTGCTTGGGTACCTCATTAGGCCTTATTTTTTGAGACCCAAATCTACTTTTAGTAGTAGATTCTAGATTTTTAGCTACTCCCTAAGTTTATCTTAAGGAGGGGTGTAAGAGTAATTAGATATTTTTGTAATTAACTCTAGATTGTGTAAGCTAAACTTTAGGCATATAATAATTAATTATTTTATTAATTATTATGATGCAACCTAGGTTAGATCTTTTTAGGGTTTCAATCTCATGTATAAGGATGAGCTCTCATGGTAAACATTGATCCACTTTTGATAATACCAATTTCTCTTTTTTCTCATCAAGAATGTCTCATCTATGGATTTGGCAATTCCAGCCTCCATAGCTTTTTTCTTCTCTCTTTCTCTGTGATAGGTGTTTGCATGCAGGTGATTGTTTGGAGCTATGAAGTTGATCTTTCATCAACTTCAATAGTTATGACATAATTAGTTTGGTCCACCAATCTATTGTTACTTGCAACAAATCAAGTAGAAGAGTGTGGTTATTGGATTTTCCTCATTTTTTTAAATATAATTTTGGTTAGGTAACATCCTTGTAAGCACTATAAATAAGCATTGAAAAAAAAAAGGGATGTAGAGCTTGACAATTTTTAGAGTTTTTTTTACTAATTTGGTTGAATCTTTTTCACACCTTTCTTATAATAGAAAAAATATATGTTTAAAATTTATTAATGGTTTTTCCAAGTATACCTAGATTTACTTTCATTGACCTAAATTTACTTGATCTTTGATTTATGTTAGGGATTTAAATATTTTGCAAAGATAAATATTGATCTATCATAAAGCTAACTACAACATATAAAAAATTACATGTAAACATAAAATTTAATTAAGATATAATAAAAAAAAGCTAAGTATTCATCATATAAAACTAAATATTCATAAAAAATAACTAAATATACATTAAAATCACAAAAATGAGAAGAATATTATGTAATTGGTATGATGGATGCTCAAAGGAGGCCAAAATTATGGTTGGGAAGTGGATCCGAGCAATAGAAGTCATGTGCTTCACTCTAACACTCTATGCTCCATGAAAGGCCATAGTAAAAATGAATAAGAAATGGTAAATCAATAGTCTTTAATATGGAGTTTTACAAGGGGCTTCTTGTGAAGCTCTACCACTCGTGCAAAGCCCCTTGTGTGGGGGGCTTTGAGTGAAGGGTGGCACTTAATGTAAATCCCCTTGCATAGGGGCTTCAGATGAAGCTTCCTTGGGTCTTTGCATGAAGCCTTGGTTTTGCATGAAGCCACTAAAATAATTGTTTCCCACTTTTTAATGTCACTTTTCTTCATGACAAAAGTTGGGAACCAATTTTGTGGTCTTACCCATAAATATTTTTGGAGATTAAACGAGTTAGTTAAAGTTTTTTCATTGATGTCAAAATTAATAAGGCAAGAAGTTACTATCAAAGTTTTGAAGAAGATATTATAAGAGTATAGAAGAAGTCTCTATCAAAGTATAAAAGAAGTTATTACTAGAATAGAGAAGACATCATCATAGAAGTATATGTGAGATTATCAGAGAAACTTAAGAAGGATGTTTGGAGCTAACCTAACCCTAAGATCTATAATCAAGATAAAGGTTAGGGTTATTGAAATAGGAAATGATTTAAGGAAGCAAAGAAGAGGAAAAAAGAGAGATTAAAAAAAGGAAAGAGTGAACAAGAGCGAAGAGACAATGAGAAAGAAGCACATTGAATGAGAGATTAACCAAGAAGGAAAGAAACAAGCTAATTTGACAAGCTTATGGAGAAGCACTAGACAAGTAAAGTTATCTTGTATAATACATAATCATTTTTACAAGATTTGAAAAGTCTTTTGCAGTGCTATGAAGTTTTGTTAAAAGCTCTAAAATGTGAATTCCTAGACAAGCAAGATAAAATATCTTAGTGGAGTAGTCTTAACAAGCTAAAGATAAAATTAGCACTATATCAGTCACTCCTAACAAGATGAGATTCTTAGAAGGAAACACCAATGTATACCTAATCAACAAACCTTTTTTACTACATTAGAAAAGTTGTGGGTTACTGATGTAGGAGCAACCTAGGTGCAAGGGAAATTTTGCATCACCCAAAAATATTTTATTTTCAGTCTTTTCTATTTTAATAAGGACTAGTAGCCAAGGTGGTTGCTATTTATGGGAACTTAATATTTTTAGTAAGTTTGTCATACAAGCTGAAAATGTTCTCATTTTCTATAGGAAGGTACATTTTAGATTTGTAAGACTACCATAAAAATCTCATTGCTCAAGCATTAGTATCAGAGAAGTTATTGTGAATTTTTGGTAGAAAAATTTGCAGAAAAATCTTCAAGCTCACCATTGGAGGCCTTAGAGCACCTGGATGAGGTCCAAAAACTTGATAGAAGGGTGCTAGCGCCATTCCAAGCCTATAGGTCAAGAGCTGGCATTTCCAAAAAGTGGTTATAATAACCAATTGGAGCAACAATTCGTGAGTTATGGCCTTCAAAAGTTGGGCTACTAAAATTTTAAAAATAATTTGTCAAAGATGTATTTAGCCAACTCTATGTGTATTGTTAGGGTCTGTTAGCCCTAGGTATTAAGTTTGAGCATCTAGAACCTTCCTAGGTTGCATAAAATTGCCTATTTAAGAAAGGCCCAAACATTGTCTATGACAGCTCTGGGTGATAGTTCATAGTTGGTCTTGCAAATTATTTTATTGAAGGTGCCCATGTGGGTTAACATATTGTACTTATGAATTCTATAATTCTACATTTTCAGTACAAATAAGAAGTCCATATTTTTTCCTTGCATTTTATGTTGTTTCTATGTTTTTGTTACAAGTTTGGTATAAAGGGAGCTCCTTGCATCAAGTGGTATCAAAGCTAGAGTTCTTGAGTGTGTGGATAGATTGCTAATTATGAGGTAGTTTATACCAAGACCATGGTTTGGATTGAGCATGTAGACAGATTGTTGATTGTGAGGCAATTTTCACTAGGGTTTTAGTGCAAGCACGAAAATGCCTCCATGAAGAGAGTATGGCAGAAGAGTTGTAGGTGTTACACTTGAGGGTTTTTGAGCCCTCCAAAGACAAATGCAAGCATTAGAAGAAAAAATGTGTAAAGGAATGAATCTTCTCATAAGAGATGAAAGCGAGGATGAGAATGAAGTAGAAGATAATGCTGAAGTAGAGGCAGTTCTAAATCTAGAGGAAGAGAGGCATTTTAGGGCCATCTCTAAGATTGGAAAAAGACCTAAGTTTGAGGTTCCCACATTTTTGAGAAATATTAACCTAGAGGAGCTGATTGATTGGATCAATGAACTAGAGGAGTACTTTGAGTATGAAGATATTGATGATCCTAATAGGGTCAAGTTTGACAAGGCAAAACTAAAGGGACATGCAAATATTTGGTGGTAGAAGGTTTAGTTAGGGTGAAATAGAAAGGAAAAGGACAACATCACTAGATGGGATTAGATGAAAGATAAACTAAAGTGACAACTCATTCTGGTAAATTATGAGCTTGATCTATTGAAGAAGATGCAAGGGTTGAAGCAAGATAGAAAATCTATTCAAGAGTATACCAAAGAGTTCTACTGAGTTTTCATTAGAACCGATCATGTAGAAGTTGATAAGGATAAAGTCACCCATTATCTTAATGGGTTTAGTCCTAACATTCAAAATGAGGTAAGTCTGGGTCAAATGAGCAGTATTGAGGAGGCATACTAGTTTTCCCTAAGAGTTGAGGAGAAACTAAGCAAAAAGTTTGACAATAAGATCAATGGAAGAGGTCCTGATGGAAGATCTAGTGGACAATCTTATGGTGGTTGTAATGATGATCAAAAGAACAAGGATGAGGCTAGAAGTAGTAGTTAGAACCAGAGGGGAAACAATTTCAATCATTTTCATGATTATAAAAATAGAGATTAGTGAGGAAGAAGGAGAGGACAAGGATCTAGAAGAGGAGGCTTTTGTGGAAAAATTTTTACTATAGAGAAGAAGGGCATAGAGCATTTTAATGTACCCAGTGCCAAGGAAGGATAGATCAAAGAATAAGAGGTTAGGCAAGAGTTGTACATGTTGATGAAGATGTTAGATCATCACATTATGAAGATGATGAAAGAGGAGAAGTCCTAATTAACTAAAGGGTCTTGCTAAGTGGTGAGAATGATCCTAAGCAAAGAAGGAGCTTGTTTTGTAGAAGGTGCAGATGTGAAGATAAGTGTTGTGATGTGATCATTGATGGTGGAAGTATAGATAATTTGGTGTTAGAAATGATGGTCACCAATTTGAAGCTAAAGAGGTAGAAACGCCTGCATCCATATCGTATTGCTTGGGTGTGAGATGATCACAAGGTCATGATCAATGATCAGTGCTCAGTGAAGTTCAAGATTGGAAGCTACCAGGATGAGGTACTACATGATATCATGCCTATAGACATATGTCATATGTTGTTGGGTAGGCCGTGGTAGTTTGATAGGCATGATGTACAAAATGGGTGAGAAAATACCTACACTCTAAGGATGGAGTGAAACATAAGTTGAAGCAATTGAAGGATAAAGAAGAAAAGGTATGTAGTGCTGCCAAAATATGTTTTGTTGATGGAAAAGAGTTTCTTAAAGGTATGAAACATGAGCATATGTGTTTTTCTATAATTTCTAAAGATAGTAAAGAAGAAGTAGAGGAGGTACCTACAAAAGTTGCAGACATGTTGGAAGAGTTTTCTAATGTTATATCAGGTAATGTATCTGATGGATTACCCCCAATGAGAAAGATCAGTCACCAGATGGATTTGGTTTGAGGATCTAGTTTTCCAAACAAGGTAGTGCACGGAATCACAGTTTGGGAAATTTGTTGAGATGCTTGGTTGGAGATAAACCAAAAGGATGGGATATGATTTTACCACATGCAAAATTTTCATATAATAATTCTATTGATAGGAGTATTGGTAAATCACCATTCTAGATTGTATATGGGAGTAGTCCCAAAAAAGCTTCTAAACTGAGGTAGTTGGATAAAGGAGAGATAAGTAGTGCTGAAGTAGAAGATTTTGTTGAACATTTGAAGAACATCCATGAGGAGGTGAGGAAGCACATCATAAAGATGAATACACAATATAAGGCTAAGATAGATGTGAAAAGGAGATATAAGGAATTTTAGATTATACATGAAGTTGTGGTTCATTTGATAAAGGAGCATTTTCTAGTGGGTACATATAATAAGTTGAAGATGAAGAAGTTTGGACCGTGCAAGATAGTGAAGAGGCATGATTCTAACAATGTGTATGAAGTGAAGTTACCTAATGAATTGAATATTTCACCAGTATTTAATGTTTTAGACTTGACATAGTATTATGAAGGAGGTGATGGAGATGAAATTATAAAAGTGAAGTGGAGCATTCCGGTAGCTAGTTTAGCTACAAAGGAGATTGAGGGAATACTAGATAGTTGTGTTGGAAAAAGTACTAGAAATAAAACTTAAAAGGAATATCTGGTCAAATGGAAAGGGAGACTAGTTGAGCATTCATCATGGCTAGCAAATGAGGAGGTTAACCATCTTGGTTTTCCTCTAAACACCTGAGATGTGATGGGGTCACTTCTCAAATTACCTCGCATTTTTTATGCAGGAGCATCCTGGGTGCAAGGAAAATCTTGCATCACCTAAAAATATTTTATTTTCAGTCTTTTCTATTTTAATAAGGACTAGTAGACAGGGTGGTTACTATTTATGGGAACTTACTATTTTTAGTAAGTTTGTTATATGAGCTTGGAATGTTCTCATTTTCTATAGGAAGGTTTATTTTAGAGTTGTAAGCCTACCATAAAAATATCATTGCTCTAGCATTAGTATTAGAGTAGTTATTGCAGATTTTTGGTATAAAAATTTGCAAAAAAATCTTTAGGCTCACTGTTAGAGGCCTTAGAGTGCTCAGAAGAGGTCCAAAAACTCTACAAAAGGGCACTAGTGCCATTCCAAGCCTATAGAATAGGAGTTGGCATTTCAAAAAGTGGTTATAATAGCCAATCAGAGCAATAGTTTGTGAGTTATGGCCTTCAAAAGTTGGGCTACCAGAATTTCTAAAATAATTTGTCAAAGATGTATTTGGCTAAATCTATGTATATTGTTATGATCTATCAACCCTAGGTATTAAGTTTGAGCATCTAGAACCTTCTCGAGTAGCATAAAATTGCATATTTAAGAAAGGCTCAAGCATTGTCTACAACAACTCTGGGTGATAGCTCATAGTTGGTCTTGCAAATTATTGTACTGAAGGTGCCTATGTGGGTTAGCATATTGTACTTATGAATTCTATAATTCTGCATTTGTAGTGTAAATAAGAAGTCCATATTTTGTCCTCGCATTTTCTATTGTTTATATGTTTTTGTTATGAGTTTATGGTATTAAGGGGAGCTCCCTGCATCAGTTACATCCAAATCATAGTTTGGCCTTTGTCCAAGGGTTTTTTGTGATACCAAAATCTTTATGTTATACATGTGAATTTACTTTTATCAATTGTTATTTATTTTCATGCATATGGATTGTTAATGATTGAATAAATATTTTATTGGTTAGATCTGGATTATCAAAACAATATTGTTATAGACTATTGGTTAATTTAAATGAAAAATGAATTTGTTGGCTAAGTACTGATTTAGCGCACCCCCCCCCAGTAGTTAACCTATTCTACTTGTAATAGATAATCAATATCATATTTAAGTTCTCTTGAAAGAAGTTTGACAACTTGGGAGTAGATCTAGAAAATAGATAGGTACAAAAAGGAAAGACAACCAGAAGAAGCCCTAAATGAAGATACAACCCAAAATGATGAAGTAAAGAAGAAGCTACAAGTTTCATTTGCAAAAAGGAAAGAACTATTAGAAAGATTGTAAACAAGTCTTGAGGATCTTGAATAATTTTCTCAAAAGAGTATAAGCTTAGATGAAATTGATGCTATAGTAGTTTATCTATTAGAAAAAGATACTATCCCAGAAGAAAATCTACAAAACAAAAAAAGGGAACTTGAAAGCCAAGCCTTAAGGATAACTAAACTGCTAGACAAAATGAAGATCATTGAAGATTAAAAAGGAAAACTAGTAGCTAATAATAAAATATTGAAAAAATTGGAAAAATAAACTAAAGATAGGGACAACACCCTTCTTCAATTGCAATAAGAAAATAATATATTGAATGGATGTATCAAAGATAAAAATGAGGAAATCCAAAAAGCCATTGCTGAAAATGAATAATGGAGAAAGGGGTAAAATATCTATCAATTAAATTAAAGATAGAAAAATAAGTCAATAAGAAGATTACTAAATTTGATCTAAGCATGAAAAATATTGATGAATAATTAAAATGGAAAAGGAAATCAAGAGATACAACTCAACTTGGTTATACTGATAACCATAAATTTGAAATCAATGAATCATTCAAAATTGGCAAAGAAAAGATATTACAACCAAGAAGCAATCAAAACAAGAAACCTACATGATATCATTATGGTAAACTATGACACACAACTAAAGTGTGTAGAAGATGATTGTCAAATGTCTCACAAAAAGCATAATTTAATGGTATTTTCTATGATTGCTACAAGTTTGGATAGAAAGAAAAATATTTCATAATGAAAAATCAAGCACATATAAAGAAGCTTTATTTTCCATTGCTATAACTAAATCCTATTTGTTTATAAGGATGAATATTGTAGGAATGGAACTTTATCGACAAGAAAAATAGTAAATATCCAATGTAATAACTATGAAAAAAGAGTACATATGGCAAGAGAATGTTGGTATAGAAATGTGAACATAAATATATAAACATTATGTTACGCTTGTCACAAGTATGGTCATACAGCAAAAACCTATGGATGCCTAGAAACTATAGACAAGAGTTATGTGAATATTGAAACACTGAGGAACAACATCAAACAAGTATGGGTCAAGAAGGAAGAGAAGAGTGTAACCAATAATATAGCATTAAATTTAAGTCAAGGAAGTATGTCTTTAAACTAAGATAGTATGAACACTACTTAGAGACAACTAACAATAATAAAACACTATTACATCCTCGATAAGGTAGTGAAGCGTAATGAATAAGAAGTACACCACTATTAGTGAGAAAAGATAAAGTCTATTGGAATGAATCCTATCAAAGAAAAGTTACTATTGCAAATGCATTGATTTCACAATGAAGCATTTTCTTATTTTTCAGATTATAAGTATATACAAATGGAAATTCATTCAACATCTTTCTTTCTAAAAGTTATTTACTATAAAAATTAAAACTCTAAAATAATTTACTGTGTGCATTATTGAGAAAAAGTGAATTGAGTTGTTTATACCCTAGAAGGTACAGTAGGCAAAACACTTTACTTTGTATACTCTTTGTAAAGGAACTTTCTTGAAGAATTGGTAGCCATGGAAAATAATCTTCTTGTTCTAAGCATTAGCTGGAGTGCTATCATCACTACCAATGAGAGTAATGTTGGTCGAGAGCATCAATGCCTTGATTCATAACAATATTATGGTACTATAAAACCCTACAATTGAAGATATATATATATATATATATATATATATATATATATATATATATATATAATGCATGGATGGAGAGTTGAAAATGAATATAAGCACTTCAAAAGTCAAGGCCTTGCACATATAGTGCATATGCAAAAAAAAATTATTGGCAAGTGGATTAAATTCATACTAAATAGAGTACATGGTAGAGCACAAGGAAAATAATGCCCATTAAGTATTAGCAATATGATGAGCTAAGAAAAATAACTTAGAGCACTTTAGATAAGAGGTCCATGCACTAGAAAAGGTGAAACATGTAGGAAAAAGGTTTTTTGCAATGATAATTGGTTACAAAATATACCAATCAAGTCACCCCAATAGTGTGTCATGAACAATGATATGGACAACCTATAAGATCACTACATAGGGTATATCATATGATCTCTTAATTATGGTTGTTAATCAATTAAGTGTAAATATGGAAAGGTTGAAAAAGGATTGACAACAAGATATAAAATTTTCTACTATACTTCTATGTATATATTTCTACATTAATAAAAATTTCCCTTGTATAGAGAATGTACAATGGAATGAAAATATACCTATTATATATCATATTAATGAGTATGCTAAGGAGCTAAGTGATGAATTTAAGAAAATTATGTGGAGCTACTTCAAAGAATTCCAATTGAAAATGGAAGTGTGTTATCAAATCCCAAGTGGAGTAGTCAATAAGTATAAAGACACTTTATGTTTTTTTGTTGGCACTGATAATTGTAGGATTCAACCACTAGAGCCAAGAACTTCTTGGGTTTCTTATTTGGATTATGAGATATCAGAAAAAGAGTTGGTTAGTTAAGTTAAGTATACCAAAGAATACTTCAGTTGAATGATTTGGAATTTGATTAGTCTATTGGTACAAAGAGAAAAGAAAGAGAAAAATACAAAGAGGACATCAAGAGTCATACAGGAGGCATTGATCAATATATTGGTACAAGAGCTCATACATGATACATCATCTCTTTAGCTAGGTACAAAAATAAGGAAAGGAAATGATACAAACATAAAATTAACATTAGAAGTTATTACTATTTCTACACAAGAGGTGGAAGGTAGCAGAGAAGAACTAAGAGTCAATACTCAAGGAGAAGTGACAAAAGAAAAAGTAATAAAAACTGATAAAGGAAAATTATTTGAGAGGATAAAAATGCAACATGTTACTAAAAAGAGAAGAATAATGACTTAGAATCAAGTTCAAACTCCACCATCAAAGAAGAAATCTAAAGATGAAATGAAGAAAGAATTAATTTCATAGGGAAGGAAATCAGGATAGAGAATGCACAAGATTCCTACTGATCCTAGGAAACTTACAAAACATATTATTGACATAAGACTAGTTAGGAAGATGGATCTTGAATCATTTGAAAAATTGATTGAATAAGATAAGAGATTGATTGAATATTAAATCATAAAACATTACAAAGAGGCATGCAAATACCCCAAAGATTTGGACATGGTGCCACATTAACTTTACATCGCTTTATTAGCAAGATGACACTCAACAAGCCAGAGAGTAAAAGAGTTAAGGAAATCAGTACTTCAAGAGTTGCGAGTTGATCTAATTATTAATGATGTTGGAGTTTGGATGGACAAGTTTTATAAAGATTTTATATAAAAGGTACTAAAAGCTATGGTACTAGTAGATGAGGAACATTTTCTACTCCAAGATATCAAAGAAATATGGATTGAAGAATTACACAAAGAGAAAACTGAAGATTATGAACAAGTAGGAACTTCAAAATGTTTATTATGTATTTTTTGTAAGTTACTTGGAACCAAAAGTACATAAACTAAGAAGAAATCTGTAGATGAGAAAGTCACTATAGAAAATATCACTGATCAAAAACATGAATCAAAATCAGAGGGTGATAATTGGTCCAAGATAAAATTAAAAAAAATCTAGACACATACAAAAATCATTGTTAGTGTTGAACACTGAGAAGAAGGCACACCTAATAAGGCTATAATTAGCCAATCTACAATTGCATTGATAAGTAGTATAGGTCAGCCTGATATAACTACTGAGTCTCTAATATCAATAGAAGAAGTATTGAATGCTTATATGAGTAGACAAGAGAAGCATATACTAATGTAAATGCTAAAATAATCAATAGTTATAGTTGCTAACATGAGTGAATATAAAGATACTAGTGAAACAAGGATTCAATCTAAGGACTTAGACACTCAAGAAGAACAAGGAAAGAATGAGAGAACTAACAATTAAGGATAACACTCATCCTAGCTGATAACTATACATGGGAGAAACACATATTCATGAGACCTTGGAGTGAAATGTAGTGAGAATAGTAGTGATCTAAGCTAGACCCAAGGAGAGACTACCAAATAAATAAATCCATGAACATCTCATGTTTCTATAACTACAACTACTAAAATCTCTCTCAAATCAGCATCTTAGTGATAGTTATAGAATTAGATTATGCTATTTGTGTAGATCTATGAAAGACTATATGAAATCAATGTAAACACAAGATATATCAAGATTTGAACATGACAATGCTATAGATATGTGTATGCATGAGACTAAAAAATGTTAAATAATGCTAGATAATGCTTCAATGATGCTTAAAACCCCTATAATAATGATGCTAAATGGATCATCCAATGCTAGCTCTAGTATGCCTATAGTAAGGATGCATAAAACTTGGGTCATTTGCTCTTATTTTAACCTCCTATTTATAGGGGTTTAGGAAGGGTTGGGGTAAAGATGCAAGAAATTACTTTTTCATCTAGGGTAATGGTAAATCTAAAAATATCTCATAAAATCCCAAAAGGAAAAGCCCAACAGACTTAGTTGTGAGGATATACAAGATTTTTCTTTTATTTTTAAATCCAAAAAGGTGGATTTTCTCTTTTTGAGGGGATAATGACTTTATATATTTTATTTTATTTGACATTTTCTTCAATTTGTATTTTTTTCTCTTTTTATTTGATTTTTGGTTTCCCTTTTTGAAATGATTTTAGAATTTTGAATTCTAAAATGCTCATAAAATTAGGTAATTACTTGATTAAATTGATTACATAAATAACTTTATATTATGATTAATCCAAAAATCTATTATTTTTCCTTTTTTTTCTCTGATTTTTTTTCCTTAATTTTTATTGATATGATGAAAATTATTTTTCTAAAGTCCTACAAATTTTAGGGTGTCTTTAGAACCCCTCTTTGAGCTTAAAATGTGAAGCATATTAGTTCAAACAATGTTCCAATTTTTTGATATCTAGACTAACTTTTGATGGTTGAGTATCTAATCATTGATGTTTATTTGATTTGAAGTTGATATAGTGCTTGATTGTTGATGATTCGATGTCTTATATTGATATTGTGATATTTAAAATCTCGTGTTTAGAAAAAATTTCTTGCATGCCCTAGTTTATTAGATTGACATTGAAGTTTGGCTAGGATAGAGTGTTTTTGATGTTTGTAAAAATTAGATGCCTCAGTTTGATTTAGGTATGTTGCCCCCTCAGAAATAAAATTGGAAAAAAAATGATTTGCAGTATATGGAGATTCCAAATTTATTTATGAAAAATTGTAAAGAAAAAGGTGAAGATGACTAAGGTAAATTGCATTAGATAGGAGGGATATCATTGAATTTGATGGGAAAACACCCCTATTGAGAAAATAGGTCTAAAGGCATTAAATAGGATGAAAGATGTTAAAATATGCCATCAAGTGCCCCTCGGGAGGGTTAAATAGTTCAGGAGATCTTTTACCCTATTTACTTTTACACTCCCCTTGTACTCTTCTCCCTTTTGAGCTCTGAGCTAGTGAAGATGGTGGCCCCTTTATGAGAGAAAATATTTTAGAGAGGGCATAGATACGAGCATCCAACTAACTATGGTGCCCTGATAAATCACCGAGAACCTTTGTGATTTTGAAATTTTTGAATTGTTTATGAATTTTAGCATGATTTTAACCTATAGATTCTCTTTTCCAACATTGTAGTGGATTTAAGAATATTTTTAGTGCATTTAAAGTTTTTTTTGCTCATATATAGTATATAATAGCACATTCTACTCCAAAATAACACATTTTAAAATGCCCTAGTTTGACAAAATAGCACACAAATTGAAATCATCGTGCATATGCATATAATTATAGTGCATCCATCCATTGCAGCACATTTGTATACCATATTCAAGTTTTTTTTGTAGCTTTACATACATTTTAATAGCGCATATTTTTTTGATAAATTGTGCATGTTCATATGCTTAAAAAATAGGCATGTTTTAGTGCATATGCAATGTGTAATAGCGCTTCCCTATTTTTTAGTGCATCCATGTAGTGAAATAGAATTTATATGTTTTAATAGTGCATAGTTTGAATAAAATGGCATGTATAATTTTTTTAGTGCATTCATGGCATGTGATAGCATATTTGAGTAGTAAAATAGTGCTTTTGAGTTCTAATTGATGAGTAATAGTTACTCAAATGTAGGGCATGCCAAATGTCAAATGGTCCCAAATAGGTGAATGTAAACATGATGAATGTTCAATCATAGTTTGATACATAATCTTGATGTCCAATAAATAATGAGAAGGTTGTTGTTGACTTGTGAACTTGTTCACATAATAACCTAAATGATATAGTATTGTAATCACAAAGTGATATGTAGGATCAATCAAATAGGTTAGATAGATATATATTCCTACCTTAGGATACTAAGGTGGATGAAACATCATGTCTAGCTCAAGATGTAGAGATCGAAAAATAATTGGTTCTTGATCAAACCATTATCTTAGTTGCTAGATTATTGACCATGATTGATGTAGGATAATCATTATGACTTCTTGATTGATGTTTGTGTAAATAGGTGCATGGGCGAAAGATCATGGTGCATGATTTGTATCCTTGGCCAATAGAGTCGATCGATAGATTGTTGGCCAAGGATTAATAGGTGACATATAGGTGTGGGTTCTCATATTTGCTTCAGATGCTATGGTTTTGAGTAAACCAAGGATTATTGACAGTTGTGGTAGAGTAGTGGCACTTAGACCATAACACCTTCAATTTTTTGCTTGGGGAGATGATGAATACCCTAGAGGATGTGTACATGATTCTTAGGATCTTGACAATAGGGGATCTAGTATACTATAATTAGATAGATGATGGTACAAACTATAGAGATCTATTTACAAATGATGATTTTGGGGATGATAGTATTCCATGGTTTTACATGCTTCAATATAATCCATTACTAGTTGTGCTAGTAGGGTTGACCCTCTAGTCTGTTGGAATTAACAAGTGGGAAAATTTACTTCTAAGAGGGGGGATGAATTAGAAGTAACTAATTTTAACCCTTTTAAAATTTTTAACTAAAAAAATCCACATGCATCCAATCTATCTACTGAACTTGAAAGTAAAGACATGCATGAAAATAGACAACACACAAATTTGGTAACCTAGAGACCCTCCAAAATGAGAAGGTAAAACTGGGGTGGGGATGACACCCACAAAATATCACTGCAACAATGTGTAACTGTTCAAGGTTACAATGTTTGAAGACTTCCAATGGTCTGTCCTATGAAAGG
Organism: Cupressus sempervirens; assembly: GCA_028749045.1. Taxonomy (NCBI): domain Eukaryota; kingdom Viridiplantae; phylum Streptophyta; class Pinopsida; order Cupressales; family Cupressaceae; genus Cupressus; species Cupressus sempervirens. The sequence continues at coordinate 194,409,365 of CM053791.1, read as the reverse complement.
CTTATCTTGTGAAAGACTTTTACACTCTGTCAAAAGTGACCTAGTTAAAGGATTTGACTACCCTGCTAAAAGTAGGCCTAGTTAGAGGACTTCAGTACATTCACTTGGAATTCCATCCTGTTAAAGGATTTAAAAATGGTTGCTAGGCCAACCTAAGTCCATAGGATTTCCATTATCTAATATAATTGCTAGAGATATTAGAATGTCTTTGACCTAATAGCTTTGCAATCTCCAATTGCTGATCCTAGATCCTTGTTCTGCTCTAACTGACCCGATCCTTGCTTGATCTGATATGTCTCTCTTTGATATTCTAATACTTTTTTCTTCATCAACTAGATGTTACAATGCTACTCTGTTCTTCTAAGTGTTTTTACACTTCCCTCTAAATTTTTCTATAATTTACCCATACATTGCTCTCATTCATGCATACATTGGATTTTTGTCCTCCTTTTAAGGATTTTGAAGACTTAGGGTTAGGTATGAATCTACGATCTATATTGAATCTTCGTTTCTCACTCAATTCATGCACTTTTCTTATTGGTCGAATGCCTTCTCCATTTTTCTTGTTGGTTGCATGCTGATTGCATAGGAAATGTAAAAGATTCATTTTTATCCTTAATATCCTTTGAGATTCTTCTATGTCAGCTCAAAAATGGTTTACATAGGTGTTTATGCAATTACAAAAAATTATGTCCAATCTATGTTACTCGGCACTTGTTACCTCTAATGCTCGGCTCATATAGAAAAATTGGCTCACTCGACTCCTATAGCAATTCTATTCCACTCAACTTCTATAGTGACTCAACACCTATACTATGCTCGGCACTTGATCTTCACTCGACACCTAAATATTGCTCGACACATGAAGTTCACTCAGCACCTATTGTAGTTCTATTTGGCATGGCACTTGAACTTACTTGGCATCAACTATTTACTTGGCATGTGTTACTATCTTGACATGAACTTAGTAAACATCTTAAGTGTGTTGACACGAAATAGTCAAAACCTAGTCTTAGATTCAACAATCTCCCCCTTTGACATGAGTGTCAAAAACACTTAGCAGTATTTCAAATTCTAATCTCTTCAAGTAAAATATGCATACAGTTCTGCATATATACAAAACTTCAAAACCTCTCAAAATTCTATAAAAACTATATATATATATATATATATATATATATATATATATATATACCTCAAAAGTTTTGTAACTCCCCCTGAGCTGATGTATCTGTGTACCCTATACTTTATATCTATGTTTTCTTCCATTCTTATTTACAATTCCCCCAAAACATTATATCTTCCTCTTAATTATTTCCTCCCCCCCCAAACTATATCTCCCCCTTTTTGACACTTACGCCAAAGGGTTCTAAGGATTAAGACCATATTTTGCCAAAAATGTTTTATTGACCTCTATAATCATCTTGAGAGATGCATCCCAATTATCCAAAACAATTTCCAATGATTTATGCTAGATAGCTATCTCTGCTGGAAGATGAACAAGTCCTTCCAAAGTAGAAAGATTAGGATCTTTCTTTAGAACTTTCTCTGCATAGGCTTGTTCTTTATGGAGTACTTCCAGATGTGGGGTTATGGAAGACTGTATTTTCATCATTTTTGCCTTGATATTGGCCTCTTCTTCCTCGAACACAACTAATTCTTTCTGTGTGTGAAGTGTTTGGGTAAAATGCTTCTCGCTCTAAGCTAAATCATTTGGTAGCTATGTAATGGAAATATTTAGATTTTGTTCAAATCTCAGTATCCTTTGGCTTGTTTCCTGTGTGAAGTATGAGAAATCACACAACTTTTTGTACAATGAGAATACATTCTCAAGTACCCTTTTCACTTTTTCAATCTTTTTTTCCAATTCAACTTGTGAAAGTGCTATTTCACTAGATATTTTCTCATTAAATTTTCATTGAAATTTCTTCTCAGGCCATTACATGAGTTTCACATTGGTTTCCTGATCTTCATTAATCACCTATTCTACAATATCTATCAGTTGTTCCAATATAGGCTTGGTTTCATTAGGTGTCTGCAAGCTGAATGCATCAAGACATATTTGTTTTATTTCTACCAGTGCTTGCTTCTGCTTATACTCATATTTAAGTATATCTTGTCTTTTCCTCTTTTCTAGTGCCTCTTGCACTTCATATATCTATTGCAGGTTCATTTTCCTTGAGTCATAGCTTGGTATGACTATTTCTTCATCTAATATAGGGTCTCCATAGTGAAGTACCCTTGCAACCTTAGTAGAGCTTGAGCCTAGTGTAGAGATTTGCAATGGCATTACATCAGTGTTCAGCTACTTCTGAGGAGTCCCTTAGGTAGGCAAGTTCACCAATGTTTGTATTGCCTCCTACTCCTTAGGGGTTTTCTCCACTTCTTTCTCCTCTTGTCTACTACCTTGGTCAATTATGACAATTTGAGGAGGTACACCTAGGGTTTGTGCTATAGGAACATCTTGTCCTATTGGTTCCTTTGTAGGCTCCATGACAATAGTTGTCATTTTGTTGTAGAATCAAACTTAGAAATTTTTTCTCTTACCTCTTGCTCTGTAGGTTGATCTGTTGTAGTAGTGTGAGGTTTTGAGGATTGTTCTTGTTTAGTTTCCTTCTCCCTTGTTATTTCTACTATAGCTTTCTGCAGTTCATCAACACTCACCAATACTATATTTGTACATAGTTTTGCATGTAGTGTTGATTGGTGAAGGATCTTCTTGAGATCCTTTGTAGTTAAAGGGTTGATGTTCTGAGTAGAAGTGTCAGGAACATCCTTTACAATGACTGTAACTATAGGTGTTGTATGTGGAGGACTAGGAGGTGGCAATTGTGTATCTTGTACATTCTATTTAGTTTGTTGCTCCTCTTCAACTGTTGCCATTTATTTTTCTTTTTCTATTTCCTTCTCCACTATTTCTTTTTCTATCTCTTTTTCTCCTTCATCCTTTTCTTGTTCTCTTTCTTCTTCTTTCTTACTAGCCTTAGCCTTATTTGCATCTTTATCCTTTCAATGTTATGTCCCTCAAAGGGATCTTCTTCTCTATCCTTGATAGTAGTCAAGCCATATATCAACTTCCACATTCTTGTTGATTTATTGACAATTTCTTCAACTTTATTTTGCAAGATGCTGAAGGCTCTATACTTCAGTGCAAACTTGCTTCCATGTTTCTTATTTGCCTTATTTATTTGACCTTTACTCAATTTTGGCATTACTTTTGCCAATGTGGATTCTCTTATCTCTTTTTCCATTTTAAAACAATAATGCCACTTATTTTCAACAATTTCATATAATTCCTTAGGCATTGTATTTTCTAATTCAAGAGGAGTGTTCTTGAATTTCACCATCATGGCATATACTAATTCTTCAACTTTATTCTGATCTTCTCTACTCAATTTATTAAAATTAATATTTTTCAATCCAAAAAAATCTACATTCTTCCTAACATTATCACAAATTTTATCAATATTTGACTTAGGAGCATGGCTTACCAATCTAAATTGGTTGATATCTTTAGATTCTATCCTTTCCTCATCATCTGATTCTGGTTGTGCAACATATTTTCTCCTTGGTTTCTTCTACTTAGTAGCCTTCTTCTTCTTTCTGTCTTGTTCCTTGGCCTTTTGAGTTGAGGCTCTTGTGGTGGCTCTTGTTACTGGTATATTTGGCTTGGCTTGGGTTGTCTTTGTAACCTTCTTTGCTTTAGGCTGGTGCTTCCTTGGCTTCTTCTTCCTTGACATCTTCTTCCTTTTCTTCATCCTCACCTAAGCCTTGTGTTAATGCAAGAGGTTGATGTTCCTCTTCATCATCATCATCATGATCTTCCTCTTCCTTGGCTTCAACATCTTCTTCTTTTTCTTTTTTTGTAGTGCCTTCTCCAAACTTTTCCTTAAGCTTCTTTACGATCTTGTCTTTCTTCTTTAAAGTGGAGGAAGTCTTTAATTTCATATCCACTTTCGATCGCACCATGTCATATGTTCCAAAATGTGGTGCATCCTTATCAATCTCCTCTACAAGAAATGTTTTGATTGATGCTGATGCTTCATCAATGTTTAGCTCATATCCTAATGGTCTTAGCCATATAGTCATTGGAATTTCTATTTGGATATAAGTATAATCAATATCAACTAAGAAACAAATATCATTGATGTGCTATTCTACTAGGGAAATTGGTATCCTCAATCTTTGCTTCATGGATTTCTTGAAATCCTCAAAGTAGCTGGTCATTAGAGATTCAAAGTTGTCTCCCATTTTCTCAATGTGCTCATTGATTTGAGTAATAGTTGACTTATCTAATTTCCAATTTACTTTGCCAAAAGAGGGAAATTCTTCTAGAACATAGAAAAATATACTGATAAGAACTAATCCAAACTTACACTTAGCACCTTTTGATCTTCTTATTGCTCCTAGATTCTCCATGATCTACTGTAATAACAATTCTGCTAGATCATATGTATGATCTTTCTTGACAATTTTGTAGGCCACATCCATAGCAATGCATGGAACACTATTCAATCTACTTGATTGATAAAACTTGTGAGATATGATTCTTATTGCAAAGTCCAAAAGGGGATATGTGATTGTATCAATAGTCATGCCCCTTTTGGTCCATTTTTCCCTGGTGTTCTTTTCAATAGCTTCCTTAGAATCACTTCGTAGGGTCTTGTACCGATCTAGGGTTCAAAAAACTGTAACCCTATGCATGATTCTCTTTTTTATCTTGATAGGTCCTCCTTCTAACCATAAACAACCATAATGTATTCTACTCAAGACAATTCTTATCTATTTAGTTTTAAAAACTATGGGGAAAACTAGGGCACATGTTAAGCCCTTTCTTTCAACTATTTGAAATTCTTCCTTTAGCACTCCATTTTACACAGTTTATCATATGATTGATGAATCTCCATGTCTCCTATTTCTCCTACCTTGCAATTGTAACATTTCCTAACATCTTGCACCATTACAACTTTGGGTGGAATCATAGATAGTGCATCGGCAGGGTCATTTTTATATGCAACTTTTGGAATCGGCATAAAATCTAGTTGTTTAACCTCATTGCTAACTAATTGAACCTCAAAACCTTCCTTTTCCTTAGGATTTTTAAAACTTAGATTGATGAAAATGGTTCTTGATCTTTGTCAAAATTTGTGCAAAAGCTTCAATTTCTATTTGTCAATCACTTCTATGCTCTTCTCATTCTTGTTCTGCATTTGAATGACAAGAAATGGTCATAAAATTGACCTTATACTCTTCAAAACATAGGATTAAATGCTTAGTGCATATACAATTGTACACTCGGCTCCTTAAGAATTTTAGCATAACTTGACTTCCATCGACTTTCCATCACTCGGCTCTGACTAGATTTCCACTTTGCTTGGCTTCCATTGTCAACTCGGTTGTGATCAATCACATAGCTCCTACTAGTAGCTTGTCATATATTAACATTCTCTCAGCATCTAAGGATGACTTGGAAATACTGGTGAAAATTTTGAATTTCAACTTTGCATCTCTAATCATGCTGATCTCTTCTTTTCAATACTATCTTTTCTAGGACTGATGCATGATGAAACTTTGTAAATCAGTCCCTTATGCCTTCTTTTTCTTAGTTTGATGAAGTGTGACCACTTGACCTATTAGGTGAAGTGATCCCTTCATTTGATGTGATAACCTCATCTTTCTTCTTCCATGTCTTATTCATTTCTCCTTTGATGTGTTCAACATCTACCTTCTCTTTTCCTTTGTTGACTTCTAATTTGGGTGCCTGTGACTTTGTTAGGAAATTCTTGCTGATATGACTAGTCTTCAAGCAATTGAAAAATGTGGTTTGACTTAACCATCTACTATAGTTTCCTTTAAAATGTGTCCTTATGTAGTTTTCAAGAATGTGTCCATATTCTTGACAATAATGACAGCTATACCTGGTGTTATAGTCCCAATTGCAATGATGACCATGGTTGCCTTCTCTTATTGCTTGATTTGATGTCCACATAGGCTTTGATCTACACTCAAAAGCTCCATGTCCATACTTCTTGCAATTGTAGTAGTGACCTACAAATTTTGGTGTACTAATAGTCCTAGTCCTGCAATTATGTGCTTGATGTCCTTGCTTTTTGCACTTGTGATAGTAGCTTGTATTCTTAGGCTTATCGTGTTGATGGGCATTTCTGCTCCTGCACACATTAGAAGTATGTCCCTTTTTACCATAGAAATGACAAGTAGATTTAGTGTTCTTACCTTTGTTACTCCTTTCTTCTATAGTTTTGGAGGACTCTCCTTGTTTAGTGCTAGTGTAACCAAGTCTTGAAGTATCATTGCTAGCCCTTGGTGATTTTAATAGCTTCTCAAAGTACTTGATGACCTCATTGGGTTTATTGAAGCTCTCTGCAATCTCCTTTTCTCTTTTTAGGTCATTTTGCAATTGTTCATTTTTCATCTTCAGTGTAGAGATCTCAATATCCTTGACATTTAGTTCATGATGTGCATTCATCATCTGACTTAAGATTTCTAGTTGCATGTTGGAAATTCTTTCAAACTCAATTATCTTTTCCTCCACTCTATTGGTAAGATTTCTGATGGGGACACAACCCAACAACAGAATGGACACAATAGAAAAGGGGAATTATATTAACTGAGAAAATAAGCTAGTACAAATAGTGCAGAGAAAATAAACTTCAAAACATGCCCTACGGACTTACAATGGCATAACTCTGGAGAATATTTCTCCTTTTAGCACCTCCTCTCAAGCTCCAATCCGAACTGCCTTTTACAATGCCAAAATCTCCTTAAATAGACCTCGGAGGGTTAAGGACTAGGAGTACATTCTAGAAAGTGCTAGTAGGCATCCACCGACAAAATAAAAGGTTCCAGAAGCCGTGTTAGAAGTCGGTGCAAATCTAGAAGAATCGAGAAACGGTAGCCGAACTTCCGGGAGGCATAACTTTTGAACCGTAGCTCCGATTGACGAACCGTTTACATTTTTAGAAAGCTCTCGAAGCGCTCTATAGCCCTATGGACAAGCTTCACTCATCCCCCATTTTTTGACCCTTTTTGAGGTCATTTAATGCCCCAAACCTGACATTGAAGCATTCTTAGGAGGTCTCCAAAACCCAAAATAATTGCCATAACTTTCAAACCGTGGGGCCTTTTGACCTGATTCTTTTTCTGGAATGCTCTAAATCTCAATTATATTCATCTGGCCAAGTCGCACCTTCTAGGTCACCAAAATGATGGTCAATTTGCATGCTCCTATTTTTTTGGGATTTTCAAATGCACTGATAGTTGAACTATGAGAGTTGGAACCTTTATTTGAGCCAAATGGGTATCCAAAAATGTAAAGACATAAAACAGAAACTAAGTCTAAGTACATTTTTTTGGGTGACACAGGATTGCCCTTATACCTCTGGATGCTCCTGCATCAGACACCCAGGGTAGATTGAAAAGTGACCCTGTCACTTTATGGATGGTAGAGGAAATCCCAAATGGGAAACCTCAGCTGCTGAAATCCAAGTTGAGTCTTCGATCGGTCGTCCTTTCCATTTGACCAAATACTCTTCATACTGCCTGTTTCTGGTACTCCTACCCACACGATGATCTAGAATGTCTTCTATCTCCTCCTTCTTAGAAGCAGGAATTGGGCATGGCTCTAAAACTAGCTCCTCATCTGCACCATCATCATGATACTCTGTTAAATCTGCAATGTTGAAAATGGGAGAAATGTGAATACCATCTGGCAGCTCCACCTCATATGCATTTCCTGAGTTATGTTTCTTCAAAACTTTGCAGGGGCCAAATTTCTTCATTTTCAGCTTGTTGTAAGTACCAACTGGAAATCTTTCTTTTCGTAAGTGCACCATGACTAGATCCCCTACTTGGAATTCCTTATGTCTTCTCCTTGCATCAGCCCTAGCTTTATACTCTTGATTCATCTTGATAATGTGTGCTTGAACCTCCTCATGTAGACGCTTGATGTGTTCAGCAAATTCTTCAGCTTCAGCACTTGTTCTCTCCCCTTGCTCTATCTTCCTCAATTTCGGTGCAGTCCTTGGGCTATTTCCATATACAATTTGAAATGGTGATTTTCCAGTACTCCTATTTACAGAGTTATTATAAGCAAACTCTGCCTGTGGTAGAATCAAATCCCATCCCTTGGGCTTATCTCCAACTAAACATCTCAGCAAATTGCCCAGACTTCTATTTACCACTTCTGTTTGGCCATCAGTCTGTGGGTGATGTGTGGAATTGAATTTCAAGTCTGTTCTCAACTTCTTCCACAATGTCCTCCAGAAATACCCCACAAATTTAGTATCTCGGTCAGAAACTATACTCCTTGGAAGACCATGTAGTCTTACCACCTCTTTGAAAAACAAGTCTGCAATATGGACAACATCATGAGTTTTGTGGCATGGAATGAAATGTACCATTTTGGAGAACCTATCAACCACCACGAATACTGAGTCATTACCCCTTTGTGTCCTTGGCAATCCAAGAACAAAATCCATACTTATGTCCTCCCATGGCCTTGATGGAACAGGCAATGGCTGATATAGGCCAGTATTTTGACTAAACCCCTTGGCAACTTGACAAACCTGGCAACTCTGTACAAACTTCTTCACATCCTATGTAATTTGAGGCCAAAAATAATGTTCTCTAAGAATGGCAATGGTCTTATCCCGACCAAAATGTCCTACCATCCCTCCACTATGTTTCTCCTTAATCAGATTTTCCCTCATGGAACTCCTTGGAATGCACAATTGACTACCTTTGAACAACATGCCATCTTGAATCAAATAGTCTAACCACTTGGTTCTATCTACAGCCACAAGTTCTTTACAAGCTTTCCATGCTTCAGCAAAATCAGGATCCTTGGGGTACAAATTCTTGAGTTCATCACACCCAACTACTTCAACCTACATTGTTGTAAGCAACAACTGTCTCCTACTTAATGCATCTGCAACCCTGTTAGATTTTCCACTTCTATGCTTCAACACAAATGTATAACTCTGCAAGAATTCTACCCACTTCATATGCCTCTGATTCAATTTACCTTGGCTATTTAGGTACTGTAATGCCTGATGATCAGTATACAAAACAAATTCCTTTGGCAATAAATAATGCCTCCATTTCTTTAAGGCCTGAACTATTGCATAGAACTCTTGATCATAAACAGAATACTTCTTCTTTGCATCATTCAATTTTTCACTAAAATATGCAATAGGCTTACCTTCTTGGCTTAATACAGCCCCAATAGCGCTACCACTAGCATCACAATCCACCTGGAATACTTTTCTGAAATCTGGAAGTGCCAACACAGGTTGTTCCGTCACCTTCTTCTTCAGCAATTCAAAACTTCTCGCAGCTGCTGCAGTCCATTTGAACTCTTTTCTATCCCCTCTTATTGTATCAGTTAGAGGTGCACATATGCCACTGAAATTCTTAATAAACTTCCTGTAAAAACTAACCAGACCATGAAATGATCTTACCTCAGTAGCAAACCTTGGAGTAGGCCATTCCAAGATGGCTTTTACCTTCTCTGGATCCATTTTGAGACCTTCAGGTGATATAAGAAATCCCAAATAGACTAACTCCCTTTTTGTAAAGACACACTTCTTTAGATTAATTAATAGTTTCTCTTCCCTTAGCCTTTCAAGGACACTACGAATATGTAGTAAATGTTCTTCCAAAGTCTTGCTGAAAATTAAAATATCATCCAAATAGACAATAACAAATTTTCCCAAGAACTTCTTAAGTACCTCATTCATGAGCCGCATGAAGGTGCTTGGGGCGTTCGTCAATCCAAAGGGCATGACTAACCACTCATAAAGACCCTCCTTGGTCTTGAAGACTGTTTTCCACTCATCTCCTTCTCGAATCTGTATCTGATGATAGCCACTCTTCATATCTATCTTTGTAAAGTACTGAGCTCCGCTCAAGCAGTCCATAAGATCATCCATCCTTGGTAAAGGAAACCGGTACTTGATGGTTATCCTATTTATAGCTCGAGAATCTGTACACATCCTCCACTCTCCATCCTTCTTTGGTGCAAGTACTACAGGTACTGCACATGGACTCAGGCTCTCTCGAATCAAGCCCTTCCTCAACAGCTCCTGAACCTGTCTATTTAGCTCCTCTGTTTTAGTAGGAGTCATCCTGTGAGCAGCCTTGTTAGGCAAACTAGCTCCTGGAATCAGATCTATTTGATGACTGATTTGCCTTACTGGTGGCAATCCATCTGGAACATTATCAGAGATAATATCTCCAAATTATCCTAGTAAATTTGAAACTTCAAATGGTATTTCACTACTACCTTCTTTATCTTTCCTAGGAATCAAAGCATAGCACATACGCTGATGTTTCATGCCATCTAAAAACTTCCTTCCATCAACAAGACAAATCCTAGCACTGCTACATACCTTTTCACCTTCCTTTTTCATGGGCTTCAATTTGTGGCAAACTCCATCCTTTGTCAGAGAGTATGTGTTTGCATGTCCATCATGTATTGCATGTCTATCAAACTGCCATGGTCTACCCAATAATAGATGGAAAACATCCATCGAAATAACATCACAAAGAACTTCATCATGGTAACTCCCAATTTTGAATTTTACTAAACATTGTTCACTTACCAGGACCTTATGATCATCTTTTACCCAAGAAATCCGATAGGGCTGGGGATGTTTCTCCCTCTTGAGCTTCAGCTTAGAGACCATCTCTTCTGATACCAAGTTATCAGTGCTACCACCATCAATAATCACATCACAACATTTATCCTCACACTTGCATCTGGTACGGAACAAACTCCTCCATTGCCCTGGTTCATTCTCACCACTTAGTAGGACTCTTTCATTTACCAAGGCCTCTCCTCTTTCTGTATCCTCTGAATGTGATGATTGTGCATCCTCATCCACATGAGCTACCCTAGCTTGGCCCTCAGCTCTCCTATCTGTCCTTCCTTGTCATTGAGGGCATTCAAAGGCATGATGACCTTCTTCATTGCAATGGAAACAGGTACCACGGAAGCCTCTTCTTCCTTGCCCACGTCCTCTACCTCTTCCTCTTTGATTTCCAAAATCTTGATCACGGGAGCGATTGAAACCCTCATTCCTCTGGTTCCTGCTAGTACCCTCATCTTCATTTTTCTTTTGAGTTTCATTGCGGCCTCCAGATGATCTACTGCTTCCCCTTCCTCCTTGACCGTGCCCTCTTTGTCTTCCTTCAAACCTTTTACTCAGCTTCTCTTCAACTTGTAGGGAAAACTGGTATGCTTCTTCAACGCTGGTCATTCTTACCAGACTTAATTCCTCCTGGATGCTAGGTCGTAACCCATTGATATAACGAGCAACCTTCTCCTTATTTGCTTCTGCATGCCCCGCTCTAATCAAGATTTGGTAAAAATCCTCTGTATATTCTTGGATTGATCTTCCTGCTTGCTTTAACCCATGCATCTTCTTAAACAGATCAAGTTCGTAGTCCACAGGAATGAACTGCTTCTTCAATTTGTCCACCATGCGATCCCATCTTGTGATCTTCTCCTTTCCTCTTCTAAGTCTTTCCAGTTGAACCTCTTGCCACCAAATTTTGGCATGGCCTTTTAGTTTGGCCTTTGCAAACTTAACCCTATCTGGGTCCCTTATATCCTCATACTCAAAGTATTCATCCAGTTCATTGATCTAGTCGATCAACTCATCTGGTTTCAAATTTCCCGAAAATATACCCATTTCAATTGTAGGTCTTCTCCCAAACCTAGTAATGGCCCTAAAAAGCCTTTCCTCTACAGGATTCAGAACTTCCCCGTCAACTTCCATTACTTCCTCTTCATTGTCATCCTCACTATTGTCATCTGCGGCAATATTTGCTCCTCTACGAAGCTCCTCTTGCAATGCTTGTACCTGTCTCTGGAGGGTTCTAACCTCCTCAGGATCAATAGCTCTGGCCCTTCCACCACACTCTCTTCGTGGAGGCATCTTCTAACTCAAACCCACAACCACACAGTCCTGGTGCAAACTGCCTCACAGTCGGTGCTCTGTCTACACACTCAGAAAAACCCACTCTAATACCACTTGATGGGGACACAACCCAACAATAGAATGGACACAATAGAAAAGGGGAATTATATTAACTGAGAAAATAAGCTAGTACAAATAGTGCAGAGAAAATAAACTTCAAAACATGCCCTACGGGCTTACAATAGCATAACTCTGGAGAATATTTCTCCTTTTAGCACCTCCTCTCAAGCTCCAATCCGAACTGCCTTTTACAATGCCAAAATCTCCTTAAATAGACCTTGGAGGGTTAAGGACTAGGAGTACATTCTAGAAAGTGCTAGTAGGCATCCACCAACAAAATAGAAGGTTCCAGAAGCCGCGTTAGAAGTCGGTGCAAATCTAGAAGAATCCAGAAACGGTAGTCGAATTTTTGGGAGGCATAACTTTTGAACCGTAGCTCCGATTGACGAACCGTTTACATTTTTGGAAAGCTCTCAAAGCGCTCTGTAGCCCTATGGACCAGCTTCACTCGTCCCCCATTTTTTGACCCTTTTTGAGGTCATTTAATGCCCCAAACCTGACTTTGAAGCATTCTTAGGAGGTCTCCAAAACCCAAAAAATTGCCATAACTTTCAAACCGTGGGGCCTTTTGACCTGATTCTTTTTCTGGAATGCTCTAAATCTCAATTATATTCATCTGGCCAAGTTGCACCTTCTAGGTCACCAAAATGATGGTCAATTTGCATGCTCCTATTTTTTCGGGATTTTCAAATGCACTGATAGTTGAACTATGAGAGTTGGAACCTTTATTTGAGCCAAATGGGTATCCAAAAATGTAAAGACATAAAAAAGAAACTAAGTCTAAGTACATTTTGTTGGGTGACACAGGATTGCCCTTATACCTCTGGATGCTCCTGCATCAATTTCTCTTGTTATCTTCTATCATGGTTTTTTCTTCAATGGCTCTTTTCTTATGTTCAATCACTTCACAAAGCATCATGGCTTGTGATTCTTGTTCAAGCTTAAGTATTCTGATTTCTTCTGCTTGAGCTCTATTCTTCTCCAACAGGTCTACTATTGCTACATCAAACTCTTTGGAATCTCCATTTGAAAATAGATTTGAGGTGTCAATCTCCTTGTACTGTGTGTCATTCTTAGCTATGGCAATCTCTTTTCTTCTCTTTAAGGATTTTCTCAGTTATCCTCTAGCTTCTTCCAAAGCATGTAAAACAAGTTGTATATCAATTGCCTAATTCTCTATGATCTTTCCAAGTTTGTAGACTTCCATTTCCAAATCTTTTCTCCAAGTTGTAAGGCTCCTTCTTGTGAGAACTTGGCTCTGATACCAATTGTTGGAATTAACAAGTGGGAAGATTTACTTTTGAGAGGAGGGGGTGAATCAGAAGTAACTAATTTTAACCCTTTTAAATTTTTTAACTAAAAACATCCACATGCATCCAATCTATCGATTGAACTTGAAAGTAAAAACATGCATGAAAATAGACAACACACAAATTTGGTAACCCAGAAATCCTCCAAAATGAGAAGGTCAAACTGGGGTGGGGATGACACCCATAAAATATCACTACAACAATGTGTAACTATTCAAGGTTACAATGTTTGAACACTTCCAATGGTCTGCCTTGTGAAAGGCCTGTCTTGTGAAAGACTTTTAAACTTTGTCAAAAATGACCTAGTTAAAGGATTTCACCACCCTGCTAAAAGTAGGCCTAGTTAGAGGACTTCAGTACATTCACTTGGAGTGCCACCCTATTAAAGGATTTACAAATGGTTGCTAGGCCAACCTAAGTCCATAGGATTTCAATTATCTAATATAATTGCTAGAGAGTATTAGAAAGTCTTTGACCTAATAGCTTTGCAATCTCCAATTACTGATCCCAGATCCTTGTTTTGCTCTTGACTAAGTTGATCCTTGATTGATCTGATATGTCACTCTTTGATATTGTGATACTTTTTTCTTCATCAACTAGATGCTGCAATGTTGATCCATTCTTCTAAGTCTTTTTACACTTCCCTCTGAAATTTTCTATAGTTTACCCATACACTTCTCTCATTCCTACATACAATGGGGTTTCATCCTCCTTTTGAGGATTTCAAAGACTTAGAGCTAGGTATGAACCTACGATCCATATTAAATCTTCATTTCTTGCTCAATTCATGCACTTTTCTTATTGGTTGCATGCCTTCTCCATTTTTCTTGTTGGCTGCATGCTGATTGCATAGGAAATGTAAAAGATTTGTTCTTATCCTTAATATCCTTCAAGATTCTTCTATGTCAGCTCAAAAATGGTTTACATAGGTGTTTGTGTGATTACAAACAACTATGTCCAATCTATGTTACTCGACACTTATTACCTCTGATTAGCAATTCTATTCCACTCGGCTTCTATAGTGACTCAACACCTATACTATGCTTAGCACTTGATCTTCACTCAACACTTGAAGATTGCTCGGCACATAAAGTTCACTTGGCACCTATTGTAGCTCTGTCTGGCTTGATACTTGAACTTACTCGGCATCAACTATTTACTCAACATCTATACATATTTTACTCAGCATGTGTTACTACCTTGACATGAACCTAGTAAACATCTTTAATGTGTTGACATGAAATAGTCAAAACCTAGTCTTAGATTCAACATAGTCTTCATCTTTGATGATATCATGTAGGGTGACTCTTAAGAATGATATTTCAACCTCCAAATGGAGAATTTATTTACTATTGTAGACCAAAGAAAAGGGAATTTCCCCACAAGGCATTTGAACACTCGTCTTATAGGCCTAAAGTACAATATTTAACTGTAAATGCTAGTCCCAACCAGCATTGTTAATGGTTCTATTTGGCCATTTCCTTGGAGATAATAAATTGAAGAGGAATGGTGAATGATATGATATTTTTCACATAGCTTATCAATTAGTTGGTTTTTAAAGTAAAAAGCATTATCTATTAGGATGACATGTGGTATGCCAAACCAAAAAATGAACCCATTTGGTGAAGTATTATGTTGCCATGAGAATCCATTTACGGTCATTAGAGGAATTTGGATGAATCATGCCAATTAAGTCAAAACCCTGTTGATAAAAAGGCCATGGTGTGGCCAATGGGTTGAGTTCCTGAGTTGGTCATGAATGAGGTTACAATGAATCTGACACTTCTTACAAGTTTTGACATAGTCAATAGAATCCCTTTCCACAGTGAGCCAAATGCATCCCATCCTAAGGAATTTTTAAGCTGGAGTGAACCCAAAAATACCCACATGGACCTCATGCAAAGCAGCTCTAGACTCATCATTTTGTAGACGCCTAAATAAGGTTTCATCTAGACCTTTTTGATACAATGTGTTAGCTACCAAATGTATAATGTGAGGATCAGCAAATAAGCTTTTATCTCTTATTTTTGGATAGATCATTGGGCATAAGGTTATCTTGCAAGTAGGTTTAAGTGAGATCATACCAAGGGGAGTTTTGAGTGTCTATGAAGTGGACAATGTGGGATTCAGGTTGAGTAAATGCAAGTTGAGACACCTCCTCTAATAAGAATTCATAAAATTCATGTTGGTTAGGTACTAGAGAAAAGAGGCCAAAGTAGCCATAACATTGGCTACCCTATTGTTATCTCTAGGAATCTACTCAAAGGTGATCTGAGAAAAACATTCTTTGAGTGTGTCAACCATATGTTTGTAAGGCAGCCATTTTTCATCTTTAGTCTGATATGTGTTATTACCCTAATTGATGGTCAACTGAGAGCCTCCAAACACATCTATTTTCATTAACTTCCATTCTAGTACTAATTTGAGGCTGAGAACTAATGCTTCATATTCTACCATGTTATTAATGCATGGGAAAAAGAGTTTGTAGAAATTTAGTATGGTGACACCTAAAGGTGTCATAAATAGAAAACCTACTCCTAAGCCATGATGTGTGTAAGAACCATCAACATAAATCTTCCATGTGACTAGTTTTGCATGAAGAATATGTGCATCTAGAGAATATGCTAGGATAGGATTTGGTCTTCTAAGGGTGTGTCTGCTAATTGATTTGCAATAACCTATCCTTTGATAGCCTTTCTATCAACATATTCTATGTCAAACTCACTCAAGATCATTAGCCACTTCGCTAGCTTCTGTGTCAATGTTTTTTTTTCTCAAAAGGTATTTTAGAGGGTGTATCTTAGCTATGTGCTTTACTTTATGTATTATTAGGTAATGGTATAGTTTTTGGGAAGAAATTTTTTTTTGCCAAACATGCCATCTCAATGAAAGTATAGTTGAGCTCATAATTGACCAAGGTTCAAATAATATAGAAGATGGCTCTTTCTTTTCCTTGGTCATTTTTCTTGTGCCAATTAGGATCCTATTGATTTATCTATGATGGATATATACAAAAACAAAGGTTTGTGTTGAGTAGAAGGAATCAAGATGGGTGAGTTCATTAAATAGTTCTTGAGGAGGTTGAAAGTTTCTTGGCATTGAAAAAAAATCTTTGGCCAAATTAGAAAAAAATCTTTTGAAGAACTGAAGTCTTCCTTGGATAGAACGTAGTTGGCCTAGATTCTTAGGAGGCTTCATGTCAATAATAGCTTATACCTTTTCTAGGTCTACTACTATCGCTTTTGTGGAGACAATATAACCCAAGAGTTTCCTAGATTGTACCCCAAAGGCACACTTCTTAGGATGTGGATGAACTTTAAAAGCTTCTAGGTGAGTAAATATTGTTTCAAGTATTGAAAGGTGGTCTTGTTGTTATGAAATTTTCCTAGGATATCATCCACATAGTCCTAAATGAATGTATGCATCATGTAATGGAATATGGCTATCATGGCTCTTTAATATGTGGACCTTGTATTTTGAGACAAAAGGTCATAACATTCCAATAGATGGTTCCCCATGCACAAGTGAAGGTTGTCTTCTCTTGATCTTTAGGTGCTATCTATATTTGGTTGTCACTTGAGAACTAATTCATGAGAGAGAACATGGAATGCCCCTCTATTAGGTCCACAATGACATCTACACAGGGCAATGGGAAGTTGTCCTTTGGACATGACTTATTGACATCATAGAAATCAATACAAATTTATATGTTTCCATCTTTTTAAAAAATTGGTACTATGTTTGAAATCCATGAAGCATATGCCAATGGCCTTATAAAGTTGGTTTGGAGTAGTTTCACCAACTCTAATTTTACTAATAGTTCTATGTGTGGATGCATCTTTCTAAGCTTTTGTTTGACTGGTTTAACCTTTGGGGAAATATTAAGATGATGGAAAATAAAATTAGGATCTAAATCTATCATGTCCGCATAGGATCATGGAAAATTAATTTTGAAGAAGTGAATAAATTCACCCCTTTCTTTCAATGTTAGTGACTAAGCTAGATGAATAATCTTGGGTTCTATTTCTATCCCAATGTTGACCTTTGCTATTTTCTCAATCAAAATGGATGACCTTTCTTTTAAATATTTAGTTAAAGTATCAATTATCTCATCATTGAGTTCCACAATTGGGTTTTCACCCTTAGATACATCACATATGGTTTCTTGTATTTTTACATCTAGACCTACCATGATGTGGTTTAGGTCACTAAATCTTTGATATGCTTGATTTTTCCTCATGTGATTGAGATAGTTGATATTTGACCTATTCACCATTGCTTTCCTTGGTTCTAGTTTTGAATATGGTTCAACCACATTGTGGTAGATATAGATGTCTCTGTTGGTGTCAAAATTGGGGGTATCATGAGGCTTAGTTGTTTCTCAATTGATAAGCTCAAGATGGGTCAAGGGTAATAGATCAAGTTATCAATATGGTTCAACTACATTCAAATACATGAACTCATTTGATAGCTCATACACCATATCATGTAGGTCTATGATGTGGGCTTCCTCTAAAATATCTAGCAAACTAGTGTCTCTGAGCTACTCACTATCCTCATTTTCAACTTCTAGTAGAAAGAAATTTGGAAAAAGGGTTTAGAAGTGGAATGAATTATTAGGTTCAATATATTCATGTGACATAAGATCATTTGGTTTCTCCACACTTGTTTCTAAACCATCCTGCTCTAAAGTGGCTCTTTGTGGTGAAGTAAAATCTAAGCTAGAAGAAGATTCTTATTCTATAGCAATTCTCTGTGTGGAAATGTGAATCACATCACATTATTTGTTGTGGGTAGATTCCTTTGGTAAGGAATCAAGTTACCACTTGGTGGAGTCATCATCATCCTCATTATCAAAGGTATTCAAGAGTGGGTCTTCTATAGGGTGGATATCAGAGAAGCATAAGTTTACATTCTCTAGATTGGATGTCACTTGATTTATGGTGTCTATATCTTTAGGTACCTAAATCAAGGTGGAGGAGGAAGAACACCCATTTTTAGGCTATGGTTTATCAAGATGTGGTGGCCTAGGATAGAATGGTAAACCTTCATGTTCTTTCTCTAAATTTCATACCCCCTTCTTAAGCTTGTTTGGCCTAAAATGTGCTTTAAGTGGTTCAACAATGCATGTGCCTCTTTGCAAATGACCTTCACCAAAGTAGCCCATTTTTTAATTAATTCATATCCTTTACCAAAAAGGTGGGGGAAATATGAATATTTTGTATCCTCTCACTTTCATCTTTATTTATGATTGGAGATGCACTTTGACCCTTGAAAAAGTGTTCACTATAGGGTCAAGGAGGAGTAATTAAAGTTAGTTTGCCATTAGAATTAGGAGATGTTGGTTGGAAAAATAAAGAAATTGAGTATTCTCCCAACCTTTTGCATTGAAACATGCATTTTCATTTGAACTACTTCATCAAATAGCTCATCTCCCCATAATGTTTGTGTTTGGAGTCTTTTGGTGGGAGAGGTGACAAAACTGAGGGACTAGAACATACTACTTTCTCTTTTCCCTTAGTCTTTATGGAAGAGTGGTTGTTGTCTTGATTTGTGGAGACTGAAGCCTTTGGAATAGATTGGTTGGCATTTCTTGTGATGATGGGGAATTCATCCTTGTTATGAGGAACAAGGGAGTTATAATATTGTGTGTAATTTTAGTCCCTAGGTATGGCTACCTCTTGAACCAAATAAGGAAACTTCAAACACTAATGGTAAGTAGAAGAAAAAACTTGAATGCCATGTATTTGTGGTCTTTCCAATAATATTTTGTAGGTTAACTTCAAGTCTAGAACTTGACAGACAATTTCATTCATAATCGAGCCAACCCTTATTAGAAAGATGACCACCCCTCTAGAGGATCTTTTCTTACCATCGTAAGACTTGATTGTGATTTTTTTCTTAGGGTCAATAATATCTTTTGTGTATCCTAGTGCTCTAACCAATTTTAGGGTGCAACTATTTAAACCAACCCCACCATCAACCAATGGTCTCTTCACTTTGTTTCTATGCTCAAAGATCTCAATATGTAAAGGGAAATTTTGGGTATGGGTTAAGGACAAGTCATCTTGTTTAGAGAGGGATACACAGTGGGGTACAATGAGGTAGCTCACCATATTTTGGAACCTATTGATGTCTAGATCATTGGGTAATGGGTCTTTACTTAGGATCTCTTTATGTTCTAGATATATCTATAACAACTCAAAAATGGAGATGTGAGTAGGGCTTTTTACTATCTAGTTGTCCAAACTATACTCATAGATGGGAAATTTTTTGGTGGCTTGATCTGAATTGGTGGTTGCCCCAAGAAAGACCACTTTAGAGGCTTGACCTCAAGTGATCACATTCAAAGGCCATTTTTTGTGCTTATCTTTGACAATTATAACATTGAAAATGTCATTGAATCTAGATAGCATGTTGATTGTGTTATCATAATTATGGGTGTAATTGACCTTTTCATTAGAAGGTTTGTTCTGGTTATTCTTGGAAAACTCTCCCTCTTCATGGCTCATGAAGGGATTTTTCAATGTAGTATGGCCTTCATTGGTACAATGACTATTGATTTTGATGGTTTCATCATCAATTAGTTTTTGGATAGCTACCTTAAGAGAAAAAAATTATTGGTAAGATGCCCTTGAATTCAATGATAGGCACAAAAATATTTTTTGTTCCACCATCAAGGTTTGACTTGTGGTTCACATGGCTTAGTTTCTAGTAGCGTGATAAGCTCATCAACCAAGACTGTTTGCAAAGCTCTCATATAAGTCTCACCTATAGGAGTCAGGTACAACTTTAACAAACCCCCCTTTGTAAAAAATATATAAAGTTTTGGTTAATCCAAAATTATTTCAAGGGAAAAAAATTATTTTCTATTGGTGATCTTTTTTTGAAAGTAGGAAAAAATTTAATCTTAGCAGTGAGTTTTTTCAAATCCTATTGAAATTCTATAAAATATTGGTGAATCTTTCATTATTTAATAAAATCAAAGCTAATAATCCATAGGTTCATAAGTACACATACCTAGAAACTATTATTCTAGTATTCTTATATGGAGAATAATTAATTATTAGACTTCAAGGTTATATATCATATAACATATAGAAACCCTATTTCTATAACTGTTGGATGGTCCTTAATCAATGGACCAAATCATATTTTGGGAAAAATGTTTAAATGACACCATGTTGTAGAGAAAATTCCTGAAATAAAGACACATGTCTACAATAATATCCATTTTGAGAAAAAGTGTGAAAGGATATAAAGTTTTGAGGAAACAATCTGAAATAAAGACATGTGTTACATATATGTCCTTAAACTCTCACCTAACTTAAATTTATACCACACAATGGCGAATATGACTATCAATAAAGGCAAGCCTTGGAGATTACAAGCACAAATATTTAACGTATTATGTGAAAAGATTAAATTCTATTGGTGAAGACATCACTAAAATTAAAATAAATTTGTATCATTATTGGTGATTGGTCAAGTCATGGGACCCAATTTCCATTAAATGTGGGTGATACAACCACCTGAAAGGTGCAAATTTTTTTGCCAAATTCTAGGTCACTAGTGAATGAGATTCATTAATTGGAAAATATTTGCCACTAATGAAAACCCTGATAGGAGTGTATAATCTAGGTGGATTGATAGATTCATACCTTTTTTTTGAGGGGCTTTATTGTAGGCTACTTGTTGATTAGTAGTATTTTGTAAACATAAAGTAGCATTGTTTCATCGATAGAATGGACGAATGTTTTCTTGTTGTTGTGTATTTTGGCTATTGAGACAATGGGTGTTGTACACATTGCATAATATTGTTATATTATTTTATTTTATTTTATTATGTAATATTGTTATTTTATTTTATTTTATTTTGATAGGTTGTATTGTAACATTATGATAATATTTCATGTAATAATTTAATATTGGGGAAAAGAATTAAATTTCCAATATTAAATGTGAATTAAATGGGTTAGGTAGTACATGGTTTATATAATACCACTTGGTGGTTTTGTGGGGCTTGCTACTATATAAGTAGCCACAAGGATAGTTGTTGTGTGAGAAGATAAAAGGGCAAAAGGGGAAAATCAAGAGTTGAGCAAGACAAGGCTTGATATGTTCGCCAAGGGAGCATTTGTGAAGGTTGGAAGCATGACATGGAATGTGTGGATTCATGCTTATTCACATAGATGGTTGTATTGCAATGGTGTATTTACTAAATAATGCACGGTGATGGATGGTTTTGGAGGCTGGGTTTTTCCCTCAATGAGGGTTTTGTGAGGCCTGACCCTATCCATCATAGTATAGATGACATATTTGCAATATGATATTTATAATTTGATGTTTTGATATACATTCAAGACTATAGGGTTATTTTATTTTAATATCTACATTGTGATGATCCACACTTATGTCTGCACATTAAGACCTAAATGATATAATTAATGATTTCATTCAAGTGCTAACCTTTTTCAATTTCTTTGATAGAAGCTGAATTCTAGAAATGCTTGTAATGTAATGTTTAAGTGGGGGTACGTTACTTGCTTTTTGAAATTCAAGATTTGGATATTTTGACATTATTCAAGACTTAGTAGGACAATGGCTCATTTTATCTATTGACTTTGACATTTACAATAGTGTTCTACATCTATGATATGTACTATGAAACTAATATTGTGAATGGAATGATCAAACACATATGGATGCAACTTTATGACATAATAGAATTAGATTATTATATGATGATTATAATGTTTTATGATTTAATGTGATATGCAAATAAATGTTAATTTGATAATGATGATTATGATTTAATGTGATATGTAGATAAATGTTGATTTGATTATGATGGTTTATGATAGGCAGATCTTGATATTTTAACATTTTGAATTACTTATTTTAAATGATTAGGAAGGAAAATTTAATTGAATTATGTTAACAAGATTATGTAACATTTGAAATTATATGCATTTATGATATATATTTATATGACCTCCTTGGAATACAAATGCTCAAGTTTAGTGTGTAGGAAGTGGAACCATGGAAATTTTGGAGGAAACAAGATCCAAACCTATGTGAATATAGTTTAACCAAGGAGAATCTTTGAAAGATTTGAAAGCCTTGTTGTGATATATTTTATTTCATAAATGTAATTTTTCTTGTATGTTAAAATTTTCAATCATAAAGATACATTAGGAACATGTTGTGGTGATGTGGAATATGCTTTTATGTGTCACTTGACACTTGTGGACTTTGTGTGTAATTGACATGTCATTTAGAGCTTTGGGCAAGGTGGAATTTTACCCTAAAACTAATTATCTTGTTAATGAGTAAGTAAACCCACTTGACAAGGGGTAAGATCAGTCACAATCAAAGAAAATTAGAATTTAGATTTGACTAGGGTTTTGAGGGGTCATTGAGTGGTCCCAAAGTGACTTTTATGTGAAAATGAGCTACCCATATGATAGTATAATATGTTAGGGACCTAATTTTGACCATGATAGTGAATAGACAGCCTAGGGGGGCCCTTTACCCATGCATTCTTCCACCAATTCGAAAATGAAGTTGTCACATGTGTATCATCCCTTGTTCCTTGTTTCACCTTTCAAAAAAAAATTGGTTGTGTTTTTCCCTTTTAAATTTAGGGCATGACATTCTGGTATTAGAGTAGGGTTACAACACTAGAGCCTAACCCATTATGCTTAATTCACTAAAATTACACCTTGTGTGTAGGATGTGTGCCATTACCCATAAAGGTCAACAAAGGCCTAGAGGCCCTAGAGCTGTATGTGTAACACAAATCGAGGAAGAGTAAGAGATTCAAACACCTCTACCAAAGTAGCCTCAAAATATTAACCAAGACCTCCTTAATTCCATTTGAAACCTTATTAGGATAATATGAAAAATATTTCCACCCATAGCACTATAGCTAGAAAAATAAGGTTACCAGGGCTCTGAGCCTAAACAAAGGTAGTCACAAGGCCATAGATGAAATCAAAGGACATGAGTCCTTTATCCACATCCAACTAGGGTTCAACAGTACTTTGGGGTTGGACTCAAGGAATCCAATAAGATTGAAGGTCAACAATAGTCTAAACTGCGAGGAATCAAATTCTAACTCATGGACCATGTTATACTTGTGGTGGTATGGGTCATATAGCAAGAGAGTGCCCACAAGGCTTGAAAATAGGTGACTAGCATGGGGTTTCAAGGAGGGATATGGGTAGGCCCCATGGAGTACTTGCAACAATTGATAACAACCAAGTAGAGCACCAGGCCACAACTATTGGGGCCACAAGTGGAATCAGATCGACAGTTAGCATTGAAAATCATCCTCATTTGAGCCCAACAGAACCTCACACTATGAATCAGAGAATTGGACTAGGTTCAGTGGGATTTATTTGATGAGATGAAAGGTTCAAGGAAATATGAAACACATAGGAGGGCACAATACCTGCACCTTTTTAATGAACTCCAAGAGGAGGTTCATGCCTAGTGGGGGAGGATGTGAGACCTCACCCGGTCCATCATAGTGTAGATGACATGTTTACATTATGATACTTCTAATTTGATGTTTTGATGTATGATCAAGACTATAGGGTTATGTTATTTTAATATCTACATTTTGATAATCCACACTCATGTCTATACATTAAGACCTAAATGATTTAATAAATGATTTAATTGCTTTGATAGAAGTTGAATTGTAGAAAAGCTTGTAATATAATGTTTAAGTGAGGGTATGTTGCTTTTTGAAATTCAAGATTTGGATATATTGACATTATTAAAGACTTAGTAGACAATTACTTATTTTATCTATTGATTTTGACATTTACAGTAGTGTTCTACATCTATGATATGTACTATGAACATGATATTGTGAATGGAATGATCAGACACATATGGATGCAACTTTATGATATGATAGAATTAGATTATGATATGATGATTATGATGATTTATGATTTAATGTGATATTTAGATAAATATTAATTTGATAATGATGATTGTGATTTAATGTGATATGCAGATAAATGTTGATTTGATTATGATGGTTTATGATAGGTAGATCTTGATATTTTAACATTTTGAATGACTTATTTGAAATTATTAGGAAAGGAAATTTAATTGAATTATGTTAATAAGATTATGTAAGATTTGAAATTATATGCATTTATGATATATATTTATATGACCTTCTTGGACTATCGATGCTCAAGTTTAATATGTAGGAAGTGGAACCATGGAAATTTTGGGGGAAACAAGATCCAAACCTATGTGACTATAGTTTAACCAAGGAGAATCTTTGGAAGATTTGAAACCCTCATTGTGATGTATTTTATTTTATAAATGTAAGTTTTCTTGTATGTGGAAATTTTCAATCATAAAGATGCATTAGGAATATGTCTTGGTGACATGGAATGTGCTTTTATGTGTCACTTGACACTTGTGGACTTTGTGCATAATTGACATGTC
Organism: Cupressus sempervirens; assembly: GCA_028749045.1. NCBI lineage: Eukaryota > Viridiplantae > Streptophyta > Pinopsida > Cupressales > Cupressaceae > Cupressus > Cupressus sempervirens. Next base: position 194,384,515 of record CM053791.1, on the reverse strand, counting down.
ATTTAGGGCTTTGGACAAGGTGGCATTTTACCCCAAAACTAATTACCTTGTTAATGAGTAAGTAAAATCACTTGACAAGGGGTAATATGGGTCACAATCAAAGGAAATTCGAATTTATATTTGACTATGGTTTTGAGGGGTCATTAGGTGGTCCCAAAGTGACTTTTATGTGAAAATGAGCTACCCATATGATAGTATAACATGTTAGGTACCTAATTTTGAGAATGATAGTGACTAGACAACCTAGAGGGCCCCTTTACCCATGCATTCTTCCACCAATTCGAAAATGGAGTTGTCACATGTGTATTATCCCTTGTCTCACCTTTCAAAAAGAAAAAATAAATTGGTAGTGTTTTGCCCTCTTAAATTTAGGGCATGGTAGATTTCCTAGGGTATATCTTGTGTCACAATTTTTATGGGTATGTTTTCTATTCTCTTGCATGTGGATTTTAATTACATATTTATTTCAGATCTATTATGGGTTATGTGAAAATAGTTACATTCTTTGTTTCAAGTTTCCTCACATTGGTTGGTAGGTACGTCAGTGTTATTGATAGTGGGAGAATATTTTTTTGGAGAGGGGTAAAGTTACAGTTTAACAATGTTTTCTTCTACCACTTCATCATTTACCATATTCTTGTTATTATTTCTCCATCAAGATCTTTGTTTACCATTTGATCAATCAAATGACTTTTTTTGTTGTGAGGAGTTACTAGAAAAATATTTCTCATCCTTTGATATTTTAAGGATATCATTGTTCAAAAAGGTTTCTTCTACTTTGGTTGTACTTTCCAACATGGTTTTGAAGTCTTCAAGGCCTTGGAGTTACAGCCAATAGTTTGGGGGTTTAGAGAGGCTATTTACAAATATGTCAATTTTCTCCTTGTGTGGGATGTCACGATGGTACTTGGAAAAGGTTGCCACCATCTTTATAGGTAAATTTTGAAATATTCTCCTGGAAGTTGCTTCATGTTGCACAAGTCTATCATGGTAACCTCTCTTTCAATGTTGTAGGAGTATTGTGCAATAAAAATAGAGGCCAATTGGTCGAATGATCAAATATTTGAGAAGTGTTTAGAAAACCACTCCATGGCTTGCCCTCCCAAACTCTATGTAAATAGATGCATGAGTTAGGTTGTATCATGTACAAATTCCATACTTAGTGTGTAGAATTAGCAAAGGTGATCTTGAGGGTCCAATGTACCAAAGTACTTGTCATACTTTAGCATCTATATATTATGAGAAAATGGTGTCAAGATGAAACTTCTATCAAATGGGAGAAGGCATGTCTTTTCTAGGCTATATTATGTTGGTTGGACTTTCCCTCTCTTTGTCTTTTCAATTTCTATTTTTAAATCTTGTAGTTTCTAGGTAATGACATCTAAGGGTGAATCCTCTTGACCCTTCTTTAGGTTAGATATATCAAAATTAGAGGGTAATTTGTACCTTGTTATGCCAAAAATAATAGGTAGTGCTCTTTATGTCTCTCTTTTAATTTATCCATTATGTCGATGAGCTCTGGATTCACTTGAAAGTCTTCTATTCTTGAATCAATACAATTCTGTCTCCTGAGTCAAAATGTACCCATGATATCAGTTGGTTCTAAATTTTGTTATTCTAATGGGGATTATTCTTCCTTGATGGTAGCTAATGAATAGTCAATGGGTATTGTAGGACCACTAGTGTTTGATGATTATGTGCATTGAACTATTGTAGCTTGCTTCGCTATTCTTACACTTACTCAAGTGGCACACTCTTTTCAATTCTTTTTCCTTAGTGCACTTGTACCATTTTTTGTAGTGGCATGAGATGTGAATGGAAACCCCTTTAATCCTTAAAAAATTTCATAACATGGGGATAAATTTTAGACCAAATCATAGTAAAGTACTAGGCTATCTTGCAAATTGTTCCAACAATTACAAAGGTTATGAAACATTGGCAATAGGATTCAACTCTGTGAAGTTAGGGAGTGGAAGGATTTGTGTGTCCTTTGATGTTTGACTAATGTATGAGGATAGATCAATGATGTTTGTTGAATAATAACCCTGGGTAGAATTTTTAAAATGACTCAGACGACTAACAAAATCATGCTCAATTTTGAAGGTATTGGTCATGTTTAAGATTTTTGAGACTTGCAAAATGTTAATATAGAATGCTTAAGATGCATGTTTCAATTGTTTCAGGTTGTATATGCATTGTTACAGGATGTAAAGCAGTTTTTTGGTTAAATTAGAGTTTTTCTATAAAAAAAAATTCTAAATTTTTCTTTGAAGTTTTACAATTTTAAGTCCTTTACTTAGTCCGAAAACAAGCACATTCAAAGGCAACAACTATAAAAATGAAAGATCCCAAGCACAAACCTGAAATGTAAAATGGCTTCCCAACAATGGCTTTTCTTAAGTTGGTGACTAAAAGGTTTCAATATCATCCAATTATATCCAAATTTACCTCTCTATGAAAGAGAACTTTCCAACAATGCGAGGGAGGTTTGCAACAATCTCTTTCAAGATGACTAGGGAAGGTTATATTTTGGACACAATTGTCATGCATTCCACTAAGAATATAAGTCTAAATAATTTTTATCTCATTGTCCCTATTATGCCAAATATCAAGAGGTATGCCTTTCTATGGCATTTTGATCTACTTATAAAAGAGCAAGAAAGACCAATATCATAAATAGGTCTACGAGTTTGATCAACCTATAAAGGTGAGAGCATATCCCTACTATCTTGACTTCTAAACACACCATACATGACCTATTCAGTTCTAGAGCCTTTAATATATGGAAAGCAAGAGCCTCTTGATTAAACTAGGTGTTTTTTTCATTTCTTAGCTAAGCCTCATAAAAAAACTAGGCATTTTTGGCATTTTTATTCACTCCTAGGAATGAAGAGCATAGGCCTATACCAAGTCTAAGATTCAAAATAGCTTTATCTAGCTTAAACTAGATTAGGAATGGAAATGTCAGAGTCTAAGTACTAGATGTCAAGAGGATTTAGGCTTACTTGATATAGAGCTAGCAAAAGGGTTAGGTGCATTTTTGAGATTTTCTCATTCCCTTTCCTTGAATTCAATGATCTTGAAGCTCCTATTAAGTTTGAAAGAGACCTATAACCACCTAGGAACCAAATTTTTATATTAGATATGGAAAATTTCAGATTTGATCAAATGTGTTACACAAATTATCTTATGCGTTATAGAATAATTTAGATGTACTATAGTATCTTGAAAATGCACTATTGAAAGATGTATATGCATCACCAAACACTTCAAATGCATGATGAAAGAATTCAAAAGCATTAAATTAGGTCAAAAGTGCTAAAATGATAGAAAGATCTTAGATCTGGTATTTGGGAGTTTGGAAGAATCTTCAAAAGGTTACTACATATGTTATGAGTCTTCCCAAATGCTGCTAAGCCTACAATAAGTTAGATTTGCACAAGAGATGAGAGTAACACAAAGATATACATAGAAAGTCATACACTGGCATGAAAAGTTAAATGATAATGAGGCTTTAAAATGAAACCCAATGGTGGGCACCAATTTGTACATGGGAGAAACACATATTCATGAGAGCTTGGACTGAGATGTAGTGAGAATAGTAGTGAGCTAAGCTAGACCCAAGAAGTAACTATTAAACAAAAAAATTCATGAATATCTCATGTTTCCCTAAATACAAGTGCTAAAATTTCTCTCAAATCAGCATCTTAGTGACAGTTGTAGAATGGGATTATCCTATTTGTGCATATCTGTGAAAGACTATAAGAGATCTATATAAATTTAAGATATATCAAGATGAGAACATAAAAATGCTATAGATATGTGTATGGATGAGACTAAACAATGCTAAATAATGCTAGATAATACTTAAATTATGCTAAATATATTATCAAATGCTAACTCTAGTATGCCTTTAGTAAGTATGCATAAAACTTGGGGTCCTTTGCTCTCTTTTTTTCCTCCTATTTATAGGATTTTAGGAAGGGTTGAGGAAAAGATGTAGGAATTACCTTTTTATCTGGGGTAATGATAAGTTTGAAATATCTCATAAACCCCCAAAAGGAAAAGTTCAACATAATTAGTTTGAGGATAAAAGGGTTTTTTCTTCTTCTTTTTTTAAATCCAAAAAGGTGGATTTTCTCTTTTTGAGGTGATAATGAATTTATTTGTTTTATTTAGTATTGTATTTTCTTAAATTTGTGTTTTTTTTCTTTTTATTTGATTTTTTATTTCCCATTTTAAATTAAATTACCCTTTTGAAATTATTTTAGAATTTTGAATTGTAAAATGATTAGGAAATTAGGCAATTAATTGAGTAAATAACTTGATATTGTGATTAATCCAAAAGTCTATTATTTTTTCTCATGTTCTCTGATATTTCCCTTAGTCTTTATTGATTTGATGAAAATTATGTTTCCAAAGTCCTACCAATTTTAGGGTGTCTACAACAACTGTTGGAGAGAAGTTAACTGAAAAAGATAAAGATAACAATGATGATGAAGATAAAGAAAAAGACAAGAAGCAAGATCATCACAAGAGAATGTAATCAACTGAAGTCAACGATAAAAGGAAGTGGAAAGAAGGAGATGGTGAAATTGATGATGATCCACTTAGTAATGATCCGTAGTTTGACTTATTGAAGCAACCACCACTAAATCTGAATAAGAAAGACAAAGTACTATTCAAAAAAGAATTTGATCTAAACATGGAGATTGATAAAAAGAGATCCAAAAGAATCAAAATGAAAGTATTGCAAAAGACCTTAAGAATGTTTGAGAATCTTATGCAAAAAGTCACAACTAGCAAGGATAAAACAATTCAAAGACAATTGAAAGTTTACTTGGAAAAAATAGAAGCAACATGGAGAGATCTAAAAGGAGAGATAGAAAAGGAAGTCACAAACAAGATGGAAGAGAAGACAAGGAAAAACTTGACGGTGAAGGTTAAAAATTCAAAAGGGAAGTTGCAAGAAAGTATAAATGCATTACAGCTAATTGTTAATATTGAATTAAGTAAGTATATCACTTTGTGTAGTTTTAACACATTGGCTTTAGATATTAATAATCAACTTATTGGATTTCAAAATGAAAGGTTAAGTCATATCGAGAAATAGATCTTAGTAATCAATGTAGCCCTATTGGAAATATATGAGTCAGTGAGAGTGGAGGGGTGAATCAGTTATCACTAAAATAAGTCCTAGATACCTTAGATGCTAGTAGAAAACAAAAACTTTACTAAAAAATTGTTGTTCAACAAACACATAGGCACTCAGTTAATACTAGTAATATGCTACAACTCGGTAACCACTAAAATGACAATTGTAACTCAACAAATGATTGACATCAAATTATTAGGATATAATCGATGATTAACCTTAATTAACTTATTTGTATACACATAAAAATAATTAGCATGAACACAACTGACACCAAGATTTAACATGGAAACCCAATTTGGGAAAAACCACCAATTGCAATTGGTTACTGATTTTCACTCTTATGAAGTGAGCCTTGTTAGGAGCCAACCCTATTAAAGATTACACAACAAAATTTTAGGTGTAACCATGTTAGAGGATTTAATCACTTTATTAGGAGTGGCCTTGTTAGAGGTCTTTAGATACTTCAATCTAGAAATGGCACCTTGTTATAGGATTTACAAATAACTGCTAAGCCAACTCTATTAAGAGATTTAGATCACTGCTACACTGGTTAGAGAGAAACAATGAGATGACCTATTTTTGATGCAACTAAATTTATGATTTTAGATCTTAATTATGGCTTGAATACTTCATCCTTTCTGATCGAATGTATCTTTGCAACTCCTCAAGGATTTTATGCTTATCCTTGTAATTTGCTTCCTCTAAGTATCTTCTATTCTTCCATACACTTGCACACATTCAATCCTTAAATTGGCCTTATATTTATACATTATGCATTGTTAAGTCAGCTTGAATACAACTTAGAATAATTAATATTCACCTCCTCAATCAAGTAGAACTAACAAACAAATCCATTAAACTCAATATGCCAAAAAAAGAAAATCCTTTGTTAGCCAACCAAGCTCAGTAGCCACTATCTCATAAATGATTTTCCTATGTTAACCAAGTCAACTTGGTTAACACTACATCTTTGCTAACTTCCTTTAGTAACCAAGTGATATCAGTTAACATTAGTTCCATCCAACTTTCCCTCATTAACTGAGTGAGCTTGGTTAACACTCAACTTCTGCTAACTTCTCTTCAATGCTTGGGTGAACTCAATAGACATTGCCTTTTGAACTTGGAAAACACTGGAATGCTCAGAAGATATAGGAAACTATCTTCATCACTTGAAAGTGAGCTCGACATACACTGACTAATAAAGATATGATATTTGTGTAACATCAAAGACAATACATAATTAACCAATTATTTTCAACAATCTCCCTCTTTGGCATTGATGGCAACAAGACATGTCATGATACAATGAAATTTTAGAGAAGAATAATATTAAGGATAATATCCTTAGTCTCATTCTAATTCTCATCCATGAGAACTCCCTCTACCAGTCTGAACTCCTTCTGACTTCAGTTTCCCCCTCTATTTGATAAAACTCCATGTTTACTCCATCTTCAACATCTTCTTCCGATAGAAAACTCTCCCTCTTTGATATCAACTCTGAATATTTCAGACCAAGTTCTCTTCTTCTTTGACATCTCTGACTAAACTCTCCCTCTTTGATATCTTTAAGAAAAAAAATTGTAACACACACAACTCTCCCTCTTTAGAAAATTAATGTGAATATGACACAACAAACTCTCCCTCTTTAATATGTTATGCCAAATAAAATATTCAATGATTGTCAATGTACCTCATGTATTGATTCATTTTTAATTTTCCCTTTGAATGCTGCATCAACTTGACTAATCTTCAACATGTACTAATTAATGCATCACTAAACTTTGTTTAGCAAGCTTTAGATAGGGGAATGACCCCTAACTTACCTCTTAGATATAAAAATGTATCCTTAGGTAATGGCTTAGTTAATATGTCTACAATTTGTTATTTAGTATTCACATATTCCAATCTAACCTCTTTATCTGTCACCAATTCTCTCAAAAAATGATATTTTAAGGCAATGTGGTTGGTCTTGGTATGCATCATAGGATTATTTGATATATTAATTGCATTGGTGTTATCACAGAATATAACCACTAGATCCTTTATCTCTATCTTCATACCCACCAATAATTACTTGAACCAAACAATATTTGAACAATTAACTTCTACTACAACATACTATGCCTTTGTTGTAGACTGAGAAATGTAGTTCTACTTCTTACTTGTCCAAGACACTAGTCTTTTAATAAGAAAGAATGCTCCACCATTGGTGCTCTTCCTATCATCAACACTTACTGCCCAATCATCATTAGTGAAGGCTTTCAAATCTAAATTGCTTCCTTTCTTATACCATAATCCATAGTCCTTAATACACTTTAGATGCCTCATGATTCTCTTGATTTCCATCATATGATTTTCTTTGGGATTAACTAAAAATCTTGCCACCATAGCAATTGCTAATGCGATATCAAACCTTGTATGCAGTACATATTACAAATTTTCAATCATTTATTTGTATGTGGTCTGATCTACTTCCTTGGTGTTATCATTTTTGGAAAGCTTATGTCTAGTAGACATAGGTGTTCCAACTAGTCTTAAATCTTCCATTCCAAACTTATATAACATCTCCTTGATATACTTGAATTGAGTAATTTAGATACCATATTTCTTCTGGTGAATCTACAATCCAACAAATAATTTTCTCTCCAAACATGGACATCTCAAATTCCTTACTCATTTCCTCTAATTTTTTTTACAGAAATAATCATTTCTAGTAAATAATATGTCATCCACAAAGATTAATGCCAACACTATCTTCTTGTCTAGTCCTTCTTTGATGTATAGGCTATCATTATCATTTATCCTTTGAAAAAAAATCTTTATTAAATAGGTGTGAAGTCTTTCATACCAAGCTCTGGGAGCTTGCTTGAGAGCATACAATACTTTGTGTAGTTTACAAACCATATCCTTTTTGCTAGGATCTACAAAACCTTATGTTTGTTCTATGTAAACTGCCTCTTCAAAAATTTCATTCAAGAATGTAGATTTCACATTAGTTTGATAAACTTTAAACCCTCTATATGTAGAATAAGCAAGTAAAATCCTAACACCTTCTAATCTTGCAACAGGAGAAAAATTTTCACCATAATCAATACCTTCTTCTTGATAATAAATTTTTCATACTAACCTTGCTTTATTTCTTGAAACTTATCCATCTTCATTTGGCTTATTTCTAAAATCTCACTTTGTACCAATTACATTTTTATCCTTAAGTCTAGGAACAAGAGTCCAATTCTTATTCCTTTCTAGCTATTCTATCTCTTCACTCATTTCTTCAATCTAACTTTCATTATCCAAAGCATCTTTAATTGATCTAGGTTCAAATTCAGTAAGCAAACATGTAACTTTCAATTTATTCCCTGTCATTATTCCATTTGACTTTTCTACAATGATCTAATTAGGTGTATAGTGTCTTTTGACATATCTTGCTTACATAGGTACTTTGGATATAGAATTTGTTCCACTTTCCTTGCCATAATCTTCTGCATCATGCTCAAGTCCCACTATCCATGACTTAGGTCCTTTAGACTTAGTTTTCTTTGGTTGCAATTGGGTGGCCTCTGACTCCAACTTAGATCCTTCAGACTATGACTTGAGTTACACTGGTTGAAACTCAAGTACTTCTAGAGATTTTGGGGACTTGGGAGGTGACTTCTACTGACTTTCAATTAGATTTGGCAATGTATCAGGTTTAAAGTAAATAATTTTTTTATAATCCTTAGGTTCATTGTTGCTCTCTTCCTCACTCTTTTCTGCAAACTCATCAATTCTCACATGTGTACTTTCTATGATCTTATGAGTGGACAAATTCAAATATTTATATGCTTTGCTTCCACTAGAGTATCCTTGAAATATGCCTTCATCACCTTTAACATCAAATTTACCTTTCCTAGTCTCTTTTAAAATATAACATTTGCTACCAAATAATTTCAAGTAACTTACATTAGGTTTGTAGCCATACCATAGTTCATAAGGAGCTTTATTTGAGTCATCCTTTAGCTATACTCTATTCAAGGTATGCACTGCAATACTGATTGATTCCTTCCAGTATTTGATTGTAACATTCTTTTCTATCATCAAGATTCTTGCACAATCCATGATGGATATATTCCTTCTTTCAGCTATACAATTTTTCTGAGGTGTACCAAGGGTTGACACTTGTCTTTTGATTCCTGTTTTAGTGTAGAATTTATTGAATTCATTAGAAATGAATTCACCACCTCTATCTAATCTTAAACACTTCAACTTCTTTCTAGTTTCCTTTTCTACTCTTGCTAGATACCACTTAAACTTTTGAAAAGCTTCAGACTTATCCTTAAGATACATTACAGTCATCATTCTAGAATAATCATCAACAAAAAGAACAAAGTAATTATCTCCACTGTAGCTCTCAAATCCAATAGGTTCACATAGGTCTATATGAACCAACTCCAAGATTTCTTTATAATGATAGTTCTTGCTTTTGAAACTTGTCTTGCCCATCTTACCAATTTGACAATTTATGCATAGAGCCATATCAAGTTTTCTCAAACTAGGAATACCTCTCACTCTTTTATTTTTTCTTATCTTGATCATATTATCAAAGTTCACATGACACAACCTTTTATGCCATAACCAACTTTCTTCTACTTGAGCAATAAAACATGAATTTTCACTATGATCTAGGTAGAATAGGTTATCTTTTGTTTGATTACCAAACCTAGCTAGATTTACTTTTCCATCTAGTAGCTTGGCCTTCCCATTCATGAATTCTACCTTGAGTCAAATGTTATTCAAATGTGCCACAATATATTATGCTTTAGTCCTTCAACCTAATAATCATTCTCACATCTAAGTTCATTGGTTAGTGAGATACAAAATTTTCCCTTTATGCAACATGGTTCATTGTTTCCAAATTTTACAATTCCACCATCACAGTGCTCCATATATTAAAACTTTGTCTTATCACTAGTCATATGATGTGAGAAACCAATGTCAACAATCCATGTATCATTCTTGCTAACATGAGAGATAAGTGTCATTTTAGCTTCTTCGTCATCAAATTCATCTTTTATAGTAATATAAACCATTTCATCATCATCACTACTATCTAAATCTTTAGCCATGAAACAAGAATTCTTACCTTTATCCTTGTAGTCCTTGAAGCTCTTGAAATCCTTCTTGCCTTTGTACTTTTTGTGCTTCTTTTCATCTTTGTCTTCTCTATTTGAACACCTTGCAACAATGCGACCAACTTCTTCACAAAAAAAATATATTAAAGAAATTTTATCTTTGTACTTTCCTTTGCCTTTGGGATACCTTCTTGCAAGCCCAACATTCACTGAAATTGAAAGATTTAATTGCTAGAGAACAAGAAATCCTAGCAAAAAGAGATGAATTGATTACCAAAATCTTGGAGTTGTAAGGAATGATAAGTTTACATATTGATGTGACATAGAAAATCTTATTGGAAGTACAATGTAGTATACAAAAGCTAGAGGAGACTATAGTAAGTAGAATGGAGAACATGTCAATAGAATATTAGAAGCATATTCTAACCATTCAGGAACTCAAGAGAGCATGGGAAACACATATGCAACTTAAAAATTCTAAGTGTACTGATATTGTAAGTAAATGGAAACATGTTTATGATATTTTCACTACATATTTTCTATTTAGTCATGTTTATTAGCATTGACTTCCATAAGAAAAAGGGGGAGAAGTACACAAAAATATTGATAAGTAGATATAGAGTATGTTTTGTGCATATAGAGTATAGGTACAAGTATAGACTATACATCATGGAGAAAAATTACGATTAAGGTTTTTGTTTTTGTCATCAATGCCAAAGGGGGAGATTGTTTGAGACTGATGGCTTTAGTTAAAGTTTTTTCATTGATGTCAAAACTATGAAGGCAAAAAGTTACTATTAGAGTATAGAACAAGTTACTATCAAAGTATAGAAGAGGTCACTGTCTGAGTATAGAAGAAGTTACTATCAGAATAAAGAAGACGTTATTGGAGAAAGCTAATCAGAGAAGTATACGTGAGATTATCAGAGAAACTTAACAAGGAATTTTGGAGTTGATCTAACCCTAAGATCTATGGTCAAGTGTAAGGCCCACAATAGTACCCTATTATAGATCTTGATAAAATAAATATGAATATGAGTTAATTAGGTTATGTTTGACAATTTCATAGTAATAATGATTTTTGAGACCCTAGTAGAGATTGATGCAAATTTTTATTGTTATAAGTCTAATACCCATTCAATAACATTAGGTTGAATATATAAGATCACAAGAAAATGAAACTCTATATGTTCGAGCTAAGGATCAAGGAATTTATAGAATGAATCACTAACCACAACTAGGAAAGATGAATTAACATTTTCTCTCCTAAGAAATAACAATGGATGTAGATTATAACATCAAAAAAACATAATGGTTGCACTTGTAGATTGGTTTTAAAAATGATGACATAATTTGGAAACATTCAATGAGATGAGGAAATGAATCCTAGGGGCACACACACCACGTAACAAGATTAAAAAGGACATTATTATAAATATTTCCTTGGTCAGTTGATTTGAAAGGATACTAGCCAACAAGTCTACACAATAGTGGTTTTCACTTATATATATTAAGAACCATTTTACATGTTTTTATGATATGACTTCGGTGTTTCATAGTTATGATGGATAGGGATTGTGATAGTATTTAGAACAATAATTTTTTTATGATAAGAAAGATAAATTTTGATACCCATATGATTGGTATTGCAATGTTTTGAATATGTACTTAGATGAAAGTTAATTGAATATGATATTGTAATGTTTTGTTGATAGTACTTATAACATAAATGATTAGATGAAATTTAATTGTATATGTTAATGTGAATTATGAGATATTGGATTTATTCTGCACTTATCTATATTATTTTTACATTATTTTATTGGGCTACCGATGTTTAACTTGAGTGTGCAAGAAAGTTGAACCATGGAGATTACTGGGGGAAACAAGGTCCAGTCTATGTGAACACGGTAAAGCCAAGGTGAATCTTTGGAAGATTCAAAACCTCATTGTGTTGTGTTATTTTGTAATGTGATTGTGCATAACTGTTATAGTTAGAGATCATGATTAATTAGAGACATGTCATCGCGATGTGTAAAGTGTTTTAATGTGTGTGTGTGTCATTTGACACTTGTGTTGTCTATGTGTAAATGAAATTTCATATAGGATTCTTTGGCATGAAGTCACTTAACCTAAATTTAATCCTCATTATGAAATTAAACTAACCCACCCTGGAGAGTGTTAGAATGAGTTACTTTCATGATGGTATTCAAATTAAAATTTGATGGGAACTTTAGAGAGACTTAAAGTGGTTCCCTAGTGTTATTTTGGTGAAAATAAGTCACCCACATGGTAGTAGTACAGGTTGGGGGTATAAATATAACCATAAGCTGGCCTAGGGGACATAGGAGACCCTCTAAATTAGTCATTTTCAAACCAATTCGAAAATCAGATTGTCACATGACCTTTTTTCTCACCCCACCACTTAGTTAAGTTCCTATTGGTAGAAAGGTACAAGGGTGTAAGAAGGGTAGGTGGGGATGGAAGTGGAGGCCTTTTTAGGGATCTTGTGCCAAACTTAGTAGTTGTCCACCCACTCTCTAATGGTAGAGAAAGATAAGTTTATGGAAGAGAAGCTTGGAAGCCAAGGAGGAAAAGATCTTCATCATCATTTCAAAGCCATAGCTTGAAAGGAGGTTAGTGCTTCATGCCATGTTTCCCTTCATTTCATGAAAGTTGAAAATGGAAGTTTTAAGTGTCTTTCCTTTAGGATCTATGTGTTTTCATTTGATGCATGTTGTAAATATTGTGAGTGTGAGTGAGCATGTTGAATCTCTTTGCATTTGGTTTTGTTTTCTTGGACTATGGTTGTGGATTCAATGTTATGTTGGGTGTGGAGGCTTCACTCACCCTTGGGAGGGAAGAGAAGCCTTAGGTTGAAGGGGTTAGTTGGGCTCAACATTGAAGTTGAAAAATCCTTCTCTTGGAGAGGGGATAGTTTTCATGGAGTATGGACTCCATTGAAGCCATATGCTTTTATATTGTTCTGGTTGGTATAAGTGAGGATGTGCGAAGAGGAGTAAGTGTTGATAACCTTATTGAGGCATGTGTTCTTGATAGCTTGTTCTATGGGAGGTATAAGGGAGGAAGTGTGAAGAGGAGTAAGTGTTGATAGCCTTGTTGAGGCATGTGATATTGATAGCCTTGTTATGGAATGCTTCTTGAAAGCCTTATTGGAATATTGCAATTACAAGTTTAATTGTTTCAAAAGGATATGGCATTCTCCTCGTTGAAGAACCCACCTTCACCCAATGTTTATGATTCCATCTGTGAATCATTGTACAATCCTTGGTTGGGATTTGTGAATGTGTTGTTAAATTGTGCTTTTCATGTTGTTTTTTTCGTCATTGTGATGTTGTTGATTGTATCCCAATTGAGCCTTGTTTCCCCTAGCTTGGGGGTGGCCTCCTTGAGACCTAGGTTGGGAGGTGAGCCTCCATGGTTCATTATTTTATTTCTCATTGCAGGTTCTTACTGGATGATCTTGAAAAAACTTGGAGCTCTTATTGTGTTTCCATGTGCATAGGAGATGAAGATATTCTTTGTTGTATTCAAGTAGAGGTTGTGAGAAAACTCTATCTTGTTGTGGGCATTTAAATGTATTGCATGAGTAGTGTTATTTCTTCTCATTGACAAAGAGATTTGGTGAAACCTCTATGTTTAGTGAATAGCATATCCATTTTATTGTCATACTATGAAGATTTCACCACCTTTTGTGCATTGTAAGAATTATTGGATGAAGCATGTATTGTGTGAAGGAAGATAAGTTGTCTTGGTACTTAAAGTTATTGAAATCCTTTACTTTGCAAATTGCAAAAATGAATTTAATTATCATGAAAGAATATTCATATTAGGATAATTAGTTTCTTGGAATGATATTACCATTTCAACTTTCTTGAATAATAAGTGAATATGCATCATTGAATTGGATCCTTGCATGTGAATACAATGTTAGATCTTGAGCAAATAGTTTACTAAATTTCATTAATTGCAAGATAAGAATAGTCATTTTGTTCATATAAGACTTTGTCATGTTTTCTATATGTTCTTTTGTAATGAGATATTGTCCAAATGAATCCATAAGTTCATTAATATAGACTATCATAACATGTCTAGTAACCACTAATGTTTCATTACAATAACCTATTATGAGTACCCTAGGCAATAGAAGAAGACAATCAAATAGATGATATAGGATGCTAAGGACATGAGAAATAGCTTGCTATAGGTGCTCATTTTTACTCTCTGGAAATTTTATGGGTAAGTGGAATTAATTTCTAGCCAATACAGTTCAATAAAATAATAAGAGAATAAGCCAGAGAATATGCCAATAGAAATTTTTTTTTTAAATATATATATATATAATATATATATATAGATAGATAGAAAGATCACCCTAGGATACTAATCACTATCATTTCAATGAGATATCAAAAGATCTAAGAAAAAAGTTAAATCCCATGTATGGGTTGACTAGACAATTGAAAGTGACAAAAAGAAAACAAAGAAATAATAAATTAACATTCTCCACACCACCCTATATCTTGCTAGGAATACCTTTATTCCTACAATAAAATAAATAATAGACAAGAGAGAAAGAAACATGGCCCTCTACAAGTTAATTTCCTTGTCTAACTTTGAAAACATAAAAGAAGTAAATGAAGGGCTCATAAAAGCATGACATAGCCATGACTACTTTTTCTAGGCGACTAGCAAGTACTGTTGATGCTGATTTTATATTGTTATTAATCCTTACCAACTTGCATAAAGAAGGGGGCACCATACGTATGGGACAAGAAAACCTTGGGATCACTATCAAGCCTTGAAGTTGGGAAACTAAACCAAATCTTTTATTGCTTAAAACGTGGGTGTTGAGGGAGAAGTCAACATGGACTTGGAAACTGATCCAAGTAAGGAGACATGTTAGGTTGATTGCCTTGGGATTTCTCACCACCACATGTAATTATTGCTGATTTGATGATCCTGCCCTTGGGTTTGGTTTAAACAAAGGTGCTTCATAAAGAAAAGACAAATTTACCATTTTAAAACAAATCATTTCCAACCTAAGTACGTAGGGGGGAGGGGGATAAAATTGTAGCAAGAACCCTTTAAGCCTTGTCACGTGGACCTAGGCAGGAAGTAGGTGAGTTAGTGGGGAGCCCATGAATGTGGAAGTTAGATGAAAAATTTGGAAAAAGAAAAGGAGTAGTATGTGCTATAGTCATAGACCAAACAGTTTCTGCTATAGGAAGTTAATGCAGACCAAACAGTTTCTGCTACAGGGAGTTCTGTAGAAAATTAATGTCATGTTTTAAAGTTTAATGTTTGTAATAATGTCCTACAATGTGGTTGCATAAATGGAATAACCTTCTTATAAGCTCTCCAATTATAGCCACCTAGGACAACGTATGTTTGTTTTCAGTTATGTTAGTTTTCAGTTTTACTCAGAGTTTTTTGAGTGTTTAAATAATTAAGCAAATCAAGTACTGGATAGTGACAAGAAGTTGGCAGCAGATTTCTGAGTTTTGATTAATCATGATTCTAAAACAATTTTCTTTTTTTGTTTTGGGTGGACGTTTCAGATTCCCAGCCAAAAAATAAGGGAAAGTATTTTAAATGGAAAATTTTTGAATGTAAAGAAGGAGAGATCTAATTGAGAAGAATGGAATAGAAAGTTTTTTCTTAGTTTTTTCTGATTTTTGAGTTTTGCATTTGGATGTGTGGTTCTCTTTTTTTCCTTGGTTAAAATAATTTTTAGAAGTTCCAAGATTTTATTGATGCTTGTGTTTTAGAACAGCAATGTATCAGTTAAGTTTTGGGATTAGATTTTAATTTGTTGTTTTGAAATTGTTATAGGAAACACGTTTTTTTCAAAATATTTGGATGTAAATATTTAATGTTTTGAGAGTCACATTAGTGGATGGTAGTCTATTAGACTCTCTGTGATCTATTTCTTGGGATCGCAGTAGAGCCATGTATTATACATTTTTATTTTTCATTTGTTTTATTTTTTCGGTCAATTCAGCCCATGTCTGCATAGAAAGGAATTTCACGTTCATGGTGAATATATTCATGTATTCACCGAATTGTTGAAATCACATAGTTGTTATGTGACAAAGGGAAAAGTTGTTTTATGTTTGGAATATGCAAAAGTTGTGAGTGTCTTGAACATCTCAGAATGGGTGGTCGAGTTTGTGCTCAAGTTTTAAAAAAAAAATCACGCATGAAAAGATGGTGTAGATTTAAAGATTAGTGAATGTTATTTTCTGGTCAATCTGTGGTTGAGTTGATTTTAGGTTTTATTTTCTCGAATATGTATTACAAATACATTGTAGAAGATTTGGGTTGGATTTCATTAAGTTTGGTGCAGAAAAATATTGCGACAGGAGGTCAAGAAAGTTCATGTCGCATTCCAATTTTCACCGGCTATTGAAAAAAATTAGTTTTTTAACAGTCTGCAGGAGTTTTTAATCATCCATGAAGTTCATGTCACAGGTTCTCATTTTAAATATGTATGCAAAGAACCAGTTAGTCAAGTGTTGAGTTTGGTTTTAGTTTGATCCTAGAGGGTGTATGTGCCCCTTGAAGCAACTCAGTTGAGTGACTATTTTCCTCCTGAGTTTTCCAAGGTGAGGCTCTGCATCATTTTTCGGTATCAAAGCTCAGCAAAAGATTTGGGAATTAGTAAAGATGTTTTGTGTTTGGTTTAGTAATGGATTTGGTTGCAGGTGCATATCCACCTGCTGCAAAGGAAGAAAGTTTGAATTTGTGTGTTTGTGGACAGACAAGAGAAGGTCTGTCATAACCATTCTCCAATGAAGATGAAGCTAGGTAGAAGGTGCAAGGTGAAAAGAGAGGCATCTTCTAGGATCTGCTATTGGGTAAGATGAATGGTCAAGGGCCAAAGAGTGGTCCTATGAGTTGTTTGTGTAAGTTAATGAAGCTTTGGTTAAAGGTGGATTTTTGACTGATTAAAGCACCCTAGAATTATAGCCATTTGAATGCTCCACTGAAAAGAGTAACTGAAAGGATGATTACAAAGGCAGTCCTCTATCCTTAAATGGTTCATTGATGGAAGAAGAGGTAGGAGAGAATCATGAGATGTAAGGATGATGTGATTGATAAAAATGCAAGAGAAGGTGAATATTCTAATCTAATTTTTATTGTAGCTAAATGAAACCACATTTCCATGAGACATGGAAAATTTTCAAATTTGGGAGTATGGTGCAGGAGCACAGTGCAATAGGAAGTTTGGTGGTGACAGGAAGATAGTAGGAGGACATAATTAAAAACATAGAAGTTTATTATGGTGACAGGAAGATAGCACAAGGACATAATTAAAAACACATAAGTTTACTATGGCGACAGGAAGATGGCATACATCATACTAAAATGAAAAATTTTATTATAAAATATAAATGATACCATTTGTCATTATAACTGACAGGAATAGGAAGAGTCATTGTAACTACCCAGAAATGCAATTATAAAAGGGCATGAGTGGTTTAAACAAAGGGGTACCAAGGAATAGCAAAAATGTAGTCTCTTGGTTCTTTTGGGTTGTCGAAAGTCATTTGACCTTGTTGTAGTTTTCTTAGTTTTCAATAAAGTTTTAGTCTTTCTATTTCTATTGTTCCTTGGTGTGATCCTCAATCCATGCTGTCAGTTATGGAAGCTTCATAGTTTTATTGGGTTTTAACATAGTTTCTAATTTAGTTATGTGGAATGGTTTAAAAGATGCCGATTGTATATGGAAATGTTTCTGATTATGTATCAGTTTTGGATTTGCATTTTAGAGTCTCATTTATATGGGAATTCATATGTTTTAGAGTCCTTAGGTTGCTGTCATACAGTAACAAATTGGCTGCAAGAAAAATTTAAGATTCCTGTCATTTTATGATAGAATTAAATTTTTACAGATTTGCAGAAAAAAATGCATGTTTTAGTACATTTGCCTATATTCTATTTTTATGACAGCAAAGTAAGAGAAATATGTTTGGGTAAAAGAGTTCATTATGAATTTATTTGTGATGTATGAGTCCTTTGATGTAATCTAGTTGAGTGTTTAATCCCTCCTAGATTTTCTAGAGATGCCTCTGCATCAGAGCTCAGCAAAAGGTTTGGGAAAAAGTGGTTGTGTGTGTTTGTGCAGTTATAACAAGCTGAGAGAAGAATCTGAGAAGAAGTCCAAGAGACTAGAAAAAAAAAAATCCTAGGTGAGACACAATGGAGCAAGGGAATGCAACTTTAATAGCGGAGTTGTACCTATTTAGAAAGTATCAACAGAGAAAGGATCCATAGCTAAGGAGAGAGAGAAAGAATAAAAGAGAAGAAGAAATGAGAAAACAAAGAGAAGAGATGAGCAAGATACAAGAGGAGATAGAAAGTTTGAGAAGGAAAATTGAAGAGAATGAAGCTAAGTTGGAAGAAAATAAAATGCAAAAAGAGGAAGTGAAAGAAGTTTTGATGGAGGCTAATGAAATTGTAGAGAAGGCAGCCATAAAGAGTGCAGATGTATGTGAAGTTGGGATAGAAAGCTCAACAATGACATATGTAATTTGTCCTTTGGAAGGGAAAGAACATGAAGTGCAGAAAGAAGAAGTGCAGCAAGTAACTATTGATGAGAGGAGTAATGAGACAAGTCGTATAGGATTTGAGTGTGAACAATCTGTGTTTGGAACAGTAATGTGTCCTTTAAATGTAGAGATGAGTACAATGCTGGATGATACTACTATGAACAAGATTTTGGAGGCAAATGATGAAGCCTTAAATATGCATGATGAAGTGAAATGTCAAGAGGAATGGCATGAAGATGGAGATAAAGATTGTGTAGTAGCAAGTTCTAAACATTAATATGATTTATGGGAAGAGTTTGCAACCATCATGGAAGAATGGCAAAGGAATGGCAGTAGTATGGAGACTCAGGATAAAGAAGTTTGTAGAGAAGAGATATTTGATGAGGTTATGGACAAAGAAGAGGAGGCTAAATGTGTTTATGACAAGGTAAAAAGTTTTGAATATGTTTATGAAAAGGCAATCAATTCTAATTATGTTTATGATAAGGTTGAAGAAGTGCAAATTGAGAAATATGATTTGGTTCCAGGAGAAGAGACTATAGAAAAGTTGGTTATAGGTTATGAAAAGGATCAAGTTTTTGTGTATTCTCTATGTATGGAGACATGGCGTGTTTGGGGGGACAAGAAAGAGGAATTTCATTGGAAAGTGTATTTGTTGGAGTCACAAATGTATGTAGTAGTGGAAGTGTTATGTGGGATAAAGTTGTTACTCGAAAGGAATGATCAACAAAAAATAGTTTTTATGTTACAAAATAGAGACAAACCAAAGATTAAGATGAAGAAGGAAAGACAACTCCAAGTGAGTCAAGGACAGGAAAATGCAAGATTGCAACTAGAAGATGAGTATAAGCCTAAAGTAAAGATGAAGAAATATTTTTCTTTTCTAATATTTATTTTTGCAAGTGTTTCTAAGAAGACTCAAAGGAGACAAAATACTCAGTATCTAGTAAAATGGAAGAACAAACCTCCAATAGAAGATATTGAGATGGATGAGGAACAAAGCAACAAGCATGGTTCATTACTACAACACCTCATCTCAGGAGGACTTGAGATTCATTCTCTAGGGAAGTATGCTACAGTGGCAGACCAAACAGTTTCTGCTACAGGAAGTTCTGTAGAAAATTAATTTCATGTTTTAAAGTTTAATGTTTGTAATAATGTCCTACAATGTGGTGGCATAAATGGAATAACCTTCTTATAAGCTCTCCAATTATAGCCACCTAGGACAACGTATGTTTGTTTTCAGTTATGTTAGTTTTTAGTTTTACTCAGATTTTTTTGAGTGTTTAAATAATTAAGCAAAACAAGTACTAGACAGTGATAGGAAGTTGGTAGTAGATTTTTGAGTTTTAATTAATCATGATTCTAAAATAGTTTTCTTTTTTTGTTTTGGGTGGACGTTTTAGATTCCCAGCCGAAAAAAAAGGGAAAGTATTTTAAATGGCAAATTTTTGAATGTAAAGAAGGAGAGATCAGATTGAGAAGAATGGAATAGAAAGTTTTTTCTTAGTTTTTTCTGATTTTTGAGTTTTGCAATTTTGATCTGTGGTTCTCTTTGTTTCCTTGGTTAAAACAATTTTTAGAAGTTCCAAGATTTTAGTGATGCTTGTGTTTTAGAACAGCAACGTATTAGTTAAGTTTTCGGATTAGATTTTAATTTGCTGTTTTGAAATTGTTATAGGAAACACATTTTTTTCAAAATATTTGAATGTAAATATTTAATTTTTTGAGAGTCACATCAGTGGATGGTAGTCTATTAGACTCTCTGCGATCTATTTCCTAGGATCGTAGCAAAGCCATGTATTATACATTTTTATTTTTCATTTGTTTTATTTTTTCGGTCAATTCAACCCATGTCTGCATAGAAAGGAATTTCACGTTCATGGTGAATATATTCATGTATTCACCGAATTGTTGAAATCACATAGTTGTTATGTGAAAAAGGGAAAAGTTGTTTTATGTTTGGAATATGCAAAAGTTGTGAGTGTCTTGAACATCTCAGAATTGGTGGTTGGGTTTGTGCTCAAGTTTTTTAAAAAGAATTCACCCATGAAAAGATGGTGTAGATTTAAAGATTAGTGAATGTTATTTGTTGGTCAGTCTATGGTCAGGTTGATTTTAGGTTTTATTTTCTCAAATATGTATTACAAATACATTGTAGAAGATTCAGGTTGGATTTCATTAAGTTTGGTGCAGAAAAATGTTGCAACAGGAGGTCAAGAAAGTTCATGTCGCATTCCAATTTTCATCGGGTATTGAAAAAAATTAGTTTGTTAATAGTCTATAGGAGTTTTTAATCATCCATGAAGTTCATGTCAAAAGTTCTCATTTTAAATATGTATGCAAAGAACTAGTTAGTCAAGTGTCGAGTTTGGTTTTAGTTTGATCCTAGAGGGTGTATGTGCCCCTTGAAGCAACTCAGTTGAGTGACTGTTTTCCTCCTGAGTTTTCCAAGGTGAGGCTCTACATCAGTATGGTGTTAGGTAGATTTAAGGGTAGAATTAGTAGGGTGTTGAGAGTAACCATTCAATATGCATGTTTATTTATTGGTTAGTAAAAGTTAGATTAGTTAATGTTAATAATGTTAGAGGGGATGTTTTGATGAATATTTTTAGATGTAAGTTAGTAAGTAGAGTTAAGAAATAGAGGTGATAGAAATGTTTAGTAGATTTATAGTTAGTACTAGTCATAAGGTAAGTAGAGATTTAGTGTTAAGAGTTAGGGGTTTGGTGTTAGGGATTGTAAGTAAGAAAATTAGTACATGGATGTGCTAGTATTAAATTGATGATTGGTAGTATATTAGTTAGTATCAATTAAGTTAATTAGTGATTAATATGGATTTAGATAGAAGACTATTAAAAAGGCTATATTGGTGAAATAGTTATTTGATATTAGGAATATGTATAATAGAGACATACTAATTATAAAAATGTTATAATATATGTATTTTTTTTCCATGTTATATGTAGTAAAAGTATATATTAAATGTTAATTATTTCATAGCTTAAGTAATATAATCAATGAAGTATGTTATTAATATATATAACACTATATATCGTGTGATTCATCATTATGTATTGTATAAAAATGTTTTTTAGGTGTACATTAAATATAAATGTAGATTAATAATATTTATTATTATTTTTATTATTATCTTGAGTTGGGTACCTTGACCTACACTCGAAAAAAATTAAAATGATTAACTGTGTTACAAGTATAAATGCAATTAATTCTTCTAACAGTATTCACACAATCCAGACTCGGCCCATGAATACCTTGACCATAATAATACCTAGAGATTAGTCAACAGTGTTATTGTAAGCACATAAAAAAATAGGATCCACTACTTGTTTATATATCAAATATGTATGCAGACACATGGACTTTTAGAGATTTCTAAGAAGGTGATGTAATTCATTATATATATGAATGTGCTAAATTGTGTTATAAATGAACTTTAATTTAATAAACATTATAGTTAGGAGATATTCTATAGATGTTAGATGAATCATCAACCTACTCCTATGCTTATAGAAATGAATGTGGTTTCATTCAAGTAGAAACTATGCCTACACCACCATCATAGAAACATTTTGAATAGTATCGAGCTCATTGGGTATCAACCCTAGAAGTAAAATTGAGACCCTCACTGCACTGATAGGGATCAAATTGTTTTAAGATTTAATCTATGTTGTAACCCTAAAATCATAATCATTAACCATCCTGAACTCTTAGCCTTCTTTAACCTAGTATAGCAATATTAAGATGTCTATGTTATATTCTAAACTTTACCTTTCAAAAAATAAAATTGGTTGTGTTTTGTCTTGCAAAATTTGGGCATGACATTCAGATTAAGCTTAGGGTTATCAAATAGGAATTGATTTAAGGGAGAAAAGAAGAGGTAAGAAGAGAGATTATAGAAAAAGGAAAGAGTGAAAAAGAGTGAAGTGACAACAAATAAGAACAACAACAAACAAGATATTAACCAAGAAGGAAAGAAACAATTTAATGTGAAAAGCTTATGGAGAAGCACTAGATGAGTTAAGTTATCATGTATAATACCTAATTAGTTTTACAAGATTTGAAAAGTCTTTTGCATGACTATGAACTTTTGTTAAAACCTCTAACAAGGTGAATGCCTGGACAAGTAGGATAAAATATCTTAGCAAAGTAGTCTTAATAGGCTAATGAGACAATTAACACTATATCAATCACTCCTAAAATGATGAGTTTCTTAGAGGGAAACACCAATGTATGTATATTCAGAAAGCCTTTTTGACTATAGTGAAAAAGTTGTGGGTTCCATCTCTATAGCAATTTTGCCCTCTAACTAGTGCTTTTTTGTAATAGAAAATCCATGTGTTATGTGTCTGAGTTTACTTTTATGAATTTTTATTTATTTTTATGAATTTGAAGTGTTAATGGCCAAATTAACATGCTATCAATTAGATATTGATTATCTAAATAATTTTTTCATAGACTTTTGATTAATTAATGAAAAATGGAATTATTGTCTAAGTATTGATTCACCCCCTCTCAACACTTAACCTTTTCTACCTATAATTAATAGAAGACATCCCAATGTCTCCTAGGATCTTATGTCCTCTTATTGTAGACCTAGTAAGTGAAATAAATTATTGCTAATACAAGCATGTCTATTAGGATATTATTTATGAAGAATATTTGCTCCTTTGTGTTAGTAACATGCCACATTTATAACATATATCATATACTTTATATGTAACCTTTGCATCAATCAACTTTAACTCAAGTATCCTTATACTTGGATCTCCCTCATAAAACTTGATATCTATGTCTCAAGGGTGTGCTATGCATGGTGGATGAGACTCTCCTCACTTTATCTTTCTAGTCTAAGGTGTGGGCAGCTCAAGATGAGCTTGTACCACTTGGGACATAGTGGCCTACCTGCTACACAAGATGTTGGTGCTTCATCTACTATCCTACCCACTACTAGCACATCCTCCCCACTATTTACCTCCATAACGTCTATGATTGGTGCACATGTGCACACCTTTCATTTTGAAACCTTAAAGACAACAAAATAACCTAAGGTAAATGGTGTGCAGATGTGCACCTCTCCAAGATGCACACCTATGCACTATTTGTGCTCTAACTAACACTCAAGTGTATATTAGGGTGTGCACATGTGCACCCATTTTACATGAACCAAGTTAAGTCCCCCTCTCACAATGCATTTGTCAAGTGCATGTATGCACCTCACTAGGGTGCACATGAGCATAGGCATGCAACTATGCTAAAATGGTCTTGAAATGCCCATTTAGTGCACTTAGTGCACCTATCAAGGTGTGCTATTTTTCATTCAAGGACTTATGGTGGGGATTGAATTGGTTTTTCACTATTTTGGAGCATTTGGGCTAGGTTTTTGTTAGTTAGGGTTTGTTTTGGGTTAGCTTTTTAGCTTTCTAAACTAATGCCTTTTTCTTTTGTGTAGATAAAATAATGTCTTCATCATCCTCACTTGTAGGAAAGATGGCTCCCAAACTTGTATTGTTCAAATATCAAGGTACACCAATGAAATATCACTTCTAGGATGGACATGCCAAAATCAAAGACACTAAGTTGGGACACATTGACTAGAATGCCTTCCTCACCATCTATAATAAGCCAAGAGAAAGATACACAATGGTTTTATCACTCATTTGATTAGGGCTAGTCAACGAAGCATCACATCCTACTATTGTGCAAGCTTTAAAACTCATCATGGCTCTTAGTAAAAACTATGTCATTGAAGAGAAGGTTTTCAAGAGTATCACAAGTGAGATAGTCTTAGACCTCTAACCTCAAAAAATTGAGAAAGTGTTCCACTTGCCTAGAGTCAATTAGTATGTACACATATCTTGTGAAGGCGTAGAAATATTGTATCAATATCATGAGAAGCAAGCCAAAGAGATAATATAATCACCATTTTTTATTGATATAACACTAGTGGGCCACAAAGTCAGTAAGATAGACATGACCTAGGGATATATGAAGGATGACATGGGATGCGCCATCATGTTTTTGAGTAGATTCATGCATCTAATAGTAGTTGGACATCTTAATATTTGGATGGTTTGTTTCATAGAAGCCATCTGAATGGCCAAGATACCAATTAACTGGGCCACAATGTTCAGTGATAACCTAGATGAGCAGCTAGTAGGTGTTAAGGCCAGCTCCAAATTCTAAATAATATCATATTTGGTGTACTTGTTGGCAACTAGAACAACTAACTACCTAGGACTTTAAAAATAGGGTAGCATGCAAGATGCTAATGCATGGTCCTATGTGGTATTTCCTCGGCTAGTAAAGAACAAACCTTTAGATTAGAGAAAGGAGTACATGATAGTGAATGATAACTTTATATTTGCAATCAACTGATTCATAGAGGTTGATTATGTGAAATGGATGTTAGTAGAAGTAGCAGCTTGAATCACAAAGATTGGTGCCTACTACATCTAGTTCCAAACATTCACATACCTAAGGGTAGTAAGCACATAGGTGAACCCAATGAAGCTCACAAGCTATCCTTTTGATAGGCTCATTTCATTGGAGATTGCTAGGAAACTCACATTTGCATATGATAGAGTGAGGAAACAACATGGGTGTGGCCAATCACCATAGGTGCTTTCGGGGTCAAACAAAAACAAGATAGCATGACCTTTGATTCTAAATGGGATCAATATCCCTTAGAAGAGTACAACTCTCCTTGCCCATACTTTGATAATATTGGGATGGTGCAACATTTGGTAGGGAAAGAGTTTGTATGAAGATCCCACTTAAGACTATTGAGAAAGATGTTGAAGATGTCTTGGATCCCTTGTACAATCAAGACAAAATCTATGATAGGCCAATTATGAATGCCAAGATTAGTAGGGATGAGAATGTGCATATCAACAATAGTGCCCACCATATAGTCCAACTAATAAGGGAATGGATCAAGAATCCCTTCAAACTTGATCCTATTCAACATGTTGTCACTTTAAAAGCCACAACATGACCTATCAAAGGAAAAGATGTGAAGGTCATAGTACCAACTTTCCTAACTCAATCACCAGTGAGGCCAGAAGTGGTTCATTGATATGAATGGGAAATTAAATATTTTGAAGTGGGTAGAGGGTTGAAAAAGAATAGAGTGACAAAGGGTAGGAAACAAGTGGCTCAGACCCCACTACCTCAACAACTGCATCAAGGTCCTAAAAAAGAAAAGCCTCAAGATGAGCAAGAAGCTCAAGTCCAAGAGATTGAGAAAGCGCTTCCACTAGGATAGGAATAGGAGCTAGAGAAAGAGGAAGAGCAGAGGGTGTCACTGAGAGGTCAAGAGGAAGAAGCCTCTCGTTAGTTCCCAAGAAGGCTAGGGTTGAGTCCACTATGGGAGGGTCACATAGAAGAAGATTAAAGAAAAAGAATAGTCCTCCCTACAAGTGCCTAAAACCATTCTAGAAGTTGAAGCAGAAGAAGAAGAAGAGGAATAAATTGAATATGTCCCTTTGAGTCAGAGGACTCACTTGGAAAATTTCATGGAAGAGGAAAGAAGAAGAAGCTCCACCATTCATTTTGAAAGAACCTATGTAGGTTACTAATTCAAAGAATGAGAAACAACAATGGATTATAGACATATAGGGTTAAGAGACAGATGTCTTTGACCTCTTTGATTTTGATTTCATGCTTGTGGGCACTGAGATGCTAGGGGAGAGGATACAAGATACTCCAATGAGTTAATCCTTAAGAGAGGACTGGAACTAATTACCACCTCTTCCTTAAGGACCTTTGGGTCTACCACTACTACTTTCTCAAGATTTTTCATTCTTGGACAAAGGCTTGACAATGCCACTTCCTCCTGTAGTAGACTCTAAAGAATAGTTAGTGAGGAAAGAAGAGAAGAGCCCCAACAAATGCAAGCCAAAGAAGTGTCAAAGGAGGGGAAAATACATGAGTTACCTCAAAAAACTCCTCATTATACTAAGGCTAGGATCTTAGCCCAAGAAGAAATAAAAACTCAAACTGGTAATCTCTCTCAACAAAAAAAGACTCTAGAGAGGACTGATAAGGGAAAGGGACCTACAATGAAAACCCCCTCTTCAATTAAATATATGTCTCCAATGGGCACTATACCTACTTGGCTAAAGAGGAAGGTCATGGTTCAATAGAAGAGGTAGTTGAATGTAACTTCTAAGGAGGGAATGTATGACCTAGTAAAAGCCATCAAGAAGCCCGAGCCACCTATGGGTGGTGCAAGACTACTAGCCTTCATTATGAAGAACCAAGAAGATGAATTTCTTGCACATTTAGCCATCCCTCCTCCACATGCAAACACCAAGGGTTTGACTTCTAGTGATTATAAAATCAAGGAGGTCCTATTAGGAAGACCCATCATAGACACCACCAAAGTATTGATTACTACAGGAATAAAAGAGGTGTTTAAGCATATGGACAAAAATGAGTCTCAACTACTGATGATGTGGAGACAAAATGAGATAATGAGAGGATATCTTAATAAAATAGTAAGCCCAATAGACCTAGATCATCTAGAGATCACTCTTTTTGAGGTACTAGAGAGGAAGGAAAAGGGAATGGTATAGATGAATATATTTTTGGAGGCATGTTAGCAATGGCATGACAATTTTGAAGAGAAAGGTGTATAAATAATATAGAGAAATTTAAACATATTGCACTTCATTCAGTTGAGTGTACATAAACTGGTGTCCATAGTGAACTAGGATTTTGGGTTAATGGATGAGGTAAATACCTGGATGAAACACCTACAGATTTTGAAATTAATAAAATTTCAAAGCTATCATACACTCATGGAGGTATATATAGTGAAAGAGCTTGATAAACTCGAGGATTAGATTGAGAAGATAGCTATTGGAAATAAGGTCATGAAAGGACTACATGAGGATATTCAAAGGTATACTGGCTCTACTAGTCTATAACCAATTTCTTCTTCAAATTCTAAGGAACTAATTTGCAAGGTTCTTCTCCTCTTACTTGGTCCACTTGTTGTTTGCTTGCCTCCCTTCTCGAGAGGAGTTTTCTCAAACCTTGTGGACTTTCTTGGTGCTAATGCTTCCTTTTTTTCCTTTGATTTCCTCAAGGGTTGTTTCTATGCAACTATTGCATATGGCACTGCAGATGCTTGCACACTTGTTTATGCAATTATGACCTCTTTAGTAGGTCTAACCATTACAATAGGTGTAGTGGTCAATAGTTCAGTTTGACCACTAGCCTTCATTTCCAAGGCTATCCCTTTTACCTCTTCAAATTCCTTTCTAGACATCCCTAAATATTTTAAGATGGAATCAATCATTTTGTCTACTTTCTTCTTGATATCCTTATCCATTTTATTTTATTTTTACTTCTTTCATATTTTCAGCATATGTACCCCATCTAGGGCATCTAGAATCAACATTAGAGTCTAGAATTATCTGTGCATAGCCTTCAATTAGTTCAACACTTTTTTCATAACCCATAGGTTCAGTGAACTTCACTCAAGGAACTATTGCCTACATGCATGTCAAGTCTATTTCTACAATGAAACAGAGTGCATCCTTGTATTTCTCTATCAATGCAAGAGGTATCTTATACCTTTTCTTCATTTCATCATTCTATCAATATCATTATCCCTAAATATTTCTTATTTAGATCTATAAGCATGAGCGCTAATTTGCATTGCACACTCACTTCCATCCCAATTTGAAATACAAGGAAACTTCTTTGCTGCATAGAATAATATATGAGTCAGTAAGGATTCAAACCTAAAGGCTATGCTCCTAGACTTCTTGATTTTTAATATGTTATCCAACAACTAAGTTCAGATAATATGACATAGATTAACCTTTTCACCCTTTACTGCCATCACATAAGGTGCATGATGAAATCTAGTAGGGACTGAATCTATCCTAGATCCATGGTTGAAATTATATCCCAAAATTTTAATGATAAGTCTCACTCCATCATCTTGAATGGTGTTGATCTTCATTTTTCTACCATCAAAACATGTGTTAAGATTTGCTTCAACTAATCTGTGCACATTTTTTATGTTCACAGGATTGCATCCTTCATTGCTCAAACCTGTGACCTTGTGAATTAGCTCATTTTCAATGTATATAATTGAATCTCTCAACCATAAAAGGTCATCATGAACTCTTCTCAAAATGATTCTTGTCCATTCATGGGTATAAAAGTTTATATAGAACATATGCTTAACTACGTTAAGTTGTTCTAGGTATGCATATTCTAGTTTTAATGACAAATCATTGTTGCACATTCTCTCCAATTCCTTATGAATCTTAGTGTCTCCTAAGCTTTCTATTTTACAATGAATGTAACTTCTTATGTCTTTGACATGAAGAACATTTTTTGGTACTTGCAAAAATGCCCCAATGGGGTCATCAAGTAAGGAAACAAATGGGGGTTTCTTGACATTATATCTAGGTCTATCATTGATATTAAACACTTCTTGTGTTGACATTACTAAAAACAAGCTCAAAAAATTCAAAAAATAGGTCTCAATTTTGGGTTTAGGGTTTTTAGTGATCACGTGTATCTGTAAACTTCTTTGAAACTTCAAATCTCTCTTTAATCTTGCACTTAAGATTTCACACAAGTAAATGATGCTCATAAATCAATTTGTGTCCTTTAAATCTTTTGTAATGTGTACTTCATCTAAATGTGTATCTGTCACCAGTTTAAAATATTGTCTCTATATAATAGAGAGGTTATTTTTCTTACATAACCTTATACTAGTCGTATTAAGCAATGCACACTTCACTGTAGACTCCTCTCAATGTCTAGTATATATTGCTAACTACACAACTTTTGATATTCTCTCTAACATCAATTATTATTAATTGACACACTTTTTTCCTAAGAATTCTTAAAGTAGGTAGGCTGGGTCACAAACAATCAGTGACTTTAATGTCTTATCAGGTACGTTAGGATGTGCTTCTTCTTGAACTGTATGAGAACTTCTAGTTTCTTTTGCCTTTACAAATATTTCTTTAAATTCTTCTATCAGCTCCTTCATTTCTTCCTTCTGTAGTTTTGATTCTTGTTAAGGTTTCTTGTATCCAATCTTAAAAACTTTGTTGTGTGTCCAAAGTTATTACATAATTGACATACAGGTACATTCCTTTTTTTTTCATTATTCTAGTTGTTAGGTGCTTTGCAATTCCTTGCTATGTGTCCAAGATTTTTGCATCTGTAACAAACAATTTGTCTTCTTTCTCCACTTTCATTATTGTGAGATCTTCTTCTATTGCATGGATGATTAGTGTTCCTAAACATTCTGTTATTTTCATTATCATTATCAAATTTAGGCTTCTTACAATCTATTGCATGATGTCCATATCCATAACAATTATGACAATAGAAATTTGAAACAGGTTTAAAAGACTTACCTTTGCAATCGTCTCTAGTATGTTCAAGTTCATTACACCTGGCATGAGATTCCTTTCTTCTATTGTCCTCATCTTGATCAGATTCTTTAGATTTCTCAAAGTGAGTAACATTCTCTTTGTCTTTAGATGTATCATCTATTTTTCTTATCTTTAGATCCTTTTTTACTTTAGGAGTATCAAGTTCTATTCTCTCAATAGATTTCTTGGCGAATTGTCCAAGGAAGAATCCAAGTCCAGTCTTGTCATAACTAGGTCTATGTATAGATATTTGTTCTTCAATATTTTCACTACTAGTATATAATTTCTCAAGTTTCTATTTGGTTTACACCAATTCACCTTTCATAATAGTTTTGTATTTTTCTAATTCTACATGCTCCAACTTGATAGATTCCAATTTAGATGTTACTTTGCTTAACTAGGATCTTAGATTTGCATTTTCAACTTTTATTTTAGAGTCATTCTTTCCTCCATTTTTCTTAAGACTTAGCTTGAGTTTGACTATTTTTAACTCATGTTTCAAGATCTCATTTTATTTCTTTAGATCTTCAATATCATCATCACTAGTTTGCTCACTAGGTCCTTTTTGCTTCAAGTCATCTATCTTGCCCTTTAGTTCACCAATGTAAGCTTTTGCATCTTTATATCTATCTTTTAGGCTATCTCTTTTATCAATAAGGAGATCAATTTGTTCAAGAGCTTCTTCAAGATTTTTCTTCAACCGTTCCATATCCATATTGATCCTATTCAAGTTGTTAAGCCTCTTTTGAATAACTAAGCTCTGATACCCATTGTTAGATATAAATAATACCGAGAGAGTGGGGTGAATCAGTATTTTTAATCTTTTTACCCACAACTAGATATTATTAATTACTTTAATACATACATAATGAAGTAAACTAATAATTCTAAGTAATATAAAGAACCATACACAAAGAGAGCTCTTAACACCATATTTTGTTAACTAGGGAAACCTTGGCCAAGGGAAAACTCCGATGGGGATGAAACCCATAAGATGATTCACTATATATAAGAATTTGGTTAAGGATATTGACCTTGTTAGGAGTCTATGAAGAATGTATAGTGTCTCAAGTCCCTATTAAGAGACTAGGCCTTGTTAGAAGCCTCAACCCTATTAGGAATTGCTTCAATCTTATTAGGAGTTGGTGGATCATATACAAATGTGTGCAAGAAGAGCCCACTGCCCTAACATGCAATTATACAATAAGTTCTTTAGGAGAATAGATATACATACAATACTAGATCACTTCTAATTTTCAATTCTTCATACAAAGAGTGAGTACACATACATCAATTTGCATCATATCTCGCATTATCATAACATTACTTCACATCACATATCATAGCATCACATGGCATAGTAACTTCATAATTGAATTTCTTTACTTATATCAATCATATCAATAAATTCTTCCTTAGTCAGCTCACATATCATCCTTAGAGTTGGCTCATCAATATTTAGCAACAAAAATAATTATGTAAGTTATACAACTCAATCTACGGACATGCTCTGTTCTGCATTGTGAGGTAACTACATAGGTATTTCCTGCATAACTTGAACTTGGTTACTCATACAAACATGCACACTGGTATACATCATTAGAGTGACATCATGCATCTCTGGTTAACTATCCAAGAGAATATTACAAGGGAATATTATGCTATCAATAAATCTCATCATGCTATTGTAACATTGTCCAATACTTAGACAATTTTCCTTCACAAATAATCACAATTAAACTACAAAACTAATTTGACTGATTGGTCATATTGCCAACATTCTAAATGTAGTTATTCTTGCTAGAGTGTGTTATTTTTGTGAATGCATGTTCATGAATAATAATGAGAAAATGGATTTATTGTATTGTTATTATAGTGTGTTCTTTTAGTTTGGTGTCTGCCTCATGTTAACGAATTCTGCTAATGTACCAAGCCATAGAAGAGATCACCTATTATTCCTAAATAACTTCTTGTCTCACATGAACACACTTTTCATGGCCTTGTGATTTGATGAGAAGTGAAACATCTTTCAGTTATTATTGAGTTCTCATCAATGATTGCATCAGTGGAATTGAGGAAGCATTGCTCCTATTTTTATTGGTTTCCTACCCAATCTCTTCAGTGATTTAACTCATAGACATGTTGTTACCATGGTTTATTTCCATTAGGAATTTCCCTTTCATGTTATTTTCTTTAATCTCTCATCACCTTATATTTGTTATTTTCTTTGCTAACACTTGGTTAAGATAGGAATTCATATAGTTACATTGATAACTTGCATTCATCATAAAACATAAAAGACCAAAAATATATCTCTTTTTTGGTTACTTTTCAAAATAAAAGATCAAAAATCTTATCCAAAATTGGTTGGAATCAATAAAGGCCTCCTCATGAAAATATACATTTATCTTCAACTGAGTAGATTTCAGTAGGTTGCAAGATTTTCCAAAACCTTAGAGTTGATCCTAGATTAGCTTTTCAAGAGAGGAGTTTGAAAGGATTCCTATAATTAAGAATCATGCAAAATGATAGCTCAATAGATAGTAGATGAAGCACCACCATCTCTTGTCATAGGTGGGCCACTATGTCCCAATTGGCACAAGCTCATCTTGAGATTCCCCCACCTTAGACCAAATAGATAAAGTGGGGAGAATCTCATCCACCATCCATAATACACTTTCAAGACATAGATCTTAGGTTCTATGAGGGAGATCTAGATATAATGATACCTGAGTTAAAGTTAATTGAGGCAAAGGTTACACATAAATTATATGATATATGTTATAAATGTGGCATGCTACAAACACAAAGGAGCAAAGATCCTTCATAAAGAGCATGGTTATATTAGCAATGATTCCTTCCACTTCCTAGGTCTAAAATAAGAGGACATGAAATCCTAGGAGACATTGTGATATCTTCTTTTAATTGTAGGTAGAAAAGGTTAAGTACTAAGAGGGTAGGTGAAGCAATACTTAGACAATAATTCCATTTTTCATTAATTAACTAATTCTATGTGATAACATTATTTTGATAATCAATATCTATTTGATAGCATGTTAATTCAAGTATTAACAATCCATATGCATGAAAATAAATAACAATTCATATAAGTAAATTCACATGCATAATACATATTTTGGTATGATAAAAAACTGCTGGTCAGAGGGAAAATTTGTGGTGGAGATGGAAACCAAAACTTTTTCACTATAGTCAAAAAGGTTTTTTGATTATATATACATTGGTGTTTCCTTTTGAGAAACTCACCATGTCATGAGTGACTGATATAGTGCTAATTGTATCTTTATCTTATTAATAATACTCTGCTAAGAAATTTTATCCTACTTGTCCAGGCATTCACCTTGTTAGAGGTTTTAACAAAATTTCATGGTCCTGGAAAAAACTTTTCATATCTTATAAAACTAATTAGGTATTACACAATATAACTTGATATGTCTAGTGCTTCTTCATAAGCTTGTCGCATTAACTTTTATCTTTCCTTCTTGGTTAATCTTTTGTTTGTTGTGCTTCTTGTTTTTTTTCTCACTTCTCTCTTTTCTCTTTTTTCCTCTTCTTTTCTCCCTTAAATCATTTCCTATTTGATAACCCCAACTTGAATTTTGATCGTAGATCTTAGGATTATATCAAATCCAAAAGTCCTTCTAAATTTTCTTTGATAATCTCACTTATACTTCTCTGATAAGCTTTCTCCAATAATGTCTTCTATATTCTGATAGTAACTTCTTCTATAGTCTGATAGTGACTTCTTCTATACTTTGATAGTAACTTCTTCTATACTCTAATATTAACTTCTTACCTTAGTAATTTTGACATCAGTCTCTAACAATCTCCCCCTATGGCATTGATGAAGAAAACAAAAACCTTAACTATAATTTTTCTCCATGTTGTATAGTCTATACCTATACCTATACTATATATGCACCAATATCCTCTATATCTACTTATCAGTACTTTTGTGTACTTCTCCCTCTTTTTTTCTATGGATGTCCATGCTAATAAACATGACCAAATAGAAAATATATAGTGAAAATCTCATAATAATTTTTTCATTTGCTTGTAATATATGTATTTTTTGAATTTGTAAGCTTCAACACTATTTCCCATTTTCTCTTCAATGCCTGAATGGTCAGAATATACTTCTCAAGTTCTGTTATCGTGTTCTCCATTCCACTTACTGTAGTCTCCTCTGGCATTTATACACTGTGTTGTGCTTCCAATAAGATTTTCTACGTCACATCAATATGTAAACTTATCATTCCTTGCAACTTTAGGATTTTTTCAATCAATTTATCTCTTTCTCCTAGGATTTATCCTTCTTTGGAAATTAAATCTATCAATTTCAATGAATGTTGGGCTACATTAATTGATAAGATCTATTTGTTAATATGACTTAACTTTTCATTTTGAACTCAAATAAGTGTATTATTGATATCTAAACTGAATGTGTCCAAATTACATAAAGCAGTATACTTTCTTAATTCAATATTAACAATTAGTTGTAATGCATTTATACTTTCTTGAAACTTCCCTTTTGAATTTGTAACCTTCACCATCAAGCTTTGCCTTATCTTCTCTTCCATCTTGTTTGTGACTTCCTTTGCTATCTCTCCATTTAGATTGCTCCATGTTGCTTCCATTTTATCCAAGTACACTTACAACTGTCTTTGAATTGGTTTTTCCTTTTTCGCTATGACTTTTGGTAGAACATTCTAAAAAATTCTTAATGTCTTCTACAATACTTTCCTTTTGATTCTTTTGGATCTATTGTCATTAATCTCCATCTTCAAATCAAATTCTTTCTTGAATATCACTTTGTCTTTCTTGTTCAGATTTAGTGTTGGCTACTTCAGTAAGTCAAATTGGGGATTGCTACTGAGTGGATCATCACCAATTTCATCATCTTCTTCTTTCCTCTTCCTTTTACCTTTGACTTTTTTTGATTGTATGCTCTTGTCATGATCCATCTTCTTGTATTTGTCTTTATCTTCATCATTGTTGTTATCTTTATCTTTGTCGGTTGAATTCTCTCCCCCAAAAGTTATTGTAGACACCCTAAAATTGGTAGGATTAATCACAATATCAAGTTATTTAAGAAATTAATTCCTTAATTTCTTGAGCATTTTACAATTCTAAATTCTAAAATCATTTCAAAAGGGGAAATAAAAAATCAAATAAAAAGAGAAAAAACACAAATTGAAGAAAATGCAATATTAAATAAAACATATAAAGTGATTATCCCCTCAAAAAGTGAAAATCTAACTTTTTGGATTTAAAAGAAAAGAAAAAGAAACTTTATCCTCTCAAACTAAGTCTTTTGGACTTTTTCTTTTAGGAGTTCATGAGATATTTCAGACTTACCATTACCCCAAATAAAAAAGTAATTCCTACATCTTTACCCCAGCCCTTCCTAAAATCCTATAAATATGAGGGAAGAAAGAGAGCAAAGGACCCAAGTTTTGTGCATCACTACTAAAGGCATACTCAAGTTAGCATTTGATAATCTATTTAGCATCATATAAGTATTATATAGATTTTTTTTAGCATTGTTTATCATACATATATCTATAGCATTTTTATGTTCTCATCTTGATATATCTTGCATTTACATAGAGCTCATATAGTCTTTCATAGATTTGCACGACTAACATAGTCCCATCCTAGAAATGTCACTAAGATGTTGATCTGAGAAAGATTTTAGTAATTGTAGTTAGGGAAAATGAGATATTTATGGATTACTTTATTTGATAGTTGCTTCTTGGGTCTACTTTATCTCACTACTATTCTCACTGCATTTCACTCCAAGATCTCACAAATACACATTTATCTTAGGTACAAATTGATGCCCACCATTGGGATTCATTTTAAAGGCTCATTCTCATTTACCTTTTCATGCTAAGCTTTGAATTTATTTGTAGATCTATGTGTTACTCTCATTTCTTGTGCAAATATAACTTATTGCAAGGTTGGCAACATTTGGGAAGACTCATAACATACATAGCAACCTTTTGAAGATGTTTCTAAACTCCCAAATACTAGATTTGAAATCTTTCAATTGATTTAGCACTTTTGAACACTACTTTAATGCTTTTGAATTATTTTATCACACATCTAAAGTGTTCTATATGTCAAGATATGATTTAAAAGATCATTGTTAAGAGAGATTATTGAAAGAGGGAGATTGTTGAAAAAGACTGTGTTTTAATCATTTTATCACTGATGTCAAACTTGCTATTTGCTGGTAAGACAATTGCTTACAAGATTCAAGTACTATCACTTAGTTGATTGATGAAG
The DNA here is from genome assembly GCA_028749045.1 of Cupressus sempervirens. NCBI lineage: Eukaryota > Viridiplantae > Streptophyta > Pinopsida > Cupressales > Cupressaceae > Cupressus > Cupressus sempervirens. The sequence continues at coordinate 194,347,923 of CM053791.1, read as the reverse complement.
AAGATTTGATCAATAGGAGGTAACAATAGCACCTAGAGGAAAGCTTGAGTTATGATTATGTAATGAAGTGCAAGGATCAATTAAGACAGTGATGACATGAAGCATTGATAATCTACTTAAGGTTACAAAATGTTGGCTACATGTAGAAATTTTAGAAGAAAAAGTTACTTAGAGTTTTTCTACCAAGCTTGACTAAGTGGATAGTAGGTGCCAAGAAAAGTTAGTGCAAGCCAAGCAGAAAGTCAGTTGGAGCCGAGTTAAAGAAGATTCTAGTGGATGCTGAGGAGATAGTTAATGTTGAGTAAAGTTTAGTTGAAGTCAAGAATCAATAAACTTTAGTTAATGCTGAGTGATTTGTATTTGATGTTGAGCAATGTAGTATGTGCCAAGCATCAAAAGGATGATAATGCTGAGTTACTGCATTATGTTAAAGATCAAAGATTTGTCAAATCTAAGTTGACAAGTTTGTTTTCTTGAAACTTGTGAACTAGGAGGAAGATAAGGTTGATGAGTTGGTGGCACAGAATTTGATAGAAATCATTTTAGGAAAATTCAAATGGATTCTAGGAGAAGTTTCTAGAAAATAAAAGATATGGGGTAGATACATTGTATCCTACCTAATCCATCCAAAACCCTAAATTAGATGATGGAAAATGAGCAGGAAAATATCCAAATTTCCTATTTATAAGAATGTCTAGTCATGAAGCAAAAGTTATCATGTGTGAGAACCTAAGGAGGAGGAGCTAAAGGTTTTTCTTTATCAAGTGACCCAAGAGGAGAGTCTAGAATGGAATGCTAAGCAAGAAGGCTTAAGGAGGTGAACACTTGAAGGTTGAACAAGCTATCAAAGCTGCAAAGTATGAAGGACAAGTAAAATTGAGGACTAAATAGAGATCTGTAATCTGTAAAAGAAGTTTTAAGTTATATCAGATCAAAGCTATATTGTTACTCTCTAAAAATTGTATCCATCTAAGGTAAATCCTTTGGATTAAGGTTGACCTAACAGTCATTTGTAAATTATTTAACTAGGTGGCATTCCAATTGAACGGCCTAAAGTCCTCTAACAAGGCTTACTTCTAATAGGTTGATTGAAATTCCTTAATCAAGTCACATTTAACAATGTATATTGTAACCTTTAACAGGGTTGACCTTTCACAGAGCATCATTGCAAAAGAGTGAAGAGGAGTAGCATGTTACTAGTGCTATTTCCCAAATTGGGTTTCCACATCAATAATTATGTCAAGTGTGTTGATGAATCTATTGTGTTTCATGTCTTACATTTCTACAAGTTGATTTGAAAGTAACATACAAGTTTTAGTGATTGCATAATGGATGCATGCATGGGTATGAATATTTTATGGGTTCACTAAGTTATGAAAAGTTTTATTTATACATCTAGACCTTGGATAACTAATTCAATCCCCCCAACCATTCTAAAGTATTCCAACACTATAACCCATATACATCTTTCTATAGTGCATTTACAAGATTTTATAATGCATTACAAGATACTATAGTGAATCTAAATTATTCTATAGTGCATATGAGTATTTGTGTAATATATTTGATCAAATCTGAAATTTTCCATATCTAATTTAAAATTTTGGTTTTTGGGTGCTTACATGTCTCTTTCAAACTAAACAGGAGCTTTGATATCATCAAAATCATGGAAAGGGAATGAAGAAAACTCAAAACTTCACCTAGCCCTTTTGTTAGCTCTAAATCAAGTAAGCGTAATCCTTCTTGACATCTAGTACTTAGACTCTAACATTTCTATTTCCAAATCTAGGTTAAGCTAGATAAAGATATTTCAAATCTCAGACTTGGTATTAGGCCTATGCTCTTCATTCCTAGGAATGAATCATAATGCCAAAAAAAGCCTAGTTTCTTATGAGGATTAGCTAAGAAATGAAAAAACACCTAGCTTAATTAAGAGCCTCTTGCCTTCCATAGTTTGAAGGTTTTGAAACTAAATAAGTCATGTCTAGTGCATTTAGAAGTCAAGACAGTTAGGATATGCTCTCACCTTGATAGGGTGATTAGACTCCCAGACCTATCTCTAATATTGGTCTTTCTTTCTCTTTCATAAGTATATTAAAATGCTATAGAAAGGCACACCTCTCAAGATTTTCCTTAGTAGGGTTGATGAGAGGGAAATCCTTTAGACTTGCATTCTTAATGGAATGCAAGACAATTGTGTCCAAAATATAGCCTTACTCTAGTAGTCTCAAAAGAGATTGCACCAAACCTCCCCCACGTTGGTGGGAAGCTCTCTTCCACAATGAGGTAAATTTGGACATAACTGGATGATACTAAAACTTTGTTGTCACTAGCTTAAGAAAAACCATTGTTATGAAGCCATTTTACATTTTAGGTTTGTACTTGGGATCATTCATTTTTACAATTGTTGTGTTTGAATGTTCTTATTTTGGGACTAAGTAAAGGACTTAAAATTGTAAAACTTTTAGGAAAAAACATATAAAAACTATAGAAACCTCTAATCTGACCAAAAGACTACTTTACATCCTACAAAAATGCATATACAACCTAAAACAATGCTTATGAACTCTTAAATAGTGCATATGAAACATTTAAAAGAGCATATGAAAAATTGAAAGATGAATCTTAAGCATTATGTAGTGTATTTGAAGATTAAAAATTTACATTTGTATCTTAAACAATGCTTCCATCCTATAGAATAGCCCCTAGAAAATGCATAAATAGTGTATATAAGTCATAAAATAGTGCATGTGATCATTTTCATGACACCTTTGTGACAATTTGTGAAATAGTAGCTACTTTCACAAAGAATCCCTCAAATTTGAGAGCACATCTAAATACCCTTTTTCTCTTATAACATTTTGTAAGTCGAAGGAACCTTAAACATGACCAATACCTTCAAAATTGAGAAAGATTTTTTCAGACATCTAAGTCATTTTAAAAATTCTACCCAAGGATTTTTTTCAACAAACATCATCAATCTATCCTCGTACATCAATCAAACATCAAAGGACACACACATCCTTTCACCCCTTGACTTCATAGAGTCGAATCCTATTGCCAAGGTTTCATAACTTTTGGTATTTTTGGAACAAATTGTGAGATAGCTTGATACTTTACCATAATTTGGTCTAAATTTTATTTCCACATTATAAAAATGTTGAAGGATTAAAAGGGTTTCCATTTGCATCTCATGCCTCTACAAAAAACTAGTACAAGTACTAAGGAAAAAGATCTAAAAAGAGTGTTCCATGTGAGTAGGTGTAAGAATAGCAAAGAAAACTACAATAGTTCAATCCACATAATCGTCGAACACCATTGGTCCTAAATTTCCCATCGACTATTCATTAACTACCATTGACAAAGAATTACCCCCATTAGAATAACAAAATTTAGAACCAATTGACATAAATAGTGGTACCTATTATTGTTAGCACAACAAGGTGTAACACTACTCTCTAATTTTGATATATCTAACCTCAAGAAGGATCAATTGGATCCACCCTTAGATGTCATTACGTAGAAACTCCAAGATTTAAAAATATCCATGGAAAATATAAAGAGAGGGAAAGTCCAACCAGCATAATTCAGTCTAGAAAAGATATGTCATCTCCCATTTGATAGAAGTATCATCTTGACACCATTTCCTCAAAATATGTAAATGTTAAAGTGTGACAAGTACTTTGGTAGATCAGACCCTCAAGATCACCTCCACCAATTCTACACACTAAGTATGAAATTTTTACATGATACACTCTACCTCATGTGACTATTTCCTCAAATTTTGGGAGGGAAAGCCATGGAGTGGTTTTCTAAACACCTCTCAAATATTTGATCATTTGACCAATTAGCATCTATTTTTATTGCATAATACTCCTACAACATTGAAAGAGAGGTTACCATGATAGACTTATGTAACACAAAGCAATCTCCAAGAGAATCTTTCAAAATTCACCTACAAGATGATGGAAAACCTTTGCCAAGTACCATCATGACATCCTAGACAAGGAGAAAATTGACATATTTGTCAATGGCCTCTCTAAGCCCATGAGCTATTGGCTACAACTCCAAGGCACCAAAGACTTCAAAACCACATCGAAAAATGCAGCCAAAGTAGAAGAGACATTGTTGAACAATGATATCCTTAAAATATTGAAGGATGGGAAATGTTTTTCCAATAACTCCTCACAATAAAAAAACTCATCTGATTGATCAAATGATAAACATAGATCTTGGTGGAGAAATAATAACAAGAATATGGTAAATGATGGAGTAGTAGAAGCAAACAATGTTAAACCAAAAATTTACCCCACTCCAAAACAAAATTCTCCCAATGTCAATAACACATACATATTTACCAACCAAAACACACAACAACAAGAAAACATTTGTCTATTCTATCAATGAAACAATACTACTTTATGTTTACAAAATACTCCTAGTCAACAAGTAGCCTATAATCAAGCCCCTCCACAAAAAGGGTATCAATATATAAACCCACCTAGAGTATACACTTCTATAAGGGCTTTCATTAGTGGAAAATATTCACCAATTAGTGAATATCACTCACTAGCGACCCTGAATTTGGCAAAAAAAATTGCACTTTTGAGGTGGTTGTATCACCCACATTTAATGAAAATTGGGTCCCATGATTCGAGCAATCACCAATAATGGTACAAAGCTATTTTAATTTTAGTGATGTCTTCACCAATATAATTTAACCTTTTCACATGATACATTAAATATGTGTGCTTGTAATTTCAAGGCTTGGCCTTTATTGATAGTCATATTTGCCATTGTGTGGTATAAATTTAAGTTAGGTGAGATTTTAAGTACATATATATGACACATGTCTCTATTTTAGAGAGTTTCCTTGGAACTTTATATCCTTTCTCACTTCATTCCAAAAATGATATTATTGTAGACATGTGTCTTTATTTTGAGAGTTTTCTCTAAAACATGGCATGATTCAATTTTTTTGCCCGAAATAGGATTTGGGCCATTGATTAAGGACCATCCAACGATTATGGAAATAGGGTTTCTATATGTTATATGAGATGATAATAACTTAGGCTCATCTAACCTTCAAGTATGATAATTAATTAATCTCCATATAATAATAGAATAATAGTTTCTAGGTATGTGTACTTATGAACCTATAGCTTATTAGCTTTGATTTTTTTTAATAATGAAAGATTCACCAATATTTTATATAATTTCAATAGTATTTGAAAAGAATTGCCATTAAATTTTTTCCTCTTTTCAAAAAATAATTGCCAATAGAAAATATTTTTTTCCCCTTGAAATAATGTTGAATTTGCCAAAATTTTATAGTTTTTTACAAAGGGGGGTTTCTCAAAGTTATCTCTAACACCTATAAGTGAGACATATGAGAGAGATTTGCAAATAGTCTTGGCTAATGAGCTTATCACACTACTAGAAGCTAAGCCATATGAAGCACAAGTAAAGCCCTCATGGTGGAATGAAAAACTTTTTTATGCCTATCATTAAAATCAAGGGCATCTCACCAATAATTATTTTTCTCTTAAGGGATCTATCCAAAAATTGATTGATGATGAAACCATCAAAGTCAATAGTCTTCATACCAATGAAGACCATTTTGCATTTAAAAATCCCTTCATGATCCATGAAAAGGGGGAGTCTTCCAAAAATAACCAAAACAAATCTTCCAATGAAAATGTCAATTACACCCATAATTATTATAACACAATCAACATGCTATCTAGATTCGATGAGATTATCAGTATTATAATTATCAAAGATAATCACAAAAAATAGTCTTTGAATGCCATCACCCAAGGTAAATCCTCTAAAGTGGTCTTGTCAGGGGCAACCACCAATTCAAATCAAGCCACCACAAGCTTTTCCATCTCCAAGTATAGTTTGGTCAATTGGCTACTAAAAACCCCTACTCACATCTCCATTTTTGAGTTGTTATAGATATATTCAAAACACAAATAGATCCTAACTAAAGCCTAGTGCCTAGTGATCTAGACATCAATAGGTTCCAAAATATGGTGACCAACCTTATTGTACCATACTTTATATCCTTCTCTGAAAAAGATGTCATGTCCTTTTCCCATACCAAAAATTTCCCTTTACATATTGAGGTCTTTTTGCATACAAATAAAGTGAAGAGAGAATTAGTTGATGGTGGGGTTGGTTTAAATATTTGCACCCTAAAGTTGGTAAGGTCATAAGGATACATAGATGATTTTTTTGACCCTAAGAAAAAAATCACAATCAAGGCTTACGATGATGAGGATAGATCCTCTAAAGGGATGATCATCTTTCCAATAAGGGTTACCTAATTGTGAAGGAATTTGTCTATCAAGTTCTAGACTTGAAGTTAACCTACAAAATCTTCTTAGAAAAATGATGGATACATGACATGTAAGTTTTTCCTTCTACTTACCATCAATTTTTAAAGTTTCCTTATTTGGGTCAAGAGGTAACCATACCTTGGGACTAGAATTACACACAGTATTAAAATTCCCTTGTTCCTTGTAACACAAAATAAATCCCCATCATCACAAGCAACACCAACTAATCTACACCAGCAGAGGCTTCAACCTCCACAAATCAAGACAAAAACCACCCTTCCACAAAAACTAAGGGAAAAGAGAAAGTGGTTTGTTCTAGTCTCTCAGTCCCATCATCTCTCCCACCAAAAGAATCCAAACACAAAAATTATGGGAGATGGACTATTTGATAAAAGAGTTTGAATGAAAATACAAGTTTCAATGAAAAGTGGTAAGAGAATACTAAATTTCTTTATTTTACCTACCAACATCTCCTAAGTCTCATGGAAAATCAACTTCAACCACTCCTCCTTGACCCTACAGTGAACACTTTGTCAAGGGTAGCAGTGCATCTCCAAGCATAAAGGAAGAGAAAAGTAAGAGGATATAGAATATCAATATTTCCCCCCACCTTTTTGGTAAAGGATATAAATTAATGAAAAAAGTGGGCTACTCTGGAGAAGGTCCTTTGTGAAGAGGCACATGCATTATTGAACCACTTGAAGCACATTTCAAGCCAAAGAAGCTTAAGATAGGGGTGGGATATTCAGAGAAAGAAAATGAACATTTACCACTCTATCCTAGACTACCACCTCTTGATAAGACATAGCCTAAACATAGGAGTTCCTCTTCCTCCACCTTGATTTTGGTACCTAAAGATAAATATGCCATAGAGCAGGGGACATCCAATCCAAGGAATGTAAACTTATCCTTCTCTGATATCCACCCTGCAGAAAACCCACTCTTAGATTCAACTTCACCATAGAAATCCACCTTGCACTGAGATGATCAAGAAACAAGTGTGGAGAAACCACATGATCTTATGTCATATGATAATATAGAACCTATTAATGCAACCCACTTCTAAACTCATTTTCTAGATTTCTTTTTGATAGAAGTTGAAAATGAGGATAGTGAGTAGCTCGAAGAGACTAGTTTGCTAGATATTTTAGAGGAAGCACATGTCATAGACCTACATGATACAATGTATGAGCCATCAAATGAGGTCATATCTTTGAATCTAGTTGAATCATATTGATAACTTGAGTCGTTAGCCTTGACCTATCCCAATCTTATCAACTGGGAAATAATTGAGCCTCATGACACCCTAAATTTTGACACCAACAAAGACATATGTATATACCTCAATGCAGTTGTACCCAAAACTAGAACCAAGGAAAGCACTAATGAATAGGTCAAATTTCAACTATCTTAGTCACACAAGGAAAAATCAAGCATATTAGAGATGTAATGACCCAAACTACATTGTGGTGGGTGTAAATTTAAAAATACAAGAAACTAGAAGTGACGTATATAAGGGTGAAAACCCAATTATAGCACCCACTGATGAAATAATTGATACTTTACCTAAATATTTAGAAGAAGGGTCATCCATTTTGATTGAGCAAACATAAAAGGTCAACATTGGGATAGAGATAGAACATAGGATTATTCACCTAGGTTAGTCACTGACATCAAAAGAAAGGGGCAAATTCATTCACTTTTTCAAGGAAAAATAAATTAATTTTGCATGGTCCTACATAGACATGCTAGGTATAGATCCTAATTTGATTCTCCATCATCTTAATATTCTCTCAGAGGCTAAACCAATTAGACAAAAGATGAGAAAGATGCATCCACATATAACACTATTAGTAAAATTAGGGTTGGTGAAACTACTTCAAACCAACTTTTTAAGGCCATTGGCATATTTTTCATGGATTTTAAATATAGTACACATTTCAAAAAAGGATGGCAGCATACAAATTTGCATTGATTTCTGTGATGTCAATAACGCATGTCCAAAGGATGACTTCTCACTGCTAAATCTCATACCTAACAAGACCACCTTCCAATACTTGACAGAATATTTACCTGCTTAGAATCTTTTAAAGTTTGGTTAAATCCTAAAAAGTGTGCCTTTGGGGTGCAATTTAGGAAACTCTTGGGTTATATTATCTCTACAAAATGCATAGAAGTAAACCTAGAAAAGGTACAAGCTATTATTGACATGAAGCCTCCTAAGGTTCTAAGCCAACTACATTTTGTCTGAGGAAGACTTTAGTCCGTTAGAAGATTTATTTCTAAGTTGGCTGAAAAAATTGTTCCCTTTACTCACCCCCTCCACAAAGATGTAGTATTCAAATGGGATAGTCCATTTCAAGCAAATTTTGACCTCCTCAAGAACTATTTAATGAACCCACCCATCTTGATGCCTCTTGACTAGTTAGAACAATATCCTTGTAACACAAGGATTGGACATCCTTAAATAATGATTCATTACTAAAATTCATCATGTTTCTACTTAGAAAATTGTGCTATACTAATTTAATGTATCAATCTAGAAACATGAACTTGAGATGGTGAATGCAAAGTTTATGCATTAGTTCTTATCAATAGTCATCACTACTAAGGTAAAAGTAGTTGCTATAGGAAACTTATACTAGAAACTAAACTTACAGATTAATTCTCAACTTGAAGGAAAAACATAATTGTAAATAAATAATGCTCTAGAAATAAACCTACGCTGCAAGATATAGTCAATGGTTCTACTACCAGTGACTGCAAGAACAATGGCACTTAACAACTCAAAGGAAACTTAACTAAATTCTACTTAAGCATGAACAGAGAATTCACCTTCCATGTGGGCCCCCATAGAAGTGTGAATGAATTATAACTTAGAGATTAAAGTAAAAACATGTCATGTATTCATTCAATAAAACATGGACACAATATAGAATGTCTTGAGATGCTTTACTCTACTACTTGATTACAACATGAACTTCTCAAAAACATGAAAATCTCTTTGAAACATAAGTTCTAGCTTATTTAAAGGAAACTAGGAAAAATAGAATGCTTAAAAACTAGGTGTTCCATTACATAGTGTAACAAATTTTAGTTTTAGGAGTGGCAACATCATTTATGCAAGAAGATAAGCCACTTCAATGCGTTAGAAATATAGGAACACTTGGCAACTAGATTTTCTTGGACTAAATCAGCAACCACAAAGTAATGGAAGGAGTGTAGCCATAGTGAACTTTGAAATAGTCACCTGGCTTGAAAGACCCACTCATCCTTTAGTCCACGCTCCTTGCTTGACTTATTCTTCCTACAAAAAATTAACACAACAAAATCCAAAACAAAAATCCAAGGCATAGATCATAATAAGATTTCCCTATTTTAATGTAGCCTTATCACATAACTGTAGGAGGTCTACCCATTAAAGCTAGAGAAGAAATATACTAGATTTACCATGCCATTCATTAATACACACACACACACACACACACAGTATTGTCTTAAAGTTCCATAAGCATCAAATATACATATAGTTAACACTTATAAACATAAAATATTGTATCATGTTTATGAAAAACTATAAGATATTCAAGTCTATACTTAGACAATCATAAGCAAAACATCTCAAAAACTTGACTCGTCATTCCCCCCGACTTAGCCATTTGCTGGTCTCGTAGAAATAAATTATTTAACCTAGTTGTCATCCTATAGTTAGCAGCTATGCTTTGTCCAAATCCTCCCTATGCAAAACTCTAGTAGAACCCTTTTGAATTCCTGTGTTTCTTCCACCTGCATGGTAAAATCATCTAGTCTTTTTGAATTTGCAAGTAATGGAGATAGTAACAATGGAGGCTAAAAGGTTAATGGAATCCAAAAACTCACTATTTCTCTTCCCAAAGAGATGTACCAAGGAGCACACTGGGTTGCCATAGAAAAATTGACAGGTGAATGTGGTTCTCTCTTTCTCATCTCCTCAAATAAATTGTTCCAATACCATTGTATGGCATTTCTAGCCTCAGGTAGTTCAATATTCACCAATTGTTCATATGCATTAAATTATTCCTTCCTCGTTGGATAGATGATCTCACTGCTTGATTGAGAAGGGGCTATTCTTAACTAGTTATAATAGAGAGTTTGAGGATCCTTGGCTTTAGGCCTTAAAAGTAGGGGAACGTCTAACTCCAAATTTCTATACACTTCAGCTTGAGTGTTCCAACCAATTTCATTCTATATCCAAGACATGAAGGCTCTAAGTTGAATATCCCCAACATAAAGTAAGGGATTCCAAACTCAGTCATTTGGAACTACAAGATTGTGATGATAAAGTTCATATAGAAAATTTTTGATGACTGCAGGAGAGTTATGGAAAGCTTGGAAAAACCAGATAGGCTCTTGTAATGATTGAGTCCTATCCTACGTAATGCAAGTCATTTGATAGTTCAACAATTGTTCTTTTAGAAACAAAGCATAGATAGGTGATGGGGATCTATAACCCATTAAGTTAGGGATTAAGGATGTAATTTTGTCAACATTTACACTTAACTATTCTACCTTTTCCTCATGAACAAGTGTTTCCTAATAATGACTATCTATGATTTTATTCAGTTCTTTCCTTTATTGTTTCCATTTTTCCCTCTCATAATTTAATTACTTAGTCAATGGGAAAATAACATCTAACAAAGATGTTGGCCTAGATTGAGATGATAGAAAACTAAGAATTATCTACTGCTTAAGGAATAGATGACTTACCCTTTTTCACACTTTTCCTTTTGAAAGGATCCATTCAAATAATCATAACTTTCTCAAGATTAGAGCATTGTTGAGCCGCTAAAGCTAATGTTTCTAATCCTTCATTTGAAATTTTCTCAACCACCTTTTTTACAAGGTCCATATCAACACCTAGATTTTCTTCATAGGGATCCTTCTCTACCATAGGAGATTCTACTATAGGAGAAAATGCTAGTTCATCTGCTTCCTTGATATAACTATCAGAATCATCACTTCCTAAATCATCTCCTAAAAATTCCCAAAGGCTGGTCCTTGAAATACATAAGCCTGCTCCTTCTAGTTGGAGTCATCTCCGACTATAATGACTTCTACATTCTCAAGATTATCAAGAACCTTCTCCAATTTTTCATCATTAAATTCCTCAAATGTGCCCTATTCCATAACTTCAGTCCATTGCCCATCTTGCTAAGAAATTTCAGGCCATAAATAAGCCTCTTGATAGATGTTTTCATTTTCTTCTTCCTTTGGTTTAGAATCTTGGGTTACTTGAGGTTCATTATCTAGAATCTCCTTAGTTGGTTTTTTTCTTCACCTAGCACTTCTCCTTAATCGAGCTTCCTCCTTTTCCAAGCCTTTCCTTTTTCTAGAAGCGCTTTTGGCTACAGGAGATACCTTAGCCTACCGACTAGTACTAGGGTTAATTTTTTACTTCATATGCTCTAGGGAAACTATTTCTACTATAGGGGAAACTTCAACTTCTCTATAGGAGTCTCCAATTCCTCTTCATGAACTATTCTTAAAGTGGAGGAATTAGTAGAATTAGGGAAGTCAGAGGAATTAGGGCTTCTAACCTTTGCTTCCTTTTTCTTTTTGGATGACAGAGAACGTTGACCAATTTTGATAAAGATTTTTCTAATTCCTTTAGTCATTTGAACCCTCTAACCTACTCTACACCCAACTAGTTTTGGGATAGGATCCTTAAACCCTTGTCATAGAAATTCCTCCTAGTTAATATCTAAGTACTCTTTTAACACTTTTTCCACTATCAACTTAATTAAGGAATGGTGGGAGACAAAGTTTCATCTACCCTCTTGTACTAGTATGGCTTGTTTTGACAAAATGCCAAATACAAAACTAGGGACATTGATAGATCTAATATCATGCCTTAAACAACTCAAGAATTTGAAATGAACAACATGTAGAAATGAGTATCACCCTTTACAGTTGAAATACTTAATGATAAAAACTACACATTGTGGAAATGACTCAGGAAGAGATAGTCTAATAGTACCTTATTTCTTATTAATATCAAGCTTTGGATCTCGATGTCAAGTGAACTAAGTTCTAGCAGAAGTTGGGTCAAGATTCTCTATAAATTCCTCACCTTCCAATGGTAGTCCCTAACTTCTGCCAAAATTGTCTGAGAGAATGACACCTTCAATCCTTTAGCTATTGCCACTTCATTCTTTAAGGAGTTGAGAAATTTAAACACAACCTTGTCACCCTAGCTATTTAGCTTCTGAACATAATCTATCCATCCCCTTGCTTGACAATATGGCCTACAATTTTGGTCTTCGAGCAATGTATTATGCACAGTAGGCTCTCTTTGAATCAGGTCTCCTCCCATTGTCTAATTTCCAAGGTATCCAAAGCAAAGCTACAGGAGAAATTAATAGACAACCACAAATTTGGACAAGAAAACTTGAAACAATAGGTTATAAGATGAAATTTCTAAAGTAATGAAGCTTAAGAAATAAGAACATATGAGTAAAATAAATGCAAAATCTTTGTGTTATCATTTCATAATTACTCATAAATATGTCCCTCAAAAATTGTACACAACATTTATGGCCACCTTAGTTTTATACATGCAAAAAATAACACGGAGCAAAAGGATTTGTAAAAATGTTAAATCATTGGTAGAAAATGTAAGTACGACAAGGGAAAAGAATAAATAAAAAGATAGCATAAACATAATGATAAAACTAATATAACTTCCCCCCAACTAAAATAGTGCAAGTGGTTTCACACTGGCAGTGGTGACAAGGCATACAAAAAAAATTAGAAAAACAAATTAATATCACATACCTTGGAATGTGTGCTAACCAGAAGTGTTGGTGAGGTGGAAATTGCTATCCATGAATGAAAAAATTGATGAGATGGATGGGTGGTAGACTAGAAATGAAGCAAACATTTATTATGGAAAATCAACTTTTGCTATGAAAGTGTTTCTTATGATAGTGATAAGAACACCTAGAGTGAGGAAGGCAAATGAGCAAAAAGCTCATTAGGAGATTTTGCAAGAACTACAACACCAGCAACAAAAGAGAATTGTTGTAGGCACTCCTCCTTACTCTTTAGTTTTTGATATTATTTTAATGTGTGACCATTCATCAACAATTTGAACCAAACCTGATCCATAGTGGAGAGCTAGACCACTCCATTTGGAAAGATTGCAATAATTTCATATAGCCCTAACCATCTAGTTTGGAATTTACTAGGATTATGGTACTACCTAGAGTCATAAAGGAGTGCCTATTCACCAATAGAAAAAAATTTGTCCTAAACATACTTATTATGCCATTTCTTGTGTTGGTTTTGAATCAATTTAGTAATGTGCAAGGCAAATTTTTGGCATTCATTAAGACCAAAATGTCTAGCCAAACCTCCACTATGCTTCTGCTTGATGAGATTCTCTCTCATTGAACTTCTAGGAATGCACAACTAGCTTCCTTTGAAAACCATACCATTCTAGATCATGAAATCCAACCACTTTATCTTGCCAAGTGTAACAGGTTTTCTACAAGCCTTCCATGCTTCACCAAAATCAGGATCACCTAGATACAAAGTACTAAGTTCTTTGAACCCAACCACCTCTATCTACATTTTTGTCAAAAAAATTTTTCTTCTACTACGAGCATCTACAACTTTGTTAGACTTCCCACTCCTGTGTTTCAAAATAAATGTATAACTCTGCAAAAACTCAACCCACTTCAAATGTCTTTGGTTCAATTTTCCTTGACTATTGAAATATTCCAAAGCTTGATGATTAGTATACAAAAAAAACTCCCTAGGAAGAAGATAGTTTCTCCACTTCTTTAATGATTGAACTATAGGTAAAATTCTTGATCATAAATAGAATATTTTATTTTTGCATCATTCAATTTCTCATTAAAATAAGCAACAACTCTACCTTCTTGGCTCAAAACAACTCCTATTTCAGTACCACTAGCATCATAGTCTACTTGAAACACCTTGTTAAAATCAAGAAGTGCTAAAATAGGTTTCTCAATAACTTTATGTTTCAATAGATTAAAAATCTTATCTACTCCTACAGTCCACTTAAATTTTTTCCTATCCCCTCTCATTGTTTCAGTTAGGGGTCCACAAATACTGCAAAAACCTCTTATGAACTTTCTATAGAAACTAGCAAGTCCATGAAAAGATCTTAGCTTTGTCACACTCCTTGGAGTAGGCAATTCAAGGATAGCCTTCACCTTCTCTAGGTCCATTTTTAGACCTTCTACTAAGACTACAAATCCTAGGTACACCAACTCCTTCTTTACAAAACCACACTTCTTTACATTTATCAACAACTTTTCGTCCCTTAGCTTATCAAACACCTTACAAATATGGATCAAATGCTCCTCCAATGTCTTACTAAAGATCAAGATATCATCTAGGTAAAAATGGAAAACTTACCTACAAACTCCTTCAGTACCTCATTCATGAGCCTCATGAAAGTGCTTGGTGCATTGGTTAGCCCAAAAGGCATGACCAACCACTCGTACGGTCCTTTTTTCTTGACAGTAGTCTACCACTCATCACCTTCTCTATATGAATCTAATGGTACCCTCTCTTCAGATCTATCTTTGTGAAATACTCAGCTCCACTCAAATAGGCCATAATATCATCCATCCTTGGCAATAGAAATCTATACTTGATTGTGATCTTGTTGATAGCATGAGAATCTATGCACATCCTCCATTCTCCATTCTTCTTTGGTGCTAATACAGCTAGTATTGCACATGGACTCAAACTCTCTCAAATCAACCCCTTCTACAACAACTCATGAACTTGTCTATTCAACTCTTCACTTTCTACTAGTGTTATTCTATGTGTTGCCTTGTTTGGAAAATTGGCTCATGGAACCAAATCCATCTAGTGATTGATCTTCCTCATTGGGGCCAATCCATTAGGTACATTATTTGATACATTATCAAAAAACTCTCCCAATATATCTACAACTTCTATAGGTACCTCCTTTATTTCTTATTTACTATCTTTTGGAATTATAGAAAAACACATATGCTCATGTTCCATCCCTTTGATAAATTCTTTTCCTTCAAAAAAACATATTCTGGTGGCACTACATACCTTTTTTTCTTTCTCCTTCAACAACTTCAACTTATTTTTCACTCCATCCTTGGTCAAAGTGTAGGTATTTGCTCTCCCATTATGTACAACATTCCTGTCAAACTACCATGGCCTATCCAAAAACATATGACATATGTCCATAGGTATGATATCACATAGTACCTCATCCTAGTAGCTTCCAATCTTGAACTTCACTAAGCACTGCTCATTGACCATGACCTTGTGGTCATCTTGCACCCAAGCAATATGGTATGGAAATGAGTGTTTTTGTCTCTTCAGCTTCAACTTTGAGACCATCATTTTTTATAGTAGATTGTCAATACTTCTACCATCAATTATCACATCACAACACTTATCTTCACATTTACACCTTGTGTAACAAAAGCTCCTTCTTTGATTAGGTTCATTCTCACCACTTAGCAGGAATCTTCTATTAACTAGGACTTCTCTTCTTTCAACATCTTTAGAATGTGATGATTTGGCATCTTCATCAAAATGTGCAACTCTAGCCTAGACTCATGTTCTTCAATATGTCCTTCCTTGGCATTGGGTATATTCAAACGCTCTATGCCCTTCTTCTTCGCAGTGAAATCATTTCCCACAAAAGCCTCTTCTTCCAAATCCTTGTCCTATGCCTCTTCCTCTCCAATCTCTATTGTTCTGATCATGGACCTAATTGGAATTATTTCTCCTTTGTTTCAGACTACTACTTCCAACCTCATCCTTGTTCTTTTGATCATCATTACAACCACCATATGATTGTCCACCAGATCTTCTACTACCACCTCTTCCACTATTCTTATTGTCAAACTTCTTGCTTAGTTTTTTCTCAACTCTTAGGAAAAACTGATATGCCTCCTCAATACTATTCATTCAAACTAGACTCAACTCATCCTAAATACTTGTCCTTAACCCATTAAGATAACAGGCCACTTTCTCCTTATCAGCTTCTATATGGCCGGTTCTAATGAGAACTTAGTAGAAATCTTCAGTAAATTCTTGGACAAATTTTCCTACTTGCTTCATCCCTTGAATTTTCTTCAAAAAATCAAGATCATTACCCATGAGAATGAATTGTCACTTTAGTTTAGCTATCATCCGATCCCATATGGTGAGTTTGTCCTTTCCCTTTATATTTCGCTCCAATTGAACCTCTTGCCTCCAGATCTTTGCATGTCCCTTCAGTTTCACCTTTGCAAACCCAACCCTATTAGGATCATCAATATCTTCATACTCAAAGTACTCCTCTAGTTCATTGATCCAATCGATCAACTCCTCTAGCTTAAGATCTCTCAAAAATGTGGGAACATCAAACTTAGGTCTTTTTCCAATATTGGAGATGGCCCTAAAAATCCTCTATTCCTATGGGTTTAGAACTACCTCTACTTCAACATTTTCTTCTACTTGGTCCTCATCCTCACTTTCATCTCTTACAAGATGATTTATTCCTCTATGCATTTGTTCTTCCAATTCTTGTATTTGTCTTTGGAGTGCTCAAAAACCATTAGGTGCAACACCTATAGCTCTTTTTCCATGCTCTCTTCATGGAGACATTTTTACACTTTCACTAAAACCCTAATGCAAATTGCCTCACAATTGGAAATCTGTCTACACACTGAAGCCAAACCATGATACTGATATGAATTGCATCATAGTCAGTGATCTATCAAAACACTCAAGAACTCCAACTCTGATACCACTTGCTGAAGGGTGCTCCTGTTAATACCATAAACCATTATAGAAAACAAAGAAACAACAACAAATGCAAGAAGAAAATATGGACTTCTTTTTTGTGTCACAAATGTGGAATTACAAAATTCACAAGTACAATATGCTAACCCACATGGATGCCTTCATTATAGTAATCTGCAAGACAAGCTACAAACTATCACCTAGAGCTATCCTAGACAATGTTCGAGTTTTTCTTAAATAGGCAATTTTAAGCTGCTTGGGAAGGTTCTAGACAATGAAACTTAATACTAAGGGCCAATAGACCCTAACAATACATATAGAGTCAGCCAAATACATCTTTGACAATTATTTTAGATATTTTGGGTATCCCAACTTTCAAAGGCCATAACTCTTGAATCGTTGCTTTGATTGGCTATTATAACCACTTTGTGGAAACGCAACCTCTTGATCTATAGGCTTGGAATGGTGCAAGCACCCTTCCCTTGAGTTTTTAGACTTCATCCGGGCACTCTAAGGCCTCCAATGGCAAGCTTGAAGATTTTTTTGTAAATTTTGCCATAAAAAATCTACAATAACTTCTCTGGTACATAAGCTAGAGCAATGAGAATTTTATGGTAGGCTTACAACTCTAAAATGAACCTTCATGTAGAAAATGGGAACATTCCAAGTAGGTTACTCCCAAAATAGTAAACTCCCAAGTAGGTTACTCTCTCCAT
Organism: Cupressus sempervirens; assembly: GCA_028749045.1. Lineage (NCBI taxonomy): Eukaryota > Viridiplantae > Streptophyta > Pinopsida > Cupressales > Cupressaceae > Cupressus > Cupressus sempervirens. The sequence continues at coordinate 194,330,069 of CM053791.1, read as the reverse complement.
AAACACAAATGACTTCACAAGGTAAATCAAATTATGATAAAGTATTAAGAACAACAATCAATACATGATTAAGTAAACATTCCTTTTGTATATAGTTAACTACAAATCATAACTTAATATGGTCAATGGAATTTGAATAAATTAAAAGGAAGTTCAAGTCAACAAACATCTCATATAAACACTATCTTCAGAAGTCATATCAAACCATGTTCATCTAGCCACAATCGTGTGATCTGTAATCTATACTTGATAACTAGACATATAATTAATACAAGTCTCAAGAATATTAAAATGAGAAAGGAGATACACAAAAAACATATACACACATAATTCAAATTTACAAAAATTTTACATATAGGTCATAAAAAATATTTTCATTATTCACATACAACATACAAGTGTAAGAAGTAGTTGTAAGAGAAGATTGTCATATATACTAAATTGCCATACATGAGACGTTAGAGATCATGGTGGACATTAAGCATAAATTTATTCTATTTGAACCAATCATTAAAGTTATATCTAATAGTCTCAACCAGGGATCCATAACTTTGTGCATATATTACAATTCTATAGTAAATTTTGGGCAATCATATTTTCCACACCCATAAATATTCTTGACTCTAGAGATAAGGATAAAATGAGACAATCTTTATTATTATATCAAAAAAAGTCATGATCAATGCACATAGAATTCTAGAGTAAGTGGGAAATAACATATTTGAGAAAATATCACCTCAATGCACGTGGAGGAATAAGACCCAATACAAATATATCATATTAAATATTATCAACAAGAAAAATAATAGGATCATCATAGAGTAAAGATATCAAATCCCCACAAGGAAAAGACTCAATAGGTGACATTAGAAACAATAAAATTTAGTGAGAGGAAAGAAATAAAGGTATTTTTCCTCAGTTATAAGATAATTAGATACGGGACATTACAATCAAATTGATGAAAAATGATGCCAAGGTTGTGAGGGACATGACAATGCCAAGGATTGAATTTATAAAATGATGACATGCCATTGAGACATGACACAAAGAATGTTAACAAGGCAATGAAATATGTAACAATGCCTGAAAGGATCGATGATGATGAAATTGAAGTGATTTTTAATTAATTTTATGGTGATTTGGGTCTGATTGAAAAAGGGTTACAAATGATAAATAATATGTTAAAAGGTATCCAAATAACTTTGAGAAATAAGTCAAAATGATGAACAAGTTGGCAAAAAGATTGAAGTTAGTAAAGTGAGAAAATGGGACAAGTTAGGATGTAAAAGGTGATGAAAGAGTAGATACGAACCATTTTTTAGCATTTCCAATATTATGGAAAATAAGAGATTATTTTATAATTAGAGAACACGAAAAATATTCTAAAATATTCTATCACACACATTGACATAAAACTAAATTGGAGTGTTGTCATCAATCCAAATAGCCACTTACAGTCCAAGCCTAAAAAGATTTGTAATCATATTGAGATAAAACATGTAGTGTGAAGAACTCAAATAGAACCCAAGTGTATGGAGATGAATTTTCTACAAGGGTTTTCTCTTTTATTTCCCTTAAAAATTAACTTCATTGCTTTTGACTTATTTTGAGAAGTCCTATGACTGTGAGTAAAGATTAATTTCATGTTGATTGAGGAGCTTGGCTTCCCACAAAAATTATGAACAATGATTAGAATTTTAATGAAAGATGCCAAAGGAGTAGTAGAATTCAATGAAATCAAATTATATAAAGTCAATTACACCAAGTCTTTCAAAAAAAGTTGTCCCCTTTCTCTTTCCCTAATAGTGATGCAATGCACTATCTATTGAGACACAACTTCCTATCCTTAGAACATAAAATTATCTTCTTTCCCAACAAAGAAGAGTTGCCTAATATTCAATTCACAAATGACACTAAAATACTTCTCTCTCTAAAGGAGCATAATTAATATTGAATTTTTGATGGATAAGATGGAGCTCTTTTGCTTGACATGTGATAGTAAGGATTTCTTGCCTAAATTTCAATCATCCTTGGATGGAATGCCCATTCCCATAACTAGTTCAATAAGTATACTATAGTATGGGGTAAAATGAAACATTTAGTAAGAAATTTCAATACACCCTTTTTTGTTAGCCCTAATTTGAAAGGGATGTGGTTGTGGATTCATGATAAAATAGATAAGAAACTTAAAAAATCAAACATGCAATATGTTTTTCTAGTACATATAGAATTTAATTTTGTTAAAAAATATTACCTTACTACAACATATACGCCCATTCCTCTATTGGTTATTTTTCTAGTATCAAGTCAACCATATTTAAAAATGAGTGAGAAGGTATCTTCAGTCTAAAGTAAAAGGAAAGAAGTAGAAGCATGTAGTGAAATAGGTCTCAATGCACTATGAGGAAGGTTAAGGGGGGATTGGGATCGAAAGATCTAAGGGTGCAAGGGATTTTTCTTGTAGAAAAATGGATTTTTAAAGCTCTTAAAGGAAATGAGCCATGGAAAGATCCATCTAGAGGAACCATAAGTATAAAAGAAATCTGCTAGAACTTTGATACCATCTTCCCTTATCAATGAAGAACCAATTACATCCTTATAGATGATTTCTCTTTCAACCCATTTATTGTTGATTGCCTTTTCTTTGTGGAAAAATTCATTTCTTACTCCTAGTCCAACAAGTCCCCCTTACCTTTGGTCAAATCCAAGACTATTTACTCATATTTGGGAAATAATCATGATATCATTGCATGCCTTGTTAATAGCTTGAATGCTTGTATAGACCCTCCCACTTGGCAGGCTCACCTTCCCAATGTCTGGACTTGACCTAATTAGCTCAAGGAACCATATTTTGTCTAGAGCCTTTTTCTTCACAAACTATTTTTTTGTGAACTTGATGAAGATCTCAATATCTATAAAAGTTGTACATTGCCTGAATTTGTGAATCGTGTGTTCTACAATACCTTTCACACTTGTGGCAAGAGCACCCTATCCAGTAGTAGTTGAACAGCCTATGCTTGGAGCAAAAGTTGTAGTCCTCAGATGGACTAAGGTGATCTAGGTTGGATAGCTTGGTTTGTGGAGATAATCAATGATAGACAAGATAAAAAAAAATTCTACATGACGTTTTGATTAGTGAAAATTTGTATCCAAACTTGAAACATTTGTATCTTGTTGTGATTATTTTGCAAAAATAACCTAGATATGATATAATTTAGAGACTCTTGATAGTATATAATAATATCATAGCAAGATGTAATCCAAATTTTAGAGATATACTATACCTATATTATATTTAATACAAAAATAATAATAACAATTTAATTTTCTAAAAGAAAATAATCTATAAACATATTCTATTTTATATAGTTTTATTCATCCTTTTCACAAATTAATGTGAAGTTACTTTAGTTTGATTTATTGTTTTCATCCCTACTTAAAAATTACATTTGATCTCAATTGTGATATTAAATTTATCTAATCATATAATCCAAATAATATTTCAAAATATCAATGATTAAAAATATCCTTAAACAAAATATTTATAGAATAGAATAGAATATGCTTAAACTTAAAATTATTGTAGAATAGAATATCCTTAAAAAAAATACGGAGAAAATCATATGATTAACATCAAATTTAAAATTGAAATTTAAAATAATAATAGTAAAGTCTCCTACCTTAACTGTCGATAAATTTCTCCGATAATATTCTTGCTTTTAACTAATCGTTGTTGAATCTCAAAAGGGTCTCTCAAGAAAAATATGGCAATATTTTGAAATTTTTAAGACTCAAATTTGGAGTATCTAATCCTAACAGTAACAAAATTTGGAGTATCTAACCCTGACAGTAACAAAATTTTAAATCAAACATAATGGTGGAGCTGAAAAATCAAGGAAAAAATTAGGGTAAGATATATTTAAATCTTTGTAGAAAATCACACATTGCTTCTCTTTTTGATTTCTAATTTCTTTCTTTGGTCTAAAAACTTTGTTTTTTTTTCCTTAGTATTTTTTGAGAACAAAGCACACACTACCAAAAAAGGCCATCCTTAATAAGATGTGCTCCTATTTTAAAAGTCTTCCAAATAAAAGAGCCTTTCCTAGCTAGAGCTAGTCTTGGGATATCTTGAAAGTCCATTCTAGGAAAGTACTTTTGGGCAATAATCTTGGCTCAATCCCAATCCTAATTATTGCACCACCTCCAATATAACTTAGCAACTAGAGCCTTGACAAAAATAGCCATGCACTTGAGACCTAGACCCCCAACAAACTTTGGAAAGCAAACAATTTCCCAATTGACTAAACTCCACTTCGAAGAGAGAAGGTTACCTAACCAAAGAAATTGTTGAGACAAAGCATCAAATTCCTTTATAACTCCAATAGGGGGAATCTGCACAAAACACCTATAGAAAGGAAGAGTGTGCATCACCATCTTAAGGAGAATAACTCTCCTAGTAGAAGAGAATCACCAATAAGTCCAATGGCTAACCCTACTCTAGAATTTATCCAAAAGAACAAGCCAATAATCCTTTCATTTAGCTCCCAGAGCCAAGGGAACTCCAAGATACATTAAAGGAAGAGAGCCAATATGAAATATGAGAATCCTAGCAATCCTATTCTAGATAGGCTACAAAGTGTTAAAGAAATAAATGGAGGACTTATCTTCATTGATTTTCTACCTAGAAGCTTTCAGGTAGATATCTAAAACCCTTCTAAAATTTATTTCCTCATTGATTGTAGCTAAGCTCATTAGTCTAGAGTCATCCATGAAATGGAGATGAGAATACAATGGGAGATTAAATTATTCCATTTCCACCCATGTATGGACCTTTGTTCAACTTGAAATTGAATAAATCTACCTAGGCCCACTATTGTAATGATAAAGCAATAAGGAAATAGAGGGTCCCCCTGCCAAAGTCCTCAAGAAGAAGAAAATAGCTCAGTAGGTTCTCCATTAATAAGAAAAAAAAAGGAAGGAGAAGTTACACAATTGAGAGTCCAATCAACCTATTCCAAATCAAAACCAAAAGCTAGAAGCATTCTACTCAAGAAATCCTAGCTTACCTGATCATATGCTTTTGCCAAATCCAGCTTCATAAACATGGCCTTTTCCTAAGAAGTGGCCATAGAGTTGATAGCCTTTGATGCAATTACATCATCAAGAATCTATCTACTACCAACAAAGCCTCCTTGCTCCTCAGAGATCAAAGTACCCAAAAAAGGCTTGAGCCTTTCAATAATTAATTTGGTGATAATTTTGTAAGTAAAATTACATAAAGAAATAGACCTAAATTAATCCAAATTGTTGGTCCCATCAATCTTGGGTATGAGAACCAAGAAGGTAGCATTTAGAGACTTGAGCATTTGATTGTTTCTATGGGATTTATGGACCACTTCTAAAAGTTAAAATTTAATAATCTCCTAGAATTCTTGGAAAAATTCAATGGGAAAACCATCCGGGCCAAGGGCGTTACCTTTATTTATAACAAGCACCACTTTCTAAATCTCACCTAACAAAATAGGTCATAAGATATTCATATTTATTTCATTATAAAATAGGTGGGATGCAATCTAAAATGGTCCTTGCCTCCAACATTGGAATGGGCTCCTCCCTAGAGAAAATATTGGAGAAGTATTTGATGACCTCTACAGAAATATCCTCCTTGGAAGAGAGTTGTGCTCTAGTAACTAAGATGGGAGAGGAGATAGAATTACCAAACCAATGAGCCTTAACCATGTTATGGAAAAAAGATGTCTTCCTATCTCCCTCTGAAGCCAATTCACACAAGACTTTTGCTTCCAAAATATTTTCTCCCGAAGCTTCCATTAACCTATAACTCCTAAAGTGTTGAAAGCTCAGTAGTAATCAAATCCATAGTCATCCCTTTATCCCAAATCTAGTGAGTGACACTATCCAGCCTAGACTAAGCCACCAACTTATAGATTCCCATTTCAATGTTTGTTTCATCGCTTAAGCCTAAATTTCACATGATGAAGCCCCTTCTCAAAAGTGAACATGGAAGTATCATGAGAAGCCCTACCTTCATGCCACCGCACTATCATAAGATCCCACAAAGAGTAATCTCTTAACCACATCACGTAAAATTTGAAGGAGTGATTTTTATTGGCCCTGAAGGGAGTAACAAAAAGCTTAAGGGTCCGTTTGGTTTGTGGAATTGTAGAAATTGAGATTTCTGCAAAATCTCAAACTAATCAAATCAAGGTTTTGCAAATCTTCATTCCTATTTTTGGGATTGTAATAGTATTTTTTGTTTCACTTGGAATATGAATGGAAAGATATATTTTTATGTGTAAGCTTGGAGTTGAAGGAAGACTCCAAAAAATAGTCCAATCTAATTTATTTACACTCCTCAAAAAGCATAACTAGGTTTTGATTTTCAATTCCTTATGGGTAGTGGGAAGTTTGATAAGTTTTTAGTTTTGAGACAAAATTAGAAGTCTGGTATTTTAATTACATTTTTTCCAAATTTGACACAAATGCAAAAAAATTCAAATTTGGATTAAATGAAAAATCCAATTCCTATCATCTTCCACAAACCATATGAACCCTAATAGGCCAATGATCAAAGCTTCTCCAATTACGAATTTATGATCTGGTAGACCACTTGACATCCATCCAATAACAAGAAACTAAGAACCTATCCAACCTTTCAGAAATAGCCTCAATCCTGCTCCTTCTATTATTCTAGGTGAAAGTACCATTGCCAAGTTTAACATCAATGAGATTCAAGATACTGATGTTATCTCTTAGCATATTTGAGGAAGGGTCCAATCAAGCTACCTCACCTCTTTTTTCATCTAAACTAATTATAGCATTAAAATCTCTAGCCACAATCTAATGAAAGAAATAATCTAGGGAACGAAAAAAGGTGATGTGAGACCACATAAGAGATTTACCCACCAAATCATTAGGAGCATAAAATTAGAAAACATGCACCTTTCTCTAGTCTCAAAGTGGGAAGCAATCAAAGAAATAGAAGACCTACTCAAAATCCACCACAAAGGTGACACCTTCATTAGATTCCAAAGAAAGGAAATTCCCCTAGAGCTACCTTGAGCACCCACTCCCTACCATAAACCATGGGGCCACAACTTTGGAGCGTAGCTAGTGAAACCATCAATTATAAGTTTGGTTTCCTCAATGAAAACAATATTTGGAGATTGACGCTCAATTAATCTATGAACAACCTTTTGTTTAGGGATGTTTTTCAACCCCCTGATATTCCAAGAGAGAATAATCATCTAGGGGGTTGAGAGAAGTGGGAATCAATGGGCTTCACAAACCTTGACTTCAACTAATGTGCTCCTTTTAGAAACCATGTATATCACGTACCTAGATACAACTATTTAATTTTGATACCTTATCCCAAATTAGCAAGAAGTAGACATTTTCTTGAATAATATCTTAATTCTCCATTGACTCAATGCTACTTGAATATTTGTAGGAATTTTATGAGTGAAGTGTGACATCTAAAATCATTTTACACTTAACAGGTCACTTATGAGGCACAACTTTCACACCAAATCAAAGGGTATGTAAATTCACTTTTGTATGCACGATTATAAATAAATAGAATACATGCATATAAAATTGAAAAGATCTTGCATATGTCATAATAATAATAATAATCGGATAATGCACACATCCTCACTAAATCAGTCTGTTGAGAAACTATCTATTTGGATGATATTCATTCATACCAAAAAAGGGCCCCAACATAAACTACTACTCATGGTTAAATGCAACACACACCCTCACCATGATCTACTTAGAAAATATAAAACTCTCTTCTCAATCTAATATGCCTCAATCATGAATCGAACAACTTGTATTGACTCTGAAAATTTCATTTGTTGAAAAAGATTACTATTAATGGTGAATTTCAAGGTGAAAATTTTGCATATACACTTGGATGCCATGAACTAACAATATATACATTTACATACACATTGAGACATTTTGGAAATGCGAGGCTTTGATGAGTATGAAAATTGAGAACCCAAATGCAAGTAGAAGAAGAAAAATAAGATAACATTTTCATTTCCTAAAAATGACAGAAAAGTATAACAAGGCCTAAAATATCATTTCCTAAAAAAGAAATTAACATTGTGTTCCACTTCATATGATTGTGGAATGCAAAATATAAATACTTTACCTTGATGCATCCACAAAAGGAGTTCGACTAGGTTGATAATGTTTTGACCATTGAGCATAACAAATGAAGATGGTGGAAGAGTAAATTACATGGTGGGAATGGTAGTTATAATGTGTCAAAATCCTTCATGACTTGTGGTAGATGGCATTTCACTGATGCCAAATAATGACCAATATGATACACAATACACTTTCTTATTGTCTTCATTCAGGTTTCACATATTCACCTTGCTCAATTCAACATTGTTGATACATAGCCTAATCTCTAAATTTCTTATTCTATTAGGGAATATTAGAAGTATCATCTATGGAATTTTTTATAGGTCATCATAGATAACAACTAGTGATTGTACCTAAGTTTGCAATAAGGATGTCGAAGATAAATATGTTATGTTATAATTTTGTAAGAAATGACATTTAAAAAAAAAAACCAATTCCATATATTCGAAAAAATATAAGTAAAAAAGTTTATGTAGCATACAAATACCTTTCAATAGACCCATTGAATTCATGTTGGAAATTGCTTAGTTCTTGATAAAGAAACTAATAACACATGCAAGAATCATTTGAAAGAAACAAAGTGTGATTTGGACAGAAACATATATATATTATCTTCCATATATTTTAGCTCAGAAGTGCATTTAAAGTAGGTAATTAATTATTTGGAATCAAAATAGAGAATTTCACTATAATTTAATATAAATAAAAAAAAAAAAATTTAAATGTTGGAAAGTAATTCATAGCAATGACACATATTGAAGCTATAAAAATTTCTAAGATTAGATAATTTCATCAGTTTACAATCTAATTATGTTATCAAAAATTTCTTATAGGTTATGAGGAGCTATGGTGTGTAACAGATAATTGAGTTCACCGCAACCCAAGTTCAATTTCCACAGCATCCACATTTCATGGTTTTGCGCTTCAGTGAAGAGCCTAGCGAAGTAATCGAGCAAGGTGAATGGTTGATTCACATAAAATAAGGCCTTCAAGATCAACGATGCATCTCCCACCCTTCAACTATTTCTATCTTCACCGTTCCCAAAATTCTCATCGACTTGAAGCATGATGCTTATCTCCCGCAAGAGGTTTCCATCGGCCCCTATTACCAACACACCACAAATCTCTAGGGCATGGAGATCCACAACATGCGTGCTGCTCAGAGAATGATCAAGCGATTCCCTGGAAAAATAGACATCAATTTTTTCATCACAAAGATCGAGAAAATGGATGGTCAAATTAGAGACAAATACGAGAAAATTATCCAGTATGATTTTGAATCCCTAGCGTGGATGATGCTTTTCGACGGTTCCTTTCTACTTAGGACTTTCACAAGCAAAGATCAGTCTAATTCTTCTGATGAAATGTATTTCAAACCCCTTTTTGACAAGAATCAAATTAAATCAATGGGTTTTCCAATATTGAAGGACATCCTGAAGCTAGAAAATCGAATTCCCCTGCTTGTCCTTGACAAGATTTTGTAGCTGGAGACTGGATCCAAAAAAGAAGCACATGCTGAGCTATTCGATTTGCTCTTGAATGCTGCATCTTCGTTTTTACCATTCAAATATTTGCAACTTTCATGGTTTGAACTCGATTCCTCTTTCATGAGTTGGGAACATTTTCTAGGTTTCTTGGATGGTGTAACCCTCTCTTTCTTTACCGGCATAAAGTCTGCTTCTTGTGCTTGCAATGCCGAACTGAGGGCCCGTTTGGTTGCTGGAATATAAATTAAGCATTGGCATTCGGAATGCTGGCTTTGGGATTCTGGAACTTGGAATCCAGATTATGATTAGAGAATCCAATTTGGGACTGTTTGGTTGACCAAGAATTCATTGTGAGAATACAGATTTCCTCTATTTGGTTGTACATTGTGGAATTGGAATACTAGCCAAAATAACATGAAAAATATTATCATCCAGTTGTAGCATTATCATCATGCAAAAAAATTCAATACTTATTTGGTTTGTTGAAGTCCAAACATTTTTAACAAGTATAAAAAGATTAAGTCATGTTGAAAGTAAACATTATCATAACAGATGAGGACGATATTGTACTTATGGATACTAAAACTTTTATGACTCTTGCTCTATAAAAAAAATACCATTGATTATAATTCACATAATTACTGATATGAAATATGTATATTGTTCAAGTCTCGTTGAATAAATCTGAATCACAAGAATTGATGAAATAAGAGTTAAAAACATCCCATTAAAAAATATATATTTGTAGAGATCCAATAAAAAATTTGATCATCACAACATTCAAACTCACAGGTACAAAGTCTAAATGTTTATATTAAAATTGTACGAAATCTTACCTGGAAACACTTTTACGCCAGAAAAAAATCAACAAAGTATATTGTTTTTGTCCTGCATACAATTCATTTAACTAAGAAACAATGTATGTGAAAAAGTTATTTCACCAAACTTTTTTGCAGTAACTATTGAGGCAGATCAGGTGGAAAAAGCTTGATAAATTACTCAATAGTGGCAAATATATGAGCAAGTAATAGTGAAAATTTTTCCCCCCATTTAAAAAAAATAAATTTAAAAAGTGCAAAAAAAAGTGCCCCCAAATGGGCATTCGGAAGTCAAACCCAATTAAATTTTACTTTAGTTGAAATCCTCATTTTCAAAAAATGGGAATTAAAATGGGAATTAAAACGGGAATTCCAAATAACAAGTATTTTGAAGGAATTTGGAATTCTTGTTTTGGGGGTCAAATGGGGATACCGGATTCCATTTTTTTCCAATTCCAATTCTGATTGTGCAGACCCAAACAATGGATTAAAATTTTTTTAGAATTCTGAATGCCAATTCCATTCTAATTCCAGCTACCAAACGGGCCCTGAAGGAATGAAACTTACAAGATTGCAAGAATACCTTTATAGAATATAGAAGATGTAAATCAAACACGTCCCATACTTAAAAAATTAGAAAGGACTACACTTGTCATGCAGGGAGAAAAGAATTAAGAATTTCAAATTAGACTTTTCTATTCTGAAAACACTCAACGACAAATGTAATAAAACATTCCGAAGGACTACACTTGTGAGGAATTGCATATTTGACATGCCTATTTTCATGTTTTGAAATTAACAATTGAGATTATTTCAATCATCTTGCATCTTATATTAATCAATATTGATCGTTGATTTTAAAATGATGTTTTGAGACCTTAGAAAAGGGATGCCTTTGGCGTAAAAAAAGATTAAAATTTAATATAATTTTGAATGAAGCGGAATGCAAAATTAATTATAACATTACATTGATACACTTTCTCTATAACTTAATAAGAATATACTTAAAATATTTTAAATATTCTAAACCTTTCTATCATTATTACCATTCACTTGTAAAAAAAATTACCAATGTCACTTGAAATAAAAACTACCACTCAAAATTATTAATTTAATTATCTATATATTATTTAAGATAATTATTATTTCTTAAATAGCCATTGAGAGAAGCTGAATAAGCATTTCAAATTAAGTGAAATAAATTCTTAATAATTATTTAATTATTTAAATTTTAAATTAATTTTGATTTTTTTAAATAGCCGTTGAGAGGAGTGGAGTTTTTAAAATTTTGGTTACATATATTCTTTCATTGTGTTCATTTCTCTCTCTACTCTCAATTTTATGTGTTCTGTTCTTTCGTCATTTTTGTGTGTCCAATTTTTTTGAGGTCTTTGATTCGTTTGATTGTTTACAGCGTGCACGCTGGCTTTTCCATCCACCTTTTGTTTGTGCAACTTAGGGCAATTTCTTCTTCCAAGTATGTAGCATTTTATAAAATTGAATTCTTCTTTTACTTAACTTATTTTAGGGTATTGTTAATTTGTTTTTAATAGCATTGGCCAAACTTTATTTTCATCTGGGTCTGTCTTTGATTTTATTTTTAAGGTCTCTGCCTTCTGATTCACGATTGACTCTTAAAAGAATAGAAAAAGGAGATTTGGTATGTATGTGTTCTTGATATTAATTTTTTAGTTGACCAATTTTTTAGTATCTTCCCTTGTTCTATATGTTTTTTCACAATAATTTCATTACATTGCTCTTCTAAACATAAATGATATTGCAATTGAGATTGATTGATAATGATAGAGAGAGAGAGAGACAAGACTTCTTCAGCTCATCAATTTCCACCACTTTGAAGCCACAATCATAGGAGGTGCTGGTATAGATTCAGAGTAGCAAGTGATCTGATTGATGATCATTTATCATTTCCTTGTAATATTTTGATCAAACATTGATCTAGTAGTTTTGTAACATGTAAATATACAGTGCTCAATAAAAAAAAAGTTATTGGAAGGGGTTAAAAGCCCCTTCAAAGACTAAAGGGAATGCCCATTGGCCATGGTCATCCCTTACAGTCTTCTCTTTTTTTTGACAGCTTAAAGAATGGTTTATAGGCCAAGGCCATTCTTTAAGGTATGTCGCTTGTATTCCCTTGCATTGTTTTGTTTTGTTTTTTTTTTTTTTTTTTTCCAATTTACTAATTTTGATTTTAATAATGATAAATTATTCGTTAATGAATTAACAACCAATTTATAAAATAGTAGACCATCCTAAATAATCATTATCAAACTAGCATTGTTCATAAAACATAAATTATCATTCTAAACACAACATGAACTCACTTAATGAATGCAATTCATGACATAATTTGTTTGCACAATTATTAAATACACCAATTCATAAAATAATACATAAATCTTAAATAATCATTGTCAAACTAACATTGACATGTAAAATCACAATGAATGCAATTCATGGCACAATTTTGTTTGCACAACTGTTAAATACATATTTTTAAAGGTGACATGCAAACATGATAACTAAAATAAGTTGATTAAGATATTCTTAAAAACTAATTTTTCTAACCATCATTACAACATAACAATAGCCTTAATAAGTTCAAAATAAAATATGGAAAACTAGCACTTACATGTAATGTAAAATTAATACATTCATGAATGTAAATAATTAAATAATAAAATAAATTGTTGGGTTGTTTTGTGTCATGGGATGTGTTTTTTTCGTGTGATGTTGTGTTGTGTTGTGGTTGTCTTAGGTCTCTTAAGGAAGGCCATATAAGCTTCCACCTTGTTAGTAGAGAATATGAGAACACATATTCTTGAAGCCAAGGAAGCTTGCTTATCATAGTTTGTGTCACTTAATAATAATGTTTTGTAATTTAAACTATTTAATGTGAGTGAAGTTTGAAAAATTAAAAAAATATGATAAGGTGAAGGTTTATAATATTTTATATGTTATTTAGTTATATTAAATAATATTTTATAATTAAATTGTTCATTGTGATTAGGCTATTTTATAATTTGAGTTATTTTATGTGACATGTTTTTTTGCAATTCAAGACATAACTTTGTTTGCACAATTGTTAAATACATATTTTCAATGCTAATATGTAAATATGATGCAAATGACCAATTTGTTTTTTGACACAATAAAGTAAATGGATAAAGATATGCTTAAAAACTATTTTTTTGGACCATCATTACAACATAAAAAATAGCTTTAAAATAGAATATGAAAAGATAGCACTTACATGTAATTTTAAGATTTATTTATTATTTTATGAATTGGTGTATTTAATAATTGCGCAAGCAAATTATGTCATGAATTACATTTAGCAAGTGAGTTCATATTGTGTTTAGAAGCGTAAATTATGATTTTCATATTTACATTACATAATTATTAAAATCATAATTTACGCTTCTAAACACAATATGAACTCACTTACTGAATGCAATTCATGACATAATTTGTTTGCACAATTATTAAATACACCAATTCATAAAATAATAAATAAATCTTAAATCATCATTGTCAAACTAACGTTGACATGTAAAATCATAATGAATACAACTCAATGCACAATTATTAAATACATATTTTCAAAGGTGACATGTAAACATGATAACTAAAATAAGTTGATATAGATATTCTGAAAAAAAACTATTTTTTTGACCATCATTACAACATAACATTAGCCTTAATAAGTTCAAAATAAAATATGAAAAATTAGCACTTACATGTAATGTAAACAATTAAATAATAAAATAAATTGTTGGGTTGTTTTGTATCATGGGATGTGTTTTTTTTGTGTGATGTTGTGTTGTGTTGTGGTTGTCTTAGGTCTCTTAGGGTAGGCCATCTAAGCTTCCACCTTCACGTGGTTGGCCTTATTAGTAGAGAATATGAGAACACATATTCTTGAAGCTAAGGGAAGCTTGCTTATCATATTTTGTGTCATTTAATAATAACATTTTGTAATTTAAACTATTTAAGCTGAGTGAAGTTTGAAAAATAAGAAAATGTGATCGCAATGGTGAACTTTTTATAACTACATAGTTACTAATTTGAATACTAATTAGCCTTGTTTAAAATGTTTCATATGTTATTTAGTTATATTAAATAATTTATAATTGCAGTTATTTTATGTGACATGGTGAGATTTTTATTTATGAATGCAATTCATGACATAACTTTATTTTGCACAATTGTCAAATAAATGTTTTGCAAGTTGATATGTAAACATGATGCAAATGACCAATTTGTTTTTTGACGCAATAAAGTAAATGGATAAAGATATGCTTAAAAGCTATTATTTTGGACCATCATTATGACATAACAAAAGGTTTAATAGCTTTAAAATAGAATGTGAAAAGATAGCACTTACATGTAATGTAAAATAAATACATTCATTCTTGGATTGTTTTGTGTTATGGGTTGTGTTTTTTTTCATGAAGTTTGAAAAATAAAAAAATATGATTGCAAAGACAAATTTTTTAACAAAAATTAACCTTATTTCTAACATTTTAAATGTTATTTAACAATATTAAATAATATTTTATAATCTAAGTTGTTTATTGTGGTCGGGCTATTTTATAAATTTAGCTATTTCATATGACATGAAGATATTTTAAAAATTTTAATTAAAGATTTAAAATGTGAAATTTTAAATAATTAAATTATTTAATGTGATAGTGAAATTTAACATAAGCTTGCTTATAATGTTTCGTGACTTTTAATCATAAATAATAGTTTTAATCATTTAAGCTATTTAATGAGACTATTTTATAATTTGAGTAATGTGACATGGTATGATTTTAAAAGAAAAATTAGTGATTGCAAAAATAAAAAGACTTGGCGAAACATTTTATTATATTAATAATTAATTAATAGGAGTATAAATTGAACATGATTGCAAAATAATTAAATTATTTAATACGAGTATAAATTTTTGACTGATAATTAGGAGATCTTATAGCTATGAGTTGAGACATCATTAAAGTTGATGCACTTTGTAGCGTCGTTTAATTATAAATAATGTTTTATAATATAAGCTATTTGAAAAAAGTGGATTGCAAAGATGATTTTTTTATAGTTAAAATGTTACTAGTTAAGCTTGTTTATAATGTTTTATATGTTAATTAATTATACTATCAAATTTTGCTTCTGGATTTGATTGTGTACGTTTTTTTAGCATCAACGTTTCGGATCACACTCTGTGATCCATCATCAGGATGAGAGAATGCAAGAATGAAAAAGTGAGCAGATCAGGCCAGTCAGGGGGTTAATAAGGGAAAAAGTTGGAAGGAAGGGAGGTGGATAGAGGAGAAGACAAAAAATAAAAGGAAAAAGCTGATGGATTGTGGAAACCTAATCAAATTAATTATACTATGTTAATTTATTATATAAAATAATATTTTATAATTTAAATTATTTAATGTGACATGGTGCCATTTTAAGGTGGCTACTTTATAATTTGAGCTATTTCATGTGACATGGGGATATTTTTAAAATTAAATTAAATGACTACAAAGGTGATATTTGAAGTAATTAAATTATTTAATGCAACTAGTTTTTTGTTGTCATTTATAACTAACATTTTATAATTTAAGTTATTAAATGTGATATGGTGTCATTTTAACATGGATATGTTATAACTTGAGTTATTTCATGTGATATGACCTATTTTAAAAATAAAAATAAATGATTGTAAAGGTGAAATTTTAAATAAATAACTTATTTGATGTGAAGTGAATTTTAAGTGAAGCTTGTTTGTAAAGGTTAATTTTAACATGTCTATTTTATAAATTGAGCTATTTCATGTAATATGGTTGATTAGACTAAAAGTGAAGCAATTGTGCTTATCAAAACAATCATTCTTATCAAAATAGTTGCTTCACTATTAGTTGATGAGCTTAAGGGGCTTTCTAATGAATGGTTCATAAGATACAACACTTGGTGAAGGTTTTGATGGTGACCTCCTAGGAAGTCGTGATGCTTCACCTCTGTGAGCATCACCTAGATCCAATGAGTGTTAAGTGTTCCATTTATTCTAATGATAGATGGATTCATGTGTACCACCACTCATGTAACATGGGTCAATGAGTTTGACTCAAAAACTACATAGTAAAATCCTGATAGCCATATCATAGTTTGACTTGTTGTGGAGAATATCTCCTAATTATAAGTTGATGAGCTTAAGGGACTTTCTAATGAATGGTTCATAAGGCACAACACTTCATTAAGGTTTTGCAAATGGGGTTGCAAGAAGAGTGGGTTTAACCATGGAGGAAACTTTGCAGTTAACTGTTTTCAAGCTAGAGTAGTACTAAGATGGTTGACGTCCTAGGAAGTCTCAATGCTTCACCTCTGTGAGCATCACCTAGATCTCATGAGTGCTGAGTATCTATTTAATCTCATGAGAGATGGACTCATGTGAATCACTACTCATGAAAGATGGGTCAATAAGTTTGACTCAAAAATTGCAAAGTTAAATCCTGATAGCAATATCAAAAAATTAGGGTCAATATAGCCACTACTATCATCATTGAAGAGCCTTGACAAACATTTAATTTTGATTCCACTTCCAAACTGAGAAAAAGGTTAGGTTTACAACATATATGGTCATTGAAACCTAGGGACATTTTATCATTGAGCAAAGCTATTAAATCATTGCATATTTTCCCTTCTTCTTCCCTATTTTGAAGTTGCTTCTTCAATTCTTGAATGGATTCTTTTTTTTCATCAATATTCTAGTTGTATTCTTCCCTTGCATTGTGAAAAAGGTTAATTTATACTTAGCATAGAAATTGGAAAGCTCTTGAAATGTTGAGCCTACTACTAGCTTATGAAAAGCAATATTAAAGAAAAAATAGTTTTGTTAAAAGCCAACACCCTTTGATAAAGAGAACCAAAAACATCCCTAACCATACAATTAAGTAAAGTAATTTATGCATTCTCACAATTTTCAAGATTTTTACAACTACAATTATGAGGCAAATCTCCCCTTCTATTTTATTGTGATTGGGCTATTTTATAATTTGAGTTATTTTATGTGACATGGTGAGATTTTTATTTATGAATTCAATTCATGATATAACTTTTTTTGCACAATTGTTAAATCCATATTTTCAAAGTTGATATGCAAACATGATACAAAGGACAGATTTGTTTTTTGACACAATAAAGTAAATGGATAGAGATATGCTTAAAAACTATTTTTTTGGACCATCATTAATAGCTTTAAAATATAATATGAAAAGATAGCAATTACATGTAATTTAAAATAAATACATTCATTAAGTGAGTTCATGGTAATGTAAATGATTAAATAATCAAATAAATTCTTGGATTGTTTTGTGTCATGGGTTGTGGCTTTTCTGTGTGATGTTGTGGTTGTCTTAGGTCTATTAGGAAAGACCATATAAGCTTCCACCTTCATGTGGTTGTCCTTGTTAGTAGAGAATGTGAGAACGCATATTCTTAAAACTAAGAGAAGCTTGCCTATAATGTTCACTATCATATAATAAAAATGTTTTATAACTTAAACTATTTAATATGAGAGAAGTTTGAAAAATTCAAAAAAGGTGATTGTAAAAGTGATTTATTTAATAAAAATTAACCTTGTTTATAATGTTTATAATGTTATTTAATTATATTAAATGATATTTTATAATTTAAGTATTTTATTGTGGTTGGGCTAATTTATAATTTGAGCTATTTCATGTGACATGGAGATATTAAAAAAAAAAATTAAATTAAATTTTAAATGTGAAATTTTAAATAATTAAATGATTTAATGTGATAGTGAAATTTAAGAGAACCTTGCTTATAATGTTTTGTGACTTTTAATTATAAATAATATTTAAATAATTTAAGCTATTTAACGAGACATGGTGACTTTTTTATAATTTGAGTAATGTGACATAGTGTGATTTTAAAAGAAAAATTAATGTTTGTAAAGGTGAAATTTTAAATAATTAAATTATTTAATTTGAGTATAATTTTTTTTATTGACAATTAGGAGAGTTCATAGCTATCTGAGTTGAGACATCGTTGAAGTTGATGCACTTTGTTTAATGTTGTGTCATTTAATTATTAAAAATGTTTTATAATTTAACCTATTTGAAAAAACACTGATTACAAAGGTGATTTTAAATTTTTACTAGTTAAGCTTGTTTATAATATTTTATATGATAATTAATTATATAAAATAATATTTTATAATTTAAATAGGAAAGAGCCTACAACACAATGGTAAATTGTGAGCCTCTTATCTCGAAGGTCTTGGGTTCAATTCTACTCAATTTTAATAAATAATAATAATTAATAACAACACATAATAATAATTAATCATGGCTTCGGCCTCTTACCAATAAAAAATAAATTATAATTTAATGTGACATGGTGCCATTTTAGGGTGGCTACTTTATAATTTGAGTTATTTCATGTGACATGTGTTAGAATCTCAAAAGATTAATAACCCAGAAAACTAGTGCAAAGAATAAACATCTAAACTATGAATGCAAATGATACAAAATCAAAATAGCAACACAGAGTTAGTCTCTAAGAGAAAAATGCAAATGCTAGAAGCAAAATAGCATTAAGAAGATGCAAAAACAAGAGATGCAAATACAAGCTAGGTAGCATGCTTATATAGGCTAGGAAGAGGGAGGAGGTGGCAACACCAACCAATGAGGAGCAACCATCTATCGGACTAAAGATAGCAAAGTATCTTTCCAAGATAGCTAATGGATGCTCACATGTAGGAAGGTGACACCTCACAACCATTCACCTAATAAGACATGCTTTATTAACCTAAGCGAGATTATTAAAAGTGTAGGAAAAACCTAGCAAAATAGGAAAAATAAAAAAACTACACTAACACCCCCCCAAAAGTGAAGCTTAGGTGGATGTAGAAATGGGTCCCAGCAAGTCAAGCCTAATGAGGTACCCATGTACATAAGATTTCCCAAAAGAGAGAGAAAAGAGACCCCCCAAAAAAAATTTAGGACTCCAAGTGAGAGGAGGAGGCCCCCCCAAAAGATGAAGCATCCCACACCCCCAACAAAGCTCGCAAATGAAGGAACTTGCTCTTAGTGAAGGGTTTGGTGAAGATATTAGCAACTTTCTTGGAAGTCAGACAATAGCGAAGGTCAATGACATGACCATGGATGAGCTCCCGAATGTAGTGCATGTGGACCTCTATGTGTTTGGTCCGCTGATGATGAACCAGATTCTGTGAGATCTGAATGGCACTCTGGTTGTCACAAAATATGATTGATGGCCATCTAATCTGGATACCAAACTCAGTGAGAAGATGTTGAAGCCAAATGGCCTCAATGGCGGCATTTATAGCCCCTCGATACTCAGCCTCAGTAGAAGATAGAGCAATAGCAGACTACTTTTTGCTCGACCAACAAACAAGACCTGACCCAAGTGAGAAGCTATACCCTGAAGTAGACTTGCAATCCTCAGAATCACCTACCCAATCTGAATCTGTGTAGCCCACCAAATTAAGCTCAATACCTCCTGTGTAGTGAATCCTACAACTATGAAAATCCTGAATGTAGTGAAGGATCTGCTTGGTTGCTTTCCAGTATAGTTCATGGGGCTCCTGCATGAATCGAGAGACCATGCCTACAACATAGGAGATGTTAGGTCTCATATGAGTCAGATAAATGAGACTCCCAACAAGTTGGCGGTACAAAGTGCCATCAAAAAGTGGAGAACATTGAGCCTCAAGTTTGACTCCAAAAAGGAAGGGAGTTAGAGCAGGCTTACAGTCAGCCATATGAAACCTTGAGAGTAATTCTAGAGAATACTTGGACTGTGTGATGGTGATCCTAAAAGGAGACTGAAGGATCTCAATCCCAAGAAATTAATGCAACAAGCCCAAGTCAGTCATCGAAAAATTGTCCTGAAGGGCCACTTTGACAGTCTTAATGGTGGGTGAAGAACTTCCTGTGATCATCAACAAACAAAAACAAAAAATAGAAGTGAATCACCCTGTTGCAAAATGTAGACATTAGGATCAAAATGGCACTGAGTGAACCCAACTAATAGAAGGAAGGAGTCCATCTTGGCATACTAGGCTCGAGGAGCCTGTTTGAGGCCATAGAGAGACTTTTGAAGATGACACACAAGTGAAGAATCCTGAAGGAAGCCTTGTGGCTGCTTTATGTAGATCTCCTCATGAAGGTCACCATGAAGAAAAGCACTCTTCGCATCCATCTGATGTACTTCCCAATGATTAGCTGCAACAATGGCAAGAATAATTTGAATGGAATTCATTTGGGCAACTGGTGCAAAAGTTTCAGAGTAGTCAATCCCAAAAACCTGGGAGAATCCTTTGGCAACCAAGTGAGCCTTGTGTTTGTCAACTAACCCATCTGCTTCAAATTTTGTTCGGTAGCTCCACTTACATTGAACAAGTTTTCCTCCTTTAGGAAGAGGGACAAGATCCCAAGTGTGGTTCCTCATCAAGGAACTATACTCTTCCTGCATAGCTGCATCCTACTCAAGAATACTAGAAGCCTCATGAAAGGACTGTGGATCTGAGGCAGTAGCAATGAAGACATGTGGAGCATCCTGTAATTGTGACTAAGTTTTCCTAGTGTCTGATGGATCCCCAACCTAATCACCTACATACTGCAAGGTCTATGTAATCCAAAGTGGATAGGAAGATGGAGAATCTGGAGGGGAATCATTAACCTCTGAATGATGACTAGGAGAGGAAGGAGGTGAGTCCTCTGAATCACTTTCTGCATCAGAAGTAGAGGTAGAAGACTGTTCAGGTGAATCTGACTCATCAAAAGATCTGTCATGTATTCTAAGTGACTCTAATGTCAAGGTAGAAGGAGTTGGAGAAGTGATAGAAAGTGAGCTTGAAGATCCCTCCTCAAACTAAACACTCCTCTCAATGAATAACTCATGTGTAGTAGGGTGGAGCAATCGATAACCCTTCACACCATCAAGATAACCTACAAATATGCAAGGTTTTCTTTGCAAATCCAAGGCCTTATGTTTCTCTGTAGGAATGTGGGCCCATGCAGGGGAGCCAAAAACTTGAAAGTGCTTAACTGATGATTTTTGACTGCTCCAAGCTTCAAAAGGAGTAACTCCCTTCAAGGCTCAGTGAGGAACACGGTTTTGGATATAACAAGCACAGTTAATGGCTTCTGCCCAATACTGTGGTGCAAGAGATCTAGAGTGAATCATACAGTTTGCCATTTCCTTCAAGGATCTATTCTTCCATTCTACAACACCATTTTGTTGAGGATTGTATGGAACTGAATGTTGTAAATCAATCCCCTCTAAAGTGCAAAATCTTTCAAACCAATGGTTGATATACTCACCACCATTGTCTATGCGCAAAACCTTGATGGCTTTCCCAGATTTCTTTTCTACAAAAATTTTGAAGTCTTGAAAATGATCAAATACCTCTAACTTTTATTTGAGAAAGTACACCCATGTATATTGAGAAAAGTCATCAATGAATGTGAGGACATATCGGGCCCTGCTAAAAGAAGGATGTTGAAATGGACCAGCCAAATCACTATGAACAAACTCTAGTATTTGTGAAGCTCTCCATACCTTACTTTTGTCAAACTTTTCCTTAGGATTCTTACCAAGAATGCAACCTTGGAAAACACCTCTTGAGAATTGAACCGAAGGTAACCCTATGACCATGCTCTGCTAGTTGAGCTGATGCAAATAGCGAAAGTTAAGATGGCCAAACCACTCATGCCATAATTTACTCACATCATTAAAGTGAGTGAGAAAAACAAATGAAGGAGGATTAGGAACAAAGTGAGAAAATAGATAGAGTCGTGATTGATAATCTGCTCTCCCAACTGCAACTACAGAATCACTATGCAACTCACGTATCTCCACTAAATCAGGAGTGAACTCAACCTGCTTGCTTGAACCTGTGTGAGTGATCTAGTATATTGATAGGAGATTAGTTGATAATGAGGGTACAAAAAGAACATCATGGACTGTGCCATCCCCCACATCAACAGAGCCTCTCCCACACACCTCAACAGGAGTGTCATCACCCATCAAAATAGAAGGCATAGTACATGGCTCCAAGGATGCAAGTTCTTTCTTAGATGAAGCCATGTGGTGCGAAGCACCCGAAAGCAACTACAACAGGAGCCTTGCCCTTTCCTTTCCCCTTGTTGTTTTCTTTTGCCTTGTTAGACTCTTCATTAGAACTTTGTTTGATAGACTTAGGAAAACTAATATTATTCTTCTCAAGAATGTATGTCAAGTGATAATTTGTTTCTTCAAACATTTATGTTCATCATGACCGGGTCTTTTACAATAGGCACATTTAACCTTTTCTTTCTTAGGCTTATCACCCTTAGAGGATGAGGTATCAATAGTTGCTTTTGAAGCAATTGGTATCTGATCCTTCTTTTTCTCATTATCTTGTTTCTCATCCTTACTATTGTTGTTACTACTTTGTCCTTTTTGTTCTTTTTTACCTTGGTTGGCAGCTAATGTATGTGACTTAGAGGACTTAAGAGTGCCCATCTGGATTAGCTTGTCCTATTCTCAAGTGAGGTTGATAGCAAAATCATCTAGAGATGGCATGGTGAATTGAGTACCAAGTGCACCCTTAATAGCATAGAAGGTAGAGACAAACACAGAATATTCTAAACTTAGCTTAGAGAGAATACTAAGAATCAGTTGTTCATCTTTCTTTTCAATTCCATATTGTTTTAACTGTAGCCTTAGTGATTTCAATTTGGTGAAGAAATCTTGGATTGTGTTGAAATTTCCTGGACTTAAACTAATTAATTCATTTTCCAACATATGACCCCTCATTGAATCTTGTGTGCCAAATAGTGTTTCTAGCTTTGTCAATATTTCATTTGGTGTATCCAAAGACTCAATGTGAAATAGCAACTCATGAGAAACAGACAAACACAATGTTCCATATGCCTTATCACATTTGTTAAACCACTTAGGCTTATCTTCATCTTTATCAGGTTCAATTTCAAGTCTCATAGTTATCCTATTTAATCCAGCTTTCCTTAAGTGAATTGTCATGCATGATTTCATGCAAAGTAATTGTATGGAGTTAGGATGGGCATATTTGTTTGATCCATGATGAAGAAATGCAGAGAAGAAATGCTAGAAAGAAGAGAACCCAACCATGACAATGCCCCCAGCCCTTTTTACTCAATCAAAGAACACCCCACCCCCCCCAAAAAGAAATATGATTTGGCACTTTATTTTAGTACATTTACAACTACCACTAGAAAGAAATACTTAGTGGTCTTGATTTCAATGCATTACAAACCCTCATGAGGAGCATATGCTGAAAGTGAAAATTAGGCACAATAATCAAGGAAACAAATAGCACCACTATGATCTACTCAAAAAATCATGCACTTTCAAAAAAAGAATCACCTTGATACGAGGTCATATGAGAAAGTTATGATCCTCTGAAGTTTCCAAAACGAGAACTATGCACAGTTATGGCCAAGAATCTACAATTTCTAAAAACTTTATGCATGAAAATCAAAAAACAACTCCACTAGTGGATAGAGCACAAAAAAATAGCTAAGGTCATAATAAGAATCATCAAAATCAGAATTTGTATGAGCAAGAACGAGACATTTGAAAACTGCATTCAAATTTGTGACTACCAATAGAGAGGGGTATGGCTGTAGCTTTCCGTGCTCGATCCTACGAAATATATAGATTGCATGAAAAATCTAAAAGATACCCAAATGGTTTTTCAGGACTACAAACAAAACTTAGAAAGTGTTTCTCTTGCTGATGTATAGAAGATGTAGCTGTAGTGTAAATCTGATGCCTTTAACAACAAAAAATGGCCCTAACAACCAAAAAATGACCCCAGCAACCAAACGACATCATGAAAAGATTGAATCAGCTACCTAAGTCAATAAATGGCATGTTGGAACCTACAATATTAATTGAAAACACCAAATATGCAAGTTGGTTGTTAGATTTGAGATTGAAACCCCAGTTGTGCAACTTGTATGATGATCTCTGATCTCAGTGAAATGAAAACCAAATTTGACTTTCTCAAGTGTACTGGACGCATTGGAACAACTAGAAATGTTGCAATCACTTAGAGATTAAAAATGTTTTTGTCAAACTTTTCTGATTCTCAAGATCATCTGAAGATGCGAGAGAAGAGCATACTGGGTTTTTCAAAAATTTACAATAAGATTTATTAGCGCCCCCCCTTGAATCTCTCAAATAAGGAAACTAAAATCTACTCTTGCACGTAGAAAAGCTTTGATACCATGTTAGAATCTGAAAAGATTAATAACCCAAAAAACTAGCGCAAAGAATAAATATCTAAACTATGAATGCAAATGATACAAAATCAAAATAGCAACATAGAGTTAGTCTCCAAGAGAGAAATGAAAATGCCAGAAGCAAAATAGCATTAAGAGGATGCAAAAATAAGAGATGCAAATACAAGCCAGGTAGCATGCTTATATAGGCTAGGAAGAGGGAGGAGGTGGCAACACCAACCAATGAGGAGCAACCATCTATCGGACTAAAGATAGCAAAGTATCTTCCCAAGATAGCTAATGGATGCTCACATGTAGGAAGGTGACACCTCACAACCATTCACCTAATAAGACATACTTTATTAACCTAAGCGAGATTATTAAAAGTGTAGAAAAAACCTAGCAAAATAGGAAAAATAAAAAACTACACTAACAACATGGTAATATTTTAGGTAATTAAATTATTTAATGCAACTATTTTTTTGTCATTTATAAATAACATTTTATAATTTAAGTTATTAAATGTGATATGGTGCTATTTTAACATGGTTTTGCTATAACTTGAGCTATTTCATGTGATATGGTATTCTTTTAAAAATAAAAATAAATTATTGTCCGGGAAAGAATGAAGAAGAAAATCTCAAGTCTTGTCTGGGACCTTAGTCCTATATAATTACATATTAAAAGGGGCATACCCCAATTTTGAAAGTTACAAACTAATTGAAATAAAAAATATACTTAATACATTTGATCTTTTAATCTTTGATTAGAATCATAATACAAATAGTTTGAATCATGTTAGAATCCTTGAATTGGACTCCATTTTGAATTATAGACCTATTATTCTAAAACACACTTAAGGCACACATTAGTATGGTTAGGATCAAATAAGATAAAAAAATAATCCTCAAATTTTGGATCAAGATTAACCATGTGGAAGAGGATGTCGAAACACCTATCATTTTATATGATTTTTCTATCTATAATTTTGAATCAAAGATGTAAAGTAGATACATTCATATTAAAATTCCTATTGAGAGACATTTGATACATATTTCTTAATCCTCATAAACCAATAATTTTGATGATTCTATGTTTATTATGATTATGCTTTAGAAATGAATTATTACGGATTAATATTAGGCCAAACTCACTAAATAGAGTTGATGAATTTTAGTTTTATTCCATTCAAAAGATTAATCTTATTACCTTTAATCATCCTTCTATTATTCAGAATAGAAAAAAAATAGATAGGTTTCTAATTATTTATTTTATGTTTAGATTGGTTTCTTATTTTCTCATTATATCTTAAAAAGTCATTTCCATTTGCACCTTTATTTTCTAATTGGTCATCCTTTATATTGCCTTCTTTGAAAATATGATTAATTTGAGAGTCTTTGAATTGATCTAAAATATTGAGGACATCTTCTAGTCTTGAATTAAGACCCAATTAGGCATTTTCCTCTTTCTAATGGCATTAATAACAATCCAGGAATCACCTTCTATAATTATCTTAGATATACCTATATTTAAGCATATCTGAAGACCTTCTTGAAGGGCATCTAATTCTGCTAGATTATTTGTGGTAGGATCTATAGATTTAGCCCTTTTGACTAACCACTTACCTGACTCATCATTTATGATGCATCCAATACCTACTTTCCCCGGATTACCTCTGGAGGGTCCATCAAAATTTTATTTGACCCATCCAATAGGTGGGGGGATCCATCTACAATTGTTTCTAGTTTCTTTATTCCTTATTTTGTAAACTTGTGGAGGGTCAATCAAATTTACCTAGTTCTTTTTCATTAGACCATCCTAGTTTGTAAAAGATCCTTCTTTTATTTGAGATTTCATAATATATGAGTTTAGAGTCTCAACTATACAAGCCTCAATTTTTTTGATAATTTCAGTTGACTACATTTCTTGATTTCTAAAGATTCTTTTGTTCCTTTCTTTCCATACTTCCCATATAAGAATAGATGGGAAAATATTCCATAATTTATTGTATATGCCACTCTTATGGTTAGTTAAACATCCTAAGAGGAGACCCACTTAGGTTTTAGGCATGGGAGTAGTCTAATTCATCATTTGTCTGAGCCATTCCCAATAGAATTGAGTTTAGTTACAGCTATACAATAATTGAGCAGCATCTTCACTCTCTTGCTTGCATAGAGCACATCTAGATGGTCCTTGAATACCTCATTTTTGGAGTCTATTAGCAGTAAGAATCCTTTTCTGGAAGGCCACCCATAAAAAGAATCCTACTTTTGGAAGACATGAGACATCCCGACATAGATTAAGTGGAATATTCACTTCTTCCCATCTTTGAGAGTTTATTATAGTTCTATATCCTTCTTTGACACTGTACTTGCCCTCTTTGGATGCTGCCCAAATGAGATTATCTTTCCTGTCTACTTGCTTTATCCTCCTTTTGTGAATTATTTTCCTAATAGTCCTCTTTTACTGTTGGATCTATATCCAAGCTTTCTATAGATTTCCATTCCCACTTAGTTTCTTCATTAGTACTTTTTGTTGTTTTGTAATCACTAAATTTTCTCCCACAGAGTTTGATAAATAGTTCTTTGCTACTATTCAGAAATCCCATACTATCTATTGTGGGATGACCATCCCATGAATCTTCCTAGAATAAAGCTTCCTCCCCTTTGCCCACATCCCATGTGAGAAATTTACTAATGAGATTTCTACTTTTTGCTATGAAATTCTAGCTTTATGATCCTTTTGGTAGGGATTTGATTCTAAAAATTGAGAAGGGATCATCAACATTGAGATATTTATTATACATGATTTTTTTGCATTTTTTATCATTTTCTTTAAAAAGGCGCCAAGTCAATTTAGCACCTAATGCTTCATTTTGTCAGTTTAGATTTTTTATTCCTAAACCTCCCAGTGCCTTTGTTTTGCATATCTTATCTCACTTAATAAGAGCTAATCTTTTTGAGTCCTCGTAGTCATTCCATAGAAAATTTCTAAATTTTGCCTCTAGCTCTTTGTTGATAAATTTAGGGAGCAGAAGACATGATAGAGGGTAGATTGGAAGTGCTAACAAGACTGCTCTTATCTTGGTGATTTTTCTAGCTTTTGTTAGCCATTTATCTTTCCAACCTCCTATTCTAGCGCTAATTTCCTTTGGATGAAATTCCACTCCTTATTGTGTTTATTTCCTTTTTCTAATTCTATTCCTAAATATTTACACTGAAAAGTTCCTTTTTTATACCCCGTAATATTACAAATCTATTTTTCAATATTGGGTCTAGTGTTAATGAAGTAAATCTCAGATTTAGTAGCATTAACTTTTTGTCCTGATGCTTCCATATATTGTTGAATGATCAATTTAATATTCAAGGCCTCTTTTATAATGCTTTCACTTGGAAGAATAGTATCATCTGCATATTGCTAGTGGGTAATATTGGAAACATTTTTAGTAACTGTGATACCATTTATTCTTACCTCATTATGAGCTTTATAAAATGTTCTCCCAAATACTTCTGCCATAATAATGTATAGGAATGGAGATAGGGGGTCTCCTTGTCTTAAACCTCTTGATGTTTCAAAAAAACCTTCTGGGGTTCCATTAATAAGGATTGAAATTTAGGTTGTAGAGATACACTGGTAAATAAGATTGATCCATTGGTGTGAGAATCTGAAAGCTTCTAGGGTTCTATGTAAAAACCACCAATCAACCATGTCATATGCTTTTTGGATGTCTAGTTTCATAAACATACTTGGAAATTTATTCTTGTTAGCTGAATGAATATTTTCTTGAATGACTAGTATTCTATCTAAGATTGATCTACCTAGTACAAAGCATGTTTGCTCTTCAGATATAAGCTTAGCAAGTATAGGTTTTAATTGATTTGCTAATATCTTAGAAAAGATTTTACATATAGTATTATATTGGTCTATTGCTCTAAAATGTCCTGGGCTTTTAGGGTCCCCTATTTTAGGAATCAACGTTAGAAAGGTAAAGTTGATCTCAAATAATAAGGATCCACCATTTCTTGAGGCTTTAATTGCTTTCCATAGATCTAGTCCAATTATATCCCAACATTTTTTATAGAAGAAAGTGTGGAATCCATCAGGCCCTGGTAATTTATCTGGATTCATACTAAATGGTGTTGTCTTGACTTCTTCCATAGAAATGAGTTTGTTTAACATTTTTTTTTCTTCAGGCAATACTATTTGAAGTATTGCTTCAAGCATTTTTTCTTGAGCTACCCTATTTGAGCTATCAAAATTGTTTAGAATATGATGAAAATGACTTACAAAAGCCTCGGCTATTTTATCTAGATTATCTATGATAAATCCTGTGGCATCTTTGACTTTGGTTATTCTATTGATTGCTCTATTATGAAGCATGTTATTATGGAAGTATTTTGTATTTTGATCTCCTTCTTCCAGCCATTTTTCTCTTGATTTTTGTCTCTAGAAAGTTTCTTCTTTTGCCAAAATACTTTCCTATTTGGCTAAAAATTCTTTTTCTAAATAGTAGCTATTGTTGTTCATTCCATTTTTTATTACTTTAGTATGAAGTTCTTTTAATTTTTCTTTGATATCTAATTTTTCTTTAAATATATTTTTAAGTGTTCTTTATTTCATTTGAGAATTTTTTCTTGAATCGATTTCATCTTGGAAACAAAGATGTACATTTTAGAACCTTTAAAATTACCTTGTTTCCACTAGTCTCTGATAAGATTCATGAAGTTTTGGTCAAGAAACCAAATTTTTTCACATTTGAAAGGATTTCTATAAGGCTTATTTGGTTTAGAAAAAATAATTTGAATAGGATAATGATTTGATCCTGCTACAGGCAAGATTAAGGATTGGATATTAAAAATGAAATCACTAAGCACTCCTTTAATGAGAAATCTATCTAGTTTCTCAGCTATGTAGGTGAAGTATTTTGTTTTATTATTCCAGGTATATTTTCCATTATTTGTTGGAACATCAATTAAATTGTTACATTTTACCCAGTTTTTGAAATCTTTAGTTGCTTGGGAGATTTGATGTAGACCTCCAAATTTTTCTTCTATATTTAAGATAGTGTTAAAATCACCTCCTAAAAGAATGATTTCATTACTATGTTCATTAATGAACATATTGATTTCTTCCCAAATGACTTTTTTTTTTTATCTATGTTATGAATTGGACTGTATATATTTATTAAGATAAACTACAAATTAGTTTTAATACTTTTGACTCTACTACTTATCTAGGAAAGTCTTGATTTTAAGATATTGAGGATGACTTTCCTAGAATTCCAAATTATTCCTAAACCTCCCGAGGCTCCTCTGGATTCTTGTAGATAAGCATTCCACCTACCAAATTTCTTTTCTAGCATGCTTCCCTCTTCCTTATTTAATTTAGTTTCTTGTAGCATAATTATTTCAGAATCAAAATGTTTTAGATTTTGGATTAATATTCTTTTCTTGCTAGGGGCATTTAAACCCCTACCATTCCAAGTAATGATCTTCATGCTGACTTGGGAAGGATCTTCTCCTTCCCTAAATTGAATATTAGGCTGATTTTTTTTTTCTTTTGCCTACCCATCTACTTCTCTGAGTTCCTTCAGAGATTCCCTCCCTCTTTTGGCTTTTTGTTTACCATATCTAGGAGCCTTTATCCCTTCTTGATTCATTAAAATGCCCAATTGCTCTATATTCTCTTTAGAATTTAAAAAGATCATATTATTTTCCCCCTATTTCACTCTTTTCTTCATTTTCTAATTCTTGTAGGAATTGTTCTGCTATGGTTTTTTGGTTCTATGCTTTTTCATTGACTTGTGCTATCATAGATTTCTCCTCAAAGTTATGTTTATATTTTCTATTTTTGTCTTCCTCTTCTATGCTTAACATATATTTATTTAAGTCTTCATAAGTATAATCATCTCCACCCAATTTAAGCACTCTCTGTAATTAACTTTCTTTTTGAGTTGTGTTGCTCTTGTCTAAGTTCTCAAAATTGAATACTTGGAT
Organism: Cupressus sempervirens; assembly: GCA_028749045.1. Classification (NCBI taxonomy): domain Eukaryota; kingdom Viridiplantae; phylum Streptophyta; class Pinopsida; order Cupressales; family Cupressaceae; genus Cupressus; species Cupressus sempervirens. The sequence goes on along the minus strand of CM053791.1, from coordinate 194,299,290 downwards.
TAATTCATCAATTAGTTGTTCCAAATTTTCTTTCTCACTTTCAACAGTAATTTCCTTGTCTAGATCCTCATTATTGCTCGAATTATTGTTCAAAAAATCATATAAATCTTGTGTTATATTTCCACTTTTCTTACTTTGACCACTTTCTTTGTCCTTTATTCTCACTGTCATTATGCTTGGTTGATCTTTTACAAATGGTTGGAGTCTGCCAAAATTTTGTGAATTTATTTTCTCCTTTATTATTAGGAGTTCTATTTTCTTTCTCTTGATCTATTTTCTGTTGTTTCTCAATCTCTAGTATTTATTCTATATATGTGGATTTTACTTTTCTATTTCTTTCTTTGGAGGATAGGAAATTATTTGAATCTTTTATCTTTTTATCTAATACCTCTTTTTCCTCAATGGATATTGTATTGCTATGTCTTTCTGTACTTTCTTTTTTCTTTTCATCCTTTCTTTCATGCTAATTCTAGAATTCTGTTGTCTGATGTTGCTTATGTTTTGTGTTAAATTTTTATTGCTTCTAAGGTGTTTCTTTAGTGTGTTAATTTTCTTCATTATCTGTATGATTGTTGGTAAATAGATTTGTTCTTTTTTATTTGACTCTTGAATACCCGAAGTTCTGAACAATATCTGCTTACAACAGTTGAAAAGCCATCTATTGATGAATGGAATTTTCTCTGAATTAATAGGTACAGCTCCCTATGATAGATTTTTAGTGAATTATGTTTATTCCTATCATCTAATTAGAGGTGTGTTCTTAACCTAAGAATAGTAGAGGTATAACCAAGCTAGACTTAGACAAGATCTAACTCAGGTGAATAGAATTTTTTAATAATCTATTTGGTTTTATGCATCCACACATCTTATGAATTCACAAAACTTTTCCCATGAGCTAAACTACATAAACTTAAATCTATACTTTAACTACTAAATTGATAACACTTAAAATTCCTCTCAGAATGAACAATAACAATACTTATCATGTTCATTCATTGTATTACAAACAGGAGAAGTAAAACTCTATTTCTTCCTTGTTCTAATCCAAACCATAAGAGAAAGATACAAACTTAAACTAACACTAACTAGAATAGAAAATAATCAATATAAAATACTCTCAATTGTCTCTGCAACAAGAAGTATTTCACACCAAAAATTTTGCCGACCCTTTATTCATCATTCAATTTCGTACATATAGGGTTTAAGAGATGATCGTTATAATAGAAACTTAATCAATTCATCTTCTGAGAAGGACAAATGGAAAGATGCCAATTTGTCACATTACAAAATTTACAAAATTGACAAAAATTGAAAAAGAAAGTGAAAAGGAGGCATCATTTGAATCACTTGGACTTCTTCCCCTTTTCAGCTTTCACCCTATATGCCTTGGTAGCAACTATAACTGGAACTAGTTCCTCATGACTAGGCACGTGCACATTAGTGAATCTCAATAGCCACTTTGAATTCTCTCAAGCTAGTTCCTTCATAGCATTTAAGTGATTTGGAAATTCTTCCATAGCCACGTGTACACATCCACCAAGTGTTTGCAAATCTACCACTTTGTGTTGACTACTTGAAGTCATTCCAGATAGATTACTCAAGTATTTGGAGAAGTTGTTCTTCATTACTTCTACTCCAATAAGAGCTTTCCCTTGCCCACTGGTTTGTGAATCAGTGTGTAATCCTCACATGAGTTTGAATTCTCTATCTTGAGTCTTCTTCACTTTTTCCCCTATTCCTTTGAGTCCTTCTTCAGCTTCTTGAATCATCTCCAACTTAAATTGCATACTTTGAAGCCATTCGAATAGAGGCTCAGTCCCTTTCTTCAAAATATTTACTTCAACCACCTCTTTTTCCTTCATTTGGATGATCATTTTAAGGAGGGAAATGCATTCATCACATCTTGCCTTCTCTACGGCCAAAGTGTTGCAATTAGATATGATATTATCTTTCTTAGTTTCCAATCGAAGGATAAAATTTCCAATTTGATCAATCAAAGAAATTCTATCTAAATTGAGTTTCTCAATCCATTCCTTTCCAATTTGGCCAAAATGCCTATCTTTCTAGAGTTGTGAGATAAAAGCTTGTACTTCTTCTATGGTAGGATTCTAAGTAGCAGGTACACTAGTGATGGTTGCTAATGGAATAACTAGTTGCCTGATAAACCTATTCAATTCTTCTATCTCAACCTTCATCTTAATTTTTGACAATTTTAGGCTTTCCAATTGTTCTTCTATCACCTCATTACTTGATCTCCACAAGCCCACTTTTGTATCGTGTCTAGCTTCTCCAAGATCAATCGAGTGTAGAGTGAAGTCATTAGGTGACATATCTTCAATTCTTCTTGCTTTATTCAACTTTTCTATCTCCATGGTCAAGTGCCCTATTTCTAGATCTTGTCCAAGTATCAATAGGGTCTTTTGCTTCTTAGCTTTCACCATTGCAGTACCGGAGCAAACCGCTTGAGACATAATGTCCTTCGCAAGTACACTCTCACCTTTTCTTTTCTTCTTCCTTTCTAAGGTGTCTTCTAACCACAACTCTATACCAATCACCTTAGAAGTTGTCCCAAGTGACTCTATGCTAAACATCTTCTTCTTTACTAGAGTCACTATTATTGTAGTTACAGAGAAAGGATTCTTTGGATCTTGAAAAAGAAGCCTAGATGAACTCAAGGCTTTCTCTTCCTCTTTAGTTTTCTTTGTAGCTTCATCAAATTCAGTGGACTCACTGCTACTACTCTTTTCATCCCCAATCTCCACTATCTGAATGGGGGAACCAGTTGACTTCAAAAGAGGAGTACTTGTAGATGAAACAGGGCTATGATGAGGAGATGGAATTGGAGTAACATGTGGAGATGGATTTGGAGTGGTGTGAGGAGATGAGACTAGAGTAGTAACACCAACCTTCAACTCTTTTATCTTCTTTTCTTCGGTACTAGCTTGGGCTCCAATAACTAGTAGAGGACCACCCTGGCAAGTTGGAGTTATTGAAATGTTCTTCTTCAGGGGTTGATCACCTCCTCCTACAAATTGAGCAGGTCCTTGAGTAGCTGTAGTTGTAACAATGGGTGTCGCACTCTGAGAAGAAGTAGGAGTAGCAGCAGCTAGAGAAACTTGAGTAGTCTTACTCTTACACCAGCTCTTTTTTGCTATCCACTCAACCCATTTCCTAGTCCTCTTGATGATGTGAGCCATCATAACATCAAAATATTCTTCTATATCCACATAAGGCTCAGAACTGATAGGAGTATTCCTTAGTTTAGTCAAATATGTATTACTATACATATTTTGCCCATCATCTTCTAGCCCTTCCACATCCAAGTCAATGCCATATGTCTTTACTTGATCCACTATAAATCTAGCAAAAGCCCAATCTTAGCTCTCCAACTCATCTTCACAATCTGCCCAATAATCCTCCATAGTAGTAACATGCTTGATTATGCTTCCAATTTGAAGCACATCTTTGGCATACCCATTTGGGTCAAACATAGGCCTCACCACTTCATACTCCTCTAACTTATACTTGTTCTTGAATGCCTTAAGCATGTTTTTAGCATTTGATTGAGACTCACAACTGTAGGCTCCAACTTTCATGGAGAATTCATACCCCTTCTTCCTCAAACTGGTGCTTAGCACATTCACCTAAATTGCTTGTCTCATGATCTCAATGAGCACAATCATGTCGTTCGAGTATCTGGGCAGCTTCAAGAGAAATCCATCAAAAGATGCAAGACATAACTATGAAAAGGATGAGAATTGAATGAAATAGCTACCAAACTGACTGATGGCTGCCATCACTTCTAGGTTGAATCTCCTCTCTGGGCATCCTTGGAGTTCCCTGCAAATCCTCATTGTAAATGCATCATTAACTCTGATATACTTCGCATAACTATTCTGTAACTGCAAGCATGGGTAAAACTCATAACTCTTTACATCATCTAGAAAGTTCTCTATTCTGGGAAGGCCCAACCATAATTGTAGGGAAGCTAACATACATATTAAGAAAGAAGACATGTAAAATGAATTGTAGAACTTTGTTACACTAAGGGCTCTAGATAGATGCTCCCTTACCTCATACACCCAGTCAATATACTATGTATCTGAGAAAATTATTTGCACCAAAAAGAAATAATGTTCTACAACATTAAGTGCTTCTACCTCACCTTTCAATCAATGCAAAAGGACTAGAATTTCCATGATCTCAAGCTTGAGATTAGTGCTGAAAAGGGTTTTAGGAACCTTACTCTTAGCTCCCCTAGGTTTCTAAAACCAAGATCTCATAATCTGTTTCCACCATACCATTTTCTTCAGAGAGAATTCTAACATAGCTCCTCTTACTATCAATTCAGAGAATTCTTCTCACTCTAGAATCTAGAGATAATTGACTACTACTTTCCTATCAATTGAGATTAACACCGTTTGATCAAGTAGTAAGATTTTCTTAGTATCTGGGTTGTAGTGATTGATACATTCAATGATTAGCTCTGGAGCTTGTATTACTATTGGAAATCTAGCTGCTTCTACCAATCCACTTCCTCAGAGTTTCTCCATTATGGGATGGATTGGTTCCATCCTCAGCCTTCTTTGGAAATCTTGCATGTCGAAGAAACAGAGCGAAGTGTCTGTGATATTCTACCATGTAGACTTGATTCCACCCAGTCCATCAAACCAGTGACTCTTGTTGCCATTTTGTCTGATATAGAGGTAAACTAAAATTCAACAATTACAAATAGTGCAAGGAGTAAACCTTGTAACTTTGAGAGTTTTTTAAAGCACTATTCAATACAACAACATAATAGTTCAAAAGAGAAAGCAGTAATTTGAAAATCTGTTATGTTCATCTTTATATAAAAACCCTTAATCTGTTCGTTGATTTTCACGATCCATGCCACACGAGAAAATTTAAGGATAAATCTGTTGAATTAGGAAATGTGAGGGTACTAATAGATTTTTCCCTATCCTTTCACTATTTCCATTGGCCCAATGGTAACTTTCTTTAATTACAAACTTACTTTCCCATTTTTACCCAGTTTCAGAGAAATAGAATCAGAGTACTCCTTGGAAGAAAACCCACCTGTTTGAATTCTGTTTAAAATACTTTCACATATGTAACAAATTTGCTTCCAATACTTTCCCAAAACACCTCATGATTGATTTTCCAAATAACCATGCTTGCAAGAGTGATTTTCCATTAGATGCAAAAAATTGCTTTTGAGGGTAGAAACCTCGTAGAGGAAAAGGCAATCTCCGCTTTTCTGCCTTTGTCTTTGTTTTTCCTCCTATGCCCAAATCACTTGACTTCAAGCATTTAAAAAATATGAAAATACTTTGAAAGTGAAAAAGGGACCCACTGACTTACTTTATCTTTCTGCAAATTCCTTTTCAGAAAACTAACTTGTTGGTTCGAAGTCCGTTGAGGAGAAGCTATTTCAGAGTTTTCTGCTGAATCTTATTCTGATCATCTTAGTGAATTTTGAATGATTCCTACAGTAAAAATATGGCAATAATTGAATGATCAATCCATAATACAATCCTACTCTCGTTCTTCAAGCTCACAAACTATACTCATAAATCTCTGTGGAGTTTCACCTTTAGGGTGCGAAAACCCACCAAGGAGAAGACAAAACTAGATTTTTCGCAAGTTCAAATTTCTTTATGCCCAGATCAAAATGAGTTGTGAGTGAGTTCATATGAGATAACATAATCCAAGAATCTCCATCGAGCAAGGTTCTAAGCTACCCACAAGACTCATGATAATAAGGAAACCCACTAGGTTATGTAATGTGGGAGAAGGGAGAAGATGGAAACTCGATAGAGATACTTATCACTTAAGGAGGAAAGGACCAACTGACTTGACCAGACTAGACATGATACAAGTTAAATTTCCACTTTTGCAAGATAGGTACAAGATGAAAAGTGGGGCAACAATGATGAGGCTAGTACTATTGTTGATCCTTCTGATAATCTTCAACTCTTTCATCTTTCTTGGACTTTCTAATTTCTCACTAGCCAATTCTTGTTGATCTTTATATGTTAATTCTACCACTTTCCCCAAAGCTTTCTTTGAAGTTAGCCGTGAACTTTCAAGATTGGTAGTAAATGATTAAGCAAACTTATCCTCCCTTATCGAAATGTTTCCACTATCTGCTTCTTTTTTTCCTTCTAGATCCCAAGTTTTCCTCAAGAGGTTTAAAGCATTCTTTTGGTGTTCTTTCCAATTTTTTATCCTTATCATAGGAAAGGCATCCTCAAGATCTGATGTTAATTGAATCTTTTTAAGGATTATTTTCTTTTCATAATTTAATCTAAAAATTTCTGAGATTTTACTCTCATTTCTAAAGCAATTAATTTTATATATTGTTGAGTTTGTTATACTTTTAATAGGCTTAAATTTCATTGTATTAACTTCTTAGTTTATCAATAATCTAACATTATTACAATATCAAAAGATGCATCTATCCTAATCAAATATCCCATAGAAAATCCTATTTTCTGATAATTTCTATGTGCATTAGTTTTGGAGGCATAGATTGAAGGGTTATCCAGGTTGGGATCATAAAATTTAACTTATCCTCCTTGCAATCTAGATACCATTCAAAGAATCTAACAACAAAACCTTTAAAGTAGCACCTTGGTTCATATAGGAAATCTTTTTTAACATATCCGTTCATGCAATGAATATACACTAATCTATCAGAATAGTGAGATATACTTACCTAGTGTTCACAAAAATCTTCTAGCCACTCTATAAGATTGACAATTTCTATTGTAGGCCCATTCCAAAATGCAAAAATACCTATTTTTTGACATTCCTACCATTGCTCTTCACTATTTTGATTGGTAATGATGGTGATATTTTCTTCAGGTTTAGGGGGCTTCTGTAATTGATCCTTCATTAGATGTTTTGCTGAGAAGTTTGGATTGTTTAAGACATATTTCCTTCAGTGGAGCGGGATATAGGTTACAGGAAGATGGGTAGATGGATAGTTTTTAAAAGATTTTATGACATTTGGATACGAATTTGATGGAGCTTTTGACTGCTAAAAAAACTTTGAATTTGCATATATGGTGAGGTTGAAATAATGGATTTTCTTGTCAAGCTTGTCAGTGGAGAATATAATCAGTTGAGGATAGAAAACACCTTCCTTTGCATTCAAAATTTCTTGAAGCGTGCTATTTCCTTTGCATTTTGATGCATTTTGGTGAATTCCTAATGCCATCTTTTTTTCTGGATAAATCTCTATGTTATTTTGTGAATTTAGATTGAGTGTTTCATCTAATATTGAAAATGCATTCACAGTTGTGATTGAGATAGAATTTTGGAGGGCACATACCCTAGTTTCCCCTATTTTAACTTCCTTTTTTTAGGGTTTAGGCCATACTTTTTTTTTCAAGCTTTTAGGTATGATGAAATTTGCATATTTCGTATTCCATATTACCTTTTTGCTTTTTTTCGACTTAGCACACAAAAAAACAAAAACAAATTTTATTTTTTGTTTAAAAACTGAACCCTTCAATTTTTGTTATTTCCTTCCTTTGTTGGACCTATGTGAATTTCTCCCTAGATAATCAATTACATATGCAATATTTCCAAATGAAACACCACTGGCTACCAACATCGATTAATTATGTTTCTTCAGTTATTCACCTTTATAATTTGATATCTAAGACCTTTTAGATGGCTCTGATTCTTAGAACAAAGTTACAAAGATCACAGGCTTTCCTCCACAGCATGTTTATCCCCCTAAAATGTCAATTTTAGAAATAATTTGAAAGATGTGAATGGTTCTTCTAATCTTTCTTCTTATTGTGAGCCAGTTTGTTATTTGTTGTTTGTTTAAGCCCAAGTTATAGTTATTGCACTAGCGAACTTTCATTAATGTTGCTGGATTATGAAAACTGCTTTCTATTGGAATTTTATATAATTAACTTATTTGATATGAAGGGAATTTTAAGAGAAGCTTATTTGTAAAGGTTAATTTTAACATGACTATTTTATGAATTTGGCTATTTCATGTAATATGGCTGATCAAACTAAAAATGAAGCAATTGTGCTAATCAAAACAATTGTGTTTACCAAAATATTTGCTTCACTATAAATTGATGAGCTTAAGTGGCTTTCTAATGAATGGATAATAAGGAACAACACTTAGTGAAGGGTTTGATGGTGACCTCCTAGGAAGTCTTGGTGGTTCACCTCTATGAGCATCACCTAGATCCAATTAGTACTAGGTGTTCCATTTATTCTCATGAGATATGGATTTGTGTGAATCATCACTCATGAAACATGGGTCAATGAGTTTGACTCAAAAACTACATAGTAAAATCTTGATAGCAATATCACAATTTGAGTTGTTGTTGAAAATATCTCCTAATTATAAGTTGATAAGCTTAAGGGGATTTCTAATGAATTATTTGTAAGGCACACCACTTTGTTAAGATTTTACAAATAGGTTTGCAAGAAGAGTGGGTTTAACCATGGAGAAAACTTTGCAGCTAAACATTTTCAAGTTGGAGTAGTACTAAGATGGGTGACCTCCAAGGAAGTCTCGATGCTTCAGCTCTGTGAGCATCACCTAGATCTAATGAGTACTATGTGTTCCATTTATTCTAATGAGAGATGTACTCATGTCAATCACTACTCATGAAACATGGGTAAATAAGTTTGACTCAAAAACTACAAAGTTAAGTCCTAATAGAAATATCAGAAAAATTAAGGTCAGTATAGACACTATGATCATCATTGAAGAGCCTTGACAAACATTTGATTCTGATTCCACTTCCAAACTAGGCCAGAGGTCAATTTTCCAACATCTTTGGCCACTAAAACTTGGGAAAGTTTTATGATTGAGAAATACTACTCATTACATATTTTACCTTATTCTTTACCATTTTAAAGTTTCTCCTTCAATTATTGAATAGATTCTATGTCAGTCATTAATATTCTAGGAGTATTCTTTCCTTGCATGGTGAAAAAGGTTAATTTATACTTAGCATAGAAATTGGAAATCTCTTCTGATGTTGAGCCCACTACTAGCTTATGAAAAGTAGCATTAAATAAAAATAGCTTTGTTAAAAGCCAACACCCTTTGGTAAAGAGAACCAAAAACATCCCTGACCATACAATCAAGTGAAGTAATTTATGCATTCTCACAATTTTCAAGAGTTTTACAACTACAATTATGAGGTAGTTATCCCCTTTTATTCTCCACTTGGGCCTATTTGAGTAGCCTAAGAAAAGAAATACACACATGAACATAAATAGAGAGGGACCCACTTGATGAAGGGTGCTCCCCTTAATACCATAAACCATAATAGAAAACAAAGAAACAAAAACAAATGCAAGAAAAAAATATGGACTTATTATTTGTGCCAAAAATGTGGAATTATATAATTCACAAGTACAATATGCTAACCCGCATGGGTGCCTTCACTATATTAATCTACAAGACAAATTGCAAACTATCACCTAGAGCTATCCTAGACAATATTCGGGCCTTTCTTAAATAGGCAATTTTAAGCCACCTGGGAAGGTTCTAGACAATGAAACTTAATACCTAGGGCCAACAGACACTAACAATACATATAGATTTAGCCAAATACATCTTTGACAATTATTTTAGATATTTTGGGTATCCCAACTTTTGAAGGCCATAACTTTTGAATCATTGCTTTGATTGGCTATTATAAACACTTTTTGGAAATGTTAGCTCTTTATCTATAGGCTTGGAATGGTGCAAGTGCCCTTCCCTTGAGTTTCTAGACCTCATCGAGGCAATCTAAGGCCTCCAACGGTGAGCTTGAAGCTTTTTCTACAAATTTTTCCACCAAAAATCTACAATAAGTTCCCCAATACTTAAGCTAGAGCAATGAGATTTTTATGGTAGGCTTACAACTCTAAAATGAACCTTCATGTAGAAAATGGGAACATTCCAAGCTCGTATGAAAAACTTACTAAAAATAGCAAGTTCCCATAAATAGTAACCACCCTATCTACTAGTCCTTATTAAAATAGAAAAGACTCAAAAGAATATTTTTTGGGTTATGTAAGATTGCTCTTACACCTAGGATGCTCTTGCATTAATAAAGGTATCCATCAAGATCATACACCTATAGAGAATAAGACAGAATATAGTGAGAAACTAATGACATATAATTTTTAGTGCTTTATTTCTATGCAAAATGATGGATTAAAATCTTAACCTTAAATTGCTATGCAAAATTATGGATCAAAATAGTAAACTCCCAAGCATGTTACTCTCTCCATAGATGACTTCACAAGGTAGATCAAATTATGATAAAGAAAGTATAAAAAACAACAATCAATAAATGATTAAGTAAATATTCCTTTGTATATAGTTAGCTACAAATCATAACTTAATATGGTCAAACAAAATTTGAACAAGTTAGAAGGAAGTTCAAGTCAACAAACATCTCATATAAACACTATCTTAAGAAGTCATATCAAACCATGTTCATCTAACCACAATCGTGTGATCTGTAATCTATACTTGATAACTAGACATATAATTAATATAAGTCTCATGAATATTAAAATGGGAAAGGAGATACACAAAAAACATATACACACAGAATTAAAATTTATGAAAAGTTCACGTATAGATGATAAAAAAATATTGTCATTATTCACATACAACATATAGCTATAAGTGTAAGAAGTAGTTGTAAGAGAAGATTTTCATATATACTAAATCTCCATACAGGAGATTTTAGAGATCATGGTGGACATTAAGCATAAATTTATTCTATTTGAACCAATCATTAAAGTTATAACCAATAGTCTCAATCAGGGATCCATAACTTTGTGCATACATAACAATTCTATAGTAAATTTTGGGCAATCATATTTTCCACAATCATAAATATTTTTGGCTCTATGGATAAGGATAAAATGAGATAGTCTTTATCATTATATCAAAATAAGTCATGATCAATGTACATAGAATTCTAGAGTAAGTGGGAAATAACATATTTGAGAAAATATCACCTCAATGCACATGGAGGAATAAGACCCAACACAAATATATCATATTAAATATTATCAACAAGAAATATAATAGGATCATCATAGAGAAAAGATATCAAATCCCCACAAGGAAAAGACTCAATAAGTGACATTAGATACAATAAACTTTAGTGAGAGGAAAGAAATCAAGGTATTTTTCCTTGGTTATAAAATAATTAGATAAGGGACATTACAATCAAATTGAGAAAAAAATTTAAGGACATTACAATCAAATTTTAGAGATATACTATACTTATATTTAATACAAAAATAATAATAATAACTGTTGGAATGTCTTAATGGGAAGAATGCTTCTGGGGGGGGGGGGTGAATCAGAAGTACTAGCCTTTTATTTATCTTTTAAACCCTTAATAACATATAACTAAAATTATCATGCATGCATATAAACATTAAAAAATCATGAGAAACAAACTTGCATCACACATAACACTTGAGATTTTGATGATACCCACAAAATTACTGCAGCAATTGATTTCAACCACTTCTGATGGTTTGCCCTATTAAAGGCCCACCTTGTTAAAGGCTACAACACACTGTTAAATGTGACCCTATTAAAGGATTTCTACACCCTGTTAGGAGTGTGCCTTGTTAGAGGACTTAAGAACATTCAACTTAGAATACCACCCTATTAAAGGATTTACATAAGGCTGTTAAACCTACCTAACTCAATAGGATTTCCAAATTTCTAATACAATTGTGAGAGAGTATTAGAATAATACAATTGAACTAATGCAATCTCTAATGCTGATCTTAGGCTCTTGATCTACTCTTCTATCCCTGATCTCTGCTGAATTTGATCTGCTAATTGTTTTCCTTGTTCTATTCTAATCAGCTAGATGTGTAAATGTTGTCCTTTCCTCTTAATCTTTGACACCAATGTTTTGCAACAACCTTAATAGGCTCTGATTTTCTTTCTTTCTCACAATTCCTCTCTCCTCTCTATGTTCAATGGCATCAAGACTCCCTTATAAAGATTTTTGGTCCGTCATGCATCCTTGATTCAAATGTTCCCGCTCAAACCCTTAAAATTCACCTATTGGTTGCATGCAGTTTCCAATTTTCTGATTGGTTGCATGAGTATCGCATAGGTGGTTGTGAGGATTTGATCTTATCCTTTTATCCTGTCAATGAGTCATGCATAACCATTTTACATCTTGGCTTGTGATTGTACAAATTTTATGTTGATCTTGCATTTCTCGGCACATGAAGTAATACTGATGCTCAGCATCTACTATAGTTTTTGCATTACTCGGCACCTATTAGTTTTCTGCATTACTCGAAACCTATTGATTTTTGAGTTACTCAGCACATGTTGAATTATATATAGCTCGGCATATACTATAATAAGTTGTGCTTAGCAGCAACTATAGTTTGCTTGGCACATCAAGAAATTCTACTCGGTATGTATAGTGAAAATGGTTAAGTGTGTTGACACTCATTTGTCAATCTTACTTATCTGATCAACAATCTTCCCCTTTGACATGAGTGTCAAAAACACTTAGTTAATCATTCATGATCCAGTCCTTATGTGTACATTCTTCACTTACAAAATTTCAAAAAGATATTTTAATCAACAATATACCTTATGACTCCCCCTGAGTTGATTATGCCTTATCATATCATGAATTCTAATATCTTGTGCCATTGTGCCTGATGTTCTCTATTTCTGACCTATTCTTTTCTTTTTATCCTATTATCTCCTTATCTTTCTTGCTATATGCATTTCTCCTCCTTTAATATATAATTTCTCCTCCTTTAATATATCTCCCCCTTTGAGTATTATATCCCTCATTATTTATCTCCCCCTTTTTGACACTGATGTCAAAGGGTCCTAAATGGGAATGCCATGCATGGCCAAAAATGTTGTATTTACCTCAAGGAGAATTTTGAGAGCTACATCCCAGTTATTCAATGCAATATCCAATGACTTGTGTTGGATTGCAAGCTCTGCTGCTAGTTCAACAAGTCCTTCATGTGTAGAAATATTTGGATCCTTCTTCAGGACTATTTTTGCATACATTTGCTCCTTGTGTAATACTTCCAAGTGAGGAGTGATAGAGGCTTGCATTTACATCAAATTTTATTTAACAGTAGCCTCTTCTACTGATAATGTAGCTAATTCCTTCTGAATGTGAAGCGTTTGAGAAAAATGCTTCTCACTCTATACAAGATTTGAGGGTAGTTGCATATTGGAGAGCTTAAGGTTGCTCTCAAGGCTCAAAATTTTTTGATTTATTTCTTGTGTGAACTTGGAAGAATCACACAATTTGCTATAAAGGGAAAAGATGTTCCCTAATACAATCTTTACCTTATCCAATTTCTTGGCTAGATCAACCTGTCCCAAAATAATGTTATTGGCTATCTTTTGGTTGACTTTTCCTAGAAACTTCTTCTCTAACCATTCCATGAATTTTACATTTGTATCATGGTCTTCATTATTCACTTGGTCAACTATATCAAATAGTTTCTCAAGGATTGGTCTGGTTGAATTTGGAGGTTGTAGGCTAAAGGCATCCATGAATATATCTTTGATCTCATTCATTACCTACTTGTATTTGAAGTCTTTCCTCATTGCATCTTGCCTCCTTCTTTTTTCCAATGTACTCTATATTTCATTCATCTTTTCTTCAGTTAGAGTGCTTGAATCATAATAGGGTATTTTAATTTCTTCATCAAGCTCAGGAATACCATAATGAATGGTCCTGGCTACCCTAGTAGAACTTGAGCTTGGTGTACTAACTTGTAAGGTTAACTTGTCAGTACTTGGTCGCTGAACAGATTTGGTAGGAGTTCCTATTCTTGGTAATTTAACCAAAGTTTGTATTGCAAACTCTTCCGTATCCTGTGTTTCTTCCTTATCTTCTTCTTGTGTCACTATTGTTGGGGTGTACTTGTTGTCTATACTAGTGTACCTGTGGCTTCCCTTGTTGTTGCACTCGGCTCCTGATGAGTTTGCATGGCTATTATTGGTAGTGATGGAGGTAGTAGAAATGGGAATCTAGTAGTTTGAGTGATCTGAGGTGGTTCTTGTGGTGACACCTTGGCTTCTTTGAGTTTATCTACTACCTTTTGAAGCTCATCTACACTAACTAATATGGGACTTGTACACAACTGTGCTTGAAGAGTTGTTTGGTCAAGGATATTAGTGAGATCCTCTGTAGTTATTGGATTGATGTTTTGACTTGAGGTGTCAACAACATCCTTAATCTTTATGATTTTTGTAGGCGTGATAGTAGAGTGAGTAGGACTAGGAGGTGGTAGTTGTGTGTCTTGCACACTTTGTTGCTCATCAATACCTTTGCTTTCCTCCTCTTCAACCTTTTTCTCTACTTTTGTCTTCTCTTCTCTCCTCTTCCTTCTTTCCTTTGGTTTAGCAGCAGCTTCTTCTTTTTATTCCTCTTCAAGGACATCTTCATTTTTCTTATATAAATTCTTCCACAATCTTGTGGTTTTCTGTACAACTTCTTCAAATTTTTTTTGAAGAATGGAGAATGCCGTATGCTTAGGTGTAAACCTAGTGTTATGCCTTTTGGATACTTTAGTTATATGTTCCCTTGTCAAATTAGGTAGTATGCTTGCTAGGGTTGATTCCCTCATCTCCTCCTCCATTTTCAAATAGAAATGCCATCTGTCTTCTACAATTTTAGACAATTTCTTTGCCAATTGTCCATCAAGTTCAACAGGTGTATACTTGAACTATCCCATTAATGCATAGACTGATTCTTCTATTCTGTTTTGTTCCTCTTTAGTGAACTTATTGAAATTAATCTTTTTAATTTCACTTTAGTCTCCATTCCTAATCTTTTCACATAATGTATCAATTGAAGACCTAGGAGGATGACTTACTTTTTCAGACTGATCTTCTTCATCAGTATCAAGTTGAGCCACATATATTTTCCTTTTCCTTGGCTCTTCCTGTGCCTTCTTGATTGTTTTCTTCTTCTTTGTAGCTTTCTCTTTGTCTTTTTTTGTGGAGGCCCTTGTTGTAGCTCTGGTTGTTGGCTTCTTAGGTGTTGGCATGGCAGCTTTCTTTGGTGTAGGCTGGGAAGCAAGAGGTATCATTGCCTTCTTTTTGATAGCTTTGCCTTTGATGGGTGCTTCCTTGACTCCTTCTTCCTCGACACTCTCATCTTTGTCTTCACCTGGGCCTTGTGACAATTCAAGTGGCCCTTGTTCTGGCTCTTCTTCACTAATCTCCTCTGCTTCTCTTGCTACACTTGTTTCTTCAACACCAAATTTCTTCTTTATCTTCTTCACTAGCTTGTCTTTCTTCTTTACTATTGTCATTGTCATGAGTTTCTTAACAAATCTTGATTTGACAGTGTCATACGTTCCAAATGCCTTGGCAGATTTTTCCATATCCTCTACAAGTAATGATGTGATGGATGCAAAAGCTTGATCAACATCAAGCTCATATCCCAATGGTCTAAGCCATCTTGCTCTTGGAAGGACTACTTGGATATAAGTATAGTCAATATCAACAAGAAAGAATATATCATTTACATGCTTTTCTACCAGTGAAATTGGTATCCTCATTCTTTTCTTCATTGCATTCTTGAAATCATTAAAATAGATAGACATTTGATCGACAATTTTTTTGTTCTGACTCTAGTTGACTTTGCCAAATGAAGGGAATTCCTTCATCACATAGAATAACATACAAACTAGCACTAACCCAAATTTACATTGTGCTCCCTTAGACCTTCTAATAGCTCCAAGATTTTCATTAATCTGTTGCAACATGAGCTCTGCAAGGTCATAGGTGTGGTCTTTCTTTACAAGCTTATATGCCACATCCACTGCTATGCAGGGTACACTATTCAACCTGCTGGATTGATAAAACTTATGTGATATGATCCTTATAAAAAAGTCTAGAAGGGGATTAGTTATGGTGTCTATGGTCATGCCTCTATTGTTCCACTTTGCTCCTATATTTTTCTCAATTGTTTCCTTTTTGTCACTTCTCAGTGTCTTGGGATGATCTAGGGTTGGAAATCCTGTAACCCTATGAACCATTTTCTTGGTTATTTTAACTGGTCCTTGCTCTAACCAGAATGATCCATCATGAATTCTGCTAAGTATTATGTGTATCCACTCAATTTTGAATATGACTGGAAAAATTAGGGATTTGGTTAAACCCTTCTTCTCTATGATTGAAAATTCATCCTTCAATATTCCATTATCACAGAGTTTGTCAAAGGCATTAAAGATTTCCAAGTCACCTATGGCTCCTATTTTGCAGTTATAACACTTTCGCACATCCTGAACCATAACAACTTTTTTAGTGATGGCGGATAGGGCACTAGCAAGATCATTTTTATATGAAACTTTTGGGATGGGCCTAAACTCGAGTTGTTTAACCTTGTTACTAACAAGTTGAATCTCATGGCTCTCTTTCTCTTTGGGTCATCTTTGAACTAGATGCCATTATTAACCGAACTAGGGTTTGACATTTAAAGCAAACTTCATAAACTGTAAAACTCGGCACCTAAGGGAAATACCTGGTTAAACACTTAAATCGCTTGGGTAGATGCTGAATCACTACAAATTTCTGGTTGAATACTCAAAAATCACTCAGTCGTGCTCCTAGTAATTTCTCTTTGTTTGAATGACTCAAAATGAATTGACTTTTACTTTTAAGTGGCTCAAAAACCTTGCATTTAATGCATTCTTGTACCTTCACCTGTCACTTGGCTTCCAAAGGTTTTTCAACTCAGCATCCACTTGGCAGCTATTTTCACTAGGCATCTACTAACTTTGTTAATAACTCGGCTACCACTACAATTTTACTTGGCTTCCACTAAACTTCTTGACTTAGCATCCAAAGTAGTTTCACTCGACATCCAAAGACAGCTCGGCATCATCATTCAAGTTTTGTCTTAGCATCTTGTCTCATGCAAATTTATACTTTGCAGTGCTTCATCATGGTTTAGGGCTGATGTATGATACTTCCTTATATGTATCAACCCCATAGGCTCATCTTGTGATTAGTTGGATGAGAAATGATCACTTGACCTCATGGGTGAAGTTATCCTTCCATTGGATGTACTTGATCCATCCTTTTTCTACCATGTCTTCTTCATGTCTGTTCTGGTGTCTTCCTCATCAACTTTTTCTTTGCCCTTATTTTCTTCAATCTTAGGTACCTTGGCCTTTGTTGGACAATTCTTACTAACATGTCCAGTTTTCAAGCAACTAAAGCAAGTAGTTTGGTTCAACCATCTTTTATAGTTCCCCTTGAAATGTGTTCTTATGCAGTTTTGGGATATATGTAAATACTCTTGACAATAGTAACATCTTTGCCTTGTATTGTAGTCCCAATTGTAATGGTGTACATAGTTGTCCCTTCTTACATGCTGATTTTGTGTCCACATAGGCTTTGATATGCATTCAAAGGCTCTATGTTCATACTTTTTGCAATTGTAGCAATGTCCATCAAATCTTTGTGTCGTTGTGACTTTAGACCTACAGTTTTGTGTCATGTGTCTTTGCTTATTATAATTGTGACAGTCACCCTTGCTTTTGGGTGTGTTTGGCTCATCAATCCTTCTACTCCTGCAAACATTAGCAGTATGCCCCTTTTTATTATATTAATGACAAGTGGGTTTAGAATCCTTACCTTTGTCACTTCTTTGCTTAGCACTCTTTGATGATTCCCCAACTTCAGTGCTAGATTATCCAAGTCCTGATGTATCATGGGCTAACCTTGGGGATTTTAGCAACTGTTCAAAGTACTTGATAGCTTCACTTGACTTGTTGGGATTCTCTACTATTTCTTTTTCTCTATTCAATTCATTCTGCAGTTTTTCATTCTGCATCTTTAAAGTAGAGATCTCAATATCTTTCATATTGAGTTCATGATGAAGGTTCATCATTTGGGCAAGTGTATCCATTTGCATGTTTGAGATCCTTGTTAATTCAATACATTTTTCTTCAAGTCTATTTGCAAGATTTCTTTTGTCATCTTCCATCATGATTCTATCCTCAACTGCTCTTTTCTTTTGTTAAGTGATTTCACATAGCGTCATGGCCTATGATTCATGCTCCATCTTAAGAGTTCTTATCTCTTCTTTTTGAACTCTATTTCTCTCCATCAATTATGCTATTGTTGCATCAAATTATTTGGAATCTCCTTTGGAAAATACTTGTGTGGTGTCAATATCCTTGTAGTGAATATCATTTTCGGCTATAGCTATTTCCTTCCTTCTTTTTAAGGATTTTCTTAATTCCTCTCTAGCTTCCTCTACCTTGTGTAGAGTGAGATCCACATCTATCACCTAGTTCTCAATGATCTTCCCAAGTTTGAAGGCTTCCATCTTTAGATCTTTTCCTCCAAGCTGTTAGGCTTCTTCTTGAGAGAACTCTGCTTTGATAGCAATCGTTGGAATGTCTTAATGGGAAGAATGCTTTTGAGAGGTGGGGGTGAACTAGAAGTACTAGCCTTTTATTTATCTTTTAAACCCTTAATAACATATAGCTAAAATTATCATGCATGCATATAAACATTAAACAATCGTGAGAAACAAACATGCATCACCACATAACACTTGAGATTTTGGTGACCCAAAAACCCTCTAGGAATAAGAAGGTAAAACTGGGGTGAGGATGATACCCACAAAATTACTGCAGCAATTGATTCCAACCACTTTTGATCCTATCAATGAGTCATGCATAACCGTTTTATATCTTGGCTTGTGATTGCACAAACTTTTATGTTGATCCTGCATTTCTTGACTCATGAAGTAATACTGATGCTCGGCACCATCTATTCTGGATTGCTTGGAATCTACTATAGTTTCTGCGTTACTCAGCACCTGTTAGTTTTTTGCATTACTTAGCACCTATTGGATTCTGAGTTACTCGACACATGTTGAATTCTATATAGCTCAGCCTATACTATAATAAGTTGTGCTCAACAGCAACTGTAGTTTGCTCGGCACATAAAGAAATTCTACTCGGCATGTATAGTCAAAATGGTTAAGTGCGTTGACACTCATTTGTCAATCTTACTTATCTGATCAACAATAACATTTTAATTTTCTAAAACAAAATAATCTCTAAACATATTAGAACTATTTTATATAATTTTATTCATCCCTTTCTCAAATTAATGTCAAGTTACTT
Source organism: Cupressus sempervirens (assembly GCA_028749045.1). Classification (NCBI taxonomy): domain Eukaryota; kingdom Viridiplantae; phylum Streptophyta; class Pinopsida; order Cupressales; family Cupressaceae; genus Cupressus; species Cupressus sempervirens. The sequence goes on along the minus strand of CM053791.1, from coordinate 194,280,117 downwards.
TAGTGTGATTTATTGTTTTCATCCCTACTTAAAAATTACATTTGATCTCAATTCTGATATTAAATTTATCTAATCATATAATCCAAATAATATTTTGAAATATCAATAATTATAAAATCCCTAAACAAAATATTTATAGAATAGAATAGAATATGTTTAAACTTAAAATTATTATAGAATAGAATATCCTTAAATAGAATATGGAGAAAATCATATGATTAACTTCAAATTAAAATTTAAAATTTAAAATAATAATAATAAACTTTCCTACTCTAACTGTCTATAAATTTCTCTGATAATATTCTTGCTTTTAACTAGCCATTGTTGAATCTCGAGAGGGTCTCTCAAACAAAATATGGCAGAATTTTGAAATATCTAAGACTCAAATTTGGAGTATCTAATCTTAATGGTAACAAAATTTGGAATATCTAACATAATGGTGGAGCTGAAAAATCAAGCAAAAAATTAGGGTAAGATATATTTAAATCTTTGTAGAAAATCGCACATTGTTTCTCCTTCTGATTTCTGATTTGTTTCTCTGGTTTGAAAACTTTGTTTTTGTTTTTCTTAGTATTTTTCCAAAACAAAGCACACACTGCTACAAAAGGCCATCCTTAATAAGATGTGCTCCCATTTTGAGAGTCTTCCAAATAAAAGAGTCTTTCCCAGCTAGAGCTAGTCTTGGGATATCTTGATAGTCCATTGTAGGAAAGTACTTTTAGGAAATAATCTTGGTTCAATCCCTATCCTAATTATTGCACCACCTCCAATATAACTTGGCAACTAGAGCCTTCACAATAATAGCCATGCACCTGAGACCCAGACCCCCAAAAAACTTTGGAAAACAAACAAATTCCCAATTGACTAAACTCCACTTCAAAGAGAGAAGGTTACCTAACCAAAGAAATTATTGAGACAAAGCATCAAATTCCTTTATAACTCCAACAAGGGGAATTTTCACAAAACACCTATAGATAAGAAGAGTGTGCATCACTATCCTAAGGAGAATAACTCTCCTAGTAGAAGAGAGCCACCAATAAGTCAAATGGCTAACCCTACTCTAGAATTTATCCAAAAGAACAAGCCAATAATCCTTTCGTTGAGCTCCCAAAGCCAAGGGGACTCCAAGATACATCAAAGGTAGAGAGTCAATTTAAAATATGAGAATCCTAGCAATTCAATTCTGGAAGGTTGCAGAGTATTAAAGAAATAAATGGAGGACTTATCTTCATTGATTTTCTGCCCAAAAGCTTTCAGACAGGTGTCTAAAACCCTTCTAAAATTTCTTTCCTCATTGATTACAGCCAAGCACATTAGTCCAGTGTCATCCATGAAATGGAGATGAGAATACAATGGGAGATTAAATTATTCCATTTCCACCCATGTATGGGCCCTTGTTCAACTTGAAATTGAATAAATCTACCTAGGCCCTCTACCATAATGATAAAGAGATAAGGAGATAGAGAGTCCCCTTGCCAAAGTCCTTGAGAAGAAGAAAATAGATTAGTATGTTCTCCATTAATAAGAACAAAAAAGGAAGGAGAAGTTACAAAAGTGAGAGTCCAATCAACCTATTCCAAATCAAAACAAAAAGCCAGAAGCATTCTACTCAAGAAATCCCAGCTTACCTAGTCATATGCTTTTGCCAAATCCACCTTCATAAACATGGCCTTTTACTGGGAAGTGGCCATAGAGTGGATAGCCTCTAATGCAATTTCAACACCATCAAGAATCTATCTATTGCCAACAAAGCCTCCTTGCTCCTCAGAGATCAAAGTACCTAAAAGAGGCTTGAGCCTTTCAACAATTAACTTGGTGATAATTTTGTAAATAAAATTACATAAAGGAATAGGCTTGAATTAATCCAAAATTTTGGACCCATCAATCTTGGGTATGAGAGCCAAGAAGGTAGAATTTAGAGACTTGAGCATTTTTTTTTTTCTATGGGATTCATGGACCTCTTCTAAAAGTTAAAATTTAATAATCTCCTAGAATTCTTGGAAAAATTCAATGGGAAAACCATTTGGGCCAAGGGCCTTACCTTTCTCCATAACAAACACCACTTTCTACATCTCACCCAACAAAATAGGTCATAAGGGATTCATATTTATTTCACTATAAAATAGGTGGGTATGCAATCTAAAATGGTCCTTGCCTCCAATATTGGAATGGGCTACTTCCTAGAGAAAATATTGGAGAAGTATTTGATGACCCCTATAGAAATATCCTCCTTGGAAGATAGTTGTGCTCAAGTATTTGATGACCTCTATAGAAATATTCCCAAAACAATGTTTGTTTCATCGTTTAAGCCTAAATTTCACATGATGAAGCCCCTTCTCAAAAGTGAACATGGAAGTATCATGAGAAGGCCTACCTTCATGCCACCACACTATCATAAGATCCCACAAAGAGTGATCTCTTAACAACATCACCTAAAATTTGAAGGAGGGATTTTTAGTGGCCTTGAAGGGAGAACAAAAAACTTAAGAGTTTTTTTGGTTCATGTAATTGTAGAAATCGAGATTCCAGCAAATCTCAAACTCATCAAATCAAAGTTTTGCAAATCTTCATTCCTATTTTTGGGATTGTAATAGTATTTTTTTGTTTCACTCAGAATATGAGTGGAAAGATATATTTTTATGCATAAGCTTGGAATTGAAGGAAGACTCCAAAAAATAGTCCAATATAAATTTTTTACACTCCTCAAAAAGCATAACCAGGTTTTGATTTTCAATTCCTAGTTGCTAGTGGGAAGTTTGATAAATTTTTAGTTTTGAGACAAAATTAGAAGTCTGGTAATCTAATTCCATTTTTTCCAAATTTTAAATAAACACAAAAAATTTCAAATTTAGATAAAGAAAAAGCCAAATCCCATTATCTTATACAAACCAAATGAACATTAATAGGCCAATGATTAGAGCTTCTCCAATTATGAGTTTCTGATCTGGCAAACTACCTGACATCCATCCAATAGCAAGAAACTAAGAACCTATCCAATCTTTTAGAAATACCCTCAAACCTTCTCCTTCTATTATTCCAAGTGAAAGTACCATTTCTAAGTTTAACATCAATGAGATTCAAGATACTGATGTTATCTCTTAGTATATTTGACGAAGGGTCCAATCGAGCTACCCCACCTCTTTTTCCATCTAAACTAATTATAGCATTAAAATATTTAGCCACAATCCAAGGGAGGAAATAATCTAAGGAATGAACAAAGGTGATGTGAGACCACATGAGAGATTTACCCACTTTAGGAGCATACAATTAGAAAACATGCACCTTTCTCTAGTCTCAAAGTGGGAAAAATCAAAGAAATAGAAGACCTCCTCAAAATCCACCATAAAGGTGATAGCTTCATTGGATTCCAAAGAAAGGCAATTCCCCTAGAGCTACCTTGAGTACCCACTCCCTACCATAAACCATGGGGCCATAACTTTGAAGTGTAGCTAGCGAAACCATCAATTGTAAGCTTGGTTTCCTCAATGAAAACAATATTTGGAGATTGAGACTCAATTAATCTATGAACAACCTTTTTTTTAGGGATTTTTTTCAACCCCCTCACATTCCAAGAGAGAATAATCATCTAGGGGGTTGAGAGAAGTGGGAATCAATGGGCTTCACAAACCTTGACTTCAACTAATGACTCAACTAATGTGCTCCTTTTAGAAACCATATATATCACGTACCTACATACAACTATTTAATTTTGATACCTTATCCCAATTAGCAAGCAATAAACATTGTTTTGAATAATATTTTATCGCTCCAGTGACTTAATGGTACTTGAATATTTGTAGGATTTTAATGAGTGAAGTTTGACATCTAAAATCATTTTACACTTAACAAGTCACTTATGAGGCACAACTTTCACACCAAATCAAAGGGTATCTAAATTCACTTTTTTACACACCACTATAAATAGATAAAATACATGTATATAAACTTGAAAATCTCTTGCATATGTCATAATAATAATAAAACTTGGATAACACACACATTCTCACTAAATCAGCGTGTTGAGAAACTATCTATTTGGATGGTATTCATTTGTAATGCCCCACCAAGGGATCCAAATAATTTCACTATGTTTTCCAAATAATTTTTTTTTTTAAACATGAAAGTAAAACCATTCATAACATTTGCATAGTAATAGAAGCAATAGCAACATCCAATTGAAAGTAAACATAACACAACATAACAGATTACATTCCTTAAAGATCCCTTAACGTTGAATTACATCTAACATAACTAATCATCTAACATCACATCCTTATGAAATAACAATGATACATCCAATGTTCTTAAACAATATACAAGTATCCTTTTAGTCATTTACATTATAATTTGGCTCAATCATCCACTGTACATGTTACAAGGTATGAAAGGCTTGAAAGAATAAACATCCATGTAAATAAAGTACATCATCATCCATTATTAATCCATGATGCAATTAAAGTAAATGAAACCATAAACAATACATGATACATCATCATTATAAAGATATAGACATCCATCATAAAAGATAACCATATGTCACAAACATAATTAACTAAGTGCACGGTTCCTCCCAATTGTAAATAGCATCATTAGACCATCGTGGATCCTAGCCATCCCTCCGCGCATAACATTCCAAAGCACCGAAGAGATCATCAGTATTATCATAGTAGGAATGTCACTCCTAAAACATCCTACTAACATGAAAATTAAAGCATAAGATATCATCATCTAACATATACAAATCATCAATATAAGAAACATACTAGTAAATACATCCATCATAAGGTATATCATCTATCATAATGATGAAGATAAATACCAACCAAGAATGCTTCAGCCACGATGTCTCGGACGGATCTCAAATGATAAGAGTGGAAAATACACTACCACCCAATCGTGTGGAACCTAAATAGTCCACTCCCACCATGCTGAGAAGATAATCTCAAGTCCCAAATAGGCTATCAAAACCACATAGCATAAATCTCTATACATCCAAGAATCCTAAAAGTATACTAACTCAAAGGTTCCATCACACAAAAATGACATCTACTTCCCAGAGGCACAACAATGACATGTAGGAAACCTACTATGCAAGCAGAAAAGTGTCATCGCATTTATCATGTACAAGTTACCCTGGCAGTTAGCTAAACTCCATGGGTCCATACTGATCTCATGCGGCCACTAGTATTCTCTCATATTGATGAGGCATACTATAGAATGCAAGGTCGCAACCATGCGTTCTCACTACTCCCATCCTAGCGCTACTGTACAAGCACTCAAGGCATGAGTGAGAACCAAAGCAATTATCTTTTTAAGTTCATTTAATCCCCATTTAGTGTGTAAATGTTATCACTTATTAACCAAACTTACAATGAGTTACCTTGGCAGCCACTTAGGGCCCCGACCCCCATTGCAAGCCACTTCCCGACACTACAAGTAGATTACCTACCCAAAGCTCATGGAATCATAAATCACCACAGTCTTGTACAAGTGACTGTAAAAATACCAAAAGATAATCCATAAAAAGAATCATCAAATATCCATGATAAAAACATCAAATATCCACAATAAGAATCATCAAATCTCCAAGATAAGAATCATCAAATCTCCATGAGCATCTAGAAAAAAATCCATAGAAAATCATGACCACAACAATTTTCTATTGGCAACTGAAGGCATCACTGATAATCATAAATATCCATTGGTTCTCAATAACCAAAATATCTCAAAATAAATCACATTATCCATTGGTTCTCAACAAGCAACCAAGAATATCTCAAAATCATACTGATCGAAGACTCCAAAATGGTTGAGTCAAACATGTCACATCATGACATCATCAAGAAATAAATCAACACTTTAGTCCCATCATGGCGATTACAAAGTAATCCAAGCATAACTAATCGATGACCCAAAATGATTAGCTCAAGTGTCTCATACACATACATCTCAGCTTCACACATGAAGACTGATGAACAATAACAATCAGTAAATACAAACATTTCATAGAGCATACGATCACATTACCATGTTTGGGCTTATAAAGATCAAGACCAAATAAAATCATCATGCCATCACATCTCATAACCCCCGAGCCTCTGATAACAACCTAGGACTGGTCAACACTAGTCAACCCAAATCCCAAAACAAGAAGCATAGAGAATACACGATGCAAACACATGTTTTGGTTTACTAATATCACATAGATGAGTTAAATGTAGAGGTTTCCAGTTTTTGTTTCAAGTATATTTCAAGTGTCTAAGTTTAATCATTTGACCTACAAGTCAACCCATTTGTTCTTCGATAGCATTATCCTTCCATTATTAATAAATACATTCTAAGAATAACTTAAGGATAAATATTCACTAAACTAATCATCATTGACCTTTAATTAAATTGTCCTCTATATTTAACCATGATCCATATTCTAATTGATTAACCTTTCAACTTTTCTAGAATCATTATTCGTTATATTATAAGAGGACCAATTATCATTCTTCGAATAAGAGATCATAACTTTATTAGAATGATCAATTAACATCAGTTCACAATCCTTGACCTTTTATCATTCTAATAATTCTCAATTATATATTACTAAGTCTTCACCATTAAACATCTAAAGTTGTTATTCAAGTCATCGGAATAAGACCTATCGACTTTGATATCAGTATTTCTACAATCTCATTAAAAGAATTATATCAATTAAATATTTATTACATAACTTAATTATTAATTAAATCCAATTAACTCTAGTTAATTGATTTAATTAATAATTTCACAACCAAACTATCAACCCAATGAATATTAGTTGACTAATAACTAAAAGTCAACCATACACAAATATTCATGTTCATAGTTCAATAATAATAACTTGCTAATATTTAATGATAAGCTATTTTGGGAATCTTATTAATAGATCACATTCATCATTCTTTCAATGAATACTAATATTCCCTTGATAAAATAATTAAAACTCTATTATCAATTAAATCTAATTAATTCTACGATTAAATTAACTAGTAGCTATGTCAATAACTACATGATTATTAGCTGATAATAGTTTCATTCATTAAGAGTCAACTATGTATCTTTCCATCAATGTTCAAATTATTACTTTACTAATTAAAAATTATAATAAATCCCCAATATTAATATCTCAACTAAATACCTCCTATGTTGGTTGATAAATAGATTAATTATACTTCTTCTACTATTAACTAATCTTAATTAAATTAGATTAGTTAATAAATCATATAAAACTAATGCATAAAAATAAGATTCTACTAAGGGAAGATTGCAATAATATCTTTAATTCATTCCATGCTTTGATATATTATTTTTGTGAAGTTTAAGCATAAAGAACTCTTGGTTATGGGAAATGGAGAAATATCTGTCCTTGAATAAAACAGTCTCAGTACGATGGCCATATCTCCCTAATGAACTGTTGGATCGGGCTGAAATTGAAATATGTTAGACAGGGCCAAGTTGTGCCAATTCTGATTGGAGCAAACGAATAAATTTAATCACGATAAAAAGTTATGAATGGCTGAGTTTGGGTCTATCCAAGGGATAGTGACAGGGCAGTTTGTGATGAATTAAGAATTTCTCCTAAAAGGTAATTGTTCTCTAAATTTACCCATTCATCCATCTAATAGGTTTGACTATAGATTTAGAAACCCTTTTCGAATCTATTTATCAATTTGATTCTAATTCAAACCCAAACCCGATTTAGATCTAATTTCTCTTTAAATGGATCTAGGATTTTCTAATATTTTCTTCTCAACCAAATAAAATATCTAGATTCCAATTTCAAATTATAGATTCAATCATAGAGAAGATTCAGACACATATAACAGACATGATGAAGACAGGAAGAGAAATAGTGCAAGGAGAATATGCGAATATCACGAGTGCACCTGGACACTGATGCTAATCTGCCATGCCTCAGAAGTCCATAGAAAATCCCTTCCTTCTCCATCATTCGCGATTCCTCCAAGATCCAAGCCAACCAAATCCTCCAATGAGCTTCTCAAATGCATATAAGCTTTGAAGCTTTCATTTTAGCTTGAGGCTTGTAGCTTCCATTAAGCTTGTAGCTTGTCCAAAGACACTAGGAGAGCCTCTATTTAAAGGCCTCTAAGATGCATCTAGAGTGTCTCTAGAAACAACTACAAGATAAGCATGACAACCAAGCATGGGTCTTCTCCAACCTTCTAGATAAGTCTTAAGGTTGTAGACACCATGTGCTCAAATAAAATGCTAATTTCTAAGTGTAGACAACTTGTGCATTCTTAGAGTACAAACCCCTGTGTTGTCTACATGACAACTCCTGAAAATTTGCCAACTCGTATGTGAGCAAATATTAATATAATATTTAATTTACTCTTTCCAATTTAATTAATTTATTTATTAAATCTCATGCACTAACTTTAATAATTCCACTTTTCAATCTTAATATATTTATATTTTAATCACATGAAATCTAGAATCTTTTAATAATTTTAATATATTTTCCACTTTTAAATTTCATTTTCAAAACTTAATTGCTAAAATATTTATTAGCTTTAATAATAATATTATTTAGTCATTTATTTAAAAATGAACTCCAATATATTATTATTAAAATAAATATAGTCACATTCCAAATTTAAACTTTTAACTTTTATTTTCAAATTTAATTATTTTATTTAATTAATTTTCTAATTAATTAAATAAAATAAATATTAAAATATCATATTAATTTTCCATTAAATTAAATCATTAATTAAATCTTTTAATTAGGCTTAATTAATAGAAAATACATCAAAGACTCATAAGGTAAAAATATGAAAACCCATCATAGCCAAAATACATACAAAATCAAACCAAGGGTTAATATCACGAATTACGTCATTTGATGCATTCAGAGGGTACTCAACTCAGATACTTGTCCTAATTTTCCAATTAGGACAAATGGCTTAAAGGGTTGAGATTTGGACTTGAGAATTTATCTCCCCTCTCTTATCATTGAGATAATGTGATAAGGTACGCTCATCCTAGCAATTCAGGGAAGTCGATACCCGGTACCTGCAACCTGCATAAAAACCATGCATGTACAAACACAATATATACTAAACTAAACAAGCAATGGCAGGAAGTGGTGCATCATGTAGATCCCAACTAGCAGGTGACTACGACTCCCTTCCTTAACCACATCAGACACGCCATACAAAAGGAAACATGCAAAGCAAACACGCACACCATACACATGCGAGTATGGGGTAAGTATCCATAAGAAAACACATATGATAATAAATCATCTTACTAATCATCATTAATAACTGCAAACACTGAAAATAATCATCATGCATACATGAAATGCAAAATCTAACTAATCTCATCACATAATAAATTGAATCCATAGCACAATATCTGATAATCTCAAAAGAATGTTGCTAACCAACAACATAAAACTAGCTCTAAAAGAGTTTAGCAATGATAAAAAAATGCGAACCAAGGGCAGGCACTACATCATTCATACCAAAAAAGGGCTCCAATGTAAACTACTACTCATGGTTGAATGCAACACATACCCTCACCATGATCTACTTAGAAAATATAAAACTTGCTTATCAATCTAACATGCCTCAATCATGAGTCAAACAACTTGTATTGACTCTAAAAATTTCATTTGTTGAAAAAGATTACTATTAATGGTGAATTTCAAGGTGAAAATTCCACATATACACTTGGATGCCATAAACTAACAATATATACATTTATATACACATTAGGACATTTTGGAAATGTGAGGCTTTGATGAGTATGAAAATTGAGAACCCAAATGCAAGTAGAAGAAGAAAAATAAGCTAACATTTTCATTTCCTAAAAATGACATAGAAAAGTATAACAAGGCCTAAAATATCATTTCCTAAAAAAGAAATTAACATTGTGTTCCACTCTATATGATTGTGGAACATGGAATCTAAATACTTTACCTTGATGCATCCACAAAAGGAGTTCGACTAGGTTGATAATATTTTGAAGAGTAAATTACATGGTGGGATGGTAGTTATAATGTGTCAAAATGCTTTATCACTTGTCGTAGATGGCATTTCATTGATTCCAAATAATGACCAATATGATACACAATACACTTTCTTATTATCTTCATGTAGGTTTCACATATTCACCTAGCTCAATTCAACATTGTTGATACATAGCCTAAGCTCTAAATTTCTTATTCTATTAGGGAATGTAGAAGTATCATCTGTGGAAATTTTTATAGGTCATCATGGATAACAACTATTGATTGTACCCAAGGTTGCAATAAGGACATCGAAGATAAATATGTTATGTTATAATTTTGTAAGAAATGACATCAAAAAAATAAATTGATTCAATATATTCGAACAAATATAAGTAAAAAAGTTTATGTAGCATACAGATAGCTTTCAATGGACCCATTGAATTCATGTTCGGAATTTCTTAGTTCTTGATAAAGAAACTAAAAATACATGCAAGAATCATTTGAAGAAATAGAGTGTGATCTGGATGGAAACATGTATATATTATCTTCCATATATTTTAGCTTAGAAGTGCATTTAGAGCAAGTAACTAATTATTTGGAATCAAAATAGAGAATTTCACGATAATTTAATATAAATAAACAAAATGTTTTTAAACTTTTGGAAAGTAATTCATAGCAGTGACACATATTGAAACTATAAAAATTTCTAAGATTAAATAATTTCATTAGTTTACAATCTAATTATGTTATAAATATTATTTATTTTTATGTATATTTGTATTTATAAATGTATACCTTAGATATAAGATAATTTAAAAATAAAAATAGAATGCATAATATCTAATAATTATTGAAGGAAGGCTTTCACATTACATGTAAGTAAAATAGTATTGAAGACTTTATAAGCTTTTTGTTACAAGTTATGAGGAGCTTCTTGTGTTTTTTTTGACAGCTTAAAGAATGATTTATAGGCCAAGGCCATTCTTTAAGGTATGTTGCTTGTGTTCCCTTGCATTGTTTTGTTTAGTGTTTTTTTTTTCCAATTTACTAATTTTGATTTTAATAATGATAAATTATTCGTTAATGAATTAACAACCAATTTATAAAATAGTAAACCATAATAAATAATCATTATCAAACTAGCATGGGATATTAGCATTGTTCATAAAACATAAATTATCATTCTAAACACAACATGAACTCACTTAATGAATGCAATTCATGACATAATTTATTTGTACAATTATTAAATACACCAATTCATAAAAATAATAAATAAATCTTAAATAATCATTGTCGAACTAACATTGACATGTAAAATCACAATGAATGCAATTCATGGCACAATTTTGTTTGCACAATTGTTAAATACATATTTTTAAAGTTGACATGTAAACATGATAACTAAAATAAGTTGATTAAGATATTCTTAAAAACTAATTTTTTTGACCATCATTATAACATAACAATAGCCTTAATAAGTTCAAAATAAAATACGAAAAACTAGCACTTAAATGTAATGTAAAATTAATACATTCATTAATGTAAATAATTAAATAACAAAATAAATTTTTGGGTTGTTTTGTGTCATGGGATGTGTTTTTTCATGTGATGTTGTGTTGTGTTGTGGTTGTCTTAGGTCTTTTAGAGAAGGCCATGTAAGCTTCCACCTTCACGTGGTTGGCCTTGTTAGTAGAGAATATGGGAACACATATTCTTGAAGCTAAGGAAGCTTGCTTATCATATTTTATGTCACTTAATAATAGCGTTTTGTAATTTTAACTATTTAATGTGAGTGAAGTTTGAAAAATTAAAAATATACATGATAAGGTGAACTTTTTTTATAATTAAATGGTTATTGAATTGAGTACTAATTAACCTTGTTTATAATATTTATATGTTATTTAGTTATATTAAATAATATTTTATAATTAAGTTGTTCATTGTGATTGGGCTATTTTATAATTTGAATTATTTTATGTGACATGCTTTTTTGCAATTCATGACATAACTTTGTTTGCACAATTGTTAAATATATATTTTCAAAGTTGATATGTAAACATGATGCAAAGGACCAATTTTTTTTTTGACACAAAAGTAAATGGATAAAGATATGCTTGAAAACTATTTTTTTGGACCATCATTACCACATAACAAATAGCTTTAAAATAAAATATGAAAAGATAACACTTACATGTAATGTAAAATAAATGCATTCACAATTATTAAAATCATAATTTATGCTTCTAAACACAATATGAACTCACTTACTAAATGTTATTCATGACATAATTTGCTTGCACAATTATTAAATAGACCAATTCATAAAATAATAAATAAATCTTAAATAATCATTGTCAAACTAACATTGACATGTAAAATTATAATGAATGCAATTCATGGCACAATTTTATTTGCACAATTAGTAAATACATATTTTTAAAGGTCCTTTGTAAACATGATAACTAAAATAAGTTGATACAAATATTCTTAAAAACTAATTTTTCGACCATCATTACACCATAACATTAGCCAAGTAATAAGTTCAGAATAAAATGTGAAGAACTAGCACTTACATGTAATGTAAAATTAATACATTCACTAATGTAAATAATTAAATAATTAAATAAATTTTTGGGTTGTTTTGTGTCATGGGATGTGTTTTCTTCATGTAATGTTGTGTTGTGTTGTGGTTGTCTTAGGTCTCTTAGGAAAGGTCATATGCGCTTCCACCTTCACATGGTCGGCCTTGTTAGTAGAGAATATGAGAACACATATTCTTGAAGCTAAAGGAAGCTTTCTTATCATGGTTTGTGTCATTTAATAATAATGTTTTGTAATTTAAACTATTTAATGTGAGTGAAGTTTGAAAAATTAAAAAATGTGATCACAATGGTGAACTTTTTTATAACTAAATAGTTGCTAATTTGAATACTAATTATCCTTGTTTAAAATGTTTTTTTAGATTACGGTAAAAGAAGGTTTTGAAGGGGCCCCGAAACCCTTTGATAGCAAGAGAAAAGATAAAGCAATAATAACCACCAGGAAAAATAGTCCTGAAACCTACTAAAAAATAGCATCAAAATCAGGTTTTATAGGGACCTAAAACCACAAACATAGTCCAATAAAAGTACCCAGCTTATACAAGGACCTGGAACCTCAAATATAGTTTAGACCGAAAACTAGTAAACAAGACCAAAAATAAGAACCATTTACTACAACTAGCAAATAGGACTAGAACAAGAACAAGACCCAATGTTGTTATTGTAGCTCCATAATCATCTTGATACCCTCCTTACAAATTGTAGTAGTATCCTAGATGGAGTTAGCAGCTGAAGTAGCAGCAGCTTTCAAGGCTATCTTCCTCGAGCTCTACCTGGTTCTCTGGCTTGGACCCTCAGAAGATATAATTTCTTCATTAATTATTTTGCTAAGGCTTGCAGCAGCAACACAGATACTAGATGTAACCTGTTCCATCTTTGTTCCACTTTCCTTGATAAGCATTCTGAGATTTTTCTCATAGTCTTTAAGTTTATTTGGGATATCTCCCATTTGCACCTCCAATTGGCTGATTTTGGCATGGTCAATATCCTGGTTGTGTTGTAGAGTTTCCACTTTCTTCTTCAGCCCCATCAATTCATTATAAATCCATGAATCAACTTGTAGAATGGAGTTAGATTTGAGCTTGGCAGAATGTAGGAAGGAAAGCTTGGTTTCCCTCTATGGAGAGTCACTGGTGTCTTCTGCAATCTCTTGAGGAGGGGAACCAAACTTGTCAATATGTTCCTCCCTTTCCATCTGTTCCTCCTCCCTAGTATCAACAGGGTCCTCATTCTAAATAAGGTCCTCCTTATCTTGTCCCCCAATCTCTGTAGCAGGTGAAGTAGGCTTAACCATATGATCCTCCTCTCTCATATCAACAGGATTCTCAACTAATTTTTCTTTTTCTTTATCACCTTCACCAGAAATAGTCTGATTGCCCTCATTATAAGAGTTACTTTGTTCTAAGTTTCCTTCACTTATGTCTTCCTCATTCCCTTTCTCATTTTTTCCTTTGGTCTTTGGATACCCTTCCAATTGGAACTTAAATCCCCAACATCTGTACCTTCCTCTTCCTCATGGATATCATTCTCAGATCTTTTAGTATTCTCAGACTCAGAATCCTCTTCCACAATTTTTTTTTGAGAATTAGAGGGTTTAAGTTTAAGAACCTTCTCTTTTCCTTTTACATTTTCCTCCTTCTTACTCTTTTTAGAGTGAGAACCCTTATGTTTGTCAATAGGAGTGTAGGCTATGGATTTATTTTTACAGTAACCCTCTATGAGAAGTATTAGACCTTCGTGCAAAATAGGATGAGACTCCTTCTTCCTATGAGCATGCAAACTTTGAAGCAAAGAAAACCACAAATAGAAAGGGAAAGAAAGTCTATCCTTATGCCTAAAATGGTTGAGAAAAACAAAATGAAATTTATGGACTCTTTTATTTCTACCATCAAGAATGAAATACTCACGCATATAGTAGAGCACATCCCACCAAATTTCTTTTATCTGTTCCACATCAAAGAAATCTCCATTCTTTTCCAGTTGTTTCTCCTCAGCATCCGTCTTCAAAAAAAAATTGTAGGAAGCATTAGAGATACTGGTTTGTTTGGTGAACTTAATACCAACTGTGGGGAGCCCCATGATCTCAGCTATGAAGTCCTCCGTTAATTTCATAGTGACTCCATGAAGAGTGACCCTGTCATCAAACCAATCTTTAAAAAAGGCAGTTGTGACATGAGGTTTAAAACCATGCAGTCGCTCCAAGTAATTAATCACCTTCCCTTTCTATAAAATCTTCCAAACATCCTTCCAAGCCTTCCAATCATCACACTTTTTAGGTTCTTGCTTCTTCGGTTCACCCACCATTTGTAGAGAATAGAAAGAGCCTAAAACCAGAAACAACCAAACGCAGAGAGAAAATAGGTTAAAATGAAACCAGGTTTTCATCACTTCAAATGGAGCTCACTTTTTTGATGATACGTGCAAAAGCCACATCCTTGTTTAAAAATTTTCATATGTTATTTAGTTATATTAAATAATTTATAATTTGAGTTATTTTATGTGACATGGTGAGATTTTTATTTATGAATGCAATTCATGACATAACTTTATTTTGCACAATTATCAAATAAATGTTTTGAAAGTTGATATGTAAACATGATGCAAATGACCAATTTGTTTTTTGATGCAATAAAGTAAATGGATAAAAATATGCTTAAAAACTATTGTTTTGGACCATCATTGCAACATAACAATAGGTTTAATAGCTTTAAAATATAATGTGAAAAGATAGCACTTACATGTAATGTAAAATAAATACATTCTTTCTTGGATTGTTTTGTGTTATGGGTTGTGTTTTTTTTTCATGTGATGTTTTGGTTGTCTTAGGTCTCTTAGAAAAGGCCATATAAGCTTCCACTTTCACGTGATTGTCCTTGTTAATAGAGGATATGAGAACACATATTCTTAAAGCTAAGAAAAGCTTGCCTATAATGTTAAGTGTCATTTAACTATTTTATAATTTAAACTATTTAATGAGTGAATTTTGAAAAATAAAAAAATATGATTGCAAAGACAAATTGTTTAATAAAAATTAACCTTATTTCTAATGTTTTAACTTTTATTTAACAATATTAAATAATATTTTATAATCTAAGTTGTTTATTGTGGTTGGGCTATTTTATAATTTGAGCTATTTCATGTGACATGAAGATATTTTAAAATTTTCAATTAAAGATTTAAAATGTGAAATTTTAAATAATTAAATTATTTAATGTGATAGTGAAATTTAACAAAAGCTTGCTTATAATGTTTTGTGACTTTTAATCATAAATAATAGTTTTAATAATTTAAGCTATTTAATGAGAGTATTTTATCATTTGAGTAATGTGACATGGTGTGATTTTAAAAGAAAAATTATTGATTGCAAAAATAATATTTTTTTGGCGAAACATTATATTATATTAATAATTAATTAATAGGAGTATAAATTGAACATGATTGCAAAATAATTAAATTATTTAATACGAGTATAAATTTTTGACTAGCAATTAGGAGAGTTTAGAGCTATGAGTTGAGACATCATTTAAGTTGATGTACTTTGTTTAATGTTGTGTTGTTTAATTATAAATAATGTTTTATAATATAAGCTATATGAAAAAAGTTGATTAAAAAGATGATTCTTTTATAGTTAAAATGTTACTAGTTAAGCTTGTTTATAACATTTTATATGTTGATATATTATACTATGTTAATTTATTATATAAAATAATATTTTATAATTTAAATTATTTAATGTGACATGGTGCCATTTTAAGGTGGCTACTTTCTAATTTGAGCTATTTCTTTCATGTGACATGGTGATATTTGAAAAATTAAATTAAATGACTATAAAGGTGATAATTTAAGCAATTAAATTATTTAACGCAACTAGTTTTTTGTTGTCATTTATAAGTAACATTTTATAATTTAAGTTATTAAATGTGATGTGGTGTCATTTTAACATGGATATGTTATAACTTGAGTTATTTCATGTGATATGGTATTATTTTAAAAATAAAAATAAATGATTCTAAAGGTAAAATTTTAAATAATGAACTTATTTGATGTGAAGTGAATTTTAAGTGAAGCTTGTTTGTAAAGGTTAATTTTAACATGTCTATTTTATAATTGAGCTATTTCATGTAATATGGCTGATTAGACTAAAAGTGAAGCAATTGTGCTTATCAAAATAATTGTTCTTATCAAAATAGTTGCTTCACTATCAGTTAATGAGCTTAAGGGGCTTTCTAATGAATGGTTCATAACGTACAACACTTGGTGAAGGTTTTGATGGTGACCTCCTAGGAAGTCTTGGTGCTTCACCTTTGTGAGCATCACCTAGATCCAATGAGTGCTAAGTGTTCCATTTATTCTAATGATAGATGGATTCATGTGTATCACCACTCTTGTAACATGGGTCAATGAGTTTGACTCAAAAATTACATAGTAAAATCCTAATAGCCATATTAAAGTTTGACTTCTTGTGGAGAATATCATCTAATTATAAGTTGACGAGCTTAAGGGGCTTTCTAATGAATGTTTCATAAGGCACAACACTTCATTAAGGTTTTGCAAATGGGGTTACAAGAAGAGTGGATTTAACCAAGGAGATCTAATGAGTGCTAAGTGTCTATTTAATCTCATGAGAGATGGACTCATGTGAATCACTACTCATGAAACATGGGTCAATAAGTTTGACTAAAAAATTATAGAGTTAAATCCTGATAGCAATATTAAAAAATTAGGGTTGATATAACCACTACTATCATCATTGAAGAGCCTTGACAAGCATTTAATTTTTATCCCACTTCCAAACTGAGAAAAAGGTTAGATTTACAACATATATGGTCGTTGAAACCTAGGGACATTTTATCATTGAGCAATGCGGTTAAATCATTACATTGTTTTCCTTCTTCTTCCCCATTTTGAAGTTGCTTCTTCAATTCTTGAATGGATTCTATGTTGCTCATCAATATTTTAGTTGTATTCTTCCCTTGCATGGTGAAAAAGGTTAATTTATACATAGCATAGAATTTGGAAAGCTCTTCAAATGTTGAGCCTATTACTAGCTTATGAAAAGTAGTATTAAAGAAAAATAGTTTTGTTAAAATCCAACACCCTTTGATAAAGAGAACCAAAAACATCCCTAACCATACAATTAAGTGAAGTAATTTATGCATTCTCACACTTTTCAAGTTTTTTACAACTACAATTATGAGGCAAATCTCCCCTTCTATTTTATTGTGATTGGGCTATTTTATAATTTGAGTTATTTTATGTGACATGGTGAAATTTTTATTTGTGAATTCAATTCATGATATAACTTTGTTTGGACAATTGTTAAATCCATATTTTCAAAGTTGATATGTAAACATGATGCAAAGGACAAATTTAGTTTTTGACACAATAAAGTAAATGGATAAAGATATGCTTTAAAACTATTTTTTTGGACCATCATTAGTAGCTTTAAAATATAATATGAAAAGATAGCACTTACATGTAATGCAAAACAAATACATTCATTAAGTGAGTTTGTGTTAATGTAAATAATTAAATAATCAAATAAATTCTTGGATTGTTTTGTGTCATGGGTTGTTCTTTTTTCCGTATGATGTTGTGGTTGTCTTAGGTCTCTTAGGAAAGACCATATAAGCTTCCACCTTCATGTGGTTGCCCTTGTTAGTAGAGCATATGATAACACATAATCTTAAAGCTAAGAGAACTTGCCTATAATTCTCACTGTCATTTAATAAAAATGTTTTATAATTTAAACTATTTAATAAAATTTAATGTTGTTTATAATGTTTTAAATGATATTAATTATATTAAATAATGTTTTATAATTTAAGTTGTTTATTGTTGTTGGGGTAATTTATAATTTGAGATATTTCATGTGACATGGAGATATTTTTAAAAATAAAATTTTAAATTTTAAATATGAAATTTTAAATAATTAAATGATTTAATGTGATAGTGAAATTTAAGAGAAGCTTGTTTATAATGTTTTGTGACTTTTAATTATAAATAATATTTTTATAATTTAAGCTATTTAATGAGTCATGATGACTATTTTTAAATTTGAGTAATGTGACATAGTGCGATTTTAAAAGAAAAATTAATGATTGCAAAGGTGAAATTTTAAATAATTAAATTATTTAATACGAGTATAAATTTTTTGATTAAGGGTGAGTGAGTAGCCGAGTTGGTGTGAAGGCGAGTCATGAGGCGTAGTGTTAGGCTAATGATCCTGGTGCTACGCATCAACTCCGGTTTGAGTCACACTAGGTTTACCACAAACCCTTAAGCCAATAGTGGCATGTTGTGATGGTTAAGTTGTTGCGTTGTTATCCTTGCCATCCAGGTTCAAATCTCATGGGGATGAGGTCCCCCGTTTGTGGCCTCACTGGTTCATAGCTCCAGGTCAAAGCGTTGGTGGTACCGGTGGGCGTGTCGCACCAGCGCTACCGGTCACGTTAAAAAGTTTACCAGGCGCATTTTTAAAAAAATAAAATAAAATAAAATAAATAAATTTTTTGATTGACAATTAGGAGATTTTATAGCTATTAGGAGTTGAGACATCATTGAAGTTGATGCACTTTGTTTAATGTTGTGTCATTTAATTATAAATAATGTTTTATAATTTAAGCTATTTGAAAAAAAAAATTGATTGCAAAGGTGATTTTAAATTGTTACTAGTTAAGCTTGTTTATAACGTTTTATATGATAATTAATTATATAAAATAATATTTTATAAATTAAATTCTTTAATATGACATGATGCCATTTTACAATGGCTACTTTATAATTTGAGCTATTTCACATGACATGGTGATATTTTAAGTAATTAAATTATTTAATGCAACTATTTTTTTTGTCATTTATAAATAACATTTTATAATTTAAGTAATTAAATGCGATATGGTGTCACTTTATTATGGCTGTGTTATAACTTGAGCTATTTCATGTGATATGGTATTATTTTAAAATAGAAATAAATTATTGTAAAGGTGAAATTTTATATAATTAACTTATTTGATGTGAAGTGAGTTTTAAGAAAAGCTTATTTGTAAAGGTTAATTTTAACATGGCTATTTTATGAATTGGGCTATTTCATGTAATATGGCTAATTAGACTGAAAGTGAAGCAATTGTGCTTATCAAAACAATCATGCTTACCAAAATAGTTGCTTCACTATCAGTTGATGAGCTTAAGGGGCTTTCTAAAGAATGGTTAATAAGGCACAACAATTGGTGAAGGGTTTGATGGTGACCTCCTAGGAAGTCTTGGTGCTTCACCTCTGTGATCATCACCTAGCTCCAATGAGTACTAAGTGTTCCATTTATTCTCATGAGATATGGATTTGTGTGAATCACCACTCATGAAACATGGGTCAATGAGTTTGACTCAAAAACTACATAGCAAAATCTTGATAGCAATATCACAATTTGAGTTGCTGTGGAAAATATCTCCTAATTATAAGTTGATGAGCTTAAAGGGCTTTCTAATGAATGGTTCGTAAGGCACATGAATTTGTGAAGGTTTTGCAAATAGGGTTGCAAGAAGAGTGGGTTTAACCATGGAGAAAACTTTGCAGCTAAACATCTTCAAGTTAGAGTAGTACTAAGATGGGTGACCTCCCAAGAAGTCCTAATTCTTCACCTCTATGAGCATCACCTAGATCTAATGAGTACTAAGTGTTCCATTTATTCTAATGAGAGATGTACTCATGTCAATCACTACTCAAAAACTACAAAGTTAAGTCCTAATAGCAATATCAAAAAAATCAGGGTCAGTATAGACACTGTGGTCATTATTGAAGAGCCTTGACAAACATTTGATTCTAATTCCACTTCCAAACTAACCAAAAGGTTAGTTTTCCAACATCTTTGGCCATTGAAACTTGGGAAAGTTTTATGATTGAGAAATACTATGAACTTGTTACATATTTTGCCTTCTTCTTTCCCATTTTGAAGTTTCTTCTTCAATTATTGAATAGCTTCTATGTTAGTCATCAATATTCCAAATGTATTCTTTCCTTGCATGGTGAAAAAGGTTAATTTATACTTAGCATTGAAATTGGAAATCTCTTCTGATGTTGAACCCACCACCAGCTAATGAAAAGTAGTATTGAAGAAAAATAGCTTTGTTAAAAGCCAACACCCTTTGGTAAAGAGAACCAAAAACATCCCTAACCATACAATCAAGTGAATTAATTTATGCATTCTCACAATTTTCAAGAGTTTTACAACTACAATTATGAGGCAGTTATCCCCTTCTATCCTCCAGTTGGGCCTTTTTGAGTTGTCTAAGAAAAGAAATACACACATGAACATAAATAGAGAGACCCAATTTGTTTTTGAAATCATAGAAAAATATAAATGATTGACTAACTAGATGAACATAAAAGACACAACAAATAGATGAACATAGTGTTCAAACTATATAACAAAGAAGTAGGGAAACTTTCACAAAAGTCAAGAAGAAAAGTGTGATATTCTTGAAGGGTAGAATCATTTATTATACTCTAATTCTCTTATTTTGTGAATTTTTTCCATTCAATTATTTTTTACCATTAGTCTTAGAGATATTTGGAGTTGATCTCCTAAAATAGTTAAATATTTAACCAAATGAAAAAAACATTAGATTTCTTGGGAGGAATAACACTCATTTATTATGTAGAAAAAAACCTTGGCGCTTGAGAAAATATTGGCTTCTACTCAAGAAGAATACATAGCCTTCCAATTCTTACCTGAATGATATTGCTTATATGAAAGTCAACCCTATAGGTAAGGTTAATACCACTAGTGGAATATCATCTCTATCTAAAAACGCTTACTTCTATTGCTTTCCCTACAAACCTAATCATGACCCTCCATCTTCCCCTACTAATACAATACCTACTAAGTCCCCACCTTGAGCCCCCATTATTATAGAGTTGGATAATCTTCATCAAGTCATCAAAGATGATGTCTTCTCCAAAGGTATTTTGAATATTTTTTTTGTATTTGATTATGTTATTATTATTTTCATCAACATTTTGGATCACACTCTATGATCCATTCTTAATATGAAGAGAGAAAGCATAAGGAGAAAATGAAAATAATAAAAACATAATTGATTGCAGAAACAAAATTCAAAATACTCTTATGGATTATTGATATCTACTTACTATCATTCTCCAAAGGTGTTCCTCTCTCCTTTCATTTCCTCCTAGAATTAGCTGTTACCCAAGACTCTAGGCCTCAAACTAGTCTACCCAAGCATAGAATATAGAATGCTCAATAAATTGTTATGGATAAGATTACAAACATATATAATAGTAGGAAATGGATCAAATCTTGAACCCATCAATCCCCCTAGCTTAATTGAGCAATTATATGATGCCCTCAAGACCATGGATTCTGTTTGACACTAATAATAGTGGTGTGTAATTTTTTGGCCTAATGACACATCCTCCTTCCTAGGGTGTGGGATAGATTTAGAAGCTTAGAATAATTCTTAGTAACTTCTTCCTCTATGTAAACCTCAAAAGCTTAAAATCACTAGTACATTTTGACTCTTTTTTTTTTATGTGAATTGGTCAAATTTTTTACTCATATTGGTCAAATTTTCAACAAACTATTTTGTCGCTATTTTTGTCATAAAAAATTAACCAATTTTTTCTTTTGTCAAAATTTTGACCAAATTGTTAATGATTGCTATATGTTACAGTGATAAGCCTCCTTTTCGCTCATCAAAAGCACTCATCACCACGACTTATAGTGATATCTCCTCCTTTTCAATATAACTTATGGCTATATTCTATAGTGATAAGCCTCCTTTATCGATTGCCAAAAACACTTATCACCATGACTTATAGCAATATTTTTTCTTTTGTCAAAATTTTGACCAAATTACCAATGATCGCTATATGTTATAGTGATAAGCCTCATTTTCACTCACTACAAACCCTCATCACCATGACTTATAGAAATACCTCCTCCTCTTCGATAGAAGAGTTCACTATATTCTATAGCGATATCTTCTCCTTTTCAATCAATGAGTTCGCTATATTCTCTAGCAATAAGCCTCCTTTTTTATCATCGAAAATACTCATCACCATGACTTATAGTGATATATCCTCCTTTTTGATAGAAGAATTTTCTATATTCCATAGCAATAAGCTTCCTTGATTGATCACCAAAAATACTCATTGCCATGACTTATAGCAATATCTCCTCCTTTTAGTTTTCTATATTCTATAGTGATATCTCCTCCTTTTTTATCACTAAAAGCACTCATAACTGTGTCTTCACAGGGTTAAATGACAAGTTAAAGCTTTAACTTTCAAGGTTGTGATCAAGGTAATAGTTAACTTCAAATGGTTATTGCAACATTGTGGGTGGAAAAGTAGTTAAGATAATTATAGTTGCAAAGAAGTGACAAAGAGCCAGGACAACTAAGGTTTAAGCCATCACAGCTTCGCAAGAGATTAATTTTGACTTAAGGTCAAGGAAAAAAAGTGGTGAAAGCTTATAATCACAACTTCATGTGGTTAAGCAATGAGTTAAAATTTGGACTTACAAAGCCACGAAGAGAATCTAATAGTTAAAGGAAATAGCTATCATATCAACACAAGGTGTAAAATATTATATATCTAGAATTTGTGAAGAGGTGACTAGGTCAGGGTTTGAGTCATCGCAGCATCACAAAAGATGAAGATGTTAATAACTCCTTAACTGTAGAGAAGTTGTGAAAGGTCAATCTAAAAGGTTTTGCTACTTTACAGGTGAAAGTGATAGTAAAGAATGCGGACAATGATGTTGCGATGAGTGGTTTTAGACCTTCGCAAGTGCTAGGATGTGGTTAGTTCCTAAGGTAGCAATGTTGTGAAATGGTTAATGGTAATATCATCACTACTTTGCTATAGTCAGTAAAGTGTAAAAAAAAATAGTTGAAATGAAGCGATTAAAGCTTGAATGAAGAGATTGGAGTCTTATGGGTCAACATGGTCAACAAAGAAATAAAGATGCGAAGTGGTGATTGGTATGAGTCGTGACATTGCAAGCTTGGCTTAGCAGTTAGAAAAAAGGGTACTATAGCTATGAAACATTGAAGCTAGCTTATTTCACATGGTCGCAACTAGAAGTAAATAAGAATGATAAACCACTCCAAACTAGAGATAGAAAAAATCACCACTTTGCAACCTTTAGTTTTAAAGTGTAAAAAAAAATTAAAATAGACATGTCTGAGCTAGAAAAAGAGATGTCAATGGATTTTGTTTTTGCAATATCTTTGCATAGCAATAAATGGGATTGCTATATGTCATAGCAATATACTTTCCTCATAGCTCATTGCTATGTTGAGATTAGGCCTTCTCTGTATAGCAATATAAGAGTTCTCTATATTCTATAGTGATATCTCCTCCTTTTTTATCACTAAAAATACTCATCACCATGACTTATAGTGATACAACATCTCTATCACTCATCATTGTAATGATTATATTTTTTTTCCATTTGCCAATGATTTCTATATGTTATAGCAATAAGCCTCCTTTATTGCTCAACGCTATATTGTTTTTGCAATTTTTTCACATGGTGATAAAAGGGATCACTATATGTTATAGTGATATACTTTCCTCGTCACTCATTGCTATGTCAAGATTAGGCCTTCTCTGTATAGTGATAGAAGAGTTCACTATATTCTATAGCAATATCTTATCCAAAATCTCTTTTGACCATACTATGATCTTTATAGTGTATCCCGACTCATGAAGCCTAATCAATGTAACTATAGCAGTATATGAAACATTGGACAAAGAAACAAAATTTTTATCAATTGAGGTTTATAACATGCCTGTGCAAAATAAATCTCATTAACCATTAAACAAAATGTTGAATGATAGATTCCAATGCTTATTTGATGGTTTGAATGAGGCAAGGTGTCGAAGAAATATAAAGAGAAGTCAATGTACGGTTTGGATGAAATTATTATGCATATAAATGTATTAGATTAGATAATGAAAATATGGATGAAATGGTAATGCAATTTTGATAATAATCATAATGACCAAAAATGCTCATCAAGATACTAATCCTAACCTAACTTCCCAATAACAATATCAAAGACTATCAAATCATCTACAACCATCCCACCTACAACTAGTCAAAAGTGAGTTAGCATCTATGCTATGGAAGATTTTTGTGGGTTGCATCAAATATCTAATATATAAAGTGATATGTAAATTTTTATGTTTCAATTTGATTTTGTAAGTTTTTTTAGCATCAATTTTTCAGATTGCACTTCATGTTCCATCATCAAGATGAGAGAATGCATTGAAAAGTGAAATATACAAACAAAGCCCAACCAAAGGGAAATAAAAAGAAAAAGTGGATTGGTTTGTGTTGGAGTTGATGAAATCCAACTCCGAAGACACCCAAGATCACCTGCATGTGAAAAACCTGTCAAAGGGAAGCCAAGGAAGGAAGAGTGTGGAGCAAGGGAAAAACCCTAAATGGACATGAGAGAGAAAATATTGCAAACACAAGAAAAAAATTATTTACAATAGAATGCAATGTTGTGAAAATACAAAGAGGGAGCCTGAATATAAAGAGCTCCAGGAATCTCTTAGAACAAGCTAGAAGATGCTAGGAGATAAGTGTGACAACTAAGCATACATCCACATAAGGTGGAAAGTCCTCGAACAATGTGAGAGGATAAGTATGACTTAGGAGATAACAAACTCTCATATTTTCAACAACTTATAACTAATTCCTAGACTAAAACTAATAAATAAAATAAATTTACCTAAGTAAGCTTAAGTAAATAGAATAAATAATTAATAATTGATTATTTACTCTAACACCCCCCCTTAAGTGCAACTTAGGGAAATGTCTTAAGCTCACAAAACTAAAAAATGTAAAAAGTAGAATGGGTCCCAACAATGAGGCCATGTTAGGTACCCATGTACAAATGCAACAAAATGCAACCTTTGAAAATGGGGAAAGAGAGAAAACCACATGGGAAAAACCCTCCCCCAAAAAGAGGTAAAAACCTAGTGAAGAACAGAAGAAGCCTCCAACTAGGGGAATGTCCCCTAAAATAGGAACAAGGAGTGATCATGAGGAAGCATCATTGAAGCATGAAGAAGCTGAAAATCTTCCATCAGAAAGAAAACTACAACTATTGATCTAAAGAACCACCAAGGAAGAAGATGGCACGAACTGAGCGTGTCTATATGGTAGATGATCCATCTCACCGAAATGCATAGGTAGCTAGCCACTGCAATCGCCTTGTATATAGCATCAACCATTGAATAAATAGCTCACACTATCAAACTATTGAACCATCAAACCATAGATGCATTAGAACAATAGAATAAACCCCCTTAATGCAGACAGGGTGAGATGATAGGCAATTGAGAAGGTGGGCCAAAGTCTCCTGCAAATGAACCAAGAACAATGAGAGAGGGAAAGAGGTACAAACACCCATAAAGACATGGTCACACTAACACTGCATGGGGCTAATTTCATGGAAGGGACACTCACTTGACAAAGGGAGAAGGCCTAAAATAGCAGAAAAATATCCCCCCCATGGTGCTTTATAAAAATAGTGTAGGTACAACTGACTCAAAAATAACGTTCATAATCCGAAATACAAAAGTGGCACTTTATCTCAGTGTGATACATAAAAGTGCTTCAAAATGATAGCTACAATGATCAAAACTAAAAACAAGCTGTAACAAAACATAGTACAACCCAAAACAAAAGAGACCATGCCAGAAAAATGATCCTCGGGCTTAAAACACTCAAGATATCCACCATATAGCAAAAATGCTAAAAATATGATAGAAAGAGCATGGGCCAAAATCTAAGGAAAAGGACCACATTTTTGAAAAGATGACAAAACTAGCTTTCCAAAAATATAAAGTTTTCAAAAAACTAACATGGGATGCAAAAGATATGCATGCTAGAGTCAAAAACACAACTTCAGAATTGAACTAAAAAAAGGGCAAAAAAGTACATCAAAACCTAAAAATACCTACACCAATGTCTTTGTCTCAGAACCAGCTTTTCGGTGCTTCTTTCAGATTGGGAAAATACCTCCATATGCTCAAGTTACGGCCAAAAAATTGAAGGTAGGTCAAAAAGGACTTAGGAGATGTGCAAGCAAGGGATGATGCAGTGCTGATGTCAGCATTTCATGGAAAAAAATTGACAGCCAGTGGCCCGTCACAACAAAAAAATAGGTCCACATGGCATGCCATGTGGTAGGGTCGACGTGGCACCCTGGCCACATGTCACCACTCATGTTGTGCCAAGTGTGCTGCAAAATTTGCATGCTGGCACTGAGCTGTCAGCAGGAAACACATGTCACTACAGAAGGATGACTGTGCAAAATGTGTACATGTGGTGCTGATTGTGCAAAATATTCCAATGAAGCACTAACAAAGTAGACAACTAGGCATGAGCGACAAATTGGGCTGAAAATAGCTAGCAGAGTGGCAAGATCGGGCTCTGCAAAGGAGGTCGGGTGGAGCAGACTATTTAGCGGAGTGGCAAAACCTGTGAGGAAGGTGGCACCAAAGCTGAAGAAGCTAGCAGAGCTGAGATCGGCGAGAGCACTGCTAGAGACAAAAATCCCTTGGTGGAGTAGATCGGGAAGAGCCGCCTGGGGAGCCACACATGGGTGGCCCCACGATGGCCACTAGGCAGTGCCGTGGTGGTGCACCCATAAAATTTATTTTCTTTATTTTTTGGATGCCAAAATCATTTGTACGATCATACGACAGGGCCTGCGAACAAAAAGATTTTGTCTCCTAGAGCTCTATCTCCAAAACTAAATTTTTTTATATGAATCCTAACTAAAAATGGCCTTCCGAATCCAATAGTGGCATCCGTTTGGGCTGAAAGTGCTCTAAAAATTTATTGTCCCCCTTATTTGAAGAAAAAATGCACAAACAAACTAGGGTTTGTGACTCCAAATCACGGCTTCAAAAATTCTTCAACAAAGCAGCAGCAGGAATGCTCTGATACCATGTTGGAGTTGATGAAATCTAACTTTGAAGATGACCAAGATCACCTGCATGCAAAAAACCTGTCAAAGGGAAGCCAAGGAAGGAAGAGCGTGGAGCAAGGGAAAAACCCTAAACAGACATGAGAGAGAAAATATTGCAAACACAAGAAAAAATGTATTTACAATAGAATGCAATGTTGTGAAAATATAAAGAGGGAGCTCAAATATAAAGAGCTCTAGGAATCTCCTAGAACAAGCTAGAAGATGCTAAGAGATAAGTGTGACAACTAAGCATACATCCACATAAGGTGGAAAGTCCTTGAACAATGTGAGAGGATAAGTATGACTTAGGAGAGAAAAAACTCCTGTATTGTCAACAACTTATAACTAACTCCTAGACTACAACTAATAAATGAAATGCATTTACCTAAGTAAGATTAAGTAAATAGAATAAATAATTAATAATTAATTATTTACTCTAATAGTTTGCATATTTCAAATTTTCATTCTTACTTTCTCTTATCTTGATGATGGATTGCAGATTACTTCATACTTTCCCTATTACCTATACTATACTTGTATGGTTTCCAACATCTGAGCTTCTATACACAAAACCATCAACACTATGATGAGAAGTAAAATCAGGTGGAACTTATTTTTCTTCCAATGTTCTGCTTATCCTTTTCTTGAAACCTTCATACTCATTCTACAAAATATCATTTAACAATGCTAAGGAGGCATGGTGATTTAATAACATAGCAACTATTGATTTCTTTATTTTAATCACATCATTATCAACTTCATATCTTTCCATTCTTGGACAAAATCAAGATCAGATGACTCATTTTCTTTGGAGAAATACATAAAGGGTGCCATGTTCTTTATTTTGAACTTTTTGTAGAACAGTACCCATTTTTTAGTAAAGCTCAAAGTTTCTACAAGAGAGTAGAAAGTGATGGGAGATGCACCATCATCTAAGATAGGGTTATGGTTCTCCCATATAAATTTAATTGCAAGACCAAAAATGAGGCATGTGGTAAAGTTGTTGAAGCTGGAAGACCTACAATGAATGAAATTGATTAATTAATGAAGGTATGTTAGTTTGAGCTTCACTTGGTTTCGAGAATACTTTAATATTTTCTACTTAACAAGGCCAACCACATGAAGGTGGAAGCTCATATAGCTTCATCCCCCTCCCCCCAACATCAATCTAAATTTCCCATTAACATCTAATTACATACTTCATTCATTCATTCATTCATTTATGAACTATAACATTCAATCAATACAATCACATAACATTCATTAATACACAATGCTAATCAAGACTTCATTAACACATAACAATATAAATTAACCTAACATAAAAATCAATATTAATACACAAAATTCATAGATAATGACTTAAAACAACATTTTTTCATTTTTCAACAGAGTTTATCAAAGAGCATTTTTAAAAAATCATTTCTTCTTTTTGTTTTTCTTAGCTTTTTTAAGGAAAAGTTTGATAGGAGAATCAATATATTCCTCATTCTCCTCTCTTATGGCACATGTAATGTCAAATTATGATGCCTCCTCCCGTTTTGAGGAGCATGAGGTTGCTGCACTAATGGGGGCTCTGTTGCAATAACAAATAAATGGGTTAAATTAGCATATTCTTTTTATTTATTTTTACTGTTATAAGTATTTCATTAACCAATAGAACATAACATGCATTTTTCTTACCTAACAATGCCACATCATGTACAATAACATTTTGATCCGCCACCACGTCAACATGATGAACACTTCGAACATGCTCCACTTGTTCACCATGATGTTCAACATGCTCTAAAATATTCAAAAAAAAGGTTACACTTCAAATTATAATTGAAGATGTTAAATTCTATTCATAATTAATTTCCAATCAAAAATTAATACCTCCACCACTATAATGCACATCATGGCCTTCATCATGCATAGGTTCTGTCATAGGATTTGAAGGCTATAATGAAATGTTATGCGCATTTTTATGTATTCAATTTATGTTGGAAACTAACACCAAAAAAGAAATTTCTCAACTATTCAATTTGATTTACTTTCCATTTGACCAATTTACTAGTGTCTCATAATTTGGTGCACCATATTCTTGGGTATGGCTTCTAGATTCTTGGCATAGGTGTGCAACCACGACTTTACAGCCTTTCTTCAAGGTAATTTTTTTATCTTCATCTGTGGGATCTACATTGAATTCTATGCCCTGTATTTTTTCTTAAAATAGTCAATTTTGCATGTATGATTTGATTAAAAAAAACTATTTGCAACATTATATAAAAAAATTTATATGATATTCTATTTTTTCTACTTACAAGTCAAGAGTGAAGATTCATATAGCCACCAGAGCCAAGTTTGTGTTGGCCAATATTTTGTAGTCTCGCTTCTATAGCTTTTTATGTGTCCTGCAGTCTATGAAAATTTTGAAAAATATTAGATTATATATTTACAAAGATCACTAATTAGTGCATGATTAAATTCTACTTAATATTATCATGACATACCTTCTTTTGTCCTTTTTTGGTTCAATTCCTTTACCATGTAGCCTTTTCTCTTTTGCAACTTCTATTATTTCATTCCACTCCATTGGTGGAATCATAGGAGGATTCTCATACTTCGGGTTATCCTTTATATCCCTTCTATATTGGTACCTCATAGTCTTTATATGTTTGGATTCTCTTTTGAGAAGCATGACACTATTAAAAATGTTTTTTTCCAAAGAATTCCCCAAAAGATTTAATGACCTTAAAAAAAAATTGTTTGATCAATAACTTTAATATAGTCCAATAAATAGAATAAAAGAAAAATATTGTAGTAATGATATGAAACTACATACCTTTTATGTATGGTGGGTCCAAATAGCGTCAATGTCATTTCAAAAAGATGATCATATAAAACATCATTTCCTACAAAAAAAAATCATGGGATTATCAATCCAAAATGAGTTATGTATAAGTAAACTACAATTACACTATAAATAATAACAATGTTAAAGCACCTAGAAGTTTTTTTAATTTTAATTGAAACATAGTTTTGTTGTTTAGTAACAATGCCCCCACAAATGAACTAGTACTAGTCACACGTGTTGCTCTAGGAAATGGTTCAACTTCACTAGTAGTGGTCTCTGTTGTTCTATCAACTGTAGGTGTATCTATTAGTGGACAAAATAGGTCCATGAGTATAAAATCCACCCAACAAAAAAAAAAATTCATGATTAGCACATAACAAAATATAGCAAAACAAGGTTTCACCAGTTGTACTTGGTATAGTCGAAGATGTATGCGAGCTCCTTGTTGTCAACAATGCAATTGACAATATTGGAGTGATGACCAAAGGAGACATCCACACTTCATAATGAGCTAAATAATACATTTTTAGCAAAGATGTTTGCAATGGATAAATATTAAATGGGATACTAGCTAGAAGCATCCAAAAGGTTTAATGAATGGTTAAAGGTTTAAGGATTATTTACATGAAGCTTGTGTACTACAACTCTCACCATATTGACTACGTGGTCTCATAGGTGTTACAAAATCTTGTAAGAAGAAAAAATAATATTTTAGATCATGATCCACAAGATATTATAAAATATAAACATCTATTGAAATTTTATTATTGCTTAAGATTAATTACTACTTACCTTCAAAGAATTGACTCTAAGTATCAAATTTTCTTTCAGTGCCTCTATCTCCTTGGTTGTGTTTTAGTCAAGGAAAAGGTTAAGAATTTCATCACTATATTTATTTATAAGCTTATGAGCCATGAGGCTGGGGTCAGCACTACACACAATGTCATCTACAAATACCGCCTGAGTTTCAAATTGCATTTGATCTAATGTCATTTTCACTTTTCCTTATCAATAAGTATCAAGTTGTGATATCAATATTAGTAAAATTCCATTAAAATAACTCTAAATCCATAAAGAAAAGAACATAATAATATGATAATTGTTTCTATATAATTTTTACAATTACACTAATTAAGGTTTACCGATGCTAAGGAAAGTGTGTGAGGTACATCCCCACCTATGCCTTGTGGTGTATCCATGTCACCCTATGAAAAAGATTATTAATTCTTAGTAATCAGGAAAAAAATGAAAGTAATAGACTTACCTAAAAAAATTATAAAAATATACAAGTAAAAGAAATTTCTATAAATAAATCACCCCATCATACTTGACATTGATCATACATTGACATACATTTCATTGATCTTGTCATTGATCATCGTCTTCATCTATTTCATCATCATCGTCACCATTAACATACTTGTCACTTTGATCATTGTCATCACCACCACCACCTTCATCACCATCATCATCATCATCTTCATGACCATTATCATGACCATCATCATCATGACCATCATTGCCTTGATCATCATAGTCTTCATCACCATGATCATCATCATCATCATCATCATCATCATCATCACCACCACCATCATCATTAGCATCACCATAATCAACATCATCTTCTTCTTCCTCATCATTGTGTAATAGTTGTTTATGATCATCATTTACTTCATCTTCTGATTCTTTAGTATCTTCTTCTTCCATCACATTATACTTTACCAGCCTTCCTCTTGGATCATGTCTAACAAAAAATGACCAACTCAATTTATGTGGAACGCCAAAGTAAAACACTTGCTTACATTAGTTTGGAAGAACATAAGGCTAATCTCTTACTATCTCAAATGACCTTGTATTAACCATTGTAAATCCACTATCATGTTCAATAATGGTCCTATCAAAATCATTTCAATTTAGTCATAGCCTATACCATTTGATGACAAATAGAACTAATTTGAATGAATTAAAGTCACACTCAAGTATATCATCCAAAATGCCATAGTATCAATTTTTAGATTGTTGAGGATGTGTGTCATTTCTGGATGAAATATTGGTGACCTCAAAGGCTACACTTATCCTAGAATCACAAGTTTTCTTTGCTTCGTCTAAATTTTTTATGCAAAATTTACGGCCATGGTAGAACATTGTTATGTGGTGTTTGATCTGCAATTATTGAAGCATGTGAAGATTATTTACATCGATCCATGAGTCGATATTAAACTTATGGGTCATTATTAGTAATCTTATACCTACATTTTCTATCTATTAAGCCATATGCTAGATCAAGTACCATTGGTGTAACATTGAGATTTCTATTACGATAAGCTTCTTTAACCAATGATGCAACACTATCTCATGTTAATGATCGAGCATTTTCTTGAGACTGTTGAATCCATACCATCATCCAATCAAGATTGTTTGCAATATACAAATGTAGTACATCCCACTCATGACCAACTATAAAGAAAACAACTAGACCATTTAGAAACAACTTATATTGATGATGGATAAGAATTAATTGACTAAAATAACATTTTATAATTACCTCTCACTTTTCACAATCTACCTTTCTCCATAAAGTACTCCCCTTCGAATCTATGGAGTTGGGATCCCAAATGCGGTCTACATGGATCTTTGATGCAAACTTGAGAAGATATTCACTAATGTACACCATGGTCAGGTATACCATATATCCTTCTACCATAAAACCCTTAGGATGTGCTCTTTATCAAACCAAACCCTTCATAAATTTCAAGTGCCTCTCAACCATCCACATTGACCTAGTTTGTATAGGTCCACACAATTCAATCTCCTCAACTTGATGTATGAGGTAGTGTTCTTGAGAATTGAAAAAATTAAAGGTAGACACTTTTGCATTTCACACATAAGTTGTGGAATTTTCTCTTCCAATATTTTAAATATTTTTTATCAACTTTAGATGATAATTACCTAAAAGAGATTCAACATGCAAGAACATATAAATGAGATTTTAGATAAAAATATACAATAAATTACAATAAAAAGTAAAGCAAGTCATAAATGTAATATATGTACAACAAATCTATGAAATAACACTTCTAACCTCATGTATTTTCCAAGATCATATATAACTTGTTTAATACTATTGTGAAAGTGGTGGGAGGGATAGAGGTAGGTTGTACTACAATCATTAAAAAATAATCTTTTCAATATATTATGATATAATAAAATAGGTAGTACATGCAATTTTACAAATATATTGTAAATAGATAACATGACTTACATTGACAAAGGTATGCCAATCATGTTTTTTCAACTTTGGCCCAAAATCACCTTTCTTTGATACAAGACCGCTTATATTTGCAGCAAATCCTGTGGAAATTTTTTTTTATGACTTCTTTCAATGTATCACTTTGCTACTCCATTAATAACCAAGGAAGGGCACTCATATTTATGTAGTCTCCATTTCTATTTGATTCAATGAAAATTTTCAGGGCATGATTGGATTCATGAATGTTATTACAATTTTTGGCAATTTTTTCTCCATCACGCATTCTATCCAATATTTTTCATAGTGTCTCTATTACATTCTTTCCAATATGCATAGCATCAAACAAATGTATGATTGATAGATTCTTGTAATATGGAAAACTACTAAATTGAGTAGGATAACTTTTTATTCTTCTAGGAAGTTGGTCATTGATGGCTTGATAACCTTCATGAGCATCAATTACATCATTACTAAATAAAAGACAATATCATTATAAATTTCAAAGTCATTCTTTGTGGCCTTGATGTTGTCTCTTTTTTCCCATTAAAAATATGTTTTTCAATAATTTGATACTATGAGCACTAATTATGATCTATTAATCAACCACACTTCAACATGATCAGAATGAACATGGGGTTGTTCATTAGAAATAATTCAACAAGTTCATTTGTTGCCTCCTAACTAGATTGATTTTGCTATTCACTCTCAGATCAAGAAGCTAGCAACCAGACATCTAGAATGAAGGATTTTATCTATATGATATGCAAGATTAGTCTAAATGTATGCAAGCTTAAATGTAAGAATAAAAAGTGTAGTGCCTACCCCTAGTTTGCATTTTTGTTAACATTGTCAAACTCTTTTAGGCCAGTTTTACGCTTATGATTAGTAGCATTACTTTGAGTTTATCTGTTATTGTTTCACATTCAGTTTATTATATGATGAGATTACTTGGTACTCTATATTTCATGTATGTATGTTGATTATTCAGTGTTTTCAATTATTGATGATGATTAGTTAGATGGATTATTATGTGTTTTCTTATGGATACTTACCCCATACTTGCATGTGTATGGTGTGTGTATTTGTTTTCTTTATGTATGGTGTTTTTGATGTGGTTAAGGAAGGGAGTCATAGTCACCTGCTAGTCAGGATCCACACGATGCACCACTTCCTGCCATTGCCTGTTTAGCTTAGAATATTGTGTTTGTACATGTGTGGATTTTATGCAGGTTGCAGGTACCAGGTATTGACTTCCCTAAATTGCCAGGATAAGTGTACTCTATCGCATTATCTTAATGGTAAGAGAGGGGAGATAAATTCTTAAGTCCAAATCTCAACCCTTTAAGCCATTTGTCCTAATTGAAAATTAAGACAAGTATCTAAGTCGAGTACCCTCTAAATGTGTCGAATGATGTTAATTCATAATTATAAACCTTTTGTCTAATTCGGTATGTGATTTTCTATGTTGGGTTTTCATATGTTGTTTTATGAGTGTTTGGTGTATTTTCTATTAATTAAGTCTAATTAAAAGATTCAATTAATGATTTAATTTAATGAAAAATTATTATGAAATTTGAATATTTAATTATATTTAATTAATTGAGAAATTAATTAAATAAAAAGAATTAAATTTGAAGATACAAGTTATAAGTATAAATTTAGAACATGATAATATTTACTTAATTTAATAATAATATATTTAGAGTTCATTTTTTTAAAATAAATGTTAAATATTATTTTTATTTAAGTTAATAAATATTTTATCAATTAAGTTTCTAAATTAAATTAAAAGTGAAAAAATATATTAAATTATAAAAAGATTATAGATTGCATGATGTGTGCATGAGTTAAAAATAAAAGAAATTAATTAAAAGAGGAGTCAAGTGGAAAAATTAAATAAAGTTATTTAATAATTCATTTCACATGCATGAAAAAGATTAGAAAATATAAATAAAGTTAATTTAGAGTTTGAGTCTTGTGAGCAAGGAGACCTCTCAGGTGAATGCACAATTAGTGCCCCGATTTGAGGAGAAAACTCCTTATTACCAATTGAAGGTTCATTTTGAGAGAGACGAATTTGGAGATGAATTTTGAAAGCAAATTTCAAAAGGAGAATTCTAAAAAAAATTTCAAAGAAGGGTTCTTGGATAGAATCTAATTCTCTCACAATCTTTGGGAGGTTGCGTATTAGCATGAGGTTCAAGTAGGGTCTTATGTTTTGATCACTAATTATTATGCAAATTTTCCTTCCCTGTCTTCTTCATGCCTGTGGAATGTGAATTCAAATTTCTCAGTGATGAATACTTAAATATTTCAATAATGTAGGTATGTTAATATCCCTGTGTGTTCGTGTAGATTCAAAATATAGTTAAGGAAACCTCGTTCTATAGATTTTGGAGTATCAAATTAATCTGAGAAAAAGGGTTTGAGATTAAAGAAAATTTAATGAGAAATTAGAAATTCAATTGATTAATTGTTTTCCTCCTATCAAATAAGGATTGCAAATATTTATAAAAGTATATATATCAAAAAAATTATATATATTTATTAAAATGTGTTGGATTGTTATTAATTTAAACAAGAGTCTTTCTTGAAAATAATATATATTATAATTGAGGGGAGGGGGGAATCAATTTTAAAAGTTATTAAAAAAAATTATTTTATATATATATTGATGCAGGAGCATCCAGAGGTATAAGGGCAATCCTGTGTCACCCAAAAAAATGTACTTAGACTTAGTTTATGTTTCATGTCTTTACATTTTTGGATACCCATTTGGGTCAAATAAAGGTTCCAACTCTCACATTTCCACTATCAGTGTGTTTAAAAATCCTAAAAAAAATAGGAGCATACAATTTGGCCATCATTTTGGTGACCTAGAAGGTGTGAATTGGCCAGATGAATGTAATTACGATTTAGAGCATTCCAGAAAAAGAATCAGGTCAAAAGGCCCCACGGTTTGAAAGTTATTGCAATTTTTTGGGTTTTGGAGACCTCCTAAGAATGCTTCGAAGTCAGGTTAGGGGCATTAAATGAACTCAAAAAGGGCCGAAAAATGGGGGATGAGCAAAGCTTGTCCATAGGGCCATAGAGCGCTTCGAGAGCTTTTCAAAAATGTAAACGGTTCATCAATCGGAGCTATGGTTCAAAAGTTATGCCTCCTGAAAGTTTGGTTACCGTTTCTGGATTCTTCTAGATTTGCACTGACTTCTAACGCAGCTTCCGAAACCTTCTATTTGGTCGGTGGATGCCTACTAGCACTTTCTAGAATGTACTCCTAATCCTTAACCCTCTGGGGTCTATTTAAGGAGATTTTTGGCATTGTAAAAGGCAATTCGGAGTGGAGTTTGAGAGGAGGTACTAAAAGGAGAAATTATCTCCAGATTTATGCTATTGTAAGCCCTTAGGGCATGTTTTGAAGTTTATTTTCTCTGCATTGTTTGTACTAGCTTATTTTTTTAGTTAATGCAATTTCCCCTTTCTGTTGTGTCCATTCTGTTCTTCTGTTGTGTCCCCATCATATATATATATATATATATATATATATAAGAGGGCGGGGGTTTTAACCCCACCACACCCCTTTTCATCTCTCATCAACGGTGGACTGCTAACATAGTCGTACCTGCGACTGTGGTTGCAGGGTCGACTGCGACAGCAACCGTCAACGCATGGCCTTTGTTTTTAAAAAATGGGTGCATGTAAGTTTATATCTTCTTTTTTTTTAAACAAATTTTAAGTTTCAAATATATATGTTATAAAATAGTTATTGATTTATATTAAATTTATTATATATGTTAATTAATATGTAATAAATGTCATTTAATATATATTAAATACTAATAAGATTTAAGGGTAATGAATTATAATTGTTATTATTATTTGATTAAATATTAACAAAGTTAATTATTAATTATTAATTAATAATAATTTTGTTATTTAATATTAAGAGGATATTAATATAAGTATTTAATTGATGATCATTAATTAGTTTAATTAGAAATTAGGTTGACTGATTTTAATTAATGATGAACATGGTTAAATAAAAATTATGGATTTGTTAATAAGATTAGCTATATAAGTTGTTAATTAACTTAATTAAATAAAATTTAATTAAGATTAATTAGTTAACAGAATTATGGAATTATTGAATGATTAATGATTTTGATTTTAATGAAATTGATAGATATTTTATTTAAAATCAATGACGATTAATTTTAAATAAATGTTTATCCTTAGATTATCTATTAGGTAATCGTACAATCATTTAAATATAGAAATAGGGTTAATTGCGAAAACTTATTAATTGAAACATATATGAAATTGGCAATAGAAACCTTACTTTAAATAAACAATATTTTATCATTTCAAACCAAATGTGAGACCATGATGTTTTCTTTGTACTTTTTATGCTTTGGGGTGTTGGGGGTTGTTTTAGCTTTGACCAGTCTTAGGTTGTTTACCAAAGGCTTGGGAGTAATGCAAATGTGATGCTATGAAGATTTGTTCATGATCCTTTTAAACCCAACCATGGTGATGTGTTGATATGCTCTAGAATGGATGTTTTTACTGGTTGTTATTGCTTTCTAGTTTCCTTGTGTGAAACTAAGGTGTATGTTTATGAGATGCCTAACTTAACCATTTTCAAGTCTCGATCAGTTATATTTGATAACCATTTTTGAGTCATCGATCAATTATACTTGGGTTACTTTTAGTCGTTTTGAGAAGGCTGAGATGTTTTGGATGATTTGTTCTTTATAATGTCATGTGGTGACATATTTTGACTTGACCATTTTGGAGTCTTCGATTAGTATTGTGATTTATTATTGAGATACTTTCTGGTTGCTCGTTGGAGAACCATTGGATATTGTGATTTATCATGGATGCCTTCAATTGCTAACAGAGAACTGTTGTGATCATTATGATTATTATTTGATGCTTATCAGTTGCTCATGGAGAACTGATGTGATTATTGTGGGTTATATTTATGATGCTTCCAGTCACTTGTATAGGACTGAGGTGATTTTATTATGATTCTTTGATTTGTGATTTCATGAGCCTAGGGTAGGTTATCTATGTGTAGTGTCGGGAAGTGGCTTGCAATGGGGGTCGGGGCCCTAAGAGGCTGCCTGGAGAAATCCATTGTAAGTTGCTTTAATAAGTGATAAAATTTACACTAAATTGGGATTTAAATGAACCTAATAAGATAATTGTATGTTCTCTCCCATGCCTTGAGTGCTAGAACAGACTAGGATGGGATAGAGAGAATGTCTGGTTATGACCTTGCATTCTATAGTATGCCTCGTCAATATGAGAGGATACTAGTGGTTGCAGGGATCACTAGGGACCCGAGATTCCTAAGGGATTGCTCAGGTAACTTCTACGTGAATTTTGCGATGACACTTTTCCACTTACATAGTAGATTCCTATGTGTCTTTGTGGTGCCTCTGGGTCTAGATGTCAATCTATGTGTTGGAACCTTTGAGTTAGTATATTGTTAGGATTCCTAGACTTAGAGAGTATTGTGTTGTGCGATTGATATCCTATTTTGGGACTTGAGACTATCTCCTCAGCATGGTGGTAGTGGGCCATTTAGGTTCCACGTGGTTGGGTGGTAGTGCTTTTTACTCTTACCATTGAGATCCTTCCATAGCCACCGTGGGTGGAGCTTCTTGGTTCTTCTTATGCTATATTTTGGTATGTTAGATTTCCTTATGATTATGTTGTAGTATGTAATAGGAGTGACATCCCTATTACTATAGTACCAATGATCTTATCAGTGACTTGGGCTGTTACACATGGGGGATGGCTAGGACCCGCGATGGTCTAATGATGCTATTGACGGTTGGGAGGAACCACACACTTAGATTAGTTGTGTTTTATGATGGATAGATGTATCATGTATTTTATTAGTTTCATTTACTTTATTGTACTTTGAATCATGGATTCAAGGATGATGGTGTATCATTATATGTATATTCTTTTAGTCTTTCATACTCTGTGACATGTATAGTGGATGATTGAGCATTCTGAATTTCAATTGCCAAGAGGCATTTGGAACAAATGTATATTATGGAACATTGGAATTTTCATTATTCTTTTATGTGATTATGGTAGTTCTTAGACTTAGAATTAATTAAATTTTAAATGTGACTCAACGTCATGGGATCCATAAGGAATGTAACCTATTATGCATGCTTATAGTTGATTGTATGTTACTGCTTCCACTACTATGTGTTTGATGTGTATGATTATCTTTCTTGTTAAAAAAAAATATTTTAAAAAATTGTTTGACAAACTTAGTAAAACTTTAGGTTAATTCTTTTGGATGCCTTGGCAGGGCGTTACAAAAAGAGATCATTAATCTAAATGAATGCATTATTAAACTATATGAGATTAATGTGTGAAAATAAATTAGATTGTGAATGCAAGAAATGAGTAACCAATTTAGCATAAGTTTGATACTTTTTCTATGCAACCTCTAAAATGAGGAATTGAGGATTTCTTAAATAGAATTCTAGAATTGATCAATGGTCAAGATCAATTTGAATGAATGATCAAGATTGGAAATGAGATTTAGTTAGAATGCAAACTTCCCTGTGAAAATGAAGTTAATTGATTCAATCCTAAGTGTAATGGAGAGTTAACTATTTCAATTCCTTTTCCAATTCTTGTTCACTCAGAGTTTCTAATCTTGAACTGAAGAGAGAATTTGGAGAGTATATTTGATTTAATAAAATTGAATGTGACCTCATAAATGAATAATCTTAATTAATTAAATAATTAAAATCAATAATTTGAATCAAGATATATTTAATTAAATCAAATACATTTAATTCTGTAATATATATTAGCAAAGGGGTAAATTTAATTAAATTAAAGTGGCATGACTTATAATTAAATTAAACTGATTAATAGGTTTACGTTCACTAATTCAATTAGAGTTAGGAATTAAATAGAGTATGTAATTAATGTAGATTATGGATTTTATGCATTTGACACTTAGGTCAAGTAGCAATTATCAAAATCAAAATTGCCTAGTACAATAGGACTTAAGATTGATTAATAGACTGAAATTGGTTTAGCATGGCAATGTGCCAATTTTGGGGCATTACATTTGCCCCTCTTTTAATGAATGTGCAAGAAATACATTTGATTCAAAGAAATTAGAAGTATGAAGCATAGATCAAGAAATGAGAATGGTTCTAAAATTGATGATATAGAGACCACTTGATAAGCTTTTTAAGGTTATCTTTAGAACAAAGCTTAGCCTTAGGGAACCCAAATAGAACACCTATATATCAATGTGTAAGAAAAAAGATTATCAAACTTCATAGAATTGTTCCTACAATGAGACTCCATTTTTAGGAGTCAAGGTCAAATTTCCATGATACTTGTCCATTAGAAGATGACAAGATTAATCACAATTCATAGAATTATCTCCAGAATGAGGATTAATCCTTAGGAGTCGGGGTTTGACTATCCCAATACCTATCCATTGAATAGTGATTGAAAAAAATAACTTAGAATTATCCTTAGAATGAGGCTTAATTTGCTACAAGAATTAGGATTATCTCCAGAACGAAGCTTAACCCTCATCAAGAATTTGGAATTATCTCTATAATGGAGCTTAATCCCCCAGAGTCTAGATAAAACACCTAAATACTAGTCCATGAAAGAGATAACAAGATCAATCATGAGTCATAGAATCATCCCTAGAATGAGGCTTAATCCTCAGGAGTCAAGGTTAGATTATCTTGATATGTGTCCATCAAATTATGATAAGGATTGTTATAAGTGTGATCAGCTGATCAAAAGATGAGATAGATGACTTAGATGTTAGATAGAGGGAAGAAAGATGCCCTGAATGATGAGATGTCACTAGTGATCAGGACATAAGATTTAGATTGAGTTGAAGCCAATTTTGAAAGATTTAATGATGTAATCATCGTGGCCCCTTGGGAGCGAAATCAAAAGATGACCCACAAGAATAGTGATGGAGAGTAGTAGATTAAGAGATACTGAAGAAATTAGATATTAAGAAGAATGTAGAATAGATCAGAAGAGTATGAAGAAAATTTGGAGTCAATTTGAAAAAAAATTGAGGTCTAAAAGACCAAGTTTGACCAAAGTTGACCAAAGTTGACTACAGTTGACTACAGTTGACTTTTTTTACAAATATTGGAAAATTTGAAGAAAATGTGATGTGAAAATACTCCAAGCTTCACAAAGTATCAGAAAAGTGGACTACACAAGCGTTCAATCGCATTAGTCCCAAAATTTTAAAATGTGAATTTGATCTATTTAAGTGTGCCATATTTCGAATTTGATCCCGAAAATGAGTTCAATTGGGGGGTGATTTTTGCATTAATCAGAGAACTTTGAAAAATTACGTCAAAACCTATATAAGGGCCCAAAAGGTATTTTTTTAATTCATTTGTGCATTTTGTATTTTGTGAAGAAGGAGCTCTAAAGAGAAAATGGTGGTCCATG
Organism: Cupressus sempervirens; assembly: GCA_028749045.1. NCBI lineage: Eukaryota > Viridiplantae > Streptophyta > Pinopsida > Cupressales > Cupressaceae > Cupressus > Cupressus sempervirens. The sequence goes on along the minus strand of CM053791.1, from coordinate 194,237,905 downwards.
TGCATTTACATTGATTTGAGAATTCTAGGTGACACAATTAGCTGACAGAGTATCACCCTCCATTGAGTCATCGATTACCTACCTTGTCATCAAAATTTTCATGCTTTTTAGTCATTTTTAGCATTTTTTTAGGGTTCTTTAGAAAAATGTCATTGAGTTTCGTGTGAGGATTAGTTTTCTCATGCACACCTGAATACTCTTTCATGTGAGGAAGTACCAAAATGACACTTCTTCGCTAGAGATGTTGGGTTTCCTTGTGTGGGAGGTACCCATCTCTTGCGAGAGATACCCTAGATATGCTTGGTTTTTCTAAATATTGGAAGAAATTTCTTGCGCAAAGATATGAAATCTTGCATGAAAGTATGGTGCTATGTGCAAAATTTTTATGTTGAAAATTTAAATTTTTCATTATCATTTTTCACTTTTGTTCATCATATTCACATATGTGTGCTTAAAATGTGAGCACACTTCTATGAGTCATTATATCCAAGATTGCTCAAGAATGAGGTCTCGAATGGCAGCTCATAGCTCTCTATTCATGGTGATGCAGGAGCATCCAGAGGTATAAGGGCAGTCCTGTGTCACCCAAAAAAAATACCTAGACTTAGTTTCTGTTTCATGTGTTTTCATTTTTGGATATCCATTTGGGTCAAATAAAGGTTCCAACTCTCACAGTTCAACTATCAGTGTGCTGGAAAATCTCAAAAAAATAGGAGCATGCAATTTGGCCATCATTTTGGTGACCTAGAAGGTGTGAATTGGCCAGATGAATGTAATTGTGATTTAGAGCATTCCAGAAAAAGAATCAAGTCAAAAGGCCCCATGGTTTGAAAGTTATTGCAATTTTTCGAGTTTTGGAGACCTCCTAAGAATGCTTCAAATTCAGGTTAGGGGCACTAAATGACCTTGAAAAGGGCCAAAAAATGGGGGATGAGCAAAGCTCGTCGATAGGGCTATAGAGCGCTTCGAGAGCTTTCCAAAAATGTAAATGGTTTGTCAATCGAAGCTACGGTTAAAAAGTTATGCCTCCCGAAAGTTCGATTACCATTTCTAGATTCTTCTAGATTTGCACCGACTTCTAACGCAGCTTCTGGAACCTTCTGTTTGGTTGGTGGATGCCTACTAGCACTTTCTAGAATGTACTCCTAGTCCTTAACCCTCTAGGGTCTATTTAAGGAGATTTATGGCATTGTAAAAGGCAGTTCAGAGTGGAGTTTGAGAGGAGGTACTGTAAGGAGAAATTATCTCCAGATTTATGCTATTGTAAGCCCTTAGGGCATGTTTTGAAGTTTATTTTCTCTGTACTATTGTACTAGCTTATTTTCTCAATTAATATAATTTTCCCTTTCTGTTGTGTCCATTTTGGTTCTTGGGTTGTGTCCCCATCAAGTGGTATTAGAGCAGGTTTTCCTGAGTGTGTAGACAGAGCGCCGACTATGAGGCAGTTTGCACTAGGTCTGTGTGGTTGTGGGATCGAGTTAGAAGATGCCTCCATGAACAAAGCATGGTGGAAGGGCCAGAGCTATTAATCCTAAGGAGGTTAGAGCCCTCCAAAGGCAGGTGCAGGCATTGCAAGAGGAGCTTCGTAGAGGAGCAAATATTGCCGCAGGTGACGATAGTGAGGATGACAATGAAGAAGAAGTTATAGAACCAGAAGGGGAATTTGATAGGGAAGTTCTAAATCATGTAGAGAAAAGGCTTTTTAGGGCCATTACTAAATTTGGGAAAAGACCTACAATTGAAGTGGGTGTATTTTCAGGAAATCTGCAACCAGATGAGTTAATCGATTGGATCAATGAACTGGAAGAATACTTTGAGTATGAGGATATAAGGGACCCAAATAGGGTTAAGTTTGCAAAGGCCAAACTGAAAGGCCATGCCAAAATCTGGTGGCAAGAGGTTCAATTGGAAAGAAACACAAGAGGAAAGGAGAAGATCACAAGATGGGATCGCATGGTGGACAAATTGAAAAAGTAGTTCATTCCTGTGGACTATGAGCTTGATTTGTTTAAGAAGATGCATGGGTTAAAGCAAGCAGGAAGATTAGTCCAAGAATATACAGAGGAATTTTACTGACTCTTGATTAGAGTGGGGCATGTAGAAGCAAATAAGGAGAAGGTTGCTCATTATATTAGTGGGTTGCGACCGAGCATCCAGGAGGAATTAAGTCTGGTAAGAATGACCAGCGTTGAAGAGGCATACCAGTTTTCCCTACGAGTTGAAGAGAAGCTAAATAAAAGGTTTGAAGGAAGAAAAAGAGGGCATAGTCAAGGAGGAAGGGGAAGCGGTAGGTCATCTGGAGGCCACAATGAAACTCAAAAGAAAAATGAAGATGAGGGTACTAGCAGGAACTAAAGGAATGAGGGTTTCAACCACTCCTGTGACCAAGACTTTGGAAATCAAAGAGGAAGAGGTAGAGGACGTGGACAAGGAAGAGGAGGCTTTTGTGGTACCTATTTCCATTGCAATGAAGAAGGTCATTGTGCCTTTGAATGCCCTCAACAAAAAGGAAGGACAGATAGGAGAGCTGAGGGCCAAGCTAGGGTTGCTCATGTGGATGAGGATGCACAGTCATCACATTCAGAGGATGCAGAAAGAAGAGAGGCCTTAGTAAATGAAAGAGTCCTACTAAGTGGTGAGATTGAACCAGGACAATGGAGGAGTTTGTTTCGTACTAGATGCAAGTGTGAGGATAAATGTTGTGACATGATCATTGATGGTGGTAGCACTGACAACTTGGTATCAGAAGAGATGGTCTCTAAGCTGAAGCTCAAGAGGGAGAAACATCCCCAGCCCTATTGGATTGCTTGGGTAAAAGATGATCATAAGGTCCTAGTAAGTGAAAAATGTTTAGTAAAATTCAAAATAGGGAGTTACCATGATGAAGTTCTCTGTGATGTTATTTTGATGGATGTTTGCCATCTATTGTTGGGTAGACCATGGCAGTTTGATAGACATGCAGTGCATGATGTACATCCAAACACATACTCTCTCACAAAGGATGGAGTTCACCAAAAATTGAAGCCCATGAAAAAAGAAGGTGAAAAGGTATGTAGCAGTGCTAGGATTTGTCTTGTTGATGAAAGAAAGTTTTTAGATGACATGAAACATCAGCATATGTGCTATGCCTTGATTCCTAGGAAAGATAAAGAAGGTAGTAGTGAAATGCCACTTGAAGTTTCAAATTTAGTAGGGGAATTTGGAGATATTATCTCTGATAATGTTCCAGATGGATTGCCACCAGTAAGGCAAATCAGTCATTAGATAAATCTGATTCCAGGAGCTAGTTTGCCTAACAAGGCTGCCCACAAGATGACTCCTACTAAAACAGAGGAGCTAAATAGACAGGTTCAAGAGTTGTTGAGGAAGGGCTTGATTTGAGAGAGCCTGAGTCCATGTGCAGTACCTGTAGTACTCATACCAAAGAAGGATGGAGAGTGGAGGATGTGTACAGATTCTCGAGCTATAAATAGGATCACCATCAAGTACCAGTTTCCTTTGCCAAGGATGGATGATATTATGGACTGCTTGAGTGGAGCTCAGTACTTCACAAAGATAGATCTGAAGAGTGGTTATCACCAGATATAGATTCAAGAAGGAGATAAGTGGAAAATAGCCTTCAAGACCAAGGAGGGTCTTTATGAGTGGTTAGTCATGCCCTTTGGATTGATGAACGCCCCAAGCACCTTCATGCGGCTCATGAATGAGGTACTTAAGAAGTTCTTGGGAAAATTTGTTATTGTCTATTTGGATGATATTTTAATTTTTAGCAAGACTTTGGAAGAACATTTATTGCATATTCGTAGTGTCCTTGAAAGGCTAAGGGAAGAGAAACTGTTAATTAATCTGAAGAAGTGTAACTTTGCAAAAAGGGAGTTAGTCAATTTGGGGTTTTTTATATCACCTGAAGATCTCAAAATGGATCCGGAGAAGGTAAAATCCATCTTGGAATGGCCTACTCTAAGGTTTGCTACTGAGGTAAGATCATTTCATGGTCTAGTTAGTTTTTACGGGAAGTTTATTAAGAATTTCAGTGGCATATGTGCACCCCTAACCGATACAATAAGAGGGGATAGAAAAAAGTTCAAATGGACTGTAGCAGCTGCGAGAAGTTTTGAATTGCTGAAGAAGAAGGTGACAGAACAGCCTGTGTTGGCACTTCCAAATTTTAGAAAAGTTTTCTAGGTGGATTGTGATGCTAGTGGCAGTGCTATTGGGGCTGTATTAAGCCAAGAAGGTAAGCCTATTGCATATTTTAGTGAAAATTTGAATGATGCAAAGAAGAAGTATTCTGTTTATGATCAAGAGTTCTATGCAATAGTTTAGGCCTTAAAGAAATGGAGGCATTATTTATTGCCAAAAGAATTTGATTTGTATACTGATCATCAAGCATTACAGTACCTAAATAGCCAAGGTAAATTGAATCAGAGGCATATGAAGTGGGTAGAGTTCTTGCAGAGCTATACATTTGTGTTGAAGCATATAAGTGAAAAATCTAATAGGGTTGCAGATGCACTAAGTAGAAGACAGTTGTTGCTTACAACAATGCAAGTTGAAGTAGTTGGGTTTGATGAACTCAAGAATTTGTACCCTGAGGATCCTGATTTTGCTGAAGTATGGAAAGCTTGTAAAGAACCTGTTGCTATAGATAGAACCAAGTGGTTAGACTATTTGATTCAGGACGGCATGTTGTTCAAGGGTAGTCAATTGTGCATTCCAAGAAGTTCCATGAGGGAAAATCTAATTAAGGAGAAACACAGTGGAGGGATGGTAGGACATTTTGGTCAAGATAAGACCATTGCCATTCTTAGAGAACATTATTTTTGGCCTCAAATTTCACAGGATGTGAAGAAGTTTGTACAGAGTTGCCAGGTTTGTCAAGTTGCCAAGCGGTTTAGTCACAATACTAGCCTATATCGGCCATTGCCTATTCCATCAAGGCCATGGGAGGACATAAGTATGGATTTTGTTCTTGGATTGCCGAGGACACAAAGGGGTAATGACTCAATATTTGTGGTGGTTGATAGGTTCTCCAAAATGGCACATTTCATTCCATGCCACAAAACTCATGATGTTGTCCATATTGCAGACTTGTTTTTCAAAGAGGTAGTAAGACTACATGGTCTTCAAAGGAGCATAGTTTCTGATAGAGATACTAAATTTGTGGGGTATTTCTAGAGGACATTGTGGAAGAAGTTGAGAATAGACCTAAAATTCAGTTCCACGCATCACCCACAAACTGATGGCCAAACAGAAGTGGTAAACAGAAGTCTGGGCAATTTGCTAAGATGTTTAGTTGGGGATAAGCCCAAGGGATGGGATTTGATTCTACCATAGGCAGAGTTTGCTTACAATAACTCTATAAATAGGAGTACTAGAAAATCACCATTCCAAATTGTATATGGGAATAGCCCAAGGACTGCACCAGAATTGAGGAAGATAGAACAAGGGGAGAGGACAAGTGCTGAAGTTGAGGAATTTGCTGAACATATCAAGCGTCTACATGAGGAGGTTCAAGCACACATTACCAAGATGAATCAAGAGTATAAAGCTAGGGCTAATCAAAGGAGAAGACATAAGGAATTCCAAGTAGGGGATCTAGTCATGGTACACTTACGAAAAGAAAGATTTCCAGTTGGTAATTACAACAAGCTGAAAATGAAGAAATTTGGCCCCTGCAAAATTTTGAAGAAACATGACTCAGGAAATGCATATGAAGTGGAGCTGCCAGATGGTATTCACATTTCTCCCATTTTCAACATTGCAGATTTAACAGAGTATCATGATGATGGTGCAGATGAGGAGCTGGTGTTAGAGCCATGTCCAATTCCTGCTTCTAAGGAGGAGATAGAAGACATTCTAGATCATTGTGTGGGTGGGAGTACCAGAAACAGGCAGTATGAAGAGTATTTGGTCAAATGGAAAGGACGACCAATTGAGGACTCAACTTGGATTTCAGCAGCTGAGGTTTCCCAGTTGGGATTTCCTCTACCATTCATAAAGTGATAGGGTCACTTTTCAATCTACCCTGGGTGTCTGATGCAAGAGCATCCAAAGGTATAAGGGCAATCCTGTGTCACCCAAAAAAATATACCTAGACTTAGTTTCTATTTCATGTGTTTTCATTTTTGGATACCCATTTGGGTCAAATAAAGGTTCCAACTCTCACAGTTCAACTATCAGTGTGCTAGAAAATCCCAAAAAAATAGGAGCATGCAATTTGTCCATCATTTTGGTGACCTAGAAGGTGTGAATTGGCCAGATGAATTTAATTGTGATTTAGAGCATTCCAGAAAAGAATCAGGTCAAAAGGCCCCACGGTTTGAAAGTTATTGCAATTTTTTGGGTTTATGAGACCTCCTAAGAATGCTTCAAAGTTAGGTTAGGGGAATTAAATGACCTCAAAAAGGGCCAAAAATGGGGGGACAAGCAAAGCTGGTCCATAGGGCTATAGAGCGCTTCGAGAGCTTTTCAAAAATGTAAACAGTTTGTCAATCGGAGCTACGGTTCAAAAGTTATGCCTCCCGGAAGTTCGGTTACCGTTTCTGGATTCTTCTAGATTTGCACCGACTTCTAACGTAGCTTTTGGAACCTTTTGTTTGGTTGGTGGATGCCTACTAGCACTTTCTAGAATGTACTCCTAGTCCTTAACCCTCCAGGGTCTATTTAAGGAGATTTATGGCATTGTAAAAGGCAGTTCGGAGTGGAGTTTGAGAGGAGGTACTGTAAGGAGAAATTATCTCCAGATTTATGCTATTGTAAGCCCTTAGGGCATGTTTTGAATTTTATTTTCTCTGTACTATTGTACTAGCTTATTTTCTCAGTTAATATAATTTTCCTTTTCTGTTGTGTCCATTTTGGTTCTTGGGTTGTGTCCCCATCACATGGAGTGCAAAGGTTTGTAATGTAGGCCCTCAGTTTGACCTAGTTTGTGCCCATGCAATTACACCATGAAACAAGAGATTCAAGGATCAAAATATGAATGCAAATGGAGATAAAAACTAATCTATATGATAACAATGCAAAATCTAATCTATCAATGCAAGATCTAATCTATGAAAGCAAGATCTAATCTAATATGAAAATGCAAGGATGGATCATGATGATGGAAGCCATGGATGCATGAGAGAAGAAGACAAGAAGATAGAAGTTCTCTACAAAAAGCTTTATTATTCAAACTTCTTCAAAAATCACTCCCCAAGCCTGCAGCATAATAATAGCATAGAGTGTGTGTCTATAAAATGAGGACAGGGTTCTCCCTTATAAAGAAGATTGGATGATCAAGATTAAGAGGCAAAAAGATTTAATCAAAGGTGGAGAAAGAATAATCCGTGTGAAATAAAGATCCACCAATGAGAAAATAGGAAAAGAATTAAATGAAATCCCACTTAGAAACATGTGCATTTAAGTATAGAGGAACTTTTAATTTTTATTTATTTTAATTCCTCTTTGAGTGGGGATTTATTTAATTAAAAGGGAGCAAGTTCTTTTAATTAAATAGGAAATATTTAATTAAATTAAAAGAGGGTTTTTTCTCTTAATTAATTAAATATGGGCGAATTATTTAATTAAAAGAGAGGTTTTCTTTTAATTAAATGGGGACTTATTTTATTTAATTAAAAGGGAGATTTTCTTTTAATTAAATAAGACTTAGGATAAAATGATCAACCTTAAAAAAAAAAAAATTGAATTTGATCAAGGAAATTGATTTGAATTGATTTAATAAAATATTACAAACCATTGATTCAGGAAATTGATAAATTGATAAATTGAATAATGGGGCCCATAGTTTGGCTGATCATTTGAGGGTGCATACAACATGTATGATACTGATCATTCTCATGTTGTTTACATGTTTTCAGGTTACATTTCTTGATGTCACTTTCAAATTGTATTATCCTCCTTCCAGAGCATTGATTCGCCAGTTGAATGCCACATACATGGCACATATTGACTCCCTTGGCCTTCCACATCTTTGTCATATTCTCACATTAGTGGTGAATCATGGTTTATTGACTACACTAGTTGAGCGTTTCTATTCAAAGGATGAACAAATTTCACCTTCCATTGGGATAGATGACCATCACACCAGAGGACATCTACCAGATTCTAAAAATACCCTTCCACGGGCCATGAGTTTAGTATGATATCCAACCAAGACTAGGTACATTAGCACTGAGGGTTATTTTTGAAGAGGACCTCAAGTAGAGCTATATCATAGGATGGGTTAGTGCATAGATATTGTCCCACTCATAGATTGGCAGCAGTACTTGGAGTATTCATCAGCTATTTTCGGATGCTTGATAGACGCCAGCATGGACTCAAGTGTGAATGGGGATGGATGCTTCAATAGATGTTTGATGAGCCAATGTTTTTTGGATGGGCTCAATGTATGCTAGCCCACATGTACCACAAGATGCATGATATTGTCTATGATGAGAGGAAGAGCATGGTAGTAGGCATCTATGTTCAATAGGTATGGGCTTGGGAGCACTTGCCCATCATAAGCTAGATTTATACTGATGAGAGGTAGGATCATGAACATTACACATACATATACCATGGACATATGACCCAATCACCTCTGGATAAGGCTGAGTAGTGGCGAGGTCAGTTGGATGACCTAGTAGCAGTAGTGTGGTGACCATGGAGAGAGATTGAGGTGTGGGATGATGCCTGGGTGGAGCTTGGCCACATGTTTACCTCTCAACCACTGATTGGTCATTCAATCCAAAAGATCAAGAGGTTTCCACTAACTTGTGTGTGGTAGTAGTATGATCAACCATAGGATATTTCATAGGATTACAACACCTATGCTTGCTTTGCCTCAGATATAGAGCAAGGATGGTCAGTGAGACTAGACTAGGGTAGATCCATGATTGATGTGCACTCCATTACTATGATGCAGTGGGATTATATGGAAATAGTTGCAAATGGTGGGATGACTCTAGCATACCAGGCACATTTTTTGAGTAATCCCTTCCCGTTATTTATAGACCCAATTGGCATAGCAATGCTAGTATATCTAGTACAATAGCCACAATGATAGCCACAACAACAAGTGCAATAGAGACATAGATCATCTAATGTAGGTAAAAATTCCTCCCTAATAGATGGGAGATGATGTAGGTGCTAGTGGCAATGGGTCAAGACATAGACATTCACTCGGTGAGATGGGTACATGGGTGCCATTAGAAGAGACACTCAGAGGTAGTGCATAGAGTCAAAGTAGCTAACTAAGGAGGGCAAGTCTAGAGTGGGTGATGAGGAGATGTAGGATCAGCCTGCTCTTAATCCACATCAGAATGCTTTGAGGAGGACTAGAGAGTGAGTAAGAGTGGCACAATGACAATTGAAAGATATGTAGATACAACTAACAATGCGAGATATGTGCCTAGGGGATTGAGAGTGGGAGATCCAAGATCTCTACATAGAGCTAGAGTAGTAGCAAGAGGAGACTTGACTGTAGAGTACTTGCACAACTTACTACTATGTAAGATACATTATTGTAGTGCCTGAGGTGTTAGAGAAAATGCCCAGATTCTTTGAGTATGTGACAGCATCAGATGGTACTTGTTGGCTAGTGAGATTAGATGCTCCTCCTCCACCTCCACCCAGGGATGAGGAAGAAGGGAACAATTAGATATTCTCTTCCAATTTTTTTCTAGCTATGTATTGAATGATGTGCCAACATTATTTTGTATCATTTTGAGATTGATAGTGCTCGAGTAGCACTCATTTTTGCACTAATGTATACTCAACTCCATTAGAGAGATTTATATATGAGATCTTTTCATTCAAGTATGTTTGCATGTGTCACAATTTTTCTCTTGTAGTTTTTCTTACATGAGATGCTAATTCTATGATTGATTGAATGCAAATTGATGAAATGTATGAATGTAATGTAAATGAGATGAATATGAAAGTATGTGTATGAAATGAAAATGTGAATGAACTAACATCTCATACAAGTTTCAAGTTTTGTTGATAAGGATAGGTATCCCATGAATAATCGAGAGGAAGAACCAAAGAACTGAATGCTTGTGTAGTCATGACGAAATGTGATATTTTGAAGAAACCAACAAACCCTCATGTCAAAGGATGCAGGTAAATCAATGATCAAACCATGTTCTTATGCAAGCGGTGTTAGTCTCAAATTGGTTTTGACAATTGACTGTCAACACACTTAAGAAAATTCTAAGGTTGAAGCCAAGAATAATATAGATTCCAAGCTACAATATGTGTTGAGCCAGAAGTTCAACAGGTGCTAATTCATTTAGGTACCGAGCAAGTTTGAAGTGTTGAGTTAAATGATAATAGATGTTGAGTGAGAGAGAGTTACTATAGGAGCTGAGCAAGACAGAAATCCTATTGTGTTGAGCATCAGTAATCAGTAAGTGTCGAGTAACACAAAATCAGCATATGAGTTTGTGCCTTCACAAACTCAGATGTAAACTATTTTTGACTTGAATCAAGATGAATCTCAAAGGATCTAAAAGAGAAGATCAAATCTATTACATTTCCTATGTAATCAATATGCAACCAATCAGGAAATATTGAAATAATTGAGTGGTATGGATGAATCTCAATCATAGATTCATACCTAACCTTAAGTCTTGAAGCCTTTATAAGGAGGACAACACCCCATAATTTAGGGAGTGGAAATGAGTAAGAGGTCATGTGGGAATGCATAAGAGAATGCTAGCAAAGTTTTAAAAAGGGGTGAGAAGACTTAGAGGACGAGCATCACTATAGAATCAAGTTGATCAAAATAGAGTATTAGCACTATGAACAGAGTTATATCAAATCAAGAAGGATTAGATCAAATTAAAAAGAACAAGGATCTAGAATCAGTAATTGAAGACTGTAAGTCATCAAGTCAAGACATTCTACTATACTTCCAACCATTATATTAGGAGAATGAAAATCCTATGATGATAGGTTGGTTTTACAGCCATATTGTAAATCCTTGATAGGGTTGTAAATCCTTTAATAGGGTGACTTTCCAAGTGAATGTTTGTAAATTCTATAATCAAGTCACTTTTAATAGGGTGTAAAGCCTTTAATAGGGCAGACCTTTCACAGAGTAGACCATTGATGGTGGTCAAATTTTGTAACCTTAACTAGTTACATATTGCTATAATGATAATTTGTGAGTGTCATCCCCACCCCAATTTTACCTTCTCATTTTGGAGGGTTTCTGGGTGACCAAATCTTGTGTTATCTATTTTCATGCATGTCTTTACTATTTATTAGTGATGTTAGATGCATGTGATTGATATTAGATTAAAGTTTTAGAGGTTAAAGTCTATTACTTCTTATTCACCCCCTCCCCCCCCTCTAAGAAGTAAATCTTCCCACTTGTAAATTCCAACAATTGGTATCAGAGCCAAGTTCTCACAAGGAGAAGCCTTACAGCTTGGAGAAAAATATCTAGAAATGGAATTCTACAAACTTGGGAAGATCATTGAGAACCAAAAAATTAAGATACATCTCATTCTGCATTCTCTAGAAGAAGCCAGGGAAGAATTGAGGAAACGCTTAAAGAGAAGAAGAGAGATTTCCATAGCTAAGAATGATACACAATACAAGGAGATTGATAGCTCAAAAGTATTTGCAAATGGAGATTCCAAGGAATTTGATGTAGTAATAGCAGACCTGATGGAAAAGAATAGAGCCCAAGTAGAAGAGATCAAAATTCTCAAGATTGAACAAGAATTTCAAGCCATGATGCTTTGTGAAGTGACTGAATAGAAGAAAAGAGCCATTGAAGATAAGGCTATGATAGAAGAAGACAAGAGAAACCTTGCCAAAAAATTAGAGGAAAAGTCAATTGAACTTACAAGAATTTCCAACATGCAACTAGATATCCTAAGCTAGATGATGAATGCACATCATGAGCTGAATGTCAAGGACATTGAGATCTCCACACGGAAGATGCAAAATGAACAACTGCAAAATGACTTGAAAAGAGAGAAGGAGATTGTAGAGAGCTTCAAAAAACCCAATGAAGTCATCAAGTACTTTCAACAACTTTTGAAATCACCAAAAGCCAGCAATGATACTTTAGGACTAGGATACACCAGCACTGAAAAAGAAGAGTCATCCAAGACTGCAGAAGAAAGAAGTGACAAAAGTAAGAATACTAAACCTACTTGTCATTTTTGTGGTAAAAAGGGACATACCTCTAATGTGTGTAGGAGCAAGAATGACCATCAGGATGAAAAATCTAAGAACATGGGTCACTGTCACAAGTGCAACAAGCAAGGACATTAAGCACATGATTACAGGACTAGAACCATTAGAACACCAAGATTTCAAGGCCACTGCTACAATTGCAAGAAGTATGGACATAGAGCTTTTGAATGTAGATCAAAGCCTATGTGGACACCAAACCAATCAGTAAAGACCAAAAATCATGGATATCACTACAATTGAGACTACAACACTAGGCATAGCTATCACTACTGTCAAGAATATGGACACATCCTTGAAAATTGTATAAGAACACAATTTAGTAGAAACTATAGCAAATAGTTGAGCCATAATACATGCTTCAATTGTTTGAAGACTGGTCATATCAACAAAAATTGTCCAACAAGGTCAAAGGCACCCAACTCAAAGTTCAACAAAGGAAAAGGAAAGGTGGATGTTGAACACATCAGAGGAGAAATGAATAAAACATGGAAGAAGAAAGATGAAAGTAGCACATCCAATGAAGGGATCACTTCACCTAAAGGGTCAAGTGGCCACACTTCATCCAACTAAGAAAAAGAAGGTATGTGGGACTAATATTTAATGTTTTATCATACATTAGTTCCAAGACAAGTAAGTAATAAAAAGGAGAGATCAGCATGAATAGAGATGCAAAGCTAAAATTTCAAGTGTTGTCGAGTTGCCTTCAGATGTCAAGTAAAATCCCAATGTATGTTGAGTTGTCTACCAAAGTTAGTAGAAGCTAAGTTAGTAGAGGATGTTGAGTGAAGGGAAGCTCCAGTATATGCTAAGTGGTGGAAAGACAATGGAAGCCGAGTAAAGTAGAATTTCTTAAAGAGCTAAGTGGATAGCTATAAATGTACTAAGCATTAAATGCTATGAAATAAGGGTATATGATTGCATTTTGAATCATTTTTCATCATCCTAAACAAAAGAACAAAGATGAGAAGAGCATAGAACAATTTTGAAGTAGCGTTCCAAGCATTTGAGCAAATTTCAACAATGATTCAACATAGTTTCATCGATTTCAACGTATTTATACTTGTGCCAAGCTATGTAGTTTCAAAATTTCTTTATGTTGAAACCCTAGATTGTAGAAATGGCCTCCACTTCTAGGAAACCTCAAGAGAAAGAGCTATTTGAAGTTCAACTAGTGTCAAATGAAGTTAAGCAACCTAATTTTTGACCTATCCCTGAAGTTTCCTTCCAAGAATGACCCAACCAGAGCCCTATCTATAATTCCTCCTAAGGTAGTAATGGTGCAAGATGTTAGGAGATGCTATAACTATAAAATAGGTGCTATTGGAGACATGGAAATTAGGGATTCATATGATAGATTGTGTGAAAATAGAGTCTTGAAGGAAGAGTTCCAAATTGTTGAGAGGAAGGGTTTAACATGTGCCTTAGAGTTCCCTACTATTTTTAAGACTGAATGGATTAGAATTGTACTAAGTAGGATTCATGATGGTAGTTTATGGTTAGAACATGGGCCAATTAAGATATCAAAAAGGATTATTCATAGGGTAACAGGGTATCCAACCCTATATCGGCCTAAAACCCTAAGGAGTGACTCCAAGGAAGCTATTGAGAAGAATACTAAAGCCAAGTGGAACAAGAGAGGCATGAGCATAGATACCATTAAGGATCCTCTTGTTGATTTTTTTGTTAGAGTCATTTCCAACAAGTTTTATCAATCTAGTAGGCTTAATAGTGTTCCATGCATTGTAGTAGATGTTGGCTACAAACTTGTTAAAAAGGATCATACCTATGACTTAACTGAACTATAACTACAATAAATCTATGAAAATGTGGGAGCTATAAGAAGAACAGAGGGTGCCCAATGTAAATTTGGAGCAATTTTGATATGTATATTCTTTTTTGTACAAAATGAATTCCCATCTTTTGGAAAAGTTAGCTGGAAGACAAACAGGTCCATTGTAGTCTAGGTGAATGAATATATTGAACAAATGGGGGCAAATTTTGAGACATTAATGACTAGTTATTTTGAATATTTCAAGAATTCAATGAAATAGAGACTTAGGATTCCAGTCTCACTTGTGGAGCAGCACATAAATGACATTTGTTTTCTTGTTGACATTGATTACACCTTCATTCAAGTAGCCATACCAAGGGTAAGATGGCTTAGACCACTTGGGTATGAGATAAATATTGATGAGGCATCTATAGAAATAACAACATTGTTAGTAGAGGAAGTAGATAAGAGTGCCCCACTTTTTGGCACATATGATGTGGTGAGATCCAAAGTAGATATGGAGTTAAAGACTGCTTCTACACTGAAGAAAAAGGATAAATTAGTGAAGAAGCTCAAGGCAAAATTTGGAGAAGGCACAACAGAGGAAGAGGAAGAAGAAGATGAAGAAGAAGATGAAGAGGAATAGGGGCAAGGGCCACTAGCACTAACCCAAGGCATGGGTGAAGATCCTGAAGAAGAAGAAGGTGTCGAGCAAGAAGAAGAAGCACCTTAAGCAAAGTCCAAAAAGAGAAAAGCACAAAAGCAACCTACTACATAGACTAAAGGCAAGAAGAAAATAGCCAAGACAAGCCCAGCAAAACCCACCACAAGGGCAGATACAACGACTACAACTAAGGTGGCCAAAGAACAAGAGAAGAAGAAAGCTACAAAGCAAGGAGGGCCAATAGAAAAAAAGAGGAGAAAATATGTGGCACCTCCTAAATTATATGAAGAGAGGATAGAGTCTAATGATAATGAACAATTTAGAGTAGTAAGTCACACCACAAAATCAGATTTGGAAAATATTTGTGACAATATTATAGACAATGAAAACTTGTTAAGGCTTAAAGGCATTGATTTTGATAAGCTAACAAGAGAAGAGTAAAATATAGTGGAAGAGTTAATTTACACTATGATGGCCAAGTTCAAGAATACTCCACTTGAATTGGATAATACTATGCCTAAGGAGCTATATACAATTGTAGAAAATAAATGGCATTATTGCATAAATATGGAGAAGGAAATAAGAGATTCAACATTGGCTCATGTAATGCCTAACCTCACAAAAGGTAAAATAAGCATGGCAAGTAGGAAACATTGGATCAAATTTGCACCCAAATACAGAGCCTTCAACATATTGCAAAATAAAATAGAGGATGTTGTGAAAAAGTCCACACAAATGTGGAAATTAATTTATGGGCTGACTATAGTGAAATAAGGACAAGAAGATCCCTTTGAGGGAAGAAATAATGATGAGGAAGAAGAGGAAAATAAAAAGGAAGAAGTTACATTGGAGAAGGAAACACAAAAGGTGATATGGCAACACTTGAGGAGCAACAACAAGAACAGAGTGTGCAAGACACATAGATGCCACCACCTAGTCCTCCACATGCAACACCTACATCTACAAAGACAATAATTGTGAAGGATGTTCCTGACACCTCTAGTCAGAACATTAACCCATTGACTGTAGAGGATCTTAGAAAGATCCTTCACCAAAATACTTGGCAAGCACAATTGTGTACCAATCTAGTCTTGGTGAGTGTACAGGAACTATAGAAGGTAGTAGCTAAGATAACCAATGAGAAGGTGAATCCACAAGAACCACCTTCACAAACTCCAACAACTACACGTGGACAACCATAAGAGAAACCAGAACAAGATGCATTTGCTAAGGTTGATTCCACAGTCATAGTAACTTCAACTTTTGAGGAGAAAGAAAAGGAGCAAATAAGATATAAGGATATCTCTGCTCCTACAGCACAAAGTCAAGGTGCACCTCCTCTTATCACTATAATTGATCAAGGCAAAACTAAAGAAGACAAGGAAGAGGAGAAGACCCCTAGGGAGAAAGAACAAGAGGCAATACAACATTGGTTAATGTGCCTATTATAGGGACTCCCACTGGAACAATGTACCTACTGAGCATTGATGAAGTACCATTGTAAACATTAGCACCAGGCTTGAGCTCTACCAAGGTAGCAAGGGTACTTCACTATGTAGACCCTGCACTTGATGAGGAGATAATCATACCAAGCTATGACTATAAAAAAATGAACATAGAGTAGACCAATGAAGTGCAAGAGGCACTAGAGAAGAAGAAAAAGCAAGAGATACTTAGGAATGAGTATAGGCAAAGGCAAGCACTGATTGAAATCAAAGACATCTTTCTTGATGCATTCAACTTGCAAGTACCTGATGAGACAAAGCCCATCATGGAGCAATTATCCAACATAGTGGATCAGGTATAGAATGAAGACCTAGATACCAATGCTAAATTTCTTGAATGGTCTAAGAAGAAATTCCAGATGAAGGTAAATGAGAAAATATCTAGTGAAATAGCACTTTCTCAAGTAGAACTGGCTAAAAAGGTTGAAAAGGTGAAAGTAGTACTTGAGAACATATTCTCATTGTACTCCAAAGTGTGTGATTCCTCATACTTCACACTAGAAACAAGCCAGAGGATATTGAGCTTGGAAAGGAACCTCAAGGTATCTACCATGCAACTACCAACAGATTGAGCACAAAGTGAGGAGCATTTTTCTACAACGCTTCACACATAAAAGGAATTAGCTATACTCACAGTAGATGAGGCCAACACCAAGGCCAAGTTAATATAGATACAGTCTGCCATAACCCCTCACATGGAAGTTTTGCATAAAGAAATGGCCTATGCAGAGAATGTCTTGAAGAAAGATCCCAATATTTCTACATTGGAAGGCCCGTACACCTTGCAGCACAGACAGCCATCCAGCTTAAAGCACTGGAAATTTCATTAGACAATTGGGATGCTACTCTAAAGATCATTATGGAGGTAAATAAATCATTTTTGGCTAAGTATTCAATTCATTCATAAAATGCTTTGACATAAGTGGCAAAAAGGGGGAGATTTAATAAATTGGGGGAGATAATAATTAAGAAGGGAGATACCCAAAGGGGAAAAGAATAAAATTTTGAGTTTTGAGGAGAGATAAGGAGATAAAGCCAAAAGGATACAAAAAAAAAATTGCAAGGGAAGATGTGTGGAAGGGGGAGTAAAAATAGAGCAGATAGAAATAGAGTAGAAAAGGAAAGACAAGGCAAAGATAAAGAGTATCAGAATGATCAGCATGAGACAAATTTAACATAAGGAGTTTTGGATACAGAAATGGCACATCAACTCAAGTGAAGTTACAAGTTTTGAGGTATATAGTCTTCTACAAAATTTTGAACAAGTTTTTGATGTTTTGTATATGTGTCAAACAAGATGTGTATTATACTCATAAAGATCAGATTCATAATGCTTAGTTAAGTGTTTTTGACACTCGTGTTAAAGGGGGAGATTTTTGGTCTCAGATTGTTTTTGACAATTGAGTGTCAACACACTTAAGAATATTCTAAGGTTGAAGCTGAGTATAATATAGATGTCAAGTTACAGTATGTGTCAAGCCAAAAGTTCAATACGTGTCGAGCAAGTTTCAAGTGTTGAGTGACAAGTGATGCTGAGTGATAATAGAAGCTGAGTGAGATAGAGTTACTATAGGAGCTGAGCAAGATAGAAATCCTATGTGTGTTGAACATCATAAATCAGTAAGTGTCAAGTAACACAAAATCAACATATGAGCTTGTGCCTTCACAAACTCAGATGTAAACCATTTTTCAACTGACTCAAGATGAATCTCAAAGGATCTAATAGATAAGATTGAATCTATTAAATTTCCTATAAAATCAGCATGCAACCAATCAAAAGAATGGAGAAAACATGCAACCAATCAGGAAATATTGAAAGCATTAAGCAGGAAAGATGGATGAATCTTGATTGTGGATTCATACCTAATTCTACGTCTTGAAGCCTTTATAAGGAGGTCAAAACCCCATAATTCAGGGAGTAGAAGTTAGTAAAAGGTCATGTGGGAATGCATAAGAGAATGCTAGTGAAGTTTTAAAAAGGGGTGAGAAGACTTTGAGGAAGAGCAACAATGCATAATCAAGTTGATCAAAATAGAGTATCAGCACTACAAATAGAGTTATATCAGATCAAGAAGGATCATATCAGATTGAGTAGAACAAGGATTCTGAATCAGCAATTGAAGATTGAAATTCATTAGGTCAAGACATTCTACTATACTTTCTAACCATTGTATTAGGAGAATGAAAATCCTATGATGATAGGTTGGTTTTGCAGCCATATTGTAAATCCTTAATAGGGTTTTAAATCCTTTAATAGGGTAACATTCCAAGTGAATGTTTGTAAATCCTTTAATCAAGTCACTTTTAATAGGGTGTAAAGCCTTTAATAGGGTAGGCCTTTCATAGGGAAAACCATTGATGGTGGTCAAACTTTTTTATCTTAACTAGTTACATATTGTTGCAGTGATAATTTGTGAGTGTCATCCCCACCCTAGTTTTACCTTCTCATTTTGGAGGGTTTCTAGGTGACCAAATCTTGCATTATCTATTTTCATGCATGTCTTTTCTATTTATTAGAGATGTTAGATGTATGTGATTGATATCAGATTAAAGTTTCAGAGGTTAAAGTTTGTTACTTCTGATTCCCCCCCCCCCCCCCCAAGAGTAAATCTTCCCACTTGTAAATTCCAACAAGTAGAATATGAAATGTAGCCCTATGCTAGATGCAACCCTAGGTCTAGTTATTGAACTCATAAAATCATCATCATTGATTGTTTAGCTAAACCCACAAATGTCATACAATTCTCACTAACATTGCAATCATGAGAATATGAATATGACACATTTCCTAGTTTTTTTGGGATTAACTATAACCATTTGAGGCACAAGAAGCTAGAATGACTGGAACATTTGTCCCTTTTGATATAGCAAGTGAACATAAGCATTAGAGAATACATGTTAGGATGACTAGAATGTTTTTTCCATGCAAACACACCAAACACACAGGAGATCCTTCTTATGCTAAGTAACTAGTAAAGATTTTGTCTACAATGACCCTTGCATTCATAACCTAAGATAGAAGTGTGCTAAGTATACTCACAGTGACCCGTATGTTTAGTTAGTTGTACAAGTATCAGTATTTACTGTAGCAAAGTGAATTCACTCAAATGAGAAAGGAAAAGAACCAACCTCATTGAAGTATCCATATAAAATGAGTCAAGGTGCACACGACCATCCAACATGATATAGAGACTCTTTTAGTGGAGACCCCTTTATATATATGCTTTAGATCATTGGAACTAAACCATCAATCAAAAAAAACTAAAAGATCATGCCCCTATTCCTCACTTCTCTATTAAAAATAGACATTCTCAAGTTTCTCAAAGGGAAATGATAAAGTGAAATAAAAATAAACAAAGAAAAGTTCAACATATTTCAAATAAGTTCAACATTTTCAGTTCAGTTTTGGTGTTATTGGATTGATGTCAAGTGTCAATGTTTAGAACCTATGCCAAATAAATCTCTTAAGTAGGAGGATGACAATAGACAGATGTACTTAGAAGAACTGGTGACTAACGTCAAAGAGAAATCTTCAATGAGAAGAACCTTAGTAGGAAACTGATTAACAGTAAATAGACACAATTAGAACAACTAGTGACTGAAGCTTTAGAGATTTCTTCAAGAGGAATCTTTGTAGTGATATAAGTGATAGTAGGTAGACATAGCTAGGACAACTGGTGATTGATGCAAAAGACATCTTCTTCAAGAGGAATCTCAATAGTGACAAGAGTGACAGTAGGCAAATGCATTTAGGACAACTATTTACTGAAGCTTAAGAGATTTCTTCAAGAGGAATCTTTGTAATGACATAAGCGACAATAGGAAGATGCAATTAGGACAACTGGTGATTGACGTGAAAGAGATTCCTATGACACTATAGGGTATTTCCCTCGAGTCTATGACAAGATTCAATCCATGTATGCATGAGCAAAAGTAGCAAACTGAAGTAGGAAAATAATTATACAAGAGCCAGAAGATGCACTACAAGAAGCACCTATTTACTAGGTTTTCACCTTCTTGGAAAAGATTCTATTTTTGATACCATGATGCCCATTTGCTAGGTTTTTATCAATGACACTTTTTTTTGTTTTTCAATTTTTTTTGTTCTTTTTCTTCTTCTTCTTTTTTGATTTTTTCACTTTTTTTGGTATTACCAAGGTGCCTATTGTTAGGTTTTCACCAAGATAATGTTTTTTTTAGGAATTTTAATTATGTATAGAGAGATTTTGAAAGCATGTCAACTATAGAACCTCTTTAGATGAAGAGTTTTGATTGGCTCCTTGAGTGATTCTCCCTCAGTTGTTGAAAGTTCATAAGCACCAAATCCAAACATTGTAGTAACTATGCATGGACCAAGACAACTGGATTCAAACTTCCCTTTTTGTACATGTTATTAATTTTTAGGGTTCTCCCTTAGGACGATATGACCCACTTGGAAGTCACATGGCTCAACTTTCATGTTGTAGCTCTTAGACATGCATTTCTATTAAGCTTGAAGATGATCACACACCACTTGTCAACATTCATCTAACAATTATATCTCTTGAAGCCAAGATATTTTGTAGTCATCATCAATAATGAGGCCTTTCATGGATATTCTCAGAGTAGGGATCTCAACCTCAATTAGAAGCACAACATCTACTCCATATACCAAGGCAAAGGGCATTGTTCCCATTGGAGTTATGATACTTGTTTTGTAAGCCCATAGAGCTAGATTAATCTAAAGGTGCCAGTCCCTTCCATATTTGTTGACTGTGCAATGTAAGATCTTAAGAATATCCTTGTTGGATGATTTTGCTTGGCCATTACCCTAGTGGTAATAAATATAAGACCAATGCTACTTGATTCTGAACCTTTTTCATAGCTCTTTAAGATCCTTGTTTTTAAACTGTCCCCCATTGTCAGTAATGATGGAGGATGGTATATCATACCTACATATGATGTAATTCATAATGAATAGAGCTATAGTTTTTCAATTTCTTATAGAGGGACTGTAATATCCTCCCCTGATTTGAACTTTGACTTGTAGAAATTTAACTTAAGGAATATTGTCAAACACTTTGTATGCAAACTCATAAAGCTGATTTCCTCAATAAATTACTTTCCAATGAGTAGATTTATGAACAACTATGAAGTGACATTAAAATGCATAATACACATCATAACATTTTCACAAACACTTGGCACACATTCAACAGTATATGAAAAAATTTGGAAACTCTTTCAATCTGCTGATAAAAGGGTGATTTTTAAATGTAGATGTGCACTTACAGCTGCCTTAAAGGCTGCAACAACTATTCAGACTTGTATTCCACAATTATTATGCAAAGTATCAAAATTTGACAAAAGAAACCTAGAATTAGTTGCCGTAGTATTTTGCAGATGTAGTCGGTAGCCCTCCAAACTTCTAATCAGCCAGAAAAACAAGTAAACTTGATACCAACACTGTTCACGTTGTACTGTAGCAAAATATTGTTCATGCCGACTGTAGCAAAATACTGTTCATGCAGCATTATAGCAATAACTAACTTCAGATCTGCACCTCAAACCCTTGTAAATTTATTTATGCGAACGCCCCAAATGAAACCCAGTGTGTTTCCTGAAGTGAAAACACCCTTGATCCTCCTGACTGTGTCTTCCAATAGTGAAGAGAATGCTAGCAAAGAGGGATTCCGTCCTCCAAGCCCGATAATCAGGTATCCAGCAACATAACATTAATCTTCATCCAAGCATACAAAAAAAAAGCTCTTCCATTTCTTTTATAATGTTCTCACAAGAGCTCAATCCTTCATTTTCTCAATGTGGGATAAAACATAACTCCCTTTATGTACCTTATGTCTCCAATGTGTTATAAAAATAAAGGGAACTCTTTTAATTTAAATATTTCCCACAAACTATAGTATATGCATTAATAAAGTTAAATATTTAAATTTAACTTTATAAAATGGCTTTATCAATGCATAACAAATCTTATCAATGATAAATAAGTTTTCCTGTTGATTTTAAACAATTACCATCGACATACCACTATGACTGAATGTTCGGCCATGTCCAAGATGACTTACTATAAATAGTAAGTATGCCCAAAGTTGCCCCAAAACCCCTCAGAAAGACCTGCAACTGAAACTGTCTAGGCCAAATGGCCTCTAAGCCCCTTTAATGTCCTAGTTAGCCTATGGGACTGTGGGGAAATAGGCTAACGAAAAAATCATGCTATGAATGCTAGAAAGGGGACATTACAGGGAGGGACTACCTCTACCAATTTAGTGAAGTAGTTTGTAGTTGTAATAATGAACTTGTGTCCATTTGAAGAAGGTGGGTGAATCTAACCCACTAGATCAAAGACCCTTTGTTGAAATGGCCACAGCGTGTTAGATGGAATTAGCTCCCTAGCTAGAGAATGAATTAGATTCCCATGGAGCTAGCATTTTTTGCAAGGCTTGGCATATTTGATTGCCTCTTGATCCATATTTAGAAAATAGTAACCAGCTCTTATAAGTTTATGAGCTAGTGTCAAGCCATTAGAGTGAGACCCGCAAATGTCCTCATGTACATCAATTAATACACATTTGGAATCATTGGGTTCTAGAAACCTAAGGAGTGTTCCATCAATACCTCTCCTAAATAAGTTGTCAACAATAATAACATACCATGAAGCACTATGGATAAGGTGACATTTTTCGTTCCAGGTTAGATTATCCAAAATTGTTTGGTCATGTAGGTAAGAGTAGATATGATGATAGTGGGATGAATCATGTCATAGAATAGAATAGATCATCTGGGATTTAGGTGAGTTATAGGTAGGGTAGAGTAATGTCTCCACAAGGAACTCGTGTCAAAAATCATTCTCTAGCATCTATAGCATGCAAGTGAGAGTAGCCATTACATCAGCCACTTATTGTCTGGGCAAGAAATTTGCTGAAAAGGGACATGAGAATAGTATTTCTTTAGATCATCTACCATTCACTTATAAGGTATCAACTTCTCATCCTTTGTATGATAAACATCATTGACTTGGTTTATTATGATTTGTGAATCACCAAAGATATTTAATTCATCTACTGTCCATTCTACTACAATATTCATGTTGTTGATTAGGGCTTCATATTCTGTAATATTGTTTGTATAAGGAAACATAATCTTGTACACCTTAGGCAATGAGTACTTCTATGGTGTTATGAATAAGAGCCCAACACCAAATCCTTATTGCATGAAGTAACTATCAAAGAACATCACCCAGGTTTGATGTGTTAGTGTTAAAATGGGCTCATTAGGAAAGTCAATTCAGTGGAAGAAGACTTTACATTGGTGTGTATGCTAATAAATCAGCAATTGTCTATCCTTTGATAACCTTTTATTCAACATATATGATATCAAATTCACTCAGTATCATGACCCATTTGGCTAACCTCCCTGTTAGAGATTCCTTGCTAAGTAAGTACTTTAGTAGATCAATCTTAGTAACTAGTCACATAGTATGAGCAAGCATGTAGTGTCTCAACTTCTAGGAAGCAAAGATGACTGCCAAGCAAGCTTTCTCAATGATGATATAGTTCATTTCATAAGAAATCAACATGTGGCTTAGATAGTAAATAGCTCATTCCTTGTTATCATTGTCCTCCCAAGCTAGCAAGATACCAAGAGATGAATCTATTACTAAGATGTACAGAATGAGAGGCTTCCCATAGGTAGGAGGCATCAGGATCGACGGATGAACAAGGTATTGTTGTATCTATGTTAGACTTTGATCATAATCTTTGTTCTAGTCATATTTCCCACCTTTATGTAGAGTCTTAGTGAAAGGTTGTGACCTATCTGCCCGCTGTGAGATGAATCCATGAATAGATTGAAGTCTTATTTGTAATCTCCTTATTTGAATGATATTACAGGGTGGAGGCATGTCCATGATTGCTTAAACCTTTTCTAGATCCACCTCGATTCCTTTTGTAGAGATAATGTAACCAAGTAGTTTCTTGGAAGTGACACCAAATGCAAATTTCTTGGGGTTGAGTCCTGGACTAAAATTCTCCATATGATCTAGGATGGGCTCCAAATCTTGAAAGTGAGTGTTGCATTTTGTACTCTTAACCAAGGTGTCATCAACATAGTCCTCCATTTTCTTATGTAGCATATCATAGAAGATTATTATAACTTATCTTTGATAAGTGGCACCAGCATTTTTTAGACCAAATGGCATCATGTTCCAATAGAAGGTGCCCCATGCACAAGTGAACATTATTTTCTCCTGGTCTTCCAATGCAATTTTAACCTAATTATAATCAAAAAAACCATCCATGAGTGAGCACATGTCATATCTTGCTATCATATCCACTATCATATCAATGTTGAGAAGTGGAAAATCATCCTTTAGATATGCTAAGTTCAGATCTTAGAAATCTGTACAAACCTAGATAGATTTATCGTGCTTGGAGATTGGAAGAATGTTTGATATCCATTCAACATGATGCAGTATGAGATCAGTATGAGATCAAGATCCAAGCTAGACATGTCTAAGTATGTCCATGCAACATTTATCTTTTTTTCTTGAAAGAAGGAAATGAATTCCTCTTTTTCTTCTCCATATGAAGATTGTGCAAGGTGTATCATATGAGGCTATTCCTCTATTCTCGAGTTGATTGTCTATGTTGGCTTTATCAATACTAATGATCTCTCCTAAAAATGACTAGGAAGCGCATCAAATATCTCATCCTTAGGCCCCTCAAAGAGGTTTTCACCTTTGAATATGTCTTTTATTTTTATTATTTTAGGTTCTGACACTTCCACAATGTGGTTATCACCATCAAACCTTCTATTTATTTTTCATTTTAATTGTGTGACTCAGATATTTGATGTTGACTTCAGGCATGTTGACACTTTATTCATTGGTGGAGGGCATTACTAGTTCAACAATGTTTAAGTAGCAAGAAAGAGCATAGTCATTCTAGAATGTAAGGACTTCACTAGATGTATTGGAATTCTAGTCTATGAGCTTAGAATAGGTGAGTGAGAGAGATGTGGTAGGTTCAATGGAATTCACAGTGTAGTCAGAAAATACTTGGACAAGTAATTTGAGACTTAAAGCGACTTCATCCAAAGGTGTGTTCAAATGCCTTTGAGTTCTAACGACATTAATCAAAGACTCATTGACACTAGTTGGATGAGACTCATCCAACCTAACCCTAGATGATTCACCTACTTCAAGTTGATTTTCATAAACATGAACTTGATCTATATCTTTGTCTATAGTTGCCTCTAAGAAAGAATCAAATTTGTACTCTCAAGAATATGTGCTACATAGAGATAGATTATAGAATTCCCCAGCCATGATGGGAATCCATTCTCCATGTTCATTATCATCTTCATTTTCATAGAGGTGTTTAACAACTACTGTATGATTGGACTCTCCTTGTTCTTGTTGAATGCGAGGAGGGTTAGAAGTGTTTTTAGAAGAATCATTGTCATCATCCATAGTACTAACATGTGGTACAAAGTCATCAAGTTCTACAAAGAATTTAGCAAGATCAAAAGGAATTGGATAAGGATAAGTATCCTCATCATTAGAACTATCCTCATGATTATCAAACTCAATCTATAATTCATGTTTAGATGAACTTTCATATTCTAGTATGAATTTGTTAATCCCTAGATGAAAGGGGATCTTCTTAAAGCCTAGGACTATTGTGTCTCAAGACCTTATAGCTATTTCTTTGATAGTATCAATCAAGCCATTGTTGTTACATCCATTTGGACCACTCCCTTTTTAGCCAAAACATTTCATGAGTTTAAGACCTAGACAATACTTTTCAAGAATGATCTCATGAAATTGTTCTATGAGATTTACTAGAATTTCCTCTCTATATATCCACATAGTGATGGCTCTATCTTCATCTTCCTCTTCTAGAGGAAAAATAGCTTTAACAAAGGTACCATTTAACTTAGTCTAAGGTGATAATACAAAAGGTCTCTTTGATTTAGATGGTCTCTCATAATGACAATAGACTCAAGAAGAGATGTCAAAGACAGAATAGGTTCTATGTGATAGTCACCCATCCCAGTTTCTGTCAACTTGAGTGACTTCTCAATGTGTTTCACTTTTTTATTATGATGATCAATAGATTCCCTATTAGTAGGTACAAATATTTTAGCAAATTTTAGCATGTTATAGGTGTAATAGTATTAGCTGGTATAGTGACTTCAGAGCCTTGGATGCAAACTCGATGCATTGATGGTAAGTTGAAGGCACGACTTTCATTTCATGTATCCATGGTCTCCCTAACAGGATATTGTATGCAAGTGGAATGTCAAGGAACTAATAAGTAACATCTCTTTACACTGGACCAACTCAGAGAGGCAATACAACAAGACCTAGGGATTTATGCTCAACTTCATCATATGTCTTGATGGTTATTTTATGACGTGGATCAATAGACTCTTTAGAATAGCCCAATTTCTTGAGAAAAGATGTTTAAACTAGATCCTTTATCCATGGGCATGTGAAAAACATGTTTTTGATGTATCATGACTTCAATGTGCAATGGTTGATTATGCAGATACTCAATGAATTATCGTCGTCTTCAAAAAAGGACAAGTAGTGAGGTGAGGTTAAGTGACCCACCATAGATTGAAACCTATTAAGATCAAGATCTTAAGGTACATTTACCTAATTGAGGACATTATTGAGAATTTTCCTATGAGCAAGCAAGATTTTGAGTAATTCAAAGATCATTATTTGAGAACTTGTCCATTGTAATTGGTCAAGTATACTATAGTTGGTAACTACAAAAGATGTTGCAATTTTTGTACCTTTGCCAAATGGACTAGCAAGGGGTTTGTATTTGTGTTTATGTAACTTAGAAGTAGAAGTTGTAGGGCCTTTGAGTACTATCTTGGCATGACAATGTATAACAACATTGACACAAAATTGTGACAATTCTAGATTAGTTGTAGGAGATGTAGCACCTCTTAAGACAAATGGTGTCTTTGTTTTTGTATTGTCTTTTTTTCCTTTAATCATGATAACATCACAATTTTCAGAATCAGGTTCAACCATGTTCATCACATCATCATCATAAGTGCATGTATAGTTGACCTTGTTATTGGTTTTCTATTTTGAGTTTTCTCCTTTCTCATAGGATGGAAATGGCTCCTTGAAAGCTTTGTGATATGAATTATTGCTATGTCCATCCACAATGTTTTTACCATTGTCAATTAAGTCTTGAAATTTGTAATGTAGGTTGATGCAATTGCTTGTTTTGTGACCTTTGTTATGGTGGTATTCACAAAATGTGGTCACATTCCACCATGGAGGTTGTGGTTGTGGATTATAAGGTTGAGAATTATCCAATGGAGAAATGATCTTGTTTTGTAGCAAGGTCTTACAGACCACATCTAGGGGTTCACTAAGGGGTGTGTGCTCTCATTTTTTGTGTGTAACCCAAGATGAGTTCTTCATTTTTTTTCCAAATTTCTTGTTATCAGGAGGAGATTTTTGAATATTCTTAGATGCTTTCATGTTATCTATAAGATTGAAAGCCACTTTAGCAGGTTTGGGACTAATGTTATCAATGATTCCATCATGTACTACCTCTTGATTCTTGTTCACATACTTGGATTTGTCCTTATTAGAGGTAGATCCTTGCTTAATGTCTTTTTGAAGGGTTATCTCACCCTTTTTGACCATGAACTCTTCTATTTGGATAGCTTGTGTGACCATATCTTCAAAGGTGCATGGACCTTGAAGTTGAACTTTATACCCAAAGTTGAGCAAAAGATTATCCATGAAGATGTCAAGTTTTTCTATTTCAAGAATCTTTCATGAATATTTGGTGAAATAGATCTTGAGAACTCTTCACTAGATTCAAATTATGCATAAACTAAGGAGCAACCTCTGTCATGATTTTAACCTCTACCTCTACAACATCTAATTCTATGGGGAGGAAATATGTTTCCACTCCTTGTGGCAATAGTCATAGACAATGACTCAAAACAAAGTCTAAACATGGATCACACTAGAATGTTGTCTCAAAATGAGATAAGCATGTTGTCTATCTAGGTACAAATAGTTAGAGAAATGGCTAGAATAGCTGAGAGTTTTTACTATCATGACACAAGGTCTGGGAAACACAAGATAGTAGAATAATACAAACAAGTAAGGAGACTAGTTCATGTGTAAATCACAAGTTTTCAACTAAGCAAGAAGTTAGAGCTTTGATGCTACTGAAGACATAGGAATGACTAAGTGCTAATAGACACAGATCAGACTTGGATTGATTTTTGATGAGGGATCTTAGGATAGCTTGTTATTTTTGGAAAATTTTGATATACTCACATTAGGAAATGACTCCTAAGCAAGGAAATATAGACAACTAGGCAAGAAAACACAATTGGCAGAGCAATTTTTATAGTTTTGGGACAAAATATTGCATGAAAAATCACACAGAGTTGCATGAGGAAGTATAATGAAGAAATAAAAAATTCATAACAACAATTTTAGATCTATTTTCTTGCACAAGAATGTGGGAAAAGCCATGTGAGGATTTAATAGATTGGCCGAAAAGACAAACTTTGACACAAAAAGATAGTATTTTGGCAATGTTTTGCATGAATATTTAAAGACAAGCATGTAGGGAAATATAGAGAACCACACAAGAAAGTGTAAACAAATGATTTTCTTGCATGAAATTTTGGAAGGTTGCAAGTGAAAAAAGGACCAAACTGACAAGTTTTGACTATACTTGAAGAGATTTTCAATGGTTTTGACAGTTTTTTAATAGAGGGCTAACAATTTTTACAAGTTTCAAGTAAATATCAGCATTGTTTTCAAATCTTTGACATTATTTTGGTTTACAAGTAGATAGTTGTTTTTAGACAAAGGAACCAAGTAGTAGTCACAAATAATCCAACTGAGGACAAAGAAACACAGAAGGACCAGGTAGTCTTGACCTTTTGTTTGTTTGAAAGATTTGGACAAGTTTAAAGACTCAAAAAAGGCACTCTTTATCCCTATAACCAAAAATCATAGAGGAAGAAAAACCTTTGTCTCACAACTTATGTGCATGCACTCACCTCAAATAGTTGTGTCACCCCACTAAAGGGTACCCATGTTTTTGGTGTATTCCAAGGACTTAATAACATATATGCTCAATGAGCACTCTTGTGGTAGGGGTCAAGGGCATATACTACCTTCCAACATCCAAGTGCATTCCCATGATGAGTATCTATAGGAGAGATTCTTCCCCCTCCTTGCACAAATATTATGCCCCCTTTCGGAGGTGAATTGGGTAGTAACTATCTAAAGAAAAATTAATTTTGCTTCTATTCACATTAATCCTCCATGGTTAAGGCCAACAACCCACACTAGCATCTAAAAGTGCACACACTTGACTAGCAAGACTAGGGTTGGTGTCACCCAGTGTAATAGATAGAGCCTCCTCTTGATATGCAATATCAAGAATCAAGAGGAATAAATTAACATGGCTTTGGAGTCTCTCACTCTATAAAGATTCTTTATTATAGTGAGTTGGAATCATCGGTGAAAGGTGTGTGCTTACTTGGGTCATTCCTGGAGGTTGGATCACTTTGGTAGGCCCTCTAAAGTTTGACTCAGACTGGTGGCTCAGATCCAAGGGTCAAAGTTTTTTATTTTCCCAAAGGGATAATAACATACTCCTCTACCTCATTACCTTACCCAAACACACAAAACATGTTCATCACCGAGTTAGCTTATAAGTCCCAACTTTTCTTTTCTCAAGATTTTGATTTCCTAAAAGGAAGTCATCATCTCTTCATAAAAAATACTCATATAGGAGAACCACTAACTTGTTTGCCTCCCTCAAGTACCATCTTCCAAAGGTGTCTAGGTTTTTGATTTACTCTTGGGCATCACTTCTATAAAAATTTGGTATAGCTATGATACCAAATAAGAATTTTCCTTAGGGAAAAATCACCCAAGATCAAGGAACTCAAGCACAAGCACAATAGTAGATCAACAAGGTATGATCAAAATAAAAATATCCAAAATTATTTATTTTCATTCAATGTTCTATTATGTTCAGTACATATGCAGTAGGAGTGCCTAAATATAAAGGCCTCTGGAATGCTTCTAGAATGCCTAGGAATCAACACACTGATAAGTCTTACAACCAAGCACATGTCCACTAGGAGTGGATTATCCTCCATTAAGCACAGGAGTAGGTGCAATGATGAGAGGATAAGCCTACAAAGGTGTATCACACAAAACTATGTTGTAGACACCATGTGCTAAAATAAGAGTGTGAATAATTGTGTTGTCTACATGACAACTCAGTTAATGATGCAAACTCTAGTATTTTAGACACCATGTGCTGAATTAGAGTTTCTTACTCTAGTGTTGTCAACATGAAAACTCATAAAAGTACACAAACTTCTAGGTGTCAACCTAATAAATAATAAAATAATGCATTGACCTTAGTAAACTTAAGTAAAATGTAATAAGTAAATACTTATTTACACCAACACCTCCCCTTAAGTGCAACTTAGGGGAATGCACTTAAGCTTACAAAAGATAGGATGAAAATGCATGATGGATCTTGGCTAATAGGCCATGTTAGGTGCCCATGTACATAAATAAAATGAAATCTCTCATAAAGTGGACAAAGAGGGAAAACCTCATTGGAAAAAACCTCCCCCAAAAAGAGAGAGAAAAAAACAAGATGCATGAATGGATGGAGTAATCAAGACCCCCCATTACAACATATATCAAGTATATACAAAAGAGAAGTAGAAGGAAAAAACCCCATAAGAGGAAAAGGTCCCCCCCCACATAAAAGAGAAGAAGAAGGAGACAAGGTAGTCCCCCCCCAAATGTAGAGTGTTGATCAGTGATAGCTGATCCAATGTAGAAGTTAATCCATGACTGTTGAATAATGTTCCTCCCCTTTGGAAGAAAATATAGTAGAGGAGGTACAGGTGAGATGCTTTCCCTATGTGTAGAAACAATCCCAAAGATGAATGGTGTCTCTAAAACTTGCTCAGTTGATGCTGATAGTTGCCCCTTCCAATACTGCTAAAAAGAAGAAGTGCAGATCTAGTAAGGATGGATGTAGAACATGTTCCAAAGAACTAACTATCTCCTCAAATAATAATGAGACCTCCTACAACTACTATACATAAGAATCCACAATCATATCAAACTATGAAGACTAATCCTGTAAGAATGAACAGGGAGTTAGAGTAAGCCCTTGCAACAATTGAAGAAGGATCTTCTTCATCAAAGAGAAGATGTATATCATCGATGATGTCTCCCAAATCTACTATGTGTGAGTCCATGAACAAACCTAAAATATTTGTCAAGAAGTTATCCATTGATGCTAGAGCTAGAAGACAAGGTGTACCCTATTATGTTGAATCTATCACTATAGCAATGGATGAAGTATTTGCCTCAACTAAGAGAAGATGAATATCATCCATGATGTCTCCCACATCTTCAATGTGAGACTCCATGAACAAACCTGCAATATCTGGAAGGAAGTCATCCCATGAAGCTAAAGTAGGAAGAGATAGTATTTCATATTGTATTGAATCATTAGAATATATGGCTAGAATTAGAT
The DNA here is from genome assembly GCA_028749045.1 of Cupressus sempervirens. NCBI lineage: Eukaryota > Viridiplantae > Streptophyta > Pinopsida > Cupressales > Cupressaceae > Cupressus > Cupressus sempervirens. The sequence continues at coordinate 194,206,180 of CM053791.1, read as the reverse complement.
CAGTAGTAGCAACAAGAGCATTAGGAGGTGTGATCTCATCTCGAGAGGATGCACCTACAGCTAGAGGTAAAAGATCTTTTAGGAATGGAAGAATGTGTGGATCTTCATACATCTCCCAAAGATAGATCCAAATATCATATAAATTAGTTGACTTCATGTCATCAAGTGAATCCATAACCTCCATATCCATATGTAGAAAGAGGGCACGAAAAATGATGGAACCAATGTCACCATTATATTAAAGTCCTTTCACATATGGCAATGCATTATGCTGACTAAGATAAGTGAGAACCAATTGACTCCATTTCTTATAGTTTTTTTATTGTCAAGGTAATTAAATCCTCCTCATCCATGATGTACTAATCAATGTACCCCCCAAAATGCAAAAAACAATCAACCTTCCCAATGTATGATTCAGTGCTATATAGGTAGTGCATGTACAATAGGCCACTTGTCAAAATGAACAAGGTGGACTTCTAATTTTACTATTTACAACTACCTTTTGAGACCAAAATTTGTCACTAAGCAATGTAGCTCAGATGTACAACAATTTTAAAATGCAATCAAAGTAATACAATGTAGAAAAGGACCTAAGTCTGAAAGTGATATTTTTGTCCACACAACCCTATAATTTGATTATAGATCTAGAAAGTAGATGAAAAATTAAGCACTTTCAAAAAATATGGAACCTAAAAATGTGTCCAAATGAGCCCATACGAAGCATTTCAAGCTGCAAAATGTAGGATTGGACAAGTATAGTCACCAAAAAATGCAAATTCTTACAAACCCATGTACCAAAACTAAAAAAGAATAGCAGCACTAAAAAGTTCAAGAAATTCTACCCAAAATCAAAAAAAAATTGCACCTAATTTGGAGTCTGGATGACTGAATTATGGCCTCCCAAAGTTGGACTGTAAAATCAAAACTACATCTAGAGAGGGGCCTTGGTAGAAAACTGCATGGTTAAATTTTACAGTCAAATAATTGTCACAATAGTTCACAATCGTCTGGAAATGATGGTTAGATGGCAGTAAAATTAATGCCATGAAAAGTTTACATCAGCAAAAAAAAGGGCCCTCTGATGATGTGGCATGTGAATCAACTGTATAGCTGATGATGTCAACTATACAAACTTGTATAGATAGTACAACCAAGGATGGTATGTCTAGTTAACTCAACATACAGATCTAGTGACACAACATACGACAAGGGCCCCTAGATGCCTATGTGTCTAAGTACGAAGCTTGTGAATGCTAACGGGAAGGTGAGTTGTAGTCCATATGTGTGGGTTGACGTAGTGCCACATGGTGGCATTTGATATGGATGCATGGTGGGGGTAGTACTTGCCCCATGTTGCAACATTCAGTTGACACCAAAGGTTTTATCATGCAGGCTAAAAGGTATTCATGCTAGTAGTCAGGAGTACTATGCATTGTTGGAAACCTACAAAAAAATGGGTGATAAGTTGCTATCATCGACTAAAAGTAGAGTAATGCAAAACACATGGCTACTGCCAAAAGATGTCACTGGTGATTGAAATTATGGCCGAAAAGTCTAAACAAGCATTGGATCTCTTGCTGGCAGGAGACCAAAAAATAGTTGATGGTGTGGGTATTATCCCACATGCACCCCATAGTCAATTGTGGAAATATTTAAAACAAAAATGCTCGTGGGTAGTAATATGAAGTTGTCCACTAGTAGTATTATGGTTGCCAAAACTATTTTAGTCCGTCGATAGGTGTGAGGAGCTTATCGCTCACTAGAAATTTGATAGATGCTGACAATTGTAAATAGAATATTCCTAAATATTAGGGAATATTCCTTGTGGGGGTTGGGGTTTCACCACCTGGTTCCTACAAAAAAAAATTCTCTATAACCCCTATAGGCTGAAAATTTTCAAAAATTTGCAAAGAAAAAATAAAATACCAATCTAAAAATGAAATTAAATTGCAAATCTAAAAGATCATATTGTACTTGCAAATTGGGCCTTCAGGTATTAGTATGCAAAAAAAAATTTCCTCAAATTTGACTATGGCCTAGGCTAAGAAAATTTATAGCCAATTTTTGCTAAATTGATGTTACAGATGCAATGGTGAGGTTCACTTTAGTTCTTGACGCTCCCAATAACTATGATACTTTGGATCTGGGTCAAGGTGTCCTCTGAGAGGTGAAGCAAGATTGGTCTCCAACAACTATGTGAAGAGAATTTTCCTCATTTTTGATACCATGTAAGAATTTGGTATAGCTATGATACCAAATAAGAATTTTCCTTAGAGCAAAATCACCCAAGATCAAGGAACTCAAGCACAAGCACAATAGTAGACCAACAAGGTATGATCATAATAACAATATCCAGAATTTATTTATTATCATTCAATATTTTGTTATGTTTAGTACATACACACTTGGAGAGCCTAAATATAAAGGCCTCTAGTATGCTTCTAGAATGCCTAGGAATCAATACACTGATAAGCCTTACAACCAAGAACATGTCCACTAGGAGTGAATTATCCTCCATTAAGCATAGGAGTAAGTGTGATGATGAGAGAATAAGCCTACAAAGGTGTAGCATACAAAATTATATTATAGACACCATGTGCTAAAATAAGAGTGTCAATAACTATGTTGTCTACATGACAACTTAGTTAATGATGCAAACTCCAGTGTTGTAGACACCATGTGCTAAATTAGAGTTGCTTGCTCCAATATTGTCAACATGAAAACTCATAAAAGTATGCAAACTCCTAGGTGTCAACCTAATAAATAATAAAATAATGCATTGACCTAATTAAAATTAAGTAAAGTCTAATAAGTAAATACTTATTTACACCAACAACTTCCAAGTAGCAAAGAGCATACTCCCCTATTCCTTTGTCTAGAGCCCTATGAAGTTCACAATCCCTATTAAACTATGTGTGTAAGAAAGTAGTAAAAGGATAGAACATTTAAGTGGGTTTGAATTCATTCTTTGGCATGTGAATATTTGACTAGGTGTCCTATAATAAAATTTTCAGTACTGTTTGCATGTTTGTAACAAGGTATCTTTGACAAGAGATCTGTAGACCACTATTAGGCTATTCAAAATCAAAAACCTAAAATAAAAATGCTTCAGAAAAAAACATCAGATTTAATCAGCACTATGAAAAATTGAATTTAAAAATTGCATTTTGCATTTACTGGAATCAAATTTTGTGTGAAATTCTACACAGACCCATGCAAGAAAATGAGGTGTATCACATGAGAAACCGTGCAATTATACACTATTCCATGTGAGAAAGTGCATAACAGGGAGCAAAACTTCAATTTCTTCACACAACAATTAAATTTTTCACATGAGAAACCAAGGAACTATATAAATAGAAATGATGCAACATAAAAATTTTGCAAAATAAACAACAAATGAGACTAGAAAATTGATTTCTTTACCCCACAGTGGCCGCCAGAAATGTGACTGCTAATTATGGCCTAATAATTAACCATACTTCAATGTAATCATTATATGAAGAATTATCTCAAAATTAACATGGGGTTATTCTTCTGAAATAACCCAACAACTCAATCTATTGCCTCCTAACTAGATTGATTTTGGTATTCACTCTCAGATCAAGAAGCTAGCAACTAGACATCTAGAATGAAGGATTTTATATATATGATATGCAAGATTAATCTAAATATGGGTAAGTGCACCAAGTTGTGGTGCCAAAAGGTGGATATAAGTGGACACCTTTTTTTCTAAAATTAGCAACTTCTAAACTTCAACATGAATTTGAAGATAGTTACGCTCAAAATTTTAAGTTATGACAAAAACAAAAGTATTAGTCCTTTGAATCTAGTTTCTAAACTACTATTTTTTTCCGAAATGGTTTAGTTTTAGGTCCTCAGAAAAGGGGCCCACAAAGTTAAGTTATGACAAAAACAAAAGTATTAGTCCTTTGAATCTAGTTTTATGACAAAAACAAAAGTATTAGTCCTTTGAATCTAGTTTCTAAACTACTATTTTTTTTCCGAAATGGTTTAGTTTTAGGTCCTCAGAAAAGGGGCCCACAAAAAGTGGTACTGTTTATTCCAAAAAAACATAACACAATACAAAGTGTGGCCCCCCAAGAATTTTAACTTTTTTTTTAAATTCTTTAATCGCTCCAGTCAAAAGTTACTTAACACTATGTAGTTTATCCCAGAGTTTTTGAGTAATTTTATAATGTGTATTTTATTTTTTATGAATTTTTTAACTAGACACACCCCAAAAACATGAAATATATGCATGTTGTTGGAAATGATTGAAAAGCTCATGAATGAAGAATAATGGAACTGGGAAAGAATGTTTTCAATCATTTTTTTGTCATTGATGTCAAACTTGCTACTTGCAGGAATGACAATTGCTTTAGTGATCCAAATACTATAAGTTGGTTGATTGACAAGGAGGTGGAAATCAATAAGATGTAACTAGAGTAGCTAGACAAAGGTTCAAGTTATGATGTTGTAATAAAGTATAAGGATCAGCTAAGTCATTGATGAAATAGTGTATTGATGACATACTCTAAGACACAGAGGATGGACACACTAAAACACATCAAAGATGTAAGGTTTAGCTAAGTCATTTGTAAAGCCTAACTAAGTTCATAAGAGAGTGTCGAGCAAGCTAGTTAGTGCCGAAAAAATTCTCAGTTGAAGCCGAGCAAGTTCACTTTTAGAATGTTTTGAGTGATCTTCAAGTGCCGAGTAAAGATCAAGTGCCGAGTGAAGATCAAGTGCCGAGTGAAGATCAGATGTTGAGCAAAATACAAGAGCCGAGTAACACAGAGGAAGTCGAACATTAGTAAATCAATAATACCGAGTTGCTGCATTATTTTGAAATTGAAGATTCACCAAATCTAAGCCGACATGGTTGTTATCTAGAATTTTGTGAATTAGATAGAAGATAAGAATGATGAGTTGGTGGCATAGAACACTATGTAAACCATTTTTGACAAATCCAATTGGATTCTAGACAAATTTTCTAGATAAGAACAAGATAAGGGATAGATACATTGTATCTTACCTAATTTATTGAAATCCTAAAGTTGCAGAGGGAGAATCGAGCAAGAAAGATATTCTAGGTTTCTATTTAAGGAGTCATAAGGTCATGAAGCAAAATGAGGTGGTAGAGCATGAAAGCATGAAGTGCTGAAGAAGGTGCTAAGGTAGAAGAGAGCACAAATACTCTACTTTGATAGGTGACCATAGATATGATTGCATTGGTATGATGAGTAAGAAGACTCAAGATGATGAAGCTTGAGATGACAAGCTTTCAGAGCTGTAGTGATTAAAGCCAACCAAAGGATTGAACCAAAGTGTGATCTATAATCTGCAAGATATGTTGTAAGTTGTATCAGATCAAAAGTAATTATTGTTACTCTCTAGCAATTGTAACAATTAAAATAAACCCTATGGACTTAGGTTGGTTTAATAGCCATGTTGTAAATCCTTTAATAGGGTGACATTCCAAGTGAATGTTCCAAAGTCCTTTAACCAGGCCCATTCCTAACAGTATGGTGAAATCCTGTAACAAGGTCACATTTAACAATGTGTTGTAGCCTTTAATAGGGTAGGTCTTTAACAGGGTAGACCATCAGAAGTGGTTGAAACCAATTGCGCAGTTATTTTGTGGGTATCATCCCCTCTCCAGTTTTACCTTCTTATTCCTGGAGGTTTTATGGGTTATTAAATTCTTAGTGTTATGGTGTGATGCATGTTTACTTTTCATGATTGCTTAATGTTCAAGTGCATGCATGATAGTTTCAATTATGTGCCATTAAGGATTTGTAGAAAAAGTATTATTAGGGCATTTGGACCTTGGATAACTGATTCACCCCCCCTCTCAGTTATTCTAAAGAATTATAACACATGCTCTCCTAGAAATGATTGAAAACTAATCTAAAATCAAAACTTCTTTTTTTCAAAGTGTGTAGAATGGAGTCTAGTTTCTAAAAAAGTAAGTTGTTGCAAAATTTGATGGACGAGCTAAAATCTATAGCCAAATTAGTACATGTTAGTTTTTGACAAAAAATGGACATACATTCAAAAGAAATTATAGATGAAAGGCTTGAAATAGTTCAAATAAAAAATAAATTATATGGTTATATAGCTAACACAGAGACCTATAATGTCATGTAATCTGATCTTATCGATGCACAACCATGAGGAATCTTGAAGGAGAGTACACAAGAAAAATTAATAATTTTTTGTATGTTTGTAGCAAAACATGTCTCAGACTAGTTTATAGACTCCAAACCTTTGTGTTGGATCGCCAAGGCAAAACCAAGCCTTAAGCTTGGTAGAATGCAAAGGTTTGAATAGTGTGTATGCACTATAGTGTGTGCACACTATAGTGCACATGTGTTATTTAAAACTTTTTAAATTTGGGTCTTAATAGCGCATGCGTGCTATAGTGTGCATGTACTATTGAGACCTAAATAGTGCATAGAGAGGGAAGAAGAGAGGCAAAGAGTGAGAGAGAGAGAGAGAGAGAGAGAGAGAGAGAGAGAGAGAGAGAGAGAGAGAGAGGTGGGTATGGGTGTGTGTGTGTGTGTGTGTGTGTGTGTGTGTGTGTGTGTGAGAGAGAGAGAGAGAGAGAGAGAGTAAGGGATAGGAGAGGGGAGAGTGAGAGTAGGGGATGGGAGAGAGAGGAAGTGAGAGAGAGAGTATGGGTGGCAAAGAAAGTATAGGATGGGAGAGAGAGGAAGTGTGAGAGAGAGTAGGGGTGACAAAGAGAGAGTAGGCAATGGGAGAGGGAGTGAGAGAGGGAGAGAGAGGGAGGAAGATAGGAGTGTGAGAGAGAGAGAGAGAGTAGGACATGGGAGAGAGTGTGAGAGTATGAGAGATAGTAGGGGTGGTAGAGAGAGAAAGTAGGGGATGGGAGAGGGGAGAGAGAGAGAGTAGGGGATGGGGGAGACAGAGTAGAGAGGGAGGGAGAGGGAGGGAGAGAGAGAGAGAGAGAGAGAGAGAGAGAGATAGTAGGCAATGGGAGAGGGAGTGGGAGAGAAAGAGAGGGGGGATGGGAATGTGTGTGAGAGATCTAGAGAGTATGGAATGGGAGAGGAGAGAGAGGCAGGGTGGGAGTGTGTGGGTGTGTGAAAGAGAGAGAGTAGGGAATGGAAGAGGGGAGATAGAGAGAGAGTAGGGGATGGGAGAGAGAGAGTAGGTGGTGGGAGAGGGAGTGGGAGAGGGAGAGAGAGGGGAATGGGACTGTTTAAGAGAGAGAGAGTAGGGGATGGGAGAGAGAGGAAGAGTAAGAGAGAGTAGGGGTGGTAGAGAGAGAGAGAGAGAGAGAGAGAGAGTAGGGGATGGGGGAGAGAGAGAGAGTATAGGATGGGAGAGAGAGATTGAGAGTAGGGGATGGGGGAGAGAGATAGAGTAGGCAATGGGAGATAGAGTGGGAGAGGGAGAGTGAGAGAGAGAGGAGGATGGGAGTGCATGTGTGTGAAAGAGAGAGAGTAGGGAATCAGAGAGGGGGAGAGAGAGTAGGGGATGGGAGAGAGAGAGAGTAGGCAATGGGAGAGGTAGTGGGAGAGGAAGAGAGAGGGAGGATGGAAATGTGTGTAAGAGAGAGAGAGAGAGTATGGGATGGGAGAGAGTGTGAAAATGTGAGAGAGAGTAGGGGGCAGCAGAGAGAGAGTAGAAAGGGAGAGAGTGAGAGTGAGAGTGAGAGTGAGAGAGAGAGTAGGTGGTGGGAGAGGGAGTGGGAGAGGAAGAGTGAGTGAGAGACAGAGTAGGGGATGGGAGAGGAGAGAGAGGGGGGATGGTTGTGTGTGTGTGTGTGTGTGTGTGTGTGTGTGTGTGTGTGTGTGTGTGTGTGTGTGTGTGTGAAAGAGAGAGTAGGGGATGGGAGAGGGGATAGAGAGATAGAGAGAGAGTAGGGGATGGGAGAGAGAGAGTAGGTGGTGGGAGAGAGAGTGGGAGAGGGAGAGGGAGAGAGAGGGGGATGGGAGTGTGTGTAAGAGAGAGAGTAGGGGATGGGAGAGTGTGAGAGTGTGAGAGAGAGAGTAGGGGTGGTAGAGAGAGAGTATGGGATGGGAGAGAGAGAGTAGAGAGGTAGAGAGTGAGAGAGAGAGATAGTAGGCAGTGGGAGAGGGAGTGGGAGAGGGAGTGGGAGAGGGAGAGAGAGGGGGGATGAGAGTTTTTGGGTGTGTGAAAGAAAGAGAGTAGGGGAGAGGGGAGAGGGGAGAGAGAGAGTAGGGGATGAGGGAGAGAGAGTAGGTAGTGGGAGAGGGAGTGGGAGAGGGAGAGAGAAAGGGGGAATGGGAATGTGTGTAAGAGAGAGAGTAGGGGATGGGAGAGTGTGTGAGAGGGAGTAGGGAGTGGTAGAGAGAGTAAGGGATGGGAGAGAGAGAGAGAGAGAGAGAGGGAGTAGGGTATGGAAGAGAGACTAGAGTTGAGAGGGAGAGAGAGAGAGAGAGAGAGATAGTAGGTGGTAGGAGAGGGAGTGGGAGAGGGAGAGAGAGAGGAGGGATGGGAGTGTGTGTGAGAGATCTAGAGAGTAAGGGATGGGAGAGGGGAGAGAGAGAGTAGGGGATGGGAGAGAGAATGTGAGAGTGTGAGAGAGAGTAAGGGGTGGCAGAGAGAGTATGGGATGGGAGAGAGAGAGAGAGTGTGTGTGATTAGGGGATGGGAGAGAGTGTGAGAGAGTAGGGGATGGGAGAAAGAGAGTGAGAGTAGGGGAAGGGAGAGAGAGAGTAGAGAGGGAGAGAGACAAATTGAGAGAGAGATAACTTAGGTGGTGGGAGAGGGAGTGGGAGAGGGAGAGAGGGGGGATGGGAGCATGTGTGAGAGATCTAGAGAGTAGGGGATGGGAGAGGAAAGAGAGGGGGGATGGGAGTGTGTGTTTATGAAAGAGAGAGTAGGGGATGGGAGAGGGGAGAGAGAGTAGCCTGAGAGAGAGAGAGAGTAATAGATGGGAGAGAGAGAGAGTAGTTGGTGGGAGAGGGAGAGAGAGTAGGTGGTGGGAGAGGGAGTGGGAGAGGGAGAGGGAGAGGGGGGGATGGGAGTGTGTGTAAGAGAAAGAGTAGGAGATGGAAGACATTGTGAGAGAGTGAGAAAGTAGGGGTGGTAGAGAGAGGGAATAGAATGGGGGAGAGAGAGTTAGAGTAGGGGATGGGAGAGAGTGTGAGAGAGTGTAGGGGGATAGGAGAGAGAGAGTGAGAGTAGGAGTTGGGAGAGAGAGAGTAGAGATGGAGAGAGAGAGTGAGAGAGAGAGATAGTAGGTAGTGGGAGAGGGAGAGAGAGAGAGAGAGAGAGAGAGGAGAGATGGGAGTGTGTGTGAGAGAGATCTAGAGAGTAGGGGATGGGAGAGGAGAGAGAGTGAGAGAGAGTAGGGGATGCGAGAGAGAGAGAGAGAGAGTAGGTTTTGGGAGAGGGAGAGTGAGAGAGAGTAGGGCATGGGGGAGAGAGAGAGAGAGAGAGAGAGAGAGAGAGAGAGAGAGAGAGAGTAGGTGGTGGGAGAAGGAGAGAGAGGGGGGATGGGAGTGTGTAAGAGAGACAAAGAGAGAGTAGGGGATGGGAGAGGAGAGAGGGTGAGAGAGAGTAAGGAATGGGAGAGAGAGTAGGTGGTGGGAGAGGGAGAGTGAGAGAGAGAGAGAGAGTAGGGGATGGGAGAGGGGGGAGAGAGAGTAGCCTGAGAGAGAGAGAAAGGGGGGATGGGAGTGTGTGAGATGGAGAGAGTAGGGGATGGGAGAGGAGAGAGGGTTAGAGAGAGTAGGTGGTGGGAGAGGGAGAGTGAGAGAGAGTAGGGGAAGAGGAGAGTGAGTGAGAGAGAGAGAGTAGGGGACAGGAGAGGATAGAGATTGAGAGAGTAGGGAATGGGATAGAGAGAGTGAGAGAGAGTAGGCAATGGGAGAGGGAGAGTGAGAGAGAGTAGGGGATGGGAGAGGAGAGGAGAGAGTATGGAGAGATAGAGAGAGTAGGGGATGGGGGATGCTGGGATAAGGAGAGATATGTTTTCACATAGTATGTATGCACTATAGTGTGTACATGCTTTATAGTGCATACACACTATAGTGTGTACATGCTTTATAGTGCATACACACTATAGTGTGTACGCACTATGTGAAATCACCTCAAAATGGTCAAACAGAAAGTTTGGGTCCCTTTTGATCCATATTCTACTTTTTGTTTATTATGCATTCTATTTTTCCAATAGAAAACACAGGTTTCAAGCTTTTAGAAGTTATCAAACACTATTTGAAGACTTTTTGAAGCTAGCAAACACCAAATTCAATCATTGGATTGACTTTTTGAATATTCTTTCTATAGAAAAGGTTAGTGCAATCCTTTTTAAATATTGTTCATTGATATATAGAGACAAATTTGATTATAATTTGACATGTTGTTTAATATATAGTGAATTCATTGAAATTTGTATGTTTGAATGAATTGTTATTTGGAAATGATTAGAAATTTGGCAATTTGTTTGATATATATTGTGTATTCATTGAAATAATTGTAATTTGTATATGTATTTGAATGATTTGTAATTTACAAATTGTAAGTAATTCAAATGTTTGAATAATTTGACATTTAGAAATCATCATCATGCCAAGGAAGAAACCAAAAACTCAAACAAATGAAGATATGGAGAGAGATTTGGCAACTAAAAGAGATAAAATGAAGCTACTACATGAACAAAGAAAATTACAAAGAAATAATGAATAATTGACTTTCAAAGAGGATCAAGAACCACCGATAAAAAGAAATAAAGAGGGAGAATTGGAAAGACTATGAGAATGAATGAGACTGTTACGCTTAAGAAGACAATTGAATTGTGATGCTACACCATCTTCCAATGTTGGAGTCATATCATCCTCTCATGTTAAAGAGACACTAATTTGTAGATCTGACGATGTACACACTCCATCATGTCATGTTGAAGGCATAACATCAACATATGAAGTAGGTGATATTCCATCTTTTACATTTTATTACCGAGGCACATCATCTTTAGTTCAAGGTATGCAAAACACTCAACCTTATGTTGATGTTCAAAATGTTGAGGGAATGGAAGAGATTATAACACCTTCTAGAATTTGTTTTAGAAGACCAAAATATTTGATTGATATTGATACTAACATTTTGAAATCAATGCCTAACAAGATTAGCAAGTGTACTTGTCAAAGAAAAGTTAATCGTATGTAAAGATTATTCTTTGAAGAATTAGATATTATAGGTCAATGCCAATTATTTGTTGAAATGATGAGAAATTTTAAATTTAGGCCTATCATGAAGATTCTTGGGCTAAGAGCGATGGACGATTCAAATGAAAAAAGCATTGTAAAGAATCTAATGAGTGCTTATGACAAAGTGGGTTCTAAATCACACACCAAAGATAGTAATATCACAAGACAAGTACTTACATCGACAATAGTAAGTACCCAAATGAAGAAAGTTCAACTCATGAGAAAGACAAGCAAAACATTGAAAATTGGTAGAGGTACTCTAAGGAGAGCCATGCTAAGGCGTGAGAGATTGGAAGATCCAACAAAAAATGAGTTATGGACATTTAGCGGTAGACTACCACAAAAAGATAAAGAAATTAGTGAAGCTTTGAAATCATTGATTGAAGATTTTTGGAAAAATAACACATGTGTTTCCCCTAATCAAAGAGATGTTTTAAGAAGGAGGATTGGTTGCCAAAATCGTGACCCACATGTGAAACATTTTTTAAACTCAACTCAAACACAATTTTTTGCAAAATTTATTGTTATGTATCCTCAAATTTGCATAAGTCAAAGATTTTTTGAGATGGGTAAACCTTTTTATGTCAAGATAAATCACACACGCACAACTTCTTGTTTTAGGATACATATTGAATTTTCTAATGATTTTGATGTTTTTAGGCATATGTGTGTGTTTTTGCATTCTAAGTATGTTTTGTAGGATTGTGACATGAATGAGCCACCAAGATCTTCAAGGGAATTCATATCCAACATTTTATATGAAATAAGGGATGGCCAACAATTTTACAAGACAACATGCTTAGATGGTACATGCTTATTTTGTGGTTCTTTGCAACTTTTATCAACTTGTGAACATATGGATGGTACACATGCAATTGGAAATGAAATAGTAGATTATAGAAAATTTAAGATAGTGACATATGCTCTAAAAGATGGAAATTAGGGTAAAAGATGTGTTTTAGTCATTGAAAAAATTCTAGTGTATGAGTTCATGAAGATTTTTTGTGAAAAGATTATTTATGAGTATGCAAGGCATACACATAGAGCTTGATGGTTGGATTTTCAATTCAAGTTGTGCAAGGATACGTTTCCACTGGATACCATTGTTTCAGTTATAGACTTCACAAAGAACTACACACTACAACCACAAAATGAGATGCAAAAAAAGTATTATACTTCTCAATAGGTTTCCATATTTGTTCACATAACATTCATGCATTCACCTACAAGTATAGAGGATGACAAGAAGATTCTGAGGGAGTACCATTTTTACATCAGCAATGATTGATCACATTCTACAGAGTTTGTACATGGTTGTTTTCAACTATTTTATGGAAATTTGGGTAATAGGGGCATAACATATCGTTAGCACATTATTTGGTTAGACAATTGTGCATCTCAATTCAAGAATGTACAGATGTTCTATTGGTTGAGCAGGATGCACAAGTTGTGTAGAATTTAATATATGTGGAATTTCATAGAGGTTGGTAATGGAAAGGGAGAGCACGATGGTGCAGGCGCATGCATCAAAAGAGCCTTAGCTCATGAAGAACTAAAATAAAAAGATGGAGCAATATTGACAGATGTTAAATCCATCGTCTAGTGGTGTAACACTACAATGGGTCTAGGTAAGGAAGGTGAGTCTACAGTGCATAGATTTTTTTGGTTGATAGATAATACTAACATTGAACCATATGAGGATTGTTGCACACTAATAGGATCCAGTGAGTTGCACTCTTTTAGAAGCTCTGATGTAGGTTCATGGAGTATCCGCACACAAAAAATGGCACGTAATTGTCCATCATTTTCAAAGGAAAATTGGGATGAATGTGAGTCAACTGAATGGGTGGACAAATGGGATATACGAGTTTTGGACCCAATTGACACCTATCATCCCCCATAAGCACTGGAAATGGTAGAGATGGATTCATCTATTGACTTTGACCGCTTGTCTAATCTAGTGCAACTTGGTAATATATATATATATATATATATCTTTGTAATTTCAATATGTAACTTTATAACTTTTAACTAAGTATTTTCTGAATTAATGATCGCATTTTGTACATTTGTCACTGCAGGCCATGTTTTTGTTGTTATTGCACCTGAAGACAATGAAGAAGGGAAAGATTATTATTTGTGTCATTGTGTCCAAGCCAAACAAAAACTAGATCACTCAATTATTAATGGTTAAGGTTTAGAGTACTATATAGGTGTGGTGGTTGTAACTAGCACATGGCTTAGATGATATTCTATGAAGAACCCTAACTTGTGGTTATTCGAAGATTGGCAAATAGAGAGGAAGATTCTTCATTATTCAAACCTTTTTGTCACATCAAATGTCCACTTGATAAAATATGGTTGAAAATAACATAATAATATTCTTTGGAAAGTTCACGAGTTAGACCATGAGGCAATACTTGAGACATTAAAATGTAGAGTAGATCTAATTGGTTCATTAGATTGAATAGGGAGAGAAGGAGACAGAGACAAAGTGATCAATTGGATCCAAATACAATGTTGCAACCTCTCCCCCAAGACTATCCATATGACAAGGTGGGTATTGTTATTATGTGTAAGTGATGAGATAAGTTTAAATCATAGATTTTATGTTTTGATTTGTTTAGAATCTAGATACATTATTTGAATTTATATTAGATTCTTTAATAAGACCCATTTTTTGATTAGTCATTTGAATAAGTGAAAGTTTCAAATTTGTTGTTTAGATCAAAATGTAATGAAAGAACATGAAAATTATTAGAATGTGAATGCTTTGTGATGTAAAGTCATGATTGTGTGCATGTAACCAAAAACTTCAAACTAGCGAAAGCAAGGATACAATGGGAGAAGTTTACAAGACTCATCAAGTCATTCAATAAGCTGCTTGATCATTGCTAGAAGCTCAAACAAATAATTCTTTGCATTTGGAACATTGTTACCAATAATGATATTATGACTAACATGCTTTTATCTTTTATTTTTTTTGTCATCTATAATTATTTTAGATAAACTCCAAAACAAATTTATATCCAATTCATAAACTTATAAAACACATCTTATAATTTTTTAGATGTTGTCTATTTGGAATCATTAAGACCAAAGTGTATGATCTTTGGTTCACTCCTAGTCACAAGATTCAAGTTTTTGGCATATGTATGGGTTCAGGGGTTAAATCTTTTAAGGATGACCATAGGATGTTATGTTTTTTCACTCTTAGTCCCAAGATTGCAAGGTTGTGATTGTGTGGAAGAATCCACACCCTTAAGGATAATCATAGTTCGTTGATCAATGTTTAGACTTTAGGTATAGGACACGATGGTTTTGCAATTTATATTCGTGTAAAAGTCAATATTCACAATTTTGACCTCTTGAAAAAACTTGTTTTTGTGAATGGACCTATGTTATGTGCACAATTACCTAAAATGCTTATTTGTGATTATATCTTTGAGGATCTAGCTACAGATGGGAAATTGATGCAAGGATGGTGGTGATGGGGACACAACCCAAGAACAGAATGGACACAACAAAAAAGAGAAATTATATTAACTCATAAAATAAGCTATTACAAATAGTACAGAGAAAATAAACTTCAGAACATGCCCTAACGGCTTACAATAGCATAAATCTGGAGATAATTTCTCCTTTCAGTACCTCCTCTCAAACTCCACTCTGAACTGTCTTTTACAATGCCAGAAATCTCCTTAAATAGACCTTGGAGGGTTAAGGACTAGGATTACATTCTAGAAAGTGCTAGTAGGCATCCACCGACAAAATAGAAGGTTCCAGAAGCTGTGTTAGAAGTCGGTGCAAATCTAGAAGAATCCAGAAACGGTAGCCGAACTTCCGGGAGGCATAAATTTTGAACTGTAGCTCCGATTGACGAATCGTTTACATTTTCAGAAAGTTCTCGAAGCGCTCTATAGCCCTATGGACCAGCTTTGCTTGTCTCCCATTTTTTGACCCTTTTTGAGGTCATTTAATGCCCCAAACCTGACTTTGAAGCATTCTTAGGAGGTCTCCAAAACTCAAAAAATTGCAATAACTTTCAAACCGTGGGGCCTTTTGACCTAATTCTTTTTCTGGAATGCTCTAAATCACAATTACATTCATCTGGCCAATTCACACCTTCTAGGTCACCAAAATGATGGCCAAATTGCATGCTCCTATTTTTCAGGATTTTCAAACACACTGATAGTGGAACTGTGAGAGTTGGAACCTTTATTTGACCCAAATGGGTATCCAAAAATGTAAAGACATGAAACAGAAACTAAGTCTAAGTACATTTTTTTTTTGGGTGACACAGGATTGCCCTTATACCTCTGGATGCTCCTACATCAGACACCCAGGGTAGATTGAAAAGTGACCCTGTCACTTTATGGATGGTAGAGGAAATCCCAAATGGGAAACCTCAGGTGCTGAAATCCAAGTTGAGTCCTCGATTGGTCGTCCTTTCCATTTGACCAAATACTCTTCATACTACCTGTTTCTGGTACTCCCACGCACACAATGATCTAGAATGTCTTCTATCTCCTCCTTCTTAGAAGCAGGAATTGGACATGGCTCTAACACCAGCTCCTCATCTGCACCATCATCATGATACTCTATTAAATCTGCAATGTTGAAAATGGGAGAAATCTGAATACCATCTCGCAGCTCCACTTCATATGCATTTCTTGAGTCATGTTTCTTCAAAATTTTGCAGGGGCCAAATATCTTCATTTTCAGCTTGTTGTAAGTACCGGCTAGAAATCTTTCTTTTTGTAAATGTACCATGACTAAATCTCCTACTTGGAATTCCTTATGTCTTCTCCTTTGATCAGCCCTAGCTTTATACTCTTGATTCATCTTGGTTATGTGTGCCTAAACCTCCTCATGTAGATGCTTGATATGTTTAGCAAATTCCTCAGCTTCAGCACTTGTCCTCTCCCCTTGTTCTATCTTCCTCAACTCTGGTGCAGTCCTTGGGCTATTCCCATATACAATTTGGAATGGTGATTTTCCAGTACTCCTATTTACAGAGTTATTATAAGCAAACTCGGCCTGTGGTAGAATCAAATCCCATCCCTTGGGCTTATCCCCAACTAAACATCTCAGCAAATTGCCCAGACTTCTGTTTACCACTTTTGTTTAGCCATCAGTTTGTGGGTGATATGTGGAACTGAATTTCAAGTCTATTCTCAACTTCTTCCACAATGTCCTCCAGAAATACCCCACAAATTTAGTATCTCTGTCGGAAACTATACTCCTTGGAAGACCATGTAGTCTTACCACCTCTTTGAAAAACAAGTCTGCAATATGGACAGCATCATGAGTTTTGGCATCGAATAAAATGTGCCATTTTGGAGAATCTATCAACCACCACGAATGCTGAGTCATTACCCCTTTGTGTCCTTGGCAATCCAAGAACAAAATCCATACTTATGTCCTCCCATGGCCTTGATGAAACAGGCAATAGCTGATAAAGACCCGTATTGTGACTAAACCCCTTGGCAACTTGACAAACCTGGCAACTTTGTACGAACTTCTTCACATCCTGTGAAATTTGAGGCCAAAAATAATGTTCTCTAAGAATGCAAATGGTCTTATCTCGACCAAAATGTCCTACCATCCCTCCACTGTGTTTCTCCTTAATTAGATTTTCCATCATGGAACTCCTTGGAATGCACAATTGACTACCTTTGAACAACATGCCATCCTGAATCAAATAATCTAACCACTTTGTTCTATCTACAGCAATAGGCTCTTTACAAGCTTTCCATGCTTAAGCAAAATCAGGATCCTCAAGGTACAAATTCTTGAGTTCATCAAACCCAACTACTTCGACCTGCATTACTGTATGCAGTGACTGTCTCCTACTTAGTGCATCTGCAACCCTATTAGATTTTCCACTTCTATGGTTCAACACAAATGTATAACTCTGCAAGAATTCTACCCACTTCATATGCCTCTGATTCAATTTCCCTTGGCTATTTAGGTACTGTAATGCCTGATGATCAGTATACAAAACAAATTCCTTTGGCAATAAATAATGCCTCCATTTCTTTAAGGCCTAAACTATTGCATAGAATTCTTGATCATAAACAGAATACTTCTTTGCATCATTCAATTTTTCACTAAAATATGCAATAGGCTTACCTTCTTGGCTTAATACAGCCCCAATAGTGCTGCCACTAGCATCACAATCCACCTGGAACACTTTTCTAAAATCTAGAAGTGCCAACATAGGCTATTCTGTCACCTTCTTCTTCAGCAATTCAAAACTTCTCGTAGCTGTTGCAGTCCATTTGAACTCTTTTCTATCCCCTCTTATTGTATCAGTTAGGGGTGCACATATGCCACTAAAATTCTTAATAAACTTCCTGTAAAAACTAACCAGACCATGGAATGATCTTACCTCAATAGCAGACCTTGGAGGAGGCCATTCCAAGATGGCTTTTACCTTCTCTGGATCCATTTTGAGACCTTCAGGTGATATAACAAATCCCAAATAGACTAACTCCCTTTTGGCAAAGACACACTTCTTTAGATTAATTAACAATTTCTCTTCCCTTAGCCTTTCAAGGACACTATGAATATGCAGTAAATGTTCTTCCAAAGTCTTGCTGAAAATTAAAATATCATCCAAATAGACAATAACAAATTTTCCCAAGAACTTCTTAAGTACCTCATTCATGAGCCGCATGAAGGTGCTTGGGGCATTTGTCAATCCAAAGGGCATGAATAACCACTCATAAAGACCTTCCTTGGTCTTGAAGGTTGTTTTCCACTCATCTCCTTCTTGAATCCATATCTGATGATAGCCACTCTTCAGATCTATCTTTGTGAAGTACTGAGCTCCACTCAAGCAGTCCATAAGATCATCCATCCTTGGTAAAGGAAATTGGTACTTGATGGTTATCCTATTTATAGCTTAAGAATTTGTACACATCCTCCACTCTCCATCCTTCTTTGGTGCAAGTACTGCATGTACTGCACATGGACTCAGGCTCTCTCGAATCAAGCCCTTCCTCAACGGCTCTTGAACCTGTCTAGTTAGCTCCTCTGTTTCAGTAGGAGTCATCCTGTGAGCAGCCTTGTTAGGAAAACTAGCTCCTGGAATCAGATCTATCTGATGACCTGATTTGCCTTACTGGTGGCAATCCATCTGAAACATTATCAGAGATAATATCTCCAAATTCCCCTAGTAAATCTGAAACTTCAAATGGTATTTCACTACTACCTTCTTTATCTTTCCTAGGAATCAAAGCATAGCACATATGCTGATGTTTCATGCCATCTAAAAATTTCCTTCCATCAACAAGAGAAATCCTAGCACTTCTACATACCTTTTCACCTTCCTTTTTCATGGGCTTCAATTTGTGGCAAACTCCATCCTTTTTCAGAGAGTATGTGTTTGCATGTCCATCATGTATTGCATGTCTATCAAACTGCCATGGTCTACCCAACAATAGATGGAAAACATCCATCGAAATAACATCATAGAGAACTTCATCATGGTAACTCCCAATTTTGAATTTTACTAAACATTTTTCACTTACCAAGACCTTATGATCATCTTTTACCCAAGAAATTCGATAGGGCTGGGGATGTTTCTCCCTCTTGAGCTTCAGCTTAGAGACCATCTCTTCTGATACCAAGTTATCAGTGCTACCACCATCAATGATCACATCACAACATTTATCCTCACACTTGCATCTGGTACGGAACAAACTCCTACGTTGTCCTGGTTCATTCTCACCACTTAGTAGGACTCTTTCATTTACCAAGGTCTCTCCTCTTTCTACATCCTCTGAGTGTGATGATTGTGCATCCTCATCCACATGAGCAACCCTAGCTTGGCCCTCAGCTCTCCTATCTGTCCTTCCTTTTCATTGAGGGCATTCAAAGGCACAATGACCTTCTTCATTGCAATGGAAATAGGTACCACGGAAGCCTCCTCTTCCTTTTCCATGTCCTCTACCTCTTCCTCTTTGATTTCCAAAGTCTTGATCATGGGAGCGATTGAAATCCTCATTCCTCTAGTTTCTGCTAGTACCCACATCTTCATTTTTCTTTTGGGTTTCATTGCGGCCTCCAGATGATCTACCACTTCCCCTTCCTCCTTGATCGTGCCCTCTTTGTCTTCCTTCAAACCTTTTACTTAGCTTCTCTTCAACTCGTAGGGCAAACTGGTATGCTTCTTCAATGCTGGTCACTCTTACCAGACTTAATTCCTCCTGGATGCTAGGTCGCAACCCACTGATATAAAGAGCAACCTTCTCCTTATTTGCTTCTACATGCCCCGCTCTAATCAAGAGTCAGTAAAACTCCTCTGTATATTCTTGGACTGATCTTCCTGCTTGCTTTAACCCTTGCATCTTCTTAAACAGATCAAGCTTGTAGTCCACAGGAATGAACTGCTTCTTCAATTTGTCCACCATGCGATCCCATCTTGTGATCTTCTCCTTTCCTCTTCTAAGTCTTTCCAGTTGAACCTCTTGCCACCAAATTTTGGCATGGCCTTTCAGTTTAGCTTTTGCAAACTTAACCCTATCTGGGTCCCTTATATCCTCATACTCAAAGTATTCTTCCAGTTTATCTATCCAATCGAACAACTCATCTGGTTTCAGATTTCCTAAAAATATACCCACTTCAATTGTAGGTCTTTTCCCAAACTTAGTAATGGCCCTAAAAAGCCTTTCCTCTATAGGATTCAGAACTTTCCCATCAACTTCCTCTTCTGGTCCCATTACTTCCTCTTCATTGTCATCCTCACTATTGTCACCTGCGGCAACATTTGCTCCTCTACAAAGCTCCTCTTGCAATGCTTATACCTGCCTCTAGAGGGCTCTAACCTCCTCAAGATCAATAGCTTTGGCCCTTCTGCCATGCTCTCTTCATGGAGGCATCTTCTAACTCGAACCCACAACCACACAGTCCTGGTGCAAACTACCTCACAGTCAGCGCTCTGTCTACACACTCAGGAAAACCCGCTCTGATACCACTTGATGGGGACACAACCCAAGAACAGAATGGACACAATAAAAAAGAGAAATTATATTAACTGAGAAAATAAGCTAGTGCAAACAGTACAGAGAAAATAAACTTCAGAACGTGCCCTAAGGGCTTACAATAGCATAAATCTGGAGATAATTTCTCCTTTCAGTACCTCCTCTCAAACTCCACTCTGAACTGCCTTTTACAATGCCAGAAATCTCCTTAAATAGACCTCGAAGGGTTAAGGACTAGGAGTACATTCTAGAAAGTTCTAGTAGGCATCCACCGACAAAATAGAAGGTTCTAGAAGCTGTGTTAGAAGTTGGTGCAAATCTAGAAGAATCCAGAAACGGTAGCCGAACTTTTGGGAGGCATAACTTTTGAACTGTAGCTTCGATTGATGAACCGTTTACATTTTCGAAAAGCTCTCAAAGCGCTCTATAGCCCTATGGACAAGCTTCACTCGTCCCCCATTTTTTTACCCTTTTTGAGGTCATTTAATGCCCCAAACTTGACTTTGAAGCATTCTTAGGAGGTCTCCAAAACCCAAAAAACTGCAATAACTTTCAAACCGTGGGGCCTTTTGACCTGATTCTTTTTTTGGAATGCTCTAAATCACAATTACATTCATCTGGCCAATTCACACCTTCTAGGTCACCAAAATGATGGCCAAATTTCATGCTCCTATTTTTTTGGGATTTTCAAACACACTGATAGTGGAACTGTGAGAGTTGGAACCTTTATTTGACCCAAATGGGTATCCAAAAATGTAAAGACATGAAACAGAAACTAAGTCTAAGTACAATTTTTTTTTTGGGTGACACAGGATTGCCCTTATACCTTTGGATGCTCCTGCATCAGGTGGTGATGATACTTGTTTCTTAACACAAAAGCTCTCAAACTAGGCTAGGCTTCTTTGAAGCCTACCTAATCATAACATATGTTATCCCTTTCAATTCTCTAAGGTTAGAGACAAGGTGAATGACCTATTCCTTGTGCCACTTTCACCTATTCCAGTTCTCTCTATCTAAATCTTCACAAAATCACACAAAAACCCCCTTACACCTCACCACACAACACCTCAATCACCTTGCACCTCCAGGATCTTTATTCGCACCATCTCCCTATAAGCTTCCAAAGGAATTAAGTCACTACCAATACAGTACCTTCACTATTCATAAGGTTCTAGACACCTTAGAGACTTCAAAACACCAATACAAACTACTCTATCTCATAGCCTACCTTGGAATGTAGGTTACCTTATATCATCTACCAAAACTAAAAGTAGATTCTAATACCTTTCACTGCACTTTTTTTTTTTTCAATTCCAAAATCTGATATTCTGACTTGCGTATTCAAGCATATAATTCGAAGACTTAGGCCTATGCTATTAGACATACAATCCTCACTCAAACTATGACTCTTAACAACCTCAATCAACTCTACCAAATGAACTTATATACTTCATTACCTCATTAAAGTCTTTCAAATTGCTAATGTTTGGCTCCCAATTATTGAGGAGATCTTTAAACTATCAAACCCTTGTATTGATGAGAATTTTATTACTGATTACTATGGTTGGCTTCTAAGCTCCAATATCCTACCTTTCCTTCTCTTTCAAATGATTCTTTAGTGTCTTATGAACAAAAGAAATCTCCCAACAAGCATTCAAACCATACACCAACTTCTACCACATTTTCTTTATTTTCAAATTGTTGATTCACTATTAATGTATGCAGCAACAAGTAACTTGCTGATATATGGGAATCTGCCTTACAAGGAACAAGTTAAGGTGTTAACTTAGTAAGAGGAAAAACTAGAACAACCATGGGAACTATTAATACCTTCCACTATCTCCATGAATGAGAATATGCAATCATTATCACACCATATTCTAAAAAATTAAAGAATTTATTGTCCAAACAACAAGTAATGTATTCTTGGTAATAATATTTAATAATAACATACAAATGTTTTATCAACCACAAAAGTATTATGCTCTTCACCATAAATAGGAAACTTTAAAGATCATCATAACCATGAATTATTAAGAGAGGATAGAAGGACTATAATCTAAATTCCAATATAGCAGCAAAATTACACCAAAATACTGATTTCCATTTCACAACTATATACAAAACACTTTGTTTCTCTTCTCCACAAATTCTTCCCTTCACTCTACATCTCTCTCGATATGAGATTACATTTATTTATAGCATAACATGACTCTTTACCTTCCTAAGAAGTTCTAACAATATGAATGATTGTTCATCTTCTACACTTTCTCAATTTTACACAATTTGCTGATTACAATTTTTAGCAATTTTACACTAGTTCCATATTATGCATTTTAAGTTCTAACATACTTTCCTAGGTACCTTAAAAGGTTTATCATCATCTTATAACATCTTAATACTATCATATATTCCATTTATGCCTTTGCATGGCATTTTTTCACTTTTTATTCACTATGACTCATAACACTTAAAACATGAAATTGGTCAACATGACCTTAATTTGAACACCTAATAACATGATATGAAACAACTAATTCATAATCTATCAAGACTCAAACCATACTCAATAAGATTAAGATTCCATGGGAGATGGTCAAAGTGCCCTACACTATAAATTCTTGTTGAAGACATAGAATTTAAACAAAAATATTAGGTTGATGGATGTTTTTGATTGCCGAGGTGTAGGATGGTGCAAAGTTGAGAAGAAATGATAGTGGCATTTATTCATCAAACCTTGTATACAATGACTTTTAAAAATCTCATTACAACCAACTATAAAATAGTCAAAGAGAAGAGTAGACATGATTGTAGTTTGTGAATTTCACATTTGGCATTTGAATTTTTTAGGAGTTTGATGGCATTTTTAGAATAAGAACAAATGAAAATCAGATTTTGGACAAAATTCAAGACTTTAAAAATCATAAATTCAAGCCTAAAGAAGTGTAAACTTGTAGATCTAGGAAAGAAAATTAGAATATAAGATAATATCACACAATAATTAAAGTGGTTAACTCAAATTCTACTTCTACTCTTAGCATTTCATTTCATGCGGTAGAGAATTTTTAAGCACATACTTGATGATAATAATAGATGACCATCAGTCCATCCTACTCTCCCGCTACATGAATATTGAGTTGTGGAGAGAGATAGAACCAAACCTTGTAGTTAGACAAAGAAGTTGTTCCAAGACATTATTTTCATTTAAGTTGTTCTATTGTTATGAAATGGGTAGATGTTCACTATCATTTGTCAAGATTCAGATTTTGATCTTTAATTGCTAGTAATTTGGTGGATAAATTCTTTGTACAACTAGGTAGTATGTTAGTTCATTTGAAGATGCTGCTAAAAATAAAAAAAAATCTTATGCATTGAAATCAACTTGAAAGAAGAGGGAAACCAAGATTATGGATTCCAACAGGAGAGTTGCCTTGGTCTTGGTAGTCAAGATATAGGAGCATGCAGATGGCCTAGATTTCAGTGAGAGGCATTTCAACGAGCTTTGATACAAGTAAGAGATTTGAAGAGAAATAAATTTATTCAAGAATAAATCATGACCTTTGATTTCTATAGGAGTGCATAAATACTAAATCATTACCAACCGGATAGTAGTATTTGGATGTTTATTATTGGATTTTTGTATTATGTCTATAAAAACTTCAAACCACTGCCAAAAGCCTTCAGACACTTAGCATCAACTTTTAGATTAGAAAGGTTATCATCCACAATTTGATCTTCCCTCTTTGTCCATTTTCGAACAATATCTAGAAATTTAATTGGTAAATCCTTGAGAAAATTTTCATGCTTCTTCCCTATAGTCTTACATCACTTTCCTTGGCCAATCTTGTATCTAGTTGTAACTGGCATGAAAGAAGATATAATAATTCAATAGGATAACTAGAATAGACTTGATTTTCAAACTAGGTTAGTAATATTTCCACTTTTCCAAAGTGATGATGTAAAAAGAGAAAACATGCATAAATTGTTGTCCTCTTACATAAAATGTTGTCCTCTTGCATTTTTCTCCACATTTTTTCATAATATCAAGAAAATAAATTGAATATTAGGATACCAATTTTGCTTCTCTATAATGTATCAAAAGATGAGGTATGGTTGTTTTTTACCAAGTCTCTGTTGTTACACTATGGGCCACTTTTTAGGCATAAAAACCCCTCCATTTACAAAGGAACTATATGGAATAATTATCCCCCAACCATACAACTTGGTAAAGTATCTTAATATGATCCTAAAGTGAGGATTATTCAATTAGATTGAGCCCATCAACTCTCTATATGTGCTTTTTATGAAACCCTCACCAAACAAGGCCAAAAACTAGGGCCTCTTCAAATTTGACCAAGAAATCACTTCCAGGACCCATTAGTTGATCCTACACCATGTTGATGATAATTAATTTGACTATTTTACATAAAACCATGGCCTCCTTTAGTCAGATCTCCCACTACTTTACCTATGGCATCAAATTTGATCTAGAGTCTACAGCCACAGTCTACCACCACCTCCTGCAATGCTTAGCAGCACCCAACCCACTGCAAGATGTCAAGAAAAGTTACCAACCTCTTCCCAATGCTAACCTTTATCTTTCCAAGTGGACTCCACTTCTCCAAGGTCTTACCCTCTCCTTAGGGTTTACAACAAACTTGGGTCTCAATTAGGTTTTAGGGACTCTAGGCCAAATAGGGAAAATTAGAGAAAATTCTTTCAAGGGTTCAAAAAAAAAAAAATTTGTCATACTTAGACTTATCCCACTAGGATTCATCCACTTTCAAGGTTCAAACACCACCAATAGACCTAGTTCCCAAATCAAGGCCTATGAATCCTAGTAGGTCTATTTCTAGTTTTCAAGGGTTAAATCTCAAACTCTCCAAACAAAGTGACAAAAAAATACATTTTCAAATACCCTTTTCCAGACTCTTGAAGATCCCAAAGTCTTATGGGTTGATCCTACTCTAGCATACCCAAACACCAACTCTAATAAGCCTAATTAGGTTGGCTTTCCAAAGCAAGTGCCAAGAGATGGGGTCATAGAATTAACACAACTAGTTGGGACTCTTCCTCACCATGCCAAAAAAGAATTACACCCTTCCCCTGGGTCACAGTGACAATTTTGGGAGTTCTAGACCACTTCTTCTTTAAAATAGGGTTGAATTCATGGTGATATTCAACATAGGACCTACAAACAAAAATAGAAAACCACATTTTCTACCCTTGAAACTCTACCATATGTGAAAATACTCCCTTAACTTTCTTGCAACTAAAAGTTAGCCTATTCCCACCGTTGGGTTGCAAGTGAGAGGTCCATGAATGCAAACTAGTCACATTACAACACTACCCAAGCAACCCTTAGTAAAACAACAATAAATTGCACAAATGAATAGATAAAAAACTAAAACCAAATTCAAATGAAAGGTGATTCAAATACCTATCCAATATGACCCAAGATGTAATAAGACCCAAGATGTAAGGTCAATTGGACTCTAGGTACCATTATAAGGCAGAGTGCCAAATTAAACCAAGGGGTCAAAAATGAGCAATATAGGTGATTTTTCCAAGAAAAAAGGATTTTTATATTTCTTATAAGTTTATAAAGTTCCTTAGGGCCATTAGGTTAATTTTTAGGCATCTAGGAGTTAAGATGTCAAAAATTGCAAAAAAATTGCAAAAGTTGTCAAAGCAAAATTGCAAAAATGTTGACAACTTTGCAAGAGTTTAGGAATTGGTGAAGGGCTGAGCATTTGAAAATAATTTATTTTAGTGTTGTTTAACCTTTTCCAAGTTGTAGAAGTTGAATCAAGTGAAAAATGTAAAAATTGCACTTTTTGTGCAAAGTTGCATTGTTGAAAGTTGTAAAAGTTGCTCAAATTTTCAACTTAGTGGAAAAAGGGTCATGGGATCAAATTTTCTATTATGTTAGCTCTGAGTGGCTAGGTAAACCCTAGCCCCAAGATTTTCCTATCCTGTTGAGCACTCAAATATTCTCAAGAATGCCAAACTGAAATGTCCCTAAGGATCACTAAATGCCATAGGGCAGCGATCTTTGACAGGGTATATCTCAGAGCTCGTGTGAGGTATGGATGTGATTCTAGTTCCTATAGGACCATGTTGTAGAGACCTATAATAACCAATCTCACTTTTTGGAGATCTTACTCTATTTTGATTTTGTGATGCCATCTCGGGTGATGCTAAAACTTGTAGTGTTGGCCAGTACAAAGTTGCCAACTACCAAATCTCGCTCACCTTTCATCGTGGGATTGAACTATCTATTATGTTAGCTCTAGGTGGCTAGGTAAACCCTATCCCCAACCTCATCCTATCTCATTGAGCACTCAAACATTCTTAGGCACATCAAACTGAAACGTCCCTAAGGGTCACTAAATGCCATAGGGCAACGATCTTTGACAAAACATATCTCGAAGCTCGTGCAAGATATGAATGTGATTCTAGTTCCTATAGGACCATGTTGCAAAGATCTACAATAATCTCTCTTTCTTTTTGGAGATCTTACTCCATTTTTATTTTGCGACACCATCTTGGTTGATGCTAAAACTTGTAGTGTTGGCCAGTACAAAGTTGCCAACTGCCAAATCTTGGTCACCTTTCGTCGTGGGGTCGAACTGTCTATTTCGTTAGCTCTAGGTGGTCGAGAAAACACTATCCCCAACCTCATCCCATCCCGTTGAGTGCTCAAATATTCTTGGGCATGCTGAACCAAAACGTCTCTAAGGGTCACTAAATGCCATAGGGAAATGATCTTTGACGGGGCATATCTCAAAGTTCGTGTGAGGTATGGATGCAATTCTAGTTTCTATAGGACCATG
Source organism: Cupressus sempervirens (assembly GCA_028749045.1). NCBI lineage: Eukaryota > Viridiplantae > Streptophyta > Pinopsida > Cupressales > Cupressaceae > Cupressus > Cupressus sempervirens. The sequence goes on along the minus strand of CM053791.1, from coordinate 194,179,147 downwards.
TTGTGGACCTACAATAACCTCTCTCACTTTTTGAAGATCTTAATCCATTTTTATTTTGCAACACCATCTCAAGTGATGCTAAAACTTATAGTGTTGGCCAGTACAAAGTTGCTAACTATCAAATCTCACTCACCTTTCATCGTGGGATTGAACTGTCTATTCTGTTAGCTCCAAGTGGTCGGGTAAACCCTATCTCCAACCTCATCCCATCCCATTGAGTACTCAAATGTTCTTAGGCATGCCAAACCAAAACGTCCCTGAGGGTCACTAAATGTCATAAGGCAGCAATCTTTGACAGAGCATATCTCAAAGCTCATGCAATGTATGGATGTGATTCTAGTTCCTATAGGACCTTATTGTGGAGATCTACAATAACCTTTTTATATTTTTAGAGATCTTACTCCATTTTTATTTTTTGATGCCATCTCGGGTGATGTTGAAACTTGTAGTGTTGGCCAGTACAAAGTTGCCAACTACCAAATCTCGCTCACCTTTTGTCGTGGGATCAAACTATCTATTATGTTAGCTCCAGGTGGCCAGGTAAACCCTATCCACAATCTCATACCATCTTGTTGAGCACTTGAATGTTCTCGTGCATGCCAAATTGAAACGTCCCTAAGGGTCACTAGATGCCATAGGGTAGCAATATTTGATGAGGCATATCTCAGAGCTCGTTCAAGGTATAGATGTGATTCTAGTTCCTATAGGACCTTATTGAGGAGACTTACAATAACCTCTCTCTCTCTTTGGAGATCTTACTCTATTTTAATTTGCGATGCCATCTTGGGTGATGCTAAAACTTAAAGTGTTGGCCAGTACAAAGTTGTCAACTACCAAATCTCACTCACCTTCATTGTGGGATCAAACTATCAGTTTTGTTAGCTCCGAGTGGCTAGGTAAACCCTATCCCTAACCTCATCCTATCCTGTTGAGTGCTCAAATATTCTCGGGTATGCCAAACCAAAATTTCCCTAAGGGTTACTAAATGCCATAGGGCAATGATCTTTGATGGGGCATAACTCAGAGCTCATGTGAGGTATGGATGTTATTCTAGTTCCTATAGAATCGTGTTGTAGAGACCTACAATAACCTCTCTCTCTTTTTGGAGATCTTACTCCATTTTAATTTTGCAATGCCATCTCAGGTGATGTTAAAACTTGTAGTATTGGCCAATACAAAGTTGCCAACTACCAAATCTCGCTCACCTTTTTTTGTGGGATCAAACTATCTATTTTGTTAGCTTCGAGTGGTCAAGTAAACCCTATTCCCAACCTCATCCAATCTCATTGAATGTTCAAACATTCTCGAACCAAAACATCCCTAAGAAAGACTATGGGAAGTGTTACATTCCAAGTAATGATTGGTTGGTATGTATGTCATAGACTAAGGGAGATGATATTCATGAAGGATTTTAGATAAAAGGCTACTATAATTGTCAAAACAACATTAATGATAATCAATGCATAAGGTAAAGGCATTACAAAGGAATGAGATCAAAGGAAAATATTCAAGGCAACAATAGTGAGTGTGATGAAAAACTTTTTAAATATTTGTAGTAGTGTAACTATCAATATCTCTAGAAAAGCTCTTAAATCTTTATCAAAATGCTCATTTCCATGAAAACAATGCTATGGTATTAAACTTAATTCGTGTTCATTTCTAGGGCTTTGTGGTAGGGTTAAAAAAATTGGAATCATTTCCTATGTAGATGGAATAAGTAAAAGAATGTCAAGTGGCAAAGTATGATCATGACAATCTTTAAAATCATTCTAACTTTTCTTTCAACTAAGCATAATAATAGTGCTTGGTCTAAACAAGTGAAAAAGTACATGTGAGAAGCCTATGTAGTGGTTATGTGCAAATGGAATAGAGGTGTCCAATTGAGATCAATGACTAATTAAAGTATGATGAAAAACCTCTTAAAAGCTAGTTTACAACTATATCACATAGATTATAGTCATATGGTAAAAAGCATGGAGAACCTTTATGGTAGAGGTATATAAGAACTAATTTAATGGATCATATGATAGTGAATTTAAAAAATAATAAGACATAGTGAGACAACAACCTTAATAAATCGAGTAATCATGTGTAATAGAATAGAAAACATTTAGTACTATTTATAGTAGGAGTAATAAATTAAAATGTTTCAAGGATCTTTTAACAAAACACTTATTTTTGTATGTGCAAGATGACACACAATCAAATACTACAATGAGTTGTAAAGTTGTGAGTTAGTTCATAAAGGGATAATGGCAAAGGAACAATCACAGTTCTAAAGTTATGAAGAGGAGCTCCAAATGCCATTTAGTTGGTGGTAGATTGGTAGTTTGAGGAAACTCATTATCTACTCCTATTTTTCCAATTTTGAACTCTATTAGAATAAATTTACAAGTTTCACCTAGCATGAACTGAGAATTCAACAAAGGCTTTCAAATATTTTTGCATACATCTCAATGCACTAGTGATATATGTCAATGCACTAGTGATATATGGTTTTTAGGGTGTTTCTAGAGGTTTGGGAACCTAATAAGGTTCTAGGAGTCAATAAAATTCAATTTTCAACACTTTCTTGTAATTTTTTCAACATTTCTTGCTATAGTGCAAAAATTGCGAAAAGTTCTCAAGCAACTTTTGCAATTTTGCTAAGCAATTTTTTGTTTGAGCAACCCAACGGTCCAAACTATCAAGTGGTTGGGAAAAGTAGTTGAAAATGGCCTATATAGGCTTAGGAAATTTTAATATGGATCAGTGGAGAAGATCCAATTGTTATATTGCTTTCAAATCAATAGAAACTATTGTGTTTCAGTGCATTTTCCTAATTTTTCAAGTATAGTACAAGACTTAAGGCCTGCAAGATGAACTTTATGTACTAAAAAGTTGATACTATCTATTTAGGAGATTTTGGATTTGGTTTGAAGTCTTTACCTATTCTCTTGCAAAAGTGATTGAATTTATTAATCTGTTGGTCTAAGAAACCCTTGATTTCAAGGTTTGGGTACTTAAATGACCCTAACTTGTTAATCCACTAGTGGAATTCCTCATCCACTAGCATGGAGCAAGTTAAGGGTGTATACTATAGGATTTTTGCACCTTTTAAATAGGAGTTGAAGTTTTTGATTTTTGGGAGCGAGCCCTAGGTCAAATATCCTCATGTATTTGACCTAGTTCTGAAGAAATTAGACTAATCAGAGTGATGGAGAGAGTTTGAAGACTTGATGATCAAACAAAGTGCCCTTGTTTAAGCTAGTAGAACATCCTAGGAGTAGATATTTGATCCTATGCACCCATTCTTAACTACTTTCCTTGAAAACCAAGCCTAAACTAGCTAATTAGGTCTATGTACTTGGTTATGGTTATGATATGCTGGAGTAGAACTGGTCTCTACAACTTTGGAGTCTGTGAGAACTCGGAAAAGGGTACTTGAAACTATAATTTTTTCCTTAGGTCTTTCGAAGAGTTTTAAAGTTATTGGTAAAAATCAGTGTTTGGAGACCTAATAGGATTCTAGGTCTATTCTTGCAAATTGGATTGTGGGTTGTTGGGAGTGCAACTAGTGGTTGATTTGGCTTAATTGGGTTGAAACTAAGTGGATCCAAGCCTTTGTTGGAAGTTGTAAGGTCTAGAACCATAAAATCCCCATGTTTCCCTATTTAAGGGAGTTTGTCCTTATTGCTTAATCTTGGATCAAGTTGCTTTGTGTCTTACTTGTGGGTGCTAAGATTTGAAACCTTTCTCAGTGATTCCTAGGAGGGGTAGATACTTATAAAGAAGAACAAGCCATAAGTTCAAACCTTGAAACATTTTTGATGTGTTGATTGGGGATTGGCCTTGTATTGTGCTTCCATTGTTGTGCACTCGGCATCAAGTTTGTCATAGATGAACATGGGACATGCATCCCATTATCTTAAAGCACTAGCATAATACACTTTTAAGGCTATTAATGCCATGAAAGTAGAGCCTTAAGCCAGGAGACATGGATTGAATGAGGTCAAGCAATAGATATATGAAAGTTCTCTATAATAAGTAAAAAACATTAGATACTTTCAGCCTCTATATTCACCATGCATTAGTTATAGTTTGTGACTAAGTTTTGAAAGGTTTTGTAAATTTCTTCAAAGATACATGTTTGCTGCTAGTTTTGGAGTTGTTTATCATGAAAGGGTTGTAAGTCTTGTCTCCATCGTGGAAATTCCATGGTCTTCTGGGTTTCAAGGCTACAGACCTTAATGTATTATATTATGCAAGCAAGGGCCCTAAAAGTGAGTGCAAAGAATTCTTTGACCAAGCCCTAGGTGAGCTAGGCAATGCCCAACTAGGGACTATCAATAAAGAAAGAGCTCTCAAGAGAAAAGCTTGAAGAATGAAGACTTGCCCTTCGGAGGGATTGAAGTGAGGTATGAGGAAGTTCTAACTTGTGGAGGATCCTGAGTCTTGATGAAGTGTATGAGGTGTCTTAAAAGTGGGGACAGCAAGCAACCAAGAAAACCCTACCAAACCCTCAATTTTTCTATTTTTGTTCTATGGCCTGTACGCACCCTGAGACCCTAAAAATCCTTGAGCATTTGTTCTATGTATAATTTTTTCCAAGGCTAAAGGTGTTGAAACTCTAAGACAAAGGAGCTATTGGCCCTAGAAATTCAGGTGGAGGCCTAATTAGGGGCTCTCCTTGTAGCCCTTTTGTGAAGAAATCTTGAAATTGGGTACAAACCCATTGTTATTATCCATTCAAGCATATTACAAGTGTTCCAATAACACCTTAAGAAATCATGGAAACCTTGGTTGGACTAGGGAGTGCTATGGTAGCCTAGTAGACCTATAAAACCTTTAGAGGGATATTGTTCCTAGAAGAGTAAGGGAGTGATGTTGCAAGTTTGGACCAGTTACCTGGTGAGGAGGTTGGGCAAGGTTAGGGGATGTTATAAGTAGCAAGAGATCCTATAGACCACATAGGTGTATAGAAAATGGCAAGATCCACATATAATATACAAGGTTGCACAAGGACAGGGGTACTTGGGGTACTTAAGGTACAGGTATGGGTATGGGTACGAGTACAACTATTTTTTATAATAGGGGATAGGGGTACTTGGGTATGTCAAACTTTATTTTTAATTATACTTTTATATTTATAGAAAACATAAATTTATGAGTCATGAAAACAATTTTTCAAAAAAGAACAATGATAAAGTTTGCAAATGCAATGTATTGTTTTTAGTTTCAGTTTTGTTATATGTTTGTAATAATAATTTATGATAAATGTTTAGATGCATAACATAGAAGGTAGGTTTAAACATGAACAATAAGATAATAAATCATATGACAATGACATATTACAAATGATAAATTTCTAGCTTTAACACTGATAAAGTTTATTGTTGATCAATATTGTATCAAAGTTTCAAACTAATTAGATATTGAATTAAGCTCGATGAACAAATAACAGAGAAGGAAAACTTTAAACATGAACAAGATCATAAATCATATGATGATGACATATTGGAAATGATAAACTTATGCTTAAACAATGATAAAGTTTATTGTTAATCAATATTCTATCAAAGTTTTGAATTGATTAGGTATTGAATTAAGCTTGATAAATAATGAGCTGATACACAAACAAAAAACTGTAAAAAATAATCTAAAATCTCAATCAAGGTCCTTAGCTATGATGCTCTCCATTGAGTACCCGGTACTCTAGATATGTGTACCCATTACTTGGGTATGTGGGTACGAGTACCAGGGGTGTCATACATGAAGAAACATATATAATATTATGATAACCAATAATGTCATACATGAACAAACATATAATAGAAAATGATAACCAATAATGTCATACATTAACAAACACATAATATATTATGATAACCAATAATGGCGTACATGAACAAACATATCATATATTAACCAATAATGGCATAAGTCTAATAATGCCATGCATCAAATAAATGTCATACATCAAATATAAAATTTCATATATACATCAAATATATATCGAATATGTCCATTAACATAAAATCCAACATACATGTCCGTTGATGCCTATAAATATATGTCTATCAACTATATCTCTTCCTACCCATGAGGGGAAGGAAACAAATCTCTAGAGGTTTTGGTCGACGTGTGGAGGGAGATGATGGCGATGATGGGGTCTTCCTCACACACTCACTCATCCTCTTGTTGAGGCTCTTCTCTAATTCGAGCTGATACAAACAACATAGATATGAATTAATAATTATTATACATTGAAATCAAATATATGTACACACAAAATTAATTATTTTCTTACTACCATCATATAGTCGCTCTGCAAGTCCACCTTGAAGGCTCGTGGATGATCAGGTGTGACAAGACCCTACAAAAATTTAATCAATATAATCACTTATAAATAAAATTAGAAATTTTGATACTTATTATTATAAATAACAACTAAAACCAAGAAAATTATTGCATACCTTAGTCAATGGCTATGAACTAGCCATAGCTGCAGCAATTCCACGATCGACAGACTACCGAAGATGAGGAGGAGTCTCAGATGTCAAGAGTTGCATGTCATACAATACACATTACATGTAACATGAAACATGAAAAAAATATAATCAAATGAATTAAATTAACATTAAACAAATGTACCTCTATGAAGCTCGTATCATGTCTAGGCTTAGAGTCCGTAGTGAATGTCGATGGTCCTATAGAAAACTGATGCACATGCATAAAATTTTTTGTCAATCCTTCATATGATTACTTAATAAATATATGTATTAATTTAAATGATTAAATCAATACATACCTCTAGACTCGTGAATGGGACAAAAAATGAGGTCAAGGGATCACTACTAAGGTTGCCAACACTCTGACCCTGAATTTTGAACAATGTCAATACATGCTAATTAATTAGTCATTCACTATACATATGAAATGTGATCAAATTAGTTTATTATAATTGTAATTTACCTATGTGTCAATGCCAAATGTCTCATTCAGGAACTAATTAGTCACTAGCCCATCATCCACACCATCTCCAGCATGACTGCCAAATGTGCATAAGGATCCGCATGATGTGCACATGTGACCGCGACATGTAGAAGGCTCCTCCTCAACTAATGGACTCCTGCAATGAATTAGGGTCTATGTCAAAGCACTAATAGTCCCTAGAGTGTTGGCCTCTACATGTTTCTTCACAACTGAAGGAATAGTCATATGCTCACCCTATGGCTTGACCATAGGTGCCTTAACTACATTAGGGTCATGACATGCCCCTGGCCTCTCAAATGATGACCCCCCACCTATAGCCTGAGAGTCTAATATATCAAAATAATTGGGGATCTCCCCAAGGACAAACTCACAATACAATTTCCTTAAGAAATACATTGGGACCTCATGATTATTGCAAGGAGGGGCATCAAGAACCATCCACCATCTATCCCAAAAATTATTTCTAATGCCATCATGTATGCACCAATGGATGGGGAACTATTTAGTTGTCTCTCTAATAGTATCTTATTCACCAGGCTTTCTAAATAATGCACAAATTCTCCCTTTTGGTATATCTTTTTTTTAACATCTTGATATGATAATTTATTTGCATAATATATTTTTTGTTCATCCCTCTTAACCTATCAATATCTAACTAACCACTAACAAAAGCTATGTAGGTCTTAATGGACTCAAGGGAGGATGCCAATTGAGCTCTCATTGGATTGGTTTGTCCACAAGCTTTCAACCTACCAATGAGTGCTTCTAATTTAGTTTTGTCTCTTTCTATTTCATTTATTATATTTTCTTGTGTGCTAGAAGAAGGTCTTCCAATTAGTGTAGGTTGCAAAATTTGTTGTTCTTGTTGTGGAGGGTTTTGGTTTGGATCTTGTTGAGGGTTTTGGTTTTGATATTCTTGGGGATTTACCAGTTCATTATTCACATTTCCTAATAAGAAATTAATTGAAATCTAAATAAATAAATAAATTTAAAGAAAAAATGAAAAAAAACCTACAAAATAATACAAAAACCATATAAAACAATGCAAAAAGAAGGTCAGACAACATACGACATGCTCATGATCTCAAACTTCAAGGTGAGGAGGCATATTGACAAGGCGGGTGCTGAAAACCTTCAATTTTTTGAAACGTGTACACGTTGTGAGGAGGGGAAGTTGGAAAACAAAGATAAAATGAATGGGTTGCTGGTTTGTAGCCCATTTATAATAATTGGGGTTTTTTAAAAGTGCATATGTGCTATGGCTCTAAATACCCAAGCCATAGCAAGTGCATGCTATATTGTGTACACGCTATTGAAAATTAGAAAAAAAAATGGTGTCACCTTTTTAGCACCACAACTTGGTGCACTTACCCATGTATGCAAGCTTAAATCTAAGAATAAAAAGAGATCATTAATCTAAATAAATACATTATTAACTATATGAGATTAATATGTGAAAATAAGTGAGATTATGAATGTAAGAAATGAGTAATCAATTCAGCATAAGTTTGATACTTTTTCTATACATCCTCTAAAATGAGGAATCAAGGATTTCTTAAATAGAATTCCATAATTGATCAATGATCAAGATCAATTTGAATGAACAATCAAGATTAGGAATGAGATTCAGTTAGAATGGAAACTTCCCTATGCAAATGAAGTTAACTGATTCAATCCTGAGTGTCATTGAGAGTTAACTTTTTCAATTCCTTTTCCAATTCTAGCTCACTCAGAGTTTCTAATTCTGAACTGAAGAGAGAATTTGGAGAGTATCTTTGATTTAATAAAATTGAATATGACCTCATAAATGAATAATCTTAATTAATTGAATAATTAAACTCAATAATTAGAATGAGGATATATTTAATTAAATCAAATAAATTTAATTCCTTAATGTATATTAGCAAAGGGATTAATTTAATTTAATTAAAGTTCCATGACTCATAATTAAATTAAATTGATTAATAGGTTTACCTTTTCTAATTTGATTAGACTTAGGAATTAAATAGAGTATGTAATTAATGTAGATTAGGGATTTTGTCATTTGACACCTAATACAATTATTGAAAACATTATGTGCTCCCTCTTTATGGACATTTAATGAGGAATGTTATTGTTAATAACAAAAATAGGCCACATTGAGTAAACAGATCTCATATCTCCAAATGGATTGACATCATCCATTGCCAATGAAAGCTTGAGATTACAAAGTTCTTTAAAGTGTAGCCATGTTTTTTCTATGTCTTTAAATGAAGAACCGTCTATAGGCATTTGTATAATGTCATCTTGACTTCTATTGCATGCATGGTAATTCATAAATTGTGCCAAGCTAGTGCACCTAAATAATTGTTCAACACATGGAATAATGGGAATGCACAAAAGAACCTTGTGAGACACCTTTTATTTTATTTGATCTGACTGATATCTACTAATATGACAATCAAGGCATTCTATTGCAAATTTATGTTTTTTATGATATAGAATGTGATCATTGGAGAATGCATGTATTTTTTTATACTTCCTTCCAATTGATTCCTAATGGTAGATAATTCTTGGTACAAACAAGGAAAAATGTTTGATGGTGGTAACAAAAACTCATCTATCAAACTACAACAACAAATATGAATTGTTAATATAATGAGTAGTAATGATATACTAACAAGATGACAAAAATGGCATACCTTAGCATATGTGACATTACTATATTGGATAAACCATTCATAACCTTTGAGTTCACCAACAACACTATATCAAAGAGAAGAGTTGTCTTGGGAGCCTTGGTATAGGGGTTCATATGCCTTCTCAAGTATAGGTATATCAAGACCATTTTTTCATCATTGTCACATGCACTAGTACCATCATCATGATCATCTTTATCAACTATGCCAATACCATCTTCTTCAATCATGTCCTCTGGCACATTATCATCTTCTTCCATGGGAGCGTTATCCTTAGATAGGATATTCACACCTCCATGCTCTTCTAGTTGGAAATCTACATTCACTAATCAATGAAAATTGTGGCCCCCTTCAATGTGACCATACTACCTACAATGACATTGGGTTGTTGTGATTAGAATTCTTTGATTCTTTAAGCCCTTACACTTTTTGCAAGGACAATTACAATTATCAACTTTTCTTTAGAACTAAGACCACAATATAGAAATTGTCTCATTATTTTGTTCTAGGTTCATATTGAAAGGTGTGGTCTTTCTTCACAGAAAAATATATCTACAAAAATATTGGACATGTTGTACTTAATGTTTATATCTACACATATGATTTTGAAAGAATAATTTGGTGTAATTAATGTGTATATCTATAAAAATAATGGACATATTGTACTTAATGTTTATATCTACACATATGGTTTTGAAATAAATTTTGGTCTACTTAATGTGTATATCTACAAAAATATTGGACATGTTGTAGTTAATGTGTATTTTGAAAAAAGAAAGACAATTGAAGCAACATTAATTGATGGGAATAAAGAAGACAATTCAAAGAGGCATAAGGGTTAAAAGTTAAAGAAGACAATTCAAAGAAGAAAGATTGAATTTCAAAGGCCTCAAGTAGATTGAACTTCTCTTAATGTATATGGTGTGGCTCAAGATGTTCCTCATGTTCTAGCCAAATAAACTTCTGACGTCACAAGCTCAAAAAGTTGAGAATAAGGCTCAACATATTGAATATATAAGTATCATTCCTCAACCAAAGCTGGTGTGGTGTAGGGAACCTACACCTATCTCCTTCTTGAAGAGTTTTCTTTTCATTTTTTGTTGATGTAATAAGGATGTGGTGTGTTGACACCATCCATTGTGTGTTGGTTTTATCCTTTTATGTGGACAAGGATCTTTGTGGTCATCTTATAGACCAAAAGAGTCCTTAGTCCACTATGATATATTTTGTTGTTTTGTGTGTTTTGGAGTCTAATAATTGAAAACAAGTTTTTTTTTCCTTAGATATGTTTTTTCCACCATTCCCAAGGGTTTGGAATCATTTGGAATCAATTAAGAGTCAAAAGGCAAAAAGTTGTCATATTTAGCAAAAATTACTAATGCAACTTTTTGAAAGTTGTCATGAAAAGGAATTTTAGCTTCCCAAAGTTCATAACCACAAATAGTTGGTCTGAATTGGTTAGTTGAAGATATTTAAGCCATACAACATCTTTCCATAAGCAGATCATCAAATTTTATAGACTATAGCAACATTTATTAATGATAAACCTTTTTTTTTGGAAGGAACTTGTTCTATATGACACTTTATGGACTGGTTGAAGAAAATAAATTTTATGTGAAGTTTACATTTTGAATTAGCTTTCATTTTCATCTATTCTTGATCAATTTGGTTTTGTGTAGAGGAAATTACAACATTCTGTGTGAATGTAGGTCTAAAACCCTCAAATTTAGGGTTTGAAATAGATATGTGGTCCTAACTTGCAATCTTGCCATTAGAATTCAATGTCACTTGGTGAAATGTAAGTTAGGAAACTAGACTTCATGATTCGAAAAGGCCAAGACAGGGGAAGCTTGTCTGTTGGCTCTTACTTGATGCCCTAGGCTAAATAAGCCGATGTATTTAGCCTAAAAATGAATTGTTTGAGCATGGTAATAGCATAGGGAGGTTGTGGGTCCTAATATTATGATGTATTGGATCAAAATAATTCTATAGAAGGCAACCAAACCATTGGATCAATCTCATGCACCCAACTTGAAGCAGTTCTATCAAGCCCTAGTCTAACTTGATCAATTAGGCTAAAGTGTTGTTTGCAAGTGTTTTGTGTTGCAAGAGTAATATTAGTACTTAGTGTTTGGGGAAGTGAAAATTTTTAATTTGAGTAGAATAAATCCATCTCAAAAATTCTTAAGTCCATATCCTTACCCTTGGTTTAGAGGAAAACTGCTAGGACAAACCTAGTTTGGAAGAAGGCTAAAAGCCACAAAATTGCAGTTTGTGTGTCCTAACTTAATAAAGTATTTTGATTATTGATATTTATGATAAATACATCATTTTAACAAGTCTAGAGTGCACTAAAAATTGAATGATCACCTTGTGAGCTGTTGTGTCTTCAAAGGAAGGTAGATCCTAGGAGTAAGGATTAAACCTAGGAAAGAAAGAGTGAAAGATTGAATCAACATTAAACAACATATCAGTGCATGTTGGAAGATTTACCAAGGCCACCCAAGTGTTTTTCCTGTGTACTCTACATCATAGTGAAAGAATACAACCTGAGAAGATGATTCTGAAGAAATGAATGGAATTGTGTTTTCAACTTTTCCCCTTTCAGAAATATCCTCTAGCAAGGTCATAGAGTCTCTGTTCAACCCTTTTGAGTTGAATAGTCATACAACTTTTGGCTTTCTCTTTCACTCATTGCTATGAATTTTGGTTATATTTTTTATTAGATATAGTGTAAGTTTCTTCTTCAGGCACAAAACACAACCAAATGACCAAGGTATCGAATATGACTAGAATATAAGCTATGTTTTGGAACTGAACCTTACATGTATATCAATTTCTATTAGATCTCTTTTTATTTTCATCTTCTATAATGTACTGGAGAAATGATTTCATATAAATCCAATGTTATCATGCATATTTGTGTATCTATTTGTATGCTTAGAGTGAAACCACAATATGAACATGACTTTACAATATTGAAGTGAAATAACACTTAAAGGAAGCCAAATAGATCTACACACTCTACCTTTTGTCATATTGGTTTACCATGATGAAGGTTTTCCTTATTATCATCATAATCTAGGTTCACTTTGTCACTGAACCTTCTTAGCTATTGTTTAGGAATCTCATGCCCTTGCCCACTAGCGAAAAGTGACTACTTTAAACCTACTTGTGACTTGTATGACAACTTTTTGTGATCTTATATGCCCATAAATTGACATTTGGTGATGATGATAAAAAAAAGATAAAAACTGGAGGGGGGGGGGGGGGGGGGGTGAATTAACTTGGACCCATAAAAATTTCACCACACATCCATCTCATACATTCAATAAGTAAACTGAGATAACATGTAAAGCATGTACATATAAAACATATAAACAATCACACACACATGACACTAGATATAATTACTCAAAAACCCTCCAAGTGAGAAGGTAAAATTGGGGTGGAGATGACACCCACAAATTTTCACTACTTCAATAATAAAGTGTATCCAATGAAGGTTACAATATTTTGATCATGAGACATGATTTACCCTATTGAAGGCTTACAAAGACTGTTAGGTCTGGCCTTGTTAGATGATTTCAACACCCTATTAGAAGTGTTCCTTGCTAAAGGACTTTAACTCACAACTAAGTACGCACCTCATTAAAGGAATTCATACAGCCTATTAGAACTATTCTATTAAGAGATTTTGATTGAAATCGCCTGCTAGAATGTCTTAGTTTTGATCCTATGATTAGCACTTGATTGCTTGATAACAAATCACCTCTAAAAAATGTCTTATTGATCCTTATTGATCAATTGTCTCTTTGGTGTATCCTTTTCTCTATCCTCTATTATGTTCTAACTAATTCTGCAATGTAGTTTCACTTCATAACTTCTAAGCCACCATAAATTCTCTATTTGTGCATGCAAACTATTCTCTTTGCTCCTTTTACACCTTACACACTCGCTAAAGAGTTTAGGGTTTGTCCTCCTTATGGAGACTTAGGTGACTTAAGGTTAGGTATGAATCTACAGCTAAGATTCATCCATTTTGCTACTTAATCCTTCCCATTTTCCAATTGGTTGCACGTAAATGCATAGGGAATCCAACTTGAGATTCATCCTTATCTCCAAAATATGGAAATTCAATCTTAAGTCGGCTCAAAAATGGTTTACATAGTTGTTTGTGCCTTTATAAACAAATATGTCAAAACTGTCTTACTCAGCATCTAAGGTCTCTGATGCTCAACATAAACTAATCTTTATACTATGACTCACACCTGTATTTCTTGACATCCACTATTAACTTGACTCATGTGTCACTCAACATATATTTTCTACTTGGCACTTGAGTGACTTGGCACATGAGTGGCTTAGCACTCACTATGACTTGGCATGGTCTAATATATACATGTTGTGCTCAACATGTACTACTTATTCGGCATGAACTAAGAAAATAGCTTAAGTATGTTGAATCACTTGTCAAAACCAATTTGAGATCAACAAAAACATGGTATTCTAGGTATAAACTTGTAACAGTGTAGGGAGAGAAATTAATTCTTGACTAAAGAAAGTTCTCAATCATGTGAAGTACTTGAAAAATAACTGAATAATGAGATTTCTAATGTTATAGAAAGAATAATAATAAAACTCTACCTACATGAATAGACAATAATACTAAAGAAATGTACAACAAATATCTGAAAGAAAACATCTTCAAACTTGCGTCACTCACAGACCTAGCTATAAAGAGCACAATCATGTCTTCTCCACTAGGATTAACACTTTTGAATCTCACACTTGTAGACCTTCAAAGAATGTGTTCATTTCTTCCACATTAGGATCAATTAACATAGTTCAATCTCACACTCTTTGATATATAAACAATAATTCGAATCCAGTGGAATATTTTGGCATCAACGTGATTATGGGAAAAAAATTAGAAATTCACCCTAATGAGGCCAAAATGTCTTGTGACCATCAACTTCATTAGCTCCACCCACCCCCTGCAAGCACTAGAAACTCCCCCCCTAGAATCAAAAGCCCTCCCTTATCTCCAAGTTTAGTTCCCCAGAATGCAAACCTTGAAAGCGCATAGACCTCCAAATCAGCTTCTACCCAAAATGCTCAAATTGTGAAATAAATCTCGCACATTCCTTTTTATTTTTATTTTTTTGATTATGAGCCCAATTTGGTCAAAATTTTGACCAAATTGGGCTCATAAACAAAAAAAAGAATTGAACAAGCTGAAAAAAGGCCTTGTTCAAAATTAAAGGTCAAAAATTGACCTCAAATGTAGTAGTGAATAAACACATCACTCCTCCTTCCTAGGATGTGGGATAGATTTAGAAGGGCAATTACAACATTTTATTTAGCTTAATGGCACACAAAATGGTATGGCCCCTACTTCTACAATAAATCCCTATTCTCATACTACATTTAACAAGTAGTCTGAGTTAATAAGAAGCCCACTTTTTCACTTCAAATGATCCCATTGAAATACTACCATCATTTTAGTAGCTTGGATTGTTGCTTCAATCTTGGGGTATGACTTTTTAAATGAGATTTTATGCTCTACATAGTACAAAGCAATGAGGCTTCAAAGAGCATGATTTGGTTTGGAGTTAGATTTGTACTCACAAGCTTTTGCCCACTCTTTGGACATGTAGAGTGTGCCAATAAAAAGCATATGTTTGCATTGCGCATACAATAAATTTACCATATTGGATACTCTTGAAACTAGTGCAAGGATTGCTTGGAAATTTTCCTTGAATTGATGCATTAACCATTAAATATAAATATAATTTTTTGTACTACACTCATAGGAGGCTTCATAAATAATGTAAAAAATAATCTTGCATTAAATCCAATGAGATTGGAGAAATTTCTCTCTGATTTAGGCCATCCATCTCATCTCTTCCTCCAATAGTTATGTTTTTTTTTGACAATCCATTACATTTTGGAGATTTAGGTCATCCAAAATCCTTCTAAGTCAAGAATCATCTAGAGCTATCTCCTTTTCAAACTCAGCCATAACAACAAAAACATCACTGCAAAGTTGTTCCTTTTTTTACATTTTTTTATTAATTATAAAGCTAGAGTATAGGAAACTAAATTTTATTAGCTTTATAGTTAGAAGACCTGATTACATCTAGTTAATTATGAGATTTATATAGCTCCTACAAAGTTATGGATACTTATATGTATATGTTGGTTACAAGTGTTAGTGGAATGCATGTTTACCTCATGAATAGATGAAACATAATAATCTGGGTGTTTTGAAACAAATAATTCTTGTAAATTTGTCTCATGTTGCAAACTCCCTAGAACACTAAAATTTAAAGGCTAGACTAGAAATCCCCAAAAGAAGTTCCTAAAAGATCAAAATCTCTTGCTTATTTGGAAACCATGATACAAAATCTAAAGAAATAGTTTCTAATTTGATTGAATTTTATATCTTACTTTTCAAAGAATGATATGATTATTATATCTGAATTTTAAGAATGATTTGATTTGTTCAATTTATACTTCTTCTTTTTTGTTCCAGATAAGATTCTTATGAAAATTCTATAGGGTGTAAATTTAATGTGAGGCCTCACCCCAACTTGTCATCACATGGATATTTTATTTACTTTATGATATTTGAGACCTTGACATTTTGACAATTATTTGAGACTTATATGGATAGGGGATTGTTTCATCTATGGATTTTGATACTTCAGTAGTGTTTTACGTTATTATATGCACTATGAACCTGTTATTGTGTAAGAAATGTTCAAACACATGTGGACGTAGTTAATGACATGATACTATGAGATTTTGATGCAATGCTTAACAATGTTTTGATTATGGTAATCTATGATTGTAGATAAATGTTAATTAGATTATGATTCTTTATTTGATGAATGATTATGATATGCAGATAAATGATTTTGATAATTATTAAAATGCAGATAGATGTTAATTTGATAGTTTATGATATATAGATTTGATATTCTAACATCTCGGATGATTTAAATTGAAATAAATAGGAAAGGAAAAATTTACTTGAATCATGGATATCATTATATGCATTTACGATATATATGTTATATGATTCCTTGGACTACTGATGCTCAAGTTTAATGTGCAAGAAGAGGAACCATGGAAATTCTTGGAGGAAACAAATTTCAAACATTGTGAACACATTTTAACCAATGTGAATCTTGGAAGATTCAAAAGCCTTGTTGTGAAATTACTTTTCTTCGTAATTGTATGGTTGCTTGCTTGTGAATATGTTAATCATAAATTAGATGCATTAAGGACATGTCAAGGTGAAGTGTAATGTATTTTAATGTGTCACTTGACACTTTTATTTGTCTATGTATGGATGACATGTCACTTAGAGTGTTAGTCACAAGGTCACTTGATCTTAGTCCTTTTCTTTTCTTCCAATTAATGTTTAAGTACACCCACTTGGGAGAAAGTGTTAGGATGGGTCACCATCATGTTGATTTTCGAATTCAAACTTGTTAAGGATTTTAGGGGGCCTAAATGGGACCCTAAAGTGTTATTTTATTGATAAAAAGCCACCCCTGTGGTAGCATAACATGTTAGGGGCCTAAATTTAACTATTTTAATGATTTCTTAACTTAGGGAACCCCTTAAACAAAGCCATCTTGAACCAATTCGAAAATTTGAGTTTCCCCATGAAAGTACCCTCACAATCCCACTTGGTCAACTTTCTTATTTTGGAGGAGCAAAAATGTAAGATAGGGGAGGCTTGATGTTCCTAGTAAAAAAGGGGGGGTAGAGAGTCTTTTTAGTGGAGGGGTGACAAGTTAGTGGGTTGTTCACCCACTCTCTAATTTTAGAGACAATTAGGTTTGGAGGGAGATTAAGGGAGCTCTACTGCAACTATCTTTACCCTAGCTTGGACCAAGGTTGGTGTCTCAAAATATGCTTCTTTTTCATTCTTTCTTTTAGCATGGATAAGTAAATTCGAAAATGTGAAGGATTATCAATGGAGTATGCATTGCATGGTAGATCTTGTGTTATGGACTTCGGCATTGTATTGTGGAGATGTAAATGTGTTATGTGTTCCTTGAAGATTTTCCTTTTGGGTTTTGTTGCCTTCTTGATTTTTATTTTCTTGTTTGAATGTGGATGTGATCATGAGTGTGAGGGCTTCACTCACCCTTGTGGAAAGGGAAGAGAAGTCCAGGGTGAAGGCCATAATTGGGCTTTCATAGTTGAGGACCTTGGAGTATGGGCTCCATTGTATGCCATTTTGATTCATATTTTTCTTTGAGGGTGATAAGGGAAAAATTGAGAAGAAATGAAGTAAATGAAGTATGGGTTTCAAGGAAGCTAAAGTTGTTGGTAGTGTGTGGTGGAGGATGTTTTATGAAGCCCCGAAAGGGCATGATATTTTGTTGATTTGTGAAGCCCCAAAAGGGCATGATGTTTGTTGAATTTTGAACATGGAACACCACATAATTAACCACCTTTGGGCAGGGGAGCGCGTTGCATCACCCAACACCAAAAGGGCATGAAAGTTGTGTTATGGCAAATATGATATGATATGGCAAACCTCCTTGAAAAGACACCTTCACCCTATGTTCAAGGTTCCATTAGTGAACCTTTGTGAAATACCTTGGGATGGGATTGTTGAGTGTTGAACTGTGATGTTCATGCATTTGTGAGATTGGAATGAAACCCGGTTTGGATCTTGTTTCCCCTGCTCGGTGGGTGGCTTCATAGAAGCCTAGGTTGGGAGGTGAGCCTCTATGGTTCCAGTTTTGTGTTGTGTTGCAGGGCTTTGTGAAGTGGATCCTTTGAAGATGTTAGGGTTTCACCCTTGACAATATTGAAAGCTCAAGAATGTAGAAGGACCAACCTTTCTATGTTAATAATTTAAAAAAAAAGTGTTGTAAAGATTAATCTTTTTTTGGGTTGCTCTTAATGTGTTTAAAAGTGAAATTTTAATCCTATTAATGTATGTTGTTGAAAATATTAAGGAAGGATTGAGAAGTTGTGTATAGTCGTCTTGCAAGGAAGGCTTCCTTATGAGTTTTCATATTTTGTAATTTGATGTATCATAGAGAAGTTTTGAGATGAAATCCTCTTTCTTTAATGGTCTATAATTGATAAAATATGTATAGTGTATAGTTTTGTGGATAATATTTCTTCATGTATAGTTGAATTTATGGGAGGATTGCAATGAAAATAGGCTATGCATTTAATTCAAAGGAAGAAAAGTTATTAGTTTTGATACATGTTTGAATAATGGTTCATTTAGAATTCAAGTCTAATCAAACTCCTAGACTGGATAACATCCTCACATCATCAACACAATCCTTAAAATTCCATGGTAGAATAAATTAGAGTTGGCTTGAAAGGAAAAAATGTGTAACACTAAATCTATGAGAGATATTACTATGGGCATACTTTTCCTCTCTGAAAAATGTATGGGAGAAAAAAATTAATGCCCTCCCAAGAGTACAGACCAATATAATAACAAGGGGCGCATGCGCCAAAGTTCCTGCCTTCATGATTTTATGGTTGATTGAAGTAGATTTTGGTTAAAATATAATGTATTTAATTTAATAAAATAACAAATAAATAGTAATGAAAAATATAACATTATAGTGCTAAACTAAATTAAATTACGAGTATAGTTAGTATATTATTAAATTATATAATTGCAATGGTGTATATTAATTAAAATAGTAAAAGAATATATAAATAAACATTATAGTATCATGCTAAATTAAAATTAGATGACATCCTAAAGAACATTTATCATACCAAAGATATTTATCAACTAATTATACATGAGATATAGATAAAATTGTATAATTTTTTTTAAAAGAGTTAAATTGATTAATTTCAATTATTAAATTATATGATATATCTTGTTCAAGCGATAAACTCATCCAATTCCAAAAGATGGACAATATTCTTAAGGTTAAATATAATGCATAAAAAAAATAAACATAAATTAATTTAAAAATAACATTTATGCTTTAAAAAAACCAAACACGCTTATAATAAATAAATTTGATAATGTACCAATCTAAACAATTTGAACTTTATTAAAATTGATACAAAATTAATATTATTAATTTTAAAGTATAAATTAAAAATATCAATATAGTAAAAATTATATATATTAAATAAATGTATAATCTAATAAAATTATATATATAAATAAAAAATAAAAGAAAATGTATTAAAAGCATTGGTTTAGATATGTAAAAATAAAAATAATTAAATTCTAATTTGAACTTATATACAAATTAAAATTAAAATAAATATGAAATTAAACTATATAAAAAATAATTTTTGAAAATTGACAATTTAAAAGAGTTAAAATGTCTATATTTGATTAAAATATCTATATTTGAATAACATTTTACAAATTACAAAGATAAACATCAATTAAAACTAATTGTCTTTTTTTTAAAGTTTATCCACTTGTCACAAATGTGGAAAAGATAAAATTGAAATTAATGCATTCATTAATAGAGCTGTTAGAAAAATGATTATTTAAAAAAAAAAGTTTATCCACTTGTCACAAGATAAGATAAGGTTGCAATTAATGCTTGCATTAATAGAGGTGTTGAAAAAATAGTTGTATTTTTAATGAAAAAAATTGAATTTTTTCATTGTCTTTTTCATCATGAACCAATAAAGTTTTTTAAAAATTTTATTTTTCAATTTCAAAAAAATATGCAAATTAATAAACCTTTTGCAAACATTGGTATATCAATGGAACTTAGTGATTCCATTAGTTTCCTGCCAAAGGCAGGAACTAATAAGAACATGTACTTGAACTCCTAATTGAACCTACAAACTTAGAAATTTGATAAATGTGATTAACACTAGGTGACCTCTTAAGCCATTATCATAGTCACAAGATTTGATAGTAACTTATATTAATATAAATAATTCCAGAAATAAAATAAAAGAACCTTCAAATATATATATATTAGTGTACCCATGTAATGGGTGGATCTCTTGAAAGGAAAGCCTATGTTAAAAGGATGTGACAATGGGCATTCACATGGGCCTACTCCCAAGCCCCAAACACATAAAATAATTTTTCTAAACCTATCTCCATCGACCAAGAAAGTGGTCATGTTGAAAAAGGTTTTATATATATACTCCAAGCCCCAATGTATGATGTTAACTCCAACATCTAACACCCAAAGAGGACACTAGGCACTTGGATTAGCCAAGGACATGGGATCACATGACTGATCCATCATCAACACTCAACAATTCACATGGGGAGTAAATATGGGGCGTTGTACCAAAAAGGTGCTTTGAAAGATGGCAAGTTTGTTCCACTTTCCTAAGCACCTCCACATACTCAACGCCTACCCAAGGGACATATGGCCTATGTGCTATCCACCTCTACATTGAGATTTGGGGATCTCAAGTCATGTGGAGTGTGGGAAGGGAGGACTAGGAGTAAGGGTCAACCTTGGGGTGTCCACGTGTCCTAAGATAGGGGGAAGTAGGATTCGCATGGTGAGGTCGACCTTTAAGAATGCAAAGTTTGGGTATGTGGGTTTATTAGTCCAAGAATATTAGAGATTTAGGAACTAGATTAGTGTAGGTGATTAGTTGGGTAAAGTTGTGGCGAGTTGGGTTAATAGGATGCTATAGTAAATAAATTGTAGATGTTTGTCTAGTTGGGTGCAGGTTAATAAATTAGGTAGTATTATTAGATTTGTTAGAGTAAGAGACCTTGAAGTTAATAAGATGAGGAACATGTGAAATAAGTATGTAGGATTAAGATATTAGTAAAAGGTGCATGTTTACTAGAATAGTGTTAATCATTTAGTACATAAGACAATATAATAAAATAGTTGAATTTTCATAGATTAACATTAATTTGTGGGTTAGAGTGAACAATCTAATAAAATGAATGTAAGTTGATATGATTGCCAAGTTAGCAATGGTGGAGACTAGGTGTTATTAACAA
The DNA here is from genome assembly GCA_028749045.1 of Cupressus sempervirens. Lineage (NCBI taxonomy): Eukaryota > Viridiplantae > Streptophyta > Pinopsida > Cupressales > Cupressaceae > Cupressus > Cupressus sempervirens. Next base: position 194,157,529 of record CM053791.1, on the reverse strand, counting down.
GAATTGTTAATGTTAATACTTTATATTGGTAATAAATATAGATAAAATAGTTGTTACAATATAGTCAATAGTAGTATGGTATAAATGAATTTGTGAGTGGGATGGTAAAATAATAAGTTTAAATGCTAGTAGATTGATAACTTAACTCATGCTAGTGTGTAAGAAGTTATTAGTGCTAGCATATTTTTATCAATTAGTAACTTTTAGAAAGTTTAATTGCATAATGTGATTTGAAAATTGAATAGTAGCTTTTGGAATTAGATGTATAGGTTTAAATGTTTAAGTTGTAACACACTACTCATATCACACACCTTAACATTCAAAATACTTGTCATACGCACTAGGTAGTATTTATAGTGTGAAATGAAGAGATATTGCTATACGAATAGTAAACATGACATATAAATGAAGAAATGTAGAAATTACATATACCCTTTTTGGAGATCTAGTAAAGAAATGTCAGGGATAGGGACAGGACTCCTTAAGATTGCCTTTAGAAATTTGAGCATAAAAGAAATTTAAAACATAATGGTATGACTTTTAGAATGAGAGTTCGATGAGTAGGAATATATTCAAAATTGAGAGTGAATAAATTATATATAATTTTAAATATCATATTGTTAAATATTCTCTCCTAAAATTATCCACACCGATGCAACCTAGACCTATGTCACATCTAACAATTTGACCATACCTTTAACATGTAGAGATTAATAAATGATACCTCTAATTCTTCAAATATATATATATATATATATATATATATATATATATATATATAGTTGTGTTTTGAACTAGTAAACTTAGGGCATGACATTTAAGCTCGTAGTTTTCTTTTTCATTTTAAATTTCTATGGTCTAATTCTATTATTTAATCAAAATCATGTTTAGATCATTATGTTTTAATGTATTTATTTTTATTTTTAAATTTATGGGTTTTAATTCTATTATTTAATCAAAAGCATGTTTAGATCATTATATTTTAATGTATTCTTTTATTTGACTACTAGTCAAGTTGTGAAATGTTGGTTGACAATTAAGACAATTTGTAGCTATTGGGGAGTTGATACATCATTCAAGTTGATGCATGATTCTCTGTTAAAAAGAACTGAAAAAAGGAGATTTGGCATGTATGTGTTCTATAAGGAAACTTTCAATAAATAATATAACCGTTTTCACATAACCCATAATAGATTTGAAAAAAATATGCAATTGAAATGCACATGCAAGAGAATAGACAACATACCAACAAAAATGTGACACAAGATATACCTTGGGAAACCCTCATTAAGGGAAAAACTAGCCTCCAAAAGCATTTATCACCATGTATTATTCTACAAAAAACACCATTGCAATACAACCATGGAAACCTTCAAAGCCATAGCCACAACCAAACAATCCATCTGAACAAGCATGAATCCACACATTCTATGCCATGCTTCCAACCTTCACAAATGCTCCCTTGGCTAACCTATCAAGCCTTGTCCCGCTCGACTCTTTCCCTTTTTGCCTTCTATATTTTTTCACACCAAAAACTACCCATGTGGTTTCTTATATAGTAGCATGTCCAACAAAACCACCAAGTGGTATTACTTAAACCATGTGTTAAAACCATGTGCTTCCTAACCTATTGACCCCACATTTAATATTGGAAATTTAATTTCTTTTCCCCAGTATTAAATAATTACATAAAATATTATCACAATGTTACAATACAACTCATCAAGTATATCCATGGGAATATTTACATGTTGCACATTCATTTAGGTGCAATATTATATAATATAATAAAATGATAAAATTTAAGCAATATGTACAACACCAATTATCTCTACAATCTCTCACTTGTTATATACATTGCATAGGGTCAAGCTATAGCCACATAAATGAACAAGGGAACAATTGCTCCTAACGCATCCATCACCATGGATCAAAGTACACAAAGTGCTCCATCCTAGTACCTGCAACAAAATCAAATTATCTAGCATTTCAAACATAAATGATCTCACCTCCTATTATGCCACTACCACTAAACATTCATAGAAGCTATCCAAAGAGAAAGCCACCCAACCTGTCGCATTAGAAGGTCATAAAATCTTGTACCAACTAAATTCCAAGCATGAAAAACCTAATCCAAAGGTAATCACATCTATGTGTAGTTGTCAAAATATCTATAGTTGAAATAGCACCCACAACAAGTGCCAAACCCATCCAACTATCCATACTTCCAAAGGTATACCAAGTGAATCTCACATCATCAACATATCCAATCTATAACTTGCAATCACAAACCTCAAGGGCAATACCTACCACATATATACCAAGAAGCTCCCAATATAAAAGATAATGTCAAATCTATAACCAATTTACTCACAACATCTCAACGAAGTGAATCCATGTAGTCTCAAGGATAACCACAATACATAAACCAATAACTTGCAAGAACAAATCTCATAAAAGTTCTCCAACAAACTCTCATGTTCTCCACAATCAATAGAGGAAAGAGATAAAGGAATAACCATTTCATCTCTCACATGACATACATGAGCATAAACCAATGATCATAATCTCTAACCAATCTCAAATCCAATGTAAGAAAAATCGAACATCCAGAAAGCTAACCAAGACCAAAGAGAAACCATGCAAATCATAACCTGTATCATGTCATTCTATACACACCTCTAGATGTAAACTATACAAGTGTGATCTTCTCCACAAAACCCCAACCAAGAAGCCACAAAAACACCCAAATCATACCATATAACTAATCATGGATGTAAGCCTCTCACAAGAAGATCAAACTCAAAAACCATTCCTAATCCAAGGAATATGCCCAATATAAAATCATCTCCCAAACTCAATCAACATCACAACATATGAAAATGGAGATAACCAATGCTAAACCATATCTTGAATGAACCCTCCAAATCTAACTCATGTACCATAGCTCAAGATCCATATCCATGAAAGAAAATCATAAACATAATTCACCTAAGAGAAATAGTGGGCTATACCTCTCAAGTAGCAAAACCACCAAGTAGACCAAGAGTGGGAAATGAAAATGCTCATCAAGATATCCAAGTCTCAAACCAAGACTCAATTAAGAATAATCTCCTCTCAAGTCCATATCAGGTGAATGCCCCTCGGACTTCCTACTAAAACCAAACAACTATCCAACAAATACTTCTCTAATCTAAGAGAAATCAGCATCACCACCATCTCTAACTATCCATGAACACCTGTAACCAATCAATCGATACCAACTCCAAATGCAACATAGCAATATCATGAAGTATCCAACTTATGATCAATGTACTCAATACCAAGAAACCAAACCAAGATCAATATCAAAGTTCCAACCATGGCCTTAGGAACATAAACATGACAACATGTTATAACCATCTCAACCAAAGAGATAACATGCTCCATATGAAAATACTATAACATGTCAAAACTCTAAATGCATATCAAGTGTGTACCATGACATAAAAAGTGAAACCATCCTAACACCAAGGATAACATGTCAAATGAGACGATAAATCACACCTTTACCAAGAACCCCACTAGTCCTCAAGATGTAACCATCTCCACACTTCATGAAGAAAACCATCTCTACATACCATAAAGAACCATCTCCACACACCATGAAGATAACCAAGAACCCCATGATTCCTCAAGATCTAACCATCTTCACACACCATGAAGATAACCAAGTGCACTATGAAAATGTTAAAGATACTTTCGTAGCAACAAGGTCTAAAACAAATCTCCAACATCAGTAAACACTCAATAAATATATCAATGCCAAAAACTCCCACTTAACTATGGTACCAATTCATATATGGCATCATAAAATCCATCTCCTACATGAAGATCCTTTAGGTCTATGCACACAACCAAATTGCCAGTACCAAGTGAAACCAAGATCTCCAAACCAAGAAGATACAAACCAAACCAGGAACTAATCATGCACTGTCACCCCATCACTATCACATTCTCCCACTAAACTATGTATCCAAGATATACATTATATCATGATAAAAAACATTTATCTAACCATGAGAATCAACCAAGGAATCAAACCATCAAAGAAATCAAAGTGCACATCATGAGCTCTTCAAAAGAAACCAAATAACCATGATCCTCAACCAAGAACATATACCATCATAACCAAATCAGGAATCCAAACCAATGAACATCAAGGTTGTACCTATATATCCAATCATGTCATGCCAAAATCCATGACACCATGATCACATCCATGAACTGAGAAACTAACTCTTAATGTGTACAACTTGTTAACATAAAATAATCAGCCACAATCCTCCACCATGATTGTACCTAGTAACAATATCTCATCCCTTCTACATGAATAAAAGTTAGAAAATCATGTGACTTAGGGCATAGACAACCCAAACACAAGCCACCAATCTAAATATGCATCATCAATGAAAGATCAATAGGAAAAGACAACCCATATCTAAGCTATAAATGCAACCTGTAAGTATAGATCGCTTACAACACTGTACAACTTGTAGACCCAAAAATTCATCATACATATCCAAGCCAAACATTTATAACCATATAATCATGAGAGCAATCTAAAATATGAACTAAGTATACAATGACATCAAATCTAAAATCTCCAAACATACAGTATCATAAACTCACAATGCTACCATAGTCAATATATACCATAAACTATTTAGATTAATATATTATAAAATAAATCATGTCAAACCTACACCAAATCTAAACCAATGTGTAGAGCTCTCCAAGATCTTTCTATTGACTACTTGAAGTCCAAATATGACTCTGTATGTGCAAGTTATGCCCTAATTTGTGCTCAAAATAAACAACATCTAACTTTTAGGCTCTTAAAACCTAACAAAATATCAAAATCATAGAACCAAACGTACACCAATTTGTAGCACTCTGAATTAGCATTCCAATGCCTATAAGAAGTCTAAAATCCAATATCTTGAGAGAAAGTAATAGCCATTTTACCAATATAGTCTTTTTACCATTTTCACTACAAATTTTTTTTGTGACAAAAATTTCGACAGGATTAAATTTGATGTCCATCACAGACTAAAACTTAAAAAATTATTCATTTCCTCTAAACATGGCCAAACTAGGGCATATTATATATCTAAATTTATGGAAACATTAACCCGGATCCAATGGTGAGGTTTGTTTTTCCTAGGAGGTCATTTTTGCAAGATACCCCCTAAAAACTCATCTAAATGAAACATCTGAAAAACCTTTTTTGCCAACAATTTCACATGCCAAAAATCTACCAATATCCCATCATAACAAAAAAATTAGAAAAAACCACCAATAACATGCTACTCAATTCTCACTCTTCTGAAGTGATGCCTTGAGAAAGGCATGCCCTGTTAAAGGCTACAACACACTGTTAAATGTGACCCGGTTAAAGGATTTCAACCACCTTTTTAGAAGTGGACCTGGTTAAAGGACTTTAGAACATTCACTTGGAATGTCACTCTGTTAAAGGATTTTTAAAATGGTTGTTAAACCAACCTAAGTCCATAGGATTTTACCCTAACTAATACAATTGCTAGAGAGTAACAATAAGGGATTTTGATATGATACAACTCACAACATAACTTGTAGATTTTAGATCTTAATTCAACTCAAAAAATTTCTTGGCTTTCAATCTCTACAGCTCTGATAGCTTGTCCTCCTTTCAAGCTTTGTCTCCTTGAGTCTCTATGCTAAATGTGCCAATCCAATTACCTCTATGGTCACCTAACAAAGTAGAGTCTCTGTACTCTATTCTTCCCTTTCAATGCCTTCACCTTGACATCCAACCATCCTCTCAACAACTCTTGCTTCTTGACCTGTAACTCCTTAAATAGAAGTCTAGAATACTTTTCCTACTCTAATCTTTTCACTATTAATTTGGTTCGAATGGATTAGGTAAGATTCAATGAATCTACCCCTAATCTTGTTTCTTCTAGAAACGCCACGTAGAATCCTCCTATATTCACCCAAAAATAGTTTACTTAAAATTTTTTGCCACCATATCATCATCCTTATCTTTCCCCTATTCACAAAATTCAATGTAACAAACTTGTCAGCTCAGATCTAGTGTATCCTTGACTTTTCAAATAATATAGTAGCTCGGCACTATTGAATTTCTAATGCTCGACACATACTATGTTACTTGACACCTACTGTGTTTTATTGATGCTTAGCACCTACTATGGATTCACTTGGCATCAACTAAATTTTTTTTGATGCTGGCACCTATTACTTGCTCAGCACCTGAATTTGCTCAACTCCTATTTCACTTGGCATGCACTAGATTTTTCATTTTCTTGGCACAAACTGATAATCTGCTCGACATGAACTAGCTTGCTCAGCACCCACTAATGAACTTAGTCAAGCTTTGCAGACAGCTTTGTTACAACTTATTCTTCTAGAGTTTCTAAGTGTAGCCAACCTTTGTATCTTTAAGTATATTATCAATACATCATTTTATCATTGTCTTAACTAATCCTTATACTTCATTACAAAACCATAACTCAACCTTTCCCTTAGGTGCTTTTGTTACATCTTATTTATTAAATCCTCTTCATCTATCAACTAAGTGATAGTACTTGGATCTTATAAGCAATTGTCATTCTAACAAATAATAGGTTTGACATCAGTGACAAAACAATGATTGAAAACATTCTTTATCAACAATCTCCTTCTTTGCAATAATCTCCCTTTTTCATTAATGATCTTTTCAATCAGATTTCAACAATCTCCCTCTTTGGCATTGATGCCAAATCAAACTGATCAACCAAGTTATCAAAAATGCTAACTAGGTTAAAACACTAAGTCAAATGCCAAAAAGAAAACTTTTGTATCCAAAATTATTCTTTCTATCAGCAACTTTAAATTGCACATAACTCCCTCTTTCAAAGTATTAGGGATATCTCTTTTTTTGATACACTGTGATCTCCTTTTTTTTCTACTCCCTCTCTGATCTTGTCATCTTGATTGATTTATGTCTGTGTTATTTTCTCCCTCTTAGTTGCTATTTTCTTTTCTTTTCCTTTCTGCTATTTCTCCCTCTTACATTTTTTATCCTTTAAATTTGCTATTTCTCCCTCTACACATTATTTCCCTTTGCATGCATTAATCAGTTTCTATTATTTCTCCCTCTTTGACAACAATGCCAAAGACATATTGTTTCAGCATCTTATCATGCAAGTGTAGCATTTTTAAGAGCTCCAATTTCTCCCTCTATCATCTTGCTTGTGACTTATTTGGAATTTAAGTACTTTAATTACTTCAGGAAAAACCTAAAGTAAGTATCCTCTGCATCAATTTATAACATTTCAGCAATCAACTCATTTTATGCAGGGCAATCTTGCTATTATTTAAGATACTCAAATGCATCTTTAGGTAATGGTTTTGTAAAGATGTTAGCAATTTGTTCCTTTGAGTTGACATTTTCCATCTTTACTTGCTTGTCTTCCACCAATTCTCTTACATAGTGATACTTAATTGCAATGTGCTTTGTTTTAGCATGCATCACAGGATTCTTTGATATGTTGATGGCACTTGTGTTATCATAATAGAGTATCATAGGTTTAGTCATCTCTTCTTTCATACCTTGCAATAGGTGCTTGATCTATACAATATTGGTGTAGTTGATAGTAGCAGCCACATTCTCAGCTTTAGCTATGGACTGTGAGGTACAACTTTGCTTTTTGCTAGTCTAGGTGACTAATCTTTTACCTAAGAAAAGTGCTCCTCCGCTGGTGTTTTTTTTCTCATCTATATTACCTCCCCAATCTACATCAGTGTAGGCTTTCAATTCAAACTTTTCAGTCCTCTTGTAGTATAATCCAAAGTCATATATCCCTCTTAGGTACCTCATTATTCTTTTTACTACCATAAGATGATTTTCTCTTGGGTTTGCAAAAAATCTTGCCACTATTCCAACAGATAATGCAATGTCTAGTCTATTATGCACAACATACTGCAACTTTCCAATCATTGATCTATACATTGTCTGATTTACTTCAGCTGACTCATCATTCTTGGATAACTTTTGTCCTATTACCATTGGTGTATTGACTGGTTTTGAATACTCTAATGCAAATGTTTTGAGTATCTCTTTGATATATTTTTATTAGGTCACAAATATGCCATGTTTTAGTTGATGTACTTGCAATCCAACAAAAAATTTGATTTCCCCAAACACTAACATCTCAAACTCATTTTTCATGTGATCAACAAAATCTTTGAATAGGGCATCTTTTCCTCCAAATATTATATCATCAACAAATATTTTAGATATCAAAATGTCTTTACCTTTTTTTTCCTTGATATATAGTTTGTTGTTGTCATCTATTCTCTCAAATCCTATCTTCATAAGATATTTGTGAAGTCTCTAATACCATGCTCTAGGCACTTGTTTCAGACCATAGAGTGCTTTATGTAGTTTTCAAACCATATCCTTGTGTTTTTCATCAACAAATCCTTTTGGTTTTTCTATATAGACTTCCTCTTTTAGTATACCATTTAGAAAAGCAGACTTTATATCCATTTGGTAAAATTTAAAACCTTTGTAAGAAGCATATGCAAGTAGTCTTCTTACTCCTTCCATCCTTGCAAAAGGGGCAAATGTTTCCCCATATTCTATTCCTTCTTCTTGTGAATAACCTTTACAGAATAGTCTGGCCTTATTTCTTATGATCTCACCATTCCCATCTAGCTTGTTCTTGAACACCCACTTAGAACCAATCACATTCTTATCAGCTAGTCTTGGAACTAAATTTTAGGTGTTGTTCTTCTCTATTTGATCAATCTCATCTTCCATAGCTTTACACCAATCATCATCTTATAGTGCATCTTTCACTGTTTTGGGTTCAATCTTGCTTAGCAGACATGATTCATTCCTTAGTTTGTTTCTTGTCATTGGTTTGGCTTCCTTGTTACTAATAATTTGTTCTATAGGGTGATGTCCTCTTACATACTTAGATAGCCTTGATTTTTTCCTTGTTTCCATGTTAGGTCTTTCAGAGTCACTATGCACATCTCTTTCAGGTATCTCATCATCTCTTTCATGTGTACTAATTTTAGAATCAGATTGTGCATTATCTTCATTCTAGAACTTAGCTTCTGAATGCAGCTTGGCATTCACTAGTTATGACTTGGCTGATACTGAAACTTGTTGTTGATTCCCATCTTGATTGGTAGCTTACTCTTTGGTAGGCATTCCTTCATAGAAGTACATAACGGATCTATACTCTTCTAGTTTCTTGATGGATTCATCATCTTGAACTTCTGCATGCTCATTAAAATCTACATTTGCACTCTCTACAATTTTTTTAGTGTTAGTATTCAAACACTTATATGCTTTACTTCTAGTGGAGTATCCAAGGAATATGCCTTAATCACTCTTTGCATCAAACTTTCCATTTCTAGAATCTTTAAGAATATAGCATTTACAACCAAACACTTTGAAATGTTTTACATTGGGTGAGTGACCATACCATAATTCAAAAGGTGTTGCATTTGTACCTTTCTTGACTTGTACTCGATTTAGGGTGTAGACAGCTATACTTATAGCTTCTCTCCAATACTTTAGAGAAACATTCTTCTCCATCATTAATATAATGGCACAATCTATCACTAATCTATTCCTTCTCTCTACAATGTCATTATGTGGGGGAGTTCTAGGTGCTGATGTTTATCTTTTAATTCCTTTGTCATTGCAAAATGTCTCAAATTCTTTTGATGTCAACTCTCCTCCTTTGTCTAATCTTAGGCACTTTAGACTCTTCTCTATTTCCTTCTCAACCCTGGCCAAATACCACTTAAACATTTGAAATGCATCAAATTTTTTCTTTAAGAACATGACTGTCATCATCCTAGAGTAGTCATCAACAAATAGCATTATATATCTATCTCTTTTGTAGCTCTACACTTCTATTGGGCCACATAAATTTGTATGGACTAACTCTAATACTTCTTTAAAGGTATAGGTCTTGCATTTAAAACTTGACTTGGTCACCTTTCCTAACTAACACTATTTGCACATTGTATTGTTAGTATTCTTCAGTTTAGGTAAACCTCTAACTTTCTTCATTTTGTTGATGCTAATCAGATTATCAAAGTTGACATGACATAGTATTTTATGCCATAGCCACATATCATCAAATCTAACAACAAGACAAGTTGCATCCTCCATATCTAAGTAAAATAGATTACTCCTAGTTTGGTCTTCTTTTCCTATCATATTTCCATTAGTGTCATAGATTTTGGTAGTTTTGTTTCTAAATTCTACTTTGCATCCTACATTGCCTAGCTATGACACACTTAGAAGATTGTAGTTAAATCCTTCAACATAATATGCATTATCACATGAAATTTTCTCTATAAGCTTAATGGAACCTTTTCCTTTGATTAGACATGGAGCATCATTTCCAAATATAACACTATTTCCATCATACTGAGTCAAGGTAACAAACTTACTTTTGTCTCCTATCATGTGATGTGAGCACCCATTGTCTATGATCCACCTATCATTCTTCTTTACATAGGTTACCAATTTTTTTCCCTCATCTTCATCTAACTCATCCTTCATGACTACATAGACTACCTCATCATCATTTTCATTAGAATCCTCTTCCTCAACAATGTAGCACTTTTAACCTTTGTCTTTGTATTCTCTACTATCATCTTCTCTTTTGTTCTTGTGCTTGTTGCCTTCTCTATAGTTCTTTTTCTGCGTGCACCTTGCTGCAATATGTCCTACTTCACTGTAATTAAAACATATGATAGGTATCTTACCTTTGAATTTACCTTTGCCTTTATGAAATCTTCTGGCTAGCAATGCTTCCAATTGTTTCACATATTCTTCATCTGTACTATTGTCACTAGATGCATATTTTACCTTTTTCTTCTTCTTCTTTGGTTTCACCTCCTTAGCATATTTCAATAACAACTTGGCTTTGAAAGTAGATTCAAGATTCTTAGGTCTATAGTTATCAAAGCTGGATAACTCAAATGCAATAAGTCTTCCCACTATACAAAGAGTTAGCTTGTTTCCAAGTATGCATCTTAACTCTTGGATGGCTGAAACTTTAATAGCATAGATGGGGAGTAGGGTTCTTAAGAATTTTCTATTGATAGTTTCATCATCTAAATGACCACCCAAACTTCTTATTGCACTTACTACTTCCTTTATTCTAGAGGCATATTAAGCGATGTTCTCACCTTCCTCCATTCTCATGTCATCAAACTTTCCTCTGAGGCTTTCTCTTTTTGCTTTTTGGACATTCTGATCTCCTCCATAAATATTAGTCAAGGCATTCCACATCTTGAATGCAAAGTCACATCCCTTGATGTCATCAAATTCAGCATAGTTGAGGACAGAAGCAATCTCTAGCATTGCCTGATTATGCTCCTTCTTTTTCTTCATATCTTCTATAGTGGGGATAGTTGGATCAACCTATTCCACTTCAATTGAGGATTTTGCATGATCACTTATTGATCTAAGGTGTAGCTTCATTAAACTTTTCCATGCAGCAAAGTTATCTCTGTTGAGCTTGGGAACTTCTCTCTTGGACATCTTGATCTTTTATTCTTCTAGTACCTTTAAACCAAATTAGTAGATGAATCTAATACAATTGTTAGAAATACTTTAGAATAAATGAGAGCAAAGGGAAGTGAATTAGTTATTCAAGGTATGTCCTAATAAAACTTTTTCACTAAGTATAGTGAGCCCATTAAACTAATCATGCATCTAAGCTATATATTCATCCTAGTAAGTTACTGAAAAATCAACATGCAAGAATAAGACATGAAAGATCAACACATAACACAGTGATTTATGTGGAAACTCAACTTCATAAAAACCACCAGTAACATGCTACTCAATTCTCACTCTTTTGAAGTGATGCCCTGTGAAAGACCTGCCTTGTTAAAGGCTACAACACATTGTTAAGTGTGACTTGGTTAAAGGATTTCAACCACCCTGTTAGAAGTGGGCCTGGTTAAAGGACTTTAGAACATTCACTTGGAATGTCACCCTATTAAAGGATTTTTAAAATGGTTGTTAAACCAACCTAAGTCCATAGGATTTTACCCTAACTAATACAATTGGTAGAGAGTAACAATAAGGGCTTTTGATCTGATACAACTCACAACATAACTTGTAGATTTTAGATATCAATTTAGCTCACAATTTTTCCTAGCTTTTAGTCTTTGTAGCTCTGACAGCTTGTCCTCCTTTCAAGCTTTGTCTCCTTGAGTCTCCATGCTCACTGTGCTAATGCAATTACCTCTATGGTCACATAATGAAGCAAAGTCTCTATACTCTGTTCTTCCCTCTCGATGTCTTCACCTTGACATCCAACCATCCTCTCAAAAACTCTTGCTTCTTGAGCTATAACTCCTTAAATAGAAGTCTAGAATACTTTTCCCACTCTAATCTTTCTGCTCTTAATTTTGGTTTGAATGGATTAGGTAAGATTCAATGAATCTACCCCTAATCTTATTTTTTCTAGAAACATCATGTAGAATCCTCTTGTATTCACTCAAAAAAGGTTTACCTAAAATTATGTACCACTAGCTCATCATCCTTATCTTCCCTCTAGTTCACAAAATTCAAGGTAACAAACTTGTCAACTTAAATCTAGCGAATCTTTGACTTTTCAAACAATGCAGCAGCTCGACACTATTGATTTTTTGATGCTCAGCACACACTATGTTACTCGGCACCTCTTGTGTTTTACTAATGCTTGGCACCTACTGTGGATTCACTCAACATCAACTAAGTTTTTCTAATGCTTGACACCTTTTACTTGCTCGGTACCTGAACTTACTTAGCTCCTTTTGTTTCACTCGACACACACTAGATTTTGTATTTTCTCGACACTTACTGATAATCTGCTTGGCATGAACTAGCTTGCTTGGCACCCACTAATGAACTTAGTCAAGCTTTGCAGATAGCTTTGTTACAACTTATTTTTCTAGAGTTTCTAAGTGTAGCCAACCTCTATATATTCAAGTATATTATCAATACATCATTTTATCATTGTCTTAACTGATCCTTGCACTTCATTACAAAACCATAACTCAACCTTTCCCTTAGGTGTTTTTGTTACATCTTATTTATTAAATCCTCTTCATCAATCAACTAAGTGATAGTACTTGGATCTTATAAGCAATTCTCATTACAGAAAATAATAGGTTTGACATTAGTGACAAAACAATGATTGAAAACATTCTTTATCAACAATCTCCTTCTTTGCAACAATCTCCCTTCTTCAATAATGATCTTTTCAATCAGATTTCAACATATCCCATGGCAATATTTGTATGTTGCATGTCCATCTAGGTGCAACATTACATAATAAAATTTAAGAAACATTGTGCAACACCCATTATCTCAACATATTCTTGATGTTTAATTTTTTAGTTGACCATTTTTTAACTATCTACCCTTGTTTTATATGGTTTTGCACAAGAATTTTATTACATTTTTCTTCTAAACACATATGACATTTCATCTGAGATTGATAATGATAGATAGAGACAAGGATCCTTCAAGGAGAAAGACTTCTTCAACTCATCAATTTTTATCACTTTGAAGGCACAATCATAGAAATGAAGTTGTTGGTGTAGATTCAGAGCAGCAAGTGATCTGATTGAACATTTCTCTTTTCCTTCATAATATTTTGATCAAACATTGATCTAGTAGTTTTGTAACATGTAAATATATAATGCTCAATAAAAAAAGGTTATTGGAAGGGGTTGAAACCCCCTTCAAAGATGGAAGGGAATGCTAATTGGCCATGGTCACGTTGGAAATGGAAAGGAGTAACTGAGAGGGGAGAGGTGAATCAATTACTACATAAACAAATCCTAGTCCCTTAAGATGTCAACACAACTTTAGACCAAATCCCTACTGAAACTCAATTAACACTAAATATTTTGTTGCTACTCAATTAACATAGAGATAATTAGATCTTAAGATATTTAATGTGATTAGCCTTTATTAACTTAGTTGCAGAACAATAAAGGAAATAACATGAACTCAAGAGACACCAAGATTTAATGTGGAAACCCAATTTGGGAAAACCACCAATTGTGAGTGAAGTTTGAAAAAAAATGATTGCAAAGATGAACTTTTTTATAATTAAATTATTACTTAATTGAGTACTAATTAACCTTATTTATAATGTTTTAAATATTATTTAGTTATATTAAATAATATTTTATAATTTAAGTTGTTTATTGTGATTGGGTTATTTTATAAGTTGAGCTATTTCATGTGACATGGAGATATTTTGAAAATAAAGACTAGAGATTTTTAAGGTGAAATTTTAAATAATTAAATTATTTAATACAAGTATAAATTTATAGCTATTAGGAGAGTTTATAGCTATCAGGAGTTGAGACATCATTGAAGTTGATGTACGTTGTTTAGTATTGTGTCACTTAAATATAAATAATGTTTTATAATTTAAGCTATTTGAAAAAAAAATGATTGCAAAGGTGATTCTGTTATAGTTAAATTATTACTAGTTAAGTTTGTCTATAACATTTTATATGTTAATTACTTATACTATAATAATTAATAATATAGAATAATATTTTATAATTTAAATTATTTAATGTGACATGGTGCCACTATAAGTTGGTTACTTTATAATTTGAGTTATTTCATGTGACATGGTGATATTTAAAAATTAAATTAAATGATTACAAAATTGAAATTTAAGTAATTAAATTATTTCATGCAACTAATTTTTTCTGTCATTTATAGATAGTATTTAATAATTTAAGTTATGTAATGTGATATGGTATTTTATAATTTAAGCTATTTAATTTAAAGCAAAGAGGGTAAGTGTATGATCTAAGTGCAATCATGAAATGAAAACACACTAAAGAGGAGATAAAATATCATAAATGGAGGTACCTCAAATCTTAGATGATACATTTATCCCTCGCTTTAGCAATATATGAAACTACATGCATATGTAAGATAAAGTAAGAAACACATAAGTATAAAAAAAAATCTAGCTAAGTTCACGTGCATAGTTCCTACAAGAAAATATTATGAAATGCACCCTATAAAACTATGAGTTAGGATTTACTAGAGAAGGATGATGAAGTTCATGGGTAGCTATATGTCCCCTATTTTGGCTCACTTACCAGAAAAAAAAGTGAAATGGGGATTCATATTTACCTCAACAAATTGAATATGGGATGTGATGACAAGTAGCTTTCAAACCCACTTGAGATGAACTAAAAACATTTTCAAAGGTACTCGGGTTGCAAGGTAATTGAATCACAATTTCAATGACTATAACAACATGCAAATTAGAGCTACCAGGCTTAAGATATGATCCAAAGAGTGACAAAAGATATTAAAATTAAGCTAACTTTGGAAAAAAAAAAAGACTTAAAAATAATCTAATTAAAGAACTTATATGAGTAAAGTTACCTTTACGAAACTCATATGTGACATTTTAAATAAAGGTGGAGGAGAATAAGAAGAAATATGTCTAGGAAGGGGGAACTCTCGATGATACAGATGGAGACACTTCAAAATGTAGATGGATTGAGCTCAAGGCAGTAGGTCTTGATTTTTGTCCTTGTTTCCTTCCACATTCCTTTTGTACATTTGTTCTTCTTGTATATTTAGAGACAAAATATGTATTTCATAGATAGGTGTTTTTGATATCTAGGTAGGATGTCAACCTATTCCTAGGAAGTCAACCTATTCCTAGGGCAAATTAACCTATTCTCATGATTTAGATTTGCACTCCATGGAGCAAGTCAACCTATTCCCAGGGTATTCAACCTACTTTGATAGAGGTCAATCTATTATTAGGGAGATTGACCTATTCCTGGTAGATTGGTGATGTGCTAAACTAGAGGGTCAATTTTGATCGAGTATCAACTATAGATGTGATATGGAGGCCCTACCATCAGATGATAGCATAGCTAGACTTAGCCAAACAGTTGATATGGATTCAAAGATAGATGCTACTAGAGGGAATACATGTATATATAGTGGTTCCCTACTACTATAAAAAAGTACACTTTGGTCTTCAACAAGGTTTCCCTATACCTTCACCATGACATATACATGAGAAGATGTACATATAGAGATTTGGAACTATGTATCAACCTAACTTGATGAGATAGAGTTGAGAGACACAAAGATTCAACATGATAAAGAGGTCCCTCCTACATTTGAGGATGCATAAGTGTTGAGGGACTACTTGTAATATATCAACGTACAAGGTGTGAGATCACTATTACCTAATAATAATGTAACTAGATATTTGGGTCCATACTTTAGAGCATAGTAAGGAGATGATGATGCAAATGAGGAGAGAGTGGAGCTACCACTAGGCATAGATGTTATGGAGGTAGAGGGTGGGGAGGACATACCAGTAGCGGGTGGGATAGTAGATGAAGCAACACCATCTCTTGTAGTAGGTAGGTTGTTGTGTCCCAAGTGATACAAGCTCATCTTGAGATGCCCCCACCTTAGACTAGATAGATAAAGTGAGGAGAGTCTCATCCACCATCCGTAGCACACTCCTGAGACATAGATATTAGGTTCCATGATGAAGATCTAGGTATAAGGATACTTGAGTTAAAGTTAGTTAATGCAAAAGTTATGCATAAAGTATATGATATATGTTATAAATGTGGCATGCTACAAACACAGAGGAGCAAAGATCCATCGCCAAGAATATCCTTATAGACAAGGTTTTATTAGCAATGATTCCTTCCACTTCCTTGGTTTACAATTAGAGGACATGAGATCCTAGAAGACATTGGGATATCTTCTATTAATTACAATTATAAAAGGTTAATACTAAGAGGTGGGTGAATCAATACTTAGAGAACAATTCCATTTTTCATTAATGAATCAATAGTCTGTGACAACATTGTTATGACAATCCATATATAATTGATAGTATGTTGATTCTACCATTAAAAATCCATATGCATGAAAATAAATAGCAATTCATAAAATTAAATTCAGACGCATAATACATAGAATTTGGTATAAAAGAAAACCCTTGCTTGGAGGGAAAAGTTGTGGTGGAGATGGAACCCACAACTTATTCACTACAGTCAAAAAGGTTTTCTAATTAAACATACAATGGTGTTTCCTTCTAAGAAACTCACTATGTCAGGAGTGACTAATGTAATGCTAATTGTATCTTTAGCCTATTAAGACTACTCCACTAAGATATTTTATCCTTTTTTTCTAGGCATTCACCTTGTTAGAGGTTTTAACAAAAGTTCATAGTCCCGCAAAAGACTTTTCAAATCTTGTCAAAATAATTAGGTATTATACAAGATTCAACTTGACCTATCTAGTCCTCTTCCATAAGCTTTTCACATTAACTTTTTTCTTTCCTTCTTAGTTAATCTCTTGTTCATTGTGCTTCTTGTTCATTGTCACTTCTCTCTTGTTCACAATTTCATTTTTTTTAATCTCTCTTTTTGCCACTTATGTTCTCCCTTAAATCATTTCCCATTTGATACCTTCTTTCCTTCAGTAATAAGATGCCAATGTTAATTCACAATTTCTTTGTTTTGCACCAAGTGATATATTTATTGTATATTTAATTTATCTTCCTTTTTGTTGTTCCATCTTAATTCTTCACAAAACTATCTAATACAACTTACAAGTTTTCTTCTCTTTTATATTCATATAGAGAATAAAAATATTTCAAATTTATTTTGAAACCTAAAACCAAATTTCATTTATATCTATCACTAAAATTAACATAATTCTCACATCAATGGAGATGTCATTGATGGAAGAGAGGCTAGACAAGTAGGAGCATGAGCTATAAGAGTATTATATCAGGTCTCATGGCTAGCAAGAGAGGATCATCTCCAAGAGTCATACCTATACATCGACTACCCATACAAAAGCTCCATCATCTCACCAGAGATCATAGATATTTGGCCCTCACCATTTTATGGATGATCCATGATGTACCATTTTTTTATTAAACACATTTTGTATAGTGCCTATTTTGTGTACCAAAATAGTTTTATGATGCTATATCTATGATGAATTTTTATGTTTTCTATCTCTTCTATGATCAATTTTATAAAATGGTTAATGGAATATAAAGTTAAAGGAATAAACATGAATAAACAAATATGTACTTAATATATTTAAATCACATTTGGAAAAATATAAATAATACTCATAAAGCAGAAATTCAAGAACATATGATAAAGGATGAACAAATGATTAATAATCATAATGGTGTAAATGCATAGTATTATACTTCTATAACAATATTATATGAACCAAATCCATATACTTATATAACAATATAAGGACCTAGCCAATTAGGACTAAGATTCCCTTTTTCACTAGATAGGACATATACATTCTTCTAATTTTCACATCAAACTAAATCACCTACTGAAAAGGAATGTTCAATCACTTTACCATTATACCTTTTATTGATAGTTTTGTGACAAGCCATGACATGTTCCAAAGAATTAATTTGTTTGTCATCCAATATCTCAAAATATTCTAATTGTTGTTCTCTAAAACTATCCTTATCAATTATAAACTTGAAAGAAACTCTCAAGGAAGGAAACTCCAATTTTAAAGGCATAACCACATATGCTTTATAAACCAAGTTGTGCGGTGATGTTCTAGTCATAATCATAACACTAGTTCTATAAGTCCACAAAATATAGGTTAATTGTGTATGTCAATCCTTAGTATGTTTATCAACTATCTTCTAAAGGATTTTCTTTTTAGCCTTATTGGAAGCTATCCATTTCTTCACAAAACTATCTAATACAACTTACAAGTTTGCTTCTCTTTTCTATTCAAGGATAATTAGTAAAACTATTCCAAGTGAGCCTCCTAGACTCTTTGGGAATAGACGCATGAGGAACACATCATTGTAGGTCATTTTTTGATTGTACATTTAAAATTTAGTCACATGTGTCACAGGATCTCCCTTCCATCTGAATATGTCAAATTTAGGTATCTCAAAGTGTTTTAGGAAGGGTGTGATTATTATAATACTTTCATTTTTTAGTTGGTCCAATATTGTATGGCTAAGTTTTGATTTAATCATGAATGTAGAGAGGATAGAGTTATAGTAACTTAGTCTATTAGGGGTTACTTCAATTCATAGATATGATGCTTTGATGTATATACTTAAGTATAATTGAATCTTAGTTATAATTCATTTAGAGTTATATCTTGTTCCATGCTTTGATGTTAATCTAATGGATTAAGTAAATGATTGACATGACATAAGAGAATCATAGGATTTTATAAAGAGATTTTTTTTAAGTATGAGATAATAAATGTGTATTGACCTTGTTTACAAAGTGAAGGTGTAGATCTTGGGTTGTGGTGTAACATTAGTTACTAGTACATTATAGGTCAAATTTTGACCTAAATTTTTGACCAACATATGAAGAAACTTGTTCAATACTTTTTTGTTTGTTTTTATGCCCAAGCTGGTCAAAATTTTGACCAACTTAGGGTTTCCTAATTTGGTTGAAATTTTGATCAACTCGAGTTCAAATAACAAAATAGCAAAAATTTTGTTTTTTTGTTATTTCATCTTCGTGGCACTATTTGAGCTATTGGAGCTAAGGATTACAGGAGCTATTGGAGTTGGGGATTTTAGGATTGTGGGAGCTATTAGAGATAATGATTTTGGGCATATAGGATTCATGCTTCCAATGGATACCATATATGTGACATCTTGATTTTTTATTTTTTTGACTTGCATATGCAGTGCCCTTGACATCAAGATTGCATCTTTCTTCCAAACACAACTTTTATGAAAATTTTGAATTTGATGGAAGTGCTCTAAGGAAAGGGACAAGCTGTAAATATAAGAATAACCCCATGAAAATACCAAACAAAAGGTTCCACAAGAAAGCTATTCTTATTGGGATCTCCATTGAGGAGAATAAACCCCTAATGAAGTAAAGATCTATCCCCATTAGCAACAGGTAATTCCCCTATGACAAGCCACAAGAAGGGATCTCTTGCTAAATAATAGGCCTGAGTGGGGAGTTCTTCTAGTTGACATTCATTAGTTTGGGAGAACCTGGTTGATTGCCCAACAAAAGAGTTGTTTAGTAGAAGAAACACTCTATAAGAAGTATGCAAATCAAAATTGAAAGAATAGAAAGTGATTTTAATTTTTCCTATTCTCATTATCTTATGAAGAAATGTTATTTAAATGATCCAAATTATCATATATTTATATAAGATTCAGATTTGAGATGGAATTTTTTTATTATTAGGGAACTCTTAGATAAAGAAGATAGTCTTTTTAAAGAATCAATTATTAATTTCGACTAAACTTTCAAACAAAAAACAAAAAGTGAACATGCAATGACCCAAAGGGAAGAAAAGAAGGAAGATGATCGACCCATCATTCTATATAATCATTAGTTATAACCAACAACAAATAGGATAATAGATAACAAATGGTCTAAATATTCAATGAAATGACTACATAATACTCAAGGAAATACAACTTTAATCCTAAGTTTGTGTAGTCTCAGGCTTATAAGAAATCTAAGTTGTGTTGTGATCTAGGAAGGGCCCAAACTTTGGGAAGAAAAGTAGCTAGCCAAAATAAGCTATATGGAATGTTAGAGTGTTTCATGGATTATATTTTTACTTCATTACTTACTATAGAGCGCTCTCTACAAATCACATATAACATTTATGTTTTTATTATATTAAACTCTATACATACAATACATAATGACACATGTGTCTAACAAGAGACACAAAATCTCTCTACATATCTAGAAAATGCAAGGGTTCTTGCATCCCATTTCATTGTATAACTTTACATTATATTCTTAGAATATTCTTAGCCATATATATCAAGATGATGCTAGTTGAGGATCAGCATATACATCCTTGCTGTTGACAGGGATCTTTGTAAACTCAAATAGGATGACCCTGAACTCATCCCCTAAAAATGTCTCTTTTTCTAATAAGATCTCCACAATCTTATCCATTTCTACGTGGTTACTCTTGGTGTGACTCTTAGCCACCTCATATGAATTATGTGAAATTCCTCTCACTGCTCTATCAATGTCTTCTACTAGCTTCTCTGACATGGAATTCCTTTTCATCATGTGTAAAATAATATCACCACTTTGGACTACAAAGTCCAATAGAGCCCATGAACCAATTTCATTCCAAACCTCATAACCATCTAAAAGTTATAGAAAAACATACTAAGTTTCCCATTTGATGCCTCACTTATAGAAATTTATAAATAGCAAGGCTAAAATTAGAGTTGAATTATGTTACCTAAAATGAGATATGAGAAACAAAATCCTAACGACAATGCAACAAGAACTTAGAAGTTGTGTATATATGTACATACATATAAATAGATAGATATAATTTCATAATACATAGATAGATAGATAGATATAATATCATATTTAAAAAAACTAGTTCTAGAATTATGATTAATAGAATTCAACTCCAAATTTTATGTGCATTTGGGAATGCTTTACAATCTCCACTTAGAGAAAAATACCCATTTTTCCATTTGTGTTGCCTACTACAAGTCATTGGCTACACCTAATGTGACCTTGGGTTCACAAAATATGACTTCTTCTATAGCTCTACCACCAAGAGCCCCCACAATCTGAGCAAAGACTTGTTGCTTGGTAGAAGACTTAGGTCATCTCTAGGAAAGAACCATGTAAGACCACATGCTTGTCGTCAAGGTACAAGAGTAACTTCTTAAACTAGATCATGTCCAAGGGTCATCATGTTGACCTTTTAATAGTTACCAAAACAAGATTTAGTTTCCTCTGAAGCAAATGTTGATTTCATATATTATTGCAAATTAGACTGCTAACTTGTGGTCCATACATATGTGAAGGGTCTACATAAAAGCATACAATAAAGTACCAATAGATTTTTATTCTTGTATACTTATGCACAAATTGCATGTCCAACTTCATGGTAAGCCACCAAACTCTTACTCTTTCTATTAGTCATTGTTGTGTGCTCCATACTAGCCACAATCCTATCTATTGCATCATCTATTTCCTTAGTTGATATGTATTGTTCTCCTCATCTTCCAACAAGAATTGTACGTTGCTTCATTCAATAGGTTTGCAAGATCAACACCACTAAACCCAAGTATTCTCATGGCAACAACATCAAGTAAGACATATTTGCCCAGCTTCTTGTTGCTTGCAGGAACCTTAAGAATGGATTTTACAACCATTTATATTAGGAACATCAATAGTGGTCTGCAAGTGATAGGTAGATGATTTTCAACATTAGCATCATCATCTCTACCTTCGCAACTATTTTGATAGTATTGAATGTCATTGGAACAGATGCATTTTTTGAGGAATCCTATCTTTCTATAAAATGATTGCCTGGATAGAAAAATCTAAATTTCTCATTTCATTGAAGAGTCCTTTATTGAGAACTAAATTCAAATCCACTCATTTAAAATATTTGCAAATTGGTGAATGTAACAATAAAGGAATGTAAAAGACTTGTCATGTTTTCCAAAATAACTTGTCCTTTGTTAAACACACGTTAATATCATGTTCACAATGGATCACTGATTGTGATCTAAACATCAATAAAAAATGTGTAACCAATTCCAAAAAAATTAAATTTAAGTGTAGAATTTATCAACTGTGAATTTCCCCCATTGATGATACACAAGAATAACTCAAGGAGTTATATTGTGTCCTAATAGTAATGGCTTAGAACTCTCCTTTGCAATCATTCTAATAGTATCAAGGGCATTTCCATAGAGTAGCTTATAGGAAGGACCTTCAATTTCCTAGGCTTCAAAGTACTTTTTTAGTTGTAGTGACTTCCACCATATATCTCTTGCAATCTTCAAGAGAAGTAATCCTAAACTAGCTGAAGCTAGAGCTACAACCCAAAAAACTCATTCCATGATCTTAACTGAGAAGATTTTTCTTAATGAAACCCAACACTTTGAGTTAGTTATTTACTTCAATTTAATTTTCTATCCCCCAATTCCCAATTCTAAAGCGATCGTTGAATATGCATGATAGACAAAGAAAAAAATGTACCGATGGAATATAAACCAAAAACAAATGCTATCATCATCATGATATTGTATCATACAAACAAACCAAGTAGGCTTAGCTAGTTGCATAGAAGCTATGATATTGATGACTATACCTAGACAAGATTATGTTGTAAAATTTGACTTTTATATATTTATCACTACTTTACATCTACAATTGATCTTTATTTTTGGACTTAAACTCATTTCTCATACTATCTATCTTGAGGACAGCTGTAAATTTTTATTACCAAGATGTCAGTTAAAACTTTGGGTGGGTCTATGCTTTTTCTTTCTTACCGCCTATAAATTACATATGAAAATAGGCTCATGAGTATTTTATCAACATTATTTTTTTATTCAGATCTTAAGAATTATGTGACCAATCTTCTTCTTTCAAACATCTTCATAGAAGTGGGCAGATCATGCAATCCAATGCTAAAGAGTTTGAAAATTGATAAATTAAAAAGCTTCTACAATGTAGTTGGATTGAAAAGGAGATGTATAACTTAGTCATAGTAAGACTATGTAAAGTTAAGGTAACAAGTCCATTTTTTAATGGAAGACATTCATTTGGTAGGTTAAGTATTATTGTGACATTTTTTAGATTATTCATATTAACTTGATATTAAATGATCTCTTCTCTAGCAATTAAAATTCGTTTTATTTAATGGTTTTCCATAAATTTTATTTTTCTTCAAAAGTACATGCCAAATTTTTAACTTTGTAATTTATATATATTAATTTTCTAGATTCTGATTTGATGTTAGTCAATTTCTTTTTGTTTATAATTGATTAAATCAGTTGTAAAATGTAGTTATTGTCAACATGTATTCATATCTCTTCCTACACATCTACTACCTATTCCTATGCATAGAAAAATAGGTAAAAGGTTATGTTGATATGTAATAGAGGTTGTATTTAAGAAATAATTCCTTACATCTTGATGATGCGATGCTCTTTTCATTTGATCACAAGTATTGATGTAAAAATATAGTTGAGAAATCTTAGATTAAAATTCATTACCTTGAAGTGAATTGGACACTTACCAAAATGGTAGAGGCACCCTTGTTTATATACCTCTCCTAGCCATTTTGGGATGCAAATCTCAAATGAGACTGAAATAGGCCTATAATTGCTACTAAAACAAAATATTGTCCAATTTAGATTTGATACCAAACATTGAGGATAGGGGAAAATTTTAGGAAAAGAGCAACCCTAAGTTACCCTTTTCCTCCCCAATTGTCTTCTCTTCCCAAGATGGATTTAAATTTGGAACAAAGATCCTACTTGGAGATACGACAAAGAGGGAACAAAATAGGGACAGCACCTCCAAGAGCTAGCCAGCGTCTAAAAAAATGGAAGATGATTATAAAGAGGTAGTCCATAGAAGCCAAAGCAAGGGATATACAAAAGGCAATAGGAGATGCCACAGTCCACACCAAAGGGAGAGAGCATCCACATCTATAGGAAGAACCATTAGCCACTAAGGAAGGAAGTCAATGTTAGTATGAAAGAGAAAGGGGCACCAAATGAAGGCCCACATTAGAAGGAAGGGCACCCTATAGAGAAGATGCCAATTTAAAAAAATGCAGCATGGAGAAGGCCCATGCTAGATGGGTGGACAACCATGGCCAAGAACAAACAGATGCAGGCATAAACAAGAATGAAAGAAACTCGTAGGGCAAAAATGCAAGGAAAGGAATCCACACAAAAGACAAAAGACCATGTTGAAGAATGCAGTGTAGGATTTGTAATAAGGTATCAATAGTTAGAAGAAAGAGCCCCACTTGCAGAGGAAGCTATGTGGGAAATCAAGGAGGATTTCATGCAGAAGAAAGGGAGCTCCATGCTAAAGTAGAGCCACACATCAAAGGGGGTAGAATAGAAACTTTTGAAAATGTTCCTCAAATGTGACAAATAGAATTGGAAAACCATAATAGAGTTTAGTCCCACATTGAGTGGGTGGAATTTGTGTTAGGTGTTTAAATATCCCAACACACTCATTACATATTGTCTATGACACATGTGGTCTTGTAACCCGTGGCCTGTGTGGTGGAGCCCATTGATGTCAGCCAGCTAGATAAGTGACATAAGAAAATTTTGAATGAAGATGCTAACATCAGCAATGTTTGAGTGACCAGGTGATAACATGTGGAGGATCTCATAGTAGTCACTATATGTTCATCAAAAAATGGGCAGAATCCAGTGGTCACTATGTCGCCACCAGAAAATGGGAGGATTTTCTAGCAAGTGACATGGTGACCTACCGAAAAAACCAAAAATCCAGCAAAGAGAGGTGTGGGACCCACTTGGTACAATTGGACCTGTCAAAATTTGGCATGTGGCATCACATAAAATGCCAAGGGAGGTGAAAGGTTTCATTTTAAAATAAATAATATATTTCTCAGCTTGTGTGTGAGATTTGAAAAAATTGTTTTAAAAAATATAATTTTCTATAGTTCAAACTATAGAAATATTTGAATTTTTCAAATTTAAATCTTTTAATTGCTCTATCATGGTTGGGATCCTAATTTTTCAAATGGCTACCAAAGGGAAAAAATTTGTCTGAAATAGGCACTTCAATATACTGTTGGAACTGGCAGAAAATAAATTTTCTAAATATAAGGTCATATTTTGCATAGCTATTCACCAGTTCAGTCTATAAGTAGATTTTTATTTTCTAGGGAATTCTTAGCAGAATGGGCAAAATTCACCATTGAGCACCAAAATTTGTTAGAGGGCAGATATGAAAGCTTATTGAATCCTGAGTATGGAGAAAAATGATTTTGAAAAGTTTACCTTGCCTATTGAGTTAATTTAACTAATTTTTCCTTTTTACATTAGTTTCAAATCTAGCATCAAAATTAGTTATGATCTCCATCAAATATCTGAATCATTTTATACTTTTGGGAGGCAAAATTGATCAAGGATTTGATTTACCAGTTGCAGAGAGAGATTAGAGAGATTCTTTTCACTATTAGGAGAGGTTTTCCAAGTGGACATATGTCAGATGCACAATAGATCCAACAATTCACTCTCCTCTATATCATTTGCTTTCTCATTCTTTATTTGGGTTCCAGTTTTGGAGAAAAAATGACTCGTTGTTGTGATACTATGTGTGTTCCAATCTAGAGTTTTCTCATATTTGTGAAACCAGGGTTCCAGTCTTGATGTGTTCCCATCACTGTGACACCACATTCTTTAGTATATTCTCTCTTTTATGAATAGTTGTAGTGAAGATAATAGAGAAAGTTCAAATCTGTTAGGTGTTTTTATGTTTTGATTTCATGCATTCGAATGTATTGTTTCAAAGAAATGAATATGAATAAGCCAAAATTTGTTTAGTTTCATTCTGATTCTCGTCTCCTATCTCACTAATCTATAGTCTTATGTGGTCTAGGAACAAAGAACTAAGACTCATTTTCATCCCTTTAAGGTTGTATGTCAGATATGTTTTGTTGGTGGAACAAAGAGCCAAGTAAATGTTTGGTGTGTTTGACAGGATTGCTAATCATTTGAGAAGGATTCTTCATAAGAATGAGGTTTTTATGAACACTGATGTCTGATTCACAAGGTGATAGGATAGATTTGATATCTAGGTGTATGAAATATGTCCTGGATATCACAGATGTATGTATTGAATTCATGAAATTTCCCAATAGATAAGGCACTGATCAGTTACAAGAGCACTTGTTTATACTGCTACATATTTGGGGTTGTGCTAATATTCAACATCATTAATCAATTGTATTTCCCTTTATGTTAAAATTTATTCAAAGTGTTGCCCTCACTCAGTTTATGAATTGCATTGTCTTGCATTTAGCTAGTGTAGATTTATGTTATTGCATGATTAATTAGGAGAAATAAGGGTTAAATCTATTGATTATAGATTCAAGAGGATGTTTAACACTGGTACCATATAGATTGAATCTGCGGTCCACCTACCTAGGTTTTGCAGAGCCTGAAGTAGAAGAAGGGTCTAGCCTTATAGTTAGCCTGATGTCTAGAAGGGTATGTCAAGGATGGGAAGTAGCTGCCCCTAGATGTGTCTTATTCTCATCAAGGTAATCTGAAACTATAATATTTCAAAACACCAACAAAAATAATTTCATGGTATTCAACTAGCTTTTCATTCTCTTCTTTGACCAACTACTCCAAATATCCTTCCTACTGAATTCATTCTTGGATAGATTTAAGTACATCCTTTAGATTTTATTTACTCTCAAACATATTCCCAAAGGACTTATTATTCCATTCTAACTCTCTTTTTAACATACTTAAGTTTGGATGCAACTCAAAATAGAGTCGTTCCTTCAATATTAATATTCTATCATTCTTCTAGCAATGTCTCAAATTTTGGGTGCTACATCCGCATTTTCTCAATTTGAACAAGAAATTATTCCTAGCTCGAATAGCTTCCACCTTAAAAAAGAGCAAAAAATGGTCAGAAGCAATCTTTTTTATTACATTAAGAGTGCAAACATTATCTTTAGTCCAATACACAGAGATTAAAACTCTATCCAACCAAGCTTGGATACATTTATTTCCAACTCTTTTATTACTCTAGGTAAATTCAATCCCTTGGAGATCCAACTCCATTAAACCTTATTTATTAATAAAATCCATAATATCTAGCTCCCTTCCAATTGACTACAATTTTTCCCTTTTTTTCATGTTTATAGAGAGGAACATTAAAATCCCCCAAAAATAACCATTTTCTATTACAATCTAAACTTACACATTAACTACATACCAATTTTTATTCTATGATAAACTCTAAATCTTGACCACAATGAAGTGCTTATTGGCATCCATCAGGGTACCAGAAAATATAGAATACTTCCACATAATCAGAGTACCACCTTATGCTCCTTTAGAACTACTAGCCATAATACAATAGTTATTCAATGATTTCAAATGTTCAACTTTACCTTTGTCCATTTTAGTTTCCTAGATCACCATTATATCAATTATATGCTCTCTAATAGAATTTTGAACATCTAACTTATGAATATTCTTCATCCCCCTAATATTCCATGTAATGATTTTTATTATAAATTTTTAGGGGTAAAATCCAGAATAGTTGCTTGCTTCCCATCAGCAATATTCTACAAAATTTCAATTTCTCTTCTCTTTTTGTTAGTTTTTTACCAAATTTCTCTAGGGTTCCAACATTCAGTTTCAATTTTAAAGGACCTATTTCCAATTTACTTCTACAAGTCACAACTCCTATAAGAAAAGGGTTAGCTTTTTTATCATTTTTTTCCTTTGACCCTATTTTTGTTTTGGTTCTTCCTTCTCAATTATTAGATCCAAATACATAGAATCTAATTCACTTTCATTAAGAGAAATTTTTTGACATAGAGGTTTGAACAAAGTAAGAATTCCTTCATCCTATAAATTCTCCAAAATATCAATCTCATATATTTTCCACTCCTTTCCTCTAGGATTTCTCTTTCCTCAACCTCCTCTAACTCCTCAACCTCTTCCAAGACCTCAACATTATTATGATAAATAACCAACTAGTTTGATAATTTAGAATCCTTGTTTTCCTTAATATCAAATGGAATTTCCTCATTATTTTGGATCTTCTTCTCTTCATCCTTCAGCGTCTCCTTCCTTTGATCAACATGAGATTTAAGACTATCTTCACTTTTCTTTCCTTGCAAAATAGTTTCTTTGGGTAAGACTTTAGGTTTCCAAACCATTTCTTGAACCTTCTTTTCCACATTCACCACCTTTTCTTTGTTTTTAAGTTTCAAAGGACAATTTTTTGCCCAATGACCTAATTTTTTGCAAACAAAAAAAGCATTAGGAATATCTTCAAAAATGACCTCTTATGTCTACTTTCCTAATTTTGAATTAATTTCCACCTTCTAAGGAAGGTCCTTTAGATGTGCAACTTTTACATAGATTCTAACACATTGAAGTTTAGATCTAGAAGGATTCATATTATCAATGGCAATTAATTCTCCAAATGATCTAGCTATCCCCTTAAAAATGTCTTCAAGCCAAAACTCAAGAGGGAGACCTGGGAGTCTTACCCACACCGGAGTAGTAAGAAAGAAAGCATCAAATAAATCCATATTTGGTTTTCATTTTTTAATTTTTAAGGTACTATTACCAAATAACCAAGGTCCACCACACAAAACCATGTTCAGATCCTCCTTGCAAGTAAATTAAAAAAAAAGAAAAAACCTTTCATCATTAGAGCAATATCCACTTGACCATGAAGAGCTTATTTCCTTTTAATTATTTTTCTTAAGGCTTCAATATCTGGTTGGGCCCTCAGAAATTTCCCAAATAGGGTTAAATCCATAGTAGAAATAGAATAATCTACTATCAAGTCCAAGATAGAAATTTGAAACTCACCTTTTTCCCAACAAAATTTTGATGTAATAGGAGGAAAAGAAGATTTGCCTCCTAGCCTTTTCCCAAACAAAGAAGACCACTTTCTTTGACCTTCTTCATTGTCCTCCTTCTGCTCCTCAACATGTCATCCTTTAGAACTCTTTCATACACCCAAAGAAGGATCCCCTTTTGAGATATTCTTCAGTGGGTCCCTTATAAGGACTGGGATCTTAGTCAAAGGATCACACTGATTACTATCAGAAACCCCATATCTTCTAGAACCAAAGCCCAAAAAAACTTTGTTTTCTTTCTGCTCTAGATTCCCACATAATCCCTTTCCAAAATCCACTTATGCATTCCCTACAACACCCTTGGAACTCCTAGCATCCAAATCCCCTAGAAAACTAGAGGTGATCCCCACAACTAAATTACTACCTACCAAATTCCTGCCTACCAAAAATCTTCCTACCATATTCCTACCATCCCAAAAGAATTATTATTGACTAACAAAAGGACCCAAACTATTCTTTGCATGGGATTAGACTCATTATCAATGATAGAGGATTTTCAATGAGGTAAATGAGAGTAACAAATCAAGTTTGATCAATTTCATATTGTGAAGTACAAAAAAAATGACATTGAACTAAATAATTCAACATGCATTAGAAAGCATGAAAGAAACCATATTAACTTCCTAGAGGTACAAAACATCCAGGCTAGAAAAATGTTAATGGGGTATCCCTAACAAAATAATTTCTTACAAGTCTATGAGATTCCTTAATTTCATGAAATGTAATTCATGGATCAATCATATGCATATAATCCTTATGCCTGAGAGAGGAAAAACTATTATGCAAAGAGTCATAGCTTATTAAAAAATTAGGTTAAGATCCCCACCTAGGATCACCCATCATTTCTTAGAAGCTCCATCACTAGTATTAACTCACCTAGAAGGGCTATAAGAGCATCAAAGAGAGGATGATTGAGTAGAAAATTTTGACACAAGTAAAGGAATGTGAAACCACCGAATACAATAAGCATGTTCAACCAAACCTTTCCCCTATTGGTCAAGGTCTAAAACATGAGTAAAAGTTGATTGATTTAGCAGTGACTTTGGTTGAGTTATGCCTTGAGCTAACTATTAAGGAGTTGAATCATTATAATACTTCTCATAAAAAATTCAAAGTATTTCTACCCTTTTGAACTATCATGGTCTACCCTTCATTTTTTAATAATCCTTAAAGGAACAAGGGGGTACAAGCTCCTTAGGTCAGTGCTCCATTCTACAAATGCCCAAGGGACGGTCACTAATCTTGTCTTTCCAATATTGACACTAAAAGTAAGTGTTGGAAAAATCAAAATAAAGAAATTTCTCTATGAAATATTCACCACCCACCTAAATATCAATGATCTATTTAAGATCATGCAGACAAATCAACTTTAACATAAACTATCTTTTGGGGATGAGCATGAAAGATGTAATTCAATTTCATAAAAACCACCTTACCAAGGGTTTGAGAAATAGTTTGTAGGAGAAACTAACAAGGAAAAGGGAGCCTAAGAACTCTATCTAGATGGGAACCCTAAGATTTTTCTCATATGAGACAATGAATTCTTAGGATCACAGTTCAAAATTAAGCAATGGGGACATAAAAAACTAGGGCCTATTCTTGAGGATAGCCTTAACATGGTAGTACTAGAAAAGTGAAATAGAAAGAAACCTTTAGTGAAATCTTGGATGCCATCAAGTCAGACACCATTAGGGGCCCAAGATTTGGCTACCCATGCATGAAGCATGCTTATAGGTGTAAACCTCCACACAAAATAACCAATTATATTAATAATTTCAAGCTAATTATAGGAATTATCAAAATCTTAAACAAGAAGAACAGCATCAAGAGATATCATGCCTCTTGAACACCTTCACAAAAAACTTGTGAGGGGACTTGTTTAGAGGAGCCATAGATACTCACCACAAAAACCTCAACACCAACATCAATTGTTGAGCCAAAGTTGGTCAAATCTATATTAAACCCCATAATCCCATAGTAAATTTGGTATGAAATAGTAAAGGCTCAATGATTTAGAATAACAGTATGAAAGATAATAATCCCCTAGTAGAGCTCATTCACTTATTTCTATCATTCAGTATTTTAGTGAATAGGTCTCAAATGGTTTCTAATAATGAAAAAGATACATGTAAATAGGAAGAATGATATAAGCTTTAAGATCAACTCTACATTCTTATGTTGTTACTTGAAATTTGGTAAATAATGCTAAAGACTATGTGGAGCCACTATTGGAACAGTGCTATTAGAAATTGGAAAGAACTAACAGAAATACAAAAGCACTATCAAAATACTAATGGAGTTCTCAGAGTAAAGGGTACATTATCAAAATATGGAGAAGCTTACAAGTGACATTATGGAAGAGTCAAAAATAGATTATGAAAGATTCATGAAGAAGTTTTATCAAACCCTAATTAGGTCAAACAACTAGAGAGAAATTAGGTTAAGAAAAATTATAAAAGAGATCTATGAAAAGTAGGAAGTGGTAAAAGAATTTGGGAGTGGAAGTTGAAATAAAGGCATGAACAATGATCTGTGTGATTATCAGAAAGGAGTGGACAATATGACTAAGGTGAAATAATAATGGAAGAGAATAAAGGACCTATTAATAATTTAAGAAAGGCTAGTACATCTCAAATTTCTTATTGTTTTATTCTTAACAATTTCTTAACAAGATTTTCTAATACTACAAGTGGGATACTTCAATAGCCACTTGGTTTTCTTACATCTAATTCAACATAAAAGTATTATATATACACATTTTATCATACATTTTAACATTCATATCATGATAGTTATGAGAACACTCCATTTCTATCCTTCCAAAGATTCAAGAAGATTCCCATCTCAGAAGCATGTTGTATTTGTAAGAATTTTCAAGGATGTTTGGGTGAGTTTCTAGAAAGATCACATGCCAGGAAAAGGTTTTAGGCCTAAACAACTAATAAAAATAATTAATCCAGACCCAATACTATTGGGCTCTTCTGCAATACCAAAAATATGGATGCAATTATCAGGTTGTTCACAAAAATGCACCTAGATGCCAAACTGTAGAACCCAAGGGAAAGCCTTGGAAAATAGTACACTAGGTGAAGTGGACCTCTTTAGGTTCCATAATAGCATACTAGGTTGACATCTATGTTACTAAGTAGACTAAGAAAAATTCAAATGCCATTTCTAGTTTAGGGTGAAAACCATAAACTAACCACTATTATTCCATCTTGGGATTGTACTTTAAAATATGAAGTACATAGAAACCATTTCCAATCTTTTCAACATGTCTTGATAGAATGAATGTCAAACTTGTATAGTGTATTCAGAAGTAATACCAAGACCACTAGGTCAAAATTATGTCAATATGGGTGAGAAAGGAAAGCAATGGACCCATAAATCTCCCATGTTGGAATATTTATAGTAGCATGATAAAAAAAGATCTTTTAGAGTGAAAGTGTCATGTTTATGAAAATGTAGAGCACAAAACCATGAAACTTTGGCTAATGGAAGGCTTTTCATTGAATTGACAAAGACTTTCAAGCTTTATGTTGGTTGAATATGACGTCATCACAAAACTTGGTCCCATCCTATCAAAGCCAAGGTTTGAGAGCCTCCTAAACATTCTTGACTCTTTGAAAAAAAAAGTACCTTGGATATGGACTACTTATCTCATAACTATAATGGTTTGGAAGCCAATCCCATCCCAAGCTATTCTATAAATAGGATAACCAAATAAAATATAACTCCTATGAAAGGTCTTCAAATCCTCATAATTAGATATGGGTCTAATTACCTTTTTAGCACACAAGGCCAAGCCTTACTTTTGTGTAGAAAGAAGGTCAAGACCTCCATATCCATTGGTAATCTAAAACTCCCAAACAACTTAATAAAACTATGATGGTCACATCTAGAAGTTTGTACAAATTCTTCTACTTGATATTTTCAAGCTTGTTGTAATATACATTATAAGGAGCCCAACATGAAGAGTAATGTGCATGGTAGTTGTTGGAACTTTGGAAGAAATTTCAAATTTTTAGCCAAGGAAAGCATCTTGGTATTCCAATAATAAATCTTCTTCTTGATCCAAGAAAGAATCTATTCTAGAGATAAACAAGCGTACCATGGAAGGAGAAAGAAATGCCAAGAAAATAATCCCCATGATTAGTGCAGAGCATTATACATGTTAATTAGCCTAATATAGGTAAAATTTGATTTTTGAGTAGTGTTTCTTAATTTTGGTTAAATAAATTTTTTTGAGGTTTTTTTATACCATTTATGATCATTTTAAGACTATTTTTATCATTTTCCAAAGTTGCAAGTCTTTGAACTTTATATTGCAAAAGTTGCTCAAATTGGCAAAGTTTTACACAACCAACATTTTTGCAAAAAGAGGGAAACAAACATGGAAAAGAGGTTGAAAGTCACCCCATGAATGTGGATCAGTTAAATTAAATAATTTTACACTTAAATATTCCTTTTTTGGATTTATTTTTATGGACTACTGAGGATTTGAAGTGAGCTTTTCAATGAAATTTATCTAGTTCTTTGGTTTTTTAGTGTAAATAGTCTAAAACTAGCTCATTTTGATTTGTTTCTATTTATACTTATGTTTTTACAATAGGGTTGATATTACTTTTAATCTACATTATTTTGGCAACTGTTTCAAGTTATTTTATTAGTTTTGACTAAGATATCATATTTTTGGTGTTGAAGGGTCAAAAACCCTACCTAGGGTAACCTAGGAGCTTGTAAAATGTCAAACTTTAATTTGGATCGGGGAAAATCATATAAATATTGTATATTAGTCTACTTTTATATGTTATTAATATTCCAAGGGTGCAACGTATGAGGAGGATGTTTACAATGGTTCTTTAGATGAAAGAGGGTTGATATTTCATATGTATCAATTAAAATAACGAGGGTTTTAAGCTTGCATATTTGAACGGTAGATGAATATTGAAGGGTATTGGTTTGGAACTATCAAGGAAGTTGAGTGAGTACCTTTAATATATTGTACTACCTTTATTAAATATTTTGTGTATCAAAAGTACGTCTCTTTATGTGAAGGTGAATATGATAGTCATAACAATAATATATAAAATGTTTGTAAAAAAAACTATAAATAATTTTGATTTAAGGTTTCATGCATGTGTAAACTATTCCTAGATGTGTTAAGGTCATAAAAATGTAAAAAAAATTAGAAATATACCATTTTTCTATTGGATTCATGCTATAATTTTGTATTGCCCCAGTTGTGTATTAGAATAGAAAATTATGATTCTTATATGTTTCAATTGTTTTTAATATTTTTATGGGAGAATTTGGGTATGAATGTCATATGGTTGGAAATATTATTGAATATAATTTACTTTTATTCAAGTTTGACTCATTTTATTTAAGAAATTAGTAAGTTATGCCCACTTTGTAAAAATAATATGTTCATAGTTTAGTTTCCCAAATTTGCAATCTAAAGAATATTTTGCAATAGATATGTATAGTTGAATAAGGACTTGAAAATTTTTGAGTGGATAGTTTATCATATTTTGAACAACTCTAATTCCTTCCAAAAAAAATTATTTTGCGATTTGAGTGGTCAAACAAACTAATTATTAAAAATTGTCATGTTTATGTGGCTTCTTGTCATTGTTGCTACAAGAAGGTCATTGAACCCTGTTATATGTGTATTTGTGTTCTTGGTGACCATGCATGGTCTGGAAATGTGTCATTTATCATTAGATTTTTTTCTCAAGGTGTCATATTGTATAGGTTTAATACATATTGGTCATTTTGCCCCCAATTTAGCCCAGCATTGATAACTAGTCAAATATCTTAAATGGGTTGATTTCTTTGATGTGGGTTAACATGCTATCTTTTAGGGGTTAACACACTATTTTGTGGAAAAACCTATGTGTTATCCATTTTCTTACTATTTCAAAAAGTTAACTTTTGTCCCTTTCCAAAATAGATAATGTTTCCATTTCAGAAGACCACTTTGTGCTCTTTCTGAAAAAAAAGAAATTCGCTATTTCGGAAAGCTTCATTTCTTCCTTCCGTGAAATAGTGAAATTGGTATTGTAAAAAATGAATTTCTACCATGTGGTAGTGGGAAAACTTTTGTGTTATCCCATATTCACCATTTTAGAAAGTCTCATTTTTTGCTTCCACAAAATCACATGTTTCCTCTTCCACCATACATAAGGGAATGTATCAACCAACAAATTTGTACCACATGGCAGATTCTTCTTCTATTGGGTTTCTTTTGATCCAATGGCTCTCACATTTTCACATTACTTCTTGGGCCTCTTATGACGATGTGATGACCATTAGATCTAGATACATCTTTGAATTTTCCCAAATGCATCTTAGCTGGCTATTGGAAATAAAGAAGATTTTCGCAGCATCTAGGTCGTTTATTTCAATAGGAAGATATTCATCGATGGTCCACCATTTTTCAGGCAAATCAAATTCATTCCACAAGGGTCAACTATGTATTTTTTATAAGTGGTTAACCTATGTGTTATTCCATCCAGCATTTTTTTACAATGGCATGAATCAATTTGTTACGGCCATGACATGTTACAAGGATTATCAATTTAATGTATAATATCTCCTTGGAGCTTGTAACACCAATTTTGATGCTTCTCAATTCTTATTTTATGATTTTTTTCAAGGAATGATGGTCCTTTCAGCCACAAATGCATATTTTGGCTCTTCATGTCACTTTCATGAGCCGAGTGGTAATGAAAATTAGATTCTTGACTGATCCTCCCTTTATTATATATGTTGTAACTTCAACCCCACTATGGTTGGAGTTTAAACTCAAGGTTGTATATTGGTTATGCCTACACCCCATAAAGGAAAGTTTTGTAGTAATTCTCACAATCTATTTTCTCTGATCTTTGCATATTTATCCTATATAAATTCTTTTTCCTCTTATTCAATAGAAATTACTATTGTTTTTCATCCATTCTCATCTAGTTAATTTTGTGCAATCTATTATGCCTAATTTTCCTAGATGTATTTTAGCAATTGTAGCACCTTATGATTATGTTCATTTCAATTAATTAATCTGCTAAGTAAATATATTGTATTCCTTGCATGGTTATGTTGATTTCTTGGCTTCTTTATGGTGTTAAGATTGAAAGAATATAGATAGTGGTATGTCTTGTAAGTTCTATAGGATTTTAGTACAGTTATTGGGAGAAGTAGATCAACAATCTATTTGGTGCATCACCACATTTTTCCCCTTTAGCATTTTATTTTTTGTTTCCTTCTCCCTTTTCCTTCTATGTCTTAGTTAGGTGTACCTAGATTTTGAGGAAGGTGGCTTTCTCCAAAGATTCAATCTCTGACTGCAAATTCTAACACTTTTGAGATTGTTTCATGTTACACAGGTTTGCTTGGGGATAACATGTCAGGCAGGGGTCCAAATTTTTGTGTCAACAATTTTTGGCACGCCTAGTGGGACTACATCCAATCTTTTTAAGAATTCTACTAGTTTTTTGGTTTCAATTAAAGGACTTCAACTTCTATGCTAAGAAGATAGTGCTTCTCTTAGTGTTTCAACCTTTCAAGAGGCTCACATTCAAGCACTAGGTGACTCCATCTCTACATCTTGGTTTTCATACCATAATTGTTGTAATTCATGCCCAAGGTTTAAACAAGGGCATTTCTAGAGGTAATTTTTAGTTTAATGAGCTTTTATTTTCAAATCCTAGAAGAAAAATAAATAGACTTTCGCTATCACCAATTAGGAGTTTAGAAGTAGCACATACACCTTCTAGGTCTTTTTCTACTCCTCTAATTGATAGATCATAGCCTAGGACACCATTTTTTTATTTGAATAGACCATTATTTCACATGGGCCTCCCTAGAAATCATGTGTTTTCTACCTTTAATGGTGGCAACCCACTTGTTTTAGTTAAAATACATTATATCCATTATCTATTCTTAAGAGACTACCAAATTTTACTAGTAAAACTTTAGTTTCCCTAATAGAACACGTTCAAGAAGTTTCAAATATCTACATAATACATGGTATTACAGAGGGTGATGTTTTTGTTAGGCTATTAGCTTCATCATTAAAGGGAAAGGCCTTGCAATGGTATAGGGGATTACCACATTACTCTATCCATGACTGGCATAAGCTGGGAGAAAGATTTTGCAAGCATTTCGAAGATAAAAATGACTATCTATCACTTTTGGAGAAGCTAACTACAATCAAGAGAGTACCTCATGATTTTATGATAGATTTCAATCATAGGTTCCAAAAAACATGTGACAGAATTCCTGTTGTAGTGAATCCTACTCCGGGTAATGCTTTCATGCATTATCTTAGAGCTTTTTATAGTGACATTTCTACCACACTACAAACCATGGGACAAGACACTTTACCTATTGCATATGAAATTGTTATAAGGACAGATAACACTCTAATCCAAGGAGGAAATTTATCTCCAAGGCCTCCCGATCGAAACTAGCTTGACAGTTTTGATTGAAACTATGAAAGCGGTTTGCTGACCGCTAGTGTAAACTGCTAATAGTTTTGATAGAAACTAAGACATTTAGTTTCTATCGAAAGTTTGCAAAATAGTTTCAATAGAAACTAAGTTTCTATCGAAACTAGGTAGATAGAAGCCCACATGAATAGTTTGAAGTTTTTTCAATGATTTCCTTTCTTTGAAGCTGAATTACCAGGTTCAAATGGAGCACTGAAGACCTAAAATTGTACATGATTGAAGTACTCTTAACTAGCTTTCTAATGACTATGAATTTGGTGCTTTTCAAATTTTTTAGGTATATATTTTTTAACATGAATCAAATATAGGTTTATTATAAAAAATAAACTGAGATATTCGACACTCATGGAAAAATAGTAAATATAAAAATAAAAAATTTGAAAAATAAGTACGGTCTCCATATTTGAGTCACCTTTCAATCAAATTTTTCTTTTTAAAAATTGGGTAAATATATAATAAGTTCCATGTGTCAAAATCCACGTATGTCTAAATTAGTGTTATGCCAACTTTAAACTACAATAAAATATGAAATACTAACGATAAAGATATAATACCAACTCTATGGTTTAGGTATGGATGTTAAAAAACTAAATTTGAAAGAATCACATTGATATCTATTGTAGAAAAAAAGTTATGTGTGTCAAAAACAGTGTCACTCTTTAAAAATCACGTTTTTGATATCATACCAATTTTTGTAGGAGAAAAAATAATTCAATAAAATCAATTTTTAAAAAAATAAAAAAAATAGATTTAGAATCTAGACACAAAATCCTAAAAGACTCTAGTTTACTTCATCTTCAAATTCCTAACCATTAAACGGGAATTTGCATTTGAAAGTGAATGTTTTCTTAAAAATTTAGAGTTTAGTGTCAGTTCATATAAACTCCAATTCATCTACACTAACAATATGGCTAAGTATGAAGCCTTGATTCAAGGTCTCCAACTTGCACAATGAATAGGTATTAAACTCTTGAAATTATTTGGGTATAGAGACTTGGTTGTGAATCAAATTAGAAATAAAAATGCCACAAAGAACAACCTTCTTCAGTCATCTAATCATAGAGTTTGGGATCTAGTTGAGTGCTTCCAAGCATTCAATATTCAGAGTGTTCCTAGAAATTTTCAAAAAAAATGTTGATAGACTTGCAGCAATTGGTGCTCATTATGATATACCTAACATGTTGTTGATGCAAAGGAACAACATATTAGACTTGTTGTAAGGCCTATTGTCCCAGACAATTGCATGAATTGGAAAGTCTTTAATTCTAATTCATAAATTGTTATTTCTTTTGCAAAATGAAGTAGAGTGCTCCACTTAAAATCAGTCTAAGCTACAAAGTCAATATGGGGATTAGATCATGAATCTTAACTCCAACAAGTTTCCTAAAGGTTTGGTCACTTTAGAGGGAATATTTAACTCTGACGATCAAGCAAGAAGCAAAGGCTCTAACTTGACCACAAGGAGGGATGACTATATACTTGTCTCCATTGCTGATGGAAAAACTCTTAACTTGGGAAAGGTATGCACTGAGACTAGACAAGAAGTTTTCATTAATTTATGTCAAGAATTTAGTGATGTTATTGCTTGGACATATGAAGAATTAAAGGGTTTTGATCGAAGCTTATTTCAGCACACCATAGATTTAAACCATGATGCAAAGCCTGTTAGACAAAAGCAAAGGGCAATCAACCCCAAGATTGAACCCTTGATGAGAAAAGAGCTATCTAAACTTATAGAAGCCAATATTATTTCTCCTATTAAGCACTCTTCATGGGTAGCCAGTCTTATTCCTATTAAAAAGAAGAGGTGGAGAAATTAGATTATGTGTATATTTTAGGGACCTTAATAAGGCTTCTCTTAAAGATTACCATCCCCT
Organism: Cupressus sempervirens; assembly: GCA_028749045.1. Classification (NCBI taxonomy): domain Eukaryota; kingdom Viridiplantae; phylum Streptophyta; class Pinopsida; order Cupressales; family Cupressaceae; genus Cupressus; species Cupressus sempervirens. The sequence goes on along the minus strand of CM053791.1, from coordinate 194,117,600 downwards.
TCCTTCCATGGAACAAATTATGTCCAAGGTTAGTGGTTCAGAGAGGTTTTCTTTCTAAGATGGTTTTTTTGGCTATTACGAAGTTTTAGTCTAGGAGTCAGACCAATACAAGACAACCTTCACCACTAAATGGGGTACTTATGCCTATTGTAAAATTCCATTTGGACTAACCAATGTAGGTGCTACATTTCAAAAAGTAATAAAGATGGCTTTTAAGGGTGTGCTGGAAAATTGTGTGTTGATATACCTTGATGATATTACTATCTTTTCAAAGCATGTAGAAAATCACTTTGATCATCTAAGGCAAGTCTTCATCAAATGTAGAGAGTATGGTGTATCTCCAAATCCTAAAAAATTTGTATTTTCTATTGATCAAGGAAATCTCCTAGGACACATTGTGTCAAGAGATGGGCTGATGATAGATCTAAAAAGGGTGGAAGCAATTCTCTCTCTCCCACTTGCTAGCCACAAGAAAGGATTGCAAAGTTTTTTTGCTAGGATCAACTTCATGAGAAGGTTCATCCCTAATCTTTCTTCTATGGTAAAGGCTCTTATATCCATGTTGAAGAAGAATATGATGCTTACTTGGACCAAGGAAGGAAAAGCCAGCTTTGAAGAGATCAAGAAATAAATTGCAACAACTCCCACTCTTGGCAATCCAAACTTTGATAAGGATTTCATCCTCTATTCTCTTGGAGGGGAATCAAGTATATCAGTTGTTTCAACACAATTAAATGAAGAGAAATTTGAGCATCCCATTTCTTTCTTTAGCAAAGGACTTAAGGATTGTGAGAGAAGATATAGCTATGTAGAGAAGAAAGTTCTTGCTATTGTGAGGGATCTCAAAATTTTAGATGTTTGTTGTCCCATAACAAGGTCCAACTCTTGGTTCCACATGAAAGTGTAAGGGAATTCTTGTTGAACGATGATATAATTGAAAAGAGAGTTGGATGGATCACCAAGGTCATAGAATATAACTTTGAAATTAAGATCACCAAGCTTGTAAGAGCCAAAGGATTGTGTGAAAAATGGTCTCATTTTTTGAGACGTCTGAGGAGGCTACCCTCTTAATACAAGACGAGAAACCAGAAGAGAATGAAAATTAGAGTGATTGGTTGCATGGCATGTCTAATTTCTTAGTAGAAGGAAGATATCCACAAGGCCTAAATAGAGCTAAAAGAAGATAGTTCAGGTTGCAGTCTATTCCTTATGTCTTGGTTGATGAGATATTATTCAGGAGGGATTCTAATGGAGTCCTATTGAGGTGTATCAATACAAATAAAATTAGCAAGTTGTTAAAAGATTTCCATGATGGCCTTCTTGGTAGTCATTTCTTAATTAAGATTATAGGAAATGAAGATAATAAGGGATATTTAATATTGGCCAACCTTTTTTAATGATTCTCATAAGTGGGTGAGAAAGTGTGAGAAATGTGCCTTCTCAAGAAAACAAAGATTGGTTTCCCTTCCTCTTCATCTGATTCAATCTAATCAGTCTTTTTCTCAATGGGATTTTGATTTCATTTGTCCAATAAATCCACTCTCTAGTTTTGGTCATAAATCAATATTGGCAGCCACGGATTACTTCACAAGATGGATAGAGGCAGTAGCTTTGAGAGATGCAACAGAGGCTTCAGTGGTTGGGTTCCTTGATAGAATAGTGACCATATTTGGTGTTCCTTCAACTATCATATCAAATAATGCTAAGTCTTTTGTTAGAACTTGTATAAGCTCTTGGCCTATTGAACATGGAATATATGTAAGCACTTCCTCAAATTATTATCCCCAAGGAAATGGCTTGGTTGAATTTTTGGACTAATAGAATTACACCCAAGAGGGAAATTGGAAACTTACCCTTCATGCTAGTATATGGAAGGGAATAAAGGTTGGCTGAAGTAATGGAGCTAGAAGAAAAAAGACAGAAAGCTATGCATACACTTGAGGCACATCAACAATAGGTCAAAAGGAGTTTTGGAAAGAAGGCTATGGTTAGAGTCTTCAATGAAGGATACATTTTCCTCAAGGGGGATGCTAATAGAGCTAAGCCTGGTAGGCACTCCAAATTTGATGCTATGTGGAGTTGCCCATATATTATCACTAGCTATAAAGAGGCCAATGCTTTTCAACTATCTAAGCCTAATGGTGAAGTTCTTCCAATCCTAATCAATGAAATTTAGCTTAAACCTTTCTTCTAGAGGAGGTTAAGGGTTTTATGAACTTACTGGAGTAGATTTCCAAATTTCCAAGAAGTGCACAAGCATAGTTTTCCCTAATCTAGAGTTTTCTTAAGCTTTTTAGAGCTCCCTGGAGCCTTTTTTTTTTGCTAGTTGTAGAGTTTTGTGAAGTTGTAGGAGGGATAACACATCATTCTTTGCTAGTGAGTCCATGCACAATGGATTTCTTAAGGTCACTAATTTATGCTTTGCAGGAAAGAATCCTATTGAGTCACCAAGAATGTTGGCCATTTTGCCCCCCATTTAGTCCATCATTGATAACCAGTTACAGAGAACTTAAATGGGTTTATTTCTTTAATGTGGGTTAACACATTATCTTTTAGGAGTTAACACGCTATTTTATGGACAAACCTATGTGTTATTCATTTTCTTCACCATTTCAGAAATTCATCTTTTGGTCCTTTCCGAAATAAAAAATTTCACCATTTCAAAAAACTAGTGTGTGCTCTTTTTGAAAAAGTCAAATTTGCTCTTTTGGACAGCTTCATTCTTGCTTCCCTAAAATAGAAAATTGATGTTGTGACAAATGGGTTTGTGCCACGTGGCAATGGAAAAACTTGTGTGTTATCTCATTTTTTTCCTTTTCAGAAAAGTCTTATTTTTTTCTTCCATGAAATTATAAAATCACATGTTTCCTCTTCCACCATGCATTGGGGAATGTGTTGACTAACAGATTTGTGCCATGTGGTGGATTCTTCTTTTGTTGTGTTTTTAATCTGATGGCTCTCACATTTTTGCATTACTACTCAAGCCTCCTACAAAGATGCGATGACCATCAGATCTAGACACATCTTTGAAGATTCCTTATCACATCTTAGCCATTCATTGGAAACAAAGAAGATCTTGATGTATGGTTGTGTTTTAATCACTTATTGAGGAGATTTTTGTAGTATCCAAGTCATCTGTTTCAAAAGGGAGATTTTCATCGATGGTCCATTATTTTTGGGGCAAATCAGATTCACTCCAAGTAGGTTAACTTTGTATTTTTTGCTGGTGGTTAACCTACATGTTATCCCATCTCACATTTTTTGACAGCAACGTGAATCAATTTGTTACAGCCATGAAATATTGCAAGGGCTATCTATTTAATGAAAAATATCTCCTTGGAGCTTGTAACACCGATGTTGATGCTTCTAAATGCTTATTTTATGATTTTTTGCAAGGAATGATGGTCCTTTCAGCTACCAATACATTTTTTGGCTCTTCCTATCACTTTCATGAGCTGCGTGGTAATAAAAATTAGATTCTTGTCTGATCCTTCATTTATTGCATACTTTGTAACCTCAACTCCACTATGGTTGGAGTTTAAACTCAAGGTTGTATCTAGGTTATGTTTGCACCCCACAAAGTAAAGTTTTGTAGTTATTCTCGGGATCTCTTTTCTTTGGTCTTTTGCAAATTTATCCTCTGTAATGATTTTGCCTCTTATTCAATAGAAATTACTATTTTTTCATCCATTCTTAGCTAGTTAAATTTTTGCAATCTATTATGCCTCATTTTCCTAGATGTATTTTGGCAATTGTAGCACCTTATGATTATGTTCATTTCAATTAACTAATCTATAAAGTGAATCTATTGTATTCTTGCATGGTTATGTTGATTTCTTGGCTTTTTTTAATGGTGTTAAGATTGAAAGAATAATGATAGTGGTATGTCTTGTAAGGTCTATTGGATTTTACTACAATTATTGGAAGAAGTAGATCAAAAATCTGTTTGGTGCATCACCACAATTTTCCCCTCAGGATTTTATTTTATTTTCCTTCAATGTTTTCCTTCTAAGTCTTAATCAAGTGCACCCAAATTGTGAGGAAGTCAGCCTTCTCTAGAGATTCAATCTCTAATTACAAAGTCCCACACTTTTGATATTGTTTCCATGTTATACAAGGTCACCAAGGGGAATCATGAACGGTCTTGAATAGCTATGTGTAGAGAACCTCCCTAAGCTCTGATACCATGTAAGAATTTGGCTTAGGGAAGAATTCACCCAAGACCAAGGAACTCAAACACAAGCACAACATTAGACCAAAGAGAGAGTATGATCAGAATGATGATACATTCATTCAATATGCCATATGCAAGTACACTAGGAGTGCCTATATATAAAGGCCTATGGAGAGCTTCTAGAATGCATAGAAGTAAGCAACATGATAAATCATACAACCAGGAACATGTCCACCAGATATGGGTTATCCTCCATTAAGCATGAAAGTAAGTGTGATGATGAGAGGATAAGCCTACAATGGTGTAGCACGCAAATCAGTGGTGTAGACAACATGTGCTCAATTAGGATTGTGAATAACTGTATTGTCTACATGACAACTCAATGAATGATGCAAATTCCAGTGTTGTAGACACCATGTGCTAAAATAGATTTGTGTACTTCTATGTTGTCAACATCACAACTCATGAGAGTACACAAACTCCTAAGTGTCTCACCTAAATAAATAATAAAATAATGCAAAATAATAAAATAATGCATTAACCTAAGTAAACTTAAGTAAAGTGTAAATAGTAAATACTTATTTATACCAACACCCCCCCTTCAATGCAACTTAGGGGAATGCCCTTAAGCTTATGAAAACTAGGATGAAGTGCATGATGGGTCTTGGCTACTAGGCCATGTTGGGTACCCATGTACATAATGAACTACAATCTCTCATAAAGTGGAGAAAGAGGGAAAACCTCATGGAAAAAACCCTCCCCCAAAAAAAGAGATGAAAAATACATACAATGTATGGATGGATGGAGTAATCAAGACCCCCCCATTACAACATACATCTAGTATATACATAAGAGAATAATGAGAAGAGGAAGAGAGACAGAATAGGCCCCCCCCTCCAAACAAGAATGTTTTCCAGTGACTGCTCTGATGAAGAAGTTAATCAAAGATTGTCGAATGGTGTTCCTCCCCTTAGGAAAAAAACAAGGCCAAGGGTACAAATGAGATGCTTCCATTGTGCATGGAAAGAATCCCATAGGTAAGTGATGTCTCTAAAACTTGCTCAACTAGCTGAAGCACCTATCTCAAAGAACTATTTGTCTCCTTGGCTAATGAAGAAGCCCTCTGCAACTGTTGATCATAAGTATCCATAATAACTTCATCCTATAATGATCAATCATGTAGAGAATGAACAATAGTGTAGGATGGAGCCCTAATAATAACTGAAGAAGGTGCTACTACATCAAAAAGAAGAGACAAATCATCAATATTATCCCCCAAATCTATCACTAAAGCTCAACTTGGAAGACTAAATGTACCCTACTATGTTGGACCTATCACTGTGTCGATATATGCATGTGGACTATACTAATGTAGTGACCTCTCACTATAATTGTCGATAGAACCCCATGTATCTGAATCTGTTGAAGCACTATCACTGGTGTTACTATCAATTTCCACATGGTATGACGTGTAGAGAGGATTAGAGGAAAACCTTGGTGAACTTTCCTCAAAGTGTACATCCTTCTCCACAAAAATTTGATGTGTCTTTGGATCCAATAGTCTATATGCCTTCACACCATCTTTACAACCAATGAAAGTACAAGGTTGAGTTGACTATGCCTTGCATCCCCTGGAAGATATATTTACTCATGCAGGACAACCAAAGACTCTGAAGTGTGTCACAATAGGTTTTCTACCACACCATGCCTCAAAAGGAGTCTTGCCATCTAAGGCTAGATGAGGAGACCTATTAAGAATGTGAGTGGCACTACTAATTGTTTCAACTTCAAGTGATGGATCTAGAGACTTGGCTTGTATCATGCAAATTGCCATAGACTTAAGAGTTTAGATTCTCAATGTTGCAACATCTGTCTTATGTGGAGTGAATGCTGGTAGATTCTGAAGATCAATTCCCTCAAGTCTGAAAAAGTCTTTTAGTCTTCTATTCACATACATGCTTCCATTTTCCATTCTTAGAAATTTGATGGCTTTTCTCAATTTTTGTTCAACATGAGACTTGAAGGCTAGAAATTTTTCCAACACTTCATTCTAACGATGAAGAAAGTAGACCCAAGTGTATCTTGAAAAGTCATCAATGAAAGTATTTAGTGACCTTGGCTGACTACAAAAGGTCCTGCTAATGAACCATCTGTAGAATAAATGGTGCTCTTGAAGACTTTTCTTTCTGTAACTTCCCCTCTAGATGCATATCCACTGAATCTATTGAACATTCTCCATAGGAAAAGTTGATTTGGGGTAGACCTTTGACCATTTTATTTAATCAAAGTTGCTAAAGATAGAAAAAGGAAAGATGTCCAAACCACTCATACCATAATAGCATGTTTGAATTTAATTGAGTTAACAAGGCCTTTGAAGTAGACTTGGGCATAGAATGGGAGAAAGAGTACGACCTTTTCTTATGGTTCACTATCCCCACTACAACCAATGAGTCATCTTTAAGACTATGCACCTGTACTGAGTCTGGAAGGAACTCAACTCTATGTCCATCTCCAAGGTGAGTGATTTGGTAGACTGATAGGAGATTTGAACCTAGGTTTGGAACATAGAGAACATTTTGAAGCTCTCCATTTTCCATTTCCATGATTCATTTTCCTTTAACTTCCATTTTAGTATCATCTCCCATGAAGATGTGTGGCACCTTTGACTACTTCATTGAAGAAAAATCCTCCTTTGAAGAACCCATGTGATAAGAGACACCTAAGTCAAGTATCCATTCCTTTGAAGAATTTGAATTTTCCATGAGTGCTTTCCCTTTGCCCTTTGAATCTAAAGAAGATCCTTTATCCTTGTAAGCATTAGGCAGTGGAGCATTATGTTTCTTCATGATGTTGGTCAACTCATCAATCTTTTTATGATAACACTCAAGTTCTTCATGAATCATTTTCTTGCAATAGGCACATGTTTTCTTCTCCTTATTGTTGTCCCCCTTCTTATTAGAGTTTAAGACTTGCCTTGTTGATTGGATTTTGGTGTTGTCTTTTCTGTATCCTCTAATTTTTTCTTTCACTTCTTATTCTTTCCATTTCCTTTATTTGAAGACTATCTAGCTAAATTTTGAGAACCCTCATTATTGGCCACCAATGCTTTAGACTTAGGTGAATTGAGAATCCCCATTGATTTCAACTTCTTTTCTTTTGTATCCAACAGATCAGCATATTCATCAAAGGAGACTTTCTTATAGGCAGACCCTAATGTAGTCGTTGAGGTGTTAAAAGAAGAAACAAATGTGGAATACCTCTGATAACAGCTTGTTATGTATGAGATAGATCAATCTCTCATCTTTGATAGAACTCCCACAATCAATAAGCTTTGTCCTTAGTTCATTCACCTTGATGATGAAATCCTGTGTAGAATCAAATGACTTAGGATATAAGGAGACAAGCTCATCTTCAATTTTGAAAACATCCTCTTTAAACACTTTACCATATAGGTTTTTGATGGTATCCCAAGCTTCCTTGGATGTAGAACACTTCTTAATTTGATATACGAGCTTGTCATCAACCCCCAAACATATATCACCTAGGGCTTTCCTATCCATTGCTACCTAAGCTAAAATATCACTTGCTGATACATTATCACCTACTAGTTTAGGAAGGGTACCATCTACATATTGAGAAACTCCATTGTGCATTAAATGATACCACATTTTGATAGACCATGTAGCATAGTTATGTGGAGTTAATTTTGGAAACTTAAAATTTCCCACAATGCAGAAAATGAAAGAAAATTGTAGAAAAGAAAGAACACAACACCAAGAACACCCATGCCACCCCCCCCCCCCCCCCCCCCCCCCCCCCCCCCCTCTCACTAAATCAAGAAACTCCCCCAAAATAGATACTTTTTGGCACTTTATAAGTAGTGTGATTACAATGGCCACTTGCCAATTTTTGACCTTTGTGGACTTCTAATTTTTCTTGTTCCAACCTCTTGAAAGATTAGAAATCTAGAACTGTACAATGTGCTACAATTCTGAAGCAATACAAAGCAAAGAAAGGCCCTATTCTGAAAGTGACACTTTTTTCCACACAACCCTACAATCTAACTACAAATCTAGAAAGTAGACAAAAAATAATGCACTTTCAAACAAAAAAAAGTTGTTTTTGACTCCAGATGTGCCCGTATAGAGTGTTTGAAGTTGAAAAATGTAGGATTATGCAGGTACAGTCACCAAAAATGCAAATTCTAATAAATTCTTGCACCAAAACTAGAAAAGAGTTGCACCACTGAAAAATTTAAGGAATTTTACCCAATTTCAAAAAAAAATGCACCTAATTTGGAGTTCGAATAATTGAGATATGGCCTCCTAAAGTCAGATTGCAAAATCAAAAATTAATCTGGAGAGGGGTTGCATCAGTAAAAGATAAGGTTAAATTTGATGGTCATACAATCATCATAGCAATTCTAATTTGCCTTGGAATGATAGTTAGATGACCATCAAATTTGGGCTTGTAGAATGATGACATCAACAACTCCTACCTCTATGATGATGTTAGCATGACATTAGTCATGCATATGATGACATCACATCATACAAAATCATACAGTACAGACTAACGTGTACTTGCTGACTGGACATATGATCCATCTATGTAGCATGTTGACATGGATGATAGCTAGCAGCCTATGTGGTAGTGAGGTGACATGGCCTTCCTACTGACTATATTGTCGAGTCACTGTGTGATGTGTAAACAAAATGCCACCACGTGTCTCCAGGTTCTATGTTGGTGATTACCACATGGTAGATGTTGGTTCGCTGGCAAATGGCACCACGTGGTAGTTGGAAAATTGGCCCTGTGTCACTCAGCGTAGGGGCCCGTGTAATTTGCAGGTGTCAAAATATGTTGTATTGTCTGTCGGTGATTCAAATGCAACAACTAGGGGTTTATGCCAAAAAATGAAGTGTGGGGGCCAAAAATATTCTCTACAGGATGGGTATGTTTTAAGGTCATCGAAACTATTAAATGGGTAGGAATCAATAAACATTCAAACCGCACCAAAATTTGAACACGCAGTTGTCAAAGAGCCTATGTAGGATCTAAATTCTTTTGGCAATGCCGGGCAGAGTTTGGCGTTGCCAAAATAAAATAGTGGTTACCAATTTTCCAAATGCGTTACATCGAGTTTCCACTTCATGGGCATTGAAAGAATTATACAACGGCAGATTTTTAATTTAAAATCCAACATTTAGTGGGTAAGCGCTGCAAGCGCTTTTTAAAAGGTCGAACCCACAGCCTTCAACACAAAGGCAAGCCCGTGGTGGGTGATTTGGTCACCAATTTGAATGCAAAGAAGGTCACCGAGAAGGTGATTTGGCTAGCCGACCAGTAAGGATATTGAATGAAGGCCAGATTTAGCAGGGGTCCACCAATAAATTGATACCCTACGATAAATATAAATATTCCTCACAAATAAATTGCAGAGCTAGGGTGTGACTTCTCAATTTTGCAAAAAAAAATTCCCTAACTGGCCCAACTAGGTGAAAAAAAATTCTAAAATACCCAATTCAAAAATAAATTGCAAAGATGAAATTAAATCAGATCTAAAAAAACAAATTAATCAGATCAATTAAATGACCATACCCAGTTTGCAAATTGGTGCCTTCAGGTGTCAGTTTGTAAAAAAAAATACCCTCACGACCAACTTTAGCCCAACATAGGCAAATTTATAGTCAATCTTTGCCAAATTGATGTTTCAAATGCAATGGCAAGATCAAATTTGACTCTAAATGCTCCCAATTTTTGCAGATTCTCTGAATTTGGGTCGAGGTGCTGAAGCATGAACGGTCTTGAATGGTTGTGTGTAGAGAATCTCCTCAAGCTCTAGTACCATGTAAGAATTTGGCTTAGGGTAGAATTCACCCAAGAGCAAGGAACTCAAACACAAGCACAATAGTAGACCAAAGAGAGAGTATGATCAGAATGATGAATATTCATTCAATATGCCATATGCAAGTACACTAGCAGTGTCTATATATAAAGGCCTCTGGAGAGCTTCTAGAATGCATAGAAGTTAGCAACATGATAAGTCATACAACTAGGCATATGTCCACTAGATATGGGTTATCCTCCATTAAGCACATAAGTAAGTGCGATGATGAGAGGATAAGCCTACAATGGTGTAGCATGCAAATCAGTGATGTCGACAACATGTGCTAAATTAGAAGTGTGAATAACTATGTTGTGTATATGAAAACTTAGTGAATGATGAGAACTCTAGTGTTGTAGACACCATGTGTTGAAATAGAGTTGCATACTTCTATGTTGTCAAGATGACAACTCGTGAGAGTACACAAACTCCTAAGTGTCTCACCTAAATAAATAATAAAATAATGCAAAATAATAAAATAATGCATTAACCTAAGTAAACTTAAGTAAAGTGTAAATAGTAAATACTTATTTACACCAACACTAACAAAATAATTTCTTGTGAGGTCTATGAGATACCTTAAATTTAATGAAATGTAATTAATGGATAAATGATATGAATATCATCATCATCCCTAAGAGAGGACAACTAGTATGCAAGAAGTCATAGCCTATTCAAAAACTAGGGTAAGAATTCCCACTTGGGATCACTCATCATTTCTTTAAAGCTCCATCAAGTGATATTAACTCACCTAGAAGGGATATAAGAGCATAAAAGAAAGGATGATTGAGTCAAAAACTCTAATACAAGTACAAGAATGTGAACCCACCCAAATCAATAAGTATGTTCAACCAAACCTTTCCCCTATTGTTCAAGGTCTAAAATAGGAGTAATGATTAACTAATTTAATGGTGACATTGGTTGAGTTGTGCCTTTATTTAAATATTAAGGAGTTAATCCATTATGATACTCCTAGGAAAAATCCAAAGCATTCTCACCCTTCCAAACTATCATAGTACGTCCATCATTTTTCTAGCACTCTTAGAGGAATGAGGGGGTGTAGGCTCCTTAGCTTGGGGCTGCATTCTAGGAATGATCAAGGGTCAATCACTAATCTTTTGTTTCCAACATTGACACTTAAAGTATGTGTTGGGAAAATTCAATGTAGGTACTTTCCACATGAAATATTCACCAACCACCTAAATATCAATGATCTTTTTAAGATCATGAGACAAATCAACTTTGACGTAAACTCACTTTTAGGGATGAGCATGAAAGATATAATTTGGTTCCATGGAAACCACCTTGCCAAGGGTTTGACAAATAGTTTACTAGAGAAAGCAATGAGGTAAAGAGAGACCCATTAACTCTATCCAAATGGAAACCTTAAAAAATTTCTTATATGAGACAATGAATTCTTAGGATCATGGTTGAAAAATAAGCAATGCAAAAATAAAAAACTATGGCCCATGCTTGAGGATAGCCTTAACATGGTAGGATTAGAAAATTGAAATAGAAGGAAACTGTTGGTGACATCTTGGATGCCATCAAGTTGGACACCGTCAAGGACCCATGATATTGTCCACCCAAACATGAAGCATGCATTCATGAGGAAACCTCCTTAGAAAATAATCAATCAAATTAAAATTTTCAAACCAATTATAGGAATTATCAAAATATTGAACAAGAACAATAATATTAGGAGATGTCATGCCTCGTGAAACCCTTTGAAACAAACTTGTGAGGAGACTTGTTTGGAGGAGCCATAGTTAGGCATCACCAAAACTCCAGCACCAACATTAACTATTGATCCAAAGTTGGCTAGAGCCATATTTAAATGTATAATCCCATAGTAAATATGGTATGAAAAAAAGTAAAGGTGCAATGATTAAAAGTAATACTATGAGAGATAATAAAACCCTAGTAGAGTTGATTCACTTCTTTCCTATCATTCACTATTTTAGTAAATGGGTCTCAAGTGGCTTCTAATAATGAAAGGGATACATGTAGATAGGAAGAATGATATAACCTTTAAGATAAACTCTACATTCTTATGTTGTTACTTGATAAAATCCTAAAGCACTATGATTTTGATTTTGAAGGTTGTCATCGCTAGAAAATAATACTATAGACTATGTAGATTCACTGTTGGAATAATGTTATCGAAAATTGGAAGGAACTATCAAAAATATTAAAGCATTATTAGAAAATGAATAGAGCTATCAAAGTAAAGGGTGCATTAGTAGAATATGGAAAAGCTTATTCATGACATCACATAAAAGTCAAAAATAACTAATAAAATATTAATGAATAAGCTTTATGAAACCCTAATTAAGTCAAGCAAATAGAGAGAAATTAGGTTAAGAAAGATTATAAAAGAAATTAGTAAAAAGAAAGAAGTGGTTAGAGAATTGTTAGAGTGGATGTTGAAGTAAAGGAATGAACAACGAGCTATGTAATTGAGAAAGAAGCAGTGGGCACTAAGGTGAAAGAAAATGGAAGAGCATAAAGGACCTATCGAGCATTTAAGAAAGGCTAGTATAGGTCAAATTTCTTTTTTTATTCTTAACAATTTGTCAACAAGATTGTCAAATCATTTAACAAGGTTGTCTTTAATAGGACTTAGGATTTCAAGTTTGAATTTATTGTAAATCTCTTAACCAAGTGAACACTATGTAAGTGGGATTAAATATCTTAACATAGTAGCCTTTAAGAAGACTATAGATACTCCTAATAGGGTATTAGATACTTTTAACAAGGTGTGATAATTTAGAAGATGGCATTATTGTAAGCTCTTAATCGGACACCTTACTATTGCATTAATGAGTTGTGTGTGCCATCCTCACCACAATTTTTCTCTTTGACCAAGGGTTTTCTACAAGACCAAAATACTATCTTATGATTTTATGTATTTGATATTTATTGATTTTTCATAACTTTACATTTCACTAATCAACATTAAGTGATATATTATCGATAACACTATTGGTTATAATAGGAGATATCAACAAAAGAATTTTACAAACTATCAGTTTATGCTAAGAACGTTAATTAAGAATAATATTTATGTGGTTCTGAATCCCCCCTCCCCACCCTCTCTCAATAACCTACCTAAATATTTCCAAAAATTGGTATCAAATATTTAGGTTCTCTAAAAGGAAAGTTTAATAAGTTGGAGTAGGTATGGGATAATGGAAGGTTACAAGTATAAAAAATGGTTAGAGAAAGACCTAAATGATGATCATGAACAAATACATGACCTGGGGAATAAGATAAGAATGTCATTTGCAAAAAGAAATGAATTGATAAAAAAAATCACAAATGAGTCTTGATGACTTGGATAAACTATTGGAAGGAAGTATGGATTCATAAGAAGTCAATGTTGCTATTGCTAACCTATAGAGAAAGAATAATGAACTAATTGAAGAACTCAACCAAATAATAAAGGAGCATGTGTTGGGATTAAAGATAAAGTAACTGAGAGGGGGGGCCGGGGGGGTGAATTAGTTACTAACAAAAATTAATCCACAGATCCCTTAGACGTCTTAAAGATCTAGTTGTACTGATGATACTTAGTAAAGAAATATTGTAACTCAGTAAATTGAACTATTACTTATATTCAAGCATTCATGCATGTAATTGAAAATAAAAATGAACACAAGAGACACCAAATTTAACGTGGAAACCTAATACAGGAAAAACCACCAAGTAACTAGTCACCAATTTTTCATTCTTCAGAAGTGAGCCCTATTAGGAGCCGACCCTGTTAAAGGTTACAATACACACTGTTAGGTGTGACCCTATTAGAGGATTTAATCACCCTATTAGGAGTGGCCTTGTTAGAGGTCTTTAGAACAATTCAACTAAATTGTCACCTTGTTAGAGGATTTACAAAATGGCTATTAAACCAACTGTGTTAAGAGATTTGAAATCACTGCTACTATTGTTAGAAAGCAACAATGAATTGACCTGAAGAAGATGCAACTAAATTTGTTGGCTACAGGTCTTTGTTCAGCATCATTAGATCCTCCTTGATCAAATATAGCTTTGTTGCTCCTCAATGATCTCTGATCATCCTTCAAATTTGCTTCCACAATAATCAGTCCTCATATCACATTAATTCCACACACACTTGCACTCCACACTTAGAATTCACAACTTGACCTCCTAATTATACCATTCAGATTGTTAAGTCGGCCAATTTACATGTTACATTTACCAATAAACCATACATCAGTCGGCTACAAATATTACTCTAAAAAAATAAACATTATTTCATAAAATAATGAAATCCTTTATTGGTCGACCCTGCTCAATAAATACTACTTCCAAAAATTTCCTAAGTTAAACTTCTTGACTTGGTTAACATTGCAATATCCTTAAAATCCTTTGGCTACCGAGTTTACCCGATAAGAACTGTTTCTGCCACATTTCCTTTGATGACTGAGTGAGCTCAATAAGAATTGTCTCTGCCACATTTCCTTTGATGATTGAGTGAGCTCGGTAAGAACTGTTTCTACCACATTTCCTTTGATGACCGAGTAAGCTCGGTAAGAACTATTTACTCAGTAGATACTACAAGTTTTTTTTACTAACCTTCTGAGTTCGATAGATTCTATCCTTTTGCCTCATTGACCATCTAAGCTTGATAGACTCTGTCCTTTGCCTTGCTGACCTTCTAAGCTCGATAGACATTATCCTTTGCCTTGCTGACCTTCTGAGCTTGGTAGACTCTATTCGATGACTGATATGACATTTGTGTGACATCAAAGACAACACACAATTGAACAATTGTATCCAACAATCTCCCTCTTTGGAATTGATGGCAACACAACATATCATAGCAGAATGAAATTTGAAAACAAGTCTTTTACTGACAGAATACTTCACTTTCTTCTTCAAATACAACAAACTCCCTCTTTCATAATAATCTCTCCCTTTTACACAAACTCTTATTATTTTGCAAATTTCAGAAAGATACGACAGTATACTCTCCCTCTTTGACAACACATGCCAAAGATAACTCCAAACAACTGAATAGCATTGTACCTAATGTACTAATTTATATGCAATGTCTTCATTGGTTTGCTACATCAACTGATAGATCTTCAATTCTATACATGTTGATGCATCACTAGAACTGTATTTTAGTGAGCTTTAGATAGGGGAATGACCCCTAACTTACCTCTTAGATACAAGAATGCATCCTTAGGTAAAGGCTTTGTGAATATGTCAAAAATTTGTTCCTTTGTATGGACATATTCCAATCTTATTTCCTTTTCTTGCACCAATTCTCTAACAAAGTGATACTTTATGGCAATATGCTTGGTTTTTTAATGCATCACTGGATTCTTGGAGATGTTAATTGCACTTGTGTTATCACAAAACATAACAACAGGTTCTTTGATTTCTTGCTTCATACCTTCCAATAATTGTTTAAACCACACAATGTTTGAGCAATTTACTGTTGTTGCAACATATTCAGCCTTTGCTTTGGATTGAGATGTACAATTCTACTTCTTTCTTGTCCAAGAAACCAACCTTTTTCCAAGAAAGAAAGCTCCTCCACTTGTGTTCTTTCTGTCATCAATATTTCTTTCCTAATCTGCATTAGTGAACACCTTTAAATCCAAATTTCATCCAAGTTTATACCATAATCCATAATCTTCAGTTCCTTTTAAGTATCTCATGATCCTTTTGATTGCCATCATGTGGTTTTCTTTTGGTTTTGCTAAGAATCTTGCTACAATTCCTACTGCAAGGGTAATGTCTAGTCTTGTGTGCACTACATATTACAACTTTTCAATCATAGATCTATACAATGGCTGATCTATTTCATTTGATTCATCATCCTTCGTTAGTTTTAATCCAGTACACATAGGAGTTCCAACTGGTTTGTAGTCTTCCATACCAAAAATTTTCAGTATTTCCTTGATGTATTTAGATTGAGTGATGTAGATGTCATTCTTACTCTGTTGAATTTGAAGACCAACAAAGAATTTGATTTCATCGAACATTGACATTTCAAATTCTTTGTTCATTTGTTCTAAAAATTCTTTGCAAACATCATCATTTCCTATGAACAAAGTATCATCTACAAATATTTCTTCCAAAACAATCTTATTATCTGGTCCTTCCTTTATGTACAAACTACTATTGTCATTAGTTCTTTGAAAACCAATCTGAATAAGATAGTTATGCAATCTTTCATACCATGCTCTTGGGGCTTGTTTCAAACCATATAATGTTTTATACAATTTGTAGACCATGTCCTTCTTGTCTAGATCAACAAAACCTTCAGGCTGTTCAATGTAAACCTCTTCATCCAATATTCCATTGAGAAATGCTGACTTGACATCCATCTGATAAACTTTGAATCCTTTGAATGTAGCATATGCAAGTAAGGTTCTGACACCTTCCAATCTTGCAACAGGAGCAAAATTTTCTCCATAGTCTACACCTTCTTCTTGAGAGTATCCTTTGCATACCAGTCTAGTTTTGTTCCTTGATACCTTACCATCTTCATTTAGTTTGTTTCTGAATACCCACTTTTTTCCAATCACATTTTTTTCTTTGGGTCTTGGTACAAGAGTTCATGTTTTTTTTCTCTATCTATTATATCTCTTCATTCATAGCTTCAATCCAACTTTCATTGTCTAGTGCATCTTTGACATATCTAGGTTCAAAATCAGCAAGTAAACAAGTGCCTTTCAACTTACTTCTTGTCATTGTTCCTTATGATTTATCTCCAATGATCTGATCTAGTGCGTGATGCTTTCTAACATACTTGGCTAACATGAGCTCCTTTCCTTTTGAATGACTTGCATTTTTATCCTTATGTGTCTCAACTTTTAGTTCTGATTCTAGTTGCTTGGGCTCAGTAGATGCTAACTCAGTAGCTTCTATTTTTAACTCAAGTTCTTGCAGCTCGGTAGGTACTGACCCGGTTAATGAAGACTCTAGAGTTGAGGATTCTTGATTAATAGGTATACTTGACATTGTATCAAATTCCATGTAAACAAATCTTCTGTAGTCTTCAGGTTCCTTTTTGTTTTATTCTTCTATTTTTTCTGCAAACTCATTAACTTTCACATGTGCACTTTCTATGACTTTGTGAGTAGATAAGTTCAAACATCTATATGCTTTGCTTTTGCAAGAGTATCCCAAAAACATTTTTTCATCAATTTTTACATCAAATTTACCTTTTCTAGATTATTTCAAAATGTAACATTTGCTTCCAAATACTTTTAGATAACTTACATTGGGTTTGTAGCCATACCACAACTCATAGGGTGTTTTGAATGAGTCATTTTTTAGCTGTACTCGGTTCAAGGTATGAACTGAAGTGTTGATAGCTTCCTTCCAATATTTGATAGCAATGCCTTTCTCAATCATTAAGTTTCTTGCACAATCCATGATAGATATGTTCCTTCTTTTTGCTATTCCATTTTGTTCAGGAGTTCCAGGTGCTAAAACATGTCTTTTGATTCCCCTTTCAACGCAAAAGTTATTGAACTCATGTGAAATGAATTCACCACCTCTATCAGACCTTAAGCATTTCAGTCTTTTTCCTATTTCCTTTTCTACTCTAGCCAAATACCATTTGAACTTTTCAAATGCTTTATGATTTATCTCTTAGGTATATGACAGTCATCATTCTTGATTAATCATCAACAAACAAAATGAATAATTTTTCACCAGTATAACTTTCAATGCCAATAGGTCCACACAAATCAGTATGCACAATTTCTAGAACTTCTTTAGTCTAATAGTTCTTTCTTTTAAAACTAGTCTTTCCCATTTTACTAATTTGACAATTCTTGCATAGACCAACCTCAGGTTTCTTTATGTTAGGAATACCTCTTACTTTCTTGAATTTACTAATCTTTATCAAGTTGTCAAAGTTTACATGACATAACCTCCTATGCCATAACCAACTTTCTTCAATTTGAGCAATGAAACATGAACATTCACCAAGTTCAAGATAAAATAAGTTACCTTTTGTTTGAATGCTTGATCCAATCAGCTTTCCTTTGCCATCCAACAATCTTGCTTTTCCATGCATAAATTCTACTTTGAATCCATTATTGAGTAGTTGTGCCACACTCAAAAAATTTATGCTTCAGTACTTCTACCCAATATGCATTATCACATGCAAGTTCCTTGGTTAGTGAGATTCTTCCTTTTCCTCTTATACAACAAGGTTCATTGTTACCAAATCTTACACTACCACCATCATAGTCTTCAAAGTATTCAAACTTAGTTTTATCACCAGTCATGTGATGAGAGCAACCACTATCTATGATCCATGTATCATTTTTGCTCATATGAGAAATGAGTACCATTTCTTCATCATTATCAGACTCATCTTTCATAGCAATGTAGACAATTTCATCATCTTCTTCATCATCAGAATCATTAGAATCTTTAGCCATGAAACATGTTTTCTTACCTTTATCCTTGAATGATTTAAAGTCTTTCTTGCCATTGTACTTGTGACCTTTCTTCTCATCCTTGTTCGGCTTATTTGGGCACCTAGCAGCAATATGTCCAATTTCTTCACAAGAAAAGTAGATTAGAGGAACCTTACCTTTGTATTTCCCTTTGCCTCCTGAATATTTTCTTGCTAGTAGAGCTTCAAGCACCTCAAGATCACTGTCTAGACTTTGTTCTGATTCTTCATCACTATCTGATTGTGGATCCTTCATCTTTTTCCCTTTTTCTTTGAGTGAAAGCTTGGCTTCAAATGCTAATTCACTGTTCTTGACAGCTGGAACATAATTTTCATAGTTGTCTAGCTCAAATGCAGTCAATCTTCCAACTATGGCATCTAAATTTATTTTATGATTTGCCTCACATCTTCTTTCTTGAATTGCAGAGACTTTGATTGCATAAATGGGAAGTAGAGTTCTAAGAACTTTACTTATAACTATCTCATCATTGATATCTCCTCCAGATGCTTTGATTGCACTAACACATGCTTTAACTCTTTCAACATACTTTGCAATGTTTTCATCCTCTCTCTTCCTCATTTGATCAAATTGTCCTCTCAAACTTTCTTCTTTGGCTCTTCTCACATTATCATCTCCTCCATAGATCTCTTTCAACTTGTTCCACATTTCAAAGGTAGTTTTGCAATTATTGATGTCATCAAATTATTCATAACTCAGAGCAAATGCTATATCTATCATCATGTTGTTGTGAGTCTTCTTTTTAGCAATATCATTGATAGATAATGTACCAGAAGGTTCTTCATTTTTTCATCGAGGTACTTTAGCCCTATATAACCAATAGAAGCCAGATGAAGCCTCATCAATCCTTTCCATGCTGAGAAGTTGTCCCTATTAAGTCTTCAAATTTTCCTTTTGTAAGACATCTTGATCTTTAGCTTAGATCCTTGAAATATTTTCCTGTAAGCACCAAAATTTCTTATACCAATTGTTGGGATTAAAGATAGAGTAACTGAGAGGGGGGGGGGGGGGGGGGGGGGGGGGGTGGTTGTGAATCAGTTACTAACAAAAATTAATCCATAAATCCCTTAGATGTTACTACTAATACTTGATAAAAAAATGATGTAACTCGGTAAATTAAACTATTACTTATCTTCAAGCATTCATGCATGTAACTGAAAACAAAATTGAACACAAGAGACACCAAATTTAACGTGGAAACTCAATATGGGAAAAACCACCAAGTAACTAGTCACCAATTTTTCACTCTTCAAAACTGAGCCCTGTTAGGAGCTAACCCTGTTAAAGGTTACAATACACACTGTTAGGTGTGACCTTGTTAGAGGATTTAATCACCCTATTAGGAGTGGCCTTGCTAGAGGTCTTTAGAACAATTCAACTAAATTGTCACCTTGTTAGAGGATTTACAAAATGGTTATTAAACCAACTCTGTTAAGAGATTTGAAATCATTACTACAATGGTTAGAAAGCAACAATGAGTTGACCTAAACAAGATGCAACTAAATTTGCTGGCTACAGGTCTCTATTCGGCATCATTAGATCCTCCTTGATCAAATATAGCTTTGCTACTCCTCAATGATCTTTGATCATCCTTCAAATTTTCTTCCACAATAATCAGTCCTCATATCACATTAATTCCACACACACTTGCACTCCACACATAGAATTCACAACTTGACTTCTTAATTATACCATTCAGATTGTCAAGTCAACCCATTTACATGTTACATTTACCAATAAACCATACATTAGTCAGCTACAAATATTACTCTAAACAAATAAATGTTATTTCATAAAATAATGAAATCCTTTACTAGTCAACCTTGCTCGGTAAATACTGCTTCCAGAAATTTTCTAAGTTAAACTTCTTGACTCGGTTAACATTACAATATCCCTAAAATCCTTTGGCTTTCGAGTTTACTCGGTAAGAACTATTTCTGCCACATTTCCTTTGATCACCAAGTGAGCTTGGTAAGAACTGTTTCTGCCACATTTCCTTTGATGATCGAGTGAGCTCAGTAAGAATTGTTTACTCAGTAGATACTACAAGTTTTCTTTACTAACCTTCTAGGTTCGGTGGATTCTATCCTTTTGCCTCACTGACCATTTGAGCTTGGTAGACTCTATCCTTTGCCTTGCTGACCTTCTAAGCTCGATAGACTCTATCCTTTGCCTTGCTGACCTTCTGAGCTCGGTAGACTCTATCCGATGACTGATATGACATTTGTGTGACATCAAAGACAACACACAATTGAACAATTGTATCCAACAACATGAAAATTAAGCCTTGAGGATGACTTAATTTTTGGAAATAATGAGGACTATCAAAGATGGCAAAGAGAATCCTAAGAGAAACGAAAGAAATAATTACTAGTAAAGATATACTTCTAGAAAGACAATGACAAGAAATTCATGCAAGAAATGAATTGATAGTGATAATTAGTGAAAGAAATAAAAAATTGGAAGTGAAAAAGTTGAATCTAAAACAAAAGAATGAAGACCTGAAGAACAACCTAAAAGTTGAAAAGGAACTCAGCAAGAGACTCATGCAATTTGAAGATGGCATGCCAAAACTTGGTGAGAAGTTAAAGAATCAAAGGAAACATGGTGACACTATTGTCTTAGAGTATATTAGTAATAACATAATGGAGAAAGGTGAATCCTCAAAGTCTAGACAATAGACATTAGAAGATTCAACTTATGCACAAGGTAAGACATTCTATAATCCTACTTGTTATAATTATGGAAAATATGGAAACACTACAAATGTTTGTAGGATTAAACAAGTAAGAAGTACAACATTCAATGTTATTGTTATAATTGCAACAAATTTGGTTATAAATCCTATGACTATAGATTTGATACTAATAGTGGAACATCTGAGAGAACTTTCTATAGATATTCTTATAAATGCAATCAATATTGACATAAAGTTGAAGATTGTAGAACCCTTACATTGATAATTAGAAAATTAGTATACTATCAAAAGAAGATAATGATCTTATTAAATGTGATCAATGTAGAAAGCTAGGACATTTGACTACTGAATGGAGGAAAATAGTTGTGCAACCATGGAGATCACTTGGACTACCATGCTACATATGTTCAAAGTTTGGAAAATTTTCCTATAAATATAGATATTACTTTTCTACTGATGATGTTCAAGAAGTGAAGGGAAAGAGAATTGTAAATCAAGAACAAGTCAGATAAGAAATGAGGAAAATATGGAAAAGGAAGGAAGATGATCAAGATCAATGGAGGAACTTGTGTAAGATGGTATAGGGAATTCGTATACAAACTAAGCAAGCAACTTCTTAGGACATAGATTTACATTTAGTTATTAGAAAAAGTCCCTTAAAATAAGTTTGGAATAGAAACATTTAAAAGAACATGCAAAGCTACAATAAATATTACAAAATAAAGATAGTTGATGGAAAGTTCAAATCTTAAGTATGGAACTACTATCAGTAAACATGTTTATTATTGATATGGAAGTTACTGTCAACCTATAATAAATAATTTGGCATTGTAGCTATTAGATATCCTACTACTATATATTGGACCCACCTAGCATAAAGTAATCACATTAAGAAAAGACAATTGTAAAAGAACAATTTTATAGAGAATATTACTACATATTGTACATATTGTACATATCTATTCAACAAAAAAGGATCATTTATATTGATCGAGCTGTGAACCCTAGTTGCAAAAAAATTTTGGATGAGTGACTGGGACATATTAAGAACATCATGGAAACATAATTGCATTACTTAGAAGATCAGAGGAGGATGAACCTAAATATCAATTATGTTCTTTAAAATTGACAAACATGAGTGGAGTTGGAGCATTATCAAGAATACCAAGTAGAGTAATATTAATCGAAGATGTGAGATCATTCATTTAGTATAAACAAGTTGAAATTGGTAATGAATAAATAAGTGTAGCCTATAATGAACTATATAAGGGAGAAGGAATGGTGAGCGATGAATTTGCACATTTGGAGACAAAAAGACTTGAAAACATTATGTATATGCCAAAGAAGTTTGAAGTTGATTGGATCAAGTGTGTATTGAGAAGAATACATGGAGACTATGTATGGTTGGAAGGAGATAGGTAGATTGAGATAAAAATGGATATTATTCATGCAATCACTAGTTTATTAGCAAACAGACCAAAATGTGCAAAAGAATGGAGACTATGTATGGTTGGAAGGAGATAGGCAGATTGAGATAAAAATGGATATTATTCATGTAATCACTGGTTTGTTAGCAAACAGACCAAAATGTGCAAAATAATTAAGCCCCAAAATACAAATTTAAGGATTTATAAGATACAAAGTAGACTAGAAGACTTTTTAATGAGTAGTATCATGGACAAAGAGATAAAAATTTCATTTGTGGTTATTGGTTATAAATTTTATCAAGAATAAAAGTTGGACAACATCTCAAGTGGAGCAATACAAGTTGCTTATGAAATAGTCATAGAGAAAAACAAAATTGATTTAGTAGAGATGTTAAGAGATCAATTGACAATAAGAAAGGACTAAGGGATGGTGCATTACTAATGTGTATATTCTTTTATATAGAGAACTATTTTTTGGGTATTGGTACACTATATTGGACAATAAGAGAACCAATTATACATCAAATTAATAAGTATATTTCATATTTATGAAGGAGATAAAGTACTTTAATATGGAGTTATTTTTAAAAACTCAAGGTAGAATGAATGGAAGATATCAAATACCACCTCATATAGTTGAAAAATATAAGAAAGATGTATTCTTTTTGGTCAGCACACATACATGCATAGTGAAAGCAATTGACTCATGAACATCTTGGCTACTACCATTTGGATATGAAGCTACAGAAAATAAGTTATTGATAGGAATAGAATAGTTGTTAGCACAACCAATGGACATAGAAGCTGATTGGTATGGAACATATGAAGAAGCTTATAAAAGAATAATATTTAAAGAAAATAAATCAAAAGGTGAAGGGAGTAGTAGACAAAAAGAAACCAGTATACCAAGTACATATGAAAATGTTAAGAATAATAAATCAAAAAAATATATATATAGAATAGGAACCAACAAGAAAAACACAATCTAGAACAACATAATCATCAATTGAAGGAAGCTCTAGGATACAAAGAAAGGGAAATAAACCTGAACCAATATTGGATCCATTAAGATCAAGAATTCAGAGTTTAGAAAAAGATTTAGCAAAATATATAAGGGAATATAGAACTATTAGATAAATACCTAAAGTTGAATAGAAAAGATGGTTGGAAGAAGAATAGAAAACTATAGAAGATACAATTGCATTCTTAGTTCACAAATCCTCACAATTCCCAAGTCAACTAAAGAAAAATATTCTTGAAGAATTACTTGAAAAAATGACAACAATATGGAATGAAGGAGTGGAACAAGAGAAAGAACCTTGATACTTACAAATCCACAAATAAGTGTTGTAGAAATTGATCAACTAATGCAGAAACATGAAAATAGATTTTCCATTAAGTATAAAGCTACTAAGATAATGATAGGACAACAAGAAGATGTTGAACTAATGGTTTGAAAAAATGGAAAAATAAATTTCAATACAAAAAGGGACACATAAAGAGAAACATTACAAGTTGGAGAAACATATGCATTGAATGAGCAATTGGAACAAAGTGGTCCCATTGATTTAATTGGAGAAGAAATTCCTACAAATTTTTTGTAGGGATTATGATAGATAGCCTATAGACATAAATGAAAAATCTAATGAAGATGATGACAATGAGAAAGAAGAGAAATATTTTTAAGTAACTATAATTGAGATACAAAAGGATATACATTCTATTGATAAGACCCCTATTATAAATGAAATATTTGATACAACAACAATAAGTGAACAACTAAACAATACATAATATATTATGGAACTCAATATAGAATCTATAGAAACCCAAGTTGCTAGGATATTTAAAGTTATGACATCAATCAAATAGAACAAAAGAAAATAAAAAGAGAGTTAGATACTGATGACGATGAAGATCATGACACTAGAACTGAGTTTGTACTATTAAAGAAGAATCCATCAAAGTTGAATTATGATTATCAAAAAATGTTTGAACAACAAATCAAGCAAAGAATAAAAGTTGATAGATGACAAACAAAGAAGAGGAGGAATAATATTGTGAAGAAGATAAATGATACATTTTCAAGTTTATTACCTAAAGTGGAGATCAATAAGTTGAAATAAAGTACAAAATAGTTAAAGATTATTAACCTAGTGTAATGCAAATAAAGTATAGATCAATGATAGGAAGATTGGAGTATCTAACACATACAGGAGTAGATATATCTAATGTAGTTGACGTTGTGGAAATATTCCATGTAGATCTTAAAGAGACACATTTGACAACAATAAAGAGGATTTTAAAATATTTAAAGGGTACATTAGATTATGGATTATGGTATGATAGATCACATGATTTCACCTTATGTGCATAAATTTTAATGTAAATTGGGTAGGAAATGTGGATGATAGAAATATTAATAGTGCAGGATCATTCTTCTTGGGAGGAACATTGGTTTCATGGATAAGAAAAGAAACATGATTGTATATTACAACCTACAACATAAGAAAAATATGTATTAGAAGCAAACAATTGGGATTAGATCATTTGAATGAAGAAAATTTTTAAGGACAGAGGTATTGAATTTATAGAACCCATTATCATTAATTGTGATAACAAAAGCATAGTTAGTATGTCAAAGAATCCAATATTACACTCAAAGACTGAACATGTTTCTATAAAGTATCACTTTTTGAGAGAAAAGGTAGCAAAGAAGAAAATCATTTTGGAGTATGTTAGTATGAAGGAATGGATTTCAGATATCTTTACTAAGCCACTAGATAAAATAAACTTTTGAGTACCTTAGATGTATGCTTGGGGTTATTTCCCAACCTTCTTCAAAGTAATTGATGTAGGATTGCATCAGTCCAATATATTTAGAGAATTTTTTTACAGCTAGGTTGTATGTTTGGTGATGCTTCCACTTGGGGAGTAATCACTTTGAGCACGTTTATTAAGAACTTTTGGATAAAGATTTGTATAACAGTGTATGTTGGAACTTAGTAGTTTCATTTTTATAGATTGTATTGGAGATGATTGAATAATGTGAGCACTTAAAATTCTTAGATTGGCATAATGATACCTTCATTATTGATATCAATGGGGGAGAGTAATACATGAAAAACCTTATATGTGAATTAGGGAGAATAATTGAGGAAGAGTAGAAGCTTTGAGGGAGATGTATTCAGAAGATAGATTGATATCTATGGTGGAGTATTAGTAGTATTAGTATGGAATATCATTGACATTTATGGTTTTTCATCATATATTTTTATCAATGCCAAAGGGGGAGATTTCTAGCATGAATGTTGAAAGGATAGATTATAAGTATGTTTGGGGAGATGATTGAGTGTTTATGTGTTACATTCATGACTTGGTTTGTCATTGATATCAACATATATGCACTCTGGTTATGATAGTCAAAGTTCTAGAAGCATATTTGATCAATGAAGTCATAGGTTGTGTAACTTAGTTATGAAATCTTAGAGTCATGTTTGTGGATATGTCTAGATGATATATATATATATATATATGTGTGCATAGAAAATTATTTGAAGGATTGTGAGTTACATGAGAATATATGAAGATTGGTTACAATATTTACACAAGAAATTGTTTACTAGTAAATGAATTGTATCAATTAAGCGATATGGAATGTGGTTGAGTGAGATTAGACTACATTTAAAGACATATTTATGTTGATGTATTCAAGGTAGAAGGATCTAGATTTCACTTGGTGAAGGGCACCAAACAATAGTATGTGATTTATTCACCGTCGGCCAAGTTTTTGGTTATGATATGTTGGGATATGTAATTTAAATGTATCATATAATGTAATATCTTAATTAGGTCTTATATTATTCAATATACATTTTGCAAGCCTCAAGGCTAACTCAATTAATTATTAGAACAAATATATAAATGAAAGATGTTTTCCTTGATCGTAATGGTGATGTGTGTGCAATTGTGATATATGCAAACTATAATTGATGTATGGTTGCAAGCTTGATGAGATCAGAGCAAAAGATAATGTTGAGGATGTATTGAGAACTTCAAAGGAGTTGTATTGGAAAATAATTTAGTGTGTCAATCAATTTACCCTTAGATATATTATCCTAGAGAATTGTTTTGTGGAGTAGTTCTTAAGCAATTTGGACATTGGGTTCAATTAACTTCCTATTAGCTCCTAACAAGGTGGGAATATTTTGGCAGGGATTCAAAGTCTTCTAATAGGGTTGGAATCTTCTAGCAAGGATTCAAAGTCTCCTAATAGGGTTAGAGTCTTCTAGCATGGATTCAAAGTCTCTTAATAGGGACTTGCATGTACTATTTGTATGTAAGTGGCTTCTAATAAGGCTACACCTTAGTAGACCCTAAAAATTCCTATGCAAAATACACTTTAAATTTTTCAATTTATCTTTGTCGAAACACCTAAGAAAGCATATTTTTGATATATCAAAAAGAGAGAACAAAGGCACATATAAAATAGCAAAATTTCACTATTTCAAGAAAGACAAATGTACCATATAAGATGGTGATTGTCGCTATTTTGAATGGACTAGAGCATGAAGCTTGTGAAGTAGCAATTTTTTTCATAATCACATGTACTAGCAAAGGGTGAATACGAAGCAATGATTTTTACTATTTCATAGACACTACCAAACAAGCAATGCCAAGTTGCGATATTTTTTGATTTAAGAAGGAGAAACAAGGTTACCTTGCCAAAGTGTGAAAATGATTTATGAATATCTTAAAAGGAAAAAGATTTCATTTCAAGTACCCCAAAGTAAAAGGCATTAATTGTAGAAATGTTTGAGATGACTGATGAGTGAAATAGAGAAGTTGTCACTTGTGTGAAATGTTTGAAGTCATGAATATGAATTAAATGGAAAGTAGGAATGACAAGTTATTAAAGAAGTGAAATCATTTTGTGCAAAGTACTATCTGAAGTCGAGGGAGAATTTGAAGAGGAAGCAAACAAGTTGTGTGGTGGCCTTCTATAGATTTTGAAAGTCGTAAGTTCAATTTTTCACCCAAACTTAAGCTTCTTTTCAAAATGGAACCTAAGAAAGAAATTAATACCAAGAAAGTACATGTTAGGAAGGATGAGGGAGAAAATATAGAAGAAAAAAAAATCAAAAAATACTTTTAGAATTGTTTTATGATTCTTCTTCTACTAGGACTATGACAATATTTTCTGATGAATATAGTGGATATAAGGAGGCAAACCTTCCAATTTACAACAAATCTTTATTCAGATACTCCTATGCTAACAAAGATGAGAAGGAACATAGGAAAAACCCTTAGAAATTAGACCTGGCCAAGATTGTAGTCTAAAATGTGTTTATAGATATTGAACTTATGAACATTCTAGCTAAGCATCATGAACTAACATCAAGGATAATTAGGAAACCAAATAGACTATCATTATTGGTCATCACTAGGTCATGCATTAAGGAGTATTTTGGCTTGATCTCATAAGACCTCACTAAAATTGACAAGGAATAGTCTAGGATTGATTATGAAAGGGTGATGAAGTTTAGATTTACATAAATTTTCCCATTTCATGATGAGAGGTCAGAATAATAGGCTAATACCAATTGAGCATAGGGGCCCTCATGGTGGCAATACATTCATGGGTTTGTTCTAGAACACCTATTATGGTTGGTCTCAATTATTTGGAGAAAATTAAAAAGAAAAGATCCCTCTTGACTACATGTATATGTGTATGAGAATTCAAAACCCTCATTCTTACTTGGAATTTGACTTTGCTAATGAGATTAAAAGGTCACTTCACACAAACAGCTAGCCAGAAGGAAGACCACAAAAAAATTCAAAAAAGTATTCCCTACTATGTCATTTGTTCTTATTTAAAAAGGCTTTCCACTTTAGGGACTCCTTGAAATTAACCACAACCAATGACCAAGGTAGTTCATTTCCTATTTAGCTGTGGTGTAGAGACTAGGATAATCATAGCATGGATGGGGATTCAAACTATTTAGGGATATGTTTGTAGTGTGGATCATTAGAATAAATAAGAAGATTAAGATAATGTTGAGATCCAAAGAGTATCTTCTTGAGAAAAAAATATGAATTTAATTTTTGGGACTAGGTGTGTAAGCCAGACTTTATATTAATCATAATATATGGGTGTAGGCAACTACCTCACAAATTACCCTAATTTGTATCTGAGACGGTGTGATTTTTGGAATTCATATGACAAGTGCTATGGATAGATAAGGAAATTGTAAACCCTAGGATAATGGGGAATAATATGCCTCATTTAATTAAGTTTGATAATTTTATAATAGGATATTAAATTATAAAAGAAGTGTAGGAATATATAATGGATAACTTCTAGTTTTAGAATGACAAAGCAAGGCAATATGACTCTTAAGGACATATAAAATATTTCATTGCAAGGCATGATCATTAGTTCAATGTGGCAGAAGGTATTATCCATAATTGTGATGATATTTCTAAAATAATGCAAAGGGTGAAGAAATGGGGAATCTTATTAAAGATGGATAACTAGTGGCTGAGTAAGGGACTTCCTCATTTTCATAAGGAGGTAGATTTGGATGCAATCAGAGTTGAAAAGTGCATCCAAGAATTTGACAAGTTGTATCAGGATTACTTGATGCAAGAAAAAGGGGAAGGAACTTGAACAACTATAGCCTTCACCAGCCAAAAACTAGAGGAAGTTGATGATAAATGACACAAATGTTTCTACCTCAGAGAAACAAGTTGTTGCACCTAAAGGAAGAACTATCCCCTTGGCTAGGTATGATGATTTTGATGAAGGATAAGGATTAGAAGAGGTGGCTCATATCTTGAGGAGCCCAAAGGAAATTATTTCAATTAAGGAGTCATAACCAATCCCACTGTTCCAAGAACAAGTACATGGTTATCATGTGTAGACAATGAAAATGATGAACCAATAGACATAAAAGATGAGATAGTGGTAATCTCTCAAACATTTATTGAGCAAGGTAACTTCACTAAAACTTAGGAGTTTAAGGTCTTCTAGATCAAGTATAAGATGAAGGATTTTGATGAGAGAAAGAATAAAAGGTTAGGAGTAGATAAATCCAACATGTTTCCATAGTGCAACAAATAAATGATGAGATACATTGGGATGACATCTCTTGTACAGAAGAAGAGGTTAGAGAAATTGTATGAAAGAGTGACATACTTATTGTGCCTAGGTTAACACTTAAATAAATCTTTTTTCTTGACCAAGTAAGAAAGCAAGAAGATGCTACATTTGCTACTAAAAATGAAACACTTGAAAAGATAGAAGGGTCTAGGTTTGACCCCAAAACAAAGACTTTTGCCACTTGGGTGACATTCAAAGAAGATCAGCCCAGATTAGTAGATGTTTCTAGTGGAACACAAGGTATGGCAGTAGTTCAAAAAATTGATAACACCAATCCCCTTGTCTCTACTACCTAGCTAATGCATAAGGAAATGTTCAATAGACCCTAGATGAAACATATATGAGAAAGGATTGAAGAATTACATATAAGACAAACAAATGTGAACATGGTAATAAACAAGATGCATACAAAGACTAGGATATTGGAAAGTGAACTTAGTACTTTGAAAAATCTTCTTGTTCCAAGTATTATTGTAGTTCAAAAGGCAACCCCTATTGCAAAAATTGAGGAAAATAAATTTTAAGAGGTAAGAGAAGAGGATTTAAATAAATAATGCACTTATAGAAACCTAGAAAAAATTCTATCTTTTAGGATGAAGATGATCTTGGAAAAATGTGATGAGGTATATGAAGGGTTCCAAAGTGTGAATTATGTGCTTGATCTCTTCAAGAAAAATAAAGCATAATTGTTTGAATTGGAAAGAAAGTAGAAACCATCCATGTTTGAATTAGGTAGACTCTATGAGATCACAAAGAGAGATCCAGATGCTCTCCTATAGATCAAGGGTATTGTTGATATGTTTGAAGCTATATCAAGGAGTCTAGCATATTTCAAACTTGAATGACATAAGATAGAACAAAGATAATAATCATTTATGTTGCACAACATTGTATCACACCTTCCCTATAGGATAAAGAAGGAAGAACCAAGGACCTATAAGGTTGGATAAATGAGATGACAACACTTCAAAGAGTTATGGCTCAATTCAAAGAAAATAAAAACTTTCAAGTAAATAAATTCCATACATTATTGGATAAAGATATTAATTTAGAGAATAAATTCATTAAGTTCTAGATGGAGATGTTTTTTTCCACATGAAAGAAATGGCATGGCCTTCATAAGTTCAACCTAAGGTTTCTTAATTCATATGGCCTACACATGTTCAAATTTTAAAATTTATAAATTATTACATGACAATTCCTGAATCAAAAAAGGTTGAAGCAGGGAGAAATGAGGAGGGGGAGGTTTCCATGGTTGAATGATAGCGTAAAGACTAACCAAGTGGTTTTTAGTTTATATGCATTTAATGTAGTTATCTTACAATCGATAGATTAGTTATGATTAGGTGTTCTTTGAAGAGATATAAAGCTTTGTTGCACCCCTTCATTTTGGATAAGAAGGGTTACCAAGATCTCATTTGGATAAATCATACAAACATGTTATATACATGCAAGTTTTTGGCATATTATCAGATATAATTTCCTTTATGTAATATCACAAGATAAACTAAAGTTTTGATGCAATTTTAAGGTTTATGCAATTGATATTGTTCTATTGTGTTCACTTTTTAATGACAATATAAAGATACTTTCCTTTGATTCCCAATTTGGATATTTAGATGTTCAATAACTCATTGTCATTATTATCCTCTTGAATTCATATCATTTTTTGATGGATTGAACTTAAAATAAATCTTTGATTATCAAATATTACATGTAATGTGATGTTTTTCTAATTGGTCTCCATTACTAGGGTTAACGTCACTTGGACTAGGGTTCATATTTTCAAGTTACCTATCTAGTAATTGATGGTGTGCACATTGTCTTCAGAGTTTGATGATATTCTGATTATAGAAGTTAGACTCTATTTACCCAATCTTGATAAAGGACTAGTTTTTCCAAATAAAAATGAATCTATAGTTGTAATTGGTGAAGTTATTTACTTGATTATTCGCATCACATTAAGTCACTCATAGGTTTTCAATAAATAATTTGAGTAACCAACACACCCTTTCAAAAGGAATTTTTATATTAGTATAACATCTTGTTGGCATCATTCTCACTCGAGTTTTCCTTCTAATCAAGGGTTTCTCAAGTTAACAAATCATGTGTTATTGTGGATGATTTGTATCTTGTGGTTATTTTATATATCATTTATAAGTTTTAGAGTTGATAAAGCTAATTGAAGTTGTTTAAGCACAAAAAAAATTCACACCCCCCTCCTCACTTTCAATTGTGTTGGTGAATTGTACTTTCTAACAATGTTTAGAAAATTTCAAGGAATGAAGCCTCGGTTTGGTGCTAGAAGGACTTCTCTTCCCTTGGGCACTCAATAGAGGAAGATACAACTTTATAAGATTTTATTTGGGGAATAATATTTATCATTTATTTTGGATTGAAATCAAGGAGTTATACATGTAGAGAAGGATATCACATTTATAAAAATGTTCAATTGTTCAATTAAAACAAAGCTCCCAATTCATTTGTATGAGAAATAAAAGTGCTAACCAAAAAGTAGGGCTTCTTGAAAGGTCTAACCTTTAGGAAAGATTCATGCACACATTGAAACTCCTTGAATGGGATTACAAATCCCTTCTAAATGCATGTTATGAAAATTAGAGATAGAAACAATAGATCATCTCAAATTTGGATGTCCATTTTTCTAGGAATGTTGGCAATGGTTATGCACAAAATTTGGATGGAAAGATGCTTTACCACAAGTCCTTAGTCATCTTAAATTGGGTTGACTCTACATCATTCATTAATATTTTATTTATTATGGATTATTAATCTCTCAATTTTACTCTAGGGAAAAAGAATGCAATCAACACATCTTTCAAGCCAATGAGGTGAATATGCCATTAATTATGGATAAGGTGGAGGACTCCATATTGCATGTGTATAATTATTAATCTTATTTAATAAATATATTGATTACATATGTCTATTGTTATTATTATAAAATAATGGTTTGTTTTGTTTGTGCCCCTTATTCATCTAGTATGTTGTGTTGATTCTCATGCCTTGCAAGCACAAAAAATTGATATCTACCCTCAAATGGTTAGGTGAAACTTAATTTAAATGGAACCTCTCATAGGAACACGGAGATATTATGAGATATATATTTTTCTTTAAGACTTAAATTAATCTAAATTTCTATTGAACATGAATAATGAAGAAGAGTCTCAAGTTCTCCTCCAAAAATCAAACTCCATAAATCATAATAAATATCCCACCTAGAAATAGAGAGGGGCTTTGTAGTGTTGATTGATGCTCAAAAGAAATCTACGCAAAGTTTAAAACTTGAAGAAATCTAATATGAAATCCTCCTCATCTCAAGATAGTTAATACCTCACATCACCAAGAATGTATTCTACAAAGCCAGCTAGAATGTATATTTATTCTCTAGTCAAAGTTTAGTTGGGGTGGCATCATTAATAATGACAAACTTGATGCCTTGTTGTCAACCTTTGCATTCCCTTTTGACACAAGTACCATCCTTTCCAATTCCCAAGTGTAGATTTTCTTGATTTTACATGTCATACAAATCTTTTTAATACAAAGTAGTATACATTCTTAACACCAAGAAAACTTTGGAGGAAACTCTTGGCTTTCAACACTCATGTCTAGATTAACTCTCGTAACGTCAAATGCTTATGACATTTATATAATTAATTTATGGGATTATTTTTAGTACCATTGAAAATAAAATTGCATGAAGTAGTATTACTCCTAAAGGGACTCTATCACAAAGCCTAATAGATGTATGAATAACACATATACTTCTAAAATCATGTATATTCTTCATCAATATTAATTAATATATAGTTTATCAATACAATATTAGTAATATTAATCCATATACACTTAATCAACATAATATTAATAATAATAATGAATATATTATCAATCAATGTAACATTATATCAACTCACTAATACTTGAAATAATGGTGATTATTTAAACTAATCATTAGTATGCATAAGAAAGATAACAAACAAATATATATAGTCAAACAATATTATCGGACCAAAGACATTCTATGAAATTAATTCATGATTGGGTCTTACATGATAAAATTGTAGGGACATGACTATTGGATCCAAAGAGATGCATGCCCTCATACACGAGAGAGAGAGAGAGAGAGAGAGAGAGAGAGAGAGAGAGAGAGAGAGAGAGAGAGAGAGAGAGAGAGAGAGAGAGAGAGAGAGAGAGAGAGAGAGAGAGAGAGTAGAAAAAAAAAATCCCCTTAGTATGAAACATTACAAGTTGTTATCCCTAAGTGCAATTAAAAACCTAAAGGTAAATTTTAATACAAAAAATCAAGTAAGGTTCCAAAGGGTTATTACAAACTCTTTATCTCTTTCCATTATCATATTGCAAGGTATAACTAGCTCACGTAGGTTAGTGTTCCAAGAGCCTATAAAGAGGCTCAAAAGTGGCTTTCTAGGCCTTAACTTTGATTAAGTAAGTTGAGAGTTGAAATGGATACCCATGAAGATCTAGTGAGGATGCAACATCAAATGGCCTTTCTAGGCCATACCATTAACCAAAACCTCAATGTTGTTTTCCCTATGCCAGATATTGTCAAGCTAGAGGCTTTCAAAATAGTTGTTAGAGAGAAAAAAATCATTACAAATGATAATTATAGTCTATTGATATGGATTTTTCCTTTTATTTTGTAGCATCCTTATTAGAATTGGGTGAGGTAAAAGGAAGGGTTTAAACATTGGTCAATATGCTAGTACACATTGATCTCCTAACAAATAGTTGTCGCAATGGCATGTTTGGGTATTGGTATCCCAAGGTCATGATATTCCCCATTTCTTAAATTAGGGTGGCCTGGTAGTATGACATCCCTTTGTGGGAAACTTCAAAGTGCTCACTATTTACAACATCACAAATGTTCTTCCAAGGGGCACTCCTCTCTAAAAAGACACACAAAAATTGATCATGTAATGAACACATAGTGGATGAAAAAATTGTGAAGAAGTTGATGAAAGAATGAATGTTAGAGACCTTGAGAAAGGAAGATCAAGATGTAAAAGAGGACTAAAATTTTTGGGTCTCACTACACATATTTTTTGTGTTCTCATATTTTTAGCAAAATTTAGTTAAGACAAAGTAGTCCTTTGTAGTGTCCTTCATTGCACATCATTGAAATTTTGCTTGTTAGAGTAGCTTTCACATGTGAATGTTATTGTCTATAATCAATATGCTTGACACATATACTCTATATTTTTGTTTTGCAAAGCTAAGAATTTATATGTGAAACCTTTTTATATTAATAAAAATACAATTTATAAAACAAAAGCAAAAACAAAAATTAAGACAAAAATATGTAAAAATAGTTGGTTTCATTAAATATCCAATATTACTAATGTGTTGACTCTTCCATAGCAACAAACTTGGGATCATACAATCGACCTAATTAGTTAGGTCAAAACAAAAGACAATAAAAATATGTGAAGCCAAAAAAATGAGAAATAATGACTTTACAAATGATTAAGTGGATAACAACAAAAAAAACTAAGGGAACACACAATATTATAAATTAAGGAGCATATACAACTATTAGAAGAAAAAATATATAAAAGTCCTAGACATTGTGGGCTTTTTAGACTAAAAATAGAGTGATGAATGACCAAACTTAATCTCTATCATCCTCATTCATGACTGCTTCTAGTGACACATCCTCATCCACAAGTGTCGCAACCTCAACAAGCCCTTTAATTCTCTATTATGATATAAATACTATTATTTTCCTACAACAATCACTAACTCCTAATCATAGATGAAATCCACACTATATCCCCAGTATGTATTCTCCTCTATCCTTTATTCAATTCTAATATCAAAATTTATCTCCAATAGAAAAGTGTGGATATGGCAAGGAAACCCTAGCATGACAATCCAATCTCCTCTTACAGTGATAAATCCTCCTCTAGGTTTTTCCAGTGCCAATATTTCAAATTACAACCATCCATTTGGATATTATTCCACAACCTCTTCACCTCATTTCTCATACCAAATTCCAAATCCCACACATGGAACAAGGCTGAGATGCCCATGTCGGTATGATATTTGAATTGTGATCTTATGAATTCAATCCCAATCAATGAGCTCTTGGTAAATGAATGAGAAAATCATGAATGTTGCCATGATTTTTGTCCCTCACTAAAATCATGAAAAAAGGGTCACTAGTTGTAAACACATTCTTTATCCTCTCCTATGTGATAGAACCCTAAAATTCCATTTATTGTTTCAATGTCTTAAAGATGAAATTAGCCTCCATAAATTTATGTATATCACCCATTGTATAGGGGTAAATGTACTAAAGTATATAAAACCCTATGTTCATCACATACCACACACAACTCAAAAAGGAAGTTAAGGAGACTGAACTTTTTAATCCCAACTATAAGGTAACTAGATCTAGGAAGATTGGTGCCAAACAAGTGCTAACAGGGCACTAATGCAAACAAATATCTAATGGTTATAGGGTTGGAGAAAGGATACAAAAGTCCTTGGAAACCTAATGTAATAAGATCTATGAAGAGAAACCAAGTGGATGTACAATGTAGAACTTGAACAATGATAAAGTGTATTGAAATGAAAGAGGGGAAATAATATACCTTGTGAAAAACCTGAAAATGTGCTATCAAACAACCTTTGAAAGGGTTGATTCCCATAAAATTATTTAAAAATTGTGGTGCGAACGAAATCTAGAATTTTTTAGCGAGATGTCAAGGGCTGACTGCGACCTTGATTAGCCTGTTAGGGGCACATTGCGACCCTGATGGAGTGTGTTCGACGTTGATTCTAATTTTACAATTATGAAGAAAGCCAAAATGGGTATCCAAATTTGTAACCTATGTGCCGATCCAAGATTCAAAACCTACAAAATGAAGGATTTGTTTGTTTATTGTTGGGGGGGTTTGCCTCAGTTATACCTTAGTTTAGGAATTAATCTTGAATTAAAATAATTGAAATAGAATGCTAGCAAGTAGTAGTAATAGATCTAACATAAAATTAATGTAAATCTATGAATATTCTCTTGAATTTGGAATGTAATCAAGTATGTAGATGTAATAGATTTGATCCAACCTCAAAACTCTAGAGAGGAAATCAAAGCGACATCAAAACTTTCATGAATGAATGTGATTGATATCTACTCTAGGAATGCATGTATATGAATGTAGATATTGAGAGGATGGATGTAGAAGATGCAACAAAGGATCTTGAATGTATGAAGGGGGATCTTGAATGTTGGAATGATAAATCTTGCATAAACTCCTTCAATAGCTTGAATGCATGAATCCTTGATCTTCAATGGAGAGATTGCTTGAATTCCTTGAATGCTTCAGAACTTGATAGCTCAAGTGCTTGTTCTTGTGAATTTTTGAACACTTGATAAGATATATAAATGGAGGAAATGGAAAGGTTTATTAAGAGCTCAGAATGGCTTACTCTCGCAAGTCGACCTACCTAGAAGTTTGCACCCAAAAACTAACTAGACACAATATCTAAGAAAAGGAACCAAAATATGGCCCAATCAAAGGAAAACTACAGCCCTAATGGATTAGGGGAAAACTATGCCCCTAATTACCAAGGCCCATAATAGGTCCCAGATTCCCAAAATTAAGCACAAAGTCCAAGATATAGTCATTTTGGTGTAGAGAGTAGGTTCCAAGTGGATAGATTAAGGGAAGGGAGGACCTAGCAGGATAGATCCTACCTCAAGCTTAATGCTATGACAATAGGAGCTTTAAAGAAGATCTATTAGGTTTTACCTCAATTCTACCTAGAAGTAAGGACACAAAAGGGAAAAAAGAATGAAAGGTACAAGGAGATTCATGATCTCACATTAAATAGGTTCCAAGCCTTCATTAAATTGGTGTGTCAAATTTAAGATGGTACTTTGAGCCCTCACTTTAGCAAAATTTTTGGTCAATTCATATTTGTGGTGAAGTAGAGAGAAGAAGAGAAGAATTTGATGAATCATAATGAGATAGAACATCACATATTTAAAGAGAACAAGCCACCAAGACCAAGGGTCCTAACTCCACATCCATGCACTAGGGTGAAAATAAAAACAAATATAAAAAGAGGTAATAAGGGATTAGTTTTAAAAATAAACCCAAATCAACCAGTTGAAGAGACCTAAACTGAAGAAACATCTCACCCACGAATATCATATTTAGAAATCCATTACAAGAACATAAGTGATGACATAAGAAATACAAGAGAAGCATAATTAATAATATAGCTTCTATATCTATCTCTACTGGAATGAAAGAAAAAGTGATTACCTCACCCAGTTGAGCGCCCACCCCACTATGAATCACCAAGAGAGCTACTACAAACAATTGCATTGAATAGTTTAACAGGGTGGTAACTCGCTAGTCAACCTACTACAATTTCATTCATAGATCAACATCCATTATATCACCATGGCATGGTCATATGTAAAAAGATGTGTTACTCATGTATGGGACTTAACATGTTGTATTTGAATTTGTTACCTATATTGTGACTTAGCAAGTTGTTATGTGTTACCCAAATATAAGATTTAGCATATGTGTCTAGATGCATTACCCATGAATGAGATTTAGCAAGTTTATCTACATTTCTCATTATGAGATTTAATGTGTGTGTGTGTGTGTGTGTGTTGTGTGCTAATTGTGGGCCTCTAAATTAACTGTGCACTTCAACATGATTCGTGCATGCTAGAAACATCCCAAAATGAACATGGGATTGTCCATTTAGAATTATCCAACAAACTGATATGTTGCCTTCTAACTAGACAAATTTTGTTGTCCACTCTCAAAATTGAGAGATCAGTAACTAGACCACCTATTACAAAGGATTTAATCTTAGATGAAATGCAATGTTAAGCTGAGATGTATGCATGATCAATCTAAGAATAGAATAAGAAAATTAAGACAAAAGTATGCATTTTTAATCTATATGAGAAAATAATGTGAAGCAATAGAATTATGAATGCAATTGCTTGAGTAAACAAATTGGCATTAATTTGATACTTTTCATGTGCATCCCCTAAAATGAGGAGTTAAAGGTTTCTTAAATAGAATCCAAGAATTTGATCAATGGTTAAGATCAAACTGAATGAACGATTGAGATTAAAGATGAGATTCAGTCAGAATAGAAAATTCCCTTATGAAAGGGAAGTTAACTAATCAAGTCTAAGTGTGATAAGGAGTTAACCGATCTAATTAATTTTCTAATTTCGGTCTGCTTAGTGTTTCCAATTCTGAACTAAAGAGAGAGAATAATAGAAGATATTTTATTTTAAAAATTAAGTATGACCTCGTAATTGGATAATCTAATTAATTAAATAATGAAATTCAAATTTAGAATGAGGGTGTATTTATTAAATCAAATAATTTAATTCCTCATGTGTATTTAGCAAAAGGGTGAATTCAATTTAATAAAAGTACTAGGACTCCTAATTAAATCAATTCAATTAATAGGTTTACCTTAGCTAATTAAATTTTATTTTATGAATTAAATAAAGTGGGTGATTAATGTAGATTAATGATTTTTTGCATTTGACACTTAGGTTGAGTAGAGATTATTGAAATTAGAATTGCCTAGTACAATAGGACTTTAAGTAATATCGATAGACCAAAATTAGTTCAGAATATCAATGTGCCAATTTAGGGGTATTATATTTGCCCCTCTTTGAATGAATGTACGAGCAACATGTTGATTCAAGGAAATTAGAAGTCTAAGAATATAGACCAAGAAATGCGAATGGTTCTAAGACTAACGACATACAGACCAATTGATGAGCTTTTCAAGGTTATCTCCAAAACAAAGCTTAGCCTTAGGGAGTCCAAATAAAATACCTAGATATTGATATGAAAGAACAAATATTATGAAACTTTACAGAATTATTCCTAGAATGAGACTAAATTCTCAGGAGTCAAGGTTAGATTGCCCTAACATTTTTCCATTAGAAGATGACAAGATTAATCATGTTACATATAATTATCCCTAGAATGTGGCTTAATCCTTAGGAGTTAGGGTTAGATTGCCTCGATACCTATCCATCGAACTATGACAAGGACTATTATAAGATTGATTAGCTAATCAAAAGATGAGGTAGATGACATAAAATCCTAGATAGAGAGAACAAAGGTGTCCCAAGTGATGAGATGCCCCTAGTGATCAAGACATAATGTTCAGATTAAGTTGAAACTAGTTTTGAAAGATTCGGTGATGTAATCATCCTGCCCCCTTGGAAGCGAAATTGAAAGATGACACACTAGAATAGTGATGCAAAGTCATATATTAGAAGACACTAAAGTGATCAAAGGATCAGAAGAATAGAGAATAGATCAAAAGAGCATGAAGGTAATTTGGAGTTGATTCAGAGCGATTTCAAGGTCTAGTTGACCAATTTTGACCAAGAGTGACTAGGGTTTACCTAAGTTTATTTTTCCAAAATTTTCAAAATTTGAAGAAATATGTGAATTGAAAATATTTCAAGATTCATAAAGTATCAGTAAAATTAGACTGCATAAGCATTTGATCACATCGGTCCCAAAATTTGAAAGTGTGAATTTGAGTTGTTTAAGTGTGTCAGATTTTGAATTTGATCCCAAAATGAGTTCAAGGCTATCCAATTAGCCAAGGGGGTGATTAATCAATCACTTGTGCAATCATGAAGAAACATGATACTTTTGAAAAAACCAACAACCTCTCATGTCAAAAGATGCAAGTAAAGTAGTGATCAAAATGTACTCTTATGTAAGTGGAGTATGAAATGAAACCATATGCTAGACTTATCCCTAGGTCTAGTTAGTAAACTCATAAAATTATCATCATCGAGTGTTTAGTTAAACCCATGAATGTCATACAATTCCCACTGACATTGCAATCATGAGAATATGAATATGACATGTATCATAGTTTTGTCAGGATTAAATGTAAGCATTAAGGCACAAGAAGCTAGAATGACTAGAACATTTGTCCCTTTTAATGTAGCTAGCTAACATAAGCATCATAGCATAAATGCTAGGATGACAAGAATGTTTCATGCATGTAGATACACCAAACACATGAGAGATCCTTCTTATGCTAAGTATTCAGTAAAGATTTTGTTTGTAATGACCCTTACATTTGTAACCTGAGATAGAATTGTGTTAAGCATACTCACAATGACCCATATGTTCACTTAGCAGGATGAGTATTAGTATTTACTATAGCATAGATAATTCACTCAAATAAGCAAGGAGAAGAACTAACCTAAGTAAAGAGTCCATATAAAATGAGTCAAGGTACACACGGCCATCTAATATGAGATAGAGATTCTTATAGCAAGCACCCCTTTTATATGGATGCTTTAGATCATTGGAACTAAACCATCAAATAGAAATCAAAATTAAAATTCATGCCCCCAGTCCTCACTTCTCTAGTCAAAAGGGACATCCTCAAGTTTCTCAAAGGGAAATGATGAAGCGGAAAGAAAAATAAGCAAAGAAAAGCTCAGCATGACACAACATGTCAAAGTTTCAATTTCGATGTCAGTGTTATAGGATTGATTTCAAGTGTCGATGTTCAGAACATATGTGAAAGAAATTTCTTTAGTAGAGTGACAATAGTAACATCATAGAGAAATATTGATTGAGAAGAATCTCAATAAGAAACTAAGTGACAGTAGATAGATGCAGTTAGAACAACTGGTGACTGATGTGAAAGAGATATTCTCCAAGAGGAATCCCAGTAGTGAAGTGAGCGATAATATACAGACATAATTAGAACAACTGGTGACTGAAGCTAAAGAGATTGTCTTTGAGAGGAATCTCGATATTGAAGTGAGCCACAGTAGGTAGACACAGTTAGAACAACTGGTGACTGACATGATAGAGATCTTTGTCAAGAGGAATCTTTGTAGTAGAGAAAGTGACAATAGACAAATGCAGTTAGAACAATTGGTGACCAGTGCTAAAGAGATTATCTTTGAGAGGAATCTCAGTAGTGGCACAAGTGACAATAGGTATATGTAGTTAGAATAAATGGTGACTGATGCTTAAGAGATGTTCTTGGAGACCATAGGGTGTTGCCCCCAAGACTATCACAAGATCCAATCCATGGATGCATGAGTGAAAGCAACTATACAAGAGCTAGAAGATGCACTCCAATATGTAGCATTTGAAGCAAGAGGTACCTATTTACCAGGTTTTCACCTTCTTAGTAGAGATTCTATTTTTTCTACCATGATGCCTATTTGCTAGGTTTTCATCAATAGCATTTTTGTGTTTTTCAAATTTTTTTGGTATTACCGAGGCACCTATTGCTAGGTTTTTACCAAGGTAATTATTTTTTTAGGATTTTTAAGTATGTACAAAGAGCTTTTGAAAGCATGTCAACTGTAGAACTACTTTAGATGGAGAGTGTTGATCGACTCCTTAAGCAATTCTCCCTTAGTTGTTGAAAGTTGATAAGCACCATATCCAAACACTGCAGTAACTATGTATGGACCAAGCCAGTTGGGTTCAAACTTCCCTTTTTGTATCCGTTGTTGTTGATTCTTAGGGTTTTCCCTAAGAACAAGATCACCCAATTGGAAGTCTCATGGCTTGACTTTCTTGTTGTAGCTTCTAGATATACGTTGTTGATAAGCTTAGAGATGATCACATGCCACTTGTTGACATTCATCTAACAATTCTAGCTCTCGAAGCTGAGATATCCTATAATTATCATCGATAATGAGGCCTTTCATGGAGATTCTCAAAGTAGGAATCTTGACCTCAATTGGAAGCATAGCATCCACCCCATATACCAAAGTAAAGCATGTTGTTCCTATTGGAGTTCTGATGCTAGTTATGTAAGCCCATAAATCTAGATTGATCTAAAGGTGCCAGTCCCTTCTAGATTTGTTGACTGTGCAATGTAAGATCTTAAGGATAGCCTTATTGGATGCTTTCATCTAGTCATTACCCTATGGGTAATAAATAGAAGACCAATGTTGTGTGATTCTAAACTTTGAGCACAATGCTTTGAGATCCTTATTTTTAAACTACCCCTGTTATCAGTAATAATGGAGGATGGTACACCATACCTGCATATGATGTAGTTAAGAATGAACAGAGCTACAATTTTGTCATTTGTTGCAGAAAGAGGGACTACTTCCACTCATTTAGTGAAGTAGTCTGTAGCTGTGATAATGAACTTGTGTCCATTTGAAGAAGATGGATGAATCTGACCCACTAGATCAAAGGCCCACTATTGGAATGGCTAAAGCATGATAGATGAAATTAGCTCCCTGACTGGAGAATTAATTATATTTCTATAGAGTGGCATTGTTTCCAGGACTTGGCATATTTAATTGCATCTTTCTCCATATTTGGCCAATAGTAACCAGCTCT
Source organism: Cupressus sempervirens (assembly GCA_028749045.1). NCBI lineage: Eukaryota > Viridiplantae > Streptophyta > Pinopsida > Cupressales > Cupressaceae > Cupressus > Cupressus sempervirens. The sequence goes on along the minus strand of CM053791.1, from coordinate 194,074,384 downwards.
TATAAGTTTATGAGTTAATGTCAAGCCATTAGAGTGAGATCAAAAAATTCCTTTGTGTACATAAATTAATGCATGTTTGGACTCATCAGGTTCTAGACAGCTAAGGAGTGTTTCATCAAGACCTCTCCTAAATAAGTTGTTAGCAATAATAACATACCATGATGCACTACAGATAAGGTGACATTTTTCATTTTGGGTTAGATTATCTGGAATTATTTGGTCATATGAGTAAGGGTAGATATGATGGTAGTAGGACGAATTGTGTCCTACAATAGAATAGATCATTCAGGATTTGGGTAAATTATAAAAAGGGTAGAGTAATGTCTCCACTAGGAGTTCATGTCAAAAGTCATTCTCAGGCATATGTAGCATGGAAGTGAGAGTAGCCATTGCATTGCCTACCTTGTTGTCTATCCAAGGAATTTGCTGAAAAGTGACATGAGAAAAGTATTTCTTCAAATCATCCACCATTCATTTATAAGGTACCAACTGCTCATCTTTTATTTGGTAAACATCATTGACCTAGTTGATTACAAGTTGTGAATCACTAAAACTATTCAATTCATCTACTCTTCATTCAAGTGCAATCTTCATGTCATTGATTAGGGCTTCATATTTTGTAATATTTTTTGTACAAGGAAATAGAATCATGTATGCCTTAGGAAATGAATACTTCTATGGTGTTATGAATAAGATCCCAGCACTAGATCCTTTTTGTGTGAAGGAACCATCAAAGAACATCACCTAGGTTTGATGTGTTAGCATTAAAATAGATTCATCAAGGAAGTCAATGTTCAATGGAAGAAGACTTTGCATTGGTGCTTTTGTTAATTGATCAGCAATTACCTATCCTTTGATAGCCTTTCTTTCAACATATGTGATATCAAATTCACTTAGTATCATGACCCATTTAGCTAACCTCCCTATTAGAGTTGCCTTGCTAAGTAAGTACTTTAGTGAATCAATTTTAGCAACCAGTCATGTAGTATGAGCAAGCATGTAGTGTCTCAACTTTTGAGAAGTAAAGTGGACTACCAAACAAGCTTTTTCAATGATGTTATAGTTCATTTCATAAGAAATCAATGTGTGACTAGGATAATAGATAGCTCATTCCTTGTTATCATTGTCCTTCTGAGCTAGCAAGATACCAAGAGATGACTTTGTTGCTGAGATATACAAGATGAGAGGCTTCCCATAAATAGGAGGCATCAAGATTAGTGGATTAGCAAGATATTGATTTATTTACATTAAACTCTAATCACAATCTTTGTTCCAATCATATTTCACACCTTTATGAAAAGTTAGTGAAAGGACATGACATATCTACCAATTGTAAAATGAATCTATGGATGGATTAAAGTCTTGCTTGCAACCCCCTCATTTGACTAATATTACAAGGTGGAGTCATTTCCATTATTGCTTGAACATTTTCTAGATCCACATCAATTCCTTTTGTAGAGACACTGTATCCAAGTAGTTTCCCAAATGTTACACTAAATGAACATTTCTTGGGGTTTAATCTTAGATTGAACTTTTCCATACAATCTAAGATTGGTCCAAAACCTTGAAGATGAATGTTGTGTTGTTTACCTTTGACCAAGGTGTCATTGACATAGTCCTCTATCATCTTATGCATCATATGATGGAAGATTATTGTAATTGCCCTTTGATATGTGGCACCAGCATTTTTTAGAGCAAATGGCATCACATTCCAACACAAGGTACCCCATGCATAAGTGAAAGTAGTTTTCTCCTAGTCTTTTGGTGCAATTTTAATTTGATTATAACCAGAAAAATTGTCCATGAGTAAGTACATTTCATATCTTGCTACCATATCCACTATCATATCAATGTTGGGGAGTGGAAAATCATCCTTTGCATCTCAAAAATCTATACAAACTCAAATATATTTTTCATGTTTGGAGACTGCAACTATGTTGGAGATCCATTCAACATAATCGACAGCATGGATGAAACCAACGTTTAGAAGCTTTTCCAATTCAACTTTAACAAGTAATGCCACATGAGAATGCATCTTCCTAAGCTTTTGTTTGACTGATTTTACTCCTGGTACAATAGATAAATGATGCATTATGAGGTTGGGATCTAAGCCTGGCATATCTGAGTAGCTCCATTCAAAATTTATCTTTTTTTCTTGAAAGAAGGCAATAAATTCCTCTTTTTCTTTTGCAGATAAAGATTATGCAATGTGTATCATATGAGATCATTCTTGTGTTCTCAAGTTGATTAGTTGTGTTGGCTCTATCAACATTGATGATCTCTCTTGAAAATGACTAGGAAGTGCATCAAATATCTCACCCTTAGGCGCCTTAGAGAGATTTTCGCCATTGGATACATCTTTTATTTTTACTATTTTAGGTTCCAATACTGCCACAATGTGGTTTTCACCATCAGACCTTTTATTTATTTTCTTTTTAATTGTGTGACTTAAATATTTGATGTCATCTTTAGTCATATTGATGCCTTGTTTAATGGTGTAGGATGTTACTGGTTTGACAACATTTAAATAGTAGGCAAGAGCATAATAATTCTAGAATATAAGGACTTCACTAGATGTATTGGAATTCTAGTCTATGAGCTTGGGATAGGTGAGTGAGAGTGATGTGGTGGGCTTGATGGCATTCATGATATAGTCATCAAATGCTTGGACAAGTATTTTGAGACCTAAGGTGATTCCATACAAAACTGTGTTCAAATGCCTTTGAGTTCTAACAACATTAATCAAAGGCTCATTGACACTAGCAGGATGAGACGCATCTGACCGAACCTTAGATTGTTCACCTATTTCAAGTCAATTTTCATATATGTGAACTTGATCTATATCCTTGTTCATAATTTCCTCTGTGAGAGAATCAAATTTGTATTGTCGAGAATCTGTGCTACATCAAGTTAAGCTATAGAATTTCCTAGTAGTGATGGGAACCCATTCTCCACTTTCATTATCATCTTGATTTTTACAAAGGCATTCAACAACTATAGTATGGATGGACTCTTCTTGTTCCTATTGAATATAGGGAGAATTAGTAGTGTTGTCAGAATAATCATTGTCAACATCCACAGTGCTAACATGCGGTACAAAGTCATCTAGTCCTACAAAGAATTTAGCAAGATCAAAAGGAATTGGATAAGGATAAGTATCATCATCATCAAAGTTGTCCTCATGATTATCTAACTTAGTTTGTGACTCATGTTCAGATGAACTTTCAAATTATGGTATGAATTTATTAATCCCTAAATGAAAGGGAATCTTCTTGAAACCTAGACCTATTGTATCTTGAGATCGTCTAGATATTGCTTGGATAGGATCAATCAAGCCATTGTTGTTATGTCTAATTGGACCATTTCCTTTGTACCCAAATTGTTTCATGAGCTTAAGACCTAGACCATACTTTTCAAGAGTAATCTCACAAGATTGTTCTATGAGATCAACTAGAACTTCTTCTCGATATATCCATGCAACGATGGCTCTATCTTCATCTTCCTCTTCCAGAGGTATAGTAGCTTTGACTAAGGTGCTATTGAATTCAGTCTAAGGTGATAGCACAAAAGGTCTCTTCACTTCATATGGTCTCCCATAATGATGAGGAGACTTAAGAAGAGATGACAAAGATAGAAGAAGTTCAATTTGATATTCACCCATCCTAGTTTCTATCAACTTGAGTGACTTCTCCATTTCTTTCAACTTATTATTATCATGATCCATAGAATCCCTATTAGTGGGTAAAAATCTTTTAGTAGATTTTAGCATGTTATAGGTGTAACTAGTATTAGTAGGTATAGTAACTTCATAGCCTTGGAATGGAAACTTGATGCATTGATGGTAAGTTGAAGGCATAGCTTGCATTTCATGTATCCATGGTCTCCCTAACAAGATATAGGACTTGACAAGTAACATCTCTTTCTACTAGACCAACTTGAAGTGGAAACACAACAAGACCTAGGGATTTACACATTTTTTATGTATCATAACTTTAATGTGCAATGATTGGTTATGAGGGTGACTCAATGAATTAGCGTCCTCTTCTAAAAAGGACAAATAGTGAGGTCAGGTCAAGTGACCCACTATAGATTGAAACCTATTAAGAACAAGATCTTGAGGTATTTTTCCCTCATTAAGGACTTTATCAAGAATCTACCTATGAGCAAGCAAGATTTTAAGTAATTCAAACATTTTTATTTGAGCATTCGTTTGTTGCAACTGGTCAACGATACTATAGTTGATAATCATGGAGGATGTTGCAATCTCTGTATCTTTTCTAGATGGACCAGCAAAATATTTGTCTTTGTGTTGATCTACCTTAGTAGTAGAAGGCATAGGGCCTTTAAGTATTGTCTTGGCATGAGAAAATGTAACAAAATTGGCACAAGATTGTGACTATTCTTGATTAGTTGTGAGAGATGTAGCACCTCTTAAGACAAATGGTGTTTTTGGTTTTGTATTGTCATGTTTTCCTTTAATCGTGATAACATCACAATGTTCAAAGTCCACCGATTCAATCATGTTGATCATATCATCATCATTGGTGTATGTATAGTAGATCTTTTTATGGCCTTTTTGTTTGGAGTTTTCTTCTTTCTCATAATATCAAAATGGCTCCTTAAAATCCTTGTGGTCCAAATTCTTAATATGTTCATCCACAATGATTTCACCATTATTAATTAAGTCCTGAACTTTATGACGTAGGTTGATGCAATTTTTTTGTTGTGACCCTTATTCTGATGGTATTAACAAAATTCATTCTCATTCCACCATGTAGGTCATGGCTGTGGATCATAAGGACAAGAATTATCCAATGGATTAATGATCTTGTTTTAAAGCAAGGTCTTATAGACAACATGGAGAGGTTCACCAAGAGGTGTGTACTCTCATTTTTGTCATGTCACCCAAGATGAGTTCTTCATTTTGTTTCCAAATGTCTTATTATCGAGAGTAGATTTTTTGGCCTTTTAGATGCATTGATATTTTCTATGAGATTGAAAGTCATTTTCAAAGGTTTGGGAGTAATGTTATCAACTACTCCATCGTGTACTACCTCTTGATTCTTGTTCACATACTTGGATTTCTCCTTACTAGGGGTAGATCCTTGCTTAATTTCCTTTTGAAGGGTTATTTCACCCTTTTTAACCATAGACTCCTCTATCCAGATGGCTTGTATAATCATATCTTCAAAGGTGCGTGGACCTTGAAGTTGTATTTTATACCCAAAGTCAGGTAAAAGATTATCTATGAAGATATCAAGTTTTTTTGTTTCAATAATTTGTCATTAGTATTTGGTATACAATTGTTGCCACCTTTGAAGAAACATGAGGAAAGGTCCTCCAACCTTTTGTTTGAGGTTACATAGATCGCATATGTTATCTAGAAGTTGTATGTTGTGTGAGTATTTGGGACAAACATATTAGCAATCTCATCAAATATTTTAATACCAATAGGTAACCTTGAAAACCATTCCATTGATTGACCACCTAGACTTCATGGGAATAAACACATGAGATATGTTAGATTGTGCATGAATTTCATAGATAAAGCACCAAATTCCCTCAAATGTTCTTGGGGATTTGATGTTTCAAAGTATTGTTTGTACTTGGGTAACCCAACTCCTCTTGGAAAAGGAGGCATTTCTAAACCCTTATCAAAAGGAAATGGATAAAGAGTATCTAAAGTGTATGTTTTCTTTGGCTTATACTTGTCATGCATCATTTCAGCCAATTGCTCTTATATGGCCTTAAGTTGTTTTTGTAACTTGGATGTTTCAGTTTCTTCTTCTTATGTGACAATTGTTTTGACATTGAAATGATGAGATAGCTTTGCTCCTTCTTGAGAGAGCTTGAGAAAATATTTCTCTTTCTCCTCATTAAGTAAGATCTCCATCACTTTCTAAAATTTTTTATCCTTACGACATTTCTCTATGTCTTCAGGAGGTATCTCCTTAGTATCATCATACTCATTTATGTAGCTGTAAGGTTCTTTCAATATTTGGTTTCTTTGATGATCATGTCTCCTACTATGGTCTCTTGTTTCTTGATCTTGATCAACCATTTTAGGAGTGTTTAAAGTTTTAGTATGTGTCTATTGAAAAGGTGTTTTGAACAAGAATTCAATTGTTTCATTCGAAGATGTACATGTTCTATCAATTTAGGATGTTCTTGTTATAATGGATTCCTAGTTTGTTGAAAGTTTATCGAAAACATTCTCTAAAGACTACTAACAGGTGAAAGAGATCATGAAGACCCTTCACTAGATTCAAACTATATGTAAACTTGGGAGCAAGCTCTACTATGATTTCTACCTCTATCTCTACCACATCATGGTCTGTAGGGAGTAAACAAGTTTCCACTCCTTGTGGCAATAGTCATAGACAATGACAAAAAACAAAGTTTAAACAAGGATCACACCATAACGTTATCTCAAAATGTGTAAGCATGTTGTATATCTAGCTAGAAATAGTTTGAGAAATGGCTAGAACAACCAAGAGTTGTGACTATCATCACATAAGGTATAATAAACACAAGAGAAAAAAAAGTACAATCAAAGAAGGAGACTAGTTCATGTGTGAATCACAAGTGATCAACTAAGCAAGAAATCAAAGTTTGATGTTGTTTCAAATAGAGAAATGACTAAATGTTTTTAGACACAGATCATATTTGGATCAAGTTTTGATGAGGGAGCTTGGAATAGCTAACTATTTTTGGACAAAATTTGATAGACATGCATGAGAAAATGAGTCTTGGGTGAGGAAATACAAACAACAAGTCTAGCAAAGCAATTTTGACAATTTTAGGAAAAAATATCGTGTGAAGATTCACAAAGAACATGCAAGGAAACACAATGAATCAGGCAAGAATTCAAAATAGCAATTTTGCAAAAGTTTTCTCGAATTAAAATATGGACAAAGCCATGCAAGCAAAGGATAATATGAGAACAAAGGTAAATTTTTTACTCAAAATTGAGTTTTTTGGAAAACTTTTGTGCGAGGATTCGCATCAAGCCATGCAAGGAAATACAAAGAACCACATTAGGAAATGAAACCGAACAGTTTTCTCACATGAAGTTTTGTAAAACTACAAGTGAGAAAAGGATAAAATTGACAGGTTCATACTATACTTGAAGATATTTTCAATGATTTTGGCAGTTTCTAAACAAAGGACTAATAGTGTTTGAAAGTTTTAGGTAGATATGAACATCATTTTTAGATTTTTGGACATCATGTTTGTTTGAAAGTAAATAGATGTTTTTTCAAAAAAGGGATTCAAGCAGTAGTCTCAAATAATCCAACCAAGGATAAAGTAACTTGGAAGGATGGGGGAGTCTTGACCTTTTGTTGTTTTGATGACTTGGACAATTTATAGACTCGAAAAAGACACTTTTTATCCCTATAACCAAAAATGGTAGAGGAAGCAAAACCTTTGTCTCACAACTTATGTGCATGTGTTAACCTCACACAGTCATGTCACCCCACTAGAGGGTGCTTGTGTTTTTGGTGTATTCCAAGGACTTAATTACATATACACTCAATGAGCACCATTGTGGCAGGGGTCAAGGGCATATACCACCTTCTAGAATCTAGGTGCATGCCTATGGTGTGTATCTACAGGAGAGATTCTTCCCCCTCCTTGCACAAATATTATGCCCCCTTTCGAAGGTGAACTGAGTAGCAACTATCTAAAAAAAAATTCTTGACTTTTATTCACATTAATCCTTGGTGGCTTCATGAACGAAGTTGAGGCTAGCAACCCACATCAACATCTATAAGTGCACAAACTTGACTAGCAAGCCTGGGGATGGTGCCGCCCAATGTAATAGATAGAGCCTCTTCTTGATATGTGATATCAAAATGAAGAAGATGAAATTAACATGGCTTTGGAGTCTTTTTCTCTACAAAGCTTCTTTATTGTAGTGACTTAAAATTATCGACGAAAGGTGTATGCTCACTTGGGTCATTCTCAGAGGTTGGATCGCTCTAGCAGGCTCTTTAAAGGTTGACTTGGACTGATGTCTTAGATTCAAGGGTCAAAGTTTTTGATTTTTCACAAATGGAAAAGAGCACACTCCTCTACTTTGTCACCTTACCCAAACACATAGAACATGTTCATCACTAAGATAGTTTATTAATACCAATGCATCTTTTTCCAAGATTTTAACTTTCCTAAAAGGAAGTCATCATCTCTTCATAAAAATATTTGTTGAGAGAACTACTAACTTTCTTGCCTCCCTCAGGTACCATCTTCCAAAGGTGTCTAGGTCTCTAATTTACTCTTGGGCATCACTTCCAAGTAGTAAAGAGCATACTCCCCTATTTCTTTGTCTAGAGTCCTACAAAGTTCACAAGACCTATTAAATATGTGTGTAAGAAAAAATTAAAAAAAACACAAGATTTGAGTGGGTTTGAATACAATCTTTGACTAGTGAAACTTTGACTAAACGTCTTATAATCAAACCATCAATATTGTTTGTATGTTCATGATAAGGTATCTTCGACAAATGATCTATACACCACTATTAAGCTATTTCAAAAATCAAAAATCAAAAGTAAAATGTTTCAGAAAAAACTGTCAGATTAATCAACATCATGAAAAATAGAATCTAAAAACTAAAATTTACTTTTATTGGTTTGAGTTTTGTGCAAGCTTCTACATAGTCTTGTGCAAGAATACGTTGTGTACCATACAAGAAATTGCTTTCTTGCATGTACGAATACACTTTTTCATGGAAGAAAGTATAGAACTATAGGTAATATTTATGTTTCTTCGTGTGAGAATTGATCTTATCGCGTGAGAAACTACTAAATTACATGGACAGAAATGTCAAAAAATCATAATGTCAAAAAATTATCAAAAGTTGAGGCCAAAAATTTGATTTTTCTACCCCACAGTAGGTGCCAGAAATGTGTGTGCTAATTGTGGGCTTTTGAATTAACCACACACTTCAACATGATACTTGCATGCTAGAAACATCTTGAAATGAACATGGGATTGTCTATTCAGAATGATCCAACAAATCAATATGTTGCCCTCTATCTAGATGGATTTTGTTGTCCACTCTTAGAATTGAGAGATCAGCAACCAGACCACCCAGTACGAAGGATTTAATCTAGATGAAATACAATGTTAAGCTGACATGGATGCATGATTAATTTAAGAATAGAATAAGAAAATTAAGCTAAATGTATGCATCTTTAATCTGTATGAGAAAATAATATGAAGCAATAGAATTGTGAATGCAAATGCTTGAGTAAACAAATTGGCATTAATTTGATACTTTTCATGTGCATCCCTTAAAATAAGGAGTTGAAGATTTCTTAAATAGAATCCAAGAATTTGATCAATGGTCAAAGATCAAATTGAATGAATGATTGAGATTGAAGATGAGATTCAGTCAAAATAGAAAATTCCCTTGTGAAAAGGAAGTTAACTAATCACTTCTGAGTGTGATAAGGAGTTAACTGATCTAATTCCAATCCACTTAGTGTTTCCAATTTTGAACTAAAGAGAGAGAATAATAGAAGATATTTGATTTAAAAATTAAATATGACCTCATAATTGGATAATCTATTTTATTGAATAATTAAATTCAATAATTATAATGAGGGTGTATTTATTAAATCAAATACAATATTTAATTCCTTGTGTATTTAGCGAAAGCTGTGAATTCAATTTAATAAAAGTATTAGGACTTGTAATAAAATCAATTCAATTAATAGGTTTACCTTAGCTAATTCAATTTTGATTTAGGAATTAAATAAAGTGAGTGATTAATGTAGATTAATATTTTTCTTCATTTGACACTTAGGTCAAGTAGAGATTATCAAATCAGAATTGCCTAGTACAATAGGACTTTAAGTAAGATTGATAGACCGAAATTAGTTCAAAATATCAATGTGCCAATATTACATGTGTGTTTGTGTGTGTGTGTGCATGTGTACATACGTGCATTCATGTGTGCATGTGTGTGTGTGCGCAAGTGTGCAAAAGAGAGATGAAGTAACAATGCAAAGATTTGTGAATAACTTAGAAAGCATACCAAGCAATTAAAGATAAATTACTCTAAGCCACACTCAAAATCCTTATTTTCTACCCCATAAGAACAAGACTATATACAAGGAGGGTGCATGTATGCCCCTCCTTATCATGTCTAGATACTAGACATGAGAAGGTAGAGAAAAAGGATGCCTACTTTATGCAATGAGGATATATCCTTAAAGAAAAAAAGTAGAATATATTCACAATGAAGAGTCATAACTCTTACAATCTAAGAATATAGACAAATTTTGAAAAGGACATATCCTTATGGAAAGAGGATCCTCAAAATGGGAGAAATCTAAATAAAAAGATGTCCACCTAAGAGGAGTGTTTGACCAAGATAACATCTCCAAGAAGAAAGGAAGAAGAACAATAATGCACCTATTCAACCCCCTATATACACACACACACAAATATAATGTGTGTGTGTGTGTGTGTGTGTGTGTGTGTGTGAAATAGGGATCCTTGGATGAAGGATAAAAATCTCCAAACAAGGGAAAGTATATAATGGAAATAGCTTTACTTGATAAAGAAGAGGTGATGACCTAGGACATGCACCTCTTATAAAAGAGAGAACCCATAGTCAAGACACGGTCCTTTGTAAAAAAATAACAATGCCACATAATATATAAGTTCCACATAAGCTTAAAGAAAGTAGATCCATAAAGAAAAAAGATCAAGAATATACAAAGCTTCTTTCCCCCCAAGAGTGAAATGAAAAGAAGATCTATGGTGGATTGTATAATAAAATATTGCAATAGATAAGGATGAGTTGTAAGAAAAATCTGATAGCCATGCACAAAACACAAACACCCAATATCCAACAAGAAGGATATAATGCTACACCATAGAGGGGATAAAAGGGAAAAAAAAATGGGATAATCAATATTGAATAATGTAATGCTAGAAAATAATATCACACATGAACTAAGCTATAGATGATCATTAAATGAGAATGATTAAAATCTAAAGTATGTAAAGACACTTGTTAGGCAAAAACCACAACTATGCATGTAACAAAGTGGTGCATGTCATAGATAATAATTTTCATATAACAATACAAATCTATAGAGAAATAAAATAAATAAATGAAGGGATATCACGTTATTCCTACTTAACTATCATGAAAGAAACAACCATGGGATAACAAGTGATAACTGAGAGATAAAAGAGCACTAATGCAAACAAAGATCTAATGGTTATAGGGTTGAAGAAAGGATGCAAAAGTCCTTAAAACCCTAATGTAATAAGATCTATGAAGAGAAACTAAGTGGGTGTGCAATGTATAACTTGAGCAATGATAAAGTGTATTGAAATGAAAGAGGGGAAATGATATACCTTGTGAAAAATAGACTTAGACAACCTCTAAAAGGGTTGATTTTCCAATTTTCTAATTGCAAACTGTGTTGCGGACAAAACCCAGAAATTATTCAATGAGATGTTAGGGGCAACCGAGGTAAATCAAGGATAGATCACGACATTGATTAGCCCATCAAGGGAACACTATGACCCTGATGGACTATGTATGATACTAATTTTGATTTCATAATTCTAAAAAAATAGAAAATGGTATCTAAATCTGCAACTTGTTCGTTGATCCAAGATTTGAAACCTATAAAACAAAGGATTTATTTAATTGTTCTTACAAGGGGAGTTTGTCTCCGTCCAACCAAAGTTTACGAATTAACCTTGAATTGATATAATTGAAATAGAATACTAGCAAGTAGTAGTGATAGATCTAACATAAAAGTAATGTAAATCTATGAATATGCTCTTGAATTTAGAATGTAATCAAGTATGTAGATGTAATAGCTTTGACTCAACTTCAAAACCCTAGAGAGGAAATCAAAGTGACATCAAAACTGTCATGGATTAATGTGCTTGAATTTTCCTTTCGAATGCATGTAGATGAATGTAGATCTTGAGAGGGTAGATGTAGAAGATGAAACAAAGGATCTTGAATGTATGAAGCAAGATTTTGAATGTTGGAATGATAGATCTTGCATAAACTCATTCAATAGCTTGAATGCATGAATCCTTGATCTTCAATGGAGAGATTTCTTGAATGCCTTGAATGCTTGAAGAATGCTTGAGAACTTGAGAGTTGTTTCTTGTGCTTGTGAATGCTTAAACAGTTGATGAGATGTGAAAATGGAAAGGTTTATAAAGGAATCAAAAAAACTTACTCCCATAGGCCAACCTTCCCAAAAGTTTGCACCCTGAAACTAATTGAATGCAAGATCCATGTAGAGGACCCAAAATAGGGCCCAATTAGGGGCACACTATGGCTCTAACAAATCAAGGGCACACTATGCCCCTGATTACCATGGCCTTTGAGATTCTAAAATAGGTCTCAGATTCTTGAAATTAGGCACAAAGTATGAGATATAGTCATTTTGGTGTAGAGAGTAGATTCCAAGTGGATAGATGAAGGGAAGGGAGGACCTAGGGGGATAGATCCTACCTCAATCTTAACTCTATAAAAATAGGAGATTTAAATAGGATCTATTAGGTTTTATCTCAATTCCACTTAGGACAAAGGTCAAAAAAGGGAAGCAAGAATGAAAGGTGCAAGGAGATTGATGATCTAGCATGAAATAGGTGCTAAACCTTCATTAAATTGGAGTGCATCCAATTTAAGATAGTACACCGACCCTTCAAACGTCCTATAGAGACACATAAACCTTTTTATGGACAAGTGCCATAACACTCTAAAAATGCTAACACAATATCCCTTCCTTTCTTACCATGCCACTATTTATCACCACGGTGAATTGGTTCTTGTAAAATAACATTAATCAACCCAATAGTTCACGACCTTTTTCATGTTACCACTACCAACTTTTATTGGTTGCACCAAAATCTTGGCCAAATTCAAGCCAAATTTGTCTACAAAAGGCATTGATATTTTAGAAAGGGAGTATGCCAATCCATTACCTTCCCTATATACATGTGACAAACTATAAGTTTTGAAAAATGTCAACTTTTGTAGTGTGATATTGATCACTTTATCCATCCTCCATACTTGAGCTTTTCTATTTGTAATTGTATTAAAAATCACTAGTGAATTCCCTTTGGTTCAAGTTGTTCAACATGAAGCTTCATTATAATTTTTACTCCCAAAAGTGTTGCCTTAATTCCAACCTCTCTATTTATTCCTTCTATAAGATTTTTTTGTTTCTAAGGAAATAATGTTACCATTACAATCTCTTGTCGCACATCCAACACTAGAAGGGCTTAGATTTCCCTTAGATGTCCGATTAAAGTTTAGTTTTAACCCATCTTTAACCTATCAACATAAGCAAAATGAACCCTCAAAGATCCATTAACAGGCCATATAGCATCATTTCTTATATCTAAACTCAAAAGTTTGAACCATATCACATTTTTAGCGTCTTAGTTATAGATATAAATACTTATATTTAATCTTAAAAAATTGAACCATATCACATTTTTACATCTTATTTATGAATAAACATAGTGATGTAGGAGCATCTTGCATCACAAAGTAAAAGGGGGTGTGAAAAAAATTGGAGGAGAGAGAAAGTGATGAAAATTAGAGGAAAAATAATTTAAAAAATAAAAAATGAAAAAAATGGAGAGAAAAGATTTTTTGTCTACCGAGGTACATGGGTGGCATAAAAAGAAAAATAAGAAAAATGGTTGTCATTCCATTTATTGAGGTGTGTAGGTGGCATCTTAGAATTTTGTGGAAAGTTCCTTAAATCGTGTATTTTTTATTTGTTGTGATTCACAAATGCAATGTAATTTTCTAATTGGCCACATGGTGGTGCTTAGTTGTATTTGGGTGGGTATTTAATATTTTTTGTAAGGTACTTTTATTTACCTTTTATCCCACATTGGTTGTGTTTGTAACATCTTGGGTGCTTAGTGCCTATTTAAGTAAGGCATATGAGAATTTGTAGTCAAGCTTTGGAGGTGAAAGATCTTAGTGTGTAAGATCTTAGTTGGGAAGCTCTACTTGGTGAAGTTCTTTGGGTTCAAGCTCTTTGGTTGTAAGTGCTTCTTGTGTAGAGGCTCTTGGTTTGTAATATCTCATATTGAAAGCTTTCTCATATTGTAAGAATATGGAGCTCTCCCATTTTTTAGAAAATATTGTAAGGAATTTCAAGTATTAATGGATGTTCTATGAAGCATTTTGTCATCTCTTTGTCTCCATGTTGTTATTTTTTTGGCAATGAGTCTATAAGGATGGAGTGGCTCTTCATCAATGGTATCACAGTGGCCCTTCATCGGTGGTATCAGAGCATACCTTCACTAGTGGTATCAAAGAAACCCCTCATCAAGTGGTATCAAAGCGACCCCTCATAAAATATCATTACTAATAATTACTCTCACATTTAATAATTGCTAAAAATATATCAATTTTACTTTATTTTATTTTTTATTGGTAAAAGGTTGAAGCCCTATAGATTATATTAATGAATAAATAAAAAGTTATGAAGTCTTCATTCAAACATGCTTAAACACAAGAAGGTGTTCAATGTAGAAATGGATCAAGTGATGAAAAATAGAGGGAAAGAGGGGGTTATAATATGATCTTCTTTCTATTTTGAGGGAAGTATGTGCCAAATTTGTAAAGTAGGTAAAAGACAAATAATCATCTTGGATATGTTAAAATGTTGTTTTCTGATGTTTGTATGTAGTTTTTGGAAAATCTACAACTTGTTCTAGACTAGAAATGTCGAGACAGAGAAAACCCAAAAATGTTTTTCCTTTTTGAAGGGAGGTCAACCTTGACCCTATTGGTGAGGCACAATCTTACCCTGGGGCACAATTGCCTTTCTTGCATTCCTATCATTCACTGGATTACAACCTTCATTACTAAAATCTATGACCTTATGAATTAGGTCATTATCAATTATGACTAGTGCATCACCTACCCAGAACATCTCTTCATGAAATCTACTTAGGATAATTCTAGTCTATTCACAATTATTGAATTCCATGTATAAATTATACTTAATCAAATTCAACTCATTCAGGTATGTGTATTCAGACTTTAGGGTTAAGTCACCATTACACATAACTCCTAAATCCTTATGGATGTCCTCATCTCCAATTCTCTCAAATTTATAGTGAATCTAGCTTCTAACATCCTCAATGTGAAGAATATTTGGCAAGATTTGAGAAAATGCTCCTAATGGATCATCTGTGAGAGAAACAAATGGGCTTTTCTTGAACTTGTATCTAGGTCTATCTCTTACATCACATACTAATTGGCTTACCATGCTACTTACAAATTATACTAGAAATTCCAACAAAAGCTTCGTAAAATACCTTTAATGTCATGTTTAGGGCTTCTACAACTTTGCACTTGAATTCCCTGTCAAATTGCTCACTAATTTCTCAAAACCCTTCACAACATCAAATGGTACTCACAATATTTATTGCGATCCTTAAATTACTTCAAATCTTACTCTACATTAAATGTGCATTTCCTTCTTCAAAAAGTTAATTTTTTTGATATATCTTTAAAGAGTAAGTTTACAGGTGCCCCTTATATAGTTGAGGTCTTAGGAAGACATTCCTTCCTATACACCTATGAAATTATGAAGGAAGAATTTGAAAAGAATAGTGTATTTGCGAGTAGCCAAGATATGAAATAGTTTCTTTCATCCCAGGGTGCCAACTTTTGACTTCCTTAAATGTGATCATGTACTTCTTAGCCATTATCTACAGCTTCAAACTCACTCAAAAATATTAGTCTTAAAAGATTTATGATTATTTTCATACCTAAAATTATAAACTATTAGATTTTTTTGTAACCTCTATTTATGTTAGGTCTGGTTGAGTGTATATTTTCTACTCTTAGAAATGTTTGCAATGAGTCCTTGCTCTTTTTAGGAGTGTAATCTTAGGTCTATTTGAACTATGATTCTTTCCAAATCATATTATCCTTCATGTCTGGTGAAAGCATTAAAACCTTTATTGCTTGCTACTCTTATCATAGAAAGATCGAGATAATGATCATTGTTCAAAAATATAATAGCATAAAGTTAATGCCAATTCCAAAAAAGGTAAGGATCATACATACAAATAATTTCTAAAGCAACTGACTGGGAACGAGGTTAAATTTTATAATCCATATTTTTAGTATGATCTTTACTAAACTAAGGGGTACAAAACTAGGAGGAAAGCAAAGCCCAAAATTTTCATTGGATTAATATCAGTCTGCTATAATTGTTCATATTAAAATTAGAAGATTTATGCCATCTCTAGATCACTTTTACTTAGCATTTCTACTTACTTTTGATTATAAGATTGTATATTGATAGAATTCAAATTCATTCTCCGAATTACTAATTAAGTTTATGTATTTCATGCTCTTCTTAGGTTATTATACTTCTACATTTATTTAGTTAGTTTTGAATGTTATTCTTCTCTTAAGAATCTTGATCCCTATTATAGTTACTATCATCTTTTACATTTTGAATTAATTCCTTCATATCTATTATATTCGGATCTCCTTTCATCATTTAAAATGCTCATAATCATGCAAGACAAAACCAATACGGAGTCAAATTGAACCAAGAGAGATAAGATAATAGTGTATTTCTATTACAATATGGTGATAATATATAAAACTTGATAGAGACAAATATACTCAAGATAGAAGAAAAAACACAAACAACTAAAAAGAAGAGATGCAAGAGAGGATCCAAGAAACCAACCCAACATTAATCAAAAACCCTCAAAATAAAACCAAGGGGCCACCAATCACCTAGAACATTAGCCACTAAATAGGGGAAGCAAAGAAGAAAACCCTTGGAATAAACTAGAATCAATGAAAACCCTAAAAATGAAGAGCTAAAAGAATATGGAAGGGACAAAATACCAGAGGCCCTATTCCAACTAAGAAAAATATACAAACCAACAAGAAAAAAGAGCCCAAATTGAGGAACCTTGAGGCTAAGAGAAAGTCCCAAAAAGAAGGCAGAGAATTATATAGTTTTCTTGGTCTTCCAAAAAACCATGATCAAGTCATCAACTTCCTCCAAATTCACTACCATTTCCCCTAGAGCCAAGACCCATGCCATCTTTCCCTACTAGATTTAAACAAATTTAGTAGAGAGAAATTAAGCTTGCTCGAGTCATCAAAAACTACTCCAGGTGTGATGTATAAATCAAATATGTGAAGGTAATGAAGTAGCCAACCTTTGTCATGAGCCTCTACTATACCCCTCCAATGCAACAAAAAGTGAAGGCTAGCCTCTATCTTTGGCCAGATTCGGTTGAAGTAGTTAACATCTCTGAGATGTAGTATCAGACTCCTAATAACATCAAAATGTTCCAAACTCCCAAGGGGGTTAGCCATATAAATTTCAGCAAAGGGAATTTCTAAGCGCCTATTAACCCCCATGACAACTTCTTCTAGGCCTACTAACCAAGTAGGATCAAAGATATTATAATAGAGATGCAAGATCTCCCATTGACCAATATGAGCCCTAAATAGACAAGCTATAAAGGACCCTAAAATATCTATGGTATGCCAAGAAAAGCTATAATCAAAGGACCTTTTGTTGAAAACAAGATTGTTTGTATGGAATTTGGAACAATCATTATATTGCCAATGATGTCAAACCTGCTACTTGTTGGTGAGACAATTGCTTGTTTGGTCTGAAAGCTATCATTTGTTTGATTGATGAAGAGGATTTGATCAAATGTGATAACAAGAGAACCTAGAGGAAAGGTTGAGTTATTTGGTATAGAAAAGATGTACTAAGACCAAGTGAGACATGGATAATATGTTGTATTCTTTATATACTTAAAGATGAAGTTGATGGATACACTAGCTAACTCTTGAAGAACATAGAAAGAAAATTTTGTCTGCTAAGCTTGACCGAGTGATTAGTTGGTGATGAGAAAAGTTAGAGTCAAGCAAAAAATCAATTAGTGCCAAGCAAAGTGAAGATCTAGTGTATGTTGAGTGAACTTAGTATGTGTCAAGTAAATTCAAGTGTATGTCGAGTGATAGTAAAAGATAGTATGTACTGAGTGAATTTTTAGTGGATGTCGAGCAACACAGTGTATGCTAAGCATCAGAGGTTAGTTAATGCCAAGTGACACCATTATGAGTTAGATCATGAATTCATTGAATCTAAGCCAATAAAGTTGATTTCTTGGATTGTGTGAAGTGTGTGGAAGATAAGATTGATGAGCTAGAGGCACAAAATTTCAGATAAACCATTTTGAGGCAAATTCAAGGAGGATTCAGAAGGAAGTTTCTAGAGGGAGCAAAATGGAAAAGAGGGAAGATTTACTGAATATGACCTGACCCTAGAATGGATGATTTTTATTGAGTGGAAAAAAACCTAAACTCTCTATATAAGGGGATACAAGGCTCGAAGCAACATTTGACATGTGCAAGAACCCAAGGAAGATAAGGAGTCTAGGGTGTTGCTTCATATGATGGCTGAATAAGAGAGTTTACAATTGGCATGCAAAGTAAGAAGGCTTAAGAGGATGAATGCTTGAAGGGTGAAAGTGTTATCAAAGCTAAAGTGAATGAAGCCAAGTAGAATGGAGGATTGAAACATAGATATGTAATTTGCAAGTGAGTTATAATTTGTTATCAGATCAATTCCTACTATTACTTTCTAATCATTGTATCAGTTTAGGATAAATCCTTTAGATTAAGGTTGACCTAGCAATCATTTGTAAATCCTTTAACTGGGTGACATTCTAATGGAATGCTCTAAAGTCCTCTACTAAGGCTCACTGTTAATAGGGTGATTGGAATCTTTTAACCAGGTCATGTTTAACAATGTGTATTATAACATTTAATAGGGTTGGCCTTTCATAGGGCATCACTTCAGAAGAGTGAGAATTTGTAGCATGTTGTTTTCCTAAATTGGGTTTCCACATAAAATCCTTGTGTCATATGTGTGAATGATTCTATTATGTTTCATGTTTACATTTCTACAAAGTGATTTTGACCTAGGACAATAACCTACAAGTTTAATTTTTGAATGATCTAAGGGATGCATACAAGATGCATGATAAGGATATATATGTATGAGTTTTGTTAAGCACGAAAAAGTTTAACTGGGGCATTTGGACCTTGGATAACTGATTCCCCCCCCCCCCCCCCCCCCCCAAGTTCTTCTAAATAATTCCAACACCTTTCCCCAAGGGCCCTACTAATAGCAATGCTAGTCATGTCATCAGTAGGATTAAGAATCCTATTCCAACACTCAAGTTTTATAGAACCCTTGAATGCCATAGTATTAGCCTTAGTCATGTGAAATAGAGAAATGACAAACTCCATATTGCCAACTGAGAACCCAACAAATGAAAATGATAGATGAGTGAACAAGGATCCTTAAATAGACCAATGAAAAACTCATCGTGTGACAAGGGCAAAGATTATTCTATTAAGAGATCATGAGTACACCTTGTTCCTATAACCATAATATTTCATGATGACACTATAGTAAGGACAAAAGGTTTTAAATTTTTTTTTAA
This sequence comes from Cupressus sempervirens, assembly GCA_028749045.1. Lineage (NCBI taxonomy): Eukaryota > Viridiplantae > Streptophyta > Pinopsida > Cupressales > Cupressaceae > Cupressus > Cupressus sempervirens. Next base: position 194,054,854 of record CM053791.1, on the reverse strand, counting down.
AAGACTCATCTTTATACACTAAAATCTTAATTCAAAATATAATATTGGAGGGGACACAAAGAATAACAAATATAAAAGGGAACATAGCGAGAATTTGGATTACTAAGATTAATTTGGAGTGAAGAAACTAAGTGTTAGAAGCCAAAATAGTTACATCTTCACCATCCGTACACCTGTTAGCTAAGTGGTCTTCTATTTTGTTTCCTTCTTGATAAATATGAAGAAATATTTAAAATATTTAAAACTTATCTATAATATTTAAAACTATCTCTAATTTAGAGTTAATGATAAAATTCAGTATCAACCTTTTTATAAGTGCATTAATTATAATTTGAGAGTCCCCTTCTATGATTAGTTTCCTAATTCCTAATTTTAGACTTTGAAGGAGTCCTTCCTAAAGCGCATCTAATTTTGTTATATTATTTGTTTGCTTTCCCTATTGGTTTAGGTCTCTTAAGTATCCAATCTCTTGTCTCTGAGTTTATGATACATTATATCCCTACTACTCCTAGATTTCCTCTTGATGCTCCATTAAAGTTTAATTTTTTCCATCCAATTGGTGGCAGAACCCATCTACAGTCATTTCTAGCTTGTCTATTTTTCTTGGGATAAATTTTTAAGTGGGTTGATTAAATTTTTCCAATTCTTTTTCATTTCAGCGTCCCATTTTGAAAAATATCCTTCTTCTTTTACAACTTTTCTTAGATGGCTATTCATAGCCTCTATTATGAAAGTTTCTATTTTATTGAGAAGGGAGTGGATGTTGAGTTCCTAATTTACAAAAATATGTCTATTTCGTTCTTTCCAAATTTCCCAGAAGAGGATAGAAGGAGAGATGTGTTTCTGAGTTTTCTTTACATAGTAGACATTTAGATGGTCCCTCAAAGACCATCTTCCTAAACTTGTCCGATGTAAGTATCCTCTTTTGAGATGTTGACCAAACGAATAATCCTTCTTTTAATAAAAATGATGAATCCCAACATAGCTTAAGGGGGATGCATACTTTCTCTCATCTTTGTGATGAGGTTATAATTTCATATCCTCTCTTTACCCTATACTTCCCATCTTTAGATGTACCCCATATTAGCCTATCCTCTCTATTTATGTGATTGCTTTGTCTTTGATTGAAGGTCTCTTCAAATATTATTTTTTCTTCATTTGTTCCATCTATTTGTTCCAATTTTCTTCATTTCACAAATCCTCCTCATTTACCCTTTCTTGAATCTGGTTGGCTAGTTGCTTATCCCATAGGTTTATTAGAGATTTTTTGATATTAATAGGGAGGTTGAGAGAGTCTAGGGGTTTCCTATATCCCAGGTTAAGAATAATTCAGATCTTTTGGGTGGATTATGAACTCTAAATAAAGATGTAAGATCAATACAATTTAAGTATTTATGATACAAGATCATAGCCCATTTATTGTTTCTTTCATGGTACATTTGCCAAATTAATTTTGCACCTAATGCTTGATTCTGCCAATTAATGTTCTTGATTCCCAACCCTACCACATCTTTGGGTTTACATATATTATCCCACTTTATGAGTACAAATTTATTTTTCTCTTCCAATCCTTTCCAAAAGAAATTTTTAATTTTTCCTTGAAAAAAAATTTCACACCCTTGGGTAAGGGTAGACATGACATTCAATATGTAGGAATGCCAGAAAGAACGACTTTGATTTTTAGAGTTCTTCCTGCCTTGGTTAGCCATCTCCCTTTCCAATTTTCTATTTTCTTATCTTTTTTTTCTAATATGTTATTCCATGTTTTTGTACTTTTTGTATATCTTTCTAAATATATCCCTAGATACTTACATGGCAATACACCTTTTTTGAATCTCATTTCTCTACATATGTCTTCCTCCATTTCCTGTTCTGTATCAATGAAAAAAAATCTATTTTTTTGCATTTACCTTTTGCCCAGATGCTTCTGTGTATTTTAGAATAATTTTTTTGAATTTCTATGCTTCTATTAATGTACTTTATCTTGATATAATAGTGTCATCTATGAATTGTTGATGTGAGACATTCAGGGTATTTTTTGCTACTACCACTCCTTGAATTTTCCCTTCTGTTTGTACTTTATTTATTGATCTACCAAATGCTTCTACCATAATGATAAACATGAAGGGTTAAATAGGATCACCTTGCCTAATACCTCTTGAAATGTTAAATAAACCTTTTGGAGAACCATTAATCAACAATGAGATCTTTGGAGTTGATATACATTTTAAAATGATATTTGTCCATTGTCTTGAGAACCCAAAGGCTTCTAATTTTTTACAAAGAAACCACCAATCTACCATGTCATACGATTTTTATATGTCTAGTTACATGAGTATACATATTTTTTTGTTAAGTTTTGTTGAGTGTATAGTTTCCTAAATGATTGTAATTTCATCTAGAATAGATCTACCTGGTACAAATCTAGTTTTTTCTTCTGAAATGAGCTTAGGTAGGATACTCTATAGTCTAAGAGCTAGTTTTTTGGATAATATTTTATATATTGTATTACATAATGCTATCGATCTGAAATCTCTGAGTCCTTTAGGATACATTTTCTTAGGAATAAGTGCTAAGAAGGTATGATTAATCTCTGACAGTATTGACCCAAAATTCCTTATTGCTTGAACTACTTTCAGAAGATCTACTCCTATGATATCCCAACATTTTTTAAAGAAAAATGCTTGAAATTAATTAGGTTGTGGTGATTTTTCTAGATTCATACTAAATAAATATCATTTTATTTCCGCTTATGTATAAGGTTTGTTTAAAAATTGGCCAGTTGGGGGATATTTTCCAACATAGCTTCTTGAACTTTCAGATTAGAGAAATTGAAGTTGTTAAGAATAGACTTATAGTTTCTACAAAAATCTCGGCTATCTTAGTGGGCTCCTCTTTTTCAATTCCATCATTATTTTTTATTTTTTGGATTCTATTTATTGATATGTTATTAATGGTGCTATTGTGAAAAAAAAAAAAAATTTGGTCCCCTACTTATAGCCAATTTTCTCTTGATTTTTGTTTCCAATATATTTCCTCTTTTGCTAATATATACTCTTGTTTTGTTAATAATTCTTTTTCTTTATAATATTTCTCATTATCCATACATCTTTTGATGATCTCCTCATTTAGTTTTTTAATCTCCTCTTCATTTTCTAGTTTTTCTTTGAAAATATTATTTAAATGGGTCTTGTTCCATTTTAGAATTTGTTCTTTAATAATTTAAGTTTAGAAGAAAAGCAAAACATTTTTGATCCTTTAAAGTTTCCTTCTTGCCACCATCTTTTGATGTTATCCATGAAGTTGTCATCCATAAACAATATTTTTCACATTTAAATGGGTTCCTTGTTGGTTTAACATGCTCTAAAACTTCAATACTGGTTGCAAGGGTAGAATGCAGGCTTGTAATGTCACTTCCAAGTCATTGAGATCTCCTTTGATAAAAAATAACCTGTCTAAGCTTTCTACTATATAAAAAAACCCTTTTCTTCTATTGTTCAACGTGTACACCCCAACAATGGTGGATATATCCAATAAATTGTTGTTCTGTACTCATTCTCTAAAATATGTCATTACCTAATTTAGTGTTTATATTCCACCAAATTTTTCTTGTAGTTTTAGGATAGCATTGACATTTCCATCAATAATAACACACTCATTACTGATATCTTCCATAAAATGACTAATATCATTCCATAACTCTTTTTTCTCTATTTTTTGGGTTGGCCCATTAACATTATTGAGAGTAAATTGTATATTATGTATGAAATTTTAATTCTTCTCCCCATCCAATTTTTTTTAGTGGTTATCTTGGTATATGCTACTTTCTGAGGGTTTGAGATTATTCCTATGCCTCCTAAAGTTCCATTGGATTCTATTAGGTCCATATTCCAATTGCCTAGTTTCTTTTCTAATTTATTGTCTTCTTCTTTGTTTAGTTTAGTTTCCTAAATTAGAATTATATTTGATTCAAATAAAATAAAATTCCACTTTAGCAAGTGTTTCTTGGTAGAGGCATTTAGTCCTCTAGCATTCCATGTTGTTATCCTCATTGGTATGTGGCAAGGTCCCTCCCCTTCCCTACTTTCATGATTTCACTTATCTTTTTCTGATCCTAAGCTTGTCTTGTTGCAAATCTTAGCTCCTGAAGGTATTTTCTCCCCCTCCTCTTTCTTCTTATTGAGACCAACAAAATCTACTTAGTAGCATTAACTAGTAGCATTAACTTCTTTTGAATCTTTTTATTCTTCTTCTATTTCCTTCCAAATCCTTTCTTCTATCTCAATTTCAACCAAGTCTTGGTCCCTATCTCTTTCTTGTCCTTTCTCTGTGTTTAATTCTGGCTTTTCCATACACTAATCTCTTATTGAGACACCAAATTCTTCCCAAGCTTGGTTGTTGATTATTTGTCCGCTCATGTCCATTCTCTGCTCCTCCCCTTCATTCTAGTCTTCTATACTGACAACCTCTATTCTTTCAAGGAAGGTTGCTACTTCAATAGGCATTCAAATATCCTTTTTTTGATTGGTTATTCTTTGGTCTTGTTGTTTTTTGTTTTCTTTGCTTACCTAGGGGTCCTCTCCATTTTCTAGCATTTGCTAGAATTTGTGAGATCTATTCTTTTTCTTCTCTCTAATAGTCGCATTACTCCAATGATTTAAAGAATCTAGTTGAATTGTAACTTCCTTAGAGCATTGTTCTTTATTGTATATTTTCTTTAGAACATCTTCTTTGTTTCTTTTTTCTATGATTTCTATTTACATTGAGTGTTATTTCCCTGCTCTTTGTATGTTGTTAACTTCTATATTATTTGTCTTACTAGTCTTGCTTTTCTCTGCTCTATCTTGCTTCTCTATTAAGGCCAGTTCCTCTATCTCTGGTTAAGAAAAGAGATCCTTTTCCTTTTCTTCTTGAATGGATATTCTAATTTTTTTCTTGTCTTTTGTTATTAGTGCCTGATTAGAGTCCTTATGTTCTAAATGTGTCATCTCACATACTTTTATCTGACCCTTTATATCAATTTCTGTTAGTAATAGGTTGTGTATCAATTTTTTGAATTCTCTTAGACTTGTCTCTATTTTTGCTAATTGTGTTTGACATAATTCACAATCCTGTAAACTTCTCATTTTTTGATAAATCTTAGAGATGTTTGTGGCTAAGATCCATTTTGTTTCATCATCTACATAGTTTCCTATGTTCCCTTTTTCTACTCTGTCTATAAATTCTTCCTCTTCTCTTCCTCTTCTCTTCCTCTTGTTATGGTCTCTCCTCCAATTAGTTCTTCTTTAGATTCCATACTCCCTATTAAATTTCCATCATTTTTCCAGATTTTAAGTTCATTTTAGATTCTCCTATTGATTTTTTGAGTCCATATTATTTATTTTCTTAATTTTACCTTCATATTTTGTAAATGTCAGATTATATATAGATCTATTTGTTATAATCTTTTTGTTTCTTTCCTTAGGTCCCACTTCTAGATTTAGTAAAGCTTTGATGTCACTTGATAGATGATCTCCTACTTCTAATCATGTGATATTTCCCAGATCTCTTCCTATTTTTTCTATAATTTGAGATTGGATTAATTCTGGAGGCATGGATTTGTATCAAAGCCATGTTGGAACTATATTCTGTTTTACTTTTTGTTCACTTAGGTTTGGTTATCATGGAAAGAAAATTAATGCACGTCCTCTAAAGAACCACTGAGAAATGGAAATCATCTTGTTTCTAACATTAATATTTTTACAATGAAAGTAAATCAAATTACTCAAAATGATTGAAATACTTACCTGGTCATTGCACACTCTCTATATCTAGCTTGTTAATTTGTAAATTTTCCTACTTGGGCCACTGCAATATCCATATATCCCAACTCTCTAACATTTATTTCATCTTTGTTTTGAATGTTGGTTAATGATAATTTGGATTTGAGAGCAACCTAAACATGTGCAAGTAGTTTAAATATTTTTGTTTCCTATAAATTTATTGACTCTATTATAAAGGGGTTTTTGAAAAGGTTTAGCCATTTTATCCTCTAATATTTTTTCTCTAAAGGAACCAAATTTAAACTAAGCTGATTTCTAAGATGAGGTTTTCCTATGTGGTGGAATATATGGGCCTAAGTTTAAGGGAGGATTCAAAAGAGGTAAATGAGAGCGAGGTAATTTGGATCCTAAAGGTACCTTATTGGTCATTGATATCTTGGACAACTTTGGAATAGTGATGTATGTGTGATGTTAAGCTTTGCCCTAGCTAAGCTTTGAGATCCTATTGTAGTTGTTGTGATCTTCTTGGCTGCTTAGTCTGCATATTTTGTTTTTGCAAAGAAAGCATTTTTTTTATCTATCCTTGTTTTTACTTCTATGACTCTATTTGTTAGTGGCTCTCTTGCCCTAAGATTGCCTCCTCCCATATTTCTGACTTATGAAAGTTTTCATTTTCTAATTTTTCTATGGTTTTTGATCATTTTCCACCCATTGTCCTTAGCCATTCCATTTGGATCTATTTTTTCTATGAATAATGTTTTTGTAATCCTTTGATTGGAGGTCTTTGGGATCAAATATTGATTTTTTATTTTTGCATTGTGTTCTTCATGGAGTTTAATTAAGGCTTCGAAACTATTTTTACATATCACTCTATCATAATGCGATAATTTCAAATTCCTATCTTTGAATGAGATGCTTTTATTATTTATACAACATATTTTTTTGTATGTCTAACTACTTTTTTGCATGTGAAGGTGCTTTTTGCTATTTCATTTTTTTTAATATATTAATTTAATTAATTTGAACTGCTTTTACTTATTTATTCATTTTTATTAAATATTTAATTTGAATTTAAAATCTTAAATATGATGATCATAAAATAATAATATTGAAAAATATATTATACAAAAAATTTGAGCAAAACATTAAGATTTAGACAAAGCAAGAAAAGTTTAAAAACTTCCATTATATGTAGCTAGACATTTCTATCATTAGTGTGTTCTAGATGCTATTTTAGATTGGTTGTGGCTATCCAACAATGAAATTGGTTTCCTTCATATAAATTTTTATTATAACTTACAAGAAAAAAAACTTTAGTGTTTCCCCTTCGTTTCATAAGCGTAAAGTTTCTACCCACAAAATCTGTTTCCTTTATATAACTTTTTTTTAATGAATAGACCTTCCCATTAATTAAAATTTAAAGATACATATTCACAAGAAAGGGGTCAAGGGATACAAGATCACCCCATGAGTTTATATGGCCTAAGGTCAGATTAACAACTATTCATCAAAAAAACATAGCAAAAAGCAGAAAGCCCTCAAGCTCCAAGAGTAGTGCCAACCAAGGGTGGGTCTTTATCATCAAAACCCTAGAAGTCCTTGGGGTTGGTGGTTGGCTTAGGGGGATCCCAACCATCATCAGTAGTAGCATCAACATTTTTATCTCCCTCATGTCTGGGCAGAGAAATGGCTAAGTCCACCTAAGGGAAAGCCCATTTGGGGTCATGTTGTGCAAACAACCAATCCACATTAGGGGTAGCAAGAGGAACCACCGGAGACCAACCCGAGCCCAACCTCCATGGAGGCTAGGTCAAGCGGTGACGACTACCAAAACTACCACTAAGAGAGCAATAATGAGGCTGAGACTAGTGAGTGTGTGAGTGACATGTAGATCTTCTCTGGCCTCGCTAGCAACCACAAGGAGTGTAGTCATTAGATAAAGCATCTGGAGGCATGCATGCAACCATACAGGGTGCATTTCCCTAATGAGCTAATAACTCCTGTAGGTGAGCCACCTCCAGTGTGAATTTATCAAATTGTACTTAAATCTGCATGATGACATTATTACAAATACGTGCTTTAGAGTACATAGAAATATTTATATCAAAAAAGTTGTGAGAGAATAAAACAACATTGTGGTCCTTCCAAACAATAAACAAAATCTCCATTCTAAAAGCATGTCAAATCTAGGCATATCTAAAAGGAAGCCTAGGTAGATCTCCTAGCACAACCATATGCCAAGTGAAATCTTCAGATGAAAAGGCTTGAAAAATTCATGGATCCAAAGCCAATACTTTTGGGCTCTTTTGTAGAACCAAAAAATGTGTAGGGGGCTAGCCACAAAAAGGGCATCTAGGATCTAAGACTCCCAAATGTCAGAGTCAAGGGCCCAAAGGCAAGCTCTAGAAGAGGAGGCACTAGGTAAAGTGATTAATATTTGACTTTGTAATGTAATGTCAGACAGTGGTAAATCTATTACTCCAAGTCTTATAGGAAGAACACAAATGCCTTGACTGATTGAGAGTATCAACCATCAGAAGATGGGGCACTAGCCACTGATACCCTAGCTTGGACTTGTAACTAGTCATAGGAGTGGTGGGATACCACTTCCAATCTTTCTTCCATGGGTGAGATGAGTAAATACCAAGCTTGTGTAGCAAATTGGGAGGCACCACAAAAACTAAAAGATTAATTGTCTGCCAATCTGCATGGATAAGCTTGAATTGCACCTGTAGGTCCTCCAATGAGTAAAGGCTCATAGTAACCTAGGAAAATAAATCCTTGGGAGTTTTGATGTCCGTTCAAAACAAGCGTAGAGCATTGGCTCCTTGTATCTTAGTTAAAGGAACACCTTGAGCAGGAAATAAGGGATACCACCAAAAGTTTTGCTAGTTCATTGAGAGGCCATCTTTGAACCCATTACTTACCCAATGAAGCCAAGGTTTGAGGGCTTCCTAGGCCTTCCAAATGCTCTTAACAACAAAAGTTCCCTAAATCTGAACAGGTTTAGGCATCACAAGAAAGGTTTGAAAGCCAATCCCCTTCTAGGCAGGGCGATTAACCAAAAAGTCTAAAGAAATGCAATGTCATAATAAAAATTTTTAGGCCTCATCTCTTGTGAGGGCCCAAATGATCCATTTTTCAAAAAGGGAAATCCCTTTCTTATGAGTGGAAAGCAACCCAAGCCCACCATAATCTTTGGGCAAGCAACAATAATCCCAAGCCACTCTATGAAAGTGGTGATGTACAATATTAGAGGCCCAGAGAAAGTCTTGAAGGAGACACTTGAGCTTGAGGTATGAAGCTTTGGAAGGGACCTAATAGGAAGAGTAATAGACATGTGTAGTAGCAAGTACTATAGAACAGATTTGAAAATTTCCCATAAGGGAGAGTGGCTTAGTGATCCAATATTCCATCCTCTTCTTAATCCATGCAAGAACAATATTCCACAACTCCACGAGGGAGGCTTGAAAAGTAAAGGGAATGTTGAAATACTTTTAAAAAATTCCATGTTGAACCCATTTCCACCCATACTATTGCAAAAATGGAGGGCCTGGCAAGAAAGATTGTCTATAACATAGGGTTTTTTGCCATTGAATGGTAGACCTAGAGGCAAGGAAAAAAGTATCCAAGCATTGCAAGGTGTTGGCAATATTGACTTCATCTTCCACCAAAGTAAGGAAGGAATCATCTACAAAATGGCCATTAACAAGTTGTCTGGAGGACTTTGGAAGAGAGGTGTCATACACCAAACCTTGAGAAATGGCATTGGCAAGAAGATAGCCAAAACCTTTAGCCCCCAACACATAGAGTGAATGTGTAAGAGGGAAACCTTGATGAATAGATCTAAAAAGCCCAAAAGCTTTAGATTGTCTCCCATTAATGGTGATGGAATTAGAGGCATCACCAAAAAGAATCTGCATAGACTGCAAAAAGACTTGACCAAATCCTAGAGCTTGAAGCATGGTCTAGATGAAAGGTCACTCAATCAAGTCATAAGCTTTGGCAAAATCAATCTTGAAAAGTAAAGATTGTTTCTTGGATTGTCAGACTCATTTTGTACCTTCCCAAACAACAATTATAGCCATGTCAAGTCTCTTTAAGACTCTATCAGACCCAACTCAAAAATTGGACCATGTATGTTGAAGCCCATCTGGGCAACGACGACTAGCATTGGGATAAAAAAGACCTAGCTTGTTTTGCATGTAAAACTAGGCCTCTCTTTCACCAGTTGCCCATCAAAAAGGAAAAAGACCTTCCTTGTCAATGGCTAGCTCAACCATGTTGAAGTCCCTACAAAAAAACTAGGTCCTAGGTGGAAAATGATCTACCAACCAATACCACGGGTGTGATCACTCAACAACATCATTAGGGGCATAAATGTTAACAATACCAAAAGAATGATTCTGAAAAGATAGCAAAATCAAAACCACCCTATGTAGAGGGTCAGATCCATGCAAAATAACAAAAGAAAGTAAATGAGGGGAGAGAAGTGTAACAACTCCACCTTAGCCAGTTGAGAAGTGAATATGGCATTGTTTGGCCAAATAACCTTACAAGCTGAGGTGAGGAGGAACCCATCAACTTTAACTTCTTGGAGACAAAGCACATCAAGATTACTAAGTTGAGGCTTGGTGTCATGAACAAAATATTTTCTAGAGAAGTTCGTCAACCCTTGCACATTCCATGAGAGACAATTCATGGTAAACCAGCTTGTGTGTCATCCTCATCTCCAAGAGAGGAGAAATTGTTGTGCAAAATTGTGTGAGCATCAAACAAGAAGTCATCTAGAGAGATGTGTTGACATTAAGGTCAAGTTTTTTTGTTATTAACTTACACTTAGTCAATTGGTTAAGCTGCTACCAAGCTTATCTTTTAGTTTGCAGTGTTAACTGAGTGCTACAGGTACTGCCAAGTAATATAGTAGTTACCAAGTTCTACAATTGCTATTGAGTTTTAGAATCTATATTTAGTTCACACCAAGTAGTATCTATTGAGTTGATTAGTGGCAGTGCTAACCAAGCTTCATAGTATTAACCAAGTTGCATAGTGTCAATTGTGTTCTCTAGTGTCTACCGAGCTCACAATGTCAATGATGTGAATCTAGTGTTGACTGAGCCAAGGCGTGTTAACCAAGTGATTTAGTTTATATCGAGCTCATAGTGTTAGTCTTGACCGACCCATGAAGTGTCAACCAAGTGATTTAGTTTATATGCTAAGTTACATAGTGTTCACTAAGTCACAAAAGTGTTGACCGAGTTCAAACTACTCAAAGGTGATTAGTATGAACCAAGCTTCTACATCTACCGAGTGCATGATGATGTCGAGTGTTGATAATAGTTGTTGAGTATCAGAACCACATAGAGTTTATCTTCTAAACCCAAGCACTAGTAGTTGGGCCAACTTTGTCTTCTTAATGGAAATCTATGTTGTAGCTGACTTTGATGAATTGTAATTTGGATTGGTATATATGTAATGAATTGTATCATATCCAAGTAAGTAAGCATGTACGTATGAAACGAATATCATGAGTAGAAGTGCAAATTGAGAAGGATATAAGCAATATAAGGGACAACAAAGATTTATCTATTGCAACAAGGTGATCTTCATATTTAAAAGGAATCTCAACCAGGAAATCAGAGTTGTAGATCAGAGATCAACCACTAGTTCATCCTAACAAGTGTATCAACTAAATCCTTTAACAGGGTAGACTTAACAGTCTGTAGACACTTAAAATCATCCCTAAAGACTATATTAATTTATTAATATTGCCTGTGACATTGTAATTAATTATTGATTAATTAATTACATTGCTCACATTCTTCTACTTATTTAATTTAATTAATTAATTAAATGAGTTCATTCTCTTAAGTATTTAAATCTAATTTAAATACTCCTAGTCTTAATGTGTTAAATTAATTTAACACATGATCCTCCATGTTTCCCCCTTTTTAAATAAATTTTGTTTATTTAATCCTCACATCCCATTAATTCCTCTAAACTCATGATTAAATTAAATCTCATTTAATTTAATCTTAAGCCGAGCCTAGAGCCTAGCCTATAACCATCATTTTCATCCTCTTAAGCCTACTTCTTCTCTAATCCCACTTAATCATTCCTAATCATCTCCCTAATCCCCCTCATTAGCCTAAGAGTGTGCTCACACATGTGTGAGATAGCATGCCCACACACTCTTATCTCCCACTCTTCTTCTCAAGTTTGCTCACACATGTGTGAGAAAACTTTGAATTCTTGACCATTTTCATGGCTTGCATGTCACCTTATGTGGCACCTACTTGGATGCCACCTCACCAAGCCCTCCCTCAAGCTTATAAATAGAGGGCTTGTCTCAAGCATTTGCATATCATTTTTCATTGCATTTTTATCATGTTGGTTTGAGATTTGAGTTTTCATTCATAGTTTGAGCTTTCATGGTAGTTTGAGCTTGCATTAGTAGAGTTCTCATAGTGATTTTGTAGGTTCATGCTAATCTTTTGGTAGCTGATTTAGTTTGCATCTTACAAGGTTCATTTAGTTTTCTTCATGCATTTGCATTTCCATTCCATAGCTTACATTCTTAGTTAGTTTCCTTTATTGCATATCATCTTCATTCTTGAATGCTTTTAAGAATGGCTTTCTCCATAGCCATTTCTTGAAGTGTTCTTCATTCCACATAGCTTAGGATCTTAGTGCATTTTCATTCACATTTGCATTGACACTTGCACTCACACACTCAAGAGATTCGTTTATTGTTGTGCTTGGGAGGGCACACCAAACATACCCCCATCTTAACACACCAACAAGGCCTCTTATGGGTGCCTTTGTTGAGTTGTAGAGGTGGCTGGAAGGTTGGATTTGTTGGTTGCTTAGGGTTGCAAAACCCAAGAAAGCATTAGTTGATATTTATTCCTTGCATTTTGATGAATGCTTGATGCATTTTGAAAGTTTTTAAACTAGTGTTTGTTTGTTAACCCATGCTTCTTGTAGGTCACATTTTCTAGCACACACACAGTCTTTGTAAAATCTCTTTACTGAGTGCACCCTTCATTATATGTTTTGTAAATCATTTAACAAGGTGGACCTAGTAGTCCTTATTGCTCCTAAAAGGACAAATCATCAAAAGTGATCAATTGTAAGCCTTAACCAACCAACTTTATACTGAAGTAGTAAAGTTTGTGGGTATCATCCCCACCCAAGTTTTGCTTTCTAATTGGAAGGTTTCTAGGACACCATATCTTGTGTCAAATTTCTATGAATGTTTATTTTCTTTAATTCTTATGCATGCAATTAGATCATAATATTAATGAAGCACTAGGGGAAAGTTTTATTGGTTCTTGATTCACCCCTCCCCTCTCAGTAACCTTGCCTATCTAATATTTCCAACAATTGATATCACATCTTTGTGGTTCTCAAAGAAGAAGTTTAATAATTTGAGCAAAGATCAGAGGTAATGGAGGCTAGATAAGGCTATTGACAATAAAAATTGGATTTGGAACTAGCCATTGGTCAACTAAAGAAAGAAAGGGAGAAACTCTCCCAATCATTGAAAAGAAGGAAAGATCTTGCAGTACAAATGAATGACAATATCTACACTGAAGAAATAATAGAAGATATATGTTCTAGAAGAAATTTAGAAGAAGCTAATGAAGCAATGAAAGACCTATTAGAAAATAATTACAATCTATCCCTTCAGTAGGAAGACTTCATTAATTAGCTTACTAATGCAAATGAAGAAATCATGAATCTAAAATCAGAGAATGAAAGATTGCAAAGTGATCTAAACACTGAAAAGAAAACCAATGATAGAATGTTGAAATATCAAGAAAGTTTGAATCAGTTGAATGAGCAAAGTCAGTATGGACACAAAGGAAAAGAAGGAATAGGATACACAAAATAAGGTGAATCATCTAAGCAAGGTGCTCAAAAGAATCAAAGGCCTACTTGAAATCATTGTGGTAAGTTAGGTCATACATCAAAAAAATGTTGGAGCAATAGTAAAGAAAAATTTAATGGAAAGAGCTACAATTGCAATAAGTATGGTCATAGAGCAAGTGAATGTAAGAAGAAACCTAAGTTTGAAGGAAAATGTCATAATTGCAAGAAACAAGGACACAAATCTTCTGAATGTAAAACTAAGATATTAAATCTAGCAAAAAAAATTGTAAAAGCTATATTTGGATGGGACTACAACACATGGTGTAGATGCCACTACTATGGAGAATTTGGCCCCATTGTAGCAAATTGTGTGAAACATCACATGAGGAAAAGAGGCACCACTAGGATATGTTTTATTTGTACATAACTTGGACATCTTTCCAAGAACTATATGAACACTGGAAGAATTGAAGATGAAAATAAATCTAGAGCTAACAATATCAAAAAACAAATGAAGCAACAATGGGTGCCAAAATCTTCTCAGAATGCAAGTATGAGTCATGAAGCACATTCACTCAAGAGTTGGGTGACTCAAGCATCTCAACTTGAATTCCTATGGAATAACTAGAACTAAGACTTTGGAGTAGACATCTCACATCAGTTCCAGCCAACAAGAAGAAGAGATCCATATCAACATTCAAGATGCAAAGGGATTACTGAGTGATTGCAAAAATTCAAGACCTTACCAAGCTAGGTCAAGTTGCAAGACCCTGTCGAGCAAGGTCAGGATTCATTGAAACATTGTGTGGACACTGAGTAATGATGAGTTCACCAAGCTATGAATTACTCTACTGAGCATTAAGGTTGAACTAAGTGAAAGACAGTCTATCACTAAACGTACCAAGTATTTATGGCATTTAAAAAATGAAAATTTGTTAAAAGGAAGGAAATCAAATTCATTTTTCACCTTGAATTTTCAAGAGCTATTTGCAAAGAGCAATTTATGTGCTTCCAAGTGATCTCTATGTTTTTTGTTGAAGATTTTTGTGTTTTCATAAACCCTACCAAGCATGGCATCTTCCAATAGCAAAACTAGGAAAGGATCTGAGATGTTGGTTCGAGGAATCAAATGCAAGGCATCATACTTCAACTTGAGCCTGAAAATTGTAGAAGTGCTTGACCCAGCTGGAGCTCAATCTCAAATTTTTCCCAAGGCATTACTCATTAATGATATTTTTTCATGTTTTCACTATTTGATACAAGAACTTGGAACCTTGGAGATGGATGAGACTCTGGAAAAGTTATGTGTGAATAGTGTGTTGAAACCCAAGCATCAATATTTGGAGACCAAGGGTTTAACTCACATTCTGCATATGCCCTGAGATTTTCAAATAAAATGGATAAGATTTATCCTTAGTCATGTACACAATGGGTAGTTATGGTTGGAGCAGCCTATTCAAATCACAAAGAAAATGATTCATAGAATTATTGGGCTCCTAATGTTGAATAGAGCCAAGACTACCAAAACCCTAAGTCAAGTAGAACTAGAAAATAAGACTCTTGCCGAGTGGGATGGAAGAGGAATGAAGATCAATAGTGTTAAAGACATGGAACTAAAATTTGGAATTCATGTGATCACTAATAAGATCTATAGCTCTAGTCATCTCTATAGTGTGTTGTGTGAGGCAGTTGATTTGGCTCTCAAGGTAGTGAAGAACAACATGTCCTTTGACCTTGTTGAATTAATGTTGAATCAGTTCAACAAGAACATGGAGAGCATTATAACTTCCAAAAACAATCTATGTAAGTTTAGTTCACTCTTAACTTGTTTATTCTTTTATGTGTGAAAATTCTTCCCTTCTAAAGGCTCAGTCGAATGGAGAAAAGATGTACCAGTCTTATATTAGATTAATAAATATATAGCAGAGATGCATACTATTTTGATTCATTCAAGGAAAATATGAATAAAAAATATAGAATAGCAAAGAAACTTGTAGAAGACTACAAGGATGATATTTATTTCATGGTAGACTATGACAAAGTGTACATACAAGTAGTCAGACCTAGAGTAGTGTGGGTTAAACCTCTAAGCTACGAGGTTAACATTGATGACACCAAGAACATCATTGAGGTACTGTTGAATGAACATGTGGATCCCAAGGCACCATATTTTGATTCTTATGAAGAAGCTAGGAAAGAATTGAACTTAAAATTAAGCTTCCTCAAGTAGTTAACAAAGGAAAGAAGAGGATAACAAAACTAAGGCAAGAAAGTTCTACTCTCCTATTGACTGAAGGAAAGGGAGATAATGTGGAAGAAGATGAATTAGAGGATGAAGTAGAAGAAACAAAGTTTGAGGAAGAAGAGCCTATAAGGAAGAAAGGTAAGGTTATCATAACCAAACCTACTAAGTCATCCACGACAGTATTCACAAGAAGGACATCAAGATCAGGAAAGAAATTGAAGTTAGGTGAGGAAGATGCCAAGGAAATTATTTCTCCACCTACATTTTTTTAGGATTTAGCCACAAACAGAAATAACAATTACATGCAAATATAAACAATATCAAAAAATAATAGATCACACAAAAGAGAATACAAGACACCAAGGTTTAATGTGGTTCCTAACCCTTGGGCTACGCCCACTAAACAACAAGTTTGATATTATTATGGTCTAGTGATTACAACCTAATTATAATTTGTAATCCCTTATAGCTCAATATCACTGTAAGAAGCAATTTTTGCATCACACCTTATGAAATAATCCCTAACCCTAAGCCCTTTTATACAAGTATTTTTGTCACTTTAGGGTTATAATTAGTTCCAACATGTTGGCCATAAATTGGCGAATAAATAATAGCCAATTGGTGAATAGTAACCAATTGGTGAATAGTAGCCAATTGGTGAATAATAGTCCAAATTTTTTAACCCCAAAGAATTTATGAAGTATGTACAATACTTCCCTGATTAGTCACAACAAATTAACACATTTCAAGAAAATTTAAAAGAAATAGAAGGAGGAGTTGGAATGGCAAACTTCAAATCCATCAAATATAAAACTAGGAACGCAAATGAGAAAAAAGAAAGTTGAAGACATGATGATGACAAAATTAGGTAAATGGAAATACTCTCTTGATCAACTTGTACAACAAATTCTCAATGAGCTTATGCAAGTAATCAAGCCTACATGGGAGCATGCTAAGAAAATTGCAAAATATATACTTGAACAAACTCTGAGGCAACTCAAGCCAAGTTTAAGTGACAAAGAGGTGAAAGAATCCATGAAGAATTCAACACATGCATGATATTGATAAATGACATTAAACATGTGGTGAAAACAACTAAAACTAAATGGAGAAATATTTACAAACTTCATCAACTGAGTGATCATGTTGTTCATGTTAGTGACATAGATGATGAAAATGACAAGGAAGATGATGACAATGAAAATGAAGAAGATGTGGAAGAAAAAGATTATTTGAATCTGGATGATGAGGAGGAAGAAGTAGAAGCTACAGAGGAGAATCTCCTTGAGATTCAGAGTATTGAGAAAACTGACCTAGAAAAGATTGCAGCAGCAGTGATGGCCCCATTTCCTCATTCTCCGAGAAAAGCTTTAATGCCATCAAGCTTTGAGAAAGCTTATGCTGAGTTGGTTGTGGCAACCACTGGAACACCAAGCACCCAACCAATCTTTTCACCTATTCAGCTGATTACCATATTGACTGAAGTGATCAGCACTTCATCTACCAAGCAACAAGTGCCTCCATCATCAAATTTGGCTATAGACCAACAAGGTATTTCTACTATCAGTGAAATATCTACTTTTGTTGCTAGCCCCTCTATTTCTACAATTGTTACAGTTCCAAATGTGTTAGTAGAAAGTACAATGACAGTTTAGAATAAGTCTCAACCAAGTACTAAAGTTTCCAATAAGGTTAAAGTAAAGAAGAAGATATTGATCTAGGTAGGATATAGTTATCTCGAATTGGGATATCTCTACTTTTAATCCTAATCAAATGAACATCATGGGAGAATTATTGCAAAAGAGAGCTAAGCAACAAAAGCTTAGAGAAGAGAAAAGCAGGGAGAAGAAAGTGCTTGAAGATGTAAAGAACATATTTGTAGATGCACTAAGTATTGAGGTTGATATTTCACAACCTATTTTGACTCAATTACCAAAAGTTGTCCAGAAATTCAATGAAGGTTTGAATGGAAAAGATAAGTTTCTACTAAGAGTAGAAAAGAAATTTGAGAATAGCATATTGGAACAAGTAGCACAGAAAATTGTAATACATCAAGTAGAATTGTCTACTATTCTTCGCTCATTGGAGACATCTGCAAATAATGTAACTTAATTATTTAGTAAGTTGTGTGATACATCTATCTTCAGCCAAGGAATCAAAGAAACATTATCTAAGATATATAAAGACTTGAAGGCAAGTGCACACTAGTTTTCACTTGACCCAAACTATAGTTCTACTCACTATTCAAAGATCAGATATTTGACAAATTTGCAAGCATAATTATTAATAGAAGAAGCCAAGATCACGGCCACACTTATAGACATCCAAGGCATGATTCTTCCAAACATGGATGCATTGTAGAAACACATTGCATATGACAAGACACTCATCCATGACAATAACTTCTCCGTTGTTGATCACATGATGGAGTTATCAGCAAAAGTATAGATTACACTACATGCAAGCAAGGTGTTACAAGAAAATTGGGATAAGAAAATGGTATTGATTTTGAAGGTACATTCTTATTTCTTGTCACATTTGTGTATTACCATGTAGTACACACCTTTGGCATCTATGTCAAAAAGGGGGAGAACTATAAATATAAGATGAATGTATATATGAAGAATACTGGGGAGAAGTATAATATGAGGTATATATGTGATATATGTATAATATGAGGTATATATGTGATATATGTATGGGGGAGAAACATAGTATTATACAAATACATGTACAGATAATTAGAAAACATCTTTTACAAAAGAAATTTTGAAAAATCTCAAAAATAGGGTATGTTACCGAGTTGTAGACATAGAAAGGAGATAAAAGAATTTATTAGACTTGAAATTATGAGTATTCAATTTTGGATAGATAAGTTTTTTTGTCACTAATGCCAAAGGGGGAGATTACTGACATTAAGGTCAAGTTTTTTTATTAGTGACTCACAATTAGTCAATTGGTTAAGTTGCTACTGAGCTTATCTTTTAGTTTGTAGTGTTAATCAAGTGCTACAGGTACTACCAAGTAATATAGTAGTTACCAAGTTCTATAGTTGTTATTAAGTTTCAATTTCTACATTCAGTTCATGCCGAGTAGTATCTATTGAGTTTTAGTGATAGTGCTAACCGAACTTCATAGTATTAATTGAGTTGCAAAGTGTCAACCGTGTTCTCCAATGTCTACCAAGCTCACAGTGTCAGTGATGTGAATCTAGTGTTGATCAAGCCAAGGAGAGTCAACCAAGTGACTCAGTTTATACTAAGCTCGCAGTGTTAGTGTTGATCGAGCCATGAAGTGTCAACCAAGTGATTTAGTTTATATATCGAGCTTCATAGTGTTCATCGAGTCACACAAGTGTTGACTGAGTTCAAGCTACTCAAAAGTGATTAGTATAAACCAAACTTATACATCTACTGAGTGCATGACAATGTCTAGTATTGACAATAGTTGTCAAGTATCAAAACCTCACAGAGCTTGTCTTCCAAACCTGAATGCCAGCAATTGGGTCGACTTTGTGATATTAATAGAAATCTATGTTGTAGCCTACTTTGATGAATTGTATCATATCTAAGTAAGTATGTATGTATGTACAAAACAAATAAAATGAGCAAAAGTGCGGATTGAGAAGGCTATAACCAGTATAAGGGATGATAAAGATTTATCTATCACAACAAGGTGACCTTCACATTTAAAAGGAATCTCAACCAACAAATTAGAGTTTCAAATCAGAGATCAGCCACTAGTTCATCCTAACAGGTTTATCAGCTAAATCCTTTAACAAGGTAGACTTAACAGCCTTTGTAAAATATCTTTACCGAGTGCATACTTCATTATATATTTTGTAAATCCTTTAACAAGGTGGCCCTAATAGTCCTTATTGCTCCTAACAGGGTAGATCATCAGAAGTGATCAATCGTAAGACTTAACTGACCAACTTTATACTACAATACTAAAGCTTGTGGTTATTATCCCCACCCAAGTTTTACTTTCTATTTTTCTAGGTCACCATATCTTGTGTCAAATTTCTATGAATATTTATTTGCTTTTATTCTTTCATGCATGCAATTAGATCAAAATATTAATGAAGCACTAAGTGAAAGTTTTATTGCTTCCTGATTCACCCTTCCCCTCTTAGTAATCTTGCCTATCTAATATTTCCAACAAGATGACCCTCTAAATCTTCTCCCCATTATCAAGATACTCATCACAACCATCTAGGCTATGAGACTGATGTAAGGTTTGCCAAGCAATCATCGATGCTTCTTGCGGCACTCAAATCCATAAAGGACAAGGATCAGGAGTATGAACACCCATTGTCCCCTGCACTCTAGAGTTTGAAATAGGAGGCAGAGGAAGCAAAGGGATGGAAGGCTCTGGTTGAACCAGGCTTGAGATAGGTCTACCATTATCCACAAGAAAAGAGCTCATCTTAGCCACAACTAAATCCTTTCCTTGTTTCACCACCATAGTCCATTCATCTTTATTAGTGGTCGTAGCTGGCTTGGCTTTGGAAATAGGTGGATGGTTGTGGTCCAACAAAGGATAATTCCTAATCTTGTGCCTAGAAGGGTGGCACCAATATCAATTATTCAAAAGGTTTAGGTAAAGCACCTTCTGAGTGAAGGTGGTACCACCAATCTGGATATCCATGAAGTCTTTGAGGTCCCTAGATAGGTCAACCTCAACACAAACCCTACATTGGGGTTGATCATTAAAAAAATTGTTTGGTTCAAGGCAAACAACCTTGTTGATGGTTTGTGTAATGGCTAGCAAAAATGACCAACATGGGATAGGCAGTCTAGGGAACTCCATTGAAATAGGGACCTTAAGCTTTCTATCATCAAAAATAACAAAATTACGCAACCAGTGTTGAAAAACCAAGAGGGAGGACCTAACAGTCTAGGGACCATGAACAAACACATGTTTAGCTTGGCCCAAGTTGCGAAAGCAAAAAAGGAAAAAGCCTATAGTAAGGCCTTGAACGCCTCCAAGGTGAACACCCAGAGGTTTCCAAACCTTGGAAACCCATTACCGCAACATGCTTTCAAAAGGAGTGCAACCCACAAAATACACAATGAGGATTTTTTGTTCTAACCAAGTGCATGCACTATCAAACTCCTTGACATTCAAAACAATATCAGGAGAGGAATTACCTCATGAAACACCTTGGGGACAAACTTGTGCATTGTTTTTTCGGTGGCGCCATTCTCTCCAATAGTAATAACTCTAGCTCTAGCATCAACTGTTGAGATGGAGAAGGTTGAGGCCATTATAAATGAAAATTATTTCCATAGTAAATGCGGTATGATAGGTGGAATACCAACGAGGGCTTAGACGAAGGCCATACAAACCCTACCATAGCCGCTACCATTCCAGATCCATTGGGGTTTTCCTTTGGTCTAATTGATTGATTAGATTTAATCAAGAGAAGTTTAAAAAATTGTCCATCTTAGGTTATGAATTTAGACCAAGAAAGAAAAGATTTAAAAACTTGCCATTATATGTGGCCACACATTTCCATAATTAGTGTGCCCTAAATGCTATTTTAGATCAGATCCATTCAAGTTTTCTTCTATTTTGATTAACTGATTAGGTTTAATTTGGAAGCTCTCCAATACACACATTCTCTTTAGATCCTGACTATTGTATTCCTTCAAGAAATCCCCAAATTTCTGCCCTTTATATAGGGCAAGATGCTCCTCATCTACCATGGATTCAACTGGAGCAACAGAGAAATTCATTGAAGGTGCAAAGAATGTAATTATTAAAATGCATACACATAACATGTTGGTTACAACCTTGTACTCTATGCTTTTGAACCTCCCATTGCTAATGACCTAAATAGGATGCACAAAGAATAAATTCCCAAATCCATCTAAGCCTCCTATTCGATTTCAACTACAGATTTAAAAAATAAATTAAAATATGGTTTGAGTCAGTATTCTGTTTACTCCAAGACCTGAATATGATCTATCAAATCTACAACAAAGGAATTGGGTATGGATTCTATTGCAAACCATTTACCATCCACAAGCATTTCCAGGCCGCTTACGTCTCCTTACATTAGAATAGTGATTAGACTTGAATCTGGATTAGGGCATGGAGGGTAATAATTTATTTGCAACACCTGACCTTGATTCCCAAATCTTGTATTTAAATAATCAACATCCAGCCCTAGAGCTTAAGAAATTGAAGCTACAAGTCTCAAATAAAGTTATCTCATCTATTTAGCATACTCCACTACAAGCTCTCTATAAAAATGGAGAAAAGAGTTATATAAGCTCTCCTTTTAACTGGTAGTGAATTTTTTAGTCAAGGTTTGCATTTTAATTTTGTCCCTACTTTTAGTGGATGATTAAAAAAAATCACAAAATCAAATTTAAAAGTATTCAGAACCATAGAGTATAGTTCTATTTCAAATCCTACAATCAAAGTCATAAGCATCTGAAGATAATAGAATATAGTTTGAAATGTTGCACACTCAAATATTTCAGAATTATGAAACATGACTTAAAATTCTTGGCAAGAACTTCTGTTACCAATCAAATTAAAGAAGTTCTTGTTGATGGATACTTTGATGATCTAAAATTCTAATTAAAAAATTACAATCTGATTCATAAACATTTAAGATTTCCAAAAGTTTTTGTTAATAATTATTAGGAATTGTGGAAATCTGTTCTCGTTGATAATCTAAAATTTTAATAAAAGAATCACAATCAAATTCATAAACATTTTAGATTTCTATAAAGAACATTAGGTTAGATTCCCTACAATAATACATCATTAGATCTCATAACCAAAATTGGACAACATTTACACTCAAACATGTAAAAGATCATCTAGATTTCAAATAGGGTTATTCGTTCTGAAATCTCCTGCTATTATTAGATTATATGACTTATATTACCTATAGCCTGAAGGTTTTTCTGACCAAGAGTCAATGACCTCCTCCAAAGGATGGCATGGATGTATGAAACTGTCCTTCCAATTTAGGACAATTTCTTTTGTGATATTGAAGCTTGTATAAAGCTTGACATCTTGACTTAAATTTTTTGTCTTCCACTGACATTTTGAAAAAAAACTTTGGCAGTATCCATCATGCCTTTCATCACAACTTCTTCTACTCCATGCTTCACAATCTGAATTTTTAGTCATATCATTGATCTCAAACAAAACCTAAATAGGCTTTTGAATGAAAATTATCCACAAATGTAAATTTACCTGGAAAAAATCATAGCCCTCACACACATTCCTGATCTCCTTAAGTACCTTGTTCTTGTCAGGGCCATCTAAATCCCCAAGGTCTATCACTAGAATTGAAAAGGAATGAGAAACTTCAGATAGGCAGGGACACTCATGGAGAGGAAAGATATATTCTTCCTTAACCTCAAGATGGTTGAGTCCATTAGACATGAGCTTTTAACAGTGCTAAGCAGGGTTTCATGAACATGGTCTGTAGATGACATCTTTGTAAGAGAAGACAAAAGAAGCTTTCAATTAGCTTTTGTTTGAAATAATTCAGCTTGTTTGTGATGGTGAAGGTTAGGTTAACTCAAGAGAATAAATAAAGCATTCATAGTTCTGGCCCTAAAAATTAAGGACCTGGGGGCTCTTTAAGACTTCAAACCCATCAACCTTTGTAACACTACCTATAAGATCTTCTCTAAGATAATGGTGAACCGCCTAAAGCGTCTCCTTCACAAATTCATTGGGAAAACTCAAAACGGGTTTGTCCTCGATTGCCAAATCCTTGATGTTGCTATCACCACTCATGGGGTGCTACACTTGATGAATAAGAGTGGTAATTTGGGTATGGCTTTAAAGTTAGATATTTCCAAAGCTTATGATAGGATTAGTTGGCCTTTCCTGTATGAAGTCATGGAGAAAATTGGTTTAGTTAGAAGTTATTAAAATTATTAGATTGATGGTTGAGACTGTCAACTACTCGGTGGTGGTGAATGGTTTGACCTAGGGAAATTTCAATGGGGAGAGGGGCCTAAGGTAGCGGGACCCTATTTTTCCTTACCATTCATCATGATTGTTGAAGTGCGGGGAAGATATTTTTTGAGAAAGGTGGAAGGAAGAGAGATCAAAGGCATTAAATCGGCTACCTCCCTCCTAACAAAGGTCATACGACAGTTTGTGGATGATACCTTCCTTAGTTGGGACTCTTTGGTATCAGAAACTAGAGCCTGGAAACATGTCTTGGAGATATATGCAGTTAATGCGGGCCAGAAAACTAGTTTGGATAAATGAAAGGTGTTCTTCTTCAACACTAAGATAGATACCCAGAGAAGGGAGTTAAAATATTTTGGTTTGCAATACTACCTCCCTCCCTAGTATGTATTTGGGGCTCCCATTGATTGTTAAAGAGGTAAGTAATCACTTTTGGAATATTATTTTGGAAAATATGCAAAAGAAGATTATTGGGTGGAAAGGTAAAACTTTGAGTATTGTTGGTAAGCTCCAACTCCTAACTTCTTCCCTCCAAGGTATCCCTATTTGCTTCCTTTCCCTATTCAAAATCTCTTAGGATGTGGTAGAGAAACTAGATAAAACCCAAATAAACTTTCTTTAGTCAGGGGGGGAGGAGAAGAACCGACTAAATCTGGTGAGTTGGGATATTGTGTGTAGACCAAAAAATAAAAGGGGTTTAGGTATCATTAAGATTACATACTTGAATAATGCTCTCCTCACTAAGATAGGTTGGAAACTGGTGAAGGATGAGGCTAGCTTGTGTAAGAACCTCAAAGCTAAGCATCCAGGGAAATCAAAATATATTTATTGCATCTAGAGGAATGACCTTCCTGTGGGGTCCAGGATATGGGGTAACATCATAAAAAATAGAAGTCTGCTTAGGGAAGGAGTGAGGTGCTCAGGGAAGAAGTGAGGTGGTTGGTGAGTGAGGATAACCAAGTTAGTTTCTGGGAGGATACTTGGTTAACTAGCAAACCTTTGGTCAGTACAAAGTTTGGTATTCTCAAAGAGTATCTCCAGCTGCAAGTGGGAAGTAAGGTGATGGATTTCATTAGGTCAAGTAGGAGGTGGAATAAGTTACAATTGCACCAGGGTTATTTAGATGGGGGAAGTCTAGTGGAGGACCTGGAAGAACTTCTTAAAGGTTACAAAATTTGGGGGTGGCTTAAGAAGACACCTTCATTTGGAAGGCAACCTTGTCTAGGAATTTTTCAGTCAATTCTTCTTATTAGGATGATTTTTGAGAAATACATGGAGCCTAATTGATGGCAAAAAATTTGGTTCAGTCAATTGATTCTGAAGGTTAATATTTGATGGCATGTCACTATGCATGGGAAGATCCTAGGCACAAATAACTTAAGAAAAAGGGGGTTCCAATTACCCAACAGATGCTACCTTTGTAAAGGAGAGGAAGAAAGTATCACCCATCTATTTTTGGAGTGTAGTTTTGCTATTAACATCTTGGGAAGGTTGATTCCGAAGTTGGAGATGGTTTGGGTGCTCCATAAGAGGTTAGATCAATTTGTTGAGAATTGGCAATGCTCGTTTCTCCACCCTCTCCTTATCCAAATATGGAAAGTGATCCCCCCTCCGCCCCCCATATTTGCTGGGGTATTTGGAGGGAGAGAAATAATAGGGTTTTCATAAATGAAGAAAGAATTGAGGATATTGTTATAGGATTGATCTTCAAGCTGATTATGGAGAATATGTAGAATTGCAAGTGGCAAAAACTATCGATTCCTCCCACTATGACTAAACAAAGGATTTCCAAGTATTGGAATTTGGATGAAGGATTCGTGGAGGTTGAAAACTCCAAAAAACTTGCAAGAATAAGGACAAGGTGGATTCCCCCTAAGGAGAGTTGGGTTAAACTTAATTTAGATGGAGCAACAAGAAGGGATGGTTCGACAGGAGGGGATATGATTAGAGATAGTACTGGTAGAATGTTGTTGGCCTATGTTGGTAATCTAGGGAAAGTATCAAATAATATTATGGAGGCTATGGCTCTTCATTGGGGCTTGAAACTAGTTATTGGTGTGAGATAGGAGAATGTGAATATTGAAGGAGACTCGAACATAGTAGTAAAAAATGTGAAAGGCAACATGAAAAATGGTTGGGCAATCAAAAGGGTGATTGAAGAAATTTGGCAACTATTAACTATCCTAAAAAGCTATGACCTACAACATATTTACCAGGAGGGCAATGTAGTGACAGACACAATGACGATGCTAGGTCTAAGTGTGCATGGTTTATGTTGTTAGAGAGAAATTGGAGTGTTACCAAATTTGGTAAGACTTTTGGTGAATAAAGACAATTTCTCATGATTAGGTCTACTTGGAAAAATTTTATGGTTCTTAATGACAACACAGTACTGAGTCGACTAATGGGGTCAGTTCTCTATGGATAGACGATAGGAAATGATGGTGAGGGTACTTCTAATAATAAATTTTCATAGTTCAAAGGAGAAAGTAAGTTGAAGTATGATTTGAGTGTATATTTTTTGATTTACTTTATCATTATTTCATAATTGACCTCCAATAATAATTCAAATTTCAAAAGGCTTCGACTTCTTAAAGATGATGATATTGAGTGGCATAGGGGAAATTATAGTTGACATGTGATAACTAATCCAAGAAGTGACACAAGTATTCATAATAGTAAAGGATTTTTTGAGTATTTTGTGCAACTTATTTTTTCACATAAGTGTGATTGTGTTTTTAAAATTTGCCTCTAGTCTAGAGCTTTAAAAGGTGTGAGAATTGTGAAGGATTTTGCAATGTGGGAAGATTTGTTACCGATTGAGCCTTTGATGATTGAGGATAATGCATGTAAATTCCTAACCTAGTATGTGCTTAAGGAGGGGGGATTGGTCCCATTCATGGAGGCACTTAATGGTTTTGATGAGAGTTATTCTCAGTAATTTGTGAATTCCTAGGATGATAGAAAGGTGACGATTAATGGTATTACGTTTCAGGTGTTGAAGGAAATTATTTCTTTGGCAAAAAGTCTTGTGATGAAAGGGAGAAAATGGAAGAAGGTGCCTAGGGTTGCAGATGAAGTTAGTCTAAATCACTTCTTTCAGGAGAATGAAGAACCCATTCACCATCGTGGTGGGTTTTTGTGCGAAAAGCTTCTGGAGCTATGGAATGAAGTTTGTTCGATGCTGATGAAATATCTCACCCTAGAAGGGAGGTATGATGTGTGATACTATTACCATTTTACCCTCCTAAATCATTTCCACCATCATGATTATATTTCTATTCCTTTCTTCATGTTACATGAATTAGTTGATATTGTTGTTGATGTTAATGAAAAGATGAAAAAGGAGGTTATTTTTACAATCCTTCACCAAGGTTTGATGTTCCACCTTTACCAATTCCATTTGGCCCTATTACCCCCTAGAATTGTGGAGGTAGATATCCCAGCTCTTCATAATCCCCACCCCCACCATATCCTTCTAAGAATTACCAAACCTAGAGCCCCTACCCCTTTAGAGGAATGACCTTCCTATGGGGTCCAAGAAATGGGGTAACATCATAAAAAATAGAAGTTTTCTTAGGGAAGGAGTGAGGAGCTCAGGGAAGGAGTAAGGTGGTTGGTGAGTGAGGATAACCAAGTTAGTTTCTGGGAGGATACTTGGTTAACTGGCAAACCTTTGGTCCGTACGAAGTTTGGTATTCTCAAAGAGCATCTCTAGCTGCAGGTGGGAAGTAAGGTGATGGATTTCATTGGGTTAGGTAGGAGGTGGAATAAGTTAAAATTACACAAGGGTTATTTAGATGGGGGAAGTCTAGTGGAGGACCTGGAAGAACTTAAAAAAATTCGGGGGTGGCTCAGGAAGACACCTTCATTTGGAAGGCAACCTTATCTGGGAATTTTTCAGTTAGTTCTGTTTATGAGGATGAATTTTGAGAAATACATGGAGCCTAATTGATATCAAAAAATCTAGTTCAGTTAATTGATTCTGAAGGTTAATATTTTTTGGTAGGTCACTATGCATGGGAAGATCCTAAGCACAAATAACTTAAGAAAAAGGGGATTCCAATTACCCAATAGATGCTACCTTTGTAAAGGAGAGGAAGCAAGTATTCCCCCATCTATTTTTGGAATGTAGTTTTGCTATTAACATATGGGGAAGGTTGATTCAGAAGTTGGAGATGGTTTGGGTGTTCCATAAGAGGTTAGATCAATTTGCTGAGAATTGGCAATGCCTGTTTCTCCACCCTCTCCTTATCTTAATGTGGAAAGTGATCCCCCCCCATGTTCACTAGGTCATTTGGAGGGAGAGAAATAATAGGGTCTTCATAAATGAAGAAAGAAGTGAGGATATTGTTACAGGATTGATCTTCAAGCTGATTGTGGAGAATATGCAGAATTGCAAGTGGCAAAAATTGTTGATTCCTCCCACTATGACTAAACGAAGGATTCCCAGGTGTTGGAATCTGGAGGAAGGATTCATGGAGGTTGAAAAATCCAAACAAAGGATGAGGTGGATTCCCCCTAAGGAGAGTTGGGTTAAACTTATTTTAGATGGAGCGACGAGAAGGGAGGGTTCGACAGGAGGGGGTATGATTAGAGATAGTACTCGTAGAATGTTGTTGGCCTATGCTAGTAATCTAGGGAAAGTCTCGAATAATATTGTAGAGGCTATGGCTCTTCTTTGGGGCTTGAAACTGGTTATTAGTGTGGGATAGGAGAATGTGAATATTGAAGGAGACTCAAAGATAGTAGTAAAAAAAGTGAAAGGCAAAATGAAAGATGGTTGGGCAATCAAAAGGGTGATTAAAGAAATTTGGCAATTACTAACTATCCTAAAAAGCTATGACCTACAACATATTTAGTAGGAGGGCAATGTGATGACACATGCGATGACGACACTAGGTCTGAGTGTGCATGGTTTATGTTGTTGGAGAGAAATTGGAGTGTTACCATATTTGGTAAGACTTTCGGTGAATAAAGACAATTTCCCATGATTGGGTCTACTTGGAAAGATTTTATGGTTCTTAGTGACAACTCAGTACTGAGTCGACTGATGGGGCCGGTTCACTATGGATAGATAACATGAAATGATGGTAAGGGTACTTCTAATAATAAATTTTCATAGTTCAAAAGAGAAAGTAAATTGAAGTATGATTTGAGTGTATATGTTATGATTTACTTTATCATTATTTCGTACTAGATGTTGAGTAATAATTCAAATTTCAAAAGGCTTCGACGTCTTAGAGATGATGATATTGAGTGGTATAAGGGAAATGACAATTGACATGTGATAACTAATCCAAGAAGTGACATAGGTATTCATGATGGTAAATGATTTTTTGAGTATTTTGTGCAACTTATTTTTTCACATAAGTGTGACTGTGTTTTTAAAATGTGCCTCAGGTCTAGGGCTCTAGAAGGTGTGAGAATTGTGAAGGATTTTGCAATGGGGGGAGATCTGTTACGGATTGAGCCTTTGATGATTGAGGATAGTGCATGTAAATCCCTAACCTAGTATATGCTTAAGGAGGGACCATTCATGGAGGCACTTAGTGGTTTTGATTAGAGTTGTTCTCAGCAATTTGTGAATTCCTGGGATGATAGAAAGGTGACGCTTAATGGTATTACATTTCAGGTGTTAGAGGAAATTATTTCTTTGGCAACGGGTCTTGTGATGAAAGGGAGAAAATGGAAGTAGGTGACTAGGGTTGTAGATGAAGTCAATCTGAATCACTTCTTTCAAGAGGATGAAGAACCCATTCTCCATCGTGGTGGGTTTCTGTGCAAAAAGCTTCTAGAGCCATGGAATGAAGTTTGTTTAGTGCTGATGAAATATCTCACCCTGGAAGGGAGGTATGATGCGTGCTACTATTACCATTTTACCCTCCTAAATCATTTCCACCATTGTGATTATATTTCTATTCCTTTCTTCCTATTACATGAATTAGTTGATATTGTTGTTGATGTTAAGGAAAAGATGAAAAAGGGGGTTACTTTTACAATACTTCACCAGGGTTTGATGTTCCACCTTTACCAATTCCATTTGGCCATGTTACACACTAGAATTGTGGAGGTAGATATCCCGACTCTTCATAATCCCCACCCCCACCATATCCCTCTAAGAATTACCAGCCCTAGAGCCCCTACCCCTCTAGAGGAATGACCTTCCTATGGGGTCTAGGATATGGGGTAACATCATAAAAAATAGAAGTCTACTTAGGGAAGGAGTGACGTGCTCAGAGGAGTGAGGTGGTTGGTGAGTGAGGATAACCAAGTTAGTTTCTGGGAGGATACTTGGTTAACTGGCAAACCTTTAGTCTGTATGACGTTTGGTATTCTCAAAGAGCATCTCCAGCTATAGGTGGGAAGTAAGGTGATGGATTTCATTGGGTCAGGTAGGAGGTAGAATAAGTTACAACTACACCAGGGTTATTTAGATGGGGGAAGTCTAGTTGAGGACCTAGAAGAACTTCTTAAAGGTTACACAATTTCGGGGGTGGCTTAGGAAGACACCTTCATTTGGAAGGCAACCTTGTCTAGGAATTTTTTAGTCAGTTCTGCTTATTAAGATGATTTTTGAGAAATACATGGAGCCTAATTGATGGTAGAAAATCTGGTTCAGTCAATTGATTTTGAAGGTTAATATTTTCTGGCATGTCACTATGCATGGGAAGATCCTAAGCACAAATAACTTAAGAAAAAGGGGATTCCAATTACCCAATAGATGCTACCTTTGGAAAGGAGAGGAAGAAAGTATCCCCCATTTGTTTTTGGAACATAGTTTTGCTAGTAACATCTGGGGAAGGTTGATTCAGAAGTTGGAGATGGTTTAGGTGTTCCATAAGGGGTTAGATCAATTTGCTGAGAATTGGCAATGCCTGTTTCTCCACCCTCTCCTTATCCAAATGTGGAAGGTGACCCCCCCCCCCATGTTTGCTAGAGTATTTGGAGGGAGAGAAATAATAGGGTCTTCATAAATGAAGAAAGAAGTGAGGATATTGTTACATGATTGATCTTCAAGCTGATTGTGGAGAATATGCAAAATTGCAAGTGGCAAAAACTGTCGATTCCTCCCACTATGACTAAATGAAGGATTTCCAGGTGTTGGAATCTAGATGAAGGATTCATGGAGGTTGAAAACTCCAAAAAACTTGCAAGAATAAGGACGAGGTGGAGTCCCCCTAAGGAGAGTTGGGTTAAACTACATTTAGATGGAGCGGTAAGAAGGGAGGGTTCAATAGGAGGGGGTATGATTAGAGATAGTACTGGTAGAATGTTGTTGGCCTATGCTGGTAATCCAGGGAAAGTCTTGAATAATATTGTGGAGGTTATGGCTCTTCTTTGGGGCTTGAAACCGGTTATTGGTGTGGGATAGGAGAATGTGAATATTAAAGGAGACTCGAAGATAGTAGTAAAAAAAGTGAAAGGCAACATGAAAGATGGTTGTGCAATCAAAAGGGTGATTGAAGAAATTTGGCAATTATTAATTATCCTAAAAAGCTACGACCTACAACATATTTACCAGGAGGGCAATGTGGTGACAAACGCAATGATGACGCTGGGTCTGAGTGTGCATGGTTTACATTGTTCGAGAGAAATTGGAGTGTTACCAAATTTGGTAAGACTTTTGGTGAATAAAGACAATTTCCCATGATTGGGTCTACTTGGAAAATTTTTATGGTTCTTAGTGACAACTTAGTACTGAGTTGACTAATGGGGTCGGTTCACTATGGATAGATGACAAGAAATGATGGTAAGGGTACTTCTAATAATAAATTTGCATAGTTCAAAAGAGAAAGTAAATTAAATTATGATTCGAGTGTATATTTTATGATTTACTTTATCATTATTTTATACTGGACACCAAGTAATAATTCAAATTTCAAAAGGCTTCAGCTTCTTAGAGATGATGATATTGAGTGGCATAGGGGAAATGACAGTTGACATGTGATAACTAATCCAAGAAGTGACACAGGTATTCATAATAGTAAAGGATTTTTTGAGTATTTTGTGCAACTTATTTTTTCACATAAGTGTGACTGTGTTTTAAAAATTTGCCTCTAGTCCAGAGCTTTAAAAGGTGTGAAAATTGTGAAGGATTTTGCAATGGGGGGAGATTTGTTGCCAATTGAGCCTTTGATGATTGAGGATAGTGCATGTAAATTCCTAACCTAGTATATGCTTAAGGAGGGGGGATTGGTCCCATTCATGGAGGCACTTAATGGTTTTGATGAGAGTTGTTCTCAACAATTTTTGAATTCCTGGGATGATAGAAAGGTGACGGTTAATGGTATTATGTTTCAAGTGTCAAAGGAGATTATTTCTTTGGCAACGGGTCTTGTGATGAAAGGGAGAAAATGGAAGAAGGTGACTAGGGTTGCAATGAAGTCAGTTTGAATCACTTCTTTTAGGAGGATGAAGAACCCATTCGCCATCGTGGTGGATTTCTGTGCAAAAAGCTTCTGGAGCCATGGAATGAAGTTTGTTCAGTGTTGATGAAATATCTCACCTTGTAAGGGAGGTATGATGTGTGCTACTATTACCATTTTACCTTCCTAAATCATTTCCACCATTGTGATTATATTTCTATTCCTTTCTTCCTGTTACATGAATTAGTTGATATTGTTGTTGATGTTAAGGAAAAGATGAAAAAGGGGGTTACTTTTACAATCCTTCACCAAGGTTTGATGTTCCACCTTTACCAATTCTATTTGGCCCTGTTACCCCCTAGAATTGTGGAGGTAAATATCCCGACTCTTCATAATCCCCACCCCCACCATATCCCTCTAAGAATTACCAGCCCTAGAGCCCCTATCCCCCAACCTTCTCCAAGTGCCCCCCCTCGTGAGGAGAGAAAAATTACCCCTCCTAGTAGAAATGTGAAAACAAAGAAAGGGAAGGAGAAGGAGCTGGAGGATTCATAAGAAGAGGTTAGAGGTGGAAGATGAAGATCTAGAAGAATTGCAAAAACAAATGCCAAAAGAAAAATGAGGTCCACTGCTTCACAGGAGGAGGATTTTGATTTTGAAGAGACGATCCACCCCAAACAAAGCGTGAAATAGAAGATGTCGAACTATGGCTTGGGGAATGAGGAGGATAAGGAGGTGGAGATTTTAGACTCTTCTATGTCAGGCTCAGGTGGTCAAAATAAGGTGAGCAAAGAGATGACCCATGTCTCTGCTTCTATTATCATGGGTAGGGTGGACCTCATGCAAGACTAGTTCCTTGAAATGGTGGAAAGAGCCCCCTCCCCTACGATGATGTCCTCTCTGGCTAGGGCAATACCTAAAGAAAAGATTTTTTCTAACCCTCCATTTTGTAGGATGACAACAAGAACATGGTGGAGGGAAATTTGGGCAGTAAGTTGGAGGATAAATAGGAGACCCACAATTTCATGGTTAAAGACCTGAGAGAGAGGATGCAGGCGGTGGAGGAGAGGGTCAGACTTCTGACAAAGTTCACCATCAAGGTGATGCACATGATGACCACTACATTGCACCTGCTAAAGGACAACTAGGAGGACTTGACTCACGAGGACTCCATAATGCTTTTCGATTTCCTGGTAGAAGATTGAGCCAATATGCTCCTCAAAGGGAAGGATGAGAAGAAGCCCAATTAAGGCCTACTCATCTCTGTTTACGTGTTTAATGGTTTGCTAGTTTTTGGACTCTGTCATTTTAACGGTGTTTCTACCTTTGTTTAAAAACTCCTTTATGTTAAGTAGTATTGTTTCAGGTCGTCTTAGTAGGATGCTTGATAGTTTTTATTTTTATGCTCCTTCAAATGATGTTTTTGGTTTCATGAGCAGTAATAGGGGGTAATCTTATGTTTGGTTAGTAATCAACTGGTTGTAGGCTGGTTTGTCTTATGTAAGGGCCAACCCCCTTGTTTTGGCTACTTTTTTATTCAAAAACATAGGAAGTGTATAAATCAAACTCTTTTTCACTTGAGCTCACCCAACTCATAAAGTATTCCCAATGCGACCTTGGGTAAACTTGATGTCCACAATCAAGTTTTAATTTTACATACCATCACAAAACTAAATTGTTTATTGTTTTGATCTCTCACATGTTGGTAAATAAATGGGTTTAATTCCAATCAAGTTTAAGCCATGATTTAATGATTGCTTATACCAAGACAAGATAATCTTTCCTAAGAGATTTGTCATACAATCCAAATGGTTATTAAGAAACAACTAGGAGTCTTGGAAAAAAGAGGCTAGAAGAAGTTTTCATTAGAATTGACCAAGTTCCAAAAGTGAATTGTTTTAGTAGTTTATATGGAATGAAGAACCAAATGTTTCTAAGGAGTGCCCCATACAAGGCCCTTATATTTCATTTAGTTATAAGACAAATATCTTGAATAAAAGATCACGACCCCTCTCTATCTTGCAATGAATCCACAAATCCACATAAAACTCTTAGTAGCTTTATAAACTAATTATAGTCTTTTTAGCGGAAGCTAATCAAAAGACATGTACAAATGATTAGCAAGAAGAATTTGTTGAAAATTTCTATTCATCTAATCAAAAATCAAAAACACCTAGTCTAATTTTAATAATTAACATTTGATTTTAGATAAGAACCAATTCCATTTCTTTGATAAACAAAAAGATTTTGTTGACAACTTCTATTCATCTAATTAGAAATAAAAAATAATTAGTTTAATTTTAATAATTAACATTTGATTTTAGACCAGAACCAATTCCATTTCTTTGAAAAATTATACCAAATAAAATATCAATATATCTAATTATTATTTTTACATTGTGATGTTTAACTTCATGTCATTTAATATCCAAAATGTTCCTTTCTTTAAAAATAAAAAATAAAAAATAGATTGTATACCCTCCTATTTTTCGAATAAATTTTAATAAAAATGCCTTACTCCTTATAAATCAAATTTGACCCTCCCCAACCCACAAAAAACAACCAAAATTCATAGAGCGCAAAAAATAATAATTAAACAAATCAAAATTTGATGGCTCTTGTAAAATTTGTAAGATTCTTATTCCGGACGCTCCTTTGAAAAATCAAACGGTATGTTCGTTACAATGGCTACGATTGATTACTTCGTGCACTTTTACTCTGCAAAACCCACATTCACTTCATTCTTGCGATCCACCTTGCCAAAACCTCAGCTTTCACATACCACATTAAATACTGCCTCGAGGAAGAGCAATCAAGTCCTAGCGGTCAGAATGGCCTCCGACAAGGGGAATACTGATGATGTGTTAGTCCAATATGTGGTAATGAGGAGAGACCTGATTGACAGCTGGCCAATGGGTAGTGTCATCACTCAGGGTTGCCATGCTTCTGTTGCTGCTGTTTGGATGCACAAGGAGGATCATGATACTATCAAGTACTGCGGCGATGAAAATCTGGATAAAATGCACAAGGTAAAGAATAAAACACCCTTGCAATTGAGCTGTCTTTATATGACATTAAAATCTGTTTGTTCATTGTCTCGTGAAGGGCACACAGTCCAGTTTGACGTTTTGTCAAATGCTTTCATCTGGCTTTGTGGGTGTTTTGTATGTTTACATCTGGCTTTGTGGGTGTTTAAAATGCTTAATTATGACTACACAGAAGGCTCAGAGCCCTGCTGGTTGCCTGACTACACAGAATGCTTAATTTGCCTGCCATTGGCTGTGCAGTGTTTACCCAAATGATTGATTACCATTTATCAAAACTATACGCAAACCTGTTCAGTACCTTAATAACTGCTTGAGTATGGCTCTCCAGGTTTTCGCTAGATGCTTGATTACCGCGTGTCCATTACAATTCTGGATGCATTTTCAAATGCCTGATCACCATTTGTCCAACTACACATACCCACTTGGGTGTCTTCTTAAATGCCTGCAATAGTCTATCTGGGTGTTTCCCAAATGCCCCATTACTTTGTTGGGGTACTTTCTGCTTGCCTATATGTGTGCATAGTATATTGGGTACCCGCTGCTGAGGACACAGAAGCGAAACTTAAGTTTGACGGTTTGTAATATTGGTGCTTTTATCATGTTTAAGAATTTCTCTTGAACTGTAAGCCCCTAACTAGGATTGATTGGCCAAACACGAAGTTAAAAATTGAATGGCTGCGAACAGAATTTTTAGGCCTTTTTTTCCAAAAGTTGATGGGTGTTTTCCCACTTGCGTAGTAAGCCTTCTTAGCTCTCGTAGGTGTTTTTTGTAGCAGACGAAGTCTTGAAGAAAGGTTGTACTACAAGTAGTATTATAGTTTCAGTCCTCTTGCAGGGTTACTGAGTTGAGACTCGGGTTTTTACAGTCTGGCATTCCTACCTCTTGTGGGCTAAGTGATGAATTGACTACCTCAAGAGATGGATCTGGTTCTGGTTGGACATTCCTACCTCTTGTGGGCCAAATAGTGAATCAATTACCCTAAGGGATGGATCTAGTTCTGGTTGGACGTTCCTACCCCTTGTGGGCCAAATGATGAATTGGGCCAAATGATGAATTGATTACCCCAAGGGAAGGATCTAGTCCTAGTTGGATGTTCTTGTCTCTTGTGGGCTAAATGATCAATCGATTACCCCAAGGGATGGATCTAATCTTGGTTCAATGTTCCTACCTCTTGTGGGCCAAATAATGAATTGACTACCCCAATAGATGGATCTCGTTTCCGGTTGGACATTCTTGCCTCTTGTGGGCCAAGTGACAAATAAATTACCCCAAGGGATGGATTTGGTTCTAGTTGGACATTCCCATTTGTTGTGGGCTTGATGAATTGGTTACATCAAGAGTTGGATCTGGTACCGGTTGGATGTTCTTGCCTCTTGTGGGCTAAGTGATGAACTGATTACCCCAAGAGATGGATCTAGTTCTAGTTGGACATTCCAGCCTCTTGTGGGCCAAGTGAACTATGTCTACATATATTCATGTGTATGCTCAATGTTTTGTTCATACCTGATGTATTTTTCGTATGTCCACTTCATGAATATCTATGATTACTTAAACATGTTTCTATTATCATGGGATTTCTATTTTTGGTTGATCTAGAATATGATGTGTGTCATGCTTCTAGGTTTCTAACTCTCTTCTCAACAAATGGGAAGTTCCCTCTTGCCTTGTCTCAAAGTTCAAACAAATATCCATAGGACCAACTAAACATTTATTGCAATTACAATTGATGACAGGAAACTTGTCTTGAGATTGCAAACATGGCAAATTTTCGATCATTGGTCAAGAAAACTAACATGAATTGAAGATTGAGATTTATGTCTCGGGATAATATCAAAGTTGCGTAGGGGATGATATCAAAGCTTTGCAATAGAAGCTAAATAATTCACAATGAGATCTAGGGATTAGGTTAAGATGATCATTGCATGAGGACAAGCAATTTCAGGAAGGACAAACTATCATGCCCTGCCTTGGGTTTAGGTACAAACAATAAAAGATGATCTGTAAATAATAGTTAAAAGATATTAACCATAGTTACACCACCCTGAGGGATGGGGGGACGGGGGGAATGGGGGGACAAGTTTCCGGATGGGGGACAGAGGAGCCTTAATTTGGGGACAGCGGCGGGGGACTAGGGGGGTTGTATATACTATACATATGGTCTTAAAATGCTACCTATGAAAAGATGTATTGCAATATAAGATATAAAGATGCAAAAGAGTAAATACTTGAACATTGCATTGAATTGGGACATCAAACATTGAACATGAATAGTCAAATCAGCAAATAGTTAACACCGGGACATCCCCCCATCCTCGACAAAGGTGGTGGAATTTGGTGGCGCCACTGGGGATGGGGGAATGGAATCCCCAAATACCCGGTGCATGGGGCAAAAAGGGGAGGGGACGCGTCCCCATGTTACTATGGTATTAACAGCTAAGGCCGACCTCCCTAACCTAGGCAAATCAAACAAGGTAAAACAAGATTAATTGTTGGGCCAGCCTCCCCTGGCATTGGCACCTGCTATTTAGGAATTCAAATTAAATAAATAGATTAATTGTTGGCCAACCTGTTTAAGGAGATACAACCAATCAGTGAAAGGGTGTTTGTATTGGTGTAATAAGAGGCCAGTGAAGTTCATTTTTGGCATGCATGAAGGAATTTTTCATTCTCAGCAAAGCAGCTATAGGATTTAAGGCAGCAACAGCAGAGATAAATGATCTGAAATCAGACATTAAAACTAATATGTGCAGAATTTGATTTTATACAAACAACCTTGAATTAGTAAAAGTTATGAGTGGAGATCTAAGAAAGATATCAATCTGTATGGAAGGAAGATACAATACATTCAAACATTGACAGGTTAAACCAAGAAACAGTATTAATAACACCTCTGCGAAATGGTATCAGATGATAATAGTAAACAGTGTGTAATGCCTGCCATGAAGGGATGTCAGAGCCTTAGAAAAATCACAAAGTCTTGAAACAAGACAATTCTTCCTGAAACAACAATCTGGAAACAATATTTAACAGGCAGTGGATGGAATAATGGAAAATAACGATCAGATTTAAGTAGAACAGTGGTAATGCAAAGAATGCACTTACAAATACATTTGCTTTTAACACAGGTTTGCATGTAGATTCTCAACGCGTGTCAACAAAAGTGGGTTTCTCATGTTTACTGCTCACACTGATTCCGCCAGTGACATTGGACCTTCCATTAACGAAGGGTGACTGCAAATTATCCATCCAAATACAAGATAATGAGATGTAACAGTGCTATCCCGTTTCTCATTCTAAACTTTCTTGGTTAGAATATGCATATACGAAAAGGTAAGTGCTTGTCAAATTCATAAGAAATTATAGCAGCTTCCTTCATGCCTTTAGAAGTCTCTATATGAATTCTATTTAAGGTGGTTGAAAGACCATGAAACCTCTTATTCTAGCACCCTGATGGACTCCCAGTGTTTCAAGAAAATACTTAGTTTAGTTTGAGTCAAGCCAACTGTTTTAGATTATGAGTTCTAGGAATTTACTTGTTTCTTAGTGAGGTTCAGAAAACCATCATACCCAGTCATTGAATTTGCACATAGGGATGAGGCTATTGCTGTGGAGTCACATGTTGGGAACAATTCAAGATTCGCTCAAGGTTAAGGAGTATACCTTAAATTCAGTTAAGAGGATAGTGGTATGTATGGCGTCGGGTGAATATCCTATACCAGTGTTTGGCCTATGTTTCAACTCCCAGATATTATGAATCAGATTGGCTAATAAAAGTAGCCAATGATGGCATTACAACAATGACTGCTATGAAGTTTAGGATACCTACCAGGAGCTTACCATGATAGATAACCATGAACATGCTCACCTTTGCAAAAATAAATCATCGAAATGTTTTGTCTGTTCAGTGCATTATTTTTAGAGAAAAGTTTTTAGACATTGGTAGTGTTTTGGTTAATGTTAAAAGGAATGCTAATTAAAAAGAATCACAACATGAGATATGGGAAAAGATAATGCTGTAAGGAGCAAAAGATACTTATTGCATCTCAAAGTACAAAGAAAAAGCAAATTTACAAAACAATTCACTTTGCAAGTTGAGAATATCTTAGCTAAATATCAATATTCACAAATAAAATAGCTTTTATGTGTGCTGTACTTCTATTTGGGGCTTCGGCCATTCTAAGTAGGTGCACAAATGCTAAGCTTAAGCTAGGTACACACCTTACTACATATGTTCTTGATCCCTAAATTTACTAATTGTTTAGATAGAGAAAATTACATTATTGGTTGACTATAGAGTGGTGAATACATATTCTTGATGGTTAGACTAAGACTTATAATGGAGGCTTAATATAAAATCATACCATTATAATAGGGAAGATATTTCATGTTTTGTAATGGGGAGTTGATTAAAACAAAGGTTAAGGTGATTTGGATGAGTATTGTTTGAAACTTGTAAAGTAGTTAGTAAGTTGATAAGTAGGTACGTTGATGAGCATTGGATCAATTGATGAGCTCAAGGGGCTTTCTAATAAATGGTTCATGTTTGTGAGGTTTTCACACCATCGCCCCAAAATTTTGGGGACCCCCTTTTTTCTCAGTTGCCTTATTAAGCTTTTTGGAGTTGTCCAAAAGTTTTCGATTTGAAAATTTTACACTTTGGACG
This sequence comes from Cupressus sempervirens, assembly GCA_028749045.1. Taxonomy (NCBI): domain Eukaryota; kingdom Viridiplantae; phylum Streptophyta; class Pinopsida; order Cupressales; family Cupressaceae; genus Cupressus; species Cupressus sempervirens. Next base: position 194,014,936 of record CM053791.1, on the reverse strand, counting down.
CCTTCAGGGCAAGAGGGATGTGGTTGGATTCACTTTTTCACCTGGTGCGAAACTTGATTTTCCGGAAAATTTAATTTTATCCTAAGGCCAAACAAATTTCAAAACAACATTTTTCGATGGTTAGAACAGTATTCGGCAGGATAAATTTGCAAAATTTTGGACTTAGAGGGATTTTGAAAATTTGATATAATTGTATAGACTTGAACATTTTCAAAACGACATTTTTTTAGATTTAATTGTTTTGGAAAATCTTGAATTTTTCGCTGAAAGGAAATTTTTTTGATAGTGAAATTAAATTTGAAAAATCGATTTTGAATGCTAGAAAAATGATTTATTTTGGTTAAAATTAAAATTGCGATGCAAAATTGAAAGTGGATTAAATTGCAAAACCTCATTAAAATTGGTTGAAATATTGTTTAGGAGATTTTCAAATGTTGAATAAAATTTGGTAAATTAAAATTGAAAATCGATTTTAACTTGCTAAATTCGATTTTAATGATATTTTAATTGCTAAAACGTTTTTAAATGAAAATTTTGACATCTCCTAGGCTTTCCTTGTCTTATTTTGCAATTTTTGATCACAACCGGCAATTAAATGGGCTAATTTCACTTTGAGCTAAGTAATTAAAGCATGGCATTTAAATCTGGGTCATTAATAAAGAGCTAATTTAATTTTTGCTTTCCTCCAAGGCAAGTTGGCCAGCTTGGAGGGACATGGAAATTTTGGTATAAAAGGGGCTCCCCCTCTCTCATTTCTTTATTCCATCTTCCTCCTCCTCATGTATTGAGCGATTTTTCTCTAGAAGGGCAGCTTGCAGATTTAAGTGATTTTTTTGGTCAGATTTTTCCTTGCTTGGTGGCATTTTCTTCTTCCATCTTGGGGCGAATTTCCCCCCTTAGGCCATTTTTTGAGGGCAGATCTGAATTTTTCTTGCTTGGACGATTTTTGTTGAGGTCTGATTTTCTTTCCAAAGAATGCGATTTCAATTTCCAGATTTGGGCAATTTTGTTGGTGAGGAGGCCATGTGATCCAAGGGCTTGATTTTGGCAAATGTGGGCAATTTCAAGGATGTCAAAATTCTGATTTTTGCTAGGGCATTGTTATTTGCAAGGAGGCTTGAAATTTCCGAAATCTGATCCGAATTCAAAGAGGGCTCGATTATTGGTAAAGACTAAATTAAGGTAAAATTTTATTCATTTTAGAAGTGAAGATTGGTTTAAAGGCGGATTCCACTCCTTGTTCTTGCTTGGTTTCGTTTCCCTTATATTCTTCTTGCATTCATCATCCACCACTTCATCATTCCATTGATAGGTTGAAGTTTGGAGAGATAAGTGTAGATTTCATGATAGGACACTTGGCGAGGTAGAAATAAGCTAGACCACCCTAAGTTGAAGTTGGGAGATATAAGTGTAGTCCATCCTAAGGTAACAAAGAAGTAGAAATAAGTGGTAGTCCCATTCCTAGGTTGAAGGTTGGAGATTGATAAGTGTAGAGATAGGACTTGGCAAGGCAAAAAATAAGCTAGATTCTATTGACAGAAAGAAAGTTGGAGATCAATAAATGTAGTCCATATTATTTAGAACAAAGAGGCAGAAATAAGTGTTTAGGATGGTAGATGTTAGTGCAGGCAAGAACCCAAAGGGAACAAATACCAAAAAGACAAGGAAGACATGATGCCTAAGACCACCTTCTTCTCGAAAGTGAGGCGAATAGGTGACACCAATATCGGTACAGTGAACATGATACAGTTAAGGACAGATTGAAGGAAGGGCAATCTCCCATGGCAAAGAAAATTTATAGAAGCGGAATTGTACACACGGTGGCCTTCCCTCCTACCTTGCCTTCTCCAGAATTGGTAATGAAGTGTGCATCCCGGTTTGATATTGTTACCAAATCCATCATTTTTGATGAAAGGAAGAGAGTGTTGGCCAACATCGGCGGACAAGTGGTCGAAGAAGCATTTAATATTCCCCAGTATAAAAGCATGACAGTGGCAATGATGGATCAAGCGGCCAGGTCATTTTAGGATAATCAGGAGGCTTTCTTCATTCACCTAAAGCAAAATTGGTTATACAAAGGCAAGTAGGGAGTCACCAAGTCGTCAAAGCTTGCTAAGTCAGATTTCAAATCAAAGTATGGCGATCTCATTGTGCTTCCTAGCCGGATCATGGGCTTAGCTCAAGGTATGCAAATCAAAAATTGGATGTATTATTTTATTGATGGAATTAAAAATGGAAAGAGAAGATTTTATTGGGCTAGGATCATAAGCGGAAATTTAGAATTGCAACTTAGGACCTTACAAAATCAAAAGCAATTCTACATAGGGTCCTATCTTTTCTATTTGATTGCAAGATTATATGAAAATCCTGAACTTAAGGCCTTAGGAGTAATTGGCAATGGGTTGGGGCAATGTTTGGTGCACAAGTGCTATCCACAGCTTCATTTGCACAACACCAAGGATTATAAGATGTGTTGTGACGCCTTTGCCATGAAGACAATAAGGATATTGCAAGGGACACCTACTAAGAGGCTCTCATCAGAAGCAAAAGCAAAAGTCAAGAAGTATGGGAGTTGGTTCATCCAATTTCTGCAATTCACTTATATTAGAGTAGCAAGAAGCACAGTATGTTGGAAGAGACTTCCAAGGTACCCACGACAAGGTAGTTTTGATGGAGTTGGCTAGGTAACTTGAGCATTATGACAAAATGATGAAACTTAAAGGTGAGACAGGGATTACCTTCTCATTTGGAATTGGCAATGATAGTTGTCCCAATCCTATCACCTTTGCAACTGCGGAGAAAGAATTAGAATGGTATCATCTAGCATGGTATAGAGCAAGGCAAGGATTTGATGAGTTGAATCTAGTGGATTGGGATGACCACCAGGATCCTTCCTTGGAGGCAATTATAAGAGCAGTTGATTTGCACACCGAGTTGTGGTACAATGGGAAGTTGAGGAAATTACAAAGTCAAAGGGTACACCTTACTTATGAAAAGATGAAACCAAAAGAAGGTTCAGCGGAGTCGGTCGAATAGAAGGGTGAAGGAGGTAGCCAGCAACGAGGAACAGTTAGAAGCAAGAAGAGAGGTTTGGAGGTTGAGAAAGGAAAAGAACATCATGAACCTCCAACAAAGAGATAGAATGCAGTGCCATCAAGAGAGAGCATAATTGAGGCTAGAAGCCAAGAAGATAATACAAGTGGACAAGCGGCTGTGGTAGAGGTGAGCTCTGATTTAGAATCAAGTGGTTGCAGCAATAGCACCGAGTACTCTTCTCTCTCGGAGAACCAACATTGAGAAGATGTGACAGTCACTAGTGAAGAAGAGGATCGGCCAATTGATATTGAGGAAATGAGCCAGGCGCTTGAGGTTGTTGGTGATGCTTTGCTAGTCGAACCGAATCCAGATTTGGGGAGATGCACTGCACCACTATGGTTAAAGAAAATGCTTATGCCAAGAGGCGAGGTAGTGACTGTCCAAACAGTTGAAGACATCCAAGGATTAGTAGAAAAGGGTGATAGCGAGAACCAGAGACAAATTGCAAAAATAGTGGCAAAGGTAATTAGGAGTGACAGTGATGGTCACTGAAAGGTTTGGATTGCTATACCAACAATTGGCAAGGCATTGGATGAAATTGTAGCTCAGGAATATGAGATAGTTGAACATAACTTGGGAAGAATCACGGATGACATGGAATGAGAAGAGATTCAGGAAGGCATCGTTTCAATCAGAGAAAGGTTGAGGAAGGCAAACAAAAGGATCATAAAGTTGGAGGCCAAGAACAAGTATTGGAGAGATTGCCAACCTATCCAACAATTGCACCAGGCAACCCTTCCTCAAGACAACGGGAGCAACACAGAAGAGATATTGGCTCAGCTGCGTGAAGTCAAGGATTGGATCCATGATACAATCCGAGATGGGCGAAATTTCTTGCCTTCCTTTGTCTTGACATTCAAGTCATTAGTGGCTATTAGAGATAAATTCAAAATATTTGAGGTTGAATGGAAGGATTCCCTTCCAGTCAAGGACTTAGCCATTCCCAAGCTATAGGCATTCATTGAGCTACTAGAGAAATATTTGGAAAGAGCCAAGTTGGTGGATGGAGGAGGATTGAGTATAGTGGAGTCTTGGTTTGTTGCCTTGACTATTAGATCGAGAATACTTGAAGAGGTACAAAACAAGATTGCACAACACAGTCCAGGTGTTGACACTTCCATTTCAACCATGATGAGCAATGTTGGGGCTGCGCTTGATTTTGAAGATATCAAAGAGGAGAACATCAATGAGACATAATTTGGATTGAGATTGTATGAGTTGGGGAAGGTTTCCATCAAGAAGAAACATTTGGGCACCCTTGCCTCCCTCAATGCCTTTATCGAATATGCGAAAGAATATGAGAAGGATCATGAGAAGACACTGCAAGCAACAAGCAACATGATGAATTCAGCTGAGCTCAAGATGAAACACACACGTTGTCCTCCCATGAAGGAAGTCAATGACAAGCTAGCCAAGTTCATCACTTTGGCTAAAAAGATGAAAGAAAAGGGTAGAACTATATTAGAAGATCATTTGATGTAAGCCCAAGTGGAAAATTCTCCTTTTTCTTGGGTAGGATCGGTGTCTGATTCTAATTGGCTACCATTTTGGTGCCTTCTCATTGGTTGCCACTTTTCATTTTTTTTCATTGGTCCATTGATGAGGTGGCATCTTCTCATTAGCCGATGGGGTGGCAACCCTAATTAGGGTTTCTAGGATACAATCTGGATCGTTGGTTTTGCCTTTTAATTTTTATTGTTGGTTGTAATTTTGGCCTTTATATAAGGCCATTTGCTCTCATTGAAAATTGTTGCTAAGATAATACCAAAATTGCCTTTCTTTATCATTGTTGTGACTTGCATGGTGATTAAGAACATTTGGTGTTATTGCATGGTTTCTCCTTCCAATGGTTAGAATTAGATTTCCTTTGAAGTTGTTAAAGTAGATTTTATTTTGAGAAAGTTGCTAAGAGTAAGAGTAGATGGATAGTTGTATGGTGATATTAGTGGATGTTTGATAGGGATCTATAACCAGGCCACTAGCATCCTAGTGGCTTGTTAGGAAGCCTTGTGTGGTAAACTAGTCATTTTCCCTTGAATCATTGCATCTATGGAGGTAGAGCCGCTGGTTAGCTTTCATCAGATTTGATCCCCGTCCATTTGCTAATCTTTCCATTCATAGGAGTAGGAGTAGAGTAGCAAGTAGTTGATTAGTTGGATTTCATTCTAAGAAAGTTAGGAAGGTAAAAGTCATTAGAAGCATTATTGCCTTCTCCTCGCGCAATCAACATTATCTAGTGCTAAACCCTCCATCACCACCACCATCAACATCATTTGGCACCCATACCGAATCATCACCATCATCCCAAAATCCAAGTCATCCTTGAATGAACAACGTAAGGTTTCCTATGTGATTACCAACAAATCACATCGATATAACTGAGTTAGTATCCACAGGTGTAAGGAATATTGGAGGTTTTTCTCATGTCTTCATGAGTATTAACTTTTCAAGAGAGGAATTGAGTGTTTGATATCCCATATCAAGTGTTCAATTGCTATATGTTATGTAGTGGTACAAAACTAACATCAACAAACACTTGGTGAAGGTTTTGCAAATGGGGTTTAAAGCAAAGTTGGTTTAACCATGGAGGAAACTCCATAGTTAAGCATGCTCGAGCTGGAGTAGTATTGGGATGGGTGACCTCCTAGGAAGTCTTGGTGCTTCACCTCTGTAAGCATCACCTAGATCCAATGACTGCTAAGTGTTCCGTTTATTCTCATGAGAGATGGAATTGTGTGAATTACTACTCATGAAACATGAGTCATTGAGTTTGACTCAAAAAACTACATAGTTAAATCCTGATAGCAATATCACATTTAGTAAGTTTACAATCACAATTCTGTGACAAGTGGTTATGGGTTAATTTATGTCTTAAACTGATTTTCTATTGTATAAAAAATGTATTGAAGAAAATTGAAAAGCCATCCATGGGCAGGCCAACCCCAAGCCTCCTTTTGTACTTTACATTTTGTGAGTCAATTGCTTTATTGTTTGATTGAGAAAACTAATCTTATATTTCTGTAATTTGCAGGATTAGGGCTATTATTATTGTTGCTAATGCAGATTCATGTGATTCCTTTACCCATATAGATTTATTTGATTGTTTAAAATGTCATCAATCAAACTCAAAGCTATATATTCTTCCTATATGTCAATTGGACCATTTATAATATGAGCAGGCCAGATCTAAGACGCCTTATGTATTTTACCTTTCATGAATCTTTTTCTTTATTGTTTGATTGTGAACAGTAATCTTTTATTTCTATAGCTCACAGGAGTAGTGTAATGTCCCCTTTTTAAAATAGTATTCAATAACAAAAATAATATAAAATATAAACAATAAATAATTAAATTATATTGTAATATAATGTCAAGGATAAAGGTATGCCAGCAATCATATATTAAGACATCAAATTATGAATGAGCAGTGGCCACAGATAAATGTAATATGGCCAACTTAATGCTGGATGAATTATTTAACAATATCACCAAATTCTTAATAAGGCAACTCAAGCTTTTGACTTCATTTGTCAGATTACTATGCTGGCCGACATCCAAAATATTAGAAGCAATTCATAGACCAAAAGGCCAAATATAATTATTAACAAGTAAGCAGCGATACGGTCTGATGAAATTAAAAGTGTCATGCATTTAATCCACTGAAGACATTGATCATGCGGCAGATACAGTGACCAATGAAGCCGGACAACCATCTTTCTTAAATAGCAACCACACTAATATGAATTATCAGAAACGTGGCAAAAATAATTAATAACTAATAAATGTGACAGCTATTCATATAAATGTTATGTCTCATAGATCATTAGTTAACTAGACATTGGTTGTCTTAAAGTTTCAGCAGGTGTAAACTGATGATTAAATATTTAAGCAATTCATTAGTTTTATTTCCAGAGAGCACAAACTACTAATAATTCTAGAGTGGGGCGACTCAGTATTTACCTAAGTTGCTGGTTTGGATTCTGATTCAGATGTGGGTTCGACATTCGGGTTCGAAATTTGCTCGGATTTTTTTTGGGCTGGGTTTGGATTCATTTTGGGTTCATCTGTATGGTTTTTTAATAATATTTTAATTTTTAATATAAATGTAAAAATATGCTGTGGCAAATAAGTTCATACTCCACTATGCTAATATTAAAGCAACTTAGCAAAATACACGACCACATATATTAACCTAGCTACTCAATAGAGGCATTCTCCTGAGTATAGCTATCCCTGTTCACTGGCCAGAAAATCGGCACCTATAAACAACAAATATATCCATGAATGCCTAACCAAGAGGAAACTATAAATTATCAAATTGATGTAAACTTTGAATTGTATTAGCTTTTAGACTTGGTGGTCATTGTCTGTCTCACGTAAGGATTATACATTTTAGTGAGGTCATGATGCCAGCAAAGGTTCCCATTCACCTCGTAAAACTACTGTCAATAGAATTATCTTGAATTTATTAGGATAATATTTTAGATCTGGGACATAAGTGACTCCCAGCATGAGCTATTAGTATTAGCAGCAAAGGATGCCACACACACAAAAATGGCTCTGCAACAATGTGCTTCATTATTGGTCATCTACATCCAAGAACGAAGAGATAACCCCAGATCCTTCTACAAAATTGTCTACTTAGACAGATTGAGTGTCTTGATCTACTAAGGCAAAAATTCACCTCCGAAGTCAAGCAGAGGCTGTAGAGCAGATCTTCACCATTGACCACAAACACACTAACCTGTAGTGGTAAAAAGATCAACTAGAGGATAATCACAGCACATTGTGCTGCCAAAACCATTGATCTATCTTGCATTCCATTTTACACTGGCTGTCCCATGCACTGCCACTCCCTGAAGAAGACATCTATGATGTTCATACAGGTGAGTATGAGCTGCTCTAACAACAAGAAGCATCAAATACACCAGCATGGACAGGCCAAAAGATATGCTGCCATTTTGCTATGCATTATAGATGTCCACCTTTCTTTTCCTAATTTACCATTTTGCTCTGCTGACGTTTACCAAATTTGCTCTAAATTCCCCCAAAGTTGCCCAGGGTTCGAAATATTGAATCCGCAGGGAATTTCACAGGAAAAAGATGAATTTGACAAGACTTCGAACCGACTACAAATTTGAGAGAATCGAATGTCGAATTTGAGGTTTTTGGAGCGAATATGGCAACTTAGGTATTTACCAATAATCTTCAAAAGCTGGGATCTAAGCTGTGATTTGAATGAAAGGATGCAAATAAGAATTAGGAATATATGTCTCCTAAATGAAACGCCTATTCAAAAGAGTGTGAATCTTAGATATAAAGGCATATATATAAAGAGGCAAGAGACTATGGCACAATGGTAACTTGTGAGCCTCTCATGTGGGAGGTCTTGAGTTCAAGTCTACTCAAACTTAACACATAATAATAATTAATCTTGGCTTCGGCCCATTTACCTATCAAAAATAAAAAAGGCATATATATAAAGATTGCAAATGAAGTGCGAAAGAAGACAATAAGGTTTGTAATTTATAAATCAGACCATGCCAAAGGAAAATCCTCATGTGTGACTGTGTAAATCCTCATCTTCAAATATGTTAACACCATTCTAAATCCTAGAAGCCAATTTCATGCTTGCACTCAGTGGTCAATTTTCAGATCTTTCCCACAATTTATATTCAAACAATATGCTTCAAAACACTAAAAGCCATGATCTGGAGAATTTGCAAAAGGAAGTTGGTTGATATATACATTTCTTTCAGGACTATACAAGTACATCTGCAATTCATCATGAGGGAAATACATAAGGATCTGTATTCAGAAACATATGAAAGATTCTGTCATCATATTGTATGCTTTAACGTTAGAGATGAAAAACATCAGCAAAGTATGGTCTCACATCCCAAACTACCAGCAAATATGTAATCTGAAGCAGATGAACATTATTGATAATATACTGCATCTAACGAAACATCAGTGTATATATTGAAGATATTTGGAATATATACGTGAGTGATATATGTATGAGGGAATATTTAGTCTGTCTAAATACTTTAACATGAAGCAGCAATATATTCTCTGATCAAGACATGTTCAATATTCAATGTTTATATACAACTAATATACATCAGTTCAGCATTTAGCAGTTCATGGTGATAATATACAAGTAGCTGTCCAGTTGGGTCGACTGATAAAAGTAAGGAGACAACAAATATGCTGGAGCTGTTTTGTTCTAGAATGGTGTATAGTATGTTTTTATTCATCAAAAGAGAATGCAACATAAATGATCCGAGTTAGAGAATGTGACGGGCTTCTAAATTATAAAACATCATGAACAAATATATCATAGAGGAAGTTATCACCTCTACAGTTAATTATAAGTCTACACTGTAACCAATGGAACAAAGAATTTAGATCACTGGTATATCAAGCACATAGTTTTTAAAAATTCATTACGGCATCAACATGTTTTTTTGTATGGTCCATGACAACAGTTGAGGACATCATTTTGGAAAGTATAAATTACTCATGCATCACCATTTGGCTGAACTGACGACGACAGGAATCACATGCACCATGGAAGAAAGAGGAATATGGAACAAAGGAGAACAAAACAGTGAGTCATATCATATATAGACCTATGCATCACAGTTTATAAGGTCTGTGGTCGAAGGCAGTGATAAAGAAGTTTGATAATTCAAACTAAATAATGTATCCAGTATTATCATTATGAAGACATCGCAGAAATAAACCAAGCAAATCGCACAAGGTGAAGTCTTACTTTTTGATGGAGAAAGGAAATGATTCGGTGCTACATTGAATAACATCATAGAAAATGACACATCAAACACATAAAATCGGAATGATATTCTACAAATACAAGGAATGCAGCGATGAGTTTTTTTATTTAGTGGCTGCGAATAAAGTCAAGGAGATCCGGTAGAAGATCAAGACGAAAGCCAAGGGCTCAACAGATGTCAATGAATCTTCCGCTCATCCCATGCCATCAATGCTACCAAAAGAGCCATCCATGTAATAACCATATCCTAACCGAAGCTTAGGCAAAACCTTCCATGGTTTCGTATGTGCATTTCTAAAGTGTAAATAAAAGAAATAACGGTTTGCGATGATATAGTAATATCGCTTGAAAAATACTTATATTCCTACCACCAATTAAAGTAATTGAAAAGACAATATTGGTAACATAAAATCAGAGGCGTGATTATAATTAGAGATGCTATTTTTTTTAAAGAGACAAGATTTTTGAATATATAAAGTCATGTCCCCTCATATTAAAGATATAAATATGGCATGAATAAAAACAAGAGACATTCCCAAAAAGAAGCAATGCATTTTTATAAAAGATATTCAGTTTTGTATGGAGGAAAATGAATTATAAAGTATGACTTTGATGTAAATTTCAAATATTATATTTTAGTAATAAATAAAAATCTCGTTGGTCTTTGTTTATTTAAAAGGCAAAGAGATTACAATTAGAGTGTGGATTCATCCTTTATGATCAATAAAATGATTATTGAATTATTCCAGATGATACTTGTGTGTTAGATTTTGTCACCACATTCTTTGTTCGACAATCAGGGACATTGTGAAATAACTATTTGTTTCCTTGTTTTTGTCTAATTGGACTTCCGCCACAGAAGTTAAAACCCCTTGGACTAACATTGAATTGCATATAGCACTTGTCTTTTGCGGAGCTCAGGAGTGTTTGATGATATCTTGATGAAATATTGTCTCATAGAGTTGTACATAATAATCTTCATTATAGTTGAGTTGCTCAAATAAACTAGGGCAATAGTCTTTTAATCACTAAAGTTAAATAATTGGATTTATAGTCGAAGTCAGCAATCTTTGTATTTCTTTCCTACAAACATCAGCTCAGTCATTACATCATACTGAAGCATTCATATTTTTCAACCTGGAACAAGTTTAAAGATTTTTGCCAACCTAAAGAACTCATATTCATCAAATTCGCTATAGAAAAGCTTCAAACCAGATGATCAAGTTTGGAGTGAAGTTTTACCCGCCTAGGTGTAGTGAAGCCTAAAGTGCAAGTGAATTGAAGTCATTCCTATTTGTTGGCCAAAACTGACTGGGCAATCCTATCAGAGAATTGGCAAAGCTCCTAGATTTCCAATCTGTGGTTTTGGGAACCAACAAGGTGACAGCAAATTAGTTTGCTGCCACTTATCTATAAATCAATAATGATCTGCAGAATCTTATATCTGAATGCTATTAAGAATAAGGGATCAATATAGGGTTCGGTATGTTACTATAGCTTTAATATCAGTTTATAATACTAAAATCATATATATATGTGGGTAGATAGTGTAATGCCCCACCTGAGAACCCATGAGAAAAAAAATCTAACATACATAATATGATAGATAGATGATAGGTAGATAGATAGTTCAATTGCATTTTACTCATTGATATCCATTCATAATCCATTTGGAGACGATGCATTTCCAGCTATTCCTTAATCGTTTGCTATAGCGCCTTAAGATGATAGATTGGTGCTGTATAGGGAGAGGTGGAGTAAATCCTCACAAGGTAGGTGAATCCCAAGATGGGATATGGACGTAGTTTTAGAGCCTTAAGGAAGCCTACTTGTAGAATTGTATGTCAATTGCCCTACGACAAGTAAATCCACATCCTCCTTATGGTTCACATGTTTAAGAGAGAAGTGAGGGATTGGGCTTAAGTATGTTAAATTTCAAATGTATTATGAATACTAATTGTTCTCTAGTTTAATGATCTGACTTTGGCATAACAATATATAATGTGGTGTGTTTATTATTGAGAAATTGGTAGTCTTCTAGTAGGCAACATTACAAGAATAAAGTTAAAATCCATTGCCAAGCACAATCCAAACCCTTATTGGGAATTTTGGGGTAAATCAAGTAGAGTCCCAAATTGGTACAATACAACTAGGGTTATTATTAATGCTAGTGCAGATTTCTATGATTCTGTTAGGATTAAAGTGCCATTTAAATCCTATATATTTAATCATTTCTAATATTGTTTGTAAATCATTCATAAGGGATGATGGATTCACTGTCAATACTAAATACTTTTACCAATAGGGTTTTACCACCTGTAAACCTTATATGGTAATTGAATTTTTATCGAGAGCTAGTAACTATTTTCTTACCAGAAGTGATTTACTATTGGCCGGGAGGGAATCTTGAAGTATAGGCATTCAACTTTCTAAGAGAGTTCTTGTTTAGAAAAAAGAGGGGTAAAAACTTTATTGAACTTTAGAACAACAAATTACAAAATAGCAAAGGGCCAAAGCCTCAGGAACCACCAGAGATCACATAAGAGCAATAGCTAGATCATCCCTCCCTAATTCCACTAACATCCTCAGCAAGAGTCCTCTCCAAGGCCTGACATAATGCATCGGGCATCTGCTCCCACTCATCAATCCTCCTGCCATCTATATTTTCAGATGCCCATTTGGCCAGATTATCAGCTGCCCTATTCCATTCACTTGGAATATGGGCATAAGACACTGAATCCATCAAAGAGCTAACCTATAATATCTGTTGCACTATCGTAGTCAACTACCAACTAATATCTGAGATCTTCCTCTCTAGGAGAAGATTAACTAGAACCTGAGAGTCAGATTCACAAATCACCTTACGCCACCCAAGAGCATAACCCTGCTTCAAAGCATATAAGATAGCCAAACCTTCCATCCTATTCACAGTTTGCACCCCTTTATTGACCAAGAAAATAAAAACCATTGATCTAGAAGAATCCCTTCCAATCCCGCTAATCCCAGTCGGACCTGGATTGCCCCTGGAAGAGCCATCCGTATTAATTTTCAAAAAACCAGCCGGAGGGGGCAGCCATCTCCCCATCCTTTGAACTTTCTGCTTCGCACGTTTGCCTCTCCTAACACAGGTTGATGCTGGGGATATCCCCTGTATTCCCAACCTCAACCATCTCAGGATTACTCTTCTCTAGCGGCAACACAATTTCACTCTTAGCATTGACAGTCTCCTGGATCATTCCCATAATTCTGAGCCAAACCTGTTGAATCCCCAAATTTTCACCCCGAAAGATTCTTCGATTTCTTTCCAACCAAACTTGCCATTGCAAAAAGATAGGTCCAGTGTACCAAACATCCTGCAAGAAGGGAGCGAAGGAGGGGGGCCTCCCCAGACTCATCCAAAACTCCGCCAGGGAAGAGGCATGAATACATGGTCGTTTCCAAACATCCCACCAAAAGTGCCAGAGTTGTAGGGTGAAAGAGCAATGGAAAAACAAATGCATAGAGTCTTCCTCCCCACTACTACAGAGAACACACCTTGAAGGGCCATAAAAACCTCTCTTCCGGATATTGTCCCAAGTCAAGCATCTGTTCCAGACCAAAGTCCAAATAAAGCAGTTACACTTTGGCCAAGAAAACTTATTCCAAACTTTCTTCCACCACTGAACCTCCCCCCCCCCACAAGTTGCTGGGAGAGCAACTTCTGGTACCTAGAAGAAACAGTGTAAGCACCCTTGGGATTAGGGGACTAGGCCAAAACATCATCCTCCATAAGGGTGCTACAGTTTCGGCCAGAAAGAATGTACTGAAGCTCAATGCACTCCATCCAACTCGAAAATCAGCCATTCCTCTGGGTTCTTCCATCTTGCCTCCACCATCTGCCCCTGGAGGGAAAAGGACTTAAAGTCGCTCACCCTTGACCATCGAGCTTCACAAAACCTCTAGGATAATACGTGCAAATGAGGATATTGGACCACCATGGGAGGGTAACCATCCCAAGCATCATGCCAGAAATGTACCTCTGACCCACTCTTGCATATCCAGAAAAGGCCATTTTTAATGAGCGCGGCCCCTTTCTTGAGGGTGTTCCAAATCACTGAACACTACCCAAACAAGCTATACTGAGGGATATCCTTCTAGGGGATCCCTGGAAAGTACTTCTGAGACAAAATTTTGGCCCAGACCAGATCCTGTTCCACACATTATCGCCAATACAATTTGGTAGCCAGAGTAGTACCAGTTAGCATTGATTGCCTTAATCCAAGACCACCAAACTACTTTGGGCTACAAACAACCTCCCATTTAATAAGACTCCACTTAGTTGTAGATAAACTTCCAGCCCATAAAAACTGTCTAGCTAAGGAATCCAAGTCCCTAACAAAGCTCATCGGTGCCACCTGAATCATACACTTGTAGAGAGGAAGAGCTTGAACCACAGATTGGAGCAGCTGGACCCGACTCGCAAAGGATAACCACCTGCGGGTCCAATGAGTGACCTTGACACGAAATTTATCCAGAATGACCTGCTAAGAATCCCTAGACTGTCTGCCCATTGAGATAGGAATCCCAAGTTAGAGCAATGGAAGATTCCCAATTTGGATTCTAAGAATATAAGCAATTCTCCTTTGAATAGATAACAAAGTGTTGAAGAAAAAATGGAAGACTTGTCCTCGTTAATTAACTAGCCTAAGGCAACAATATAGACATCCAACATCTTGCGCATATTAGAAGCTTCCTAAATGGTAGCCATGCCCATCAAAGCTGTATCATCCACAAACTGTAGGTGTGATTGAATCGGAAGGCCCCCTCCCCACTGCTAGCCCTGAATGAAGCCCCCTTCTACATTCCTTTTTATCAACCGTCCCAAACCTTCTACCAGAAGAAGAAACAAGGAGAGAGTGGATCGCCTTGCCGTAGACCCCGAGAGGCACCAAAAGATCAGAATGCTCCCCATTAATCAAAATTGAGAAGGAAGTCAAAGTCACACAACTCATAACCCAAGCGATCCATACCTCCTCAAAACCAAAGGCACCCAAAACCTTTTGGAGGAATGACCAACGAACTCTGTCATAAGCCTTAGCCATGTCCAACTTGATGAACATAGCCTTGCCTTTAGAGTTGGCCATGGAATGAATAGTCTTAGTTGCCACCACCCCCCCATCCAAGATTTGGTATCCCGCCACAAAGCCACTTTGTTCCTCAGAAATAAGCTTTGGAAGCCACTTTTTTAGCCTAGCAGCTATCAACTTAGATATAATTTTATAAATAACATTGCAAAGAGAGATAGGGCGAAAGTGACATAACCGATCAGCCCCTTCCCCTTTGGGACTGAGAGCAAGGAAGGTAGAGTTCAGGGCCTGAAGCATCTGCTTATTCCTCTGGGATTCTTGAACAACTGCCCGTAAATCTATCTTGATAATGTCCCAAAATTCTTGGAAGAATTCAATCGGAAAGCCATCAGGACCAGGAGCTTTTCCTTTTTTCATCTGGAAAACAGTCTTCTCTAGCTCCTCCAAAGAAATGGCACTCATAAGATGCTCCTTCATTTCCAAAGAAACCAAAGAAGGAATACAAGAAAGGACCTGAGCCTCTTCAACCGATTCCCCCTCCGAATCCTCCCTAAATAAAGAAGCAAAATACTACACAGCTTCATTGGAGATATCCTGAGAAGAAGAAAGAACCTCCCCCCTATCATTCACCAAAGTTGATATAGAATTACCATGTCGTTTGGCCTTCACTGAATTGAAGAAGAAGGTAGTATTCTTATCACCCTCCTGTAGCCACTCAATTTGGGCTTTTTGTTTCCAAAAGATTTCCTCCCTCAGCTCCCATTCCTCTAGGGTTTTTAAGGCCCTAGCTTCCTCTCGTAACAAATACTCTGACACCCCATCCTCCCTAATCATCTTGGTAATATCATTCAACTCAGCTTGAGCCATACTTTTCGTATGGAAAATATTGCCAAAGCATTGTTGACTCCACCATTTGAGCTGATATTTAACATATTGGAGGAGTTTAGCAAAAATATACATTGCTGTACCATAGGCTGGTCTACCATCCTTCCACCAATCAGCCACACATCCATAAAGGTCCAGGTCCCTCAACCACATGAGCTGGAATTTGAAAGGTGGCTTCTGAGGCAACTGGGCAGATGAAATAACTAGCTTAATGGGCCAATGATCTGAGCCTCTCCAATCCAATATCTTAGAACTGGAAGACCACAATCCGCCCACCCAAAAACAGGAAACCACGAACCGATCTAGACGTTCAGCAATGCAACTGTCTCCCACCCTTCTATTGTTCCAAGTGAATTGACCATTGCTAGGCTTGACATCCACAAGATTGAGTGCCAAAATATTATCCCGGAAAAACATAGAAGAGGGCTCAAGTCTTGCATTACCCCCCCGTTTTTCAGATAAATCAAGAATAGCATTAAAGTCTCCCACAATAATCCATGGCAAGTAAGGAAATCGGCTATGAACAAAATGAATATTATTCCATACCAGAAGTTTACCTTAGAACTCAATGGGAGCATAGATGTTGGAAAACAAAACAGATTCCCTCGACTCAGGGCACAAAGAGACCATGGATAAGGAGGATCTAAAAGATATCCACCACAATGGTTGAATCTTTCGTGGGTTCCAGAGACATGCCACACCCCCCGAAGATCCTTGAGCTCCAATGCACTGACATTGACCAATCTTCCACAATTTAGGTGCTAGACTCATCATGCACTCAACAGAAACCTTGGTCTCCTGAAGAAAAAGAACATCAGGAGAGTGACTTCTAACCAATTCTTGAACAACTTTTTGTCTACGGCCGCTGTTCAAGCCCCTTACATCCCATGAAATAACGATCATTTTGGGGGAGTCGAAAACTGAGAATCTAGGGTCTTAACAGATCCTGACTCCACCAAAGTCTCCCCTACCATCTTAATCTTCTCCAAGTCCTTACGTCCACTTTTATCGCTTTTCTCTAAAACCCCCTTCTTGCCATCCTTTTGAAGAATACCCAGAGGGGGAAAGGCCTTTCCATGCTTATCCATATTTGAAACAACCGTTCGTGCAGGAAGAGCTATGCCCTCTTCTCCCTGTCCCAAATCAACATTTGACTCTAAAATCATTTGAGCATCTGCCTGCCCATCAGTGACCATAGGCATGGTAGGTTCCACCTGAGGAGTAGGACCAGGAGTGGAAGTGGCAATCACTAGGCTGGAATCCGCCACAAATTGATCTACACTGATAAATCCTGGAATAACTTCTTGCTGACCCAATTCATCCAAGACTTCAAACCTGTTAAAGGTATCCCCCTCTTGTCTTTCCATTAGAGTCCTCTTCTGACCTCTATTCTGATTACGAGTCTTAACCTGAACAAAACCCTCAACATCCATACCATCACCAGAAACAGGCTTCTTCCCTTTATTAGTACCAGGGGTGTTACGAGGAGGATGCAGAGGCTGCTGCTCCCTTGTCTTGGCCTTCGGGCATCTTCGCATCAAGTGGCCATATTCATGACACAGGCGGCATCGAAAAGGGAGGGTTCCATAATCTAGTTGTTGCACCCAAGAATGTGATCCTGCACACATTTCCACCGCATCTGGGAATGGTCTACTCAAATCAAGTTCCACACAAACTCGAGCAAAAGTCATTACTTTCTTACCAAGGGTTTGTGTTGAAGGCCCCACTGGTCTCCCAAGCATCGAAGCAAGCATATAAAGAACATCCTCCCGACAACATTCTATTGGAAATCTGGGTAATCGAACCCACATCGGAACCCAATTTGGAAGCTCCTCAGAGGGATTAAATCCTGCATGCCATGGTTTAACAAATAGCCCAACCTGGTTGTAAAAATAGGGCTCTCCCTCAAAAACTCTATTGCAATCAGCCAGGCATGTGAATGTGACCATGAAAAAGTTATTTGCAAGCAGCGTGACCTCCATTTCGCCGTCTAGTTCCCAAATTCTCCGAGCCCAACTTTCCAGAAATTGCAGAGATACTCTTAATCCCAAAAATTTACAATACAGTGAGTGCGAGTAATATTCTACATCTTCAGCAATCATTTCAGAAGGGATTACTAGTTTGGGTCTTTCTTTACATCGCTCGAGGCAACTGTTACTCTTCGTGATCCGGGATCCACTAGGCGAGCTCGATTTCGTAGCTCTTGAAATTTGAGAAAAGAGGGCATTATCGAACACCCTTGCCCCCTATCCTGACGGACACACTTCCTCCACATCATGCAAAACTAAATCGGGTGTAGCCCTAGAAGGCTCACCCCGAGACATAGCCGTGCACCAACCTGGACCGTCCACAGCAGGGAACCACGTCCAGGCACCTCCACAAACGAGTGATCACACAGTAACCTGCAAAAAGGCGGCCAAAGAAGGATCAGACCTGCGTCTACCAGCGATTGCAGCAGATAATCAACACCCCCACATGACCAGACGCTCCCCCCAACCCACACAAGCACAAAAAGGACAAAAACGAGCTAGGGCACTACTGCCCTAGCTCGGCGTCGAGTTACAGATCTCCGCCATCACCGCACCAGTCATTCTTCTATCTCCCCAATTAATAATTCTCATCCACTTCCTAAGAGAGTTGTTATGAGGTTGTTTTTTTAATTTTTTGGAAGCTATTATTAAAGATAAAACTACTTGTGCATATATTATGAACTATAACCACCAGATTATTTGGTAATTTTAAACAACTGAGTGCCCAAATCAAGTAGGTGAGTAAATTTTTTGTAGCGTACTTTATCCTTTGCTTTAAATACTTGAATTTATCCATGGGATATGTTTGGATTTAGTAATCAACTTGGATGCCCCATTTGGGAGTTGACAATACTATATAAACATGTCTTAAGGTGGTAAGCGAGCATTGTAATTGTTAAGACTCAAGAGTGACAAAACTGTGTTTACAAATTGTTGAGGATTGTAGATTGAAGAGGAGACAGGGACAAGTGTATTTACTCCCTTTTTGGAGATAATACACAACTAGGTCTCTCTTCTTGGTGGTTTTTTCCCTGAAAGGGTTTCTCCGTGTAAAAATGGTGTCCAGTTTTCTGTGGTAATAAGTTTTAATAGTTGATGCTTATTTGAGCTCCATATGTCTAACATATAAACAATATTTCAGATTTACAGAGATTTAAGCTTCCATTATTGCTGTTCACCTGTAGATTTTTAATTGATTCCCTTACCAATCTAGAGCTATTTGCTTGTTAAAAATACCATCAATCAAAGCTATATGTTCTCCATATATGTCAATTGAACCATTGCTAATATATAATATTATAATCCATTGGTTTCATTATGCCCTTGCAACTGGGATTCTGTGTGGTTAAAATAAATATTTTCTACCTGTTTTGATGGTTTACCTTCCAATAAATATTGCTTTGCTCATGCTGAAGTACCAGTAATTGAAGCCGTTGCATGTTTGATGATTTTCTCTATTGAACCAGTGACATTCTTCATAAACTTGCTACCTTTGAGCAATTGTTATTGCGGTAAGTTTACATCAGGTATTTGCCTGTTTGATGATCTTTTGTCAATGAAAATTTGTCTTTACATACACATTCTACCTTTAGTCAATATACCATTCTGAGTTTATGGAAGGTTATACATATTTGTTATAATCAGCATATAGTTCAAAAGGTAACCAGTACTTGCTGAAGGACATTTTTGCCCTAGGATGACGTGTCATATTGGTCTATCAACAATTTTCATTTCACCTCCAATCCAATTCACACCACTATAAATGACAGGAAATGAGATTAATATGTGAAATATCCATGCATAAAAAAGTGTAAACAATCAATTCGTAGATATGTAAATACGGTGCATCTGTATCTGTGATTTGGGTTAGTTACGGCTAAAAGATATTGTACTGTATCATTACATCATGAAAGTAGTCTATAATACCTTTGTTTAGGTTAATGATCCAAAAATTTAAATAAAGTGCCTTAACAATGAGTCAACAGATGCCATTTCCAGTTACAAAGATCGTGTTAGACCTTGGAATGACTATATTGAAGATCAGTTGGGCACAATGCAGAAAATACTGTACTTACGCTAGAGAAATTTGTCACTGCATTGACAAAGCATTGAATGTGAAGGGTTTTTGACATTCAATTTGGTTTCTTGATGTCTGAACTGGCTTTTGATGCCAAGGAAGATGTTGGGACATCATAAAAGAACATCTAAAACACATTTGAGGGCCTGACTCTCTCTGTATCCTTCATTCTAGATTCATTTTGACTGTTTGAAGTTCATCAGGAGAGGTTTTTAAGGTGTCAAGGAATATTACTATTGTTTGGAACTTTGGAGTCCTAGAGGTACTGTAAACACTTGTACTGAACTGGAAGATAACGGCATGAGAGAAAAGGCTCACACTTCTGGAGTTTTCTTCCCTTTAGAGGGTTTCTCTAAATGCAGCCATGGGTTGCAGTCTATCTGTGTGCTGCTTTTGTAGGATTTTTTCTTGATTCATGTTTTATTATGTGTTCTGTAACCGATATGAACATGTTAGACAGTTATAAAATTAAATGGGAGTGGAGAAACAGTAAGTTTGAATGTGTTTGCAGAGTTAAAAGAAAGAATCTATAGTTCATGAATGCTAGGAGAGTTTCACCAGTATTTTAGAGATCAGAAAGGCTGGTTCTGTTCAATTAATCATTGAAGATATTAAATGGTTATAGTTAGGATATTCCAGTATTCTTTATTTCGGGAAAACAGGCTAGTATTTCTATCAGCATGCATTTGTTTTTGCTTCTCAGAAAAGAAGGCTGTAGAGAATTACATCCAAACATTTTGTTGTTTATGCTACAACATGATCTCATTTAAACGTATTTAATACTATACGAAGAATGATCTTAATCATCTGAATAATAAATATGTAATGATTTAATCCCTGGATTGCATGATCATACAAAAAAAGGTAGAATCAGGAATACATTAGGCAAAGTTGTATTTGTAGAGATTTTCAAATCAATCAATTATTTGTGATTGTAAAAGCTTTAAGAATTTTTAAGTTCTCCAATTATTTTATTCCAGCTATAATGATATGTCAAAATAATTGGTGTTTGTCAATATATCTCATGCCATGTGTAGCCCCTTACAATGCTGCAGTATTTCAGATTGACCTCTGCTTGTTTTATGGTTAGTAGTCAGTCGATAGGAGAAGTCACTGCAATGAAATTAAAGTGAATGTGAAGAGAAGTACCCCTTAGAATGCCACAGTATTTCAGATTGACCTCTGCTTGTTTTATGGTTAGTAGTCAGTCGATAGAAGTTGCTGCAATGAAATTAAAGTGAATGTGAAGAGAAGTACCCCTTAGAATGCCACAGTATTTCAGATTGACCTCTGCTTGTTTTATGGTTAGTAGTCAGTTGATAGAAGTCGCTGCAATGAAACTATAAGTGAATGTGAAGAGAAGACTCAGAATTACCACTAAAATTATAAGTAGGTGGTATTTTTTCTTGCAACGTGTCAAATTTCATGATGTTTTATTAGGATTCAACTGTGCAGATTTTAAGTTAAGAGTAGTATTGGAATGGGTGACCACCCTGGAAGTCCTATTGCATCACCATAGGGAGCATCATCTAGAATCTAAATCTTAGATGCTGTAAGCGCTAAGTAAATCAATCATGCTTCTGAGAGATGGGTTACTGTGAACCACTACTCAGAATGTTGGTCAATGAGATTGACTGAAAGATTACACAGTGAAATCCTAATAAACACTAGATACAAAAGTTTCAACATAATTCTTATTTTATCTTTTGAAAGCTTGGGTACTCATTACAGAACCATATGGGGCACCTCATCCTCATTAGTGCTCATCTTGCAGGTCACTCTTGAAGTAAAAGGGGAAGCTCAGCTTGTCAACTTGTCAGAGAAGCTTAAAGGAGGTGAGATTGGTCACAAACTATGGATTGAACAACCAGAAAATATACCTACGTGTTTGGCAACTAAACCTTATCCAAAAACTCTAGTTGCTCCTTTTTTCAGGAAGTTGAAGCTTTGTAAGTAAAATAAACATCCATTTTGTGTATGGTTTGTATGGTTCATTGTAATATTGGCTTTCAATTTATCACTTAAAATTCATTCTTTGTGGTCGATCATTTATACATTTGCATTGTATTTGATGGGGAAAATCTGGCTGCCTTGAAGGTAAACAGTCATTGATAAGGAATTGGGATCTGTTTCTTCTATTTTGGCATGCAGCTTTTCAAGTTCAACAATCAAATCATTCCCATTCTTAGCATGTATAAGAGCTCAAAATTTGATAGCACTACGCTCATTGTATGCACTACCATATTGGCGCTTCCTGTCCAGAAGAACATCTCTGTACATCATGTATTTAAATGAGCATCCAAACATCCCTTGAGCATTTTTGGGGATGGAATGCTTCTATACTTTAGTTGTAAGATACAAGTATGAAAAACCATAGAAGAAAAATGTCCATCGCTGGTTCAAATATGCTAGAAATATGAATATGTTTAGAGGAAAATCAAACCCAACATTTGCAACAAAATTCTAGGATGTAAGACACTGGAAAACATCTAAATGCATGAGCTTAGGACACACAAACGTAAATGCATTGGCAAAGGGCATAGTGCCACGCTACAAGATTTAGTTATTGGCTCCAAAGTTTTTGTCTGCCAAGATATTCAATGGTAAAAAAGAATATCAAGTTGAAAGTAAAGATTTGTTTGATTAAAAGAATATTTTTTTATTTTCTGAAACCACAGTTTTTATAAGATGAAATAAATAAAATGTTGTGCTGATTGATAAATACCCAATTGTGAATTTCTTTAGGAGACATCATTTCATGTAAGACAAAAAAATTCTATACACTAAAGGGCATTGCAAATAAATTATTAATGTGGCCTAAGCTTTGTTTATGCTGAATTTTAGTGTGGGCCAGTTCATAAGGGTAAAAGTTTGTGACAAGGGTTTATTCTATGATATTAAAATTCCTCTTGTTAACTAGATTTTACATTGAAGAAGAAACTATGACATAAAATCTTTGACTATGGAGGAATGAGTCTAAGGACTTTTAGAGGGTCTATTAGAGGGCCTTTAATTTTCAGCACCCCTAACTCTCCCCATCTCTTTTTGAAGTTATAGGGTAGCCCTGTCCATAGTAGGGCATATAGATTAGAGATCTGCCTAGCAAAATCCATTTGTCTTGCATGCTAACATCTACTACCCTCCTACTTGACAAATATATTATACCTCTTAGCCCTTTTAATAATAGTGAATATAGATCTCTTCCTAAAATATAGTAACCTCTAGGCAAATATATTAATATTCTCCAAGTAATGATATATTACTTGCCTTGTAGGCAATAGACATAGGAGCCTTCCTTGCAAGTATTAGATATAACCCTTTTCAAGAATTATAGTTCAAAAATTATAGCCTATAGAATAGTAGGGGCTTTTTCTAGTCAGTTTATGTGTGTGCAGTTGGGCGGGGGGTCAAAGAATGACTACCCTTGGAATTTAAATGCCCGTAACTTTGAGGCCTAATTCTAGCTCAATTCCTTCCCACTCACCTAATGCCACTATTGCTCAATTGGTGGGCTTGGCTATAATCTATACGCTCATCAATTGGTTATTGAGATAGTGGGAGGGATAAGATTTACTTAATCAAGACTCATATGATAGGTAAAGTGACCTACCCTCCACCCCCCACCGCTTTCTTGATCCAAAGTTTGGCTCATATGACAATGAAAGGACCTATAACACATTTGTAATGGATTTTATATTGGGGAGGTTCGGTAGGTTTGAGCTTCATTGAATTTAAACTAAGCATTGATCGAAGACTAGTTTAGATTCAATGTGTTACTAGTTTACTTATTGTTATGGGTTTGGGTTGGTGATTGGTGTGTTCCCTCAAATTAGTAAAGGGTGTGCATCCTTGGGCAAATTCATACTTATATTATTGTTCTATCTTAATTAATCAACTTGCTAGAACAATTGCCTAATTAATAAACTTGTAGATAACACATTGGTTCACTAGTTTGTAGAGATGCAACATCTATGGCTTTCTCCAATTAGGTGTGTTAGTTGAAACTTTGGTTGATTAGCAACATTGAAACATTTGTTTGCAACATCTCCTTGATTTTGTTGGTTGATCCTCAACATTTTACTATTATCCCAGTGTCTTGGCATTAATAGTAGTGGTGGATAAGCTAGATCTCTTGCTTATATAGGGAATTGGAATTGCATCAACTTTCTATATTTGCTTTGCTACTAGATATGATAGTGAAATTGTACTCTCCTCCCAATCTTTAACTATAATTCTGCCTACTTTACATGTAAAAATATATTAATTATAGCTATAATATATTTTGTATTGTTACATTGTATACTTACATTGTTTTGATTCAAGGGCATATATGTTTTAGTAGGTTCCTAAGAGGTGTGGAAATGAGATTGTAAGATCTCATATATGTGTATCTCTTCTATCACTACCTATCTCTCAATCATCTCTCTTTAGTCCCCCTCTTCTTCTCTATATACCTTTCTCCTCCTTGACCTTCATCTCTTCCGATTGCAAACATACGAAGCTTTATTATCTTTATGATTCAAAGGTTTAATTTCAATCATGTTGGGGTCCATAAAAGTGGATTTGCATAATTGATTTGAAGTTCACTTCTTTATTGACACTTTTTTTACACAAACAACATTTGGTAAATGGCCTACCAATTGACCTCAAAAATTGTAAAAATGTATGCAATAAATAAACTTTTTTTTTCTAATTGACCAACTACACCTCTTCAGCTTACCCATTGCACATCAAGGTGTAATTGTTAGTAAATGTCCTGAATAAAATTGTTTATTTCATAATGTTAATCCCTACGTCTTTGCTACATTTGTCATTTGTCCCTGTTGACTCCTCAATTGAGGTTTCAACCACCTCTCCATATCCAACTATATTCTTGCCTTTGTGTGATAGGGTTTCACATGGCAATTTACATTTGCAAGAATGTCAATTTACAAGGATAAACCTGTAGAATTTTTTAATCAAAAGCTACCATGTGTCAATTATCTACTTGTGTAGATCAAGGAGCAATTCAAAGAGAATTTATTTGTCTGATTGTTCTATAAATGACAAAGATCTCACCTTCAATGATTTCATTATTTGCATCCATAGAAAACTCAAAAATCTGGGATTGACCAATATTTTTGAAAGGATTTATTACTTTACTATGGTCCATTTGATTTCCATTTGCTTAAATATTGGAACCTTTTTTTTAGGGCAATTATCCAAGGTCGAAGATAGCCAATATCCTTGAAGGTGCAACACAAGGTTGTACTAGATATAGAAGATCAAAATGGTTTGATTTCATTAGAAGTGAATCTTTCATTGGAGATGGTAGAGCAAATACAGAAGGGCAAAAGTCTAAATACAAAAGTTGTGGAAGAGCAAAAACCTAAAGCTTTTGGGAGTGTATAAGGAATCAAAATGCCTTGTATAAGGTTTGGAAGGAGGACAAGCTCCTCCATGGATTTTTTGTTGTGGCTTTTGACTATGTGCAAGGTAGGAAATGTTGATGGGGGGGGGGAGTTGTGTGTTGGTTGCCCTAGTCAAATCTCAATTTAGGAATCAACCTTGAATTTAAATAACATGAATGTAAAGTAAATGTATGAATTCACCTTACAAAGTTGGATATCATGAATTGAATGTAATGTGCTTAACTTCACCAACAAATTTGAATCAAGAAGATCAAGGTGAATGGATGTAGAAGATGCACCTAAGGATCTTGAATGGATTGGAGAAGATCTTGAATGTAAACTCCTTCAATTGCTTAAACACTTGCATCCTTTTCTACAATGGAGTGCTTGAAGACTTGAATGACAGGACACTTAAAAGCTTGAAGTCGCAGATGCTTGAGCACTTGAGGATGAGATGTCTTGATATGATCTTGTGTTGGATGAAAAGTGGAGCAAATGGAAGGGTTTATATAGAGTTTAGAATTGACTAACTTTTGTAGGCTGACCAACCTAGGAATTAACACTCAAACATCCTAGAACACGAGATCCAAAGAGAGGAGCCAAAATAGGGCCCCATCAAGTGTGAATTTTGCCCTTGATGATCAAGAGCAGAAACCCCCAAGGTTGTGTCAAGGCTCCAAAACAAATCTCAAAATCATGTCCAAATTCTAAGGAAATCCTATTTTGGTGCGAGTAGCACATTCTAAGTGGATGGATGCATGAAAATGAGGGACCTAGGGAAATTATATCTTACCTTGAGTTTAACACAATGAAAACATGAGCTTTAAAGAGGATCTATTAGGTTTTACCCCAATTCCAAGGGGAGGACGAAAAAGGGGAGAAGAGATGAAAGAGAAGAGGAGATTGATGATCTCACATTAAATATGTGCTTCCAATTTAAGATGGTACATTTAACCCCACTTTAGCAAGAGTATGGACTCGATCCAAACTCTTGGTAAAGTAGAGCACGAGGCATAAGATACTCTTATTAAAATCTAGGAGATAGAATTTATCAAGCCTCCCAAGGGATTGAGACTTTGCTAACTACCAAATTATAGTGAGAGAGAGATTGCTGACTAAAAAGAAAAAGGGTGATTTTCTCGCCCAGTAATGTGCCCACCTTACTATGAATTAGTGAAAGACCTACTGCAAAAAGATGACATTGAAATAGTCTAACATGGTGGTAACTTGCTAGTCAACCCAACATAAGACTCACCCATAGATCAATGTTTTCTATATTACCATGGTAAGGTTTAGTAAGGATGTGTTACGCATATATGAGACTTTAGTGAATTGTTATACGTAGCCCAAAAATGTGATTTAGCATATGTGAATATAAAGGAATTAATAGAGACCCAATTGTCAAGGATGCTCACTTCCTAGATTGAATGTGTGCATAAATAATCCATTCTTTAGGATTGTGCATAATCCATAAAGGGATTCACAAGATATGTGCACTGAAAGAAAGGGATGAAGTAGTAATGCATGGATTTGATGCTTAGGAAGCATACTAAGCAACCAAGGCTAAAGTATTCCAAGCTCGACTCAAAATCCATATTCACTGCCCCATTCTTGAAATCTAAAAAAGAGTAGAGCATATGCCCTCACGTTAAAGTCATTACTAACACTTTAAAATGAGCAAGGGCTTCAAAAGAGTACGTACAAGCATTGGAAAAAAAAAACGTCTCCACTATGAGATGTCCCCAGGAGAAGACAAATCAATAGAAAAGAAAACATAACATGCAAGAGCACAAAGTTATTTACTAACTATGGGGTTAGTATGATCATATTAATATGTAAGTATTATATCAGTATGGCATGTCGTCATCACTCAAAAGAAGTAGAACTGCAACACAATGGAAGAAATACACATAAGAGTTACGAAAGAGTCTTTTTGGACCACCTTCACGGAGACCTAAAAGAATTGATGCTACCATGTCACAAGTCCAAGAAGACAACACAAGGACATAAATACGAACAATAGCACATAACATAAACAATAGATAGAAGAAGTAAGATACAAATAGAAGAATGTTACAATGCGGTGATTTCTTTATCACCTTGCACCAATAGAGCAACAAGGGTCGTTTGAAGAAATCTACACATACATTTAGCAAACAAGATATAGAGGAAGCACATAACAATAAGCAAACACACAAAAAGCTACTATGCTAGAGCACTCACTTCAAGCATGTTGCCCTTCTCCCCTATCTTAGTCAATGGTAATAAGAGGTGGATAACTTGCAAGAGGAACTATGTCCAACACAGTAGAAACAATAGCTAACTCCAACAAATGACTCTTGGGAGAGTCAGTAGTCTTAGGTGTAGATCTAAGTGTAAGCTATGTAAAAAGCACGTTAGGTAAATCAACATCAATATCAATAATCTCATGCTCATCATCATCTAAAGTACCTTCCCTATCTAAGTTAATAACAATAGAATCCAAAACAAGAATATGCATATCATTAATGTCCTCAACACACATGGGCTAGTGAGAGGCATTAATATGAGCTTTAGCACAAGCTTGACAGTTCTTTCGATGTTCCTGAGCATGCTGATTATGATTAGTTTTATTAGAAATTTGTTGAGAAAATGAAGGAGGATCAATAATTATAGGTTCCTTACTTTTAGATGACATCAAAGGAGGAACAACAAAATGTTGAGATGTAGGAGGGGGAACGACACTAGGAGGAGCCATATTAGGAGGAGGGTCCATACTAGTAGAAGGAACCACACTAGGGGGATCAAGCAATGCAACAGGTGGTTGACCATTATAAATAGAAGATTCAAAAGAGATAAGTGTTGAAGTTGAAGAGAAAAGACCACGAGACATGCTTAACTAAAAAATCTTTGGCATTTATATTCTTTATACAAACGAAACATAAAATCCTAACGAGTAGGAGTTGAGGAAGAGAAGGCCAAAAAAAAAAACAGAGTTGCAAAATGGCGAGGTCTAGAAGGATGATAAAGACTATGATTGATTGTTTTAATCTCACCATTGTAAGGAAATTTAATACATTTAAGAATAGGAGCAGCAATAGCTTGGATAACAGTCAACCAAGGTAAACCAAGCTTCACTTGAAATTGATCAAAAGTAAAAATAACAACAAAGGTGCTATTCACCACTTTACCACAGAGCTCAACAGGAAAAGAGATGGATCCTTGTGTAGACTACACGAAACCATTACAAGTTTGAATCCAAGTTTAAGTTGAGTCATAGAAGTCACGACTTTTCCTCTTATTATAAAGATGTTCCTCAGTGATGATATTAACCATAGAAGTAGGATCAACTAGACACCCATAACAAGAATATTTAGCAATCCAAGTAGCAATATAAAGAGGACCATCCAGAGCCTTAAACTTATTAGCATCAATAAATGAGATAGTAAGGGCTCTAGTACGCTTACAATTCGATTTAGGTTTAGGATGATCATTAGATGTAAAGGGGATGTCTTTTATAGGTGGAGGTGGAGGTGGAGGTTGCACTACATGTTCCACAACATTAACAATATTATCATTCTCTCATCGTAAATTATTATAAGCAATGTTTACTTCAGGAGGAGTAGAAGAAGAAGGATGTTGAACATTAGTATTAATAATGCCGAGGTAAAGGATTAGTGTAGATTTGAAGATTTTGATTAGGAGGTGCCACATATTTATTCCCAATATCTTAACCCTCAATAGATAAAGCATTAGCATCTTGAATCTTATGTTTCAAAGAATAGTAGGCCTCAGTATCATGTCTAGGTTGGTGATGAAATTGAAAATAAGATTGAGGATTAAAGTGTAGACTTGATGTTGTAGAAGGCAATTGTGATTTAATAGGAGGAAGTGTAATCATATTAGCACTAACCAAGCTAGTCATAAGAGAAAGTAAAGACTCAGAGAGAGGTGTAAACTTATGATTTATCCTATATACAGAGGAACAAATAGTGTCACTCCGAGATGCACCTGCTACTTGATCATTATATTCTCAACTTTAGTGATCTTGATGTAGTTGTTAGGTTTGTGGAATTTGTTAGGATTAGGTGTGACATCACTTGTATCAATAGGTACAAAAGGCATTGGAGTGGTGCTCTCAAACTCACTTGTAATTGATAATGATGAAGCACTGCACAAATTTGTGAAAAAGAGGCTTAATAAGCAAAATCTTATCTCTAATAACTTTTGTTAAATTCACAATAAAAGTATGTTGAATATCAATGTCAGGAACAAGATAAGAAATTTGAGCACACAAATGCTTAAATCTACTAATAAATTTAGTCACCTTCTCTTTAGGACCTAGTGTACAATGCATCAAATCAATCAAAGAAACATAAGGACCAATATAATTATGAAACTCTTGTATGAAAGCATTGGCAAGTTTAGGAAAAGAATTGATAGAATAGGATGGCAAAGAGCAATACTATTGCAAAGCTTTGTCACAGAAAATGGAACACTACGAACCGTAGTAGGAGGGTATGATAAGTGAAAGGAACATTATTATATGAACATTATGAAGTTGGCAATGAAGCAGGTGGAACACTCACAGGCAAAGAGGGAACATGAAGACTACTAAGAGGATTAGGCACCTGAACAGATGTAGTCATAACAAAAGGAACATAAGTGGAAATGCTAGACATAGGTACAACAGGCTAAAGAGTAGAAACAAGAGGAGTCATTCCTGCTTCAAAAGCAAGTTGAGTCAAAGGCTTAATGTGAGTATGGACAAGATGAGTAAGACCACACAATAGATTAACACCATGTTCATCATCACATATCACTTTTTTAAGAGCATCAAAAGCAGCAATAGTCTTAGTATTATGGCTTTCTTGTAAAAGCCAATCATGCATTTTATCTATCTCGGTAGCAAGTTTATCAACTTGTTCAAGAGGAACTTGTAAAGACTCGTCATCATCATGAGATGAATGAGAAGAGTCATGCTCCATAGAAGGATTAGGATCATGAGAGACTATAAGATCACCCCAAGTTTCCAAGGCGAGGAGAAGAGGAATCAGGATTAAAGAGAGCCATGAGTCTATGATTTCTCCTAAGTGGAATGTTATAAGTAGGACTAAAAGTGGTAAAGCCCATACACCAAATAAGGAAAGAAGACACTAAGAGATCTAACCTTATGATATGAACTCAAATCCAATATAATGTAAAGTATAAAGCATGCAAAGATAAATCACAAATCAAAGGTGGAAATGTCGTAAGTTAGGCTCACCAATAAATGGTGAACACAAAACACACCTCAAAATGCAAAGGGGAATCTAACACCGCAAAAGAAAGAGTTGAGAGAGTCGGGTTCACCAATAAATGTAGACTAGGAAATGCAAATCAAGAGTAAAAACCTAAGTTTTTCACATAATCTATGTGTACATATGCATATAGAGGGAGGTGCAATAAGGAAAAAAATCCTTCCACTCCCAATTCTAGAGAACTAGGCCTAGCAATATTAGTGTTGACCATGTGAACAAGAAGCACTAATGCAAACTAGATCTAGGAAAAGTAGGGCAAAAGATATCCAACTCCTTAAGTCTTCTTTGTGTATGTGTGTGGAGAAAAGTAGATCGAAGTAGATGTATTGAAAGGGAAAAGAAGGTAAAGAAACACATCTTTTAAGTCTATTTTTTGCTTTTTGTATTGACCAAAATGAGGGGAAATCTTTATATTCAAGTGTGAAATTGTGTGACGGATGAAATCCAGAAATCTTTTGGCAATCTGTCAGGGGTAAAATAACTCATTGGGGGTGAAATTTGGCCTTGATTGATGGTGTCCAATGGTGATTATGATTTTGCAGTTCTATTAAACAACAAAAAGGGTACTCTAGGCTACAACATATTTGTTAATTTGATATCTGGAACCTGCAATAAAAAAAGGGTTTTTGTTGTTCATGTGGGGGTTGGGGGGTGGGGGGCGCGGTATGTGGGTGGGTGCTTCAATCAAACCCCAATTTAGGAATTAACTTTGAATTGAAATAATTGAAATAGCATGAATATAAAGTAAATGTATGAATTCACCTTACAAAATTGGATCTCTTCAATCGAATGTAATGTGCTTGACTTCACCAATGGATTTGAATCAAGAAGATGAAGATGAATGGATATAGAAGATGCAACAAAAGATCTTGAATCGATTGAAGAAGATCTTAAAGATAAACTCCTTCAATTGCTTGAGCACTTGAGTCCTTGATCTCCAATGGAATGCTTGAATGGATGATGCTAAGGCATTTGAAAGCTTGAACTTGTGGATGCTTGAGCACTTGAGGATGAGATGTCTTGATATGATCTTGTGTTATATGTAAAATAGAGCAAATGGAAGGGTTTATATAGAGCTCAAAATTGACTAACTCCTATAGGTTGATTCCCATAGGTTGCTTTGGCCTCATGGATGTTATTAAAACCATTCACTCATTCCATTATAATTTTGGTTTGATTGTCAACTCAACTGGATTTCTCTGATTTCACTCACATAATCTTCACTTGTATCCTTGTTGATACAAGTATTTCAAAAGATCTCCTCACTAAAATCAACAAACAAACTCAATTACTATATTAAAAAGGTTTTCCCTTTTGTTGTCAAAGATGTTTCAACATAGAACTTAGTGTTGTTGACTGTTCTATTGTCCTTAATTTTGACATCACAAAATGGAGACAACCCAATCCAATTTCCTCATGAATTTGTAGGTTTAGCCTCTTCATTTTAATGTATTGATAATGTGTCATTAAGGCAATTTGTGAGCAGTCTCGATGCTTCACCTCTGTGAGCATCACCTAGATCCGATGTGTGTTGAGTGTCCCATTCATTCTCATAAGAGATGGGTTATGTGATCCACTACTCATGAAATACAGGTCAATGAGTTTGACTCAAGAAACTACACAGTTGAATCCTGATAGCAATATCTCAATATGACTCTGTGGACAATGTCTCCTCCTTATCAATTAATGAGCTTAAGGGGATTTCTAATGAATGGTTAATAAGGCACAACACTTGGTGAAGGTTTTGCCAATGGGGTTGCAAGTAGAGTGGGTTTAACCATGGAGGAAACTCCATAGTTAAGCGCGCTCAAACTGGAGTAGTACTGGGATGGGTGACCTCTCGAGAAGTCTTGAGGCTTCACCTATGTGAGAATCACCTAGATCCAATGTGTTTTGAGTGTCCCATTCATTCTCGTGAGAGATGGGCTTTGTGAACCACTACTCATGAAATATGGATCAATGAGTTTGACTCAAGAAACTACACAGTTGAATCCTGATAGCAATATCACAATTTGACTTGTTGACAATATCTCCTAATTATCAATTGATGAGCTTAAGGGGCTTTCTAATGAATGGTTCATAAGGCACAACACTTGTGAAGGTTTTGCAAATAGGATAGCAAGCAAAGTAGACTTAACCATAAAGGAAACTTCATAGTTAAGTATGCTCAAGCTGGCGGTAATATTGGGATGGGTGACCTCCTAGGAAGTCTCGATGCTTCACCTTTGTCAACATCAACTAGACCCAATGCCTGTTGAGTGTCTCATTCATTCTCATAAGAGATGGATCCTATGAACCACTACTCATGATATATGGGTCAATGAGTTTGACTCAAGAAACTACATAGTTGAATCCTGATAGTAATATCATAATAAGACTTGATGTGGAAAATATCTCCTACTTATCAATTGATGACATTAAGGGGCTTTCTAATGAAGCTTCATAAGGCACAACACTTTGTGAAGGTATTGCAAATGGGATTGCAAACAAAGTGGGTTTAACCATGGAGGAAACTTTGTAGTTAAGCATGCTCGAGATGAAGTAGCACTAGGATGAGTGACCTCCTGGGAAGTTCTGATGCTTCACCTCTGTGAGCATCACCTAGATCTAATGTGTGTTGTGTGTCTCATTCATTTTCATGAGAGATTAGTTCTATGAACCACTACTTGTGAAATATGGGTCAATGAGTTTGACTCAAGAAACTACATAATTGAATCTTGATAGCAATATCACAATTTGACTTGTTGTGGACAATATCTCTTACTTATCAGTTTTGAATCTTGTTTTTTCCTTATGTTAATAGCCCTTATAATTTTGCTTGTTTCGAACTAACTTAGGCCTCAAACAATGTTGGCTAGCTCAAGTTATAGAGGAAAAGGTGAGCTTTTTCAGGCCAAAAGCACATCATGATTAAAATAACTCTGAAAGTGGACTTTTCATTGGTAAAAGCTTAAAATAAAATTTAATATAATATTCAAGTGGATTTTGGCATCCATTTTTAAATTTCAACTCATGTTGAATTGATTTGACTGTAGTTTTTAATGTTTTAGGAAAATTAGCCTTTTAAAGCCTATTTTCATGTTACTTTATTGAAAACTATAGCCATTTGATTAAATTTAATTGCACGAGACTTTAAAAGTGCATAAAGGTGGGATTTTAATCACTCAAAACATATATCAACATGTTAAGCACTTATTAAAACCCTATTGCTAGTAAATTTAAGTCTTAAAAGCATATTAGTGAGCTTTTTAAATACAAAAAACATGTTATTTGATCATTTAATTCTCTTAAGGTGGGGAGATTGACCCAAAAGCATGTTTTATTGTGTTTTTAGTGTTTATTAACTTGAGTTTTTAATAAAAAGCATATTGGTGGGGAATTTCAACCCAAAAATACATGGAATTGCCAAAACATGTGTTTTCCTTCCTCAAAAACTCGTCATTACTTTTTTATGAGGAGTTTTTAAATGTGTTTTGGCATATGGTGGGCTTTTAAAACTTCAAAACACATGCTTTTCAATTTGAAAATCATGTCATTACTCATGCTAGTGTTAAAATGCATGAAGGCGGAGATTTTTATGTCAAAAGCACATGATTTTGCCATTATAAAGTGCGTCTTTACTTTTAAAACATGTTTTTCTAGGAAAAATCACTTAAGGTGGGCAATTTCAACCCACAAGCATGTGCTTTTATCATCGAAACATATGTCTTAAGTGATTTTAGAACTCAAAAGCACATGGGTGGCGATTTTCAACCCAAAAACACACACTTTTGTCTTTGAAAAGTGCGTCTTTAATGAAAAATGCATGAGTTTGAGTAAGTGGCGAATTTTGGTCCAAAAGCAAGTGCTTTTGCAACCAAAAAGTGTATTTACTTCATAATACGAGGCTTTTTTATCAAACACCCTAAAATGGTGATTTTTAGCCCAAAAATATATGCTTCTCTCAAAACTTCACATTTTTTGTTGCATTAAAAATGGGTTTGGCAGCCTTCAAATGCTCATATCTTTAAGCATTACTTGGTTGATTTTTATGATCTGTTGGTCGTTTTTGTCTAAAATCACCCAAAGAGCACATTGGGCTACTAAAAAGGGGAGTTTTTTGAGTGTTTTCTTCATTTCTCAACCCATCTAGGCAACATTTTTACCCAAAAATCCCTTAGTTTTAAGTAATTTGCACCATCATAACAACAAGTATTTGGATCAAGGTAAGTTTCAAAGTGTTTCCTATCCTTCCTAGTTTATATTCAAGTCTTTTAAATCACCTAATGTGCTTTGGATGCCATTTTCCAAATTCTTTGCATATTGCAAATTACTTGGTCAAAACGAACGCTAAAACGATGCAAATTTTTGACTTCCTACTCTTGGTAAGGAATGAATTTTGATTCATTTCTTGCAAGGATTGAGTCAAGATTTGAAGTCTATTTAACAATTCATCTTTATTTCTTTCTAAATCCAATAAATCTCCTTTATTGCATTTTTTCAGATCTTTTGCAAGCGTTTAAAAATAATTCTTCTTTTGCTTTTGGAAGAAAAAGTATGATTCCTTGTTATTTTTCATGAGGTTTTTTTTGTATATTTGTTGTCTTGTTTATGCAAGTCTATTCATTTCAATTTTCAAATTTGCATGTATATATATATATGATGTATGCCTATTTGTCATCTACATTCTTCAAGTGGCATGTGCAAGCACTTCATCTTGCTTGTATGTGCAGTCAGGATTAAAAAGCCCATTCTTAAAAATACCCCTCCCAAAGAAAGCACGTTCACCATATGCTTTGCTTACAAAAAAACCCAATTTCCTTGCTTGCATATGTTCCATCTATGTTTTGCATACAGCTAACATATGACTAGAAAACCCATAATGGTGGTTTCTTGCATGTGTATACACATTTATTTATGATGGAAATACAAAGTCTCATCATAAACAAACATCTTTTCATTCATTTTTCACGTTTTTTCGTACGCATAAAGCTTGTTTTTTGCACATGCTATTGCCTTCCAAAAGCCACTTTTGGATTTCTCCATCATATAAGCACATATTTTGAGCTTCAACACATGCATCCATTCATTGTCCCAAAATTTTCCATCCATACTTGATATGCAACGCTCCCCCAAAAGAACCTTGTTTCTAAGTTTTCCTCCCATTTAAAGATATGGTTTTATGCATGCAAAGAAGAAAAGAGGACAAAACAAGTGTGATCAATAATGGAACCTACCAAGAGGTAAAAGAATGACTACAAGCATAGAGTGCTTTCAAGAAAAAAATGGTCAACGAACATTCAACGAAACAATCAAGGATTCATATTTATATTCCAGTTTGAGATGCTTCCACAAAATTTGAGCACAATAATCATAAAACAACAGGGGTCTTGTAGCAACAAGACCAATAAAGCTTGATATAATAGAATTTGTGTCTTGTAAGGCACTTCAAAAAATTTCATCATGTATTTGTAATTTATAATTGACATATTAAATATAATGGAAAAACAAGATGTACTTGCATGTGATAGTATCACGTGCAATCAAGTTGTAATTGCAACTTTGAGTTAGTCGAAGTTAGGAGTTTGCTTTTGAGTAAGTCAAGGTGGTTGAGGGTTTCCCCCATTTTTGTCTACCTTTCTCTCTCTCTTCTTTTCCTATAGAGAGAGTTCATTGTAAATAATTATCTTTGGCAAGGTAAGAAAATTCTATCAATTTTATAGCACTCTAAGACTTTGAGCTTAGATGTAAATTTAAATTCCTTCCCATGAAAGATGCAACTTGCTTTCAAACTTTGTGTTGATTCAATGTGTTATGTGACAACATATTTTGGATATTGATTGAGAGTTTTGGAGCTTTGCTCAAGAGGAATTTAAATTTAATTGTGTAGACTTTGAGTTTCCTATTGCATTAAGAGTCAATTTGAACTTTTGAAGACTTTGTGGTGCAGGAGGGAAAATTTTAATAGATAGTAATGGTTGTAATCACTTAAAGTTGAAGACTTTGAGTATTAGTTGTAGGTGTTTTTATTGAATTTGAGAGTATTTAGTAAGAGGCTTTGTGCCTTACTGGTTATTCTAATTGAATCCTCACAAGACAAGTGCAAGAGACTTCGGGTTCTTATTTTTGTTTCACAAAATACAAAAAGTAAAATTTTGTCCCTGGTGTTTTTTTTTACATCAATTACAAGGTCACTAGTATTATCATAGTAATAAAGCACTTTTTGGTAAGTTGAAAAGTTGTAGTTGTAATAAAATCGTTCTTGAAAAAAGTGAGACAAATTAAGAGAATCATCTTTTTTTGTAATTTTAGTTAAGTTCATATTGAAGTCATCTATGCCAAGAAGGGAGCCTCCCCAATTTCTAAGAGGAGAGATAAATCTCATAAGATGTTGCTTGAATTCACAATTTTGTAAGTTGTGGTTAGTAACGTACAAAAATTTTAGCCAACATTTTTGGCGACTCTAGTGGAGTCACGACGTGCATTCGAAAGCCTCACATTTTCGTTTGAACCATACTTGTGTCCTTTTTTATTGTAAATATTCATTATAATTTAATTTTTGTAATTATTTCAAGCTTTTACCAAGGACATGTAAATGGCTCAAGGTCCTTGGGGAAATGTGTTTGGTTCACTAAATCTAGCTCTACCTCTACATGCTCTTCTTGATGGCTTGCAGAACAATTATCCTAAGTTCTTTGAGGAAATCTATCTTCCTTCTAATTCATTTTCTCCCATCACAAGGACATATCTTGCACTATAGAGGTTAGTAAATGAGTTGATTGCCCTAAAAAAGAAAATAACTCAAGGCATGTTCTTTGTTCCCCATAAAAGATGTACCAAGGACACCTCTTCCCATGTTGCTCATAATCTTGTTGGTAGGAATCAACAAAAAATAGTTTCACCATCGAAAAATCTTGCAATTGAGGCACCATTAATAAAGGCAACAACATAACATCTTGCATCTAAAGCTAGTGATCTTGTTGTTCTCTTCTAAGGAAAGGAAGAAGACATAGCTGGCGACTCTCATATCGGGTTCATGTAGTCTCAAAAGGCCAATGATGAAAATTTGAGGAAGGAAATTTTTTCTTCTAATATTCAAGATAATCATGTTATAAAAGAATACATGCAAGCAAGTCTTTATCAAGTTGAAAATGATGTATTTATGTCGCACAGTCGTGAGCTTGGGTACACTTTGCATAAATGTTCACGCCTTAGAGCTTGAGAAATAACTTCTCATAAATAATCAAGACTTTCCCTAGTCTGGATTTTGTGAGTAACATGTTGAGGTACATAGTAGGGTCATGTCATTACCAGAACCAAATAAGCAAGATTTTTCCAGTAAGCCTGAGATACAAGTGATTGATGAACCAATCAAGCAAGGTGTGGTTGACAAGAAGAGTCAAGAATATGTTTGATCAAGGGGATGTCCAATACAACATCTTGTTTGGTTGGAGGCTAATGTAGAGCTAGACATTCCACATTTACTTGAATATGAAGCTACAATTGAATAATGAAGCCAAAGAAGCATGTTCAATTCAAAAAGAGCACTTTGAATTCATGGACCTATCTTGGAGCAGTAGTACATATGATTTGCATGAGTTAGTATAATGACCAATCTACCCATTATTGAAATAATTAACATGCCTTTTACTAGATATTACTCATTAAATCTTAGATCTGCATTGAGTAGCCTTGTGACCATAATTATGGCATACATAAAAAAATCCCCATAAAAGATAATTAGTTTATTTTTTTGATAGATAATCAGTTGAAGCCTAGATTATTTATTATTCATTTTATTATTATTGTTAGACTAATTTTTTTTTTTTTTTTGATGGGTAAGAGGCCGAAGCCAAGATTAATTATCATGTTTTGTGATTAATTATTATTATTATTTATTAAGTGCGAGTAGATTTGAACCCAAGACCTCTTCGATAAGAAGCTCACAATTTACTGTTGTGTCATAGGCTCTTGCCTATTGTTAAACTAATTATTATTATGTCTTAATTTGAGTATATTTGAACCCAAGATCTCCCCGATGAGAAGCTTGCAATTTACCGATGCGTTGTAGGCTCTTGCCTCTATAAAAGATAATTATTCATTATATTCTTCCTTTCTTAATTTTAAACTTGTATTTGTACACACTTTCTTTATGACCAAACTTATAAGAGTTAAAGCATTGAACTTTATAATCCTTTTTCATCTTAAAATCAACTACTTTATGTTCAAAATTCTTGAAAATGTAACAAGGACCATTAAAATATGAGTACCTTTGAGCATATAGTTTTCTTACCAAAGGTCTTCTGGTGAAGGTATTATGATTTCTAACCTTTTGTGTTACTTCAACCTTTTCATCATCTTCAGTTACCTTTTTCTTATCGTTGTCCTTCTAGTTTGACCATTCACTAGTAAACCCTAGTCCTTGTTTGTCTTTGTGTCATTTTTCTAGGGATAATAATTGATTGAAAATTGTATTGTTTTAACAAACCATTGCTCCATATCTTTGTTTCTTCAATTCCAATTCTAGCCTTTCATTTTGTTTTAGGACCTCTTCTTGATGATATCCTTGATAATTCTTGAAATTCCTTCCATTGTTCATTTACAAACTCTAGTTCTACCTTAGATATCCAAAGACCTTGTTAAGCATCATTTGTATGCAATAACAATGACATAAATCTGACACATATTTCTCTCTTGAAAGGATGATACGAGTCAACCTTAAGGTTCCTTTAGGTTGTTTTCCTATCGCTTGGGTAGCTGAATTGAAGACTTGTGTGAATGTTTACAAGGTGACCTTTGCTAGTTCTAAAGTAAATTGTAAGACATCACTAAATAATGAGACAATTCAATTTTTTTTTTATAATAATTTTATAATTTTATGATGAATCCAATACTATCAATGCAACTATAATGAATTCCTAGTTAACCAAAATAGAAGGACGCGATTAAGGGTAATGAAAATTACAAGCAAGATACAGAAATGAAAACCTAAGAAGACATAAACCAACATTGTATCACCTTGTGAACTAAATCATCGAGAAAATGAGGAAACCCACTTAAAACAAAGCAACGCAACCAAATCTTCACAGATGCAATTATCAAGGAAAATTGTAAAAACGTATGATTTGTCACAAGTCATCGAATCACAAGGCCACTTTTGATGTATGCACATGGGAGACTAGTTGATCTTAATGTAC
This sequence comes from Cupressus sempervirens, assembly GCA_028749045.1. Classification (NCBI taxonomy): domain Eukaryota; kingdom Viridiplantae; phylum Streptophyta; class Pinopsida; order Cupressales; family Cupressaceae; genus Cupressus; species Cupressus sempervirens. The sequence continues at coordinate 193,975,141 of CM053791.1, read as the reverse complement.
TAACATAAATCTTCTCTAAAACTCATTACAATAGTAATAAACTCTAGAAACTAATGAACACAGACATTAATTATAGTAAAATAAAAGGCTCTTTTAAAATCATAAATTAGCATCACATAACTCATGAAAATGCACATACAAGAAAGAAAAAGTACACCATGTTATGAAGCACTAATTAAAAACACTTTATTACAAAAATCGTCAACCTACATCTTACAATAGTGCTTATATAGAGAATCAACTTCTAAACTAAGATTTTCAGAGATTGAGTTTCTCCCATGTAGAAAACATAAAAATCTATGCAATTACAATGATTTTAATGCAAAACTAACCCCAAACTAATTGCTAACTGGCTGGCACATATTTTTATCCATTTATAATCTGCATGTAGCCATTGCATGTGAAAAAAACTGAAAGAAAGAGAGAGAGAGAGAGAGAGAGAGAGATGGACTTGTAGTCAAAACTAGTCTTAACAACTTTGAACTTCACTTCTTACAATATCAACCATTTCATGTGCATAGCTTTATCTCCTTGTTTAAAATTGATAGATATCTCTAATGCATCTCATCTCATCCAAAAACTTACATGGCAGTCTTCTAAATAAAGAACTGGCATCGAAACATGTGAAAATGCATTTCTAGCAAAAATTGTCAGAACTCGACTCCATGTCAAAAACTCTAGGTGCAAAATTCTCGTCAGTAAAGATTAGTTTTTAGAGTTGTCATATGCTCAAAATTTTGGAGGTTCGAAATTCCTCAAAATTGTGAAATTGACTAAGTCCAAAACTTCAAAACTAGGCTCTAGGTTTTGCTCCTTATTGCTTCTACACAACCCATGGATGTTCTACTTTAAATCATTCAATGATCCCCATTGTATCAAATGGACTTGACATCTCCATGCTGCGAAGCTTCTTTTTTTGTTTATTTCAAAACTTTCTAACTTTGTGTGCAAATGCTTCAAAATCTTTGATCATTTTGGCCACCTACCTTATTTTTTCCTCATCCTTAAACAACCAGCAAAGATCCTTGTCTATGGTAAAAACTTCAAATAATTTGTGAAATTGTTGTATCATTATCTCTACAAGTATAGATGAGTAATCTGATAATTTGGGTGCATTTGAGACTCACTTTATTGAAAAGGAAATCTCCCTCAACTATTTTCTTGTATGCATCCTTCCTAATCTCCTCGATCTCTAAAGCATCTGCAACAACCCCTTTGCACTAGTGCTTAGAGCATCAACCTGTTTATTGAGCTTATCCATCTTTGCACTTTCATATAAACTCATAAGTTTCTAAAAGCTTTGATTCCCCATTCTTTAAATATTGGCCCTTATTTCTTCCCATTCATGGGCTTGATCTAAAATAATGTTCGGTCCTTTGACCATTTCCTGAGCTTACCTTTATTCTCTGCAATAGAATAAATCAATTGCAACATTGTATCTACACAATTAGTCGCGAAGGTGGCAAATTTCTACCTCCATTGTCCATAAGTAGAAATGATAGATTCTAAAAATGTTTGAAGTGGCTCACTTTTTTAGTGCAACCTTTAATGTGGAATTTAAATTAGCTAGGTCAATGGGATCTACTATATTTGTAACAAAATCCTTTAGAGCCTCATTTTGCTTTTGAAGTGCCTAGATTTGAGACTCATATTCATTTATACACTTAAATAACTACTTCATGTCCATTGCTACCAAGGCCTTCCTGCATGCCCAGGACAATTGACTAAGGTCAATCTCTTCTATCTAATAGTCCTCAAGTGCTAGTTCTACAATGTTTGCTTAGGATGAAGGAACTACAATATGTTCCTTCTAGCTTCTTGTCTTAGCATGTGTCATGTATGATATTCTATTATCCTTTTTATTGACAACAAGTGGCTGAAAAATGTCATCTTCTATTGTATAGGTTCTCTTCCTTGATTGTATTGCCTTAGACAACCAAATGGCTTATGGGGATGGTGATGATGGCTCTAGTGGAATTTCTTCTTCCACACTGATAGAGGGAACCTCTCTTTGTTCACCTTTATTGATATCTTCAACATGTTCCTAAATAAACTTCTCGATTTTCACTTACATTTGCTCATGTTGTACCCAAGGAGCAAATGACACTTCCACTTATGACATATGTGGGGTTTGTGTCCTCTAAAGGTACCTATTATTTCCCATCAAATTTTTTATCCTCTGTCTCTTATTTTCTAATAGGAGGCGGAGGAATGCCATATTATTCCATGGGAGGAGGAATAAATTTCTCCTTAGAGGGTTGCACCTCTGATATAGATTGGAAATGATTTCCATTGGGCTCATCTTTATGTATCTCTCTCCTCTAATATTTCCTCTTTTTTTAGTTCTTGGGGAACTTCCTTAGTAGCCTCCTTCTGAAGCTCCCTTTAATGTTTCTACACTGGTTTCTCAAGTAGGAGGCTCTAGAAATTGTACTTCCTTTGTAGGCCTCTTAATAGTAGTTTCTTCTAATGGCTTATCTATTTCTTCTATAGGTGCCTTGGTAGGAAGAGCCTTTGTTTCGTAACTTTGATTCAAAGGTGTGAAGTAAAAATTGCTAACGTCAAAGGTGTCAAACCCCTAATCCTCTCCCATATCCTTCTCACCCTCTGTGGATTCATCAATGGTGAAAGAGTCATCATGTGATTGAGGAGGTGTAACTCACTGTCATTTTCTTCTTCTATCTTCACCTATAGTTGTACTTGTCGAGTTCTTCTAATAACAAGGGCAATATCCTCTAAGTCTTTTTTCTAGTAAACTTGACTCTTCTTTGTATGAAGAGAGAAAAGCAGAGGTAGGAGTGCACTTCTTCTTTTTTGATGTTTTCTTCTTAGAAGTTTCCTTTTTCATCTTTGGTTCCTCTTCCTCAAGAGGGGCTTTTGTCTTCTTCCCTTTACCGTTTTCAGTGATCACCTCATAAGCAACCAGCCTAGAATGTCTATACACTCTCTCTAGCTTATGAGGGGATGCAAGTGCCCAAGTCAAGGAATAGTAACTTCTTGCCCTTTCCTTTATCTAACTTCATAGGAGCTGCTAATTGAGGTCTTTATGAGATTAGGTGTAGCCTGAAGGAATACAAGATCAATATTAATATAAGGTCACTTACATGCTTGGCCCTGTGTTGTATTTCATCATTCTCTATATAAGTTACCTCAGCATTCAACACTACCTTCTCATAAACTTAATCCCTATTGTATAAAGGATCAAAAACATCTTCAGAGTCCTTATCCCATGCCTTCCTTAGGATATCTAATCGTATAAAAAATCCTACCTTCTCCAAGTTCAATCTACAGTAATCTTTGAGTTTGACTTCATAATCATCAAAGAAATTGATCCAATTATCTTCAATGTGAGACCTGTGGATAATCCTTTCCTTTCACCTTACTGGAGTAATTGATGGGATTGGAAATTAACCAAATAAATTTGTATTCCTCCAAAGGATAATTCTCCCATTCTACAAAGACATTGCATAATGCCTTCCTATCAATAATTGTACAGGCTCTAGTGAAGATTGGGAAACCTCAATAGTGCATATTCTTTATTTATACTTGCTCATAGGCACTTTCTTAATGCCTACCTATTTCTAATAATATCAACTTGTCTCAGGGATACCTTGCGAGCTTCTTTGGTATACAATGGTACCAAGAATTAGATATAGGTGAAAAACCTAAGTTGAATATAGTGTGCTCCCAATTGACCAACTTTGGAAGTTGCCTTTATAGAGAGTCTTTTTACATACCCTCAATATGATGGATGATTGTGAACTAAAATGCATCATTAACAATCTATAATTTTGGGTTTTCATCTCTCAGCTTCTTCTTTATTAGTTGTGGATAAACCACATGCAGGTAACAACTTGTCATCTCTACCAAAAGCTTGTTTAGTAAGCCCTAGGTAATTTGCCCTTGCGGCTAGTAGGTACATGACATAAGATGTCATATGAAACTTAGGGTCACCCTTAACTCCCTCTAATTGTTTATGAATGGAGTCAACAATAATTGTTGCCTAGTCAATCCAATTTCTCCTACTTATGATCTTTTCAATAAAGTGAAACATTCATGGTTTGAGCTTCCTTGTTGATGACCATCTAATCTTTCTGCTCAAAAGTACCATCACATATCTAGTATCATCAACCATATACCCTCTCCTCATTTCTACTTTATCAAGTCTATCTATATGAGTGGGGAAATCAAGTACTTCTCATGAATCAATCTATTGGATGCCTTTACATTGTCTGTGTACCATCGACTGACACACACCAAAGAGATCTTATAGAATGTATGAGATGTAAGAATGTAAAACACATGTTCAATCACATCTAGCCTCAAGTATAGATCTACTCCTCTAGACACGTTCTTTACAATTTTCTCATTCGACATGTAGTGATGTGTCAATGTCACGATGAGATCTGAAGATAGCATAGCCATGGGATGAGGAGTTGTGTTCACCAAGCCAATTATCACCATTTATGTTCACATTTTTTTATATACCTGGGGGCTTCTTGTGTTGCTATAAGTGTACCACCTTAAATTGGAAGAACTTCAATTTATGATCATTTAGTACCTAGTTAATATGATTTAATGTTAAACCTACATTTCAATTGCATTTGCATATCTCCCTTATTTTTTCTTAAATGGGATCTAGGTAGGACCTGATAAGTCTTCCTTGGTATTCCTATCTTATAACCCAAAACTCAAGGTAGGATCAATTTACCTAGGTCATCCCCTTGCTCTTCTTTCAATCAATTCAACTCTTTTTCTACACTAAAATAATGTTTCCTCAAAATCTACACTTGATTTCAGAGTTTTGAGACTTGTTTTGGGATCTTGAGGCTGCCTTGGGGACTACTACACCTGGTTGATAGGGATGTAGTGCATCCTTGCCTAATTAGGATGGAGTAGGTCTCATTGGACCAATCAAGGATTTATTATGTCCCTACATGGATTCCATTTTGGGTCGTGCTCATTGAGCCCTTCTTTGAGGTTTGATCCAAAACTTAGAAATATTTGCAAGGCGAAAGCAAGAAGGCTTGGAAACATCCTTTAAAGCAAGAGAGTTCTTCATATTCTCCTTCCATTATATCATTCAAGTATTCAAGATTCAATCATGGAGTAGAGAATATGAATTATGAGTATGGCTTAGAGTACTTTAGCCTTGGGAGCTTAGTATGTTTTCTAGGTTATCCTCAAATCTATGCATTGTTTCTTCATCATCATTCAAGCCCAAACTTCAAGCTAGGGTTTGGATCTAGATATTTAGATCTTAGCATTACACATTCAAAGCTCATACACAAGCACCACACACATTACAATTGACATAACAACTATTTGTGGACATGGAAATCACCAAAATGGGGGGTTAATTAAGGCAAACCCCTACATAGCCACCCAATATACCCAATTTCAAATATCAACAAATCTCAGAAGGAAAAACTAGTTGCAAATTTGAGTACTCTTTTTGGTATTTGTTAGAACCATGAAATCATAATCAAAGTTTGACACAGTTGATTAGGGATGTGGTGCTCCCCTGATTTAGGAGAAAGTTGACATTGCACACGTAAGTTGACTTTACCAGATTGTTGAACAATTTTTAGGTTTTATAGATTTAATGGTTTCAAGACCAGATCAAACTCTGTTTGTCCATAGGAACAACACAATAAGAGGAAATTCATATTCAAATATTGGATCCCCCTTTGAGATAAGTTATTTGTTGAACTATCATTTTGCACAATGCTTAACGACAGGAATCCTTTCGAACCACTCTTTTGAAAAGTTAATCTGCGATCAACTCCAAGGTTTTGGGCAATCTTGCGACTTACTAGAATCCACTTAGTAGAAGATAAATGCAAGTGTTCACGAGGAGGCCTTTGCTATTCTTAAACAACTCAAATAAGATTTTGGATCTGCTTGCTATCTCAAAATAACATCCACACAAAAAGAAATATATTTTTGTATTTTTATGTTTTTTAATGAATGCAATCTAATAATGTAACTATATGAATTCCTAATTTAACTAAGGGGTTAGTAACCAAATAATGAAGATAGGGTAACAAGAAATTTAAGTAAATAACATGAAAAGTAAAACCATAAGCCACAAAAATAATGCATCTGTGAGTTAAGCCTTTGAAAAGATTGATGGGTAACCAATGAAAATAGTAGTGCTTCCTTAATTGCATTGATGCAATCGTCAATGAGAATTCAATAACTGTAAGATGTTTCACTTTTCATCAAATTGCATGGCCACAAAAAGTGTGCTCATGCGAGACAAAAAGCTATGCAAGAACAATATGGTGATCTCTTCTCGAACTATTTACGTCAGTAGAATTTGTTGACCCGTATCATAACCAGAATAACACAATAAAACTATTGGCTCAATTACATTCCATGAACATACATTCAAAAAATATAACACACTTAGGCAAGAATCACTACACTCCAAATGTGATCACCAATAACATATATTATTGCATCAAAATAACAACGGCCTGAAATACATATTACATTCTTGAATTTATAAGAAATCTTCTCCTCAATTTGTGTTGAGAGTGAGAGATATTTTATGCAAAAATATGCTTCTAAACTAATAAAACAAATTTAATTATGTACAAACTAACTATTTAACTGGTGCTTAGTAGGACTCCATCCATATTTATATCATTAAATGGATGCATAAGCCTTTACATGTCTTAAAACAAACAAAGCATGAGAAAATAAGAAGAAGAAAGCCTTTAGTTGATGTAGGAGTGTCTCGAAGTGCCAAAAATAGAAGCTCATGTTGAAAATATAAGAGTAACTAAGAGGGGAGGGGTGAATCAGTTACTACAAAATAAATCTCAGATCTCTTAGATGTTAGTATAAAAATAAACTCTGAAAACTGAACACTGCTGATGCTCGACAAACACATAAAATGTTGTAACTCGGTAAACACTATAATTGCTCGGTAATTACTTAGAATGCAAATCTTAAGATTTTATCTATGATTATCATTACTTTAACTTAGTTGCAAGCATAGAAAAGAAATAAGCATGAACACATTTGACACCAAGATTTAATGTGGAAACTCAATTTGGAAAAAATCACCAATTGCAACTAGTTACTATTTTCACTCTTTTGAAGTGAGCCCTGTTAAGAGCCAAACATGTTAAAGGTTACAAAATGCACTATTAGGTGTGACCCTATTAGAGGATTTAATCACCCTGTTATGAGTGGCTTTGTTAAAGGTCTTTAGATAATTCAATAGAACTACCACCTTGTTAGAGGATTTACAAATAGTTATTAAGCCAACTCTGTTAAGAGATCTAGATCACTGCTACAATTGTTAGAGAGTAACAATGAGATGACCTAATTTCTGATGCAACTGAATTGCTTATTACAAATCTCAATTCTGGCTTGTATACTTAATCCTTCTTGATTGAATTTTTTTTTTTAACTCCAGAAGGATATTCTTCTTATCCTTCTGATTCCCTTCCTCTTGGCATCATCAAATCTTCCACTTCTCCACATATCCATCTACTTACTTCTAGTCCTCCACTTGACCTTATACTTATATCTTTCATATAGTCAAGTTGGCTCAAATACAACTTAGAATAATTAATATTCATCTTCTCAGTTGACTAGAATGAATAATCAAATCAATTGAACACAATATGTCAAAACAAGAAAATCCTTTGCTAGCCAACCCTACTCGGTAGACACTAACTTGGAAACAATTTATTGTGTTAACCAAGTGAACTCGGTTAACACTGCATACTAGCAAAGTTCCTTTGGTAGTTGAGTGAGCTCGGTTAACACTGGTTCCATCTAACATTTCTTTTATTAATCAGGTGAGCTTGATTAACACTCATCTTCCACAAACTTTCCTTTCGCATCCTATTGAACTCAGTAGACATTGCCTTCTGAACTAGGAAAACTCTGGAATGCTTGGTAGCCACAGAAAACTATCTTCAGTGCCCGAGTGAGCTCAACATACATTGACTAATAATGATATGACATTTTGTGTAACATCAAAGACAATACACAATTAATCAATTATTTAAAAAATCTTCCTCTTTGGCATTGATGGCAATGCAACATGCCATAACACAATGACATTTTGGAACAAAAATAAAGTAAGGAACATATTCTTAGTTTAATTATGTTTCTCATCCATGAGAACTCCCTTTGTCAGTATGAATTTTGTCTACTTTTAGTTTCTCCCTCTTTGACGATTGTTCTCTTCCCATCTCCCTCTATGACATCTCTTTACTATGACAATGTACTTCATCTTTTCAACAAAATTTCTATGAGATATGATAGTATACTTATCCTTTTTTGACAACACATGCCAAAGACAATACTTGGTCCAAATCAATGTACCTTAAGTACTAATTCATTTGCAATATGCCTTTGTCAATACTGCATCAACTGATTGATCTTCAACATGCTCTGGTTGATGCATCACCAAACTTAATTTAGTGAACTTCAGATAGGGGAATGACTCCTAACTTACCTCTTAGATACAAAAATGCATCCTTAGGTAATGGCTTGGTGAATATGTCCGCAAGTTATTCTTTTGTATTCACAAATTCGAATCTGACTTCTTTATCTTGCACCAAATCTCTTAAGAAATGATATTTTATAAAAATGTGCTTTATTTTGGTATGCATTACTGGATTATTCGATATATTAATTGCATTGGTGTTATCACAATATATGACTACTAGATTGTTGATCTCTATCTTTGTGTTTGTCATCAATTGTTTGAACCAAATAATGTTAGAACAAATAACTATTGTTGCCACATATTCTGCCTCTGTTGTGGATTGAGAGATACAATTTTGTTTATTGTTTGTCCAAGACACTAGTCTTTTACCAAGAAAGAATACTCCTCCGCTAGTGTTTTTTTTGTCATCAATACTTGCTTCCCAATCAACATTTGTAAATACTTTTAAGTCAGAATTGCCTCTTATTTTGTACCATAAACCATATTCTTCAGTACCCTTTAGATATCTCATGATTCTTTTGACTGCCATCAGATGATATTCTTTGGGATTTGCTGAGAATCTTGCCACCATACCAATTGTTAATGTAATATCAAGCCTTGTGTGCACTACATACTGCGACTTTCCAATCTTAATATGTATGTGGTCTAATCTACCTCTTTGGAATCATCATTTTTTGAAAGCTTATGTCTAGTAGACATAGGGGTTCCAACTAGTTTATAATCTTCCATTCCAAATTTCTTTAGATTTTTTTTGATATATTTAGATTGAGTAATTAGATACCATCTTTCTTCTATTGAATCTATAATCCAACAAAGAATTTCATCTCTATAAACATAGACATCTCATTTCTTCTTAAAATTCTTTACACAAGTCATCATTTCCTATGAATAAGGTATCATCAACAAATATTTTTGCCAACACAATCTTTTTGTCTGGTCCTTCTTTGATATACAAACTACTGTTATCATTTTCTCTTTGAAAACCAATCTATATGAAGTAAATATGAAGTCTTTCATACTAAGCTCTAGGAGCTTGCTTGAGTCTATATAATGCCTTGTGTAATTTGCAGGCCATGTTCCTTTTGCTAGGACCTACAAAACCTTCTAGTTGTTCAATGTAGACTTCCTCATCAAGAATTTCATTTAGGAATGTAGATTTAACATGCATTTGATACACATTAAAACCTTTGTGAGTTGCATATGCTAGTAGAGTTCTAACACCTTCTAATCTTGCAACAATAGAAAAAGTTTCACCATATTCAATACCTTCTTTTTGAGAATAGCCTTTACACACCAATCTTGCTTTGTTTCTAGATATTTTTCCATCTTCATTTAGCTTGTTTTTGAACACCCACTTTGTGCCAACTACATTTTTATCCTTGGGTCTAGGAATAAGAGTCCAAGTTTTGTTCTTTTCTATTTGTTATATTTCTTTATTCATTGCTTCAATTCAACATTTATTATCCAATGCATCTTTAACATTTATAGGTTCAAATTCAACAAGTAAACATGTACCTTTCAATTTTCTTCTTGGCATTGTTCCATATGATTTGTCTCCAATGATCTGATTAGGTGCATGATGCCTTCTAACATATCTTGCTAACATAGGTTTTTTAGATTTGGAATGAGTTTCACTAATTTCATCATAAACTTTAGTATCAAGCTCGGGTCCCACTGTCTATGACTCAAGTCCTTGAAACTCTGTGTGCTTTAGCTCGGTAGCCTCTGACTCGGGTCCTTTAGACTGTGACTCGAGTTGCACTGTTTGCAACTCAGTAGTTGTTGGAGATTTTGGGGACCTAGAAGGTGAAGCCTCCTTTCTCTCAAATAGATTTGGCAGGCTATCAAGCTCATAGAAAACAAATCTTCTATAATCCTCTAGCTCTTTGTTGCTTCTTCTTCACTCTTTTTTGCAAACTCATTAATTCTCACACATGCACTTTCTATGATTTTATGAGTAGACAAATTCAAGCATTTGTATGCTTTACTTCTACAGGAGTATCCTAGAAATATGTCATCACCTTTGACATTAAACTTTTCTTTTCTAGATTCTTTCAAGATATAACATTTGCTACCAAATACTTTCAAGTAACTTACATTAGGTTTGTAGCTATACCATAGTTCATAAGGGGTTTGATTTGAGTCTTTCTTCAACTGTAGTCTGTTCAAGGTATGAACTGTAATGCTGATAGCTTCTTTCTAGTATTTAATTGCAACATTATTTTCTATCGTCAATGTCCTTGCACAATCCATGATGGATTTGTTCCTTCTTTCAGCTATGTCATTTTGTTGAGGTGTACCAGGGGCTGATACTTGTCTTTTAATTCCTTTTCAATGCAGAATTCATTGAACTCATTAGAGATGAATTCACCAACTCTATCTGATCTTAAACATTTGAATCTCTTTCTAGTTTCTTTTTCTACTCTTGCCAAGTACCACTTAAATTTTTTAAAAGCTTCAAATTTTTCTTTTAGATACATCATAGACATCTTTTTACAATAATCATCAACTAAAAGAATGAAAAACTTTTCACCATCGTAACTTTCTATTCCAATAGGTCCACATAAGTTTGTATGCACAAGCTCTACGACTTCTTCAGAATGATAGTTTTTTCTCTTGAAACTAGTCTTTCGCATTTTACCAATTTGACAATTCTTGCATAGATCCATATTAGGTTTCCTCAAGATAGGAACACCTCTTACTCTTTTATGTTTGCTTATCTTAACCAGATTATCAAAATTTTAGATGACATAGCCTTTTGTGTCATAGCCATCTTTCTTCTACTTGAGCAATAAAACATGAACTTTCACAGAGATCAAGATAAAATAGTTTACCTTTTGTTTGTTTGCCAAATCCAACCAGATTTTCTTCTCCATCTAGCAGTTTGGCTTTTCCATTCATAAATTCTACCTTGAATCCAATGTTATTCAACTATGCCACACTTAGTAAATTATGCTTTAATCCTTCAACCCAATAAGCATTATTGCATACAAGTTCATTAGTCAAAGAGATACATCCTTTTTCCTTTTATGTTACAAGGTTCATTGTTTCCAAATCTCACACTACCACCATCATAATATTCCATGTGCTCAAATTTTGTTTTATCTCCAGTCATGTGATGTGAACAACCACTGTCAATAATTCATGTATCATTTTTGCTAACATGAGAGATAAGTGTCATCTTATCTCCTTCATCATCAGATTCATCTTTTACAACAATATATACCATTTTATCTTCACTAGTATCAAAATATTTAGCCATAAAACAAAATTTCTTTTCATCTTTATTTCTTTGTTTGGGCACCTAGTAGCAATGTGACCAACTCCTTCATAAGAAAAATAGATTAGAGCAATCTCTCCTTTGTACTTTCCTCTACCTTTGGAATTACTTTTTTGCAAGTAGGGCTTCAACAACTTCAAGATCCCTATCTGAAATTTCTTCTATTTCTTCTTCTTCACTTCCTAATTGACCAGCCTTTGATTTCTTACTCTTTTTCTTGAGTGAGAGTTTAGCTTCAAATGCAGACTCAATACCTTTGGAACTAGGAATATAGTTATCATAGTTATCTAACTCAAAAGTTGTCAATCTTCCAACTAGAGCATTCAAAGATATTTTTTTATTTGGATCACATCTCATCTCTTGAATAATATACACTCTAATAGCATAAATAGGAAGAAGAGTTCTGAGTACCTTGCTTACAACTATTTTTTCATCAATGTCTCCTCTGGATGCTTTAATTGCACTCACACTTGCTTTGATTCTTTTCACATATTTTGTAATGTTTTCATCTTCTCTCATTTTCATCTGATCAAAATGACCTTTGAGACTTTCTACTTTAGCTCTTCTTACATTGTCATCTCCTCCATAAATGTCCTTCAGTTTGGTCTACATGTCATCCATTGTTTTATAGCCGCCATAACTAAGAGCAAATGCAATATTAATCATCATGATGTTATGATTCTTCTTTTCAGCAATGTCTTCAACTGATAATGTTCCAGTAGGAGTCTTGTATTCAACATCAAGATATTTACAACCTGAATCATTGATAGTAGAAAAATGTAATCTCATAAGTCCTTGCCATGCTGCAAAATTATCTCTGTTCAATCTGAGAATCTCTCTTCTATAAGACATCTTGATCTTTAGCTTAGATCCTTGAATCCTTCTCTGCAAGCACCAAAAGCTCTGATACCAATTGTTGAAAATATAAGAGTAACTAAGAGGGGAGGGGTGAATTAGTTACTACAAATAAATTCCAAATCCCTTAGATGTCAGTATAAAAATAAACTTTGAAAACTAAACACTACTAATGCTTGGAAAACACACATAAAATGATGTAACTCGGTAAACACTATAATTTCTCAGTAATTACTTGGCATGCAAATCTTAAGATGTTATCTGTGATTATCATTTCTTTAACTTAGTTGCAAGCATATAAAAGAAATAAGCATGAACACATTTGACACCAATGTTTAACACGGAAACCCAATTTGGAAAAAATCACCAATTTCAACTAGTTACTATTTTCACTCTTCTGAAGTGAGTCATGTTAGGAGCCAACTCTGTTAAAAGTTACAAAACACACTGTTAGGTGTGACCCTGTTAGAAGATTTAATCACCTTGTTAGGAGAGGCTAGTTAGAGGTCTTTAGACAATTCAATAGAACTGTCACCTTGTTAGAGGATTTACAAATAGTTGTTAAGCCAACTCTGTTAAGAGATTTAGATCACTGCTACAATTGTTAGAGAGAGTAACAATGAGATGACCTGATTTTTTATGCAACTGAATTGTTGATTGCAAATCTTAATTCTAGCTTGCATTTTTTATCCTTTTTGATCAAAAATATCTTTTCAATTTCAGAAGAATATTCTGCTTATCCTTCTGATTCACTTCCTTTTGGCATCATCAAATCTTCTACTTATTCACATATCCATCTACTTCTAATCCTCAACTTAACCTTATATCTTTCATATAGTCAAATCTACTCAAATACAAATTAGAATAATTAATATTCATCTTCTCACTTGGCTAGAACCAACAATCAAATCAATTGAATTCAATATGCCAAAACAAGAAAATCCTTCGTTAGTCGACCCTGCTTGGTAGACACTAACTCAGAAATGATTTCCTATGTTAACTAAGTGAACTCGGTTAACACTGCATACTAGAAAAGTTCCTTTGGTAGCCGAGTGAGATCAGTTAACACTAGTTCCATCCAATGTTTCATTTATTAACTAAGTGAGCTCGATTAACACACATCTTTTGCAAACTTTCCTTTGGCACCCGAGTGAAATCGGTAGACATTGTCTTCTAAACTAGGAAAACTCTAGAATACTAAGTAGCCACATAAAACTGTCTTCAACACCATAGTGAGCTCGAAATAGACTAGCTAATAAAGATATGACATTTTGTGTAACATCAAAGACAATACACAATTAATCAATTGTTTCAACAGCTCCATCTTCACTAGGTGTCTATAGGAGTTGAACCACTGTCAAAATGTGTTTCTGATGCATGGAAAGCTCTAATTTAGAACTTGCAATTAAATTTTAGTGCACCTTTGACTTCTTCAAAAACTTTTGGTGCACCTCTAAAAAAGTGCACCTCAGAAGCAATGCACCTATGCACCTCGGAAGTAGGTTCAAAAAATGCAAAATTTCACCAAGTGTGAAAATTGAAATTCTAGCTTCTGGGTTTTGTTCCCTTTCATACTAGAGCTATGTTTGGGTATTTCCACTTGAATTTTTCAATAATCTTAGTGACTTGAGCTATATCTAGAAAATATAAGGCTTCATATTTTTCCTTCACTTTTTGCCTATAGTTGCCCACCTCATTGCGTGTCTTTGCAAAATTTCCTAGTTTCACATCTAAATCTAGTAATGCTTCTTCAATTCTGGATGCTTGTCTAATATCATCATCATTAGAAGCTTCTTCAAAAAAAATAAAAAATATTCAATAAATACTTCCACAGACATCAATTTGTCCCTTGAATCATCCTTAAAAATATCTAAACACGCATCACTATAATGTTTCTCTACCTCCAAAATTTGCTCTTGGGTTTGATCCTTGAGCTTATAAATTTTTGCATGTAATGTATCCATTATTTTATTACAATCTACAATCTTCTCTATCCAATCATCAATTTTATCCAACTCTTCCACTATATATACCTCTATTAACATCCAATACCTTTGACCTTTGATCGACTATAGTGCTTGTAGGTCTTTACCCCAAGTATGTACTTCATTTAATTAAACCAAAATCCTGGTTCAAAATGAACACTAGCTTATCTACATTATCCTACATATGGTGTAGCAACTTAAGATTTCCCTATATAATCTACACACCTTTTTCTTCAAAACTCTCTCACCATTATTGACAAGCTTTCAAAAATGGATCTAGTTGCATCATCTCCTTATCCCTTTTCTCCAATGTTGCATTCAAATTCTCTTCTCCAATGTTGCATTCAAATTCTCCTTGGGATTTTTAGGATCTAAGGGACCAACAACTTTTTTCAGATATCCTTTTAGGATCTCATTCTATTTCTGAACTGTTATCAATTCTATGTCATCTTGTTCTAAGTGCCTAAACACTTCTTTAATCCTAGTTGTCACCATCAACTTGGCAGTGTCCAACGTGGGTTTCCCAAGCACAATCTCCATGTTTTGATGATCTTTCAAATTCAATTCTTCAACATCTTCATTTAGAGGAGGGATAACAAAATGAGCAAATAAATCCTGGTTCTAATCACTCATGATGAAGGCCAATGCTCATGCGTCTTTTGGCGGTGACTCAAGTTTTCTAAGAACTTCAATCAATCCTCTCATTCCTTCCTCCTTGGTATCATATCATTGCCTTTTGTTTCTAATTACCTCTTTTCTTAGCCATCTTCAAACATTCTCCATCAGAGATTTGCCTTTTGATGACGAAGGAGTTTGCTCTGCTATGCTCTTCTGCTTATCACTCCTCTCCAAAGTCTTCTCCTTTTGTGAGAGATCCACACCAGGAGTCTCTATATCCATTGAGTCCACAATTCTCACCTATGTGTCTTGAGAAGTCTAATAAGGTTTCTCACATGTTTTCCCTTCCTCTAACACTTCATTGGTCTATATTTGTTGTGGTTGTTCCTCCTATTCCACTTGAACTTGTTCTTCTTCATTGCTTAGAGGAAATGGAGTAGCAAAACCTTTATCCATGCAAAATGTAACTAGATTTGGCGATGGTGGAACTACTTCAGGTCCTTATGACTGTGATGGCAACTAAATCCAATCCTCCTATTGAGGTTGATTGGTTGGAGTATCCCTTAATTTATCTCCTATCATTTCAGTGCCAACCAACATAAAATCAAAATCTGACATCTGAAAGACATTGATGCCTTCACCCTCCTACTCATCAATCCATTGTTGCAACTCACCTTCTAATGTCGTAGATTGAATAGGTTGCTCATGAATGGATGGTGGTGTAATTGTAGAGCTTCTCCATTCCAACTCTATGGATTTGGCAAGATGAGTCCTCCAATTCAGAGGAAGGATATCTTCTTTGTCCTTAGCATCCTCTTCTTCCTCTCCTTCTGGGATAACTTTTGGGACTGATGGGAAAGGAATAACTCTCCTAATCACCTTTTGTCTCCTCTTGACTAGACTCTTGATCTTTCTTCTCTTAGGAGCTGATGGGGAGGCTTGTACCTCTTGTTGAGGTGGAGACATTTCTTGTACTTATGTTTCAACTCCTCCTTGCCCTTGTTCAATCAATGGCACTTGAGCATTATCCTGGGTCTGTGTAGCTTCTACATTCTCTAACCCTTGAATATTTTCTACCACGGATTGTGGTAGTGCTTGACTTGGTTTGTCTTCTAGCTTGGCTTGTTGGGGAAAAGTTCTCTTCCTCTTGCCCTTACCTTTCTCAACCTTATACTATCCAACTTCTCTATCAAGTTGGTGCATACTTTCTGGCCTCACTAGGGACTGAGCTATAAAAGTGGGTACTGTTAACTTGGCTCCTCGACCTCTTGCAAGGAAGGTTGTAGCATGGAAGACTACTGCTTGAGAAATTGGATCCAATTTGAGAGGTCTCTTAATCCTATCCTTAGTCAATTTGATGGCATGCTTGGCCCTATGATTAATATCTAAGTTTTCTTCCTTATCAATCTTAGCATTCATAATGGGTCGATCATAAATCTTGTCTCTATAATACAATGGATCAAGGACATCCTCGGTATCTTGTTGCATAACCTTTAAAGGAACCTTTATCTTCAAAGCACTACTTTCCAAATAGAGTCATCCTACAATAATCCCTTATATAGATATCGTAGTTGTCTACTACATTCATTCAGTGGTCCTCAATTGCATCTTCATGTTGAAATGTCTTACTAGCTAAGTATTGCACTCTTCCAATGTTATCAAAATAAGGATGAGAAGAGTTATATTCCTCCAAGGGATACTAATCTCACTCAGGCTCAAAAGATGGAATATCCTGTCTCCAAACCACACTAAATAGTCCTATAGTAATAGGCCACACCCAGGTTATTTTGTGTTGCTTCCTTACTCTGTCATAGGTAGACAAGAGTTGTCAAGTGATCTCCAGCAATATAAGTCTGTCACTTGGATACCTAGGGATCTTCTTTGGATTGACAATGGTACTCGCTACCCTTAAATAAGTGAATGTTCAAAATTTGATGTAATAGGTGCCAACTTCTAAAATCTTTGTCGCTACATCATCTAACATCCTCTTCACATAATCCCCTTCAATGAACTGGATAATTACAAATATAAAAGCATTATTCATTATCCTATATTCCTTGCTATGCTCTAGAAGTTTTTTCTTTACCAACTAGGGATATACTATATAGGGTCATGTGTTTGCATCTTGCATGTTGCCCTTTTTAAAGAGTCCCAGATAATCTATTTCCCTTGCCACTAGCAAGTACACCAAATAGGATGTCATGTAGAACTTATGGTTACTCTTAATCATCACCAGCCACTCATCCAAATTCTCACAAAGAATGGAAGCCCAATCAATTGGCATCTTTGTTGTCTTGATAGTCTCAATAAAGTGCACCATCCATATATTCAGGTGTCCCAATGCTAGTAACCCCATAACTCTACACAAAAGTATTATAGAATACCTGATATCTTCTTTCATGTGACCTCTTCTCGTGTCCACTCTACCTACTTTATGCCCCAAAGGAGTCTTCTTAATGAGGTGTGAGGACTGGATGATTTTGGATGCTTCCTCTACATGTTCTCTATACCATCTTTCCGCTTGGTGATAGGTTAATCGGATAAACTGATCTACCCTTAGAAGATGGAACACCTCCTCTATGTTCTTAGGTTAGAGATCTAGTACAATCTCTCTAGTTATCCTCTTTATGATCCTTTCCTCAGAGACAATTTTGTGCTATTGTCATGATCAGCTTGGAGGATTGTACCAATATTGGATGTGATGCAATGTTGACTAATCTCGATCAAATAAGAGTGGATATCAATGGGGACCTTTCTGTGGTCTTGTTGCACAATACCAGGAATGTGTTCCAGTTTGTATGACCAAGTTCAGTGTCTCGGATCTTTGAATAATCATCTTAGAAGCGTGACTTTGTCGGAACGCCTTAGAATTTGAATATCACTGGGTTTGGGACCATCTTTATAGGAAGGGAGGAAAATGAAGAAGCCATTGAATCTGCACAAAATCAATGTCTATTAGTCCAGAGATTGAAAAACTTAATTATTACAAACCTTAATGATGACACGAAAAATCCTAGAAATTCTAATTGACCAAAACATCTTAAAAAATTGATTTTATCCTTGAAATGTAAAAAAGAGTGCACTGGCACACCTCAGAGGTTTGTTAGGTGTGCTATCTCTAATGTAATTTTTTTTAAGGGTGTGCACCTTGCGCACTTGATGGGGTGTGCTAGGTGTGCACCCGTACAACACTTGTAAGCACAAAGGGTGCATATTTAGCGCACCTCATGGGTGTGCTAAATGCACACCGTTTAATCTCTTAGGGGATACTTGTTAGTGTAAAGGTGTGTAGATGTGCACCTTTAACTTGGTGTTTAATGTTGTGTTTTTTGGGTACAGGTGCAGTGAAAGAGGTCAAGTGCACCTAGGGAGGTGCGGTGATGCAAGAAGCAGAACTTAGAGCAAGAAATGAAGATGAGAACGGGTGAAGGGGTCTAAGGTTTTATAAACCTAGGACTCAGTGCACCTCTTGGAGGTGCGTAGCTATGCACTTTCCAAGAGAAAGTGATTTCTCATTGTTTGGCGCACTAGTGCACCTAGTGAGGTGTGCAAGTGCACCATGTTTCTTGCAAAAATGTGTCTCTCCCTAGAATTATGGTTTCCAGAATCTAGGTTTTCAAGCCAGGAGTCAGATTTGACCAAAAACCATTAGGAAAAACCCTAGAAAAGACTCAAACCCCAGACTAGGGATCCAAAAAGCTAAAAAATAAAGTAGGGGGTCCCCATTTCTAGGCAAAATGGGGCACGCATTGTGAAACCACAACATTATTTACCCTCCTTTGTTAATTCAACACTTTATGCCATTTAATTTACATTGTATACTTTTCTTAGATCTAGAAGTAACTAATTAGGATCTTAAGGACAAAGTATATTATTTTACCTATCTCCATAATAATTATATCTTAGTTTTATTTGATGTTCCATTATCATTTGGATTGTGTTGACCTACTAAGGCTTAATACATTTGAGGATTGGTTGGAAATAATACTTTTCCTTTGAGTTCATTCTCTTGAGGTGTAAGGCTATGTGATGAACTTAGGGTTGATTGCCTTTATTCACATTCCCCCCTACACATTTTTGGACCTAACATTCGATATTTCATCTTTTGATTTTAGAGTTAGATCATTGCATTTGATTAGATATTGCATGCTTATTAGGTTTTGTCTCTCATATGTTCTTACATTTCCTTATTTCAAAAATACAAAAAAATAAATAAATAAATTAGTGCATTATATTCAGTTTTCTTTCAAAATGTTTGATTTCTTTTATGAATACTTTAACGATAGCTTTGTTGTGCATAAGGCTAGTACTCTAGATAGGGACCTTCCTTGTAAGGAGGTTCTATTGCATGAGGTTTCTCATGATCCTATTCCATTCTCTTTTGCATATTTTTCAATCAATTTTTAATGTTAGGTTGTGCATATAGCTTCCTTTTTCCACAATTGTTTGTTCTATTGATGCACCTCATGTAAACTATGAAAAACCTTTGATGACTATTAAGGGCTATCCTATGATTACTATTAAGGGTAAACCTACAAATCCTATGAACTACTTTTTTGACTCAGATTGTTTTCCTCTTCCTTATTGCACTTAGAATAATCCTTAGCCTACCATTCCAGTTTCTTTACCACCTTCTCAACTTGTGCTTCCTCAAGCACCTTGATTTCCAACTACTTCTTTCAAGGACTATTACTGTGTGGATCAATTGCAAGCTACTCTTATTAAGAGCTTTATTTTTGAATTGCTTCAAACTTCACCTACCTACCATGAATCTTTGCAAAAGACTTCATCTACTCTTTTTGTTCCTGCACCTAATACAAATACTATTTAATTTTTTTATTATAAGTATATTGTGTCATTCATTCCTCCTAGTATCTTCACTAAAGATGATCTTCCTCCTCTTGATGTTCAGAATAGGTGTGATGCTATTATGGTAGTTTTGTTGATTAGTAGGAACACTATATGATTTATTGTAATTGATAATGGTTCAGGATTGAATGTATGTAGCATGGACATGTTAAAAGCTATACAAGTTGATCTTTCCACTATTCAACATGATCACATTCCTATTTGTGGATTTGATAACATTTCTAAACATACTCTGGGAATTATTACATTACATGTTAAGGTTGTTCATGTCATCTTGGATACCTCTAGGCATGTTATGTCTGGCCCATTGAATTATAACCTTCTTTTAAGAAGACCTTGTTGCATTCTATGCATGTTATTCCTTCCACCCTTCATCATAAGGTTTATTTTGTTCATAACAATCTCATACACTTCATGCAAATGATAAACCTAATGCTTGTTTAAATGAAAAATATGCTCACTCTTCTTCTACACAAGAACCTACAACACATGAAACTAAAGAAGAACCTACAAAGAATAAAATTCCTCCTTCTCTTTCTGGGGATAATTGGGGTACTCTAGATTTTAATCCTACATTTATTGGGGAATATAAATTGTTGGATTCAAACTTAATGAAAATGAATGAAAAAGCAAGATGAACCAGAAAAGAAAGTATCTACTTCACTTTTAGGTGAGTTAAAAAAATACAATTATGCTTGCTTCTACTAAAGAAACTGTGAATTCTATGAACCTAATTGTTATGATATACATACTTATGAAGAAAATTAACTGCTGAGGACATGGTTGTTTGTTATGGTCTTGGATACACTTTGGTAAAGAAATCGGGATTTAATGGTAAGGTTTCTAGAAAAATTTTACAAGGTATACAAATTCCTTTGGATAATGGATATCCTGAACATCCACATAGGTTAGGATTTAATCCTTATAAGAAACCTTCACTATTCCCTTTGAATGTTAATCACATTTATAGTTGACCTTTAAAACTGATTAACCCAAATCTTTTGGATTTTAACATGAAAACTTAAATGGATCTTTTTCCCGATTATGATCCTCTAATGGACTTTCTAGGAGTCTATGATAATCTTCCTTCTTTTCATCATAAGAAGCGACGACCATATTGCTTATGAGTGTTGATGGTTACTTTGGAGAAAACATGGCTTGTGATAACACATATGATTACAATCTACAATTGAAGATTATGCAAATAGTAATTTGCTCATAATAGAAATCATTGATGTTCAAATGGATTCAATTACTTCTGAGAAAGTGGTTAAAATTGGAAATTGTTTGACTCAAGAAGAATGTAAACAATTCAGTAATTTGTTGATTGAATTCAAAGATATCATTGCATGGTCTTATTTGGATATGCTTGGCATCGATCACAAGATTGTGACGGATGCTAAACATGTTAAGTAAAAATTTCTTAAGATAAATCTTAGCATTTCTCTTCTTGTTAAAATAGATATTTGAAAATGCTTGGATGTTGGTTTCATTCATTCTATTGATTAGTTTCCTTAGATGTTGAATATTGTTTTTTTTTTCTAAGGGAGAAAACAAGATTCAAATGTGTACTGACTTACAAGATTTAAATAAAAGGATGATTTGACTTTACCTGATATTGAGATGATATGGTATTCTATAGTTGGACATGCTTTATTGTCTTTCATAGATGAATTTTCTGGTTATAATCAAATATTTATTCCCTTAGATGACCAATATGAGAGTGTGTTTATAACACCTTGGAGAGCATCTTTTTGGGTCATGATGTCCTTTGGATTAAAGAATGCAAGTGCAACTTATCAATGTGTTATGACTCTTATATTGCATGATTATATGCATAAGATCCTTGACGACTCTGTCAATGATATTCTTACTAAATTAGCTAAACGTTATGATCATATTGATATCCTTAGAGATATCTTTGAATGGATATGAAGCTACAATATCCACTTGAATCCTCGCAAGTGTGCCTTTGGGGTAGATAGTGGTAAATTGCTTGGATTTATTATTTCTAATTGTGGTATTGAAGTAGAGATTAAAAAGATAGAGGCTATTGTCAACATGCCTCCACTTAAGAATACATCACATTTTTAAAAATGAAGGAAGATTCAAGCTATTCTAAGATTTGTTTCAAATTTAGCAAACAAGACTATTCCATTCACTTCATTTCTTAGAACTAGTTCTACTTTCTCTTGGAATGATGAATGTGAGCAATCATTTCATGATCTAAGAATTATCTTGGTAATCCTCCTATATTGAAACCTACAAAACCTGATAAGCCTTTTTATCTATATAAATTGGCTTCTCCAAATGCTTTAAGTGTTGTTCTTATTCAACATGATGATCATGGTAAAGAGTGTCTTGTCTACTACATTAGTAGTACCTTGATTGATTATGAAACATGATGTACAAATATGGAGAAGCAATGTCTTGCCTTTTTTTTTATGCCAAAAACTTTGACATTATCTCCTTAATGCAAAAGTCAATGTAATAGTGAAATTTGATCCTTTAAACCATCTATTTTCTAAAATTGATTTATCAGGATGTCTTGCAAAATGGGTGATGCTTTTGACAGAGTTTAACTTAAAATTTATATCTCAAAAATTAATTAAAGGGCAAGCCTTGACTAACCACTTAGGTGGGGCTCCTTCTTCACATACAATAATCACTCCTATTAATTTTCCTGATGTAGAAATATTACTTATAAGTAACAATAATGCTTGGGAAATGTATTTTGATGGATCTAGGTGTAAAATTAGTGTTGGTGTAGGTGTGATCCTCATTCCTCCCCATAAGAAACTGATTCTTCTTTCATATAAACTTTCTTTTCAATGCAAAAATAATATCACAAAATATGAGGCTCTTTTTTATGGATAAAAAGCAACCTTATCTCTTCAAATAAAGCACTTGAAATTTTTTGGTGTTTCACAATTGATTGTGCAACAAATAAAAGGTTTATATCAAGCTAAGAATGATAACATGACATGATATCAGGGATAAGCTCTTAATTTATTGTCTAGATTTTATTCTTATGATATTCAATTGGTCCCTAAAAAGGATAATATTTACGTTGATGTTATGGCTAGTGTCGCATCCCTATTGTATCTTGATTATAATAAAGATTTTCAATTCACTATTCATACTCTCTTAGAACTTGTTGTTTTTTAGAATAGTCATGTGGTAGTTCAATGTTGTAATTTTCATTCAAATGAGTAGTTTTCTATTATCTTCCAGTACTTGAAGAATGGAAGCTTTTTGGAATCTGTTTATCATAATGCTTGTAATCATGTCCAAAAATTAACCATTTGATATATCATTTTGGCTGATACAATTTATAAAAGATCTTATCATGGAATTTACTAAGATGTCTAAAAAATAATGAAATCTTGATAGCTTTATAAAAAGCTCATGTTAGATCTTGTGGTGGACATTTTGGTGGAAATCCATTGGTAAATAAGTTAATAAGAGTGAGATACTATTGGCAAACCATGGAACAAGATTCTTTTTTCTTTATTAAGAAATGTTCACAATGTCAACAACATGGTAATCGTATTCACACTCCTACTATGCTTCACTCTCAAGTGGACTCCTGGCCTTTCAATGTTTAGGGTTGAAATCTTATTGGTATGATTTATCCTCCTTCCTCACAAGGGCATACATATATCTTAATAGGCACAAATTATTTCATGAAATGGGTTGAAGCTCTCCCTCTTTGATCTACTATAGCAGAAGTTGTTTATGATTTTATCCTTTAGAAGATCATTTCTCAATTTGGTATTCCTTCTACTATCATCATTGATAATGATATATCTTTAAAAAATAAAGAAAATAAGAAATTTATGGAGAAATGTTGAATTCCTTATCTTTTCTCTACACCTTGTTATTATCAATCTAATGGTCAAGTTGAAGCATGTAATAAGGTCATTGAATAAATATTATGCAAAACTCTTAATAAACATGGAAAATATTGGCATACACAATTAAAATATGATTTGTAGGCTTATAGGACTAGTGTTTGTATTACTACATGTACTTCTCCTTGTAACCTCGTGTATGTGTTGATGCTATTATGCCTTTGGAGTTAGAAATTCCTTCTCTTCGGCTATATTTCCATGGGATTATCGATAAGGACACTTATAGAGAATAATGTTTGTAAGATTTAGAAATATTAGTTGAACAATGAATTAATGTGTTGGAACATATAACAACCTATCATAGATCTCTTCAAAATCATTACAAGAATAGATTGCTTGAACAATTTTTTTATGTGGGTGATTTATTCTTTATGAAAATCAAAGGAATGTAAATGCATTCCTTGGTAAAAAAAGGAAAATCCTGTCCTAATTGGTTAGGTCCTTTTCTAGTAACTAAAGTATATGGTTCTAGTGCTTAGGAGTTTGCCAATATGAATGGAGTTCCTCTTAAGGAACCTATTAATATTATATATCTTCGCTATTACTATGTCTAATTTATTTCTTCTTTTATACTTATGTTTCTCCTAATAGAACATTTTATTATTTTTCATCAATGTGTAATTTTTATTATATATATAATCAAAAGTTTTAGTACATGAAGACATCATACAAAATGTGTGTTTAGTATATCATGATATCTCTTTCTCAATCTCTCAATGCTCTAGTAGGTGATGGCTCCCCAATCTCTCTAATTTGTTGTGTTAGGAGGATGGCCTATGTGATGAGGCACTACAAGTATATCTCCTAGATGATTTGTGCTCACAAAGATGCCCTCACCTCACTCGTAACTTGATCTCCAACTTCTCTATGTATCACTCAAGTCCCTACTCATTTCCCATCTCAATCTCATCTCTAGAGTGACAAATGTGAATATATCTACATTCCTTCCTAGATCTCTTTATCCTTTAATCTCATGGTGATGGGTGGATGGTATCCTTGAATTTATAGTTAGGTCCTTTAGGACATCACTCAAGAAGTTTGTCCATTTTCTCTCTCTCTATTAGTATAATCAAAGAATATTCTATCATTATTATATTCTTTCTCTTCTCAAATTTCTAAACTACATCTATATTATATTTATTGCACTTTTCCTAGCTCTCCCTCAGGGCATTCAACATCTCTCTAACAATGAGGGTGGGGGCATGGATCAACTATTCTCTTCATGTACTTGTTGCCTCGGTTGTGAGAGTGGTGTATTACTCTGTCAATGTGGTTATCATGATCATAATGGTACAATAAGAATACTAAACTCTAGTTTCCCATCCATCACATGATCTGATGGGAGTGTCTCCTCTACTCTCTCCTCTACATCTACATCCTCTAATGGGGGTTGTTGTCTCTCATCTCCTTTTGCTTGGGGGTTTCTTCATATCTTGCCTCCTTTGTTGCTTAATACTTTTCCTCCATGTCATCATCATCTCCTACTCCCTCATGCTCCTCTTTGGCAGCTCCTCTCTGAGCTTTATATAATGGACCTAGATCACCAATGGGATATTCTGGAAAGTACATGGGTCTCACTTCCTATCTATTGTAGTAGAAGATGTACTTATCAATGTAGTCAGCATACATCTCTATTGTAACTAGGACATCCTCTCCATCCTTTATATCATAGAGGAAACTATTGGTTGTTGTAGGCCTCCATCTAGCTTTAGTTCTTTGCATTGATCTAGTGTGATGCATATACCATGGCACCACACTTGGGACATCCTATTTTAAGACAAACTACCTTAGTACTCAATCATAGTAGCACGTCATGATAAAATGACTTTGTCATTCCTCTAGGAGTCTCTTCCTCTATAAGTATCTCACATGTTATTTTGTCTCAAGCCACTCCACCATATAGAGTTATGGTATCCATACTATCTCATCTCCTCATATTTTATCTAACACAACTCTCCAAATAGTGTGTCTCTGAACTACCACATCTCTACTAGGGGATAAACATACACTCTTGGGAGGCTCTTCTCTAATACCATTGGAACTATTGATGTCCTCGTGCATGTAAAATGTTTGAACAACCATATGTGTAAGAGTGTACACACTATCAAACCCCCTCTCTGGTATCTCGTCAGTTTACTCAACTCTAAATATAGAGTTGTTAGCACTCCTACCCCATGCAACCGTTGCTCTCTCTCTCTCTCTCTCTCAACTACTTGTACAAAATGAGTCAAAGGTGATAGAAATACTACCCCATTACTATTTGGAGTCACAATACAAGTCAGTACACAACATATCCATCATCTAATAAAAAGAGAAGCTCCTACTATGATGTAACGTAAATTGATCTCAATTGTGATCTACATCACATACAGTACTCCTCATCTACAAAAATTTCCTTTGCCTCTCTACCAGTATGTGGCCTCACGGAGCCCTCTAATAAGAAACCATAGTATTCGATGGACATCCTCTAAAGTTACTATGATCTCTCCATTTGAAAGATGGAATGTACACATGTCCTCATTCCACCACTTTATCAAGGCTAGAATCATGCCTCAGTGGAATCTCATTTATGGAAGTTGGCCTACCCAATATGGGCCCACATCTCTCAATGATTGGATATCCTATATGCTCATGCTCTGCATGCTCTCTTAGATAAAGTGCATCACCTATGACATGGGATGCTCCTATAGCATTGGTAGCTCCTAAAAATCACATCAAATACATTCATCTACACATTGTGAGAAAAATTTATCAGAATAGGTAAGGTCAACTCTCTCTTGATTAGGATTGACTTCCTTCAGTAGGGTTGACTTCCCTGATCAAGGTCAAAATGTACCTAAACTAGAAATCAAACTCTCAAGTATACATAAATAATAGATTCAATAAAGGTCTAAAACACATAAATCAAGATAAAAAAAACTATATATTAATAACTTATCCTAGAAAGTGAGGCATTGAATACTACGACCTCTCTCAAGACCTCTATCCACGTCGGCTCTAGCTCCTTTATCATCCTCAACACTTCTCTTCAACTTCTTAAATCTACAAAGGTAAAAAATGAATAGTAAGAATCTCTATTTACAATGTTTTGAAAGCAAAGTAGGGTTGCAAATAGGGTTTTCCTTTATATACATTTAGAATAGGCATCCACTCTTTTCATTATAACTTGAGCTATGTAACTCATATTTTTCTTGTCATTATAGGTGTTGGAATCATGATTCAATTACCCTTCCTTTAGAGCTAGTAAGGTGAAGCTTTTATAACTTCCTCGTTAGTTTTGAAGGCCTTTTTCATCAATTTACATATCTAGTTCATAGGGTTAGCTAATCACCCTAATTCACCTTTCCTAAAAAGAGAAAACCAGAATAGGGGGGTATATGGGCAGCTATGAACCTCACAAAATCATTCTTAGTAAGCTCTAGGTGATTTTGGATTTCTCACTAATGTGTGTTGTGTAGGGTCTGAGTTTCTTGCAAGATTGCGATGTTGTGGACTTTGTTATCTCATTTTTCTCTAAGTAAAAGCTTCATTTACTTTAGCTTTCATATTCATGCAGTGTCATATCCTGGTAAGTGGGGGCTAAATATATCAACTTAATTTGGAAGCACTTCAATTTATTATTGTTTAGCACCTATTTAATGTAACTTAATGTTTAATATGCATTTAAGATTCATTTTCATATCTCCCTTATCTTTTCTTAAATGGAATCTAGGTAGGATCTATTTACTTAGGTCCTCTCCTTCCACTTCTTTCAATCAATTTAACTATTTTTTCACATCAAAATAAGATTTCCTCAAAATCTACAATTGATTTTTGAGTTTAGAGACCTAATCTAGGATCTTGAGGTTGCCCAAGAGACTACTACACCTTTTTGGTAGGAACATAGTGTTGTTAGAATATATAGTCCACCAATATAATTGAGAGGGGGGAGGGTGAATCAGTTATCCAAAAAATATCACAATTATCAACCTTAATAAACTTTGACCATATGAGAAATCTAATAAAAAACCATAGTAATTACTCAAACACAATAACATTAGATATGTTAACTAGAGAAACCTTTGATTAGAGGGAAAACCCCAGTGGCGATGGTACCCACAAGATGATGTACTAATATAAATATTCCTTATTAGACAATGGACCCTGTTAGGAGTCAATAAAAACATTCAATACATATCAGTCCCTGTTATGAGACTTTAAATCTCTGTTAGGAGATACCAACCCTATTAGAGTTGTGGAAGACAGTTGGACCTACTACCAAAACAGCTTCAAGGTTAAGACCAATGAACCCACTATCCAAATCATCTATGTATTATTCCTTCTAGAATAATAGAAATGAATAGTATTGCTCCTTCCTCTTTCTTTGTCTTGTCAACCAGACTTCTACTAGTTCTGATCTTGTAACCAAATCACAAAACTCACATCCAATAATCCCTTGGATCGCTTACTCGCATTCAGTAAACACTCTACTCCTTTTCAAACTTCGTACTTCATACAATAATCACAATAAACTTGCTCACTTACAAATAAAGAAAATATCTTTCCTTTATACCTTATCTTTAAAATAATTCTTTGATTCAGTCTTTCCTTTATACCCTATCTTTAAAATAATTCCTTGATTTGGTCTTGAGGCTTTCCTAATTAATTATAATAAAATAATTAATTAATTATAATTACAATAGCAATGTTAGCTCATAGCCCAGATAAAACTTCACACGTGTGATACTAGGGCTTATGCATCTACTGACATCATTATTCGACTATCCTATGTCATTGTCTAACTGTGCATCTTCTTATTACATCTCAGATGAAATATATAATACAAACATCAAAAACCATTTTCCAAGCACTATGTCTCTGAACTACTCTTAGTAAATCAAGTACAACTTTTGTATGTCTTTGACTTACATGTTGCACATTGAACCATGCCATCAAGACACTATACTAAACATTTCCATAACTGTGCATCACTAGACAAGAAAAACCTTTTGCGTACAACTAAGATCTCTCTCTATTATTCTTCTAGTCTTCACAAACTTGCTACTATGTTGACATCAATGACAAACAAAATCATGAATGCAACATGTCAATACTCTCCAATGGTTAGGATACTCCCCCAATGTAGTATCATTAGCATTCATGCTAACAATCTCCCCCTTTGGCATTGATGGCAACATAGATGAAAATATCTAAGTTCCACAAATACCAAAACAATAATATACCATTACACTCATCTTCTCAAATCCTCTTCATGAAACAAATCTAAAATCCTTTGTAACATTGCTCTATTGTTTTTTTTTTTAGGATCAACAACAATTGTTCATAATAAACAACTCGCAATACATATCTTCCCCATAGAGATATTCCTCCTTTACATGAGTCTTTCTAAATCTCCTTAATAACTATCTCTCCCCCATTCATGTACATATCTCCCCTATTCATACTTAGGAGATGTTTTCCATGCATATTCTCTCCCCCATTGACATCAATGACAAAGTCCTCATTATGTCAATTTACTGCTCCAAGTCTTCAACCAGCTCAAGTATCCAAAGACATTGTTCAAGACCAAATACTAAGAGTCCTCAATGACTTAGCTCATCATAGATTCTCCCCCATATAGAAAGCATTAGCATTCAATCCAGTCTAACAATAGTGCTTTGTACCATAGCACTTATGCACTTACTACATCATTTACTTAGAAGTAGGCAGGGGCATAACCCCAAGCATACCTCTCAAGTACTCAAATGTATCTTTAGGTAAAGGCTTCATAAAGATATCTGCAATCTGATCTTTATTACTCACATACTCTAATCTAATTTTTTTTCTATTGATTTCTCTCTCAACGCATGATACTTAAGATATATGCTTAGTCTTAGAATGGAATACAAGATTCTTAGACATACTTATTGTACTTGTGTTATCATAGTAAATGATAATAGATTCTACAAACTCAATTCTAATATCCTTCAGCATATGTTTCATCCACATCACTTGATTGCAATTATTTGCTACTGCAACATACTCTACCTCAATTATACTCTGAGAAATACAATCTTGTTTCTTGCAGCCAAGAAACCAATCTTCCTCCAAGAAAAAATGCTCCACCACTAGTGTTCTTTCTGTCATCCATATTGTCTGTCCAATCTGCATTAGTATATGCACATAGAGTGAAATCACTTGATCTATCATACCAAATTCCATAGTTAGATGTTCCTTTCAAATATATGAATATCCTCTTTACTACTACATAATGGTACTCCTTAAGATTGGCTTGAAATCTAGCTACTAATCTGGTGTGAGTAAGATATTGCAAACCTCCAATCATGGATCTATACCTCTTATGCTCAACTATAGGAGTCTTATCCTTACTAGATAACTTGTGACTAGTTATCATTGGTGTACCAATAAGCGTACAAATTTCCAATCCAACTCTTCGTAACAAGTCTTTTAAGTACTTAGCTTGTGAAATGAAAATATCATTACTATTATGCACAATCTACAATCCTAGGAAAAACTTCAGTTCTCCTATCATGCTCATTTCAAGCTCATTCTTCATTTCTTCAGCAAATTTATCACTTGCCTCATTATTTCCTCCAATAATAATGTCATCAACAATTATTACTATTATCAGCAAACCATGCTCAATTTCTTTCAAATACAAGTTAGTTACTATCATACCTTTAGCTAATCCAAGTTTTTCCAAATAGTTATCCAACCTTGCATACCAAGTTATAGGTGCTTGCTTCAAACCATATAGAGCTTTCTTTAGTCTACATACCATATCTTTGTCTTCTGTTAGAGGAAAACCTTTAGGCTACTCAATATATACTTCTTCAAATTCTTCATTCAAGAAGGTTGATTTAACATCCATTTGATATACTTTGAACTTCTTATTTGCTGCATAAGCCAATAATATTCGTAATGCTTCTATTTTTGCTATAGGGGCATATGTATCCTCATAGTCTATGCCTTCTTGCTATGAATATTCCTTGCATACAAGTCTAGCCTTGTTCCTCACAACTTCACCTTGCTCATTCATCTTGTTTTTAAATACCCATTTGGTTCCTATCACATTCTTGTCTTTAGGTCTAGGAACTAACTCTCATGTTTTATTCTTCACAATCTGATCTAATTCTTCCTTCATTGCTTGAATCCAATGATCATCTTTACAAGCTTCATCTGCACTTTTAGTTTCAACTTGAGAAATCAAACATATCTCTTCATTAACTTTGTTTCTTTTCATCACACCTTTGTCTTTACTTGTAATTATTTGCTTTGGAAGATAATTCTTTGTCAAGTTCCTGTTAAGGATAGGAGTTGTCATCTCAACTCTTATCTCATCTCTATGTTCATACCTTCGCTCTCCTCTTTGCTCAATATTTAACACATCATTCTGCATATCATTCTTATTCTCAAATAAAACTTCAACATTTTGTTTAACAATTCTAGAATTATCTTCTTCTTCATCTAAATTTTAATCTAACATCTTTTTCTTAGTTCCAAACTTTTCATCAATCTTTACATCTGCATACTCAACTATTGTCTTAGTCTTAAGGTTAAAACATTTATAAGCTTTTATTTTCAATGAATAGCCAAGAAACATACCTTCATCACTTCTTGGATCAAACTCACCAACATCATCATCTCTCTTAATATAACACTTGCTTCCAAGTACTCTGAAATACTTAGTTGATGGTGAATGACCAAACCATAGTTCATAAGGTATCTTTCTCATACCTTTTCTGATTTGTACTATGTTCATAGTGTACACTATTGTATTGACTATTTCTCTCCAAAATATCTTGGATACGTCATTCTCAAACAACATCACTCTTGCTCAGGGTAAACTTTAAGAAAGCCGCCTCCAAAAAAAGATATAAAATATTGGCGAATCTTTCATTATTTTGAAAAAAAAAAATTTCTATTGGTGAATCTCTCAATTTTTTATTCCAAATATGATTAATATTGGTGATTATTTTTTAATCTTATTATTTTTGTATAAAATATTGACAAATCTCAATAATAATAGGGAGTTCATTAATCAACATGGAATATTACAAATCAAAATTGAATATTTTTTTACCTTGTGGAATATTACGAGGATCGTTACATATACTTTATATCAATAGTGAAAACTAAATATATATCCCTAAATTAAAATAATTATGATAACTATTGGTCAGTTCAATTTAATTTCTCCAATAATATATTATATTTAGGTGACTCAAATCCAATCATGTAACGAATATTGTGAAAAATATTTGAGTTTAAATTTTTCAATAAAATAAATTATTAAATGATTTTAAATATTATAGAACTAAATTTTATAAAACTATGGAAATATAGGTTGTATCAAATCTTAAATTATTAGCCAAATTACTAGCCAAAAAGTTCTAAAATTAGCCAATTTGTGAATATTAGCCACTAAAAAATACCTTGCTCTTGTTGTCTCTGCTATTGATTTGTTTCTTCTTCCTGCAATCCCATTCTATTCAGGTGTTCTAGGTGAAGATAATTGTCTTTTGATTCCATTTTCTTCACAAAACATGTTAAAATCTCTCAAGGTGAATTATCCTACTCTATCTAATCTCAAACACTTTATCTTAACACTAGATTCATTCTCAACTCTACTCTTAAATATCTTTAACTTTTCAAAAGCTTCAAAATTCTCTTTAAGAAATGCTACCCACATCATTCTAGTAAAATCATCATTGAAAATCATGAAATACCTTTCACCATAGAATCCTCTTGTTCTCGAGGGACCACTCAGATTTGTGCGAACAATCTCTAGGTTCTCTGTGATAATGAACTTCTTGATGGGAAAAGATACCTTCTTCTACTTGGCCAAAATACATTCTTTGCAAACTATATTAGTAAGATTAATTATCTTAGGCAAATCTCTGACTGCAAACATGCTACTAATCTTTATAGTATTATCAAAGCTTATATGAAAAAATCTCCTATGCCATAACCACCTATTATCCACTTTAGCAACCAAACAATTTATTTTAGTAGGATTCAACTAAAATACATTACCTCTAGACCTAGTTCCAGTTCCAATCATCTTACCATCCTTATCCTTGATAGTGCAAATCTTTTTTGTGAATTGCAATTGATACCCTTTGTCCACCAACTATCCAACACTCAACAAATTATGCTTTGATCCATCAACAAAATAAATATCATTAGTTCTTCCATCTAAAGTAATGGATCCAATCCTTGTAATATGATAGGTTGCATTGTTACCAAATCTAACGATACCTCCATCAAAGTTTATGAATATAACAAACTTATTCATATCACCAGTCATGTGATGTGAACAACCACTATCTATTATCCAAACATATTTCTTTTTAACTTGGGAAACTCAAGCCTTTTCTTCTTTAATTTCTCTATCAATATCATCTTTCTTAATAGCTACAAATTCTAGCTCATCATCACTTTCACTCTGACTTTTTTCGTCTAATTTCTCATCTTCATTAGCATACAAGCAATTTCTATCTCTTCTAGGCTTAAACATTTATTTTTCTCTCTTTTAGGATATTTAGATGCATAATGGCCAAAATCATTACATGTCCAACATTTAAATATAGTCTTACCATATGGTTCTCTTCTTAAAAGAAGTGTTATACCTTCCTCAATCTTCTTGTCTTCATCAAATTTGGTTCTACTGCTACTAGCAAAATCTCCATGTTTGCTTGTGCTTCTAGATAGGCTTGGTTGAACATTCAAGGCACTAAAAGTTGTCTCAACTCTTGTTAGTTCTCCTACTGTCTCAAATCCACTTATGCAACTTCCAATCTTCCAAGCAACATTTCCCTATTAAACTCCTTAATGTAGGGTATTAATAACTAAATCATCTGAGAAACTTGCTTGAATGGTGGTGTCAAAGTTTTCAAGATCTTCCACACAACCTCATCTTCTTCCTTGGTTGAACCATGTGACTTGATTCCTAAAGCAATCTCTAATATCCTACCAATATAGTTTCTTACATGTTCATCTTCCATCATTTTAACATCTTGAAATGCATATATCCAATTCTACAATCTTACTCTCTTTGTATGTGTATCACTTTCAAAAATAGATTCTAATGCTTTTCAAATTTTATCAGATGTTTGAAGTAATTTTACCTGACTATATTCAATCTCTTGAAGATTTGATAGTAGAGCTCCTCTAACTCTTATGTTGTGCATGAACAGATCTCTTTCTACCTTCACTACATTCTTCAATCTTCTATTCTTTCAAAATTGTATTCTGACTCTTTATCAAGATCCAATAACCCAGACCCATGCACAAAAAATGAGTCTTCATCTTCTTCTTCCAACTATCATAACTGGCCCCATCAAATCTAGGACTATCCTTTCTACAAATATTTGTCATCGATCTCCCAAATTTTTTAAGCTTATTCTTCAAGGACCTGATGCTCTGATACTAATCATTAGAATATATAGTCCACCAATATAAATGAGAGGGGGAGGGTGAATCAGTTATCCAACTAATATTACAATTGTCAACCTTATTAAACTTTGACCATATGAGCAATATAATCAGAAACCACAAGAAGATACTCATAGACAATAACACCAAATATGTTAACTAGGGAAACCCTTGATCAAAGGGAAAACCCTGGTAGGGGTGGTACCTATGAGATTATATACTAATATAAATATTCTTTATTAGAGGATGGACCCTATTAGGAGTCAATAAAAACATTCAGTACATATCAGTCCGTGTTAGGAGACTTTGAATCCTTGTTATGAGTTGTGGAAGATAGTTGGACCCACTGCCCAAATAGTTTCAAGGTTAAGACCAATGAACCCATTGTCCAAATGATCTTTGTATTATTCCTTACAGAATAATAGAAATGAATAGTACTACTCCTTCCTCTATATCTTTTATGTCAACCAGACTTTTGCTCCTTCTAATCTTGTAACCAGATCACAAAACTCACATCCAATAATGCCTCAAACCACTTACTCACATTCAGTAAACACTCTGCTCCTTTTCACACTTCACACCTTATACAACAATCACAACACACTTGCTCACTTACAAACAAGGAAAAAATCTTTTCTTTATACCTTATCTTCAAAATAATTACTTGAGTCAGTCTTGAGGATTTCCCAATCAATTATAATAAGATAATTAATTAATTAATTACAATTACAATAGCATTGTCAGCTCGCAGTCTATACAAAACTTCACACATGTGATACTAGGGCTTGCACATCTATTGATTTCATCATTCGACTATCCTCTATCAGTGTTTGACCATGCATCCTCTCATTACATCTCAGATGAAAGATATAATGCAAATATCAGAAACTTCTTACCAAGCACTTTGTCTCTAAACTGCTCTTAATAAATCAAGTACAACTTCTGTACATCTTCGACTTACATGATGTGCATTGAACCATATCATTAGGACACTTTACTAAACATGTCCATGATTGTGCATCACTAGACAAGAAAAACCTTGTCCATACAACTAAGATCTCTCTTTTATCCTGTTAGTCTTCACAGACTTACTACTATATTGATATCAATGACAAACATAGTCATGAATGCAACATGTCAATACTCTCCAATGTTTAGGCTACTACCCCAATATAGTATCATCAACATTCATGCTAACAAGTGCATCCCTATCCAATTAGGGATGCAGTATGTCCCTACTAGAACAATTAGTGATATAGTATGTCCCCACATGGGTCCCATTTTGGGTCCTACTCATTGGGCCCTTCGTCAAAGTTTGATCCAAAACTTCACTTTTGAGCCAAGTTGGCCTATAGGAGAAAGTTAATCTAGAATCCTTTATAAGTACCCTCAATTGCTTCATTTATCATGGAATGATGATCAAGTAAGCATAGGTGAGAATTCATGCAAGATCAAGCAAATACATACATACTTTCTATGGATGAGACATTGTGGATATCCCAATTCATCTTAGTACATTTGCAAGGTGAAAGCAAGGAGGCTTGAAAATATTCTTTGAAGCAAGAGATTTTGTCATCTTCTCCTTTCACTCTATCATTCAAGTATTCAAGATTCAATCATGTAGTGCCAAATATGGATCATGAGCATGGCTTAGTCTACTTTAGCCTTGAGAGTTTAGTATATTTTCTAGGTTATTCTCAAATCTATGCATTGTTGCTTCATCATAATTCAACACAAACTTCATCCTAGGGTTTGGATCTATGGATTTACATCTTGGCATTATATATTCAAAGCTCATAAATGAGCATCACAAACATTATAATTGAAAGAACGACTATTTGCGGAGGTGGAAATCACCAAAGTAGGGGGTTGTCTAAGGCAAAACCTTACATAGCCACCCAAAATACCCAATTTCATATATGAACATATCTTGGAAGGTGGAACCAGTTGTAGATTTGAGTACCCTTCTAATCATTTGTAAGACTAGTAAAATCAGAATCAAGGTCACACATAGTTGATCAGGGATGTATTGCTGCCCTACTTTAGGAGAAAGTTGACATCGCACACAAAAGTTGACCTTGCCAGATCACCAAACATTTTTTGAGTTTTGTAGATTTGATGGTTTCAAACCTAGATCTACTTTTGTTCTTCCATAGGAACAAAACAACAAGCAAGAATTCAAGTTCAAATATTGGATCCCCCTTTGAGATTAGTTGTTTACTGTCCTTTTCTAATTCAACACTTTATGCCATTTACTTCAAATTGCATATTTTGCATAGACCCTAGAAGTGACTAATTAGGATCTTCATAATCATTAGATCTTAGTTTGAGTTGATGCTCCATTATCATTTGAATTGTGTTGACCTACTAAGGTTTAATGCCTTTGGAGATTGGTTAGAAAGAGTCATTTTCCTTGAACTCATCCTCTTGAGGTGTGAGACTATATGACAAACTTAGAGTTGATTCCCTTAATTCACATTTCCCTCTACACACCAAGGAATTATTCCAATCAAGGCTTCCTAATTCAATGACTCCAATCATGATATGATGATTAATGAACTTATATTGGTACATGTTACCCTAGTATTTGTACTAATTAGCTTAGAAGAAGTCACCTTAGCTTGCAAAGAGGATTTCATATTAGAATATACACCAAAGGGACTTGTTCGTATGAACTTTATTAAGAATACTAAAGAACTAATTAGAAATACAATGATCCTAAGATACTAAGACAAAACTGATGAACTTGATGACATGACTCTAGAAGACTAATAATTAGAAATTTAGAGTTTCAAAGAAGTTAAATATTTTGGACTACAAAAGTACAAAAAGTGGAAACCATGCATTTTCCTCTAGAAGGTTGACTTTTGGATCTTTTACACTTGTTAGATTAGGACAAGTTCAAAGCTCCAAAGTTTTTTAATGCCCTAGTTCATAAGGAGAAAATTCATGGAGGGTTTGAAGGTGCAAAGGTATCAAACCTGGGAAGGTCCAACAATACTTAAGGTTATTTGGGAGTTAACCAATTTCAAGATGAAAAAAAAGGATCTCGTAGGTTTTTAGGAGTTAGGGGTTGTCAAAGATTGACAACTCTGAAACTTTGAGATGATTTTGTCTTGGACACATTAATCCAACTCAAATAGTCGGGGACTTTGAACATATCAAAGTATAAAATCTCTAAATTTTTTATACTCCTAGGGATTTAGATGGAAAAATAAGGCCCTAGACATTGTTCTTGTGGAGTTTTAGAGATATCAAGGTTTTGCGGTCATTAGAACCCTAAAACTCAAAAGATGACTCAAAACTTAGACAAAAAAAGAGTAAACAAACTCAAATCCTAGACAAAGAAAAAGAAAGGCCTAACTAGCCAGTAGAAACTGGTTAATGTTAAGGACAAAAAATATAGATTGACATCGAGCTCAAAACTAACAAACTGAATACTATGATGCTTCCATATTTGAGAAAACTAAGAACAGAAAACTAGGGAACAACCAACCTAGAGACCATAAACCCTTAATACCCTAGGAAAACCAAACAATGAGGGGAGTAGCACTCAAAACCAATAGTGATGAAGGGTGAAGGATTCGAAAAAAAAATCAAACAACCAACCATACAATAACATGCAAAATCCCCACTTCTAGTATCACACCCTTAGCAAAGGCACAATTAGACATGGAGCTCAAAAAACACAAAGCACAAAGGCACAATGATAAGAAAACAAAGCTTGAGAACCATTTATAGACCTAATTTAGTGATGATGTCACCAATCAAAAACCCTAGAAGACTGAAGGTTTCAGAGAACATAGACTTGTTCTACACTAACAAGTTTGAACCTCTAAAATAAACTAACAAATGACAAAAAGGATGAAAGACATGAGATTGTAGGGATGTTGGGGTCTCAGAGGTCTAAAACACTGACATCTTTGGTAGTATAAAGGAATTTAAATTAAAACTAAACCCCCATACTTATCATAGTTATCAATGGTTTAGAGATCCAACCCTCTAATTCCTCCAAAAGTTGAAAGAAAACTTAAAACTTAAGAAAAAATTAAAAAAAAAGGAACACAACTAGTACAAAAGACTTGGAAAGCTTAAGTAGGGAAATTTGAAACCAAATCCAACTATATTCAAGAACACATAGAAGTGTACACTATTTAAAAGCATGGGTAACCAAACAAATAAATACTACAGATGCAAAAAGTGAAAAGTGGGGGTCGCTACCTCTACAAATGCTAGGTATGGGGCACATGTTGTTAAATTACACTACACCTTTCATCTTATGTTTTAACCCAACGTTGATATATTCCCTTAGTCATTATCTTTTCATTCAACTTCTTTTCTAGTTCTACTACCTTTTCCTTTGTTTTCTTTGATTCCTTTGAATCCTACTTATCATAGTTATCATTTTTTCTAGTTCTACTACCTTTTCCTTTGTTTTCTTTGATTCCTTTGATTCCTCTAATTCCTTATTGACTTCCTTATGTATTTCTTTTAACTTTTAGTTATGATATCTTATCTTTTTGATACCTTCTTTCAAATTCCCTTTCAGCTCCTGATTCTCTAATTTGGTACACTCAATGCCACTCCTCATGGTTTGTCAATCTTCATCAATATAGTATCATGCTTTCATATGTTCAAATATAGAAGTTAATCTCTATATAGAGGAACCAATATCTAATATGTTTGAACACAGTGAATGATTGAGGGTGGGATGAATCAACTATTCTCAAATATTGTCTAAAACTTTTATAATGTCTGTAAATTTACAAATCATACATATGATATTGAGTGTTATTTGTATATTAACCTTTTTTCTACCAATAACCACATTAAAAATTTATAGTAGATGTAAACATGAAACATAGAGACACCAACACAAATAACAACAAAATATATGTAAAAACTCAAAGTGAGAAAACCCACACAGAAACTAATTCTCATGAAATGAACACCAGTTAAGGTGACGCTAGTCAAGGTAATTTTTACAAGTGGTTCATTATCGGTTATTCACTTGATTTGGTCCATAGTCAATAACCTCATTATCATTCAAGAATATTGTCCTATAGAAACATATATCACAATAGAGATAAACAAAACATGAAATGATAAGATTGGATTTAGCTATTGATGAAATAATTCAACAATTAACCTTAGTTACTACATCCAATAATAGATATGAATGTTTATATATATATATATATATATATATATATATATATATATATATATATATATATATATATATATATATATATATATATATATATATATATATATATATATATATATATATATATATATATACCATTCTCTAATCTACCACAATTTAGTATGTAAGGTACTCCTTGATCTCACACTTATCTACCTCACACACCTCTATTCACCATCAAAATCTCTATGCAAATTTGCACTATATTTTCTTCTCTATCTCATTAGATTCCACGCTTATACAACATCTAGGATACAAAAGTTCTTATTTTTTATATGGGTATCTGATTATAAATATGTTAGCCACACCAAACATGTGATGAAACCAATATAAAAACTTAAGAAAACTTCTTAACATGCTACAACATGACCCACAAATATGTCACACTGAAGATCTACACAATGCATTTTACATTTGACCAAAATTTTCTAGAACACCACAATCAAGTCCAAGACTTTATCCATAAAAAGTTTGAACCCACTGATAAATCAAAATTAATATAATTTGTTCAAAACTTGATGTAGCCAAAATATCAAAACCATCTAATGGACTACACCATTGTCCAAATAGTGGAAACATCTAGAAGAATGACATAAGCATAGAAATCACTAAGAACTAACAAAATATTTATGCAATATTGAGTACTAAAAACATATAGATGCACCAAAATATGTGAAACATGAGTAGAACAAACTACACCTTACATGAAACACCAAAAGCTCTATGAATTGAACATGTGCATAACCAACACCTGTGTTGCATAACTGACAACCAATAGGTACACAACAAAAACTACCAAAAACCACTGATAGCACCAAGAAGTCGATATAAAGGTTTTAACATCAAGTGAAAATAGTGCCAACAATTAAATATGTTTAATACACATGCCCTCTTTTTTAAATTGTGCTTGAATTACACAACCTATAAGTTTTAGTCTCAATCACTAGGAAACACATACAAAAAGTAACTTGGGGAAATGATGTTATTCCATAACATTGAAATTATTATAGAGGGTCTCAATCAATATGGGTTGGTCTTTGAAAGCATGGTTCTTAGTCACAACTTGATAAACTCTACCCCATATAAATTATAAAGCGAGGTACTCAAAGCTCTAACCAACTATTATGGAGCTGCAATAACCATCTTAGTTTGGCCCTATAGTGTTATGTACCAAATTGAGCTTGTTTTCATAGATTTTTTGTTTCATATAATGACTTGAGGGTAAATTAGTTATGCCAAACACATGAGGTGGTGAAATCCCAAAACTAGCATAACTACCAAAAATAAAAGGAAGTGAAACATATAATATTGTATAGGTGCACAATATACATCAAACATATGCTCATTTATCCCTAAGAAAGGAAATATTGTCTAATTCTAAAATGCAAACAAACTTAATCACCAATCACAATTCTATAAAATAGGTTTATTAATATCTCATAATTCCCTTCATCCAACAATCACCAAGTATACTATCATATTTCATCAATAACTCAATAGAGAGTTGAAGATGTGAACAATGATTCAAGATTGAAATTCAAGCATTTACTAGATAAGTCTGTTGAAAATTATCAATTACACAATAATTTGAAACAAGTGTAAGCCATAATCTATCAATTGCATAGCATTTAATAAAAATATGTTACTACATAGATAAATTGAATTCAAATTTAAGTCATTCACATTCCTTAATAAGACGTGTGAAATCGATTAAAGAACATAAAAGAAATAGATTTGTGGAAATATAGGGTTTGTTTACTTTTGTTTGATTAGATCTAAATGTGTTCATTCAATCATATTTAGAATTAGATACAATTGATCAACATAGTTAATCGTCATACCTAACCTATCTAAAATTTGTTGTTCATTAACCTAACTAATTAATCAAATTGAGTTTTTTTTAAATAAATAATTTAAGAAAAATATAATCCATTATATGATTCTCAAAATAAAAACCTTGCAAGAAATATTGTTTAAGAGATTACAAAGTCATTGTAATCAAGACAAATGTGTAGAAGCTTATTAAAAATAAATATCAAGACATTGCAATTGTGTAAAAACACATTCTATTGCACATAAAAATAAATAAAAGTATTACTAAAAGAAGATTTAGTTGTGTAGCAACTTAAATAATTGCACCTGGAGTTCTTAGAAACAAAATAAAATAAAAATCACAACTTGATTAGTTTTACACGTTCACATTAGATTCATCATAAATGTATAGTAAATAAATTAACATAAAAAATAAAATGAAATCATTAACCAACCACAAAAATCTATATTCATGTAAAATATAACATAACCTAACTAATAGAGGTATCAAAATGAAATGATACACACACACACACACACACATTTATGAATTCAAGTTGAAGCATCCTTGATAGGACTTCATTATTTATTTGTATTCCTCCAAAATGATGTTGCTCTTCTAAAATGAAAGTGCATAAATATAATAAAAGCAAAAGTGATAATTAAAGATTCAATGGGGGGATTTGAAGTGAGAACA
This sequence comes from Cupressus sempervirens, assembly GCA_028749045.1. Classification (NCBI taxonomy): domain Eukaryota; kingdom Viridiplantae; phylum Streptophyta; class Pinopsida; order Cupressales; family Cupressaceae; genus Cupressus; species Cupressus sempervirens. Next base: position 193,932,986 of record CM053791.1, on the reverse strand, counting down.
AATAATAGAAATTTATAAGAAATCAATATTGATTTAATGGACAAGATTAATTTGATAGTCAATATATTTGATGGTTGAGATAAAATGACACTCAAAATTTCTACTCGCAAGTGAAGGAAATATGAGTTGAATGAAAATCAATAAAGAAAATATGTATTTTCAACTAAAGTTTCAACTAAATATGTCTATTTAAAGTGGAGGCTAGTTAGGTTGAGACAATTGAAGCTTATATTTCTAAAGTGGAGAAAAGGGAGAGTGAGGAATAAGTCAAATAGGTACAAGGAAATACTTACATGGGAGGAAAAATGGAAAATAAGAGTGAGAAGTGGAGGAGAAAATGGAAGGAGGAGAGAGTTAAGTAGAGTTAATTAATAAATTTAATTTAATCTATTAGTCATTGTCTCTATATAGGCAAGGAACTAACATTTTTGTTGAGCTTCTACCCTATTAGTTTATTTAAATTAAAGATATTTTTTATTTTTTATGGTTTGTAACATTTATATTTTATAAATAGAATATTGGGTAATTTTTTTAATTAGCTCCTTATATTTTTGTTGGTTGTTTTTTATTAAGGAAAATAGGTTTTGAAGGGTGCCTAAAACCCTGTACACAACTCTAGATATTCAATAAGCACATAGAAAAAATTACAACAAATCGAAGAGGAGTTGGTCACCCCCACAAAAAGGGGTAACCTTGGTGACATAAAAGCATATCACTAGCCAAAACCAAAGAACCAACTAGGAAGCAAAGATTTAAACAGAAGGATCTACCTCCAAAACTAGGCACAACACGGGAGCTCATGATATACCCTTTGATTTAGAAGTCTCCCTTGCCTAACCAAAGATTCATTTCTAAAGGAGGAGCAGAGGGCTTTGTTTTCTTTCTTTTTACCACAATCCAACCTTCCTCCACCTTAGCTACCTCACCAATCCAATCCCTAGAAGAAACTAAAGAGTGGAGGCCAGGGGGAGTAAGAGTAGCAACAAATTCCCTAGGAGGGTTTGTAGAAGAATGGCCTCCCACAGGAACATGAAAATTAGCTAAGATAGGGACAGGGGCAGGAGAGGGACCAAGGACCAAACACTAGCCTTCCTCAGCAACCACTAGCACTACATCATCAATAGGGGGAGAAGACCTGACGTCCTCAACAACCACAGGCTCTAGGATGTCAATAGCATGGGGCGAGCCAAAATCATCCGTAGCCTCCGAAGAACCTTCCAAGTACACATCTAAGGACTTAAACACCATGTAGTGCTTAGGAGATGCCTCAGACCACCAGGAAGGTGGAATACTTGGTTTAGTCTTCCCAACAACACAATGAGCAACAATGTGACATGTCTTATGACACTTTCTACAGTGAAAGGGAATACCTTCATAATCCAACGTTTGGGTCCAGGAGCCTCGTAAAGAGTCCAAGAAAATCTCTTCTAGAAGGCCCTTTGTGACATCCATCTCAACAAGAATTTGTGCACATGTCGAATGGAGGACATTAGAAGTGGTAGAGTCCACATATAAAAAAATTCTAAGAGAGTTCTTGATAGTTTCCAAAATAAAGTCTATAAATAGATGCATGAGGTTTGGGAGTCAGACCTAGATAGGAATCTTATTAAAGAATTCAGTAAGTGGATCAAAATCCATATGCCACTGTTTGGTCATAAGTGGGTATCTATCTTGCCATGAAAAACTGTTATGACACAAAATGGTATTCCTATCCTTAGCACTTTCAAACTTTACAATGAAAAAGCCTCTGGCATTTGGAAATATTTGGACACCATGGTCTAATATTGGTTCCCAAAGCTTGGAATTCCAAGTGTGGAGATCAACTAGAGAGGGCCAAAATCCTTCAAATTAAAAGATGGCAACAAGGGAAGAAAACTCCTCTATTGTATTGAGAGTATCATCAACTGTTTCATTGTCTAAAAGGACCTTAACAGGTTTGGAGACACTTATAGTGATAGTTACGTGAGGATGAGGAGGCCCAGAACCAGCACAAGTAGCACCATGAAGACTCACTTCAAAGGCTACCATGTCAGCATAAGAGGCAGCCCTACCCCTAGAAGGTGCAGGAGACCCAGCTGGAAGAGCCACCGAAGAAGCACCTGTAGGAAGCGAGAAAACCCTACCCCTAGAAGGCGCAGGAGACCTAGCTAGAAGAGTTGCCGAAGAAGTGCTTGCAGATGGTGAGCAAGCCCTACCATCCCCCAAGGTTGACATGAGCACACTAGACTTGTACAGGGACAGGATAGAACAAAATTGCTGAAGAACATGCTCATCCGGAATAGCAAGTTTTTGAATTCTAGGCAATGTGTGCCCAAACGCGTGAGTAGGGTCAGAAACAGTAGGAGGCATATTGTATTTTTATTTTTTTTGGTTGTTTCTTTTTTTTGTTGTTGTTTGTTTTTTTTTTTTTGGTTGTTTTTTTAAATCTTTATTATGAAAAAATAGAAGGATAAGTGATATTGTGTATTGTATCTATAATACATATATGATTGCAGAATATGACAGTATATTTTTTATGTGACATTAAAGACTCTAGGTAACATTCATACTAGAGTCTTGATGGGATTTATTTCAACTCCTTTTATTCACATTGTCATTCGAGCAAGATAGAAGCGAGCTAAGATATAGTTTTGAGGTATGGTGATGGTTTTTATATTTGATTTCTTGATTTAGTTGTTGTATGAGTTACTATTCAAATTATTCATTGCCATTGCTTCACTATTAAATAGTTTACACATTATTGTTGTCTTAGTTGTGGCCACCCAATATGGTCATCTGCTTGAAAAATCTTCTTCTAGTGGGAATAAATTTGTGAATTGGTCTTCCTCTTCATGGCTAAAATGACATGCATTTTAGATCTTAGCCTAATTACATGGCTTTCTTAAAATTTATTCTATTTTTTGGGGGTTTTCTATCAATTTGTTAAATAGAATTTGTTTAAGTGAGTGATAAGAAATAGTTGAGCAAGGGATTTGAGATATTGTGACATTTTTTTCTCATTTACACAAGGAAAAGGGAAGCAATGCAAATAGTTAAATCACCTCTCCTTTTCAGAATTGCACATTTGAAAGGAAGGCACCCCAATAGGCTCAAGAGGTGACTCAAACACTAAATGTGGAAAATTATAATTCCCTAAATAAATAATGATGAAAATGTAAATGATGTAATGGAGTAAAGTAAATGATTAATTGGGAATGTTATTTAAAAAGTAGAAATAACAGACTAATATATACTAATAGAGAGCTAAAATGTTCATAAAGGGAAACTAGAACATAGACATGACATTTAGCTAAAGTTTGGGATCAAAATATAGGGAAAGAATGGTAATTGAAACCTATTCCTAGGACATGATGGCAATGACAACCCATATCTATTATTTTGGACTAATTTTTTTAGAGATCATCGAACAATTCCCAATCTTTTCAAAACTTATATCATGGTTCTATAACATGTTCATGCACACACAAAAATATAGAAGAAGTAGAATATATGGGTTTGTCTCATTCAACCTTAAAATAGAGGAAAGTGTGTTATCATGCAGTAGGGGATAAATCTTTAAAATGAAGTATACACCTTGATGATTAAAATACACCTTTCAATATGATTAAATATGTTGATATAATAGATTTGACTAATCATGAAAATTAAAAAGGAGACCATGGAAGACAAAACCATATGAAATAGATGTTGTAATTTACCATAATGTTTGATTTAGGAGAAGAGAGAGGAGAAATGAATGAATTTAGGTGGATGTACCTTCATAGAAAAATATTTATTTGGCCTCAAATGAGGGAAATAAGTTATATCTATAGAAGGAAATGCCTTTAATGCTTGAAAATAATATTAGATCTTAAGTGCTTTGACTCGATATACTTGATGATTCTTGAACTTGATCACTTCCTTGCACTTGATAGATTGAACAATTTATTCTTGGGATATTTTGACAATAATGGATGCACTTAATAATGTATTACTAATCATGATTACAAAAATGAGAGATGAATTGTTTCTATACATCTCACAATATTTTGGGGGTTAAAAATTTAGTAGACTAACCATGAGATTACATTTCCCACCAAAACCCTGTCGTAGATCTACGAGCCAAATTTGGAGCATAATCCTTGAGGATAGGATGTTGATGTCATCATGTATCTTGGTGAATGAGTCATTTTTAGTTAGGTTGCCATGATAATAAGATAGATGCATGATTTCCAAGTATAGCTCATTCCAAGTTTGGGCAGGGTCACAAAGGCCACAAAAAATGATATAGGGCCTAGGTGATGAAATAAATTATGAGATTAGAAAAAAAATAAAACATACTTAGAAATAAGGGCTAATATCAATTTTGAACAAAATTGAATCCATATTTGAATCTGAGTATCCCTTAAGTGTCATATTAGGTCCTACTAAAAAAAACATACTACTTTGGGCACAAATAATCCTTAAATTAAATACAAATTAGGTGTTTATTGTTGAGTTGTCATTTTGCACGATACTTAACGATAGGAATCCTTTTGAACTCCTCTCTTGAAAAGCAAATCTATGATTAACTCCAAGGTTCCGGGCGATCTTGCAACCTATTGGAATCCACTCAGTTGAAGATAAATGTGTATGTTTGCGAGGAGGCCTCTGCTGGTTTGATCGATTTCAGATGAGATGTTTGGTCTGTTATTTTGAAAAGTAACCACAAAAGAGATATATTTTGTGTATTTTTTGTTTTATGATGAATGCAATTTATCAATGCAACTATATGAATTCTTATTTTAACCAAGTCTTAGAAAATTAAATAACAAACATAAGGTAATAAGATATTAAAGAAAAATAACTTGAAAAGAGGAATTCCTAATAGACATAAACCACGATAATAACACATCTGTGATTTATATCATCAAAAAGATCGGGTAGGAAACCAATGAAAATAGGAGCAATGCTTCCTCAATTCCATTGATGCAATTGTCAATAGGAACTCGAAAATAACTAAAATATGTTTCACTTCTCATCAAATTGCAAGGCCACAGAAAGTGGGCTCATGCGAGACAATAAGTTATGCAAGAACAATAGGTGATATTTTCTCCAACTTGGTATGTTAGAAAAATTCATTGACACAAGGAAAACACTAGAACTAAAAGGTTGCACAATCATAACAACACAATAAAACCATTAGCTCTATTATTATTCATGAACATGCATTCACAAAAATAACACACTCCGACAAGAATAACTACACTTAGAACAAGAGCACCAATAAGATATATTATTGGATCAAAATAACAACCTTGAGTACATATTACATCTGTGTATTTATAAGAAATCATCTCCTCCTTTTGTGTTAGGAGGGAGAGATCTTCTAATACAAACACATGCTTTAAAAACTATAAAATAAAGCTAATTACATTAAAAAAATTGACTCTCTAAATGGTGCTAAGTAGGTCTCCACCCTTGTTTATATCAATTAATGGGTGCATGAACCTTTGCATGACTTAAAACAATAAAAGAATGAGAAGATAAGAAGATAGAAGCCATGAGATGATCTAGGAGCCTTTGGGAGCTTTAAAAATGGAAGCTCGACCTTCTTTAGGTGGTGGTTGGGAGTTGAACTACTATCAAAATATGTTTTCAATGTATGGAATGCTCTAAAATAGCAACTGGTAGTTAACTATCAGCACACTATTTCTTCTTGAAAATTGCTAGCACACCTCTGAGAAAAGCACACATATACACCTGCACACCTTGGTGACAAGACCCAAAAATCTAAAAAATCTTCTAAGTGTCAAAACTTGATTTCTAGCATATGGGTTTTCTTCCCCTTTATACCAAAATGATGTGTGGATGTTTCCCTTTGAATTTTTGGATAGCTAAGGTGATTTCTTGAGGAGATAATATGTCTAAAGCTTCATACTGTACCCTCACTTTTCTGTGGAAATCATGAAGTGTGACTTCTTGGGCATTCCTTGAAACTTCAAAATCATGGGTTTGAGTGTGATCTTAGCTACTACAGAAGACAAGCCATGTGTCATGCCCAAAATATAGGGCAAAAACACACAAATTTTTTTTAAAGATTAATAACAACACTAAGCTAATGAGGGGTTTTGATAAAGTTTACTATGTTTGATTTAACAGTTAAACTATGGGGATGTTGCAGAGTAGATAAATGTTCCCCTATCAATACCTAAGATTCCATCTCAATTTTAAACACAACATGTAGGAATAGATCGTTTAATTAAACTTTCATTATTAAATTGAACAATTAATTTAAACAATCCAATTTCAATTTATTAAAGGATTTAACACATTGTCACTTTTATTTACTTTTAAAATATTAATGAACAATACATTTAAATCATTCAGATAACAATTTAAATAAATACAAATCTAATTATTTTGACATATTAAAATCATAGAACTAACTCTAATTATTCAAAACGTTTGAAATAAAAAGAACTCACTAAATTATATAACATCACATCTATCATACGTATAATTAAACTTTATTTAACTTAACACAATAAAACATCCTTTAATTCTAAACTAAGACAAAATAATAATATAAGTGATATGTCAAACTAATATTTTAACACTATCTAAATTATACTAAATTCAAAATTAAACTTTTAAATTAAAACTAATTAATATCCTAAAACTAAATACTAACATATTAATTACTTAAAATTAAAACTAACTAAAACACCCTATATCTAAAACTAAATTATAACAAATAACTTTAACTAACACTTATTTAATACTAATCCTAAATTAATAAAACTAACTAAATTGAAAAACTTTATTTAAATAAACATACTAACCTAGATATTAACTACTAACTCAAACCTAAACTAACCTAACCACTAACTCCTAACTACCTTTACTAACTTAACCCTTACCATCCAACATTAACATCCTAACATTAATACTAACATCTAAATTTACAAAGACTAACCCACCCCTAACTATCCTAACCCCATACATCTACTAACATCCTACTCCCCTTTCCCCCATGCCTAAACCTCAAGCCGCATGTCTTAATGTGGTTTTCGAAGTCTTCCCCATGCCTACCAATGTTGGAAAGCCCAAGGGTTTGAAAACGCAGGCAAGGGACAAATAAAGAATGTGAACAACTTTTTTAAAAACAAATTTGCACTATAACATTTCCCTCACAACTCATTTTCTAATACTTTTGTCAAGGTAGTTATGGGGGCACCTGATCCCAAAGAATCCCAAATGCTTGTTGGCAAATCAAATCACATGGAGGGAAGATATTAGATTTAGAGTCCCTGGTCAAATCAAGGGATGGTTAAGGGTTTGCATAGTAATGATAGCATTAACTTTGTTTATTATTTAAAACTCCATTCTTCCCTACTTTTCAAACTAATGCCTAGGTTAGAGCAAAAGCAAGTGGGTGTGGTTTAGATAAGATTTAGGGAAGAGTGGGAGGGTAGTTATTGAAAAAGTTTTTTTGTTGAGACTTATGATATTTAGGAAGGATTTAGAATGTGTGTGTGTGTGTGTGTGTGTGTGTGTGTGTGTGTGTTTCTTTCTTCTTCTTTTTTATTTTAAATTTTAAAAAAGTATCAACAGAGAATATTCTCTATTATCACAAGGGGAATATTTATTTTTCCTCATACAAACTCCAGAGAGCATTTTTGCTCTAGGGAGGTAAAAAAAAAAAATTGCCAAGTTCATAATTTTTCTAAGTATAGATTTTGATTGCCAAATATATTTTCATGTTTAGGGGGAATTATAGATATATATATATATATATATATATATATATATATATATATATATATATATATATATATATATATATATATATATATATATATATATATATATATATATATATATATTTGAAGTGTTGAATTTGTGCAAAACAAATCTATTTAACCAAGGGTGTATTTTTTTTTCTTTCTAACGTTAATTATAATCTTCGAGTTTAATAATTTGTTTAAACCATAATGTAGGGTTATTTTATCTCCTAATAAATCATGAAGTAAATTGATGTCCCAACCATAACATTGAATTTTGTTTAACCTATTTTGAATCTTAAATTGCATGATTGTTTATCATCATTTTACCTAATTAATCCAAATCAAATGAATATGATTACGAAACATAAGGATGCCGCAGAACGAGTGAAACATCAATACATCTGATTTTTAAGAAACATATGCAAAAATTGAAAAAAAATTAGAAGACTCATATGCAAGAATGATACTCAATTTTTATCAACAAACGTGGTTTAGTCATTCTCATTTATTTTATTGAGCCACCTGATTCAGAGGCTCTGTTGGAAAAGAACTAGGAAGAAAACGCTACTTCGTAGCCATTTCAAAAAAGAATTTAAATATAACATTTTTACATAGGATTAATATCCTGAGGAGAAATCTCCCAACATATTTGGAGTTCAATAATAATTTTAAATTTCCTTCTTGGCTCCACAATAGGGAAACCATTACGAAGTCTACAAAATATCAAGGTAGTCATGGAGAGAATGAAAACTAACCAGGAGACAACCAAACTTAACATGAAGACAAATTCAAACATTCATTCCCATCTAGGTTTGCACAATAGGTTCGACATTGAACCAAACTAGGGAGAAGGTGGAGTTTTCCAACATGAGATGTCAAACACAACACCGTAACAGGTGCCCTTTCAGAGCTATAAACTCAAGAACTTTCATTCTTCCATATCTTAAATTCCAAAACTCAAACACATGGTTTGTGCTGACGAGTAGGGGCCCATAACACCCTACTCTCTCTCCCTCTTCTTGTCTTGAGAAGAGACTCTGCATAGTTGGAGTCCAACTAAAGACCTCCTCCTGTACATGGTCACTTCTTCCCTATCCGAGGGTGAGTAATGCCAATAGAACCCATACAATCCCTTCAAAAATCAAAACAAAATACAAAGGAAAAATATTTAAGAAAACCTATTTCAATCCCTCCCAAACATATTCAACAAAATACAAACATGCATATGCAAACAAAATGACTTAAGCATGAAACACAACATGAACCAAAAGAGCTTGAAGGGTTCCTACCTTCACAATAAGGTTATAGCAATTGGAAAATTTGAGATGAGCTTCCATTCCTTCTCCTTCTCCTTCAATCCTGAATTGCTCTCTAAAACTAGAGGTTAGGTGAACACTCATTCTCTTTCAAATCTATCTCTAAATAAGATGCTAACTCAACCAACTCCAAAATGCAATAACTCCCCCACTTGCCTAAATGTTCTAGATTCTTCTAACTCAACTAGTCATAAGGCTAACCTCAAGATGGAGTTAAAGTTATCCAACTCATGATGAAAACATTCAATTTTTGCAATAAAGCAAAAATGAGGTTTTTAGGTGACCATAAAAGTCAACAAAAGGGGCTAGGGGGGTGAAAAATGCCCCCAACCCCTACCCATGCCCCTTAGGTTCTTAGACTTCATGATTTTTGGCCTTTTAGGACTAATAAGGGACCTAACAAAAAGATTGAAAATTGTAGGACTTCCTAACAACCTTCAAAAATGCAGATTAATCACTAATCCTAACTAGGGTAATTAAATCTTGATTACTAACTGATTAGTAATAAGGTCACTAACCTAGTCCAACTTGGATCTTTAGGTTACTTGGTGAACCCTAATTATCATGTTGGAATGCATATACAATTCATGAGTGTCAAGAGACACTGAAAAATCACTGTTATAAAACATTAACACTTAATGATTACAAAATGATATATTAATTCAATCAACGATACAAACAAAATACAAAGAATGGGGTTTGCATCTTTTGTTAGACTCAACCTTGGTTTCCACAAATGGTACATAGGGTTCAGTTATGTTTCTCTGTTAGATTTTTTAACTAAAATATCCTGCACACTCATTGCACACATCAGTATCTCAATAAAATCACACACACACACACACACACATATAACTCATCAAGATAACCACATAACTCACAACATAAATCTTTCAATTAATTAACTATTTATCTTGTATCTGCTCAAATACTTAACCACTAAAATTGCATAATCAGATGTTAATTCTACATTCACTTTTTACACTACTTCATCAGTATACATGTTCATAAACTATTAAATAACATAATTAAACATATGAAAGTAAAACATCACACAACATAAAATAACATAATAATGTTTAGTGTATCTGACAGCGTCTCGACATATCGAGTCATGAGTATCAAAATAATAATGTATTAACTATGCTAAGATGGGTCAGGGCGAGGCCTCACACCATGGTAATGTTCAAGACCTCGAGGGGCCAATAGATATTTTTATATATGTGCACCTGTGCACCTTGAGAGATAATTTATTCACCAAATCTTCAAATTACGCACCTTCAAGGAATTGTGCAAGGTGCTCAATTCACCAAAAAATCAAAGTTCTCAGTTTTGAAAACGGTTTTTGGGTTTTGCTCAAATGGAGTTTTAGATCACTCTTGTGTACTTACTTTCATCATTTTGATGATTTAGGTCTATTTTTTTACCTTGTGCACCTATGTAATTTTCCCTTCAAAACTTGTAAAATTGTACACCTTCGCACATGCACACCTTCTAGAATCTTTCACCTTATGAATATCTCAAGATTACAATGCACACATGCGCACCTATGCACTTGTGCACCTGTGCACCTTCTAGAAAGATCCAAAAATTAAAATTGCACACCTATACATTTTGATGGGATCCAAAAATCCAAATTTTGCACCTGCGCATCTTCAAGGAAGTGCACAAGGTGCTCAATTCACCAAAAAATCAAAGTTCTCAGTTTTAAAAATGGTTTCTAGGTTTTTCTCAAACAAGGTCTAGGAGCACTCTAGTGTACTTATTTTATCTTTTTTTGTAATTATTTAGGTCCATTTTCACACCTTGCACACCTATGCAATTTTCTCTTCAAAACTTTGTAAAATAGCGCACTTTGGGCATCTTCAAGACTTTTAGAATTGTGCACCTCCACACATTCGCACATGCACACCTTGGCACCTTGTGCACATGTGCACCTTCTAGAGTCCTCCAACTTATGCATATTGAAAATTGTAATGCACACCTTGTGTACCTTCAAAAGGTGCACCTTGACCAAAACTACACTAGTGCACATGTGCACATGCACACCTACGTAACTTAATTCACCCAAAAATCAAACTTCTCAGTTTTGAAAATAGTTTTTGGGTTTTTCTCAAATGAGGTCGAGGAGCACTCTAGTGTACTTATTCTTGATATTTTTGATGATTTATTCCCTCTTTATAGCCCAACATTGTCATATATTTGAACTCCTTTTGCTTCTTCTACCTAAAATCCCAAGGTGCATGTTTTGAAAATGCACATGCAATACCATGGTAATTTGTTTTGTGCTATGGATGATAAGGATTCCATGATGACCTACACAAAAGATAAACATCAAAATACTAGTGTTAAGGGGTTAAAAATTGGCTCTAGCTGACTAGATTCCTAAACCCAAACTACAAAAATTCCACTCCTTGAGCCACCTTAGAAGATACCCTATTATGAAGAATGAGCTTCTATGATCCAAAAAAGGGGGTCCCCATTTTTTAAGTTGAAAATGGGGCATGTGTTGTGAAACCACAATAGTTACAATTTAGGATGGTACAATTTAATCTCTTCATTTAGCTATTGTGTGACTTAATGTTTTATGTTTTTGTTTTCATTGCTTCACTCTTAAAATAGTTCATAATTTATTCTCAGTTTAGCCATGGAGGCTTAAATATGATCACCAACCTTAAAAATATCTTCTAGTAGGAAGAAAAATATGAAGTAGTCTTCTTCATAGTGACTAGAACCATACAAGTTTTACATATGATTCCAATTAAATGACTTCCTTGAATTTGGTTTTTATTTTTATGGGGTTTCGTACCCTTTTTCTCATGGTGGCTTTCTTGAATTTAATTGTAAATTTTGTGACCTATTGTATTCCACTTTTATGTGTTATTTTGTTTGAGTAAGGGATAAAAATGATGTAGGGCTATCTCGGGTCTAAGGGCAATCTTGCATCACCCATAAATATTATCTAGTTTATTTGTTCAATAACACTTTTCTCAATGTAGAGTTGTCATTTCTAAAAGATTGCTATTTTTATTCAGTTGATCATTTGAGTTAAAAATTTTCTAGTTTATTTTCTTGAGGTTCACTTTGAATATATTAGCCTACTAGTAAAGTTTCATTGGAAGATCAAGTCTAGTTTTGAAGATATTAAAAAATAATCGGTATTGGTAGTAGGGCACATAAACTTTGAATTAAATTTTGAAGGCTTTAGAGGCTCAAAAATGGGTCAAACCTTGAATAACTATATCTTGTGCAAGTTAGGTATTGTACAAAATTTTTTATAATTTCCAAAAATGGCGATGAGGCATGGTCTTCAGAAGTTGTGCTATCTAAAATGGACAAAAATGAAATTCCTTCAAAATCTCTTTTCAAATTTAAATTTTTTTGGGGGGGTTTGTACTCTAATTTAATAAAATATATATAATAATTACAAACATCATTAGAAATAATATTCTATAACAAATGAAACTACAAAGATATGAACTAAGTGAAATTATGGATGAACTAGGAGAACAACCCTTTCTTCTACCCACCCGATCGCTCAAAAAGCGAATACCAACACCAAGATATGGTGGATTTGTCTATCCTGGGGATCTCATCATCAATAAACTAACTAATCTATGATACACCAACAATTTTTTTGTGTTGGAAGACATGACTAGGAGCAAAGAAGGGGTAAAAACCAAAGACTACTTTAGTTTGACCAAATATTTAAAAAGCCAACCTATGAATGGCATCATTGATCCAAAACCCAAAAGACAGATGGTCAGTATGAGAATAAATTGATTGAAACTCCCCAGCACTCACTCCCCCATGCAAAGGCAATATATCCAGGTTATCCCAAAATTTGCTACAGGGGTGAACCGTATACCTCTAGGCAAAAAAATTGAGCAATGACACATTGATCTACCATCACAAGGGAATAAGGAACAATTCATGTCAACTAATAGCATGGAAAATCCCACTTGAATTCCTCCAAAGGCAGGCTCTTGAAGCGATATTGGTTCCACAATGGTAATCGGTGATGAGATTGTAAAGAAACAATGGGAAAGATGCATGTCACATGAGATTTATACTTACTGAGAGGGCACAAGTGAATCGATCTCCGCTTTGGTAGACTAGATCATTGAATCCCTAAGTAGCCAAGTGTGTATAACAATCATTAGTGATAAGGTAATGTTTTTAGATTGTGCAACCACTGAACTAGTTGATGAATTAATTAGTGTAAATGACATTTTTCTAAATGGAAATCTAATTTCAACAAATGTGAGGAACTTAAAGTGGGCTTGTTCAAGTGGGTATGCATAAAAGATTACCCGATCAAATTAATGCACTTCAATATTCTAAGGAAAATATGTAACTCTATGGGAGGAATGGTTGGTTGTGAATCTTGTTACATAGAAAATTTAGAAGTTAAATTTCTTATTAATAAAGTGACCCTCAACCTCAGGCCCATCAAAATTATGACAAACCACTCCATCTATATCCTCAAACTAGAACATTATAGCAAAATTGTAGGGGATCTAGCCCTATTCAAAATTTACTCGGTTACCCATAGACCTCACACTACTAAACTCTTCATCATATTAGAACTATTTTTAAAAACCATTGTGCAATTTAATAGTTTATCATTAAGCACAACATGCATTCTTAGTAGCGAGTATTCTCCATCATCTACCTCTTCCCACTAAACTAATTCGGCTACTTCATTGAATTTTGTAGAGGAAGGTGAAATTATTGAGGAATCAAGGGTAGCCTCTACATCCGACGAAGTCAAGCATGTACAAAATCTAGCCGCCCATCCTCATTCTCCTCACCCAAGTCCCACACCTTGTGCAACCCTAGTGGCATCTTTAAATTTACCTTCCAAGGATGTTCCTTCTTAGGTTTTTGCTCGGGCTCAGACTCTTCTCCCTTCAGTACCACCTACCCTTGAGCTAGGTCCCCTCATGGATAGGAACAACTTCAAAAGTAAGGTTGAACATACTATGATAGCTCTTAGTAACATGATTCATGAAATTCATGATAAAGTACATAATATTTTGAAATAACAATAATTTATTAAGAAAGACTTAGAAGCAAAGATTAAAAACACAAATGAACTTTTAGATCAAATCAAGAATAATCAAGAGAAAACTATAAATGCTACTTCTAATTTAGACTCATCCCTTAAACCAGATCATAATATGATTATTAATAATAAAATTATGTCTAATTCATTGAAGGTACAAGCTAGCTCCTCAAATATTATTCAAGTTGAAATCAAGACTACTAACAATAATAACTCTAAAATCATAGATAACTATGTTGAAGTAAACCAGACTAATATGGACTTCATAAAAACCTTTGAACACAATTTTGATACAGTTGCTAAATCCAATTTGGATAAAGTAACTACAAATGAAGAAGATTTCTCTAATGATTTTGATTTTGAATTAGAAGATGAAAGTAGTGAAGAAATTATTAATGAGAAAAGATGGTTGATAGTAAAAAATTTAGAAATGGATGAGTTGGAATTAGAAGAGTAGTACTATTTTATAAACTTACAAAAAAGATAATTAATAAATTTATATGATTTCAAAACTTCAGATAATAAAGTTTGAATACTATAACATTATTCTATTTTAATTATAATGTAAATTCCAATCACTTAGAAGTTTTTCATATTACTCTTTATTGGTAGCCAAAAGAAAAGTCCGAGGTTAAAAATCCAACTTTATAATCATAAATCATTTGAATAATAAACTTCATATCCACTTTGTGAAATTTTGATTCTTTCATAGTAAACAAAATTACCCTATTCAATATTTTATAACGAAGATGACTTCCAATAAACCTATAAATCTAATTAAATATGACATAATATGTTTGAAATCGCATTTAATGAAAATTATAATTAAGGAAAACTTTGAGCCAACTTACTAATCCTCTTTTATTTTTAATACGAATAACATAGTTATTTGTCTTTATCAAACAACTAACAATGATCTTGGTCAAGATGTGTCAAGTTCTACAAATATAATTAGCATTTCTAAAGAAAAGGTTGGCAAAGGACTCTCTTTCAAACAACAGATGTACATGAAAGAATATCCTAGGTGGATAAAATTAAGTTGTAGTTTTATTATTGTAATAAAAGAATTATATTTATATAAAGTCTATGTAAAAGAAGGAATGCCTTCTTAAAGACCCGAAAATGGGCATTTGTACTTCTCTAATAAGACTTTGGTCCCGAGCTACACCAAACATTTTCTTCCCCATTCTCTTTCCTCTGGTGCCCGCACTTTGAACGGGGAAAATTTTGTAAATATTTTGATATTAATATAAATGGGCATTTACCTTTTACGAATCATATATATATATGTGTGTGTGTGTGTGTGTGTGTGTGTGTGTGTGTGATAACATCTTACAGTTGGTCCACCTCAAAGTCTAGGGTTAAAATTCCTAGAACCTTCTTGTGCAGATAAAATTGCCTATATAAAGAAGGCTTGTAGGGTTGTCTAGGATAGTTTTGGGGGAATCGTATGTGGCTCTAGCATGTTAGATATTGTAATAAAATCACCCTTGTAGCTTTGCATGTGGTTTTTCTAAATATTGTAATTATATTTTATTGGAGGTAATAAGAAGTAAATTTCATGTTCTTGCAATTTGTTGTTATTCTTATATTATGTTTTGTGTGTTTGTGTTATTAAAGGGAGTACCCTTCATCATGTGGTATAAAAGGTAGTCAGTTGTGCAATTCAAGGAATTCCATGAGGGAGAATCTCATCAAAGAGAAGCATAGTGGAGGATTGGTTGGACATTTTAGTCGAGATAAAACCATTTATCAAGTTAATGAGAATTATATTTTTCCACAACTCCACCAAGATGTTGAGAAATTTGTATAGAGTTATAGAATATGTTAGATGGAAAAGGAGCCAAGCAAAACACATGGTTATATAATGCATTACATTTACCAGAGAAGCCATGGGAGGATATGAGTATGAGCTTTATCCTTGATCTTACCAAGGACTCATAGGGTGTGATTCAATTTTTGTAGTAGTTGACAAGTTTTGGAAGATGACACATTTCATTCCTTGCAAGAAGTCTAATTATGTTGATCATTTGATATAATAGTTTTTAGAGTAGTGGTGAGACTACATAATCTTCCAAAAAGCATAGTTTCAGTTTGAGACACCAAATTTGTTGGATACTTTTGGAGAACATTATGGAAGAAGTTAAAGATAGATTTGATGTTAAACTAAGCACATCAACCAAAAATTGATGGATGGATAGAAGTAGTCAATAGGAGTTTCGGAAACATGTTAAGAAGTTTGGTTGGAGATAAATCATGGGGATGGGATTTGATTTTAACATAGGTGGAATTCACATACAATAATTCTATCACCATAGTATATCGAAGAAGTCCCAAAAATGATTTAAAACTGAGGAAGTTGGATAGAGATGAGACAAGTAGTGTCAAAGTAGAAGAATTTTTAGAATACTTGAAGAACTTGCATGAGGAGGTAAAGAAGCACATTACTAAAACCAATACAGAACACAAGGTTTAGGAAGATGAGAAAAGGAGGCATCAAGAATTTCACATTGGAGAGAAGTCACGGTTCATTTGAGAAAGTAGAAATTTCCAAAGGGAATGTATAATAAGTTGAAGATGAAAAATTTTGGACCATGCATGAAACTAAATAAGCATAATTTAGGAAATTTCTATGAAGTATAATTTTCCAGTGAACTAAATATTTCACTAGTATTTATCATTTTTTATCTAGCAGAGTATCATGAAGAAGGTGTTAAAGATGAGATTATAGAAGCATATTGGCATATTCTACCAATTACTTTAATTACAAAAGAAATTAAAGACATTTTGGATAGTTGTGTTGGAAAAGGCACAAGACATAAGACGTATGAAGAATATTTGGTCAAATAGAAATTAGGAAGACTCGTTGAAGATTTATGACAAGTGACAAGGGATGAGGTTAATTGTCTTTGTTTTCCTCTGAACATATGAGATATGATAGGGTTCCTTCTCAAATTACCCTGGGTGTTTGATGTATGAACATCCTAGGTGTAAGGGAAATCTTGAATCACCCAAAAATATTACTTGGTTTATCTTTTCAATAAGGGTTTTCTGAGTGTAGAGTTGTTATTTTAAGAAGGTTTCTATTTTTAGTAAGTTGGTCGTTTGAGATAAGAATACTCAAATTTTGTCCCTAAAGGTTTACTTTTTATATATTATCCTACTAGTTAAGTTTCATTGCAAGATCAAGTCTAGTTCTGAAGATATTGATTTTTTTTGGTATTGGCAACAAGGTACAAAAAATCATAACCCAATTTTCAAGGCTTTAGGAGCTCCAACAAGGGGTCAAACCTCAACTGGCTAGAGTTTGTGCAATTGAGGTGTTGTAGAGAAGTTCATGGCACTTTCAAAATGGGTTCATAATATTCAATTAGAGCAAGTAGCGATGAGATATGGTCTCTAGAAGTAGTGATACCTAAAATAGATGAAAATGAAATTCCCTCAAAAATTCTTTTGAGTTTCAAATTTGTTTGAGGTCTACTTTAATGTAATAAAATATAAATAGTAATATATTTAAGTTGGTTAGCCTTAAAGTCAAGTTAAAATTTCTAGAACCTTCTTGGATGGTTAATAATTACCTAAATAAAGAAGGCCCATTAGGTTGTCTAGGATAGTTTGAGAATCATATTAACTCTAGCTTGCAGAATATTGTAAGGAAATTGTCCATGTGGCTTTGCATGTGGTATTTTAAAATATTAGAGTTCTGTTTTATTGGAGATAATAAGAAGTCAATTTCTTTTTCTTGAAATTTGGTGTTATTTCTATATTGTGTTGTGTGTATTTGTGTTAATAAGGAGAGTAGCCTTTGTCAAAAATGAGCTACTAGAGATTTGAGGTGTTATAACTATTTTTATTTTGTTTGGTCTTTTGGTTTAGTTTTGATGCATCTTATTGTTCAAATTGTTAATTGTCATTTCTTTATCACTAAAATAGTTTACCATTTTTTCTTATTGTAGCTATGGTTGCTTAAATTTGATCACGCACCTTAAAAATGTTCTTTTGGTGGGAAGAAAACTATTAAAATCTATTTCACAATAGCATAAAATCACATAAGTTTGAGATCTCACCTATTTGTATGGTTTCCATGAATTTTTTTTTTTTTTTGGTAGGTTTTGTATCCTTTTGTTACGTCTTAGCTTAGACTTAACCTGACATATAGTTTAGCTATGACAACCTAAATATGATCAGCTACGCTAAAAATATTGTTATGGTAGTCATTTTCTATGTACTTATTAAATTGTGGCCCAATTCATTTTGGATTTAGAGAGGATTCTCTATGAATTTTTAAAGTTTAAACCTTTTTATTATTTTATGTGGAATTTTTATATAAGAGCATCCAAGGGTAGTTTGTAATCTTGCATCACTCAAATGTGTTTTTGACTGCAAGGTTGGACATCTCCTTTGGGGATTTCTCTTCCCTTGACTGCATCAAATTTTGTATCATTTTTCTATGTACTTATTTAAGCCTCTTTCAGTTCATTTTTAGTGCAAAGAGGTTGGTCTATGAATTTTTGAAAGTTATTGGTTTAGCTCTACTATAGCTTATCAAAATGTTCATTGGCATTTCTTCACTATGAAAATGGGTTAATTTTTTTCTCTATATAGATTCATCATTAATTAGTGCTCAAAATATTCATAGTCATTATTGTATAGTTAAAATGACTTTTAATATGTTCAAAATATAGTGACAAAGTTAGGTATTGTAGCAGATACAACACTTTTAACAAGATGTACTATATTCTTTATACAAATTCATAGTCTATAGAAATTGAGTGGACTTTAGCTGCAGTAGTTCTTTTTAATAACTTGTATGTTTAATATATAACATTTTTTGAGCATTCATGAACAACATGGAATTGTGGTTAAGATTTCAAGTCGAGAATGGTCAATTTTTTTTTGTATAAAATAATAGTTTTAATGTTGTGACTTTGGGTTCAAACAAATCCTTAAAGTTAGTAGTCAAGTGATCATATTGTAAGGTGGGTCATTTATCAATAAATTAAACAAAAAAATATGTATAGTTACCATACCTCAAAGCCCTTGCTTAGCTCTTTCTCATCTCTTTCTCAACCCTTGCTCAAATGATAGTGCAAATAATGGGCGTTGAAACAAATTCCATCAAATTTAACTCTAATACAAATGAAACTAATAGTTTTAAATGGTACATTAAAAATGATATATTGTCATGTACCTATAGTTGTATATGAATTATGAAAATAACACATGCACTTCTTTTTCACTTAGTTTTCATGATAAATTTTTTAAAAATCACCAACATAGCTATAACAATTTAATCGTGAAAAGAAAATTGTAGAATCTAAATGTTACAAAATATTAAAAAAATTAAATTCATCTTTAGTTTGAATAAATTAATATGCAATAACTTAATCGAAAGCATTGGTTCCTCATTCTTCACAAACATTAATTAATTGTAACATATTAAATGTATATGCTATCAAAAGTAATAAATAAAATTAAAAGATGCTCCAATATTTGTACCTACTACAACTTCACATATAGCTAATTACACATTATGTTAGCATAGTATCTATTATGATACCTATTGACACAAAAGTCTACACCCTTGCTTCAGGTATGACCCTCAAGCAGCCTCGTGTAACATGGAAATGACCTCCAAGTGTGGGACTTGTGTAAGGAAACTTGAGTACGAAAACAACTTCCTACAC
Organism: Cupressus sempervirens; assembly: GCA_028749045.1. NCBI lineage: Eukaryota > Viridiplantae > Streptophyta > Pinopsida > Cupressales > Cupressaceae > Cupressus > Cupressus sempervirens. The sequence continues at coordinate 193,913,167 of CM053791.1, read as the reverse complement.
TAATCCCTTAAGGAAAGTATTGTGAAAATTCCTATTAAATCCTTACAATTTCAGATTCGATATTATGTAAACAATAATATTGCAGTCAACCATGAATATAGAAAACATATAGAGAAAGAAAACACATAAACACAAAGATATGTCGGTGGAGAAAAACCTTTTGGTAAAACAACCCCACCCCTCCAAAACCTGCACAATGTATTATCTTCAACACAAAGGTTACAACACACTTGCAATGCAAGTTCTTTGAGGACATGGAAGACTAATCTGATAGCAACCAACAATACACTTTTCATCCTCTCCTATCTACAACCCTAAAAATGCTTATATCATGCACTTTCTATTTTAGGGCAACTTTCAAAGAACAATTGTATTAGGTTTTTACCATTCTCCAAAAAAGTAGGAACCCAAAAAAAATTTAGGGCGATGCACCAAACCCCGTGCACTAGATGGAGACTTGAGTGTATAGTACTCAATGATCAATTGTCACATGTCTTCACGTCTTCACCCATCACCAAATCTTCCAAAGATAGCTCTTATGCATCATAAGAATCCGTCATAACCATTTTAGTCATGATCTCCTTACACACAATCCAAGATGATGACACATACAAGTGAGTGACACATCAACATGCCAACTAGACATGTACACTCACACTTAATTACATTATTTTCAAAAAATACATTTACAAAATAAATAATAAGAATAGGAATTATCCAAGGTTGAGACACCTTATTCCTAACAACTTGCATCTCTGGAGAAGGTTGGCTTCCTTACAATCAGGATGTACCTAACTACTCTTGAGAGGAAAGGGAGAAGGAGATGCAAGAAATCAAACTACCTAGTCTAATCTAAAGGGGGTGATGCACCTAGATTGAATGGTCACAACTCTTTCTTCAACTACACAAAACATCAATGAAAACCTAAGATACACTAGATTTAACTTCAGTCTATCTCCCAAAGTGATATACAAGCCTGAAACTGATGAAATGTTGAAAGGAAGGATGATGTTCACTTATGCAATGATTGCAAATAGATTAAACATAATATGTAAGCTTAAGAAAATAGAAAGAAAATATTCTTTGCAAGGCATATACATGCACTAGACAGAAAAATGGTAAGAAGAGGTAAGGAACAAAGATTTCATTAATGGACAAAAAATGTTGCAGACCATAATGCTACAGCAAAAATACAGACAAGGAAGAACCTTTTACAAATATTTACAATTGCCTTTTAGAGAGTTCAGGCATAACTTGAATATTACATTAAGTTCAAACTCTAACCAGGTAGAGTTGAGATTGTAGAGGAGCAATAACTAATGAGTAGAAGAAATCATGATCAGATGCACATCCCCATACAAGAAATCAAATATTTTAAGTGCAAAATTGGCCTAGAAGAGACATAAATGGTGGCCATAATCATTTTGATTTGGTAGATGGATAAGCAAGTTGTAGAAGTAAGAAAATTGCATTGAATAAGCATGGAGAGCACTCAAATGTAGCTACAGATGATCAAATAGATCTGATTGTCATTAACGAGTTGCTTCTATTTGTTCTCAACACGCCAAGTTAGTCGTGTCATCAATCAAATGGAGTCAACCATCTAACTTGCTATGTGGACCAATTCCCCTAAAATATTTTGCCACCTAGCTCAGCCCTCTACCACTCCCATGTTGACCTATCAACTGCCTCAGGTTGTAGCTTCGAGGCCTACTTTATATCTTAACTATCTGGCCTTGTGAAACCATGACTACCCTTAATTTTTTCCTTAATCAGTACATCACAGCTTATCTATCCATTATCCTCTTAACTGTTGCAACCCCACAACATCATAAAATTACCCTCTTCACAACTTCACAGCAGCTAAGGCTTTAACATTTATTTAGCTTGTGATGCTACGAAACCTCTATCTTTGACCATGTCACCTCACCATAGTTTTCTTTAACCTTGACCTCTTAATCCATGCAACCCAATGACTACTTCCATTCATCACTTTGTGGTCAATTTATGCCTACGCATTTAAAACCAATGACCAAGTGAACAAGCATCCTTAGTTATTTTCATTAGGTCATGATTTATCTCCTAGTTAGTATCAAATGCTTACAACCCTACAAAGACAACCATTAACCATGATCACCCAGTCACAACCGCAAACAATTTCCTTCATTTAACCCTGTAAAGCCATGACCAAAATAATTATTGTATCATAGTCTTAGCCCTGAGTTAGACCTAATCTTCTACGAGTGAGTGATCAAGAGAAATTTACAACATCACCACTCTAACTATGGTTTATCCTTAATCCTCTATGATGATGCGATGAAGAGGATCCATATGAATTTGGCCCACCATGACACGTGGTAGCCAGTCACTTTTGTGCATTAGCTAAACATTACTCAATTTTAGAAAGCACAAAAAATTCCAAGCATTGACATTCTTTCATCTAATGGCCGAGATGATCAAGGGTCCTCAAAGGTCTTCCTAGGGCAGAACTTGACCTATGACTACGAAATGAAATAAAATCACTTCATCACAATTGTTAACTAGATGTTAGCCCTCTAAATTATGAAGCTGTGCTAACTACTGAAAAGACCGTGTTGCACATTCATAGCTTTCCTTAAAGTTAAGCCATAAACTACAATGATCAAGTGATGAAAGATAATCACATGGTCACAACTTGGAATATTCATAAGAAAATGCCATATAATTATAAGAGATTAAAACTTAGGGATATAAAAGAAAAAGAAAAAGTTTTTTATGTATCCCTATCATGCATGGAAATTAATGAATAGTCCAAAGGATGTAGACATGACTACCACCCTAGTTTTCATGAGATTGGCAATATTTGGAAAACAAAGGGGACAAAATGGTCAACAAAATAAACCCATATTCTAACACCTTAGAAAACTCTACTTCCTATGCAATTGCAAAATCTCAAAACTCTGTTATCTCCAAAGAAATAGCTTGTGCTCATGCACTTCTTGGAAAATAGGGAAAGACTAAAAAAAAACCTACTCTAATATATAGAAATTTATAGAGAAAATAAGTCAATTAAAGCCATTGACTAGCTTGTTGAAGTAGATTCCCTTATTTTTAACTGTGGAATGCTTGACATGTTTAAGAATCATCTTCTTATCATCACATAGTTGATTGTAATACCACACTCCACAAGAATCTAACACACAAGATGGCTCACCCTTGTATTCATATCTCTGACCTTAATGAAATAAATCATCTTTTATATCTTTGAAGACAAAAATATCATCATCAAATCCTTGAGAGAACCATATTTCCTCTAGTTTCTATACCTATTCTTGCTGCTCAAAGAATTCAGCTAGTGTTGACTCAAGTAGAACCTCCTCATTTTCTGTTGTAAGTGTGGGATCTTATTGAAAAGAGCATTTTCCATCTCATCCTTTTCATGCACTAACAAAATCTTCAGCCCCTATTGCTTCTTCATTCCTTGGATCAAATTTGGCATGATAGCATCTTGTTCATGGATAACATAGACCCTTAGTTTAGCTTCATCCATGTGCTAGAATGGATCCAAATGGTCTTCCTCCCTATCAAAGAAACTACAATTCATGTCTATAGGGTCAACCATGTAAGGTTCAACATAATTAATATTCGATGCCTCTGCCATGATGGTCTTTGTGCCATTTCTAGTTTTGAAGAACATCTGGGACCAATCAGTAGTAATACACCCACCACTAATAGTAGCAGTGAAATCTCAAGATAAGCAAATGGAAGAGTGTGTAGGGAGATCTATAATAGTTATATTTTGCATTACAATGTAGCCAAGACATGCATGTAGGGTCACTTCTAAATCTTTGAATATTCCTATTGTTCTACAAGAATTACCATCCAACTAAGTAATTCCATTAATCATAGGCTCATACTTTATGCCTAGTTGATCAACAATCCTCTTAGGAATGAGTGAGGTACTAGCACCAGAGTCTATCATGCAATTATGAACTATTTTATCTCTTATGATTGAAGAGATATAAAAGGGAGGAGGCTTCATTTTCTTACTTTGACTATCTTCCTTGTGGGGTTGTTTGTGGATGGTTGAATTTGAAGATCCACCTTTTGTTGATATAGGAGCAGCCTTAGACTCTTCTTCCTTCTTGAAATTTTGTCCCTTACTATGATTTTGATATTGTCTAGTTGTCTTATTTATTATCCTTGGGTCCATGGCATGCATATTTGCAGTGTTGTTGTTCTTTTGACCTCTACCACCAAAATCCTCCCTACCAAAGATGGCATAAGAAGCACCTCCTTGTGTTTAAGCTTGATATCCAACATTGGACTTATTTATATCATACTATTGTCCTGAAGTTATTGGTTCCTCTTGTATAGTGAAGGCCTTAGAAAATGTACCTTGATCATTAAATTGATAACCACACATTTATCCTTGTTGTTCTTGAGCAAGGTCATTCTAATGAACAATTTCTCGTAATTGATTTGAGGTTGCATAGGGAACACCATTGAAATATTTATTTTCGGTCCATGGAGCCTACCCTTGACATGTTGGCTTATTTGATTGCAGATTTTGATTGCAAGGTTGAGGGGACCTAACAATTTGGGATTGTTTTCCTTCGAGGGTTGTCACCTTGTTTCCAAGGGTCTAGATTAATAATTGTTGTTGACCAATAGACTATTTAATAGTTTTTATTTCTAAGAATTGATCCTAGAACTTTTTATCCGTACTAGAACTCAGACCTTGCAACCTTTTGTTTATCTTTTGCATCATCATTTGCATCATAGCCTCGATCCTATTTGTTTCATTTGAGGATGTAGAGGCTATTGGGATTACGACAAGAGGTTGACATGTAGATGTGGTAGGAATAGGGGCTACCGTAGGTTGATGATTGGGCATGTCAGGAAAGAAAGGCATTGGAGGCCTTGGAGCTAACTTTCCTCCTTGTATCAAGATATTTTTTGCTCTAATGGTAATTTCATAGGCAATAGGTAGAGTATCTCCTCCCATGGTTTTCATTATGGTAGCAATATCACTATTGAAGGCTCTAAGGTAATGCAAGAAAGCATTTTCAGGGATAGGCTTCACTGCAGTAGGTATTCATTCTATCCCATGTCTTTTGAGATCTATAGTTAAAGTATGTCATACATTCATAGGGTGTTCTCTTAATGTTAGTTAGTTGCTCTAAAAGTGATAAATGATCACTTTTATCTTCAAAGTGTTTACAAAGCCCTATTCCTAAGTCAACCCAGTTAATGATGGAATTGTGTGGCAATCCACTATGCCATTGTAAATTTTTCCCTTTAATGAGGAGGCTAAGATTCTAATAGCAACATAATCTTTTATGATACCATGAATATTACAAATATTTGAAACTTCTTGAATGTTCTTTAAGGGAGAAATGGAGGTCTTGCCAGTAAACTCAGGTACACTTTTGAGAGTAGATAATGGAATATCATGCCTTTGGGGAAAGACAAGAGGACTCCCACCATTAAAGGAGGCAAACACATGAACTCTGGGGAGGTTCATATGGAATAATGATCTATTCAGATGAAAGGATGGTACCCTAGGTTGTGATCTATCAATAGGAACAATGGAAAGAAATCTTGCAGGTGTATATGCTACTGTCGAACTCCTAACTAGTGATAGAGAGAGAGTATATTTCTTCTTCTTATTTTAGGATTTGAAAATGAAAGTTTAGTGTATTGAAAAGTACCTCTAGAAGATGCCCTTTTTTGAGCTTTGGGCATGAATCATAGCCAATTTGGTCTAGAAACCAATATGTAGAGATGGAGTTGCCATGTGCTTGAATCTGAGCCTCTTGAAGGCCTTGAGTGCTAAAAGTAGCACTATCTTCTTAGCACACATTTTAATCTCTTTTCTTTAACACCAATGAACTATTAGACTTGAGAAATTCTTCAATGTCAATCCCACCAGGCATGCCAAAAACTATTGAGATGAAAGTTTGCACCCTTGCTTGAGGTATGACCTCAAACAACCTTGTATAACATGGAAATGACCTCTGAGTGTGGAACTTGCACTCTGAGGTCAAATCTTTGAAGAAGGTTAGCTTCCTTACAATCAGGATGCACTTAACTGCTCTTGAAAGGAAAAGGGAAAAGGAGATGCAAGAAATCAAACTACCTAGTAAAATCTAAAGGGAGTGATGCACCTAGATTGAATGGTCACAACTCTTTCTACAATTGCAAAAAACATCAATAAAAACCCAAGATACATTAGACTTAACATCATTCTATCTCCCAAAATGACAAATAGGCCTAAAACTAATGAAACGTTGAAAGGAAGGATGTTGTTCACTTATGAAACAATTGCCAATAGATTAAACACAATATGTAAGCTTGAGAAAATAGAAAGAAAACATTATCTACAAGACATATACATGCACTAGATAGAAAAATGGTAAAAAGAGGTAAGCAACGGAGATTTCATTAATGGAGGGAAAAATTTATAGAGCATAATGCTGCTGCAAAAATATAGACAGGGAAGAACCCTTTACAAATATTTACAATTGCCTTTTATAGAATTAGGCATGACTCTGATATTACATTGAGTTCAAAATCTAACCAAGTAGAGTTGAGATTGTAGAGGAACAATAACTTTTGAGTAGAAGAAACCATGATCAGATGCATGTCCCAATCCAAGAAATCAAATATTTTATGTGCAAAAGTGGCCTAGAAGAGATAGAAATGGTGGCCATAATCATTTTGATCAGGTAGATAGATAAGAAAGTGAAAGGAGGAATAAAACTACATTGAATAAGTATGGAGAACACTCAAAAGTAGTTGCAGATGATCAAATGGATTTGATTGTCATCAACAAGTTGCTTCGCTTTGTTTTCAACATGCCAAGTTAGCCATGTCATCAGTTAAATGGAGTCAACCATCTAACCTACCATGTGGCTAATGCCCCTTAAATATTTTGCCACCTCATTCAGCCCTCTATCATTCCTATGTTGACTTATCAACTACCTTAGATTGTGGCTTTGTGACCTACTTTCTATCTTAACTATCTAGCCTTGTGAAACTATGACTACCCTTAATTTCATGCTTAATCATTGTGTCATAGCTTATCTATCCATTATCCTCTTAACTATTGTGACCGTGCAACATCATAAAATTATCCTCTTTGCATCTTTGTAACAGCTAAGGTTTTAACATTTATTTAGCTTGTGATGCTTGGAAACCTCTATCTTTGACAATGTCACCTTGTCGCAACTTGCTTTCACCTTGACCTCTTAACCCTTGTGACCTAGTGACTACCTTTATTTGCTACTTCATAGTTAATTTATGCCTTAGCATTTAAAACCAATGACCAAGTGAACAAGCATCCTTAGTTATTTTCACTAGGTCACGACTTATCTCCTAGTTGGCATCAAATGCAAGTGACCCTACAAAGACAACCCTTAATTGTGATCTCCCAGTCACAACTACAAACACTTTTCTTTATTTAACCCTATGAAGTCATGACCAAAGAAATCAATGTATCATAGTCTTAACCCTGAGTTAGACCTAACCTCCTATGACTAAGCAATCAAGAGCAATTCATATCATCACCACTCCGACCATGGCTTATCATTAGTCCTTTGTGATGATGTGATGAAGAGGATCCATAGGCATATGGCCCATCATGACACATGATAACCTGTTGCTTCCCCATATTAGCTTCATAAAGCATAAAAACACCAAGTTTTGATCTTCTTTCATCTGATGGTCGAGAAGATCATGGGCCCTCAAAGGTCTTCCTAGGGCAAAACTTGATCTACGACCATGCGATGAAAGCAAATCACTTCATTGCAATTGTTAAGTGGATGTTAACCCTTTGAACCACAAAGTTGCACTAACTAATGAGTAGATTATGTCACACATTTGCATCTTCCTTGATGATTAAGCCATAAACTACAGCGACCAAGTGATGAAAGGTAGTTGCATGGTCACAACTTGGAATATTCATAAGAAAATGCCATATAATTATAATAGATTAAAACTTAGGGATATAAATGTAAAGAATTGGAGTTTTTATGTATCCCTATCATGCATAGCTATTAATGACTAGTCCAAAGGATGTAGACATGGCCACCACCCTAGTTTTCATGATATTGGCAATATTTGGTAAATAGGGGGGGCGCAAAATGGTCAAAAATACCTAATATTAAAAATAGATGTTCTAAACAAATTACAAACCATTTTAACAATAGAGCAATGCCAATGAAAATTTTTGACAATACGTCATGCTAGAGCTAAACCAAGATTAAAGTCTAATATTGTATCATATAAAAAGTGTACACTTGCTTTGTAAGACCTTTTACTCCTCCATTTAATGATCTCCTAGAATATAGATGCATTTATGCTCAAAACACTACCATTTTTGTCCATTTTTTATTGTTATTTTTCTATCCTTGAGAGTCTAGAGGGTATTCTGAGGCAAAAAAAAACTCTTGGATAAAAGCCAAGATTGACCCTTTCCTAGGGTAGAGGCCTGTGTTGGCCCTTACCCTAGGGTAGAAGTCAAGGTTAACCTCTACCCAAAGAGATTTGTTTCTAGGATTTCAAGATTTCCTCAAGGTTTTCTGTTATTTCCCACTTGAATGCAATTGACCATTTTTTCAAATTCAATGTCAAATTTGGTATAACAAGGATTTTCTCACTTAATTTGGGGGAAAAAAATGAATCATTCACTATAATAAATTCATGATCCATAACTTTGTGCAAATATTCAAGGCATTCAAATCATCATTTGCAACCAAGTTTTGAAGGTGCATCCAAGGAGTGCAAGCCAAAGCAAGTAAGGACTCATTGAAGACCCTCATTCATGTCATTATTCATACATTTATTTCTCAATATCTAGCTTCTTTATGCATTGGAGATTAGGGATTTGACCTTCAAGGAAATAGATATTCATTATCATTGCATCTTCATTCAAATATCATTCATTCAAGCATTAGAACATACTTACATCCATGGATCTATAATTTGGAACTTGTTGATCTATTGCATTTGTGGAGACATCCTACATTATCATTCTATGTCTTACATATATCTACATAAAAGCATCCACATATTTTTGTGGATTACAGATCTTGATCCATTCATAGAGATATGGCAAGTAAGGTGAATTTTTACATTTGTCCTACTTTTACATTCTTTCTTATTTCAAGATTAATTCCTAAATGGGGGCTTGACCAAGAAAATACTCTACCGAGCCAAAAAAAACTTTTTATCTTGTGTGTAGGTACAAGTTTAAAGTTTGCAATTTGGGATTGCAAAGCTAGGGTTTCTCATTCTGTTAAAGTTTTAAATTTTAGAAAATTGGTGGAAAGTAGGCCCAAATAAACTTCTTGGGTCCAAGTTGACTTTTTGGATCTAGGTTGGCTTCTCCCTTTAGCCTCTACATATTTTCTTAGACCTTTTAGTTCAACCCTAACTCGTGACCTCTAGATTTTGTAGCTCCACAATTCTAGGTCAAGAGTGCCCAAATCCAACTCAGTTTTAGTTTTTGTCATAGTTTTAAAGCACTTTTTTTTAGATATGAAGTGATACCACTCTTTATCCCTCAAGGTGAGTACATTTATCTCTTTAATACTTCATAACACATCTTTACATGTTCTAGTTCTGATCCTTTCATTTACTTAATTTTCATTTATGCTTCTACATTCATTTGCATATCAATTAATCAATCTTATTCATATAATAAATCAATGCACACTAAAAGAAAAATTATAAAAAGCAATAATAATAATCACAACAAAAAGAAAAAGAAAGTGACTTTTTAAGTATACATTTGAGAGAGCCTTAGATCTATCATTAGCACCCCTTAATCTATTTGGGTTGTGCTAATATTATTTGGGTTGTGCTAGTCCTATTTGGCTTCTTTTGAGGGTTATACTTGAAACTCCTTTTTCCTTCCTAATGTATGTGAAAGATAGGGAAATTAATATATGCTTCACCCTTATTCTATGTGTTGATGTAGCCCATTTTTCTATTACAAAAGCACATGTGGTTTTAGCCAATGTGGGGAAGATTGATTTAGATTTTTTCTTCCAATGAGAAGAAGATTTCAAAAATAGATGACTATATTGGCAAAGGCATAGGTAAGTGAAAAACCAATTGTAAGTCATTTTTACATAATTTTCTTGACAAATATCTTATTGCAAGGCACAAGTACTCATCTTCCTTCAATTGTTGACAAAAAATACTAACCAAATATTGTCTTATACATTGTTATAGAGATAGACCAAGAAACTAAAAAATAATGAAATTAATAATATGTACCTACAAGTTATTACACAAGGTGTGTAAGCAAAGACAAGGCATATGAAGTATTTGTTGAATGCCTTAATATTTTTTCCTTTATTTTTTGTGAAAAAATAAATAAATAACCAATATTTGTTGTTTGTGCATTATATTTTTTTATTAAGGATTAATTATTGTTACTAAACTTAAGATGAAAATTCTCTAAAAAAATACTAATTTCTTGCAGTTTCATTGATTGCACACTGTCAAAAAACATTCCATGTACCTTGCCATTGTAGACATATTTTTCATGATATATGTAGATATCACAACACATACATGGCAATATAAGATACTACAATTTGAATAAAATATTTCATTTCATTGCCTACGAGTATGGATAGTGGCATGCCCAATCGCTACATATCTCATATACTTAAGATTTGATTACAATATTCTACTGCATCTACCTATATCTATATTTTCATGACATTGTAAAACATTCTACTAAGATTTTGAATTTCATAATCAAGTGTTTATAATGCTTATCATTTTTCTCATTTGAACCCAAATTTTCACATCATTATCACTTTTGCTTCTTGCACAAAGAAAAACAAAATATATAACCATTCACTCTTATCATTATTGGTTTTGCACTAAGATGTAGTTGTCATTCTTGTTCTTGGTTACAAGTTATTTTCATTGTTGATCTCTTCAACTCTATGCTAAAAGATAAATGTTATAATTATGCTAATCACATAGGTTTCATCTTATTACCTTTTCAATAAAGCCACTAGAAAAAATTAATATCTACAACATACAACTTAGACTATCTTAACACTTATCTCACATAATGTTCAACCACATTTAAACATATTCTCAAAAAATATGTTTTCAATTTTTGTAATTATCACTATAGTCTATAATTTACAAACACGTCTTTATTCAAAAAAAAAAAAACCTTCAAGAAAACATGTTAACACTTATGCAATTCTTCATATCTCTCTTTTCTTGCACAAGCCAAGGACTCCAACTCTTTCATAGGTTGTGTTTAAGTGTGAATTAAGAAGAAAAGGGGATAAATGATGATTTCAGTATATCATAGAAGAATAGATAGGAAAATGGATTAAATAATTAAGCTAAATATATAACCCTAAGGATAAATTGGGATAATTTAATATGAAGGCAAGGGGGACTAAATAATTAATATAAGTATTGAATTGGAGAGGCAAAATTTGGTCAAACTGATAAAGAATGATAAAAATAGAGGACATGATCATTTATTTAATTAAATATTTAAAATTATTTAATTAAAGAGAGAAAGACACAACATCAAATGATCAATAACGATCAATTGTGCAATGTATGGGAAATGTTAGTAAAAAGTTTCACTGTAGGTAGTGAATGATTTTTAGTGTCTACATATAAAAAAAGTGATATGTATCTCTACTCATCCATATTCTTCATAAATGTCTATTAGAAAATATTCAAAGAAAAGCTAGAAAAGATTCATGTGCATGCATGTGCGAAATTATATTTGGAGAGATACTTCTAGAAAGATTATTTAAGGGTGTATGAGAAGGGCATGCATTTTTATTTATACTAAAAAAATGTACTATGTGGCTATAATTCTGGTGAAAATGTTGAATTTGAAGGGATTTTCCATTTATTAGTTTTGAAACAACTCTTAACAATTTTATTATTTGGTTTTATATAGAGGTGAATGATTATTTTCATGTGAAATTGATGGAAGCTTTTAGTAAAGTTGTGTAGATATAGAACAATAAGAAGAAAGTTTTAGGTAGTTTGTAAAAGTCAATAGCAAACATCTAGATTACAAATCCTTTATAGACATATAGACAAATGAGTGTGCAATTCATGTATTCCCCCCTTACATATGTTTATTAAAATTTGGAACAAGCATATATCAGATGCCTTCATGCAGGAGATAAAGGAGAAGAAGAAGAGTTATTTTAAATATTTGTTTGAGATTTGAAACAATGGTTTTGATAAAAAATAATTATTTTTATTTTGGAATGAAATATATAAGAGTTTGCACAAATAATAAGATGAGGCCAATTTCTAGTGACACTACAAAGAAAATGACATCAAAGTTAGTTATGGCAATGGTGGGGTCATAAACTTTTCGTTGTTTGTGGATTATTGTAAATATAGACTTTAACTTTGAATATAAATACATCATTTATTTGATTTAGAGGTCAATGGATGTCCAAGATTTTGGCTATTTTATCTTAAGTGCTAAAAATCTATCTTTTGAAAAGTCTTTTAGTTTGAGAAAAGAAAAAATGTTTTTTTAATTAAGGATAATGAAGTCTCCAAATAGATAAAATGATCAATTCCTTGTGGCAAATGCATATTGGACTATATCTGAGAGACTTTGAGATAAACTTGTTAATGTGTATCTACCATTTCCTTATACACCAATTAACACACCATTACAAGAATTACTTATTGTATCAATTATTACAAACTTACATCAACTACCTAGGTGATAATATCATATAACATTCCATAAAAGCTCAAATCTACAAAATGTCCAATGTAACATTGAACCAAACAATCCAACCAAATGACTCCATAGATAGACACTTTACCCCAATTTTTTGGAATCATTACAGTCTCTATCATAATTAAATCTATTTATACTACAATAGGTATCCATAGAATTGTTGTGACAATAGGTATCATTAAATCTACTACTACAACATGGACCTCACCAACATGTGTCTTTGTCTCATTTTTCTTCTTTTCTTATATCCTAGTCAAGAAATTGTTGATATCAATCTCAAAAGGGGCCCTTTTCATAGTTTTTTTGGTCCATGAGAACCCATGAGAAATTTCTCAGGTGAATATCGTGGTCATGTCATCTTGCAACAACTTCTCAAACTTGTCTTGTGACATCTTCATAGTGACTATAACTTTCCAAAAAACATCTTGGGCTACAAGTCTCCTTAGAGACTCAATAATGACTTTCCCTTCTATTAAGAACATCAATAAAATTCCAAATCAACCAAATAATTTCAATAGAGAGAATAGTCCTAAAGATATTGGTATATTTCTTGAGTTTTTACACATATCTAATTGTAACCTCCAAATCACTAACGATTGTGTTGATAAAATTTCCAAATATATTTTATTACTTTTGGAACATAAATAATCAAAATAAATATGCTTCACCATTTCTAATGGTTAGCAAGTAGAGAAAATATTGGGATCCCCATCAAGAGACACTGTAGAAAAAATCATTTTTTAGGTTCCACATGTCTTCCCAAAAGTTCCCAAGATTTGTCTTCCAAAAAAAAGAGTCAAGAGATATATTCCAACATGTAGTAAGGAAGGAAAGTACACCCATAGATTTAATAAGATGTCTATAGATAATGTTTCTTTTAATATAAGGAAGGATAGACGCATCAAGCTATTTAAATAGGGTAAATATGTCGTCAATAGTATCACAAGTTTTAGAGAGGGGGAGAGATAGACAGATGTCTTTGTAAGAACAATATATATCCTCCATTATGATTGGGAGACAATATAATTTACATATGCACCATTCAATGAAACAATGTAGCCCTCATCTAAAATGTCTATAAATTTTACAATGCCTTTTGAAGCCCATCTTATGACCAAACAACCTTGAAGTACGATAAGAGGCCTTCAATTATGTTGTAAGCTCCACTAAGGTGATAATTCTCAAAGGAGCTTATTAGACTTAGTAATAAAATTTTAGTGAGTAATCAAGTTGTAATTGATTAGTGAGGAGAAATAGAAACCTGTAATAACACATAAAAGTCAACCCCAAATAGATAATATTACAAAAATTAGCATTCTTGATAAACCAAGAAAGGATCCAAGATTTAAAAAATAGGCACATACATGAAAGAAAAATGTAATCAATTCAAATGAATAATACAAAACATATGAAATCATTCCTTCTTGTTCTCCTTCTTATGCAATATGGCCTTTTAGAATTAAGATCGAGATTATCCTGACATAAGAATTCAAAGTGGGTGTGCATTGTTTTATGGTTACCAACATCAAAGATTTAGCTCTGTATTTATAAGGATTATCAAGATTCCTTGATTAATGGGCTGATTGATTATGATTGAAGAGGGGTCTCAAAGTGAGTAGGAGTTCAACTCAATTTATTTCCTATTTAACAAGATCGGTTTCTTTGTCAACCGATTAGATTGATCTGATAAGCAATTTGATTGATTAGATAAAATAAAGATTGGTGAGATAAAAGAATGCATGGTTGACTTAACTGATTTAATTGATTAGAAGGTTGAATTGATTGAGGATTTAACTAAGTAGATCATTTAGGCAGAAGAGAAAATTGTGAAGTGAATAGTTGTGACTAAGAAGCTAACTCAAAGTGAATGTGACTTAGGATTTGAGAGGATAAACATGATTTAAATAACTAATAAATTATTTATTTGTATGCATGGAGATATTTATAAATAAATAATTTCTTCTTTTTTTTTTGAGGAATTGTTAGTTGTAATTAAATAAATCTAATTTCTTTTATCACGAGACGGGAAATTAATTTAAGCATTATATAAATGAAATAATAAGCAAGAGCCTATAACACAATGATAAATTCTGAGCATTATATCAAAGAGGCTTTGGGTTCAAATCTACTTGCGTTTAATAAATAATAATAATTAATCACAACACATAATAATTAATCTTGGCTTCGGCCTCTTATTGATCCAAAAAAAAGGAGTAATATTAATTAAATATGATTTATCTAATTAATTATAATGAAATAGAGAATAATTCAATAATATTTAATTATCTAATTATTTTATAGATCAATTGATTATGGAATATTGATTGGACAATTAATAATTAAGGTAATTAATTAAAATCACTTGTTATGCAATTAAAGAGAAATGATGATTGGGATCTTCAGAATATGGTATATATACACAATTTATTAGATAATAAAGATTGTTAAATAAATTAAAGAGGAATAATAGTAATTTCATTTCAATAGAAAAATGTGTCATTTTAAGAGTCTATACAAGTGTCAAGAACTTTCCCCAACTTTATGAATTAATCTAAAGATAATAGACTGTTAGAATGAATGTTGATGATACTACATTGGGGGAGTGTCCTACGAATTGGAGAGTATTGGCATGTTGCATTCATGGCTATGTTTGTCGTTGATGTCAATGTAGCAATAAGCCTATGAAGACTAGCATAATAGAAGAGAGAGATCTTAGTTGTAGGGACAAATTTTTTCTTGTCTAGTGATGCGCAATCATGGACATGTTTAGTATAGTATCCTAATGATGTGGTTCAATGTGCAGCATGTAAGTTGAAGGTGTACGGAAGTTGTACCTAATTTACAGAGAGCAGCTCAAAGATAGATGCTTGGAAAGTAGTTTCTAATGTTTGTATTATATCGTTCATCTAAGATGTAATAAGAAGATGCATGATCAAATAGTGATAGAGGACAAGCAGATGATGATGTCAATGGATGTGCAAGCCCTAGTATTGCATGTGTGAAGTTTTGTATAGACTATGAGCTAATAGTGCTATTGTAATTGTAATTAATTAATTATCTTATTATAATTAATTGGAAAAGCCTCAACACTGACTTAAGGAATTAATTTTCAATATATGGTATAAAGGAAAGTTGTTTTTCTTCTTTGTAGTATGAGTATCTTATTGTGGTTTCTGATTATATGGCTCATATGGTTAAAGTTTAATAAAGGTTGATAATTATGATATTATTAGTTGGATAACTGATTTTCCACCCCCACACCCACCCCCCCCCCCCCCACTTTCAGGTATATTAGTGGACTATATATTCTAACAATTGGTATCAAAGCTTTAAGTCCTTGAAGAAAAAGCTTAATAACGTTGGGAGATTAGTGATGAGTCATTTCAAAAAGGATAGTCCTAAGTCTAATGAAGGAAATTTTGACGCCCAGAAGATGAAGCCTAATGCAAGAGCATCCTAGGCTTTCTTGCAATCCTGCATGTTGGAGGAGATTTGGTTTGTGGTTGTGAAATCAGTCGCCAAAGGAGTGGTGCTTGGTCACTATTGGGCATATTTTATGGTCTTGGAGCTTAGCATGGTTTGTGGTGCTTGGTTTGCACTACAAGCTCAGCAGTGCTTGGGAACTTATTGGTACTCGGCTTGGTTTTGTCAACACTCATCTTGGTCTTGGTTCTTTTTGGTATCGAGTTGTCTATGAGCTGACTTTTGGCATTTAATTTATGTATGGGGATTTAATTTGTGTTGTAGCCAACTTGTGGGCTCAACATATATTTAATGTGATGGATTTAATTTAGTTTGCAATGATCTAGGCTGACTTGTGGATTAGTTAGGTATAAGTAGGGGGTTTTGTGGAGTCTTTAGGAGATCATGATAGGGGATCCATCTTGGAGAAGAGGATGTAAATTTTGAAGAGCTAGGGTTGTGGCTTGAGAACTAGAGGATTGCTTGGTGGACCTAAGGGTTCAACATATATTTAATGTGAGGGATTTAATTTAGTTTGTAATGATCTGGGCCAACTTATGGATTAGTTGGGTATAAGTAGGGGGTTTTGCTAAGTCTTTAGGAGAGCATGATATGGGATCCATCTTGGAGAATAGGATGTAAATTTTGAATAGCTAGGGTTGCGGCTTGAGAACTAGAGGATTGCTTGGTGGACCTAAGGGTACAAGTGTGGATTCTTCTTGGTGTTCTTATCTAGTTGTAGATCTAGACTAGCTGATATTAGGATTGAGATTGTAAGTTGGATCTTATGGGATCTTGTAGAACTGGTATTGTAATTGTTGTTTATATTTGGCCCTAACCCGAAAGGCCTTACAACCAGGTAGATTGCATGTAATTAGTTATTTTACAAATAAAGAGTTGTGATTTGGTATCAAATCTTGCATTATTGTTGCTTGTTGTTGTGTTTTTATTGTGTGGTTATTTTTTGGGGGTTTAGATATCTCCTTTGGGGATTCTCCTTCCTCTCACTATGTCAGGTGGTATCAAAGCAAAGGTTCTTTCTATGTGTGTAGACCGAGTGTCGAAGTTGAGGCAGTTTGCACCAGGATCTTGAGTTGGTGAAGGTTGATCATGTGGGGCTGATTGATCTTTTGGATTGGTGGATCTATTGCTTTTGTGAAAATTTTGGAAGATGCCTCCAAGAAGATTGGACCCTAGGGAAATTGATGATCTTAGTGATGTTGTGGAGGAAAGGATCTTAGAGAAGATTAGGGTAGAATTCCTATCTGAGATTGCATTGATAAAGAGTGATATGATTGCTAAAATTGTAAGTGTTTTAGGTGGCATACCTAGGCATGTGGGTACTAAAGGTAGTTATGAGGAAGTTTCTAAAGACTTTGAAGTTGTTGGATCTAGTGGTGAGGATAGAACTGATGATGTGGAGAGACCTATTAGAACTAGGGTTGGTTTGTTTGCTAGACCTATATCTCAGTTAAAGTTGAAGCATAAGATGGAGGTTTCTATTTCTCAAGTACTTTGACTCTTGAAGACCTGATTGATTGGATTGATGAATTGGAAGACTACTTTGAGCTTGAGGATATTAAGGATCCACTTAGAGTAAGGTTGGCACAAACTAATTTTAAAGGACATGTTTCTCTTTGCTGGAAAGAATTGTAAAGAGATAGAAAAGAAGAAGGTGAAATGAAGATCTCTAGATGGAGATTGATGGTGACTAAACTCAAGGCTAAGTTCATTCCTGTTAATTATGAACTTGAGTTATTTAAGAGGTTGTTGAATCTAAAGCAGAAAGATATGTTTGTGAAGGATTATATCAAGGAGTTCTACAAGTTGACTATTCGGTCTAGTCATAGAGAATTGTCAAAGGAAAAGGTAGCTCAGTACATTAATGGTTTGAGATTCAATATTCAAGATGAGCTTGATATGTTGAATATTTGTTTAGTTGAGGATGCTTATCAGTATGCTCTAAAGATAGAAGATAAGTTGAAAAGGAAAATTCAAGGTAATGTTAGAGGGAAGGAGAAGTAGGATAGCTTAGCACAAGCTAAACTAAGTGTAGAAGGTGAACCAAAACCTATTTATCAAAAAAGGACGATAGGTGGAGGTGGGTTTAGAGGTAATTATTTCAAATGTGGGAAAGAATAGCATAGATATTTTGAATGTATGCATGGTAGGACAACTATTGTTGTGAATTAGGTTGTAGTATAGGATAGTCAGCTTGAGCGAGGAGAGAGTTTGCTAGCTCAACAAGTATTTCTTGGTTAGAGGACACTAGATTCTTATCAGAGGACTAGTTTGTTCAAGACTTGTTGTAATTTTATTGATAGTACTAATAACCTTGTTGCCAAGGAGATGGTTTAGAAAGTTGCTTTGAACAGAGTGAGACATCCTTATCCTTATACGATTGGCTCATTACAAGATGAGCATGCTTTGGAAGTGAGGGAGTAGTGCCTTTTTGATCTCCAGATTGAGTAGTATAAAGATCAAGTGTTTTGTGATATTATGGACATGAACAATTGTCATGTGTTTCTTGGTACATCTTGGCAGTATGATTGCAGGGATGTGCATGGTTGTGTCAAGAATGTGTTTACTATTGAGAAAGGTGGTAGGAAATTTTCCCTAATTCCTTTATAGAATGAAGAGCTTGGTAGAAGGAACCTAAGTATTGGTAGCTGAGTTGAGTTAGCAGACTCTAAGAAGGTTGGAGATCAGTTTGGGAAGTAGATATGTAGCACACCAGAGATGGTCATGAAGAAGTAGAAGAAGAACAAGGGAAAGAGTGTACAAGTTGAAGACTTGGAGGATATGTATATGAAGAACCAGTTTAGGATTTATGTATTGAATCCCAAAAGATGTTCTTCCAACTACTAGAACATATTTTTGAACCTAGGGTGTCTAATGCAAGAGCATCCTAGGCTTTCTTGCAATCCTGCATGTTCGAGGAGATCTGGTTTGTGGTTGTGGACCCAGTCACCAAAGGAGTGGTGCTTAGTTGCTATCAGGCATAGTTTATGGTATTGGAACTCAACATGGTCTATGGAGCTTAGATGGTCTATGTTGCTCGGTTTGCACTGCGAGCTCAACTATGCTTGGGAATTTACTGGTGCTCGGATTGGTTTTGCTAACACTCGACTTAGTCTTGGTTCCTATTGGTGCTGAGTTATTTGTGAGCTAACTTTTGGCATTTAATTTATGTATGGGTATTTAATTTGTGTTGTAGCTAACTTGTGGCTCAACATATATTTAATTTGAGGGATTTAATTTAGTTTGTAATGATCCAGGCCATCTTGTGGCTTAGTCAGGTATAAGTAGGGGGTTTTGTGGAGTCTTTAGGAGAGCATGAGAGGGGATTTGTCTTGGAGAAGAGGATGCAAATTTTGAAGAGCTAGGGGTACGACTTGAGAATTAGAGGATTGCATGGTGGAACTAAGGGTGCAAGTGTGGATTCTTCTTGGTGTTCTTATCCAGTTGTGGATTTGGACTAGCTAAGACTGGGATTGAGATTATAAGTTGGATCCTGTGGGATCTTGCAGAATTGGTATTGTAATTGTTGTTTGTATTTGTCCCTAACCCAAAAGGCCTTAAAATCAGGCATATTGCATGTAATCAATAATTTTATGAATAAAGAGTTGTGTTTGGTATAAGATCTTGCATTATTGTTGCTTGTTGTTGTGTTTCTATTGTGTGGTTATTTGTTGGGGGTTTGGACATCTCCTTTAGGGATTCTAATGCCTTGTATTGCATTAGAGCTTCTTGGTGAGTTATTAGAATTATGTACAGAACTGAGTATTGATTCTCTAGATACATAATCCTTTTGTTTCATAGAAAAGAATAGAGGCAAAGTAAAGACAAATTCAGATCTAAAGAAGACAAGAAGATCAAGGAAGGTATTGATCTACTTATGAAAAGAGAGCTAGAAGGTATGGAGATTTTTGTTTTTTGGACATGTAAAGAGTTTGGTCATTTTTCATCTAGATATCCTAAAAGAGTAAGAAAATCTAGAAAGAGTTCACTTTCTAGTGAAGATGAAGAATTTAAAGCAAGTATGGAAAGATTCTTGAATGATTGTGATGTTAAAGATAATGAGACTGAATTAGTTAAGAGGAAGTAGTAGAAGAGATAGCTTTGGTAACTATTGTTGATCCAAAGGCTAATCATGAAAATGTGGAAGTTATCATTGAGACTAACAATGATCTGTAGAATGATGTGCAAATTATTGAGAAAAGAGGAGAAAGATCTGAACCAAGGGAAGAAGAAAGAGTTGAGTTGACAACTCCTGGAAAAAACATATCAAATAAGATGAATGAGAAAAGCATAGTTGTGAGAAACAAGGCCAAACTTGTATGCAAGGGATATTCATAGCAATAAGGCATAGACTATGAAGAGACTTATGCCCTTGTAGCTAGAATGGAAGTAGTAATAATGTTCTTGGCTTATGCAGCGAATAAGAAGTTCAAAGTATATCGGATGGATGTTAAATCAACCTTCTTGAATGGAGAACTTTAAGAAAAGGTATATATTGAGCATCTTGAAGGTTTTTCTCTAACAGAAGACAAAGATATGCTATGCAGACTAAATAAAGCTCTATATGGTCTGAACCAAGCACCTAGAACCTAGTATGCAAGGTTGGACAGCTATTTGGCAAAGCTTGGATTTGTTAAAGGTATGACAGATAATAACTTGTATTTGAAAGAAAATAGTAATATTTGTTGATGACATCATATTTGGAGGAAGTGATGAAGCAAGTGATAAATTTGTTGAAGAAATGAAGAATGAGTTTGAAATGAGCATGATAGGAGAAATGAAGTTTTTCTTAGGATTACAGATTGTGCAGAACAATGATGATATTTTCATCTCATAAGCTAAGTACCTAAAATATTTGTTGAAAAGGTTTGGATTGGAAAGTTGTAAGCCTATTGGTACACCTATTAGAATTGGTCACAAGTTATACCTGCAGTTGAGTAGAAGAAGTACAGATCCATGATTGGAGGTTTGCAATATCTGACTTACACTAGAATAGATATAGAAAATGCAGTTGGGATTGCAGAAAATTTCAAGATGTTCCCAAGGAGTATCATTTTGTAGTAGTAAAGAGGATATTTAGATATTTGAAAGGAACACCTTATTATGGAATTTGGTATAATAGAACAAGTGATTTCACTTTATGTACATATACTAATGTGGATTGGGTAGGCAGTATGGATGACAAAAAGAGCAACAGTGGTAAAGCATTGTTCCTTGGAGGAAGATTGGTTTCTTGGTTGAGCAAGAAACATGATTGTATTTCTTAGAGTACAGCTGAGGTAGAGTATGTTGTAGCAGCTAATAACTATAATCAAGTTATGTGGATGAAATAGATGTTAAAGGATATCAAAATTGAGTTTACAGAACCTATTATCATTTACTGTGATAACACAAGTACAGTCAGTATGTCAAAGAATCATGTATTGCATTCTAAGACTAAGCATATATCTATTAAGTATCATGTGTTGAGAGAGAAAGCAGCAGAAAAAGAGATCATATTAGAGTATGTAAGTACTAAATATTAGATTGTAGATATATTTACGAAGTCTTTACCTAAAGATACATTTGAGTGCTTGAGAGGTATGCTTGGGGTTATGCCCCTACCTACTTCTGAGTAGATGATGTAAAGAGTGCACCAGTTTAGTGGTATAGAGCACTATTATTAGACTGGATTAAATGGTGATGCTTCCCATATGGGGGAGTATCTGTGATGAGCCAAGTCATTGAGGACTCTTGGTGGTCTTGAACAATGTCTTTGGACACTTGAGTTGATTGAAGACTTGGAGCAGTAAATTGACATAATGAAGACTTTGTCACTGATGTCAATAGGGGAGAGAATATGCATAAAAATATATCCTAAGTATATATAGGGGAGATATGTACATGAATGGGGGAGAGATAGTTATTAGGGATATTTAGAAAGATTCATGTAATAAAGAAGGAGGAATATCCTTTTGGAGGAGATATGTATTACGAGTTTTTTTTACTATGAACAATTGTTGCCGATCCTAAAGAAGAAGAAGAATAGAGCAATGTTCCAGAGGATTTTTGATTTGATTTATGAAGAGGATTTGAGAATATGAGTACAGCAGTAGCAGTAGTGGAGTACTATTTGGTATTTGTGGAACTTAGATATTTTTCATCTATGTTTCCATCAAAGCCAAAGGGGGAGATTATTAGCATGAATTTTGATGATACTACATTAGGGGAGTATCCTAAGCATTGGAGAGTATTGACATGTTGCATTCATGACTATGTTTTTCATTGATGCCAACATAGCAGTAAGTCTGTGAAGACTCGCAGAATAGAAGAGAGAGACATTAGTTGTATAGACAAGGTTTTGTTTGTCTGGTGATGCGTAGTCATGGACATGTTCATTTAGTGTCCTGATAATGTGGTTCAATGTGTAGCACATAATTCAAAGATGTACTGAAGTTGTACTTGATTTACAAAGAGCAACTCAAAGACAGAGTGCTTGTAAAGTAGTTTGTGATGTCTATATTATATCATTCATCTGAGATGTAATAAGAAGATGCATGGTCAAATAGTGATAGAGGATAGTTGGATGATGACATCAACGAATGCTCAAGCCCTAGTATCGCACGTGTGAATTTTTGTATACACTATGAGCTGACAATGCTATTGTAATTGTAACTAATTAATTATCTTATTATAATTAATTGGGAAAGCTTCAAGGAAGACTCAAGGAATTATTTTGAAGATATGGTATAAAGGAAATATGGTTTCCTTGTTTGTAGTATGAGTATCTTGTTGATTATATTGCACATATGGTTAAAGTTTAATAAGGTTGATAATTGTGATATTGGTGGACTATATATTTTGACATAGACCCATATAGTTTGACTAGGAAATGTCTTGCAATCTATTCAGTAAAGGGAAAGGTCTTATGGGATAGACATTTCTTTGGGACAAACATTTGATATGTTGTATCTTATTAAGATATTCCATGGTTCATCCCCTTGAAGGGCTTTAAAGACTCATTTTATTACAATTGATTTATCATGTTACTTGAGTTTTTTTATTCCCTCTTTATCTCTACTCATAATGCACCACACCCATTTGATTAGATGTTTCTTTTTGTTACCTTTACCATCAAACTATAAAAAATCCCTTATCTACTTCTGGTTATAATTAAATTAATAGCTATCAAAGAGACAAGTAAAGTTATATAAAACATTGTAAGAGGATAAAATCTTTTGACTCACTTATACCCTCGCTTACAAAGATAAGTATCAAGTATATTCCAATTTTTAATTTTCCCATCAATCTTCTCTCTAACCTATTTTCATGACTCTTGAAAATTTAAAATAGTGATAAAAGGAATGTCCAATAATCTCACTTGATGTTCAAGGCCCTACCAACATTAAGGGATACTTACTAAACCATTTTGAGAGTTTATAATTCCAAGCAAGAATAATAGATTTTGGCAAGGAGATTATTCTCCCAAATACCTCACAAGAAATATTCATTTTCCTCATAAGAGTATTGAGTTGTCCTCATTTAGTTCATATCTTTGTGTTGCTCTATCTCTTTCCTCTTTCAATTTATGATCCCTTCTTAGTTGATTCACTCAACAACTCATCTACTTAGCACTTCACTTTTTTTAACTTCACAATATAGCTCTACTCAGTTATCCTTATGGCTATCACTTTCCTCTTCCTTCACTAGGAACAATAAACATTGTGTTCATCCTTTAAATTTTTTTAAAAATAAAAAAAAATCCTTTATAATCTTCTACATTTTTCTACTTAATCACAATTGTTAGATCTTCATCAAGTTCATATTCATTGAACTTTAGATGCTTAGGAAATATACTTCCACCTTGAACTTGTGCTCCATTGCTAATTGTTAAACCACCTTTATCAGATCTTCTTTGAATTTCTCCAGTCGTTGATCTGATAACTAACTTCATCCTTATCTTCAAGACTTCTTGAAAAATATTTATTTCCATCAAATGTTGGCCAAACTATTATTCCTTTTCATGCTCAGTTAACATCATATCTTGCCTGATCAATACTATACTCGGTTAAAACTAAAATTTGTCAATTGACACTACATTCATGAGATGCTTAGTGACAACTGTAGTAGATTGGTTAATATTGTTGTTCTTCATTTATTGACAAAACTATCTTGCCTATACATGATCTCAACACTTAATCAATCATGTAAAATAATCAAACTAGCATTACACTATCAGAGTCTAACTCATTCAAGTTCCCATTGAGTACTATACACTTATCAACACTTGCACATCATACTTTCTTCAAATCCTCTTCATCAATAAAATGATATGGCACTCTACTAAATTAGCATAATCTCTAACCAACTAAGGTTTGACATCAGTGATAATGTAACAATTGATATGACTCTTTCACATATATTAACAACATTATCAATTGGGGCTAACAATGTGTGAGTGGACATCCTTGTCAAATAGACTTGGTGAGATCAAAATTTTCAAACTTTTACCTAAATTGATTTCCACCCATGCCTTAACATCCTCCATCTACATCAAACACTATCTTATAATGTTTAGTAAGAAATCTAATTCCTATAATCATAAAATGAAACTCCACTAGATCTTGTCATAAGCTTTTTCAAATTCTATCAAAATCATAATTTTTTCTTTATTAGACTTCTTAGCCCAATTTGTAACCTCTCAAAATATGATTTTTTTTTTTAATATGTATCTTCCTTTCACAAAGCATACTTGGGTGCGATTCACCACCTTAGAAGATGTCATCCAATATCTGAGCCAATAGTCTAGCTAAAATCTTATAAGAGATATTTATAATTGCAATAGGCATCTAGTTCTTAATGAAAGCTTTGTCCCATTCTTTAGCAATCAATTTAATAAGAACAATATTGATTTCACCATGTACAAATCCCTTTTCAATAATCTCTCTATATAATGCCAACAAGTTTTCAACAATCCATTCTATATTCATCTTGTAGAATTCCACTATTAATTCATTCAAACTTGGTACTTAATTATTACTTAGAGAAAGTATAACATTTATAATATCCTCCATTTTAATTTCTATTCCAAGCTTGTTAGCATCATCTTTCCTAATTCATTTAGGAACGATATTCCTAATCATATCTCTAGCTCTCCTTTT
Organism: Cupressus sempervirens; assembly: GCA_028749045.1. Taxonomy (NCBI): domain Eukaryota; kingdom Viridiplantae; phylum Streptophyta; class Pinopsida; order Cupressales; family Cupressaceae; genus Cupressus; species Cupressus sempervirens. The sequence goes on along the minus strand of CM053791.1, from coordinate 193,887,787 downwards.
CCCTTGCTCATCATCTTTAGATGTGAATGACTTGCTATAAAATTGTGTACAAGCTTTATAGATATTTTTTTCATATGTGATATTTTATCTCCTTCCCATATACAATCAACCTTATCTTTCTTTCTTATTTTTTGAGAATCTGGAAAAGAAATCTTGGTGCCCTTATCACCATGTTATAGCTAGTTCATTTGGGCTTGTGTCTTGAAGCCTTGAATTTTGACATTTTGAATCATCCTCAAGGAATATTTATCCTGGGTAGGCTTCTTTGGCTTCTAGTTTAAAGGGTAAATTTTTTAATGTGCCGGTCATCTCTTAAAAGCCTACTATCCATTCTGCCTCCTCCCTCCTTACATCCTTGGCCTTTTCCTCCTTATTGTCTAAAAGAGAACCTTCCAACTTATCACATTTTAATCCAACTATTTCTAGTGCTATGTCATTATGAAATTCCATTTGTTAAACCATTTAATAATATAAACAACTTGGGTAAAAATTCCATTCATTGACAATCTACTATTTAGGGCAAAAGCATCTCTATGCCTTATAGGGACATATAGGGAATCATGGAGAGAGACTATTTGTATGAGTTGATTTGAAAGGGTTTATGAGATAACCTCCATAAAACCCTCTTGTTATTGTTTATGAACTACAAAACCTTCTTTCTTCACATAAAATCAATCCAATCTATTGTGTATCATTTTCTAACCTTGTTAATAAGTACACGATATTGACTAGATATTGTTGACCTCACTCTTGTTCCCAACAATTAGATTAGTCAACCTTAGCTTATTAATAATTCTAATCCAAAAAAATCATCCCCCTTCCACTCAAATTTATTTCTAGAAACCTTATATAAAGGGATCTTAATCATATTAAAGTCATCCCAATCATCCACGTATTTTCCTCCGACTATGTCATCTAATTCCAAAGCTCAATCCTTTTTATATGGTTATCAAATGAATATATTGGGAAAATCTCAATCTCCTTGTATTTATTATTCAAAATCTCTTATGCTAACTTATTATAGGGTGAGTGCCCCCATCTAGAGACTGCTTTATTTATAGCTAATCAAAGCAACACTCCCCCCTTGCCCCAAGTAAATTTAGTTGTAAAGTACTTTGCATCCCTCCAGATGCATCTCAAATCAATGTCTAATGAAAATTTATCTCTTGTAGAAGGAAAATGTCCCAATTCTTATACAGTCTTAAAATCTCTTAACTATATACCTTCTATCTGGGGACTCATATCCCATGACATTCCAATTGACATTTCATTCGCACCCTGGATGTTTTTTAACATTTGGGTGATGTACCTATAGTTACCTTCTCTTTACCATCCTAGCACCATATCCACTAAGTCTACCTCTCATTTTCTTAAATTCAAACATTTGTTTCGTCCTCAGTGGAGTAAAACTATCTTTTATAGCCCAATTTTCTTCTTAGTTCCAACTTTTTCTTTAGCATTCTCAACACTAAGCTCCTTCATGAAATCCTCAATTAAGTTTGTCTTAGAAGTTCCTATGAAGGTCACAATAGCTTAGTTGATCTTGTTACATTATTTTGGATTTAAAAACTTCAATACAAACCATCTTGTGACCATTGCCATCCATTGCATGATCTCCTCCCACATCAACAAGCTCATAATCCTAGCAAGCAATATTTGAGGCCTTAGTAATCTCCTAACTATGATTAAGAGAGTGAGGGATTAAATATTTTTACTAGATCAAAATCAAGTTGAGCCTCTATTAACTTAGGAGTTATATTATCATTGATTAGTCTCTCTTTTGGCTTATTATTTTGAGCACATGGAACCTGATCTAATTCAAAAGTCTTAAAATTGTGCTTCCCCCCTCCACTAGACACACCAAAGCTAGTATTGGGGTAAGGTACTTCCCTATCAAGAATATTATTATGATCCCTAAGAAGGGAGGTCATAAAGGCCTAATTATGTATGGATGCATATTGTTATTTGATTCATTGTTAATATTAAGCCCAAAGCTTATTGGTGTTACAATCTTTTTCTTGGTATCATAAAACCTTTTGAAAATTTTAATAACAATTTGTTGTGCATTCAAGATCATGTTTTGTTGTAGGATACAATATATTGGGACTTGACATCCAAAATAGGAGGAATAGAGGTTTTAGGATACATGTTCTTAATGAAATCGTAGAGGATGTCCAAATCTTCAACAATGCATACCTTATGACTATTTTCTTTGGTCTCAAGACCACAATCAATAGGCATGCTTCCAAAGGTGACATTGGCTTGTTTAGGATTAGGTTTAGTGAGATGGATAAAGTTTGGGGTCCTTCTTATATCTAGGGATTCATTTATGAAAATGCCCTTGCCTTTGATGTAATACCCCTCCTATGCTATCATTGTAGACTTAATTGTTAAAGTTCTATATGACTCTTTTATAGATGTGTTAGCCCTTATTTGATATTTGAAATGCAATACTTTGATATGTTGAGTAATTGATTATGTCAAGTTGTAACAATTTCCTACTGGTAGTGATGATGCTTTAATTTCTCATAGTTAGTTAATGAAATTACTTTTATGATGATATCATATGGTGTCTTAGAAAGATGTTTAGTATGTCCTCACAATGATGAGATATTCATGTTAGAATATGATGTTATTTATATTTAGGATTTACTATTATACTTACCCCATACTTGCATGTGTATGGTGTGTGTGTTTGTTTTACATTTACGTTTGGCATGCCTTATATGGTTGTGGGAGGAAATCATTGTCACCTGCTAATCGGGATCTACGTGATGTACCACCCCCCATCATTATTTGTTCAGCTTAGATATATATATGCACATGCACATGCTCGTATTTTATACATATTTGCAGGTAATGGGGATGGACTTCCCTAAATTGCGAGGATGAGTGTGCCCTATTGCAATAACTCAATGGTAAGAATGGGAAGATAATATTTAGGTTCATTCCCAATCAAATCCTAATTACTTGTCTTGAGAAGGAGGACATGTATCTGACTTTTGACCCTTTTTAAATCCATGAATCTATCTTTGTCTATGTTGTTTACTTTTGAGTTTTGGTCAGTTTTGGTAATGTTGCTTTTATATGGATTTGACTGTGATTTATTTGGTAAAAGATTTCATTATAATATTCAAAATTAATTAAATATTATTTGATTAAAAAGAAAATATTAAAATATGAGAATATTTAATTAATAAAAAAACTAATTAATATGTGCTTTAGTTTAAAAGATTTAATTTAAAATTCTAATTTAAGAAGATTGATAAAAAGATACTTAAAAAGATTAAAGATTTAATATTACTTTAGTATATATATTGAATTAATAATAATTAAGTTAGAGTTGTATTTAAATAATGAGCTTTAGTTATTATTAATTTAGATAATAAACTACGTTTTAAATAGTGCTTGCACTAGGCAAGAACCTACAACACAATAGTAACTTGTGAGCCTCTCATGTGGGAGGTCTTGAGTTCAAATTTGTTTAACACACAAAAATAATTAATTACAATAAATAGCAATAATTAATCTAGGCTTCGGTCGTTCACCGATATAAAAAAAAAATAGTGCTTGCATTGATTAATAAAGTGAAGAAAAAATAAATAAAAGAATATTTTGATTAAAAAGTTCTTTAAGTATGCATGAAAGGATTAAATAATAAAAGTTTATTTTAAGGAGAGGCCTTTGCATGTTCGAAAATCGAAAACCCTAGGTAGAGTTGAACTCTTTATTAAGAGATTCGAGCTCATTTCTACACATAGGGGTTTGGGGAGCAAAACTCAAAATTAGATCAAAAGAATTGTTGAAAGTCTCAGAGGGTTTGGATTTGGATGCGTTCACAAATTATTTCAAATTTTAGTTGTGGTTTTGAGGTTGGATTTAAAAACCTATTATAGAATTTTATTGAAAGATATGTCTACTTCATGTCTTCCTAGATGCTTGCATAATGCTTATTAATTTATTGTATTGATTTTTGTATAAAGAATTATGTTGTAGATTTTGAAAAAGTAAAACTTATTGATCAAGTAAACTTGACTGAGGAAAATTGTAAAAAAATTTAGAAAATTATTATGAGTATATTATTTTAAAATCCTTTCTAATATAAGGAAAATTTGATTATAGAACATTGGAAGAAAACAACAAATTGAACATCTAAGGTTTCAACTTTAAATCTATCATTAGAACCATGTGATTATCGTGAATTTTTTAAATAAAGCTAAATTTTCTTTTTTTATCTAAAATAATTTGGTTGCAAAATTTATTGGAAAAGAAAAAGATTGATTGAGAGGAAAGCATGTTGTAACTAAACTTATGCATGCATTTGAAAACAAATATGCTAAAGATAGAAAACTAAGTATAGTATGGTTGCATGATCTTAGAGATCAAAAACATGCAAAATTATTAATTGTATGTTTATCTTTATTTTCTAAAAATATAATATAATTTTCAAATATATATATATATATATATAATGATTATTTGTTAATTTTAGAAATTAAAAAAATTAAGATATTTATTTATTTATTTTGAAAATTAAATAAATAAGTACTATTTATTTTCTTATAAGTGAATTTTTTAATATCAATTATTTTTAAAACTCTTAGTGGGATATAACTTATTATATATTTATTAATGCAAGTGGAGTTACAAATTATTAAATATATAATTGTGATTTAGTTTTATTTTAAGAGAAGCTATTGGAGTTCATTATATAATCATTTAGTTGTGAATATTTAATATTATGAGAGAAATCGTAGATAGCTTTATTAAAATTATAATTTCAAATTTGAGTTATCTCCAGTTGCATCATGAATTAAAGGAAAAGTAAATATTAATATTGGACTTAAATAGAAGCTAAATTAATATTTTAAAAATGAAATTGATATTAATGTTTAATCTAATAGCATACATTTATGTTATTAATTAAATCATTCATGATTTAAGATTATTTAAATTAATAATATAATAATTTTGCATGATATTTTATATGTACAAAGAAATTTGACATTCAAACACTTATTGATTTAAATAAGTATATTACTATAACAATTTATATTAACATGTATATTCTTACTTTATTTTTAAAAATATCTTTGTGGCCTCAAGCTAAACAAGAGAAACTAATGGAATTAAATCATATGGCTGAAAACTATGTGTTTTCTTAAATATTTTATTTATAGTCTTATGATGTTTATTTTTGTGATGATTTTTCTTTATGGGTTGTTTAGTTGGCCAAGTTAGGATGTGCACCAAATGTGTTTTTCAGATTTCTTTTTTGATTATCTGATTGGATGTCATGATGTACTTTATGATTCAAATTGAGATTTCTTTTGATGAGCATTTATGAGAACTTGGGTTTTGAGAACCAATGTCATTTTTGTGTTTCCTGTTAAGGAATCGAATTCAATCAATATTACTTTTGTGGTATGGGACACAATTGTGGTTTGTGAGTTTTGGGAAGGTAGTTTAGGTGCATGTCTGTGGAAGTGGCTTGCAATGGGAGTCAGGGCCCAAAGTGGTTGCCCGGGTAACTCATTGTAAGTTGTGTAACAAGTTATAACATAGTAATTAAAATACTTTCCTCCCCCATGTCTTGAGATAAATTAAAAAGATAAGTTAGAGTGCAACGCCCTGCCAAGGGATCCAAAAGAATTAACCTAAAGTTTTACTAAGTTTGCCAAACATTTTTTTTTAAAGAAAGAATAACATACACATCAATCATAAAGTAGCAAAAGCAGTAACATACAATCATACATAAGAAAACATAACAGATTACATTCCTTAAGGATACCAAGATGTTGAGTCAAATTTAAGTTTAATTAATACTAAGTCTAATAAATACCACATCCACATGAAAGAATAATTACAAGCCCAAGTCCATTTAAATAATATACAATTGTTTTGAATGCCACTTGGCAATAAATTCAGAATGCACAATTATCCATTGTACATGTCACAGGGTATGAAAGGCTAAAAGAATATATATTCATAAAAATAGGTTACATCATCCCTTTTGGATCCATGAAACAATATCTGATAATTTGAAAAATAATGCTACTAATCATCAAGCATAAAACTGGCCTAAAAGAGTTTCGCAATAATAACAAAATGTAAACTAGGGGCAGGCACTATATCCACCCCCCCAAACTGAGGCTTACTGCTGAAAGCCTACAAGAATGGTAAAACTAAAGAATTTGTTGTGTGGGTTCCATTAGACCCTTTCCCCTGTAGGATGATATGACTCCACTAAAAAAACTCTTTGGGACCTACCCATGTCTCCAACCATAGGTTCTGAAGTTGAAGGTCTCTGATCTGAGAATTGTGGTTTCCCTTGAGGGTAATGGGATGACTTGTGTCTATGTTGTCCATGTGAGAAACACTCTCTATGGAAACTCCTCTGCACTCTAGGTGCACTAGATTTTTGAACACTACCCCCACTAGGAAAAGAATGAATACTCTAAGACGGCCTACTACTTTCAATGGTTCTCTTCTGGATGCTCACTAACATGCTCTTCCCTAACCTCTTCCTAATTAAGGCCTTCATGGACAAACTCATGTGCACTGATGTTTATACCTTGTCCATGGCCTCTACCATGACCAAGGCTACAGCCTCTAACTGAAGATCTCATCCCAGATACCATCCTACCATAATATCCATGATACAAGATGCTATAATAACCATAAAACCTACTACTGTAAGGCATATATAAAAGACACATGTTTTGAAAATAGTAATAGTTCAATTTTCAGTTTTGTCTAATTTTAGGTTTACGTAGAATTCAATTTTGAAGTCTAAATGTTCAAGTCTGAAAAAAATACAACTAAAAACTTAAGTTCTATTTCAATTTAACTAGTTCAAGTTTCGATTTGAAAATGATATACATAACTATTTAAATTTCATTTTAGTTCAACTAGTCAACAATTAGTGGCGTTCCAATATGCGTAGAGCTCCCAATGTAGAACTAGGCTCGGATACTAGATGTAATGCCCTGCCAAGTGATCCAAAAGAATTAACCTAAAGTTTTACTAATTTTGCCAAATATTTGTTTTAAAGAAAGAATAACATACACATCAATCATAAAGTAGTAGAAGCAATAACATACAATCATACATAAGAAAACATAACAAATTACATTCCTTAAGGATCCCAAGATGTTGAGTCACATTTAAGTTTAATTATTACTAAGTCTAATAAATACCACATCCACATGAAAGAATAATTACAAGCCCAAGTCCAATGACATCCATTTCGTTAAAAATGAAGTCTAGATGTGGAATATATCATCCTTTGAAGTTATGACTGGTCAAAGTTAGGTTGACCAAGTTGACTAGGGTTCACTGATGAAGTCATCATACTAACATGGTAGAAAATGATGTGGAAAATTCCATCAATCACATTTGGACACGTAGCATACTCATGAACATAAAAAAATCAATGTGGCTTTGACACATGACACTCTCATAGTCCAAAGATAAGATGCCACATGTCACCAGTAAATTATGTCACATGGAAAATGAATCGAAAGGTAAGTTGAGTGATTTTATGGCCAATAAAAATAGTTAAGGGATTCGAACCTCTATCCTCCTCCTCAGAATTTTGTTTAGACTCCATTCCGTTAAGACAACTAAGGTTGTTGATGAATGGTTGGTCAGGGTGGAACATGTGACCTCTATCCAGCAAAAGGTTATGCCAACCACTACACCATGCATGGTAAATTCTATTTAAATCATCAGTGTGTTATTTAAACAATGGTAAGCTAATTTTGATTAACAACCAAACTAAAAATAGAGCAACAAACAATTGTTCATGGATGGTTACGAATTGACCATCAAAAAGGAAGTTATGAACAAAATTTTATGTACCAAGATAGGATTTTTTTTTGTTATAATTGTTAATCCTATTATGGAAAATTTTTATGTATAAAATGGGTCTTATGGCTTTTGTAAATGAATTTGGAGGGAGGATCCAAAGGTGATCCAAGAGGCCCAAGATTTATAGAAAAAAAAAAGTATTATATTTCTTGTAAAGAATTCTTAGGAGTAGAATTCTTGTAGGAGAAATAAGGAGAATGTAATGTAATGTTGTTCTGTCTCTGTAGTAAAACCTTTTTAAACAAAGTCTTCCTTGCTCTTTAGAAACCAGTCTTGTGCCTTTGAGGGCTTGTATGCAAAGTGGTTCATGTCAAGATTTGTATAATGACTTTGTGGATGAACTGCATTATGTTGTAAATCAACTTTGGGAGCATCAATCATACATCACTCACTCAGTTAAGCTAGACCCAGAGATGTAATCCGCTTAGATTGGATGAACTCCATAATCAAATTGGTTCTCTTCTCTCTCTTTTCTCTATCTCTGGTGATATAAATCTCTCTTTCTATTGATCGTGTTATTTTAATATTTAATGTCTTTTTAGTTATACATTAGACATTAACCATTTATACACTTTTATGCAATTTCACTTAGCATATAATTGTCTAGATCCTAAAATCATATCAATGATGTTATCTAAATGTACTCTATCATATCAGTTATTTTATTTATGTGTATATGATACTATGTATGTGTTTATTCATTTTATGATTATGGACATTGTAATTAACACTTAAAGTTATTAATAAAACTTTCGTAAGCGTGACTCAATGTGAAGGAACCCTTCAGGAATAAAATTTGTATTGTAATTGCATTTGTGTAAATGTTGTGTATGTGTATATTGGTTTCACCTTGTTACTTTGATGTTCTTTAAACTTCAAAAAAAAAATAGTTTCACAAACTTTGTAACATATTAGATTTATTTCTTTTGGGTTCCCAAGCGGGTTGTTACATTTAGTATCAGAGCTTGAGTTTCAACATTGGAAAACTCTAGGCGTATTGTGTGCCATCAGTTAAAAAGTAGTTAAACTTGAAACAAGATTAAACAACAAGACTTATCAATAGAAAATATAAACAAAAAAAATTGAAATAATAGAACTATGAAACTAAAACTTGGATTCATAACACTTGGTGTTTCAAGCACTATTTTGTGATTGTATATTTCATCTTTGTTATCTTAGAAGCAATAATCGACTTCCAACAGTAAGCCTATTTTAAGGGGAGGATGATGTAATACCCCTCCTTTGCTATCAGTATAGACTTAATTGTTAAAGTTATATATGACTCTTCTATATATGCATTAGCCCTTATTTGATATTTGAAATGCAGTCCTTTGATATGTTGAGTAATTGATTACGCTAGGTTGTAACAATTTCCTACTACTAGTGATGATGCTTTAATTTCTCTTAGTTAGTTAATAAAATTACTTTTATGGTGATGTTATATTGTGTGTCTTAGAAAGATATTTAGTATGTCCTCGTGATGATGATATATTCATGTTAGAATATGATGTTATTTATATTCAAGATTTACTATTATACTTACCACAGTATACTTCCCTCTGTGTGTGTGTGTGTGTGTGTGTGTGTGTGTGTGTGTGTGTGTGTGTGTGTGTGTGTGTGTGTGTGTGTGTGTGTGTGTGTGTGTGTGTTTTACATTTATGTTTGACGTGTCTAATATGATTAAGGGAGGGATTTGTAATCACATACTAGTTGGAATCTACATGATGCACCACTCCCCACTATTGTTTGTTTAGCTTAAATATATATGCACATGCTTGTATTTTATACAAATTTGCAGATACTAGGCATCGACTTCCCTGAATTGTTAGGATGAGCATGCCCTATCACAATAACTCAATGGTAAAAGCAAGGAGATAATATTCAGGTCCAATCCCAACCATAGCTTAATTACTAGTCCTAAAAAGGAGGACATGTATCATCTTTGTCTCTGTTGTTTACTTTCGAGTTTTGATCAGTTTCGTAATGTTGCTTTTATGTGGATTTGACAATGTGATTTATTTGGTAAATGATTTACTTATAATATTTTGGTTACTCATATAATATTTAAAGTTATTAAATATTATTTGATTAAAAAATATTAAACTATGAAAATATTTAATTAACAAAAAACTAATTAAATATGTGCTTTAGTTTAAAAGTCTAATTTAAGAAGTTGGATACAAACATAATTAAAATATTTAAATATTAAATATTGCTTTATTATAAATATTTAATTAATAAATATTAAATTAGAGTTGCATTTAAATAATGAGCTTTAATTATTATTATTATTTTAAATAATAAACTACATTTTAAATAGTGCTTGCATTGATTAATAAAGTGGAGGAAAAGAAAATAAAAGAATATTTTAATTAAAAAGTTATGTAAGTGTGCATGAAAGGATTAAATAATAAAAGTTTATTTTAAGGAGATGCCTTTGCATGTTCAAGCTCGTTTTAAGGAGAGGCTGAAACCCAAAACCTTAAGTAGAGTTAAAGTCTTTATTAAGAGATTTGAGCTCATTTCTTCACACACAAGGGTTTGGGGAGAAAAATTAAGAATTGGATCAAAAGAATTGTTGAAAGTTTTGGAGGGTTTGGATTTTCATGCATTCACAAGTCTCATATTTTAGTTGTAGTTTTGAGGTAGGGTTTGAAAACCCATTATAGAATTTTATTGAAAGATCTATCTATTTCATGTCTGCCTGGATGCTTACATAATGCTTATTAATTTATTGTATTGATTTTTGGATAAAGAATTTTATTTTATTTTGATCAGTAAATGGCCAAAGCCTTGATTAAATTAATTAAATAAAGAACATACATCAAAGTACCTCCATTCAAATGGGCACTAGTAGGAAAGAATGGAGAAGAAAACCTTCAGTCTAGCCCACAACCATGGTCCTTTATTATTACAACATAAAAGGGGCATACCCCAGTAGAATTTTACAAATTTTGATTATTACAAATAGTAGATCTTGGTTCTGTGAATACACTTTATCTATTGCCAAACTTAATCCTCTTATCAAGGGAACACCAACCAATATTTTCTACTTTCATCCTTTGCTCAGATCTAAAAACAACAATGCCTTACTAACTAGCAATTAGAGGTTAGTACTAACATATAGGTTATCTGCCTAGTCATATATAAATAAAACACTAGTCCTATTTGACTATATAATTTGTTACTTCATCCAACCTTAAATACTCAAGGTCAACATCCTTATACAGAGTTAAATAGATTACCATACCCCATTGATGGGTTCATACAACATATTATCAAAATTCTTAATAATGTCATCCAAAATGGAAAAATAAAACCTTGATTGACTAACTCAATATTTAAAGCTATTATTTAATACAGAACTAACTTAAACCCATTATAGTATGTTGAGAGGATCCTAAATAATTCCTATAATGTACTAAGAAATATTGGTCTTAGATGGATTTGACATTTGAGTGTCAACACACTTAACCATTTTCTACATTGAAGCTGAGTACACTATGTATGTTGAGCCATAGTGTGCGCTGAGTCAGAATTCCAATAGGTGTCGAGTGACTTCAGGTGTCGAGCAGTATATAAGTGTTGAGTGACATATAGATGTCGAGTCACAGTTGATGTTGAGCAAGACATAATGCTTCATATGCTAAGTAAGTCAGAATCATATATATGCCAAGCAAGATAGAGTGTAATAGGTGTTGAGCAGTCAAGATAGTATATGTGCCAAGCACCAGTAGTCTAGTATGTGTCGAGTAACACAGAATTAGCATATGAGTTTGTGCCCTTACAAACTCAGATGTAAACCATTTTTGGAGCCAACATCGAAGGATTTCAAAGGAGAAAAAGGATAAGGATGAATCTTTTATGTTTCCTATGCAATCAACATGTAGCCAATTAGAAAAATGGACAAGGCATGCAACCAATGATAAAAATGCAAGGAAAGAGCGAGAACTTAAGATTCAATGTGGATCATAGATCCATATCGAACCCTAAGTCTTCACACTCTTTAAAAGAAGGTTGAAGACTCATTGCATATGAGGATGAGAACAGTGTATGGGGAGATTATAGAAAAATTTACTGTGAAGTGAGTAAGACTTAGAGGAATAGAGCAACAACTATACATCTAGTTGATCAGAACAGCACAAGGGATAAGACCAGAGGTCAGATCAAGCAAGGGTCACATCAGAGAGAGCAGATCAAGTGCCTAAAACTAGCAATTAAAGATTGCATACTGTCAGGTTCATTTTTCTATTACTTTTTTACCATTGTATTAGAAGTTGGAAATGCTATATTGATAGGTTAGCTTAATAGCTAGGTAGCAGAACCTTTGGAGAAGATGATTGAAAATCTTATTGTATTAGGTGGGTCTAACAACCTATTGTAAATCCTTTAATAGGGTGACACTTCATGTAAAGTGTGTGTAAATCCTCTAATCAGGTCACTATTGACATAGTGTAAAGCCTTTAACCGGGTTGGCCTTTCACAAGGCAGACCATCAAAAGTGGTCAAATAATTATTACTGTAGTAATTTTTGTGGGTATCATCCCCACCCCAGTTTTACCTTCTTATTCTTGGAGGGTTTTTGGGTTACCAAATCTGGTGTTATGTGTTAGTGCATGTGTTTACTTTATGCTCATTTACATGTATACATGCATGCAATTTACTTTTCAGTTATATGTTTAAAGGATTGAAAAAGGTTAAAAGTGCGATACTACTGATTCACACCCCCCCCCCCCCCCCCCCTCTCAGAAGTACTCTTCCCATTTTTGAACATTTCAACAATTGGTATCAGAGCTGAGGTTCTCACAAGGAGAAGCCTAACAACTTAGAGAAAAGGTCTAAAGATGGAAGTCTTCAAACTTGGGATGATCGTAGACAATCAGGTGATTGATGTGCACCTAGCTCTATACAAAGTAGAAGAAGCTAGAGAAGAATTGAGAAAGTCCTTAAAAAGAAGGAAGGAGATAACCATAGCTGAAAATGACATACACTACAAGGAGATTGATACCACATGAGTGTTTTCCAATGGAGATTTCAAGGAATTTGATGCAGCAATAGCAAAACTAATGGAGAAAAATAGAGCACAAGTTGAAGAAATCAAATTACTCAAGCTTGAACAAGAATCACAAGCCATAATGCTTTGTGAAGTAACTGAACAAAAGAAGAGAGCCATTGAAGACAAGGCCATGATAGAAGATGACAAGAGAAATTTTACAAATAGACTGGAGGAGAAGACAATTGAGTTTGAAAAGATCTCAAACATGTAGCTAGATACCTTAAGCCAGATGATGAATGCTCATCATGAGCTAAACATGAAGGACATTGAGATCTCCACCTTGAAGATGCAAAATGAACAATTGTAGAATGAATTAAAAAGAGATAAAAAGATACCAGAAAGCTACAAAAAACCCAATGAGGCTATCAAGTATCTTGAGCAACTACTGAAATCACCAAGGGCTAGTAATGATACTTTAGGTCTTAGTTACACCAGCACTGAACAAGGAGAATCATCCAAGACTACAGAAGAAAGGAGTAACAAAGGTAAGAACACTAAACCTACTTGTCATTTCCATGGTAAAAAGGGACATACCTCTAATGTGTGCAGGAGCAAGAATAGTCATCAGCATGATAAGCCTACCAATGCAAGCTTTTGTCACAAGTGCAAAAAGAAAGGACATCAAGCACATGAATGTAGAACCAAGACTATGAGGACACCAAGATTTGAAGGTCACTGCTACAACTGCAAAAAATATGGACATAGAGCATTTGAATGCAGATCAAAGCATATGTGGACATCTAATTAGCCTACAAGAGGAAACAACCATGATCATCACTACAACTGGGATTGCAATACTAGGTATAGTTGTCACTATTGTCAAGAGTATGGACACATACCTAAAAATTGCATAAGAACACATTTTCGAGGAAGTTACAATAGATGGCTAAACCAAACTACATGTTTCAATTACTTGAAGACTAGACATATCAGTAGGAATTGCCCAACAAAGTCAAAAGCACCCAAGACAAAAGTCAAAAAAGGAAAAGAGAAGCTTGATGTTGAAAAAATAAGAGGGAAAATGAACAAGACTTGGAAGAAGAAAGGTGAGTGCAGCACATCAAATGGAGAGATCACTTCACCCAAGAGGTCAAGTGATCACACTTCATCTAACTAAGCAAAAGAAAGATGTATGGGACTGATATACAAAGTCAAATCATACATTAGTTCCAAAGAATAAAGAAGTACTACAAGGAGGTAATTTGCATAAGCAAAGATGCCAAGTCAAAATTTTGGAGAAGGTGTCAAGTTACCCTTAGATGTTGTGTAAGGCTCCAATGGATGTCAAGTTTCTAATAGTGACTGAGTTGATAGTCAAATCTGAGTGAAGTAGAAGTCTAGTGAAGGCCGAGTAAATGAAATATAATGGTAGTTGAGTCATATTGAATTCTTCAAGTGTCGAGTTTACAGTTGTATGCACAAAACATTCAATGCTAGGTTTTTGATAGGTATAAGGTCAAATTTCATTCATTTTCATGTCATTCGAACACAAAGAAAAGAAAAGAAGAGTGAAGAAGCAATCAAGCAGCAACCTAATAGCCATTTGAACGAATTTCAACAACAGTTCGACACAAATTTGTCAATTCAAAGGTATTTATCAAGTGTCGAGCTACGCAAAAGTTAAAGTTTTCAATATAACAAAAACCCTAGTTTGGTAAAATGGCCTCTAGTTCAAGAAACCCTAAAGCAAAGGAAGATCATGAGATTCAATTAGTCAGCAATGAGGTAAAGCAACCCAAATTTAGGCCAATACTCAAAGTTGCCTATAGAAATGACCCAACTGGTGCATTATCCATCATTCCACCTAAAGTTGTCATGGTGCAAGATGTGAGAAAGTGTTACAGCTACAAAATTGGTGCCATAGATGATCTTGAAATCTTCCATGCCTATGATAATTTATGTGACAATAGGATATTAAAGGAAAAGTTCTAGATTGTTGAGAAGAAGGGTCTGACAAAAACCCTAGTTTTTCCTACAGTGCTTAAGACAGAATGGATTCGCATTATTTTGAGTCAAATTCATGATGGATGTCTATGGCTAGAGATAGGACCTATCAAGATTACAAAGAGGATAGTGCATAGGGTTACAAGACTCCCAACCCTAGATCGGCCAAAGACCTTGAGAAGTGATAGAAAGGAGGTCATTAAGAAGAATACAAGTGCAAAATGGAATAATAGGGGAATGACCATGTAGACACTGTAACTAAACCCCTACTTGACTTTTCTATGAAAATAATTTTACACAAATTCTGCCAATCCAACAAATTGAACAGCATGCCCTGCATAGCTGTTGATGTAGCTTACAAGTTGGTGAAGAAAGATCACACCTATGATCTAGCAAAACTAATGCTTCAACAAATTAATAAAAATTTGGGAGCTATAAGAAGATCCAAGGGAGCACAATGTAAACTTGGATTTGTATTAGTCTGCATATTATTTTATGTGATGGAAGAATTCCCTTCAATTGGGAAGGTAAACTGGAATTCCAACAAGTCTGCAATCACACAAATTAATGAATTTGTTGATCAAATGGGAGACAACTTTGAGGCTTATATGACTAGTTACTTTGAAGATATCAAGAATTCCATGAATCAAAAAATGAGAATACAAGTGTCATTAGTAGAACAACATGTCAATGACATATGCTTCTTGGTTGACATTGACTACACCTACATCCAGGCAACAATACCAAGAGTAAGATGGCTAAGGCCATTAGGATATGAGCTTGATGTAGATGAAGCCTCAGCAGCAATCACAGCATCGCTAGCAGAAGAGATAGATCAAAAGGCTCCTCACTTTGGGACATATGATGTTGTTAAGTCCAAAGTGAAGACTAAATTGAAAATAGCTTATGTTATTAAGAAGAAAGATAAAATGGTAAAGAAGATAAATAAGACATTTGGAGCAAGCATTAAAGGAGAAGCAGGTGGAGAAGAAGAAGAAGAAGTATAAGGAGAAAGTGAAGAAGAAGGAGAGCAAGGGCAAGGCCCAGTAGAGCCAACACAAGGCCTAGGAGAAGAAAAGAAGGAAGGTGTCGAGGGAGAAGAAGCCAAGGAAGCACCTACACCTGCCGAGAAAAAGAAGAGAAAGGCAAAAACTCAGCCTACAACTCAACCCAAGCCTAAAAAGGTTACCAAACTAGCTCCAGCAAAAAGGGCCACTACAAGAGCATCTACTCAAAAGGCTAAAGAGGAATCAAAAAAGAAGAAGAAAGCCACTATATAGCCTACTGAAGAGCCAAAGAAGAGAAGTAGGTATGTGGCACAGCCAAATATAGATAATGAAGAAAGAATAGAATCATAGGACATTAGCCAATTTAAAGTGGTAAGTCATCCTCCAAAATCTGCAATTGACAAACTTTGTGATAAGATTAAAAATGTAGATTTAAATGATTTAAAGTCTCTTAATTTCAATAAGCTTAGTGGGGAAGAGCAGAATAAAGTAGAGGAATCTATGTATGCCATGATGGCAGAATTTAAAAATACACCTCTAGAACTTGACAAGCCAAAGGAACTGTATGAGATAGTTGAGAATAAATGGCATTATTTTCGTAAAATGGAAAGGGAGATCAAAGAATCTAACCTAGCTCAAGTGAAGCCTGACATGACAAAGGCTCAAATAACAAAGGCAAACAAGAAACATGGTGGGAGGTTTTCACCAAAGTATAGAGCCTTCAGCATCCTTCAAAACAAGATTGAGGATGTTGTGAATAAATCCACACAATTGTGGACAAAAAATTTATAAGATTACTAATGATAAGGTAGAGGAAGAAAATAAAGCAGAAACTAGTGCCAAAGAGAAGGAAGAGGAAAAGAAAGAAGAAGAATAGAAAGGAGAAGTAGAGGCAAAGGAAACAGAGAAGAAGGGAGAAGAAAAGAAAGAGGAGGAAAAGAAAGATGAGGAAGAAAGAAGAGAGGAAGAGAATAAGGAGAAAGAAGAAGAGGAATCAACTAAAGGAGAAGGAATGGCAACAGCTGAACAGCAGTAAGAAGAGGAATAGAGTGTGCAAGACACACAAATGCCATCTCCTAGCCCTCCTCATACAACCATCACACCTGCAAACACAGTAATCATTAAGGATGTTACTAACAAATCAGCTCAGAACATCAATCCCCTTACCATAGAGGATCTCTCCAAGATCCTTCACCAATCTACTTTACAAACACAGTTATGCACAAGCCCTATATTGGTGAGTGTTGATGAGTTACAAAAGGCAGTAGCAACACCACAAAAAGAAAAGGTGAAACCAAAGGAACCACCTTTCACATATACAGCTACTTGCACTAAGATTTTTATGCTTTCACCACCACCTCTACCAAGTGCAACAAGTGATATTGTTCAAGTGTCAAGTGTAGTGGAAGGGCAATCAGATGAAAAAGAGGATACAGTAAAAGAAAAGGAACAGGCTACCATTCAAACATTGGTAGAACTACCAAAGACTGACACTCCTACTAAGACCATTCAGAAGCCAAGCACTGAAGCTATCCCCTTACAATTTTCAACTCCAGGCTCAAGTTCAACAAGAGTGGGCAAGGTACTTCACTATGGAGACCCTGAATTAGATGAAGATATTGTGATTCCTTCCTATGATTCCAAGACTATCACAATGGAACAAATGACTGAAATGCAAAATGCATTAGATAGAAGGATGAGGGAGGAAATACTTAGAAAAGAGTTCAAACATAAGCAAGCACTTCATGAGATCAAGGACATCTTCATAGATGCCTTCAGCTTGCAGTCACCAAATGAAGTTAAGCCAATAATAGAGCAACTATCAGACATAGTTGACCAAGTGACAAATGAAGACCAGCATACCAATGTTAAACTAATGGAATGGTTAGACAGAAAATTTCACGAAAAAGTGAATGAAAAGATATCAAGTGGAATAGCACTTACATAGGTAGAGTTGGCCAAGAAAATAGATCAAAGTTGTCCTTGAAAACATTTTTTCATTGTATAGGAAGTTGTGTGACTTTTCCAATTTCACACAAGAAACAAATCAAAGAATAATGAGCTTGGAAAGAAACTTGAAAATCTCTAGCATGTAATTACCTAGAGATCCAGCTCAAAGTGAGAAGCATTTTGCACAATCACTTCACACACAAAGGGAGTTAGTTGTACTTACAGCAGAGGAGGCCAATATTAAGGCTAAATTGATGCAGTTCCAATCCTCCATAACCCCATATTTAGAAGTCCTCCACAAGGAGAAATTGTATGTTGAAATAGTTTTAAAGAAAGATCCAAATCTTTCTACGCTTGATGGACTTGTACACCTTGCTGCAGAGACTACCATCCAGCACAAGTCACTTGACATTGCTTTGGAGAATTGGGATGTAGCTCTGAAAACAATAATGGAGGTAAATAGTAATGTTTTGGCTAAGTATGGTATTACTCCTTAGAACCCTTTGACATTAGTGTCAAAAAGGGGGAGATATATGTTTTAGGGGAGATATAAGGAAGATATAGTATTTTGATGAAGATATAACTAAGGGGGAGAATACTTACTAAGTTTTGGTTACATTATTTTATAAGGAGATATATAATGTTTTGGGGGAGACATGAATAAATCAGCACACTAGTACAAAATACAAGAACAGGGCAAAAGACAAAGAGTATCAGGCACATTCAGCACAGAAATTTGGTTGCAAGAATGACAAGGCACAACTAGCTCAGGGGGAGTTAAGGTATTTTGAAAAAAAATTGAAATTTTGTGGATAAGGTACTCATAAGGACAAATTAGTAATGTTTAGTTAAGTGGTTTTGATGCTTATTTCAAAGGGGGAGATTGTTGGTCTTAGATGGTTTTGACATTTGAGTGTCAACACACTTAACCATTTTATGCATTGAAGTCGAGTACACTATGTATGCAGAGCCACAGTGTGTGCCAAGTCAAAATTCCAACAGGTGCTGAGTGATTTCAGGTGTCGAGTAGTATATAAGTGCTGAGTGACATATAGGTGTCAAGTCATAGTTGATGCCGAGCAATATAGAATGCTTCATATGCTGAGTAAGTCAGAATCATATATGTGCCGAGCAAGACAGAGTGTAATACGTGTCGAGCAATCCAGGATAGTATATGTGCCGAGCACTAGTAGTCTAGTATGTGTCGAGTAACACAGAATCAACATATGAGTTTGTGCCCTCACAAACTTAGATGTAAACATTTTTGGAGCTGGCATAGAAGGATTTCGAAGGAGAAAAAGGATAAGGATGAATCTTTTATGTTTCCTATGCGATTAGCATGCAGCCAATCAGAAAAATGGAGAAGGCATGCAACCAATGATAAAAATGCAAGGAATGAGTAGGAACTTAAGATTCAATGTGAATCATAGATCCATACCTAACCCTAAGTCTTCACAATCTTTAAAAGGAGGTTGAAAACCCATTGCATATGAGGATGAGAATAGTGTATGGGTAGATTATAGTGAAATTCAATGTGAAGTGAGTAAGACTTAGAGGAACAAAGCAGCAACTATACATCCAGTTGATTAGAATAGCACAAGGGATAAGACCAAAGATTAGATCAAGCAAGGGTCACATCAAAGAGAGCAGATCAAGTTCTTGAAACCAGCAATTAAAGATTGCATACTGTTAGTTTCATTGTTCTAATACTTCATTACCATTGTATTAGAAGTTGGAAATCCTATATTGATAGGTTAGCTTAACAACTAGGTAGGAGAACCTTTGGAGAAGGTGATTGAAAATCCTATTGTATTAGGTGGGTTTAACAGCCTATTGTAAATCCTTTAATGGGGTGACACTTCATATAAAGTGTTTTTAAATCCTCTAATCAAGTCACTATTGACATAGTGTAAAGCCTTTAACAGGGTAGGCCTTTCACAGGGCAAACCATCAGAAGTGGTCAAATAATTATTCCTATAGTAATTTTTGTGGGTATCATCCCCACCCCAGTTTTACCTTCTTATTCCTAGAGGGTTTATGGGTTACCAAATCTGGTGTTATGTGTTATTAAATGTGTTTACTTTATGCTCATTTATATGTATACATGCATGTAGTTTACTTTTTAGTTATATGTTTAAAGGATTGAAAAAGGTTAAAAGTGTGATACTTTTAATTCAACACCCCCCCCCCCCAGAAGTACTCTTCCCATTTTTTAACATTCCAACAAGCAAAATAGATTCCAAGGCCAAACAGAGCATGTTGAGATAAGTATAATACCAAATGGGAATCCAAAGCAGTATATTAAAATTGATTAACTCATCCAAGATTATATCTCTCATCTAGTCATACTATAATTCATAATAGGAAATGTCTTCCTTAGTTTTTATTTCTTAAATTTAGAAAAATGGGGTAGATATCTTCCACATGTTTTACCGATTAATGAGCCTCCTCAGATTTTATTGAACTTTAGTTCTTATTCTATAGACTATGAAACTAATCTTCCCCTGCCAAATTATAACATGTAATTTGGTTCAGATACTGTGTAAATTAGGAAAAATGAGAAATGGCAAAATATTGAATGTTAGAGGACCATTTGGCTTAGAGCCAGCTACACCTAATAAGTATAGTAAAAATTTAATTTGAAATACTTAGAATTATAAAAAAACCTAACCAGTCTTGATACTCAAGATCCACAATTATGTTTTCCTTGGAAGAGTACAACACTACAATATCTAAAAATCAGTTTCGCATATGCTTCTATAGGTCGAGCTAAGAACAAGTCATTTCTAATATCTGAAATTACCTTCTTAGACTACCTGAATAAAGATAGAAGAACCAATCTAAAAAACTCCAAATGACTAAGAGTCAAAGTAGAATACTCAGTTCTTATTGCAAGCTAATTTTTACTTTCTCTGTTGGTTTCTTTAGATAGAAATTCAACTTACTAACTCAAAGTAATTCATGAGAAAATTGATAAGGGTGAGGAAGTGGGCTTAAATTACTAAAAGCTAACGTAGGAAAGGAATGAATAACTAGGGCCAAAGGCTCACCCAGCTATCCAAACCACCCTACAAGAGTTAACATAATGCAAGCAACACAAGGAATAGCACCAAGGAGAGAGAGAACAAGAATATCTTTATTGTTTCTTCAAATATTCGGCATACATGCCCAACTATAAGGCCTTATGGGTTACGGCCAATTACAAATAGATTCAAGTTCAGACAACCAACCTCAAGTTTGCCTCTTCTACTCCCTCCTCTCAGTTCGAACTAACTCCCCTCTAAACTCAAACCTAGACCTCTTTAAATACTTTCCAAAATGACTTATAGAAGATTCTAGGACATACAAAGCCACAAGTTGGCTCAAAATAGATATTAACTACCTATACCAAAATTAAATACAAGCCAAGTTGGCCCAAATTGGAACTAGACATAGACAACTCAGCAAATGAAGACTCCAAGAAAATTGGCACTCGACACCCACACGAGCTCGGCATCCAAAGGAATCATTCGACAGCAACCATGAACTTGTCATCCTCCAAGGCTCAGCAACCAAAGAAAATTGCTCAGTAACCAAAGGCACTCGGCAACCAAAGGATTCACTTAGCATCCAAAGGATTTCACTTGGCAACCAAAGGAACTCAACAGCAACTAAGAATGACTCGGCATCCAAAGAGTTTGATCGATAACCACAAGAATTTGACTCGGCATCAACTAAACACTTAGCATCCACTAAAAACTCGACAGCCACTGGTAGAAAGAACAAAAGTGCAGGATTACAAGGAAACCCAAGATGCTCCTGCATCAGACAACCAGGGTTGGAGAAAATGATTCTCCTAAATCATGCAAGTGTCACAACCTGAGCTGACTCTAACTCAAATTGAGAAATTCATGTAGCATCTTCAATTGGTCTATTCTTCCATTTCACCAAATACTCATAGTAATCTTTTCCTCTTGTACTCTTGCCAACTCTCTAATCCAAAATCTATTCAACTTCTTCAAACTGCTTCTTAGGACAATCATTAGGTACAACCATTTCATCATCTGACTCATGATACTTGTATAAATCAAAAAGATTGAATATAGGAGATATATCCATGCCATCAGGCAACTCAACTTCATATGCATTACCACTGTCAAAATTCTTCAAGATCTTACAAGGTCCAAATTTCTTCATCTTTAGCTTACTGTATGTACCAACAAGAAATCTTCCTTTCTTCAAATGAACCATTACCCTATCACCAACTTGAAAATCATGGTGTCTTCTAGACTGATTAGCATTCTCCTTATACTTCTAATTACTTTGTTCCAACCTCAACTTCACTTCCTTATGCAAAGACTCCATAAAATCAGCAAATTCTTCTCCTGCAATGCTTTTCTTTTCTTCACCAACAACATCTCTCAAATCTGATATACCTCTAGGATGCATTCCAGTAACAATCTCAAAAGGTGTCTTCCTTGTACTCCTATTCATAGAATTGTTATATGCAAATTCAGCTTGTGTCAATACCATCTCCCAATTATTTGGCTTATTCCCAACCAAACATCTCAGCAAATTACCCAAGTTTCTATTCACAACCTTTGTCTGTCCATCTATTTGTGGATGGAATGTAGAACTAAACTTCAACTCAATATCCATCTTCTTCCAAAAATAACCAAAAAACTTATTGTCTCTATCTGAAATAATACTTCTTGGTAATCCAGGCAATCTCACAATTTCTTTAAAGAAAAGTTTAGCAACATGCTTAGCATCTAATGTCTTCTTACATGGTATGAAATGAGCCATCTTAGAAAATCTATCCACTACAACAAATATGGAATCAAACCCTGTCATTGTCTTATGCAATCCAAGAACAAAACCCATACCGATGTCAATCCAAGGTTTCACAGGAACAGTAATAGGTATATACAAACCAATATTTTGACTCACTCCTTTTGCAACTTGAAAAAATCCACAACTCTTTACAAATTTTTGAACATCCTTATACATTTGTGGCCAGTAATACTTCTCTTTTAGAAAACTTAATGTCATATCAATCCCAAAATGTCCAGCCAATCCACCACTATGCTTTTCCTTAATCAGATTCAACCTCATAGAACTTCTAGGAATACACAACTAAATGCCTTTGAATAACATACCTTTTTGAATGAAATATTCATCATACTTATGTGATCTATCAGATTTGGTGCTCTGCACTCTTTCCATACCTCAGAAAAATCAAGATCAACATCATACAACTCTTTCATTTCATCAAAACCAAGAACTTCAATCTTCATTTTAGTCAACAAAGAACATCTTCTACTCAATTCATCAACAACTCTATTAGTAACTCTACTCTTATGCTTGATAACAAATGTAAAACTCTGCAAGTACTCAACCCACTTCATATGTCTTTGATTCAATTTATGTTGACTCCCCAAGTATTGTAAAGCTTTATGATTAGTATACAATACAAACTCCTTAGGAATCAAATAATGTCTCCACTTCTTCAATGCTTGAACAATGGCATAAAATTCTTGATCATGCATAGAATACTTCCTTTTAGCATCATTCAACTTTTCACTAAAGAAAGCAACAGGCTTACCTTCTTGACTTAATACAGCTCCTATTGCACTACCACTAGCATCACATTCAACTTGAAATACATTGTTGAAATCAGGAAAAGCCAATATAGGTAATTCAACAACCTTTTGTTTCAAAATCTCAAAACTATTATCAGCTCCATGTGTCCACTTGAATTCCTTTTTGTCTCCTCTCATTGTCTCAATCATAGCATTACAAACAGCACTAAAATTCTTTATAAACTTTCTGTAAAAACTAGCCAAACCATGAAATGATCTTACCTCACTCACATTCTCAAGTGTATACAATTCCAAAATTACTTAAACCTTCTTAGGATCCATCTTCAAAGCATCAACTAAAATCACAAATCCTAAATACACAATCTCCTCGTGCATAAAAGAACACTTTTTCACATTAATCAGCAACTTTTCCTCTTTCAACCTCTGCAATACTTGTCTCATATGCTCGAGTTTTTTTTCTTTAGTATTACTAAATATCACAATATCATCCAAATAAACAATCACAAACTTACCCAAAAATCTTTTCAGAACTTCATTTATCAACCTCATGAAAGTACTAGGTGCATTAGTCAAACCAAAAGGCATAACCAACCATTCATACAAACCATCTTTTGTCTTGAAAGCAATCTTCCATTCATCACCTTCTCTGATTCTAATCTGATGATAGCCACTCTTCAAATCAATCTTGGTAAAATACTTTGCTCCACTCAAACAATCCATTATGCCATCCATCCTCAACATAGGAAACCTATATTTCATTGTTATCTTGTTAATAGCTTTGGAATCAATAGACATTCTCCATTCTCCATTCTTTTTAGGTTCTAATATAGTAGGTACAACACATGGACTCAAGCTTTCTCTAATCAAACCTTTCTACAACAACTCATGCACTTTTCTGTTAAGCTCTTCATTCTCTATATGTGTCAATCTATATGGTGCTTTGTTTGGCAAACTAGCTCCAAGAATCAGATCCATACAATGACTTATACTTCTTACTAGAGGTAAACCATCAAGAATATCATCAGCGATAATTTATTTATACTTATTCAGCAATTCTATAATTTCTACTGGTACTTGGCTATCACTATCTATTATCACTCAGTCATTGCTACTAACATTCAATCCTCTAGGAACAATGGAAAAATAGACTTGATTCTTCTTCATTTCCTTTTTAAATTGTTTTCCATTAACCATGAAAATTTTTACAGTAGTACAATTAACCTCATCTGGACTTTCAATCAAAGGTAACAATGTTTGTTTCTTCCCTTTCACCCAAAGAGTGTATTGATTCAATCTTCCATCATGCATAACATATCTATCATATTTCCAAGGTCTACCCAACAAAATATGACAACAATCCATGGGCATAATATCACACAAAACTTCACCAAAGTAATGTCCAATTTGAACTTCACAAGGTATTGCTCACTTTCCAATACCTTATGCTCATCTTTGATCCATAAAACATGATAGGGTTTGGGATGTTGCAGCCTCTGCAACTGCAACTTGGTAACTAGCTCTTCTAATGCCATATTTGTAGAACTTCCACTATCAATGATCACCTTGCAGCATTTTCCAGCCATCTTACATCTTGTCTTGAAAAGACTTCTCCTTAAAACAGGTTTCTCATCACTTCCCTTATTACATAAGGTTCTTCTCACCATCATATTTTCTCCAACCCCAGGTCCATTTGGTGAACCCTCATCATCTTCTTGAATCACAACATTTTTGTTACCTTGCATACTTTTAGAGGATCTACATTCAAAAGATCTATGTCCCTCTTTACCACATCTGAAACAATTACCATGAAATCCACCTCTAGAATATGAATTACCTCTTCCTCGGTAAGAATTAGTGCCTCCTTGATAAGAATTACCACTTTTCCACTTAGTCTTGCCTTTGTTATCATTCTTCCATTCAAATTTTCCTTTGTCCTACATAGAACTGTCAAATCTACCACTTTCTCCATAAAATCTACCTCTGACTCTCTAGAATCTACCACCCCTACCTCTTTGTCTTTGTTCATGCTTCTTTGTCAAGATCTCCTCAACCTTCAAGGCATATTGATATGCTTCTTCAACACTTTCCAACTTCAAAAAACTTATTTCATCTTGAATTCTAGATCTTAATCCATTAATGTACCTTTCAATTTTCTCAACATCATCATCCACATGTCTAGATCTAATATCCAATCGATAGAATTCCTCAATATATTCTTTCACAGTCATGTCTTTTTGTCCCAAAGTTTGCATCTTTCTTAGCAAGCTAACTTGGTAATCAGCAGGAAAGAATTTGTTCTTTACCTTGTTCACCATCTTTGGCCAAGTTTTGATCTTCTCCTTTCCTCTCCTTTGTCTATCAATTTGCAAGTGCTCCCACCATAGTGATGCATGACCTTTCAACCTAGTAAATGCAATCTTCACCTTTCTATTATCAGGAGTGTTTTCATACTCAAAGAACTTCTTTATATCAGAGATCCAATCCAAAACAACATTGGTATCCAATTTTCCATCATAAGGAACAACTTCTACAATAGGCTTTGAATTCACTCTTGACAATACTCTCAAAAATCTAGCTTCATCTTGGTCTTCTTCAGGTTCTTGATTAGTGTTTGGTGCTACTGCTTCATCATCACTTAGATCATCAAGATGTGCTCCTCTCCTCTGGGATGTCTCCACAACATCTAATCTGGCTGCAATTTGTCTCAATGTATCCAATATTGCATTATCAACATTATTTCCTCTACTACGAACCATCTTTACAAATCAGGTTCTTGCAAGATCGTAACCCTCTACAAGTTATAAGTCAAATCTGCAAATTTGCCACCTTACAACCAAATCAAATTAGGGTTCTACATGATCCAATCTTCACAAGGATGAACCTCAAGCTCTGATACCACCTAACGTAGGAAAGGAATGAATAACTAGGGCAAAAGTCTCACCCAACTATCCAAACCACCCTACAAGAGTTAACACAATGGAAGCAACACAAGGAATAGCACCAAGGAGAGAGAGAACAAGAATATCTTTATTGTTTCTTCAAATATTCGGCATACATGCCCAGCTATAAGGCCTTTTGGGTTACGACCAATTACAAATAGATTCAAGTCTAGACAACTAACCTCAAGTTTGCCTCTTCTACTCCCTTCTCTCAATTCTAACTAATTCCCCTATAAACTCAAACCTAGACCTCTTTAAATACTTTCCAAAATGGCTTACAGAAGATTCTAGAACATAGAAAGCCACAAGTTGGCTCAAAACAGATATTAACTACCTATACCAAAATTAAATGCAAGCCAAGTCAGCCCAAATTGGAACCAAACACAGACAACTCGGCAAATGAAAACTCCCAAAAAATTGGCACTCGGCACCCACACGAGCTCGGCATCCAAAGGAATCACTCTGTAGCAACCATGAACTTGGCATCCTCCAATGCTTGGCAACCAAAGAAAATTGCTTGGTAACCAAAGGCACTCGAAAACAAAAGGATTCACTCATCATCCAAAGGAATTCACTCAACAACCAAAAGAACTCGACAACAACTAAGAATGACTCGGCATCCCAAAGAGTTCACTTGGCAACCATAGGAATTTGACTTGGCATCAATTGAATGCTTGACATCCACTAAGAATTCGACAGCCACTGGTAGAAAGAACAAAAGTGCAAGATTACAAGGAAACCTAGGATGCTCCTGCATCAAAAAGCGAATAGGACGGTATCTAGATTAGGAGATACTCTGCAAAGTCTTAATTTTTAGTTTTAATAATTGAAAACCACATAAATTCATATTTTCATCCCTTCTAAATTACAGGAAGCTACTACTACATCAACTAATCATCAGTTAAGCTACTCCCAAAAATAAGAAACCAACCAATTAATTGAAAAGCTTCAACCATAACAACAAGGGGGAGCAATATACCCCTAAAACCTTCGAAAGCAGTAGAAACTAAGAAATGTGTATATAATAGAAATAATAGTTACCATTTTCTATTAAAAGGAAGATTTACATATATGCAAAGCATAAGAGGAAAGAGATATAATTGGCCCATATTCTTATATAGATATAAGAACCCAATTAAAAACAAAGACCAGGTGAAAAGGACAATCTAAGGGAGGACTAAACAAGAAATCACATCCAAAAAGAGACCAAAACATTAGTTAAAAGATGAATACAATTGCCCAAAAATAGAGTATATCAAAGGACGGACACACCAATAATATGAGACAACAAAGACCTTAAATGAAGAGTACCCTATCATCTAACCAGGAGCGAAAGTGAAAACCCAATAGAGCACTTGAGAGCCACCTACTTCCAATAGATCATGATGACTTCTAATATGTCATTTGGATTCTCCAACTAGAAATTGAGTAGAAATTCAAAGTTGAACTTCATCCTGCTAGTTTTTTCCATGTTAGGCACGCGAAAGTTCAGAGGTTCTAGGTTGTCAAAGACCACCCCAGGTTGGATGTATGCTTTTAATGCATTGAGATAGTTGATAAGCCATTCTCTATTATCATCCTGAACCATCCTCCTCCACCAAAGGAGGAAATGTATATTGGCCTCCATCTTGGGCCACTTCCAATAAAAGGCCTTTTTTTTGTGAATCACTAGGGAGGGATGATGAAAGGCTACCTCCAAGTCTGGGGAACCCAGAGGGAGTGCCATGTACTTCTCTGAGAGAGGGATATGAAGCTTATCATCAATGCTTCTGACGGCTTGCTCTAAACCCTTCCTCCATCTATGGTCAAAAATGTTGCAACAGGGACTGATAATGGCCCACGGCTCCACCCTAGCCCTTGCCA
Organism: Cupressus sempervirens; assembly: GCA_028749045.1. Classification (NCBI taxonomy): domain Eukaryota; kingdom Viridiplantae; phylum Streptophyta; class Pinopsida; order Cupressales; family Cupressaceae; genus Cupressus; species Cupressus sempervirens. The sequence continues at coordinate 193,859,574 of CM053791.1, read as the reverse complement.
TAAAATTTATAAAGGTGCCTATAATATCACTATTTGTCCTCCAGGTATACTCATAATCAAAAACTCCCTCACCTATGGCTCTGCTGACTACTAACCTTGTCATGTCATCGATCATCTTAAGGATTCTACTCCATCTCTCTGGTTTTACTTTGCCCTGAAATGCCATGGTTCAAATTTCCAAGGTGTGAAATAGACTGATGTTGGAATCCATGACCACAATATGAAAGAGCCCAAAGATAGTGAAAGAAAATGATAGCTAGAGATTAAAAGGCAGGAGCAAGAAGAAGGTCCTAGAAACCCTTTCTCTCGTGACGTCATCGAATGACGCCACCAACATGATGGTAAAATGATGGATATAACCGGTGGGAAAAATATACAAAGATATGATTGCGACAAGCTAAGACTAAAGTTGTAAGGCCGCCAAAAAATAAGAAAGCTTGAAATAGAAAGGCAAAAGGATAGAATAAAAATAATCAAGTTTGGGAAGACTGTGAGAGATACTAATCTAAAAATGAAAAAAAGTAAAAAGACTACCTCTACTAGGCACTAATGCCAGCGGTTATAGAACTAGATATCTCTAATAATTAGATAAGATTCACCATTAGCCCCTTCATTTGCTAGTAGGTCTACCTTCTTATTTCCTTCTCGATAGATATGATATATCTGAGTTTCTTTAAACCTATCAAGAATGGTGAGGACCTTTGATAATTTCAAGTTCAGAGTCCAGTTGCATGTAGCTCTTTTTCTTATACCATTTAATATGATCTGAGAATCTCCTTCAATGATAATTTTGGAGGGAACTAGTTTTAAGCATATCAATAACCCCTCTTACAGAGCTTCGAGTTCTGCTAAGTTATTTGTGGTTGGCTGATGGATTTGGCCCTTTTAGCTATCCAAAAGCTCAACTCATTGTTAATTATGCAACCTATGCCTACCTTACCTGGGTTGCCTCATGAGGCCCCATCAAAATTTAGTTTTGACCAACCATAGGGAGGAGGTTGCCATCTACCAGATACCCTTGCTTCTTGATTTTTCTTTTTATAGGTGAGCAAAGGGTTGATAAGATTATTCCACTTGTTCTTGATGAAACCATCCCAATTAGAGAAGGATCCTTCTTCTTTCTGGGACTTTCTAAGATGGGAGTTCATTGTTTCGACAATGCTTGCTTCAATCTTCTTAATGATCTCATTCAGCTACATCTCTTGCTCCCAGAACAGTCTCCTATTCCTTTCTTTCCATACTTCCAATGCAAGGATGGAAGGGCTAATATTCCATAAGCTACTGTATATACCTCTGCAGGAGTTGGATGACCAGCTTCTAAGCAGGTCTACAAAAGAAAAGGGGAAGGGATCGTGTCATCCCAGCATATATTTGAGCCACTCCTAATAGTGAAGGGTGTAAGGACAATTAAACAAGATGTGATTAGCATCTTCACTACTTTGTTTACATAAGACACATCTAGCGGGTCCTTCAAATCCCAATTTGCAGAATCTCTTAGCTGTAAGGATCTTATTATGGTATGCCAACCATAGGAAGAGTCCTGCCATAGGTAGACATGATGGATCCCAGAACAAAGTAGATGGCAGTGTCTCTTCCCTTCTATTTTGGGGGTTTTTGAGAGCCTTATAACTGCTTCTAACATTATACCTTCCATCTTTAGAAGTGGCCCACACCAGTCTATCTTCTAACTCTGATTGCTTAATCTTCCTTGTTTTTATTATCTTTTGATACCACTTTTTTGAAGAGGGTTCCAGGTCTAAGTCTTCCACACTTTTCCATACCCAACTAGAGGTACTATCAGTAGGGTCCTTGGTCTTATAATCGCTGACCTTACTACCCCATCGAGAGATCAGTGTTTATTTGATATCCCCAAGGATTTCTGGGTGGTCTATGGGAGGGAGGCCATCCAATGAGTCATCCAAAAATAATGCTTTATCTCCTTTACTGGTATCCCAAGTGAGGAATTTACTTATGAGAGCTCTACATCTGACCATGAAATTCCAGGTTTCTAATCCTTTAGGTAGAGCCTTCATCCTAAAAATAGAATAGGGGTCCTTAGGATCAAGATATTTACTGTATAAGATTTTAGCCCATTTGTTATTACTATTTTTAAAGAGATGCCAAATTAATTTGGCTCCAAATGCTTCATTTTGCCAGCTTAGATTCTTAACTCCTAATCCACCCAATATCTTGGGATTGAAAATATTTTCCTAACTTGTAAGGGGTAGACTTTTGGATTCCTCCTCATTGTCCTGAAAAAAGTTTCAAAATTTTGACTCAATCTTCTTATTAATGTACTTGGGAAGCGAGAGACAAGATAGAGGGCAGGAAGGAATGGCAAACAAAATGGATTTGATCTTGACTACTTTCCCTACTTTTGAGAGCCATCTATCCTTTCATCCACCAGTCTAGAATCTACTTTTTCCAGGACATTTTGCCAAACCTTGCAAGAATTACTTGCTTTTCCTAGATCTATACCTAGATACTTACAAGGGAAAACACCCTTCTTATAGCCCATAATTTGGAAAATCTTCTTTTCCACCTCTGGTTTGGTGTTGATGAAGAAGATTTTTGATTTTTCTGCGTTGACTTTTTGGCCTGAGGCTACCAAATATAATTGTATGATAGACTTAATGTTACTAGCTTCTTTGATAGATCTTTCATTAGGAAAATTTGTATCATCTACAAATTTTTGGTCAGTGATGTTGGGGGTGTTATTCATGATTGTTATACCCATGATATTCCCTCTTTTATGAGCTTGGATGAAAGCTCTACTGAAGGCTTCTTCCATAATGATAAATAAAAATGGAGAAAGGGGGTCACCTTGTCTAATTCCTATCGAAGTGTTGAAAAAACCTGTTGGTGTCCCATTGACCAAAAATGAAATCTTTGTGGTTGATATACATTGAAAGATGAGGTTAATCCATTGCCAGGAAAATCTGAATGCTTTAAGGGTTTTATAGAGGAATTTCTAGTCCACCATATCATAAGCTTTTTGAATATTTAATTTCATGAACATACTTGCCCTTTTGTTTTTGATCACCGAGTGAATCATTTCTTGGATGATTAGTATACCATCTAAAATAGATCTACCTAGAACAAAACCTATTTGTTCTTCCGGAATGATTTTAAGTAGAAGATGTTTAAGTCTGTTTGCTAGGATTTTTGCAAATATTTTGTAAATGGTGTTGCATTAAGCAATAGTCCTAAAATCACCAGGGTTGTCCGGGTCCTCTTTTTTGGGAATTAGAGCAAGAAAAGTGTGACCAATTTTTGACAAAATTGAACCACCATTTATGGAAGCTTCGATGGCTTTCTAAAGGTTTTCTCCCAAAATATCCTAGCATTTTTTTATAGAAGAAGGTTTGGAAGCCATGTAGGCTTGGAGACCTGTTAGGATGTAATTCAAAGACTACCAATTTGACTTCTTCCAATTAGATAGGTTTATTCAATTGTTTGTTTTCATCTTCTGTGATTATTTTAGGGATGACTTCCAACATATGTATTTTGGGCTATTTTGTTGGAATGGTCATAATTATTTAAAATATTTTGAAAATGGTTAACTAGAATTTCAGAAATTTTCATTGGATCTTCAATGATAGCGTCTGATGTGTCCTTAATTTTGACTATTTTTCTTTTTGCTCTATTGTGAAGGGTAGAATGATGGAAGAACTTAATGTTGCGATCTCCATCATCTAACCATTTTTCTCTAGATTTTTGTTTCCAGAAAATTTCTTCCTTAGCCAAAATGCTTTCTTTCTTGGTGACCAATTCTTTTTCCAAAAGGTAGCTATTATTATTCATACCATTTTTAATAGCTTCTAAGTTTAGTTCCTTCAGCCTCTTTTCAATTTCTAGTTTTTCTACAAAAATATTATTAAAGTGTTCTTTATTCCATTTTAGAATGTTTTCTTTTAGAATTTTCATTTTTGAGACAAAGATATACATTTTGGAGCCTTTGAAAGACCCTTTCTTCCACCAATCTTTTATACATTTTAAGAATTTAGGATCACAAAACCACATCTTTTCGCATTTGAATGGATTTCTTACTGGTTTGGAAGGTTTTGAAAAGACCATTCTAATCAGAAAATGGTATGAACTAGTAATAGGTAGGATTGATGAGTGGAAATCGAGGTTGGTTTCACTTAAATCCCCTTTAAGTAAAAACCTATCCATTTTTTCGGTATAGCAAAAGTCCTTCCTTTTGTTGTTCCATGTAAATTTTTCGTTACTGATTGGGATGTCAATCAATTTGTTGGATTTGTACCATAGTTTGAATTCTTTGGAAGCTTGAGAGGCTCGTTGTATACCTCCTGAGTTTTCCCCCATATGTAGAATTGTGTTAAAATCTCCTCTTAGGAGGATTAACTCTTTCTTGTGGTTATCAAAGAAAAAATTTATTTCATTCCATAAATTTTTCTTATCTGTATTATGTGTAGGACCATATATATTTATTAGTATAAACTGAAGGTTAAGTTTAATGCTTTAAACTCTACAACTTAGCCCATTATAATTGGATGATAGAAATTCTAAGTTGACTCTCCTAGGGTTCCAAATGATGCCCTGACCTCCAAAAGCCCCCTAGATTCCTATAATATGCTATTCCAGCTACTTAGCCTATTTTCTAACCTAGTTCCTGCTTCCTTATTCAGCTTAGTTTCTTGTATTAAAATTATATCAGATTCAAATAATTTTATATTTTGTTTTAATAATCTCTTTTTGCTAGGGGCATTTAAGCCTCTAGCATTCCATGTGGTAATCTTCATGGCTCCTTGGGAAGGAGCTTCTCCTTCCCTATGTTAAGGAGCTAACTGATTTTTTATTGCTCTTGGACCTAACCATCCACTTCTCTAAGTTCCTTGAGGGATCTTCTTCCTCTTTTAGATTTTACCCTACCAAAATTGGGAGATTTCACACCTTCCTGATTCATTTTTATACCTAGTTGTTCTGGATTTTCCTGTGCACTTTTAACAGTCTTAGATAGCTTACTTTCCTTGTATTCCTTTTCTTCGCTTCCCAATTCTTGTATTATTTGCTCTGCTATACTTTGGTGTTCCCTTAAAGCCCCAGCCTCCTCCTCTGGTGTCCTTCTAGCTATCATGTCCTCCGTGTCCTTGTTTAGCTTGTGATCTTTCTCAAAGGATAATAGATCTCTTTTGAGATCTTCAAAAGTGCAGTCATCCCCTCCCAACTGTAATATGTGTTGCATGAGTTCTTCCTTTTGTGAGATGTTGCTATTGTCTATATTTTCAAAGTCAAATACCCAGATCAGGTCCTCTGAAAGCTTTTCTAGTTTTTCCTTTTCATCCTTTTTTAGAATCTCTACACCCATGTCTTCATTCTCCTCCAACTCTCTATTCAAAAAATCTTGAAAGTCTTGTACTAGAATATCTTTTGACCTATTTCCTCCAGGATTACTTGCTCTGGATGTGATTTCAGGTGAATTTCTCCTTATGGGGGGGTTTTTCAAAACTTGGTTAGCTTCTTCGGAGACTTCTTGTCAGATGTTTTGGTAACCAATGAAGGTTCTCTAGGCTACTGCATCAGTGTCTTCAACTTATCCTCTGTTTGTATAATATTTCCATTAGCTGAATCTTCTCCAAATAAGAGTGAATTTTCCAACTCTTTTATCTTGCTGAGTGGGTTAACCTGACTCTTGACATCCTCAGTGGAAAGTTCTGGTGCCACTAAAGTCTGTTCTTTTTTTTATCTTTGTAGATTCTTTCCTTTCGTTGGATCTCTTTCTTTTCTTGTTGAGTTTCCATTGCAAACTATTATGCTCTCTAATTTGGTTGTGCCTCCATTTTGGATGTAATCATTCGTTGCTTTGCTTGGGGTTTCTCTTCTCTATTTATCTACTTTGTTGGAATTTTTTTAAGTTTTATGAACTTTCCCTTCTAATAATTCTTCTCTTGGAGTATTCGGCTGTTATCATTTCTTGAATTGGTCTTTTCTGAATCCTCTCTACTTAATCTATCTCTTGCACTCTTGAAAACATTTTCCTCAAATATACTCTCCTTTTGCTTCATTCTTTTGTGCCTAATTCTAATCATGGGGAAGACAACATCGAGATCTGATGTAGCTTGTAGCATCTTAAAGGAGATTTTTTTCTCATCATCTAGCTTGATAATTCCTGAGATTTTTCCTTCACATCTCTGAAAGTTTAGTTTGTAGATCGATCTATTGGTTATAATTTTGATAGGTTTGAGATTTGTATTGTTTACCTTGCATTTGATTAGAAGTTTTATATTGCTACAATATTGAAATGAGGCATCTAGACCCAACAAATCTCCTATAGAAAACCCTATTCTTTTAATAATATCGATCTATTTAAGCTCTAGAGGGATAGATTTTAAGGAGAACCAGGTTGGGATTTAAAAATTTAAGTTATCTTCTTTGCAATTTGGAATCCATTCAAAAAATCTAACCAGATGACCTTTAAAGAAATAGTCAGGGGCATATAAGAAGTCCTTTCTCACCGACTCATCACTACAATGGATGTAAATTAATCTGTTAGCATGGTGAGAGATACTTACCTAAAAGCCACAGAAGTCCTCCAACCAGTCTATAAGGATGTAGAACTCTGCTCTTGGCCCATTCCAGAAGGCAAACAATCCAAGCTTTTGGCATTCCTACCATTGGTCTTCACTACCAGGGTCACTAATAATGATGACCTTATCTTCATTATTTGATGATGTGTGGCTCAAGGGCTTAGGGGATAAAGAAGTAGGGCCACAAGGATAACGGGGGGGGGGCGATGATCTATGATGTGGAGGAATATAAGACTATGGAGAGGGTGGCGGTAGGGAAGAACCTGAAGAGGCATCAATCCTGACCAGATCCTAGTCTAGGGTAGAGATGGAAACTGAGGGTTTAAAGGTGAAACCTATCTGTTGGGTGTAAATAGGATTTAGGTTGGACTTTGCATACTTGGATAAATTGTAAAAAAAGATCTACTTATCTAGGCTAAGAGTGGAGTGGATGGAAGGTTGAGCTCTACCTAAATGTTGATGTGGGAGGAGAGCAATGCGACTATTGCTAGTATTTCTTGATGAAATCCTTAAACACCTCGAGTTGTTGGATTGGTATGTTTTCACATTGCCTTCCAACTTTGGGAAGATTTCTTGATTACCATGTGCCTTTGGTTCAAGCAAGCCATCAAGGATGGAAAAGGAATTCGTAGTGTTAACTACAAACTTTTGTTGCTTTTCAAGATTTTCGACCATAGGTCCCAAAGCACATCTTCCCTTGAGAATGGTACTATTGTGGTGTCCACAGCACACGCCCCATTCCTCACTAGGAATGGGGACCCCCTAATTTTTTTGACTCCCGGACTCACAATTCGAGAGTCAGGAAAATAATTTTTGTTTAAAAGTCAAGTCCAAAAAAACACAAAAAAATCAAAAAATTGAAAAACACACAAAAAAAAATTAAATATGTCATTGAGGGCGTGCGTGTGCAACCAAGGGCCGCGTGCCCCCAGCGCGCAGGGCCAAGGGGAGTGAGCGCACCCCAAAGGCCAAACACGTGCCTCCAAAGGCAGTGCACACACCCCTAAAGGCAGTGTACGCACCACCAAGAAGGGCACGCACACCGCCAAGGGGAGCGTGCGCACCACCAAGGATTGCGTGTCTCAAGTGCATACGCGCCGCCATAAAGAGTCGCGCGCACGATCAAGGCGCAAGTATAAGTTGACATATATTTAATTCCTTATACTTAAGATATATTTTAATATATGCAACGAATCTTTTGAGATAGGTTTCAGACCTCCTCGAGATAAGGTAAAGATTCTAGGAAATTTCAAGGCTTCAAAAATCCAGACTTAGCCAAATTTCAGGGCTTCAGAAATCCAGACTTAGCCAAATTTTAGGGTTTCAAGATTTCAGACTTAGCCAGATTTCAAGATTCACCTCCAATTTTGTTTGAGTAAATAGTGTGTCTTTACTATGCATTGTTAACTCTATGGACTAATGTTTGCTTCTTTTGTAAGTAAAAATAACATCCTCGACTTGTCGAGGTCATAACTTTTGACTCGAGCCTCGAAATTCAGAACTGCTTACACTGTTGGAAAGAAGAACTGAAGATCTAATTTCAATCCCTAAAACAGTGAGCCTTTGGTTGCCCAATTTTAGTGACCGACAAAGGTTCCAACTTGAAATTTTGAGCAAAAGATCTCCAAAAAGGTCATTTAAAAAAAAATGCCTAAATTTTTTTTGAAAAAATATAAAAATGTTGCAAATATTTGATCGTCTTGGATAATTTGGATCACTTGGTTTCTTGCCGAGAAGGATTGTATAGGTGGAGAGAAGACAAAGGTCAAAGATACAGAGGTTGGACACATAAAGAAAAATAGGTTCCACATCTTATGCGGCTATTAATGACAAGATTCAATGCAGGTGCCTTGAGATTTTCGATTGAAGAAGCAGAGGGAGTGTAAGTTTATGAAATTAATTGGCTATAAAGAGGGTGTAAATCATCAGAAATGGGCATGGAGCATGTACAAAAAGTCATCTAAAACCTCATTTGAGCTAAACCCAAAAATCATTTTCAAAATTGAGAACTTTGATTTTTTGGCGAATTGAGCTCTGCAGGTACGCAGGTCCACAGCTCTGTAGGTACGCAGGTCCATAGGTCAGCAGGTACCACAGCTTCGCAAGTTTGTAGCTCCACATTTTCATGCAGGTCCGCAATTCAGAGGTGCGCCGACAGTTGACTGCCAGTTCCAAAAATATCACTTTCCATGCATTGGGAGCACATTTTGACGGCAAGTTAACTCCAACACACATCAAGTGAAGGGCCAACTTCTATTTTTTATGTCTCCATGCACTTCTACTTCAACTGATGGCTTCTTCCTACTTTCTCTCTCATGTTTTCTCTGTTTTCGACATGTAAAGGGCTCATGCATCCAATTAATGAATAAAATATGGATGGAGTCCCTCTAAGCACCAGTTAGATTATCAGTTTGTATATATTTAGTTCATTTAAATGTTTTAAAAGCATTTTATTGCATCAATATATCTCTCACTCTCAACACAAATTGATGAGACGATTTCTTATAAATACCCCATTGTAAAATGTAACAAGGGCTGCCATTATTATGCAATAAAGTTATGCTTTTGGTGCTAGCATTTGGAGTGTAGTTATTCTTGACTGAATGTGTCATTGTTTTGTGGATTTTATTCATGAGATTGTCATTGAGCCAAAGGTTTATTGTGTTGTTTCTGGTTGTGTGATATTTTAGTTTTGGTGTTTGCTACAGATATATGAATTTTGTTGACGTAACGAGCTTGAGAAGAAATCACCCGATTGTGTCTACATAGCTTTTTGTCTCGCATGAGTGCACTTTCCATGGTCTTGTGATTTGATGAAGAGTGATACATCATTCGATTTGTTAAAGATTCTCACTGACGATTGCATCAGTGGATTCTAGGGAGCGTTGCTCCTATTTTCATTGGTTTCCTATCGATTTCTTCAAAGGTTTAACTCGCAGCGTGTTGTGTTCTATAGCTTATGTCCATTTAGAAATTTCACTTTCAAGTTATTTGATTTCATGTTATTTGCTTTCAATTTTGTTATTTTCTTTGCTAATCCCCTATTAGAATAGGACCTCATAGTAATTGCATTGTTAGAGTTGCATTCATTAAAAAATAGAAAATACAAAAATATTGTTCTTTTGGTGTGATATTTTGAGACAACAAATAGATTTTACTTCGATTCCAAGACAAAAGAATTTTTTAGAACCAGCAAAGGCCTCCTCGTGAACATTCACATTTATCTTCTACTAAGCGGATTTTGGTACGTCGCAAGACAAACACTGAACCTTGGAGTGGATCCTTAAAAAGATTTGCTTTTCAAGAGAGGAATTACACTATGGATTCCTGTCGTTGACCTCATGCAAAACAAACGCCCAACAGGTACTTTTCCTTGGTTTGCAAGATGGTAGAGGCTTAACACAGGCCTTTGGAAACCCTTGGTTTTTCAAATGAATATACTTTAAAGCACTTTTTGAGGCTGCATTCGAACAAAATTATTTTCCTTTTTTCCTTTTTCACAATTTTTTTTGCTCACCATTTTTTAACATTTTTTGGCTAAAGAATTATGTTGTAGATTTTTTTAAAAATAAAAATTATTAATCCAATTTGATAGATACCAATAGTCTCACATCCAAATTCAATAGAAGGGATGGGGATTAATCCATCTTCAACACATTTCCAATAGATTTTAGGGTAAACATACTCATTTCCATAAAATTAGAGGAATATTTTATACAATGATCCTTACAAGGCATGTAAGTACCAAACTTTCTTCATTTTTGGTCTCTATTGTCCAACCAATGGCCCTAAAAGCAACAATTTTTTAATGGGCCATTTTTTTACAACTTATTTCTAGTTTCTAACATTTTTTAAAATACTTGATAAAGAGGCCCCTTTATATCATTCAATATAATGAAAAATGAAACCCTGGTTTCTTTATCTAGATATTTGACAACTAAGTGTTCATATAAACATGAGATGACAATTTAATATCATCAAGCATCACAAGAATGATCACAACATCCCTAAGTCTATCTTTCTCACTATTTAAAGATAAGGCCATTTCAAAGTAAGGTTTGATGGATTAGTGAAAGAATTACCTCTTCTTTCTCCATTATTTAAGCAACCCTTGCTAGGTAAAGTTTGAGTAAGAAAATATCACACCATCCAACAAGTGTTTAGTTTCCATCATGATATCCTTTAAGGTTGCACTCTTCTTAATAGAGGTGTAATGTATGAGCATCTTGGGTTAATGGACAATCTTGCATCAACCAAAAATAATTCTTTATTTTTTGTACTAGTTTGTTGTTTGTGAAGTAGTCGTTGCCGCTTGTGGTTTTAAGTTTTGTACAGCTAGAATCTTATATTGGACCCATTATTGATCCTAACCCTAAGTGCATGGAATCTAATGTCCTTTATGCATGGATTTTTGTGCCTCTTTCACTACTTGGTTCATGTAGCATAGCATGGAGTTTCTTTTAGCATAGTTTCCTATGATAGTGTAGCATCTTGTGAAGTTGGGGAACATCTTTTGGACCATGTGTGCACCTATCCTTAAGAGTGTGGGTTCTCTTTTGGTCTTTTCATGGTTCTTTTTGTTTTCTCCTCCAAGATAAGACCTATTTTGTAATTAATTGCCTGACAAGTCGACTTGTGGCCTTGTTGGCTTAATCAAGACTTGTATTAGATTTACGAAAATAAGTTTTTAGGTAGAGGAAGTAAGAAGGTATCGTCAAAGCAAAATTTGAGCTCTAGAATTTATAATTATTTGTATTGGTTGCAACTAGGAAGGCCTTACAACCTGGAATATATATTTTATCATGCAAGTTGTCTAATCAATCATTATCTATTCATGAGTAAAGTTGATTCTTTGTTGCTAGATACATTTTTGCTTCCATTTCTACTCTTGGAGAGGTGTTAAGAGATTGGAATTGGTTTCTTTCTATTGCCTACCTTGTGAACTTAGGATCATGGATAACCTTAATTAGATTGGTTTTAGGGTGGAAGATTTGAATTCTCACCTATACCTTGCAGGAGGTTACAATTATTGTGGGAAATATGGTTTGAGATAGAAGAAATCCAAAAAATGCTATTACGGATATGTTAAGATAGCTTGCAGCAAGACTTGAAGTTGTTATGACAACCCAAAGAGGAGGTGTACATCTTGAAGATGTTAATGATGATGAACAAATGATGCCTAATCCCAATCCTAAATGTGAAGTGGGACAAGACAAGGAGATAATTATCAGATTTTTGTCTAGGGAAAACTCATGGCCTGTGGTTGAAGTTGCTTATTATGATGGAAGGCTTAAGACTAATGCAGTGTTGGATTGGATCTCTAAAATGGATAAATTCATTGACTATGAAAGTACCCCTGATAATAGAAAAGAAAAGATAACAATCAAAAAGTTAAAGGGTCATGCTTCACTTTGGTGGGGTCATTTGCAGACTGAAAGGTAGAAAAGAGGAAAAGAGAAGATCAAGACATGGGAAAAGATGATTGACAAGATGAAGAAGAAGTTCCTCCTTTCATATTAATAGGTTATTATATTGACAAGAATGCAAAATTTAAGACACCTAGATATGATTGTGAAAGAAAATACTAGAAAAAATTTCAAATTGGACATCAATCTAGACATGTGGATGATGATGTTGAGAAAGTGGCCAGATACCTGAATGGTTTGAGAACATTAATTAAGGATGAAATTAGGTTTATCAAGTTGGATAGTATAGAAGAAACATATTATTGCATCCTAAAGTTTAAGGAGATATTGACAAAGTAACATGATCAAAGACAAACAGGAAGAAATGACAGATTTCAAAGAGTGGAGATAGAACCTTTGGTGAAAGTAGTAGATCTAAAAGTATAGTGCAAAACAAAGGTAAAACAAATTGGAAAGAGGAAAATGTTGGTTAGAGAAACAATTACAGTAAAGGTAGTTATATTAATTACTCTATGAATAATAATAATTGTAAAAGAGAAGGCAGATCTTAGTTTAAAGGCACTTGTTTCAAGTGTGGAGAGGAAGGACATAGAGCCTTTGAATGTACTAATTTTATAAAGAATATTGGAGGTAGTAGCCAAAATGATTTATCATGTGAAGAAGATGTTGAATCACCCAATGGGCTTGAGAATGGTAAGAACCTGGTGATAATAAGAATTTCATCGAATGAGAAAACTAATGAAGAAACTATTATGAGAATTTTTTTATTCAAGAACAAATGTAAGATTGCAAAAAAATATTGCAAGGTGGCCATTACTAGTGGTCCCTTAGATAATTTGGCATCAAAAGATCTAGTTAACAAATTGTAGTTGTGGATATTGAGACATCTTAAGCCTTATCATATTGCTTGGATCCATAATGAGAATAAGTTGCTAGTAAGTGAACAATGCCTTGTTAAATTCAAGATTGGAAATTATTAAATTCAAGCTTTTTATGATGGTAGATCGAATCAGTACACTATTTGGGTTGATGAGAAGAACAAGTATTGTTGCCTTTGGTAGAGAAACCTGATGAGAATCATTGTACCACATTAAGAGTATGCTTGGTTAAAGGAAATCAATTTGTTAAGGATGTAAAGGAATATAATGTTTTTTTTTTTCTTTAATTCCTAGGAAGACTGAGAAACAAGATGGTCTTGAGCATGCACCTGAGATTAAATCTTTGTTGACTGAATTTCAAGATTTATTTCTGATAATGTACTTGATTGGTTTGCCTCCTATAAGAAGTATTAGTCATTGTACAGATTTGATACTTAGAGCTAGTTTTGCTAAAAGAACCACATAGGTTAACACCTATTGAAAATGAAGGATTGAATATACAAGTGCAAGAATTGTTTGATAAGTGTCTGATCAGAGAAACTTCAAGTCCTTAAGATGTACCTATTATATGTTAGATAATAGAGAGGGGTGAATTAGCCATATCCATTTATCCTACAAACCTTTAAAATAATTTAGTACCAATTCAAACTACATAAACTTTCACAACATAACTTGATAACCACATTCAACTTCTCAAATCAAACTTAAAATCAACTTTGCTTCAAACTATTATCTCATTGTTCTTTACTTTACTGAGTATCAGAGTAACAATATAGATTACGTCTAGTTACAACATCAATCAAATAACATAAACATAAAATTCACAACACATAAGCATCCACACAATTGACACATATGTTTAACTTGGAAACCCTGTAAAGGGAAAAACCACCTGGGAACTGACAACCCAAAAATTTCACTCTTCTGAAGTAAGCTCTGCTAGGAGCCAACCTTGTTAAAGGTTTACATACATATTTTTAGTGTAACTTCATTAGAGGATGTTAAGCATGAATGTTGATGGTATCTGTATGGTGGGAAAGGGTGTATCCTAGCATTGTTGCTGACATGATTTAGAGGTTGTATTGCATTCATGATAAAGTTTGTCATTGTAGACTAGTTGAGCAACAGAAAGAGTTTGGGTTTGTGAGACCTTCGAGGAATTTAGATGAGCTTATGCATACTTGGAGTGCCTAGATGTTACAGATAAGAGTGTGTATGGAACTATGAAGACTGAACAAAGATATGATGATTATAGTGAAGACAACATTCATACACAAATTCTGGGAAGTGATTACTATTGTTTGGGTTGTATCTCCTAACAGAGATAGAATCTAGTTATGCATAATTGGAAGGAGACATAAGACATGATGAAAATGTTGAGGTTAATCATGTACATCCAAATGAGCAGCAACTAAAGAGTTATGAAGTTTGTGAGTTCACAATTTGTGTGTAATTGTGAAACAATGTGATATTTTAATATAATGTGTAAATGTAATATATTAATTTGGTACTATATTATTATTGTAAATTGGGAAACCCTCAAGGCCAACTCAATAAAAAAAATTAAGACTTGGTATAAAGGAAAGATGGTTTCCTTGTGGTAAAATGTGCATTAAAAACTGTTTATGATATCATTTTGTTATATGTGAACTTGAGAGTGAGATCTAGTGTAGTTATTATGTAATAAGTGAAATATTGTATCGTTTAAACATTCATGTGAATATATTTTGGATTAGAGTAAGTGGTTGGTACGGTCGAGGCATGGTGAGCTTACAAGGAACTGTATCTACCAAAGAAGTTATTGTTGGACAATGTTGATGTTCCATTGTATTATTCAATGAGGATAATATTAAAGTTGTTTGGATAGTGAGTCCCTCTATCTTCCTAATCCACTCCTAACAAGATTAACACAAGTCCTAACATGGTTGGAATCTCCTAACAAGGATTCAAAGTCTCCAAAAAGGGATTAATATGTACTAAAATTATTTCATTAACTCTTAGCAGGGTTCATCCTTTCAAAGGAACTTTTTTAATAGTACATCATTTTATGAGTACCATCCTCACTGAGGCTTTCCCTTGGATCAAAGGTTTCCCTAGTTAACAAATCTAGTGTTATTGTGTGTGGTTGTCTTTATATGGTTGTTGCATCTATTGTTTACATGTTTCAAAATTGATAAGGATATTGATAGTTATTTTAATTACATAACTGATTCACCCCTCTCCCCCCCCCCCTTCTAACAATTGGTATCAGAGCATTGGGCCCTTTAAGGAAAAACTTAATAGCTTAAGAATATCTATGGCACAGTTCAAGAAAGAAATTTCAAAGTTTGATGGAGTTGACTATGACAATTGGAAGGAAAAGATGAAGACACATTTTCTATGCATGGATCGAAGTTGTTGGTTGATTACTAAGAGAAAGAAGGATGTAATCGAAGAAGACAAGCTTGGAAGTTGTGATGAAAATTAGAAATATGTATTCATGTTCAATATACTTGATAGATGACCACTATTATCAGCCCTTCCTGAAATTGAATTTTCTCAGCTATAATCTTTAATATTAGCTCATGAAATTTTGAAAGCTTTGCAAAGTACATTTGAAGGTGATAATCATGCTCATAAGGTTAGATTACAAAATTGAATATCCTTGTATCAAGATGCTAAAATGATGGAAGATGAATCTATAAGAAGTTATTTTGGTAGAATAGTAGAAATTATTGCAGGAATTAAGACTTGTGGAGGAGAAAAATTTGAGGATTAAGATATGTGGAAGATATTGAAGACTTTGACACCTGCATATAGACAGACAAGACAAATGATAGAATGAGTTATTCCCTTATCAACAAATTTTACAAGAGAGACTCTTCTTGGGAGATTACAGTCATAAAAAATGTGGATGAGACAAATTAGAGAGTTTCCTAGTGTTGAATTTGATTTCAACACATTAAGTGTTCAACCTATGTTGACAAGGAGTGCAAGTACAAGTGGAAATTCTACTAGTAGAAACCAAACAAGAGTTGAAGAAGAAAAGAAGATTGAGGAAGGACTTGCCCTACTTATGAAGAGAGAACCTAAAGCTAACATAATATATTTAAATGTTGGACTTGTAATGAATATGTCATTATTCTTCTACATGTCCTAAGAGAGTAAGAAGTACTAGAAATACCTACAAATAAGAAAACCTAAGGATGTTTATTTGTTGATGAGGATGAATTAAATGCTAAAGTGGAAGAAATATTGAGTGAAAATGAAGATGAAATAGGATTTTTTGCTATTAAGGAAGAAATCCCTAAAAAAAAGAAGTTGGAGAAGAAAAAATATTAGTATCACAAATTGAAAAGAAGTCTAATTAGATTATTGATAATAGTTTTTCTCACCACATACTTGGAGATATAAATAAGTTTGTGGAATTCAATAGCTATGATGGAGGAATAGTTAGAATTGTAAATAACATAGTATGTCATATAAAAGGAAAAGGATCTATTACACTTGATGGAAAGACTAGTACTGATGTTTACTTTGTTGATGGCTTGAAACATAATCTTTTGAGTGTTGGACAACTAGTGGACAAGGGATATTAGTTGCAATTTATAGAAAAGACCTTCATTAACAAAGAAAAAGATGACATGTTGATTGGTATTAGTACAAGGACAAGAGATAATGCATTTCAGTTGAATCCTATTGAGATGAAATTTTTAGTTGCTAAAGTGGATGATAGCTAGTTATGGCATAAGAGATTTTTTCATATTAACTTTGATAACATTATGAAGGTCAGTACTACATTTGCAGTTAGAGATTTATCTAAAATTGTGAAACCTACTAACATGGAATGTAAGGAATGTGTGGTGAAAAAATAGAAGAAAATTTCATTTCCAAGCAAGAAATTCATTACATCTACGAAGTTGGAAATTTTGTACATGGATTTGAGTGGTCCTACTAAGACAAAAGTGTTGTATGGTGAAAGGTATTTTGTGATTCATGTTGATGATTTCACTAGAATGACATGGGTAACATTTCTTAGAGAGAAATCTAAAGATTTTGAGAAGTTCAAGATAATTTAAGATTGGACTTGAAAATGATTATGGTTTTAAGATAAAAAATTTGAGATTTGATACAGGTGGAGAGTTTACTTCAAATGAGTTTAACAATTTTTGTGAAGAAAATGGCATTAAAAGATAGATTTAAGCCCCTAGGACACCCGAACAAAATGAAATAACATAAAGGAGAAATAGAACAGTGATAGAGGCAACAAGAGTAGTGATACCTGAGAATAATGTATCTAAGACCTTTTAGAGGGAGGTAGTGAATATAGTTGTGTACACTATGAAGTTAGGATAAATTAGACAAAACACTAGTAAGACACCTTATGAACTTTGGTTTGGACATAGACCTTTTGTTAAGCATTTCAGAATATTTGGAAGTAAATGTTACATTAAGAGAGATGATGATATTGGAAAGTTTGACTTGAGGAGTGATAAAGGTATGTTTCATGGGCATTAATTGAAAAGTAAGGCATATAGATGTTTTAATTAGAGAATTAAGACTATTGTTGAGAGAGCAAATGTGAGAGCCGATGAGAAGTTTTGAATTCAAAAAAGAAAACTTGATTACAATTCTAATAAAGAGACTAATCCAAGGCCTAATAGAGAAAATATTGATCAAGAATTATTTTATGAGACTGACACTGGTTTGCATAATGGAATTTAGAGAGAAGCATAGAGAGAAGAACAAAGAGAAGATCCAAAACTAAACCTAGAGCTGAAATGAGAGTTAAAGTAGTGACACCTAACAAAAAATTGGTAAAGAATCAACCTGTCAATCAAATTATTGGTAGCAAAGACATAGGAGTTATGAAAAGAAACAAGGTACAACAAGAACTATGTTTGATTTCACAAATTAAACCTAAAAGTGCTGATGAAACTAGTAAAGATGATTTTTGGATTAAAATCTATGAAAGAAGAACTACAAAATATTGAAAAGAATAATACACCATGGGAATTAATTCATATACCTAAGGATAAGAATGTCATTGGAACTAAGTGGGTATTCATAAAAAATACCGATGAACAAGCTAACAAGAACTTCAAAGTATATCAAATGGATGTCAAATCAATTTTTCTAAATGGTGAATTGGAAGAAGAGGTATACATTGAGAAACCTAATGGTTTCCTTTGACAGATAAAGGAGATAAGGTTTGCAAATTGAAGAAAATATTGTATGGACTGAAATAAGCACCTAGAGCTTGGTGGTGAGATTGGATAATTATCTGATAAGTTTCGGATTTGTAAAAGGTAATGCATATAGGAATTTGTATTTGAAAAGATTGAAAATGGCTTACTAATTGTTGAGGTATTTGTGGATGACATAATATTTGGAGGAGATGATGAAGCTAGTGAAGCATTTGTTGAAGAAATGAAGAAGGAGTTTGAGATGAGTATGATTGGTGAGATGAGGTATTTCTTGGGATTGCATATTGTTCAAAATAAAGATGGTATCTTCATATCACAAGCTAAGTATCTTAAAGACTCGTTGAAAAGATTTAGTTTGGAAAGTTGTGAACCTGTTGGAACACCTATGGTAAATGGTCATAAGTTGTCTAGAAAAGATGAAACCACTACTATTGAAAAGAGAGTGTATAGATCTATGATTGGTAGATTGAAATACTTAACACACACTAGATCTGATATATCTAATGCAACTGGAATTGTGGCAAGATTTCAAGAAGATCCTAAAGAGTTGCACTATGCAACAATAAAGAGAATTTTTAGATATCTAAAAAGGAAACCTAATTTTGGATTATGGTATGATAGATCAAATGATTTTACTTTATGTGCATACTCTCATGCGGATTGGGCAAGAAGTACAGATGATAGAAAGAGCACTAGTGGTGGAGCATTTTTCTTGGGAGGAAGATTGGTTTCTTGGCTAAGCAAGAAATAAGATTGTATTTCATAGAGTGCGGTAGAAGTAGAGTATGTAGCAAAAGTAAACAAATATTGAAAGACATTGGGATTGAGTTTATAGAGACTATTATTATACATTGTGATAACAAAAGTATAGTGTATATGTCAAAGAATCAAGTTTTACATTCAAAGACAAATCATATATCTATTAAGTATCACTGTTGAGATAGAAGGTTGCAGAAAAATAAATAAGACTAGAGTATGTTAGTGCAAAGGAGCAAATAGTAGACATATTTACAAAACCTTTTCCAAAGGATACATTTAAGAATTTTAGAGTTATGCTTGGGGTTATACCCCAACCCACTTTTGAGTAGTTGATGCAAAGATTACATCAGTCCAGTGGTAATAAAGCACTACTTCTTTTTATCTAGACTGAATGGTTGATGTTTCCTCTATGGAAGAGTGTCTATGTTTGAGCTAAGTCATTAAGGACTCTTCGTAATTATTATTTAATAGTGTTTATGGACACTTGAGGTTATTTCAGATCTTATGTAGAGCATTGGCATAATGATACCTTTGACATTGATGTCAATAGGGGAGAGTAATACATGAAAAACATCCTTGTATATTGATTGATATCAATGGGGGAGAGTAACACATGAAATATCCTTATTGATGGGGAAGAAGATTTAGAGGAGCCTATCTTTTAGGGGAGAGATGTTCCTAAAGGAAAGATTTGATTGATGACAAGGATTTGAAAAGATTGATGAAGAGGATTTGAAGATTTGATTGATGAAAATTATTTGAAAATATTGATGAAGATGATTTGAAGATTTGATTGATTAACACCTTCATTAAGCATGTTGGTTACAAAGCAAATGACATTCATGGACAACATGAATGGGGGAGTAGTTGTAACAGAGATATATTTGGTATTCATGGAACTTAGATGGTTTTTTTAATATATGTTGTCATCAATGCCAAAAGGGGAGATTGTTAAGCATGAATGTTGATGGCATTCCTATGGGGGGAGTATCCTAGAATTGTTGATGACATGATTCAGAGGTTATGTATTGCATTCATGACAGAGTTTTTCATTGATGTCAACATACTAGTTATTTTGTGAAGATAGGTTGAGCATCAAACAAAGTTTGGATTCACAAGGTTTGAGGAATGTATATGAGCTTAGGTAGACTTGGATAATGTTCTATAGAGTTTCTAGATGCTAGAGTTAAGAGAGTGTACAAAACTATGAAGATTGAACAAAGATATGATGATTTTAGTGAAGACAATGTTCAGAAAGAGTTTTTGGATAGCAATTATTTTTGTTTGGATTGTATCTCCTAACAGAGATGGAATCTAGTTATGGGAACTTGGAAAGAGAGAAGACATGATGAAGATGTTGAGGTTAATCATGCACATCCAAATGAGCAACCAGTGAAGAGTTATGAAGACGGATAGCTAATTGTATGTGTATAATTATGAAATGATGTAATATTGTATCGTAACATTTAAATATAATATCTTAAGTTGGTCCTATATTATTATTGTAAATTGAGAAAGCCTGAATGTTGACTCAATAATTTGTTTTATGACTTGGTATAAAGGAAATATGTCTTCCTTGTGGTAAAGTGTGCATTAAAAACTATCAATGAGATCATTTTATGATATGCAAACTTGAGAGTGAGATCCAGTGCAAATATTGCATAATCAGTGAGATATTGTACTTTGCAAACTTACATGTGTATATCTTTTGGATTAGAGAAAGTGGTTGGTGTGGTTTAGGAAAGATGAGCTTACAAGGAACTATATTTGGCAAAGAAGTAGTTGTTGGACAATGTTGATGTACCATTGTATTATTATGTAAGGATAGTACTGAAGTTGTTTGGATAGTGGGTCCATCTATCTTCCTAATCAACTCTTAAAAAGGTTGGAATCTCCTAACATGGATTTCAAGTCTCCTAACATGGACTGAATGTATTTCATTGACTCCTAACATTGTCCATCCTTTCACAAGGAACTTTCATATTAGTACATCATTTTGTGGGTACCTTCCCCACTGAGGTTTTCCCTCTGATAAAGGGTTTCCCTAGTTAATTGATCTGGTTTTATTGTGTATGGCTATCTTTATGTGGTTGTTGCATAGATATTTTTTACATGTTTTAGAATGAATAAGAATATTGAGAGTTGTTTTAATTGCATAATTGATTCACCCCACCCCTTATTAGTTATCTTGGTAGAATTTACTTTCTAACAAAGGTTTCTAACCAAATATCATCTAGACCTTATCACTCATTGTTATTACTAAAGAGTGATATGCTCTAAAGGACTTACAAACATCACTAATTGATGTTACCATATAGGATTATAGCGACTTGTTAGGTCTAGTCGATTAACATATTTTATCTACTAAAATTGTAAGAAAGTAATAGTCAAATGTTCTATTAGGTTTAGCACTACCTTTCTCATTTAGATCTCCATTTCACTTAGTTTCTTCTTTCTAGCCTTTGTCTAGTTGATTCATACACTTTCACTTTGCACTTCCTCTACTTGATCTTTTCACTTCTATATTACTCGGTTTACCTTGTTCTTCTTTCTTCTTCTTCACTTCACATTATCATTAGTAATATTAGTGAACAAATAGTAACCAAAAATACCATCATTACTCTCCTTGAATAGAAAACTCATGCCTTCCGAACCCTTCCATATTCTACCACTTAATCATGATCATAGATCTTAGATTCAATAAATTTAGCACTCAAAAAGTAAAGCTTCCTTGAACTTTATGCTCATCTTCATCTTGTTAAATCTCCTTCATTAGATCTTCATTATATTTCTCCAATCGTAGATCACATTACTAACTTTGACTTTATCCTTTGATCTTCTTGAACATTCTTAATTTTCACCAAAAGTCAGCCTTAGATTAATCTTTTCTTTTATTCTTAACTTGGTGAATATTGCAACTTTACTCTGACAATATATCACTCAGTTAACACTAAAATTACTTGATAAACACTTATCTTTAACTCTTCCTTTCCATGCACTTGGTAACAATTGTAATCACTCAGTTAATATTGTGTCTCTTCTTTCACCTAATTGATCAGTGTGACTTGTGTAGCTCGGTGAGTACAAGAACTTCATCATACCATTACATGATTGCAAAGAAATAAAACCAACCTTATACTATCATAGTTCAATTCATTTAAGCACCCATTGAATGCCACTACTTATCAAATCCTTCATCATCATACTTTCTTCAAATCCTCTTCATCTATCAAATCTTATTCATCAATCAAATGATTTGGTACTATATCGAATTAGCATAATGTATAATTAACTAAGGCTTGACATCAATGATAACATAATAACTGATATGACTCTTTTACATGCAATAAAAACATTATTAGTTGTGGCTAACAATGTATTGGAACCTAAAAATAAAAGATGATGGAGAATGTGCACTGATTCTAGAGCTATAATAAAGATAATAATGAAGTATAGGTTTCTATTTCTTGGGATGGATGACATAATGGATTGTTTAAGTGGAGCAAGATATTTCACAAAGATTTATTTAAAAAGTGGGCATCATCAGATCATAATCAAAGAAGGAGATGAATGAAGAACTACTTTCAAGACAAATGAAAGTTTGTATGAATGGATAGTTCTGCCATGTGGTTTAACTAATGCACCTAGTACTTTCATGAGGTTGATGAATGAGGTTTTAAATAAATTCCTGGGTAAGTTTGTGATTATATATCTTGATGACATCCTTATATTTAGAAAGACTAACAAAGAACACCTTGAGTATATTAGACAAGTGTTACAGAGATTGAAAGAAGAAAAGTTGTTGATTAATTTGAAGAAATGCTCATTCATGAAGTAAGAAATTGTGTACCTTGGTTTTGTGACTTTTGCTAATGGTTTGAAGATGGATCTTGAAAATTTAAGAGCTATCCTTGATTGGCCTACACCTGAGAATGTTGGGGAAGTTAGATAATTTCATGGATCAACAAGTTTCTATAGGAAGTTCATCAAAAATTTAAGTTCTAGTATGTAATGCCATGACAAAGACTAAGAGATGGACACATGGAGAATATAAGAGTTTTGAAACATTGAAACAAAAGGTAGCAAAATTATCTACACTTGTTTTCCCTGATTTCACTAAGGTTTTTAAGGTTCATTGTGATGCTAGTAGAAGTGTCATTAGATTTGTTTTGAGTCAAGAAGGGAGACTTGTACCTTTCTTTAGTGAGAATTTGAATGATGCTAAGAAAAGGTATTTGATGTATGATTATAAGCTCTATGCTATGTTGGAATTCTTTTAGAATAAAACTTTTCACAGCTTAGTGAACCCATAAAACATTCTTCATGCATGCATCCATAAGATTATACAATCACTAAAACTTGTAGGTTACTGTCAAATCAACTTGTAGAAATGTAAACATGAAACATAATAGATTCATCAACACACTTGACATAATGGTTTACATAGAAATCTAATTTGGGAAAAACCACCAGTAACATGCTAATCTTTTTCACTCTTTTGAAGTGATCCCTTGTGAAAGGCCAACCCTGTTAAAGGTTACAATACACACTATTAAATGTGACCCTATTAAAGGATTTCAATCACCCTCTTAGGAGTGAGCCTTGTTAGAGGACTTTAGACCATTCACTTGGAATGTCACCCAATTAAAGTATTTACAAATGACTGTTAGGTCAACCTTAATCAAAAGGATTTACCCTAGGCTGATACAATTTTTAGAGAGTAATAGTAAGGCTTGATTTGATAACAACTTACAACTTCATTTGCAAATTACAAATCACTGTTTTAGTCCTTCATTCTACTTGGCCTACATACTTTTCAGCTCTAATAGCTTGTTCAACCTTCAAGCATTTATATCCTTAAGCCTTCTTGCTTAACATGCCAATGTGATCTCTTCTCTTAGGTCACTTGATGAAGCAAAAACCTTGACTCCCTATCTTCCTTAGGCTCTCACATGTAACTTCTTTTTACTTCTGACTAGTCATTCCTATAAATAGAAAATTAAGATCTTTTCTTGCTCATTTTCTATCATCTAATTTAGGGTTACGACGAATTAGGTAGGATGCAATTAATCTATCCCACATTCCATATCTCTTCTAGAGACTTCTTGAATCCTTTTTGAATTCACCTAGCCATCAATTCATCAATCTTATCTTCCAACTGGTTCACACACTCCTTTCTCAAATGAACCATGACTTAATCTCCAATATGAAATTCTTTATACTTCCTTTGCACATCTTCCTTAGTCTTGTACTATGTATTCATCTTGATAATGTGCTTCCTCACCTCCTCATGGATACTTTTAAAATGTTCAACAAATTATTTTTCTTTAGCACTACTTATCTCTCCTTTCTCTAATAGCCTCAATTCAGAAGCATTTCTGTGGCTACTTCCATATATAATCTGGAATGGCGATTTACTAATACTCCTATTGATAGAATTAATATATGCAAATTTTGTCTATGCTAAAATCATTTCCAATCCTTTTGGTTTATCTCCAACCAAACATCTCAGCAAATTTCCTTAACTCATATTCACAACTTTGGTTTGTCCATCAGTCTATGGATGATGTGATGAACTAAACTTCAAATCTATCTTCAATTTCTTTCATAATGTACACCAGAAATGCCCAAAAAATGTCTTTGATTGATGCTTTGAGTTTGATTTAGATTTTAGTTTGCACTTAGTGTTGATTTTGAACCTTTTGAAATGAAAACTTGAAGTTCTTTTTAAATTTCCAAAAATGAAGTGTTCCTAACTTTGCGTGAATGCATATAAAACCTTGATGTTGCAAGGATGCAAATGATTGAATTGGTTTAGTTTCAATTGTTAAAAGGTTTTTTTTTTTTTTTTTTTGCAAATTTTTAGTTTTTAATGGATTTAAGTATGATTTAAGGGTTCATTTTAAGCACTAAAAAGAAGTGTGTATGATTTTGCTTCCTTCAAAAAAAATGGCCAAGATCTCCCACAAGAATAAGAAGAAGTAGATGGAATAAGAAGAATATAGACAAGAAGAGGAAGAAGAATTCCAAGTGCTTTGTCCACCTATAAGCTTGAAAAATCTGCAAACACTATGAGATAGACTATGAGTTCTTTTGTCTTCTTCATGCTCATGTGGACCTACAAAACCAATGTATACAATCCTACCAATCACAAAAACAAACAAAATTAGCCAAAATTAGCAAATGACATACAAAACTTGACTAAAAAAGCTAATGAAGATGACCCATGCGGGGTCCCACCGGGCATGCCAAAATGTATATGAGCAATGTTAGTATGCTAATAGAAACCAAATTTAAATAAAACTTCTACAAACTAAACAAAATTCATAAACTTCAAAATAGACTAAGATGAGCTCTCACTTGAGAATATGAGCCATTAATGGACTCTCTCAATAAGAAGCTCTCTTGTTGAGTGGCTTTGTCTAAATAGATAGGATGTATGCTCAAGCTTATGCTTCAAAAAGGGCTTCAAATGGAGTTGGAATTTGGGTGTGAGTGTATGGTTTTGATGTAAAATGGCTTCTTAAAATGGCATTATGACTTTACTTCATGGATTGTGTTGTTTTGCAAAGGGGAAAGATCCAATTTATAGGCAAGAGGCTTGAGGGATTGAGGGCTAAGATGCAAGGATGGGGAAAAGCTCATGGAGGGCTCAGATTGCATGAGAGGAGAGCACATGGATTGTGCTTCCTTACAGCCAATCAGGGAGCGACACATGTCACAGGGTGAGAGGATGGAGGAAAGGGGAAGGATGAGTCAACAAAGGAGGCTCAAGGGATAAAATATTCATAAAGACCCTCATAATGACTTGTAAGAGCAATAAAAGGGCTTGGAAGAGTTATTTATGGCCTAGTGGGCTTCATAAAGTTTTATGGTTGAGATATTTTGAGGGAGATGAGAGCAATTTTGACTTGGACTTGATTAGGAAGGTTTTAAGCTTGCTTAGGCTTGTATAAATCATTAGAGGATGGATTAGGATGGTTTAGGATTAGCTTAGGGATAGGCAAGTGGATGGCATTTAATGAGGGTGGGTGAAGGAGGAGATATTTGTTAACTTTGGCTTGGGTTAGTAAGTCTTAACCCATGTTTAGAGAATGTGACAAGGTTAGGAGGGGATTAGGATTAGGTTTAAAGACATCTTCTAGAAGAGTCTAGACTTTGGATGAGGATAAAGACTTTCTAGAATAGTCTAGAATTTCCTAGGATGAGGATGAAGACTTTCTAGAAGAGTCTAGAACTTCTTAGGATGAGGATAAATTAGATTTTTAGGAAATAAATAAAGTTTTATTTATTTCAAGGGTTTGGGTTGAGGAGATATTTATTAAAACTTTTTTAATAAACATGACGATTAATATTTAATCTTAATTAAATATTTTGAGTTGGGATTAGGGATAGGAAATGATGGGATTAGCCTTTAATCAAAATTAAAGAAGGATTAGAAGATTTTGGAAGAGGTTAGTGGTCTTAAGGAAATTGGCCAAGTTTTGGGCAAAATATAATTTTTTATTTATTTTGAGTTTTTTTGTCAATTTATTAATTAAATAATTAATAAATAAGGAAATAATGTTTAAATAAGAATTTAAACATTTTTGGGAGGGATTCCTTAATTAAATATTTTTAATTAAGATAAAGGGATTTAATGGCATAAAAATTAATTAATTAATTAATTAATTAATTAATTAATTAATTAATTAATTAATAAATGATGATGTCATCAGGAATTTTTTAAAAAATAAAAATACTTTATTTTCTAAAGGTTTTTAGGTGCCTACACTATCCACTTGGTCAAGCTTTGCAAACAAACTTTGTGTAACTTGTTTTTCTAGATTTTCTTGTATGTTCTCAGCAATCTCCTTCAAACAATCTTCCTCATTTATTGTTTTCAATCTATTCTCAACAATCTCCCTCGTTGGCATTGATGGCAAACCAAACTAATCAACCAAATGGCAAACACCTTGTTCAACCAAACTGACTACGTTAAAATAGTAAGACAATACCAAAAAGAAGATAATTCCTTGTATTGAAATCTCTCCCTCTATCAATAACTTCCATCTTATGAATAGGTTACAAAACTTTTTCTTATAACTCCCTCTGAGTTTCTTCTTATATCTCCCTCTTACTAGGTAGATGTTAGAATTTCTCTTTCTTTGTTCTCCTGATCAATAACTATCTCTAATCTCCCTCAAGATCAATAAATCACTCCAATTATCATTACCTTGATCAATAATTATCTCCCTCTAAGAACCATTTATATTTCTCCCTCTGATCAACAAATCTCTCCCTCTTTGACAACAATGCCAAAGACATGTCATCTTAACATGCAAATATAGTGCTTCTTCATTTTCTCCCTCTATCACCTTACTTGTGACTGATTTTGAAGTTTCAGCTCTTTAGTTACTTTAGGCAACTCCTAAAGTAAGATCCTCTGCATCAACTTATAGTATTGAAAGTAGCTTGTTTAATGTAAGGCACTCCTTTTGTTGTTTAGATAGCCTTTGATAGGGGTATCACCCCTAGTTTACCTCTTAGCTACTCATGAGCATCTCGGGGTAATGCTTTTGTGAAGATATTAGCAATTTTTTCCTTAGTGCTAACATATTCCATCTTCACCTCTTTATCTTGAACTAATTCTCTCAAGTAATGATACTTGATTGCAATGTGCTTAGTCTTTGTGTGCATCACAAGATCATTTGATAAATTGATAGCACTTGTATTATCACAATAAAGTGCAATTGGTTTTGTGATCTCTTCCTTCATTCCTTTGAGTAGTTGTTTGATCCATACAATGTTTGTACAATTCACTATAGCAGCAACATATTCAGCTTCAACAGTAGATTGTGAGGTGCAATTTTGTTTCTT
Organism: Cupressus sempervirens; assembly: GCA_028749045.1. NCBI lineage: Eukaryota > Viridiplantae > Streptophyta > Pinopsida > Cupressales > Cupressaceae > Cupressus > Cupressus sempervirens. Next base: position 193,831,915 of record CM053791.1, on the reverse strand, counting down.
GCTAGTCCATGTAACCAACTTCTTGCCCAAGAAAAATGCTCCTCCACTATTGCTCTTTCTGTCATCAATGTTTCTAGCCCAATCAACATCAGTATAGGCTCTTAATTCAAATTTCTCATTTTTCTTATAGCATAGACCAAACTCCTCTGTTCCTTTCAGATATCTCATTATTCTCTTTACAGCCATCAAATGATTCTTTCTGGGATTAGTAGAGAATCTTGCAACTATCCCTACAGATAATGCAATGTCAAGTCTGCTATGTACCACATATTGTAATTTGCCAATCATAGACCTATATAGTGTTTGATTCACTTAAGTTAAATCATCATTCTTTGACTTGTGTCCTGTCGCCATGGGTATACTTACTGGTTTTGAATCCTGCAATCCAAAAGTTTTCAGTATTTCTTTGACATAGTTTGACTAAGTGATGTATAGACCAAATTTCATCTAATATACTTGTAAACCCACAAAGAATTTGATTTCTCCAAACATAGACATTTCAAATTTTTGCCTCATTTCATTTGCAAAAGCTTTGCATAAAGCATCTTGTCCTCCAAATATGACATCATCAACAAAAATTTTAGATAACAAAATACATTTTCCTTTCCCTATCTTTATGTACAGATTATTGTTATCATCAGTCCTTTCAAATCCACTCTTCACAAGATACTTATGAAGTCTCTCATACCATGCTCTTGGTGCTTGTTTCAAACCATATAGAGCTTTGTGTAATTTACATACTATGTTCTTATTATTGACATCAAAAAAACCTTCTCGTTATTTTATGAAAACTTCTTCTTATAATATGCCATTTAGAAATGCAGATTTAACATCCATTTGATAAACTTTGAAACCTTTGTATGCAGAATAAGCAAGTAAAGTTCTTACTCCTTCCAATCTAGCAATAGGGGCAAATGTCTCTCCATAGTCAACTCCTTCTTGTGCATATCCTTTGCAAACTAATATTTCCTTGTTCCTTGTTACTTCACCATTTTCATCTAGCTTGTTTCTAAATACCCACTTGGTGTCAATCACATTTTTGTCTTTTGGTCTAGGAACTAGAGTCCATGTCTTGTTTTTCTTAATTTTTTCAATATCTTCTTCAATAGCCTTACTCCAATCTACATCCTCCAATGCATCTCTTACTAATTTGGGTTCTTTCATGCTCAAAAAACATGTATCATTTCTCAATATATTTCTTGTAATTTGTCTAGCATCCTAATCTCCAATAATTTGTGTAGTAGGATGATGTCTCTTGACATATTTGGACAATCTTGGTTCAGCTCTAGTTTCTTTAGTTTGTCTCTTGGCTTCAAAATCACTGTGTACATCTATGTCAGGTAACTCAACATTTCCACAAATCTCAGAATCACAATGTGCTTCAACTTCATTCTGTAACTCGGCATTTGACAGTAACTCAATTTTTGAATGCAGCTCAACATTCATAGCCTGTGACTCGACAGTCACTGAAATTTGTTGTTGGTTTGTAGCTAGATTTCTTGCATCTTCTTTAGTAGGCATACCTTCATAAGAGTACACAAATGATTTGTATTCTTCTGGTTCTTTCATAGGTTCAGCCTCATGTACTTTTGTATATTCATCAAAGTTCACATTTGTACTTTCCACAACTTTGTTAGTGTTAGTGTTCAAACACTTATAAGCTATACTTTTTGTGGAATAGCCCAAGAATATACCTTACTTCACTTTTTTCATCACGTTTACCATTCCCAAAATCCTTGAGAATGTAAGATTTGCTTCCAAATACCTTAAAGTATTTTACATTGGGTGAGTATCCATACCATAATTCAAAAGGTGTTGAATGAGTACCTTTCTTGACTTGTACACAATTCAAGGTATAGACAGTTGTACTTATAGCTTCTCTCCAGTATTTCAAAGCAACATTTTTCTCCATCATGAGTGTTCTAGCACAGTCCATTATAGATCTATTCCTTCTTTCAGTAATTCCATTTTGTGGAGGGGTTTTAGGGGCAGATGTTTGTCTTTTGATTCCTCTATCATTGTAGAATATTTCAAACTCATTTGATGTAAATTATCCTCCTTTGTTAGATCTTAAACACTTCAGACTTTTACTTGTTTCCTTCTCAACTCTTGTTAAGTACCACTTAAACATTAAAAGGTATCATATTTCTATTTTAGAAACATAACTGTCATCATTCTAGAATAATCATTGACAAATAGCATAATGTACTTATCTCATTTGTAGCTTTTCACTTCAATTGGTCCACATAAGTCGGTATGAACAATCTCTAATATTTATTTAGAGGTATGAGTTTCGGTATGAACAATCTCTAATATTTATTTAGAGGTATGAGTTTTACTCTTAAAACTTGACTTTGTCATTTTGCCTAACTGACATTGCTTGCACATTATATTATTAGGCTTCTTCAACTTAGGAAAACCTCTAACTTTTCTCATGTTACTGATACTGATCAAGTTATCAAAATTGACATGACATAACCTTTTGTGCCACAACCATATATCATTAAATTTTACAACTAGACAAGTAGCATCCTCTAAATCAAGATAGAATAGATTACTTCTAGTCTGATCACCATTTCCAATCAGTCTTCCATTTGTGTCATATATCTTAGCAGCTTTATTTTCAAATTCAACCTTACATCCCAAATTATTTAGTTGTGACACACTCAAGAGATTATAGTTAAGTCCTTCAACATAATAAGCATTGTCACATCAAATCTTGTCTATGAGTTTGATAGAACCTTTGCCTTTTATCAAACATGTGCATCATTACCAAATCTTACACTATTTGCATCATAACAATTCAGGGTAATGAACCTACTTTTGTCTTTGGTCATGTGATGTGAGTACCCACTATCAATGATCCATCTATCCTTCTTGTTTACACAAGTCACAAGTGTAGTTGCTTCATCTTCATTAGATTCATCTTTTATTGCAACATACACCACTTCATCATCTTGTTCATCAGATTCATCTTTTGTTTCCTCTTCAACAATGTAGCATAATGTTTTACTTTTGTCTCTATAGTCCTTGTTGTCTTCATCTCTTCTACTTTTGTACTTGTCACCACCTCTATAGTTCTTCTTCTCTGGACATCTAGCAACAATATGACCAAACTCATTGCAATTGAAACAAATGATAGGAAATTTACCTTTACCTTTGTGGAATCTTATTGCCAGTAGTGCTTCAAGCTATTCTACATCCTCCTCATCTATATCACTACCACTGGACACATACTTTATCTTTTTCTTCTTCTTCTTCTCATCAAGTTCCTTTAATGACACTTTAGCTATGAAAGCAGATTCAATATTTTTAGGTTTGTAATTATCAAAGTCAAATAGCTCAAAAGTAGTGAGTCTACCCACTAGACCTTCAAGTGATAGATCATTCCTTGGTATACATCTTAGTTTGTTAATTTTAGAAACTCTAATAGCATATATAGGCAATAGTGTTCTCAAGACTTTTCTTAGCATAGTATCATCATCTATTTTTCCATTAGCTCCTCTTATTGCATTAACAACTTCTTTTATCCTTGCAACATATTGAGAAATATTTTTGCCTTCTTCCATTCTCATATCATCGAACTTATCTCTAAGACTTTATGTTTTGGCTCTCAGAACATTGGTGTCTCCTCCTTAGATGGTGGCTAAGGCATCCCACATTTTTTTTACACTATCAAGACCTTTGATATCATCAAATTCAACATAACATAGGGTAGAGGCAATCTCTAGCATTGCCTAGTTATGCTCTTTCTTCTTCTTCATATCCTCAACTATCGGTGCTCCAATAGGGTCAACATGCCCAATAGTTATGGTAGATTGTGCATGATCTCCAAGTCCTCCAAGGTGTAGCCTCATCAAACTTTTCCATGCAGGAAAGTTATCTTTATTGAGCTTGGGTACTTCTTTTTTTGACATCTTGATCTTTGTGCTTCTAGTACCTTCAAACTAGTCCTCTTAAGCAAATGGCTTTGATACCAATTGTTGGAATTCTTTTAGAATAACTGGGGGGGGTGAATCAGTTATTCAAGGTCCAGATGTATAAATAAAACTTTTCACAACTTAGTGAACCCATAAAACATTCTTCATGCATGCATCCATTAGATAATGCAATCACTTTAAAAACTTGTAGGTTACTATCAAATCAACTTGCAGAAATGTAAACATAAAACATAACAGATTCATCAACACACTTGACACAATGATTTACGTAGAAACCCAATTTGAGAAAAACCACTAGTAACATGCTACTCTTTTTCACTCTTCTAAAGTGATGCTCTATGAAAGGCCAACCCTATTAAAGGTTACAATATACACTGTTAAATGTGACCCTATTAAAGGATTTCAATCACCCTATTAGGAGTGAGCCTTGTTAGAGGACTTTAGACCATTCACTTGGAATGTCACCCGGTTAAAGGATTTACAAATGACTATTAGGTCAACCTTAATCCAAAGGATTTACCCTAGATTTATACAATTGTTAGAGAGTAATAGTAAGGCTTGATCTGATAACAACTTACAACTTCATTTGTAGATTATAGATCATTGTTTCAGTCCTCCATTCTACTTGGCCTACATACTTTTAATCTCTGATAGCTTGTTCACCCTTCAAGAATTTATATCCTTAAGCCTTCTTTCTTAACATGTCAATGCAGTATCTTCTCTTAGGTCACTTGATGAAGAAAAATCCTTGACTCCCTATCTTCCTTAAGTTCTCGAACATAACTTCTTTTGCTTCTGACCAATCATTCCTATAAATGGAAAATTAAGATCTTTTCCTGCTCATTTTTCATTGTCCAATTTAGGATTAGGATAGATTAGGGAGGATACAATGAATCTATCCCACATTTCATATCTCTTCTAGAGACTTCTCCTTGAATCCTCTTTGAATTCACCTAAAAATGGTTTACCTTGAATATTGTGACACCAGATCACCAATCTTATCTTCCACCTGGTTCACACATTCCAAGAAAATAAATTTATCCGTTCAGATTCATCGAATTCACAATCTTTTGAATAATGCAACCACTCAACATTATCTGGCTTTTGATGCTCGGCACATATTGCGTTGCTTGGCATCCTCTATAAAATCACTCGACATGGACTAAAGTTTAATGGTGCTTGACATCAACTAAACTTACTTGACATCCATTATTTTTCTCGGCATACCTAGATTAAACTTTTACTCAGTTCCAACTGATTGTCTAGCTTGGCTTGCATTGACTTTGCTTAGCACCTACTATCCACTTGGTCAAGCTTTGCAAAAAAACTTTGTGCAACTTGTTCTTCTAGATTTTCTTAGTGTAGCCAACCTCTGTAACCTTAAGTAGATTATCAATGCATCATGTTATCACTATCTTAACTGATTCTTGTATTCTTTTAAATAATCATAACTCAACCTTTCCTTTAGGTGCTATTGTTACATCTTTTGATCAAATCCTCTTCATCGATCAAATAAGTGATAGTGCTTCAATCATACAACCAATTATCTCACCAACAAGTAGCAAGTTTGACATCAGTGACAAAACAATGATTGAAACATATTGATGATACTTGTATGTTCTCAACAATATCCCTTAAACAATATCCTTCTTTTATTGTTTTCAATATATTCTCAACATGCTATTGTTTAAGCTTTGAAGAAATGGAGACATTATTTGATGCCTAAGGATTTTGTGTTGTACACTGATCATAAAACTTTACAATATTTGAGAAGTCAAAATAATTTAAATCAGAGACACATGTAGTGGGTGAAGTACTTCTAGAACATTTATTTTGTGTTAAAACATAAAAGTGAACAATCAAACAAAATAGTTGATGCTTTGAGAAGAATAAGGAATTTGTTGACATAAAGGAGAGTTGAAGTACTTGGCTTTGATGATTTGAAACATTTGTATGAAACTAACCCTGATTTTGCAAAACCTTGGAAGGATTGTAAGAATCACATGATAAGTGAACAAGAAAAGTGGACTAATTATTTGTTAGTGTAAATAAATTATTATTATTACAGTTAAGTTTACTTGAGATAATGCATTTTTATATTAGTTGTCATGTAGACACTTAGGAATATGCATAGACATATGATTTGTCTTGTTGACAACATAGGAGTTAGCAACTTATTTGAGCACATGGTGTCTACAACATCTCTTTATGAGATACACCTATGTAAACTTATCCTCTCATCATCACACAAACTCCTGTGCTCAATGGAGGATAATCCACTCTTGGTGGACATTTGCTTAGTTGTGATGTTTATCTCTTTGCTGACTCCTAATCATTCTAGTTGCCTTTATATACAGGCACTTCCATGATGTATTCATCCAATCATCAGATATCCATTATCATTTTGACCATTATTGAGATTCTCATTTGATCATCACTAGTCTCTCTTATGCTATTTATTGAGATTCTTGATCTTGGTGTTGAATTATTGCCTTAGACAAATTCTTACATGGTATTAGAGCCACAGGAGCTTCATTACATAGCCATTGGAGAGAGATTTTTTTGCAGGTTAAGATTGGATCTTGTTGGTGAAATCAAATATTGGTATCACATTTAGAAGGTCAAAAAACTCCCAAATCGACTTTTGTTTCATCAAAATCGGACATCTAAGGTGAAATCTAGAGTCATTGGATTTTTGGACGTGCGATGGTGAGAATTTAGGAAAAATAATTACAAAGGTGATTTTCAAACAACGATATCTCCCTCATACGGACTCCTTTTTTCGAGCATTTTTTTTGTTTTGGGGTAGAATTTCGTGATCTACACATTGGTGTAGGTTGTTTGAGATCTATGTTCTTGATTTTTTTTGAAAATTGCAAATCTCAATTTTTGCAACTTCAAAGGCTTAGTTCAGGCTCATTTGGACACATATTCAAGTGCTTTTTTTTTGGAGTACATGATTTTTTGTCTACTTTCCAGATTTGGTATCAATTTGGAGTAATTTTGAGTAGACATAGTACTTTCAAAATTTTGGTCTCATTTTGGCCTATTGTCACTTGTAATTAATTAGATCCTTGAGAGGTTTTGTGTCTTATCTTGTTGAGTCCGATATAGCTTCATATTTATTGTTGTAACTAGCAAAATCAGAAGTCCACTTAGGCCCTACATTGACAAGTGGCCATTGTAATCACACTAAATATAAAGTGTCAAATCATGCATTAGGGGGGGTTTCTTTAATTTCTTTTTTTGCATTTTTGGGGTGCATACATTATTTGATCTCATGGAGTTATGTCAAAAGTTTCACTTTGGTTTAATATTCAAATTGACAAAAAAGAACTATCAGAAATAGAGTGCTTTAATGATTGATCATCCAAGAGAACATAAGGAAGTGTTTCCTTATCTATATTCAAACATGTTTCCACCTAATACTAATTGGTGACATCTTTCTCTTCTTCTTCACTTTATGTATAACAGTATAAGTAAGGAATCTTTTGCTCCTCTTAGTAAGGCAAGTAGTCCTCATGACATTTGGATGTGTCATTTGGAAGCATATGGAGATCCATGAGTCCCTCCATTACTAGAGAGCATTCGACCTCTAGTCACTCCAGTTACGGTACCTATTCAACTCTAGTTGAGATCAGAGCTCCTGATGCTCCTGTTGCTTCTACTGATCCAGTTCCAGCCACAGATGCTCCTGATTCAGTGCAGCAAGAAACACCATGTCTTCCTATTTCAACTTCATGGGATGACTTCCTTCTAGACATTACAATGTTTTTTGTGGAGTCTTACATTGAAGATGTGGAAGACATTATTGATGACATCCATCTTCTTTTTGTTGAGGAGAATTCTTCTTCACTTGTTGTGAGAAAACACTCTGACCCTCAACCACTTGATCTTTCTTTTGAGACTGACATGATTGTGGATACTTATTTTCAACAGTTGGAGGAGGACTCTTTTACTTCAAAAGAGACATATCATTCTTTGGAGATTGTATTCTAGTTTCCTTAGACATCATATCTTTTGAGGATTCTTCCTACTAGTTGGGGAGCATTCTTTACTACACCTATGACACCACTTCTTCCTATGAGGAGGAACATCATTCAGTTTTTATGGTGCAGCTTCTTCAATCATCAAGGAGCTTCTTTCATGGGTGTGCATTCATCATTGAGGGGAGGCTACATTGCTTCTCTTCCCATATCTTACCATAAGGATGATTCCTTGTCTTTAGAGGTTGATTCAATTTCATACATGGACATGTTACCTTGTTTGCCACCTTTTGGACATCCACCAGATTGGCTTGTGGCATCTACATTCATTATGGACTTGTCAACATATGAGCAGACTTCAAAGGCCGCATCCATAACATACTACATATGGATTCCTCATCCATCTTCCTATCCACAATGGGAAGTATACGTGCACCTATACTTGGTATATATTCTTCCTAAAGGGAGAAATGTTGTTTGTAGGCATCAGATACTTTTTTGTCTTCATGACATCCTTGCAGGAGATTATTCAATATGGGGGGATACCATCATGTATTTTTTCTTATAGGGGATATATGCTTATACATGCATGATGTATGTCATACTAGGGGGGTCTTGATTACTCCATCCTTGCATGCATCTTGTATTTCTTCATCTCTCTTTTTGGAGGAGGTTTTTCCCATGAGGTTTTCCCTCTTTCTCCATTTTTAGAGAGATTGCATTGCATTGCATAGCATTGTATGTAAAGCATTGCATTTGTACATGGTTACCTAACATGGCCTAGTAGCCGAGACCCACATTGCATCTTGCATTTAGCTTTGTGAGCTTAATTGTATTCCCCTAAGTTGCACTTAAAGGGGGGTGTTAGCGTAAATTTTTAAATTATTATTAAAATTTACTTAAGTTTACTTAGGATAATGCATTTTTATATTAGTTGTCATGTAGACACTTAGGAATATACATAGAAATATGAGTTGTCTTGTTGAAAACACAGGATTTAGCAACTTATTTGAGCACATGGTGTCTACAACATCTCTTCATGAGATACACCTATGTAAACTTATCTTCTCATCATTGCACAAACTCCTATGCTCAATGGAGGATAATCGACTCTTGATCGACATGTGCTTAGCTGTGATGTTTGTCTCTTTGTTGACTCCTAGTCATTCTAGTTGCCTTTATATACATGCACTTCCATGATGTATTCATCCAATCATTAGATATCCATTATCATTTTGATCATTATTGAGATTATCATTTGATCATCATTAGTCTCTCTTGTGCTATCTATTGAGCTTCTTAATCTCGGTGTTGAATTATTGCTTTAGGCAAATTTTTACATGGTATCAAAGCTATACCAAATTCTTACATTATCTAATTCAGGAAGATATGTTGTTTAAGGGAAGACAATTGTGCATACCTAAAGTATCTATGAGGGATAACATCGTGAAGGAGAAACATAGTGAAGGACTTGTTGGACATTTTTGGAATTGATAAAATAGTAAAACTAATCTCAGGTAGATATTATTGGCCTTGGATATATAAAGATTCTCAAAAGATGGTTAAGAGTTACTGAACTTGTCAAACAACAAAAGGAACTAGTTAGAACTTGGGTTTGTATTCACCACTGTCTATTCCAAATAAACCTTGGGAAGATACTAGTATGGATTTTGTGCTTGGCTTATCTAGAAATCAGAGAGGTAATGATTCTATTCTTGGAGTGGTTGACATATCTTCTAAAATGGCTCATTTAATACCTTGAAAGAAGACATCTATGGTTGAATTATTCTTTAAAGAAGTAGTAAGATTGCATGGATTGTCAAACAGTATAATTTCAAATAGCGATACTTAGTTTATTGGTTATTTGTAGAGGGCACTGTTGGAAATGATTGAAAAGATCATGAGGAAAATTGTTGGAATGATCATATGGAACTGATAAAGAATGTTCTCAATCATTTTTTTGTCATTGATGTCAAACTTGCTACTTGCAAGAATGACAATTGCTCTAGTGATCCAAATACTATCAAGTGGATGATTGACAAGGAGGAGGCAATCAATAAGCTGTAACTAGAACACCTAGAGAAAGGTTGAAGTTATGATGTTGTAATGAAGTACAAGGATCAGCTAAGTCATTGATGAAATAGTGTATTGATGACATAGAGAATGGGCACACTGAAACATATCAAAGATGTAAGGTTTTAGCTAAGTCATTTGTAAAGCCCAACTAAATTCATTAGAGAGAGGGAGCCGAACAAGCTAGTAGGTGCCGAACAGATTCCTAGTTGAAGCCGAGCAAGTTTAACTTCAGATGTCGAGTGAACTTCAAGTGCCGAGTGAACTTCAGATGCCGAGCAAAAATAGATGTCAAGCATCAAAAAACCAATAGTGTCGAGTAACACAGAGATTTCGAGCATCAGTAAATCAATAATGTCGAGTTGTTGCATTATTTTGAAAATTGAAGATTCGCCAGATCTAAGACAACAAGATTGTTATCTAGAAATTTGTGAATTAAATGGAAGATAAGAATGATGATCTGGTGGCACAAAACACCATGTAGAACATTTTTGGAGATTACAACTGGAGTCTAGACGAAGTTTCTAGATAAGAGCAAGATATAGGGTAGATACATTGTATCCTACCTAATCCATTTGAAACCCTAAAGTTGGAGAGGGAGAATTGAGCGAAAAAGGCAAACTATATTTCTATTTAAGGAGTCATAAGGTCATGAAGCAAAGAGAGGAGAAGATGGTCGAGCATAAAAGCATGAAGTGCTGAAGAAGGTGTTAAGGAGAAGAAAGCACAGAAACTCTATTTAGATAGACGACCACAAGGATGATTGCATTGGTATGATGAGTAAGAAGACTCAAGGAGATGAAGCTTGAGATGACAAGCTGAAGGAACTGAAGTGATTAAAAGCCAAGCAAAAGGACTGAACTTAAGAGTGATCTGAAATCTGCAAAGTATATTGTAAGTTGTATCAAATCAACAATCCATTATTGTTACTCTCTAACAATTGTAATAGATAGTTTAAATCCTATGGACTTAGGTTGGTTTAATAGCCATGAGGTAAATCCTTTAACAGGGTGACATTCCAAGTGAATGTTCTAAAGTCTTTTGATCAGGCCCATTCCTAATAGTTTGGTGAAATCCTCTAACAAGGTCACATTTAACAGTGTGTTGTAAGCCTTTAACAGGGCAGGCTCTTAACAGGGCATCACTTTAGAAGAGTGAAAATCAAGTAGAATGTTACTGGTGGTTTTTTCCCAAATTGGGTTTCCACGTAAATCATTGTGTCATGTGTTAATCTTGCATGTTTTATTGTTGCATGTTGATTTACTGTAACTTGCTAAGATGGTTGATTTAAGTTTGGATGGATGAAAAGTGTATGGATTCATTATAAGTTGTGAAAAAAATATTATTAGGACATTTGGACCTTGAATAATTGATTCACCCCCCCCCCCCCTCTCAGTTATTCTAAAGAATTCTAACAATTGGTATCAGAGCCAAACTATTGTTTCAGTTTAAAGGGACTATAAGCAGGAAAGATCAAAATGTCTAAGAGAGAAGTCCGCAAGCTCATCAAAGACAACTTTGTTGCATGGAAAAGTTTGATGAAGCTACATCTTGGATCCATAGGAGATTATGCCCAAAATTCAATTGTTACTGAACATGTTGATCCAACTGGTACTCTTACTACAGAAGATATGAAAAACAAATAGGAACACAATCAGACAATGCTGGAAATTGCCTCTGCACTCAACTATGCTGAATTTGATGATATCAAAAGATGTGACACTGCATTCAAAATGTGGAAAGCCCTATCAGACATCTATGGAGGAGATCAGAATGTCCAAAGAGCAAAAAGAAAAAGTCTCAGAGGAAAGTTTGATGATATGAAAATGGAGGAAAATGATAATGCTGCTCAGTATGGCGCAAGAATAAAGGAAGTGGTAAGTACAATAAGATGTTTAGATGGTCAATTAGATGAAGATACTGTTAATAGTAAGTTCTTAAGAACCTTGCTCCCTATCTATGCTATTAGAGTATATGCAATACAAGAACTAAGATGTGTACCAGGAAACAATCTAAGTTTTGAAGGTATAGTGGGTAGACTCACTGCATTTGAATTATCTAACTTTGACAACTACAAACCTAAGAATGCTGAATCTGCTTTTAAGGCCAAGCTATCACTGAAAGATGTTGAACAGGTAAAATCAAAAAAGGGAAGAAAAATGAAATATGTATCCAGTGACAGTAGCACTGATGAGGAAGATGTGGAACAATTGGAAGCTTTGCTAGCTAGAAGATTTCACGGAGGTAAAGGAAAATTCAAAGGTAAGATGCTTATCATTTGTTTCAATTGTAATGAAGTAGGACATATTGTTGCAAAGTGTACATAGAAAAAGGATTACAAGGAAGGCAACAAATACAATTCAGAAGAGATGATGAAAAGAGAGATTACAAAGACAAAGGCAAGAAGTGTTATATTGTTGAAGAAAATTTTGATGATAATGATGATGAAGTTGTTTATGTAGCCATGAAGGACCAATCTGATGAAGAAGAGCCTACAACACTGGTAACATGTATGAACAAGAATGACAGATGGATCATAGAGAGTGGATGCTCACATCACATGACAGGAGACAAAAGTAAGTTTGTTAACTTTACTCAATATGATGGAAATAGTGTTAGATTTGGTAATGATGCTCCATGTCAAATAAAAGGAAAAGGTTCCATTAAGCTTACAGAACAAATTTCATGTGATAATGCATACTATGTCGAAGGGTTAAACTACAATTTGCTAAGTGTCTCACAGTTAGGCAATATAGGATGCAAAGTAGAGTTTGGAAACAAAACTGCAAAAATCTATGATACTAATGGTAAACTGATAGGAAAAGGAGATCAAACAAGGAGTAATATGTTTTACCTTGATATGAATGATGTCTCTTGTTTTGTTGCAAAATTTGATGATGAATGGTTATGGCACAAAAGGCTATGTCATGTCAACTTTGACAATCTAGTCAATATTAGTAAAATGAAGAAAGTCAGAGGTTTACCAAAATTGAAGAACCCTGATAATACCATGTGCAAACAATGTCAGCTAGGAAAGATGACAAAGTCAAGTTTCAAAAGCAAAAACTATACATCTAAAGAAGTACTTGAGTTAGTTCATACTGACTTATGTGGTCCAATGGAAGTACAAAGCTATAGAGGAGATAAGTTCATAATGTTGTTTGTTGATGACTATTCCAGGATGATGACTGTTATGTTCTTAAGACAAAAATCTAATGCCTTTCAAATGTTTAAGTGGTATGTGGCTAGAGTTGAAAAGGAAATAGGAAAGAGCTTGAAATGCCTGAGATCAGACAGAGGTGGTGAATTCTCATCAAAAGAATTTGAGATATTTTGTAATGATAAAGGAATCAAAAGACAAACGTCAGCTCCCAGAACTCCCCCACAGAACATAATTGCTGAAAGAAGAAATAGATCTATGATTGACTGTGCCAGAACATTAATGATGGAAAAGACTTTTGCTCTAAAATATTGGAGAGAAGTTGTAAGTGTAGTTGTTCATACACTAAACCGAGTACAAGTCAAGAAAGGTACAAATACAACACCTTTTGAATTATGGTATGATCACTCACCCAATGTAAAACATTTCAAAGTGTTTGGTTACAAGTGCTTTATCCTTAAAGATGCTAGAAATGGAAATTTTGATGCAAAAAGTGATGAAGGCATATTTCTTGGTTACTCCACAAGAAGTAAGGCATATAAGTGTTTGAATACTAACACTAACAAAGTTGTGGAAAGTGCAAATGTAAACTTTGATGAGTATACAGAAGTCCAAGTTGAAGAGCCAAAGAGAATGGATGAATATAGAACCTTTGTGTATTCTTATGAAGGAATGCATGTTGATGAGGAAGTTGTCAATCAAATTGAAACTCAACAACAAATTTCAGTTTCAGCCGAGTCACAACCAGTGAATGTCGAGTTGCATTCAGAAGTCGAGTTGCAGAATGAAAGAAATGCACGATCTGATTCTAAAGTCAGTACACATGAAATAGATGAAGAACAACCTAACAACTAAGTACATAGTGACCTTGAATCAGAAAGATCAAACATGGAAACAAGGACAGAACCAAGATTATCCAAATATGTAAAAAGACATCACCCTATTGAACAGATAATTGGTGACAAAGATGCAAGACCAATGACAAGGAACAGACTGAGACATGAATCATGTCTGATTAGCAAATCTGAACCTAAGACAATATATGGTGCATTACAAGATGATGACTGATATAAATCTATGGAAGAAGAGATTGATCAAATAAAGAACAAAACCTGGAGTTTGGTTCCCATACCAGTTGACAAAAATGTGATTGACACCAAGTGAGTATTCAGGAACAAGCTATATGAGAATGGTGAGATTACTAGAAACAGAGCTAGACTAGTATGCAAGGGTTATGCTCAAGAAGAAGGACTAGACTATGGGGAAACATTCGCCCCTGTTGCTAGAATGGAAGGAGTAAGAACTTTACTTGCATATGCTGCATATAAAGATTTCAAAGTTTATCAGATGGATGTAAAGTCTGCTTTTCTAAATGGTATACTAGAAGAAGAAGTCTACATTGAACAACTAGAGGAATTTGTTGATGAGAACAATAGGGATATGGTTTGTAAATTACATAAAGCACTCTATGGTCCAAAACAAGCACCCAGAGCATGGTATGAGAGACTTCACAAGTATCTAGTGCAAATAGGATTTGAAAGAATAGATGATAACAACAACATGTACATCAAATCAGAAGAAGGTAAGGATATTATTGTGGATGACATAGTGTTTGGAGGAAAGGAAGTGCTTTGCAAAGACTTTGCTGACAAAATGAAACATGAGTTTGAAATGTCTATGTTTGGAGAGATCAAATTTTTTGTTGGATTGAAAGTACATCAACTAAAACATGGCATATTTGTGACACAATCAAAGTATATCAAAAAAATACTCAAAACATTTGGATTGGAGGAGTCCAAACCAATCAGCACACTAATGGCGATAGGAAATAAGCTATCCAAAAATGATGAATCAGCTGAAGTCAATCAAACAATGTACAAATCCATAATTGGAAAACTACAATATGTTGTACATAGCAGACCAAAAATAGCATTAGTAGTTGGAATAGTGGCTAGATTCTCTGCTAATCCCAAAGAAAATCATCTCATAGTAGTAAAAAGAATAATGAGATATCTTAAAGGAACTGGTAACTTTGGTCTATACTACAAAAAGAAAGGAAAGTTTGAACTCAATGCATATACAGATGCAAATTGGGGAGGCAACATTGATGACAAAAAAAGCACAAGTGGAGGTGCATTATTTTTAGGTAAAAAGCTAGTTACTTGGACTAGCAAGAAACAAACATGCACATCCCAGTCTACTGCAGAATCAGAGTATGTGGTAGTAGCAGTCAATTGTACGAACATTGTGTGGCTCACACATCTATTGAGAGGAATGAAAGTAGAGGTAACAAAACCTATGATATTGTATTGTGATAATACAAGTGCTATAAACATATCCAAAAATTCAGTAATGCATGCAAAAACCAAGCATATTGCAATCAAGCATCATTATGTCAAAGAATTGGTAGAAGACAAACAAGTGAAGTTGGAATACATTCACACAAAGGAACAAACTGCAGATATCTTCACTAAACCATTGCCCAAGGATACTTATGAATATCTTAGAGGCAAGTTGAGGGTAATACCCCTAACTCAAGCAGTTTAAAGCAACAAGGATGCTGCCCTGCATCAACAGGAACAAATCATTGAAATATCAGAAGAATGATGCAGAGGGTGAAAACAGGAGTACAAACTCCAAATCAGTCACAAGCATGGTGACAGAAGGAGAAGACATCAAGAAACCAAAGCTTATATTTTGCATAATGAAGATGCTACATCTTTGGCATTTATGTCAAAGAGGGAGAAATATATAGAAAAATGATCAATACAAAGCAAGAGGGAGATATAAATGAAAGAGGGAGATATATGAGATCAATAGTAAAGATGCAACAACCAAGAAAAGTAGCAGACAACATATACAATCTTGGTGGTAACTAAATTGATCAGTTTTGTTTTGCCATCAATGCCAAAGAGGGAGATTGTTGGAAATGATTGAAAAGATCATGAGGAAAATTGTTGGAATGCTCATATGGAACTGATAAGGAATGTTCTCAATCATTGTTTTGTCATTGATGTTAAACTTGCTACTTTCAGGAATGACAATTGCTTTAGTGATCCAAATACTATCAAGTGGTTGATTGACAAGGAGGAGGCAATCAATAAGCTGTAACTAGAACACCTAGAGAAAGGTTGAAGTTATGATGTTGTAATGAAGTACAAGGATCAACTAAGTCATTGATGAAATAGTGTATTGATGACATAGAGAATGGGCACACTGAAACATATCAAAGATGTAAGGTTTTAGCTAAGTTGTTTGTAAAGCCCAACTAAATTCATTAGAGAGAGGGAGCCGAGCAAGCTAGTAGGTGCTGAACAGATTCCTAGTTGAAGCCGAGCAAGTTCAACTTCAGATGCCGAGTGAACTTCAAGTGCCGAGTGAACCTCAGGTGCCGAGTGAACTTCAGATGCCGAGTGAACTTCAGATGCTGAGTAAAATCAAGTGCTGAGCAGAAACAGATGCTGAGCATTAGAAAACCAATTGTGTCGAGTAACACAAAGATGCCGAGTATCAGTAAATCAATAATGTCGAGTTGCTGCATTATTTTGAAAATCGAAGATTCGCTAGATCTAAGCCGACAAGATTGTTATCTAGAAATCTGTGAATTAAATGAAAGATAAGAATGATGAGCTGGTGGCACAGAACACCATGTAGAAAATTTTTGGAGATTATAACTGGAGTCTAGACAAAGTTTCTAGATAAGAGCAAGATATAGGGTAGATACATTGTATCCTACCTAATCCATTTGAAACCCTAAAGTTGGAGAGGGAGAATTGAACGGAAAAGGCAAACCAGATTTCTATTGAAGGAGTCATAAGGTCATGAAGCAAAGAGAGGAGAAGATGGTCGAGCATAAAAGCATGAAGTGCTGAAGAAGGTGCTAAGGAGAAGAAAGCACAGAAACTCTATTTGGATAGATGACTACAAGGATGATTGCATTGGTATGATGAGTAAGAAGACTTAAGGAGACGAAGCTTGAGATGACAAGCTGAAAGAACTGAAGTGTTTAAAAGCCAAGCAAAAGGACTGAACTGAAGAGTGATATGAAATCTGCAAAGTATATTGTAAGTTGTATCAAATCAACAATCCATTATTGTTACTCTCTAACAATTGTAACAGATAGTTTAAATCCTATGGACTTAGGTTGGTTTAATAGCCATGAGGTAAATCCTTTAATAGGGTGACATTCCAAGTGAATGTTCTAAAGTCTTTTGATCAGGCCCATTCCTAATAGTTTGGTGAAATCCTCTAACAAGGTCACATTTAACAGTGTGTTGTAAGCCTTTAACAGGACAGGCTCTTAACAGGGCATCACTTTAGAAGAGTGAAAATCAAGTAGCATGTTACTGGTGGTTTTTCCCAAATTGGGTTTCCATGTAAATCATTGTGTCATGTGTTAATCTCGCATGTTTTATTGTTGCATGTTGATTTACTGTAACTTGCTAAGATGGTTGATTTAAGTTTGGATGGATGAAAAGTGTATGGATTCATTATAAGTTGTGAAAAAAATATTATTAGGACATTTGGACCTTGAATAATTGATTCACCCCCCCCCCCCCCCTCTCAGTTATTCTAAAGAATTCTAACAGGCACTTTGGAAGAAGTTGGATATTGAGCTTAAGTTCAGTTCTACATTTTATTTGTAAACAGATGGACAAATTGAAGTTGTGAATATGAGTTTGGAGAACTTGCTGAGATGTTTGATTGGAGATAAGCTTGCTAATTGGGACTTGATTTTAGCACAAACATTGTTTGCATATAATAATTATCTAAATAAGAGTACCAATAAGATACCTTGTGAGATATTAAATGGAATGCATCCTAAAGGAACTATGGAGCTAAGGAACTTGAGTACTGAAATGAAGAGGAGTGTAGAAGTAGATGAATTTGTGGATTTCACGAAGAGGTGAAAAAGAATCTGGAGAGTAGTAATCAAGAGCATAAACATAGATAGATAAAGGAGGAAGACATAAATCTTTTTGAGGTTGGAGATGAAGTTATGGCTCACTTGAAGAAAAATAGATTATCATTCTGTACCTATAGTAAATTGAAGATGAAGAAGTTTGGTCCTTGTAAAATCTTGAAGAAATTCAACAGTGGAAATGTTTTTGAAGTTAAAATACCAAAGGACATGGATATTTCACCAGTATTCAATATCGCAAACATCTCCGAGTATTTTGAATCAGATGAGGAATTAAATGATAACTTAGATCATCCCAAGAGGAAGACTGAAGGTATTGAAAAGGTTTTGGAGACCAAAGTAAGTAAGAGCACTAAAGGAAAATATTACATGGAGTATCTTATTTAGTGGAAGGAAAAATCGGTTAAAGATAGTTCATGGATAACAAAAGCTAAGTTGGATCTTTATGATTCAAGTTAGAGCATCATTGTTTCCTAATGTGGACGACAATTCTTTCTCTACCAAAGGTGTCTGATGCAAAAAAATCTTGGGTCAATGGGTAATCTTGCATCAACCAAAAATATTGCTTTATTTTCTATACCATTTTGCTATTTGTGGAGTAGTCATTGTTGCTTAGGGCTTTAAGTTATGTGTGGTTGGCATCTTAATACAAACCCATCACTGATCCTTACTCTAAGTGTGTGGAATCTAATTTTCTTTATGTGTTGAGTTTTGTGCCTCTTTCTTTGCTTACTTTTCTTTTCTTGTTGCATCCAATGTAGTGTGGAGTTTCTTTTAGCACAATTTCCTATGATGACATGGCATTTTGCGCAGTTGGGGAACATCTCTTGGATCATGCATGGGGCTATCCTTAAGAGTATAGGGTTCTCTTTTGGTCTTTTTGTGGTTTTTTATTTTCTCCTCCAAGGCAGGACCAATTTTGTTACTAACTGCCTAACATGGTGACTTGTAGTCTTGCTGGCTATATAAGGACTTGGATTAGATTTCAAAAAGTAGGTTTTTAGGTAAAGGAAGTAAGAAGGTATCTAGATAGTGAACTTTGATCTCTAGAATTTGTAATTCTTTGTATTTGTTGTAACCATGAAGGCCTTATAGCTTCGCATATATATTTTATCATGTGAGTTGTCTAATCAATCAGTATCTATTCATGATTAAATTTGGTTCTTTGATGTTAGATATGTGTTTGCTTTCATTTGTACTCTTGGCGAGGTGTTAGGAGATTGGAATTGGTTCCTTTCCCCTACCTACCTATCGTAGGGCAAATCTGCAAAACTTAGAGAAATTGGTTAGTAGCACTGATTTATTCAAAAGGCTAAACTAACACATTCATTAAACCCTACAAACAACAAAATAAGAAGCAACAATCAATCATAAAATCAACAAATTATCAAACATGCAAACCAAAAGATTGCTTCAAGCTTTTGTTGCTTCTCATCGTTTGCATGAGGGATTGCACTCAACTGTGAATTGAGCAACACTTTGATTCCAAACTCTAGGAAATATGATAAAATGATATGATCTCAAATGATAGTGAAATGACAGTAAATTGACAGAGGTTCGATGCTAATGTGATTGATTGAAATTAAGAGATAGAGAGGGTTGTTTATATAGATTTTTTGAAAATCCATAAACGACCAAGATAGATTTGAGAAAATCATGATCAACAGATGAGGATGAAAGAAATTGGAGAGATAATTGGAAAGTTTCCAATTTTAAATTGAAAAAGACAGAGGATAAAATTTGAGATATTTTCAATTTTTGGAGAGATAAAGTTTCTGAAAATTGAAAATAGAAACATTAAAAATCCTTTCTGATTTTGGATTTTTAGAAAAAATGATTTTTTAGTTTATGAAGATTTTCTGATTTATAAATTTTATAATTTCTCATAAAATTAAATTTTCAAATTTTAGAAGATTTAATTGAAGTAAAAATTCAATTAAATTCGAAAGATCAAATTAAATAGAAATTGAAATGGATGTGAAATTAAAATAAAATAAAATTTAATTTAATTTAATGAAGGGGAATAATTAGCTAATTTAAATAATAATAACTATTATTTAAATTACGAGAAATTGAATTTAATTAACTGATAATGATCAATTAATTTAAGGTTAAATAATTAAATAAACCTAATTATTTAATTAAAATAAGGGAATGATTAAATGATGCAAAGATTTGATAATAGAGGAATAAAGATGATTAATTGATGATTTAAGAAATCTTAATTAATAGAAGAATAATTAGTGTGTTAAATCTAAACTCACAAGTCTGTCCATTTTTGGGTGTCTACACTACCTTACATCAAGGTGAGCAAAGTTTTATCATTATATCCTAAGAATACAATTCCCATATAAGATGTAAAAGACTACAAAAATGGTTAGGGGAACAATATCACTAAGAACATGAATTAAGAGAACAATATACAAAATTTGGAAAAGAGAAGAAAAATTACAGTACAAAGACAAAAATCAACATGGACAACGCTAGGGCAAGCATATTAGAGGTAGATAGAACAGAGAAAAATAATACTCAGAAATTTGGGGATGGAAATATTATGGTAAATAATGAAGATATGAATCAACAAGTCAACTTGGCAATGTAAAATACATAAGAGGAAAATGCAAAGTTATCAAAATGTGCAGAAGGCTAGAGCAGTTAATATCAAAATTACAGTATCAAAACATAACTAGATGGGAAGTTAGGTATCAAGTAATAAAAATAATCTCCAGTTCATTCTCATCAATGTATATGGACCTATACAACATATAGATAAGCAAAAAGTTTGGGATGAAATAACAACATTCATGAAATTAAACCCTGATACAAATATGGTTATAGGAGGTAACTTCAATGAAATTCTTGAGCTCAAAGAGAAATTTGGTGGCTCTCAGAATTTGTCAAAAGCCACTATAGACTTTAGAGGATGGGTCAGAGCTAATAAACTATTAGAAATTCCCACCAACAATGGAGTATTCACATGGAATAATATAAGGAAAGATTTTAGTTATATTTTAGAAAAATTGGATAGATTCTTTTTCAAAGGAGAACTAGCAGAATTGGATCTCTCAATAACATCATCCATACAACCAATAGCAGGATCAGATCATTACCTAGTTAAAATTGAATTAATAGAACTAAAAAAACCCAACAGGAATCCATCTTAATGTGAAAAAATGTGGTTCTTAGATAAAACATTCATGGAAAACATCAAACAATGGTGGGATGAAGGTAAGTTTATAGGATAAAAAATGTACTATTTTGTATCAAAACTTAAAATGCTTAAAGAAAACATACAAAAGTGGAACAAAACACATTTCAATAATATTTTTCAAGATAAACTAAATAATGAAGAAGATCTTGAAAAACTAAATAATGAAATCATTAAAAATGGCATGGATAATGAAAAATTGAATAACAAAAAAGAGCTACTAGCCAAATAAGAGGACATTCTAGGAAAAGAAGAAGTTTCGTGGAGATAAAAATCAAGGGAAAAATGGCTTGCAGAAAGAGATAAAAACACAAAATTCTTTCATAATACATAATAGAGCTATAAAGACTATTAATCAAATTAAAGACAATAATGGTAGTATAACTGATAATCCAGTAGAAATAGCATGTACCTTTGTCACATATTATGAGAATTTATTAAACAACTATGATTCATCAAATTTGACCAAGCAAGCAATTATGCTAAATAATATACCCAAAGTAATCAATGTAGAGGACAACTTGAAACTCAACAAACCTTTTACAAAAGAAGAAATTAAAATAGCCCTCTTCAACCTAAGTTCAAATAAATCCTAGGGGCCTGATGGTTTTCAAGTCTTTTTCTTTCAAAAATGATGGGAAATTTTAGGAGAAGAACTATGGAAAGCAATTAAGGCAACCAAGAATATGAGATTAATTCTAACTGAAATTAACCATACCTTCCTAGTATTAATACCCAAAAAGTCTACGGCTAAGATACCTTCATTTTTTCATCCCATAACACTTTGCAATACTATATATAAAATCTATTCTAAAGCAATAGCAAATAGGATTAAAATATTGCTACCAAGGATTATCTCAGAGGAGCAAACTGGATTTGTACCTGGTAGATCAATCCCTAATGGAATATCTATCATACAGGAAACCATACATTCAACAGTTAAAAACAAATAAGCTTGTATGTTTATGAAGTTAGATATACAAAAAGCTTATGATGTAGCAGATTGGAGGTTTTTATGTAAATGCCTAGAAAAGTTTAGATTCTCCAAACAATGGATAAATGTAATCTTTAATTGCATATCTACTCCAAAAATCTCTCTGCTAATTAATGGTACTCCTAAAGGATTTTTCAAGACTTCAAGGGGCATTCGGCAAGGAGATCCCCTATCACCTTTTCTTTTTATAATAATGGTAGAAGCTTTTGTAGAATAATCCAAAGGCACAAAGTGAAGGCCTAATTAAAGGCATCACTGTAATAGAAACTGTACGAAATACTACCCATCACCACTTTGGTGATGATACCATACTTCCTGGAATTAGTACCAAGGAAGAAACCTTAGCTTTTAAAGAAATTATATTGGATTATACAGCAACTTCGGGACAGAAGGTGAATGCAGAAAAATCAGAAATTTACTTTGTAAACACCCCAAGACACATGGAAGAATATATATGCAGACAAATGGGATATAAAAAGAGTAACTTTCCATGAAAATACCTAGGGATATATTTACAAAAAGGAGTTAGGAACAAACAAGGATGGGATAACATCCTAAAAAGAATTAAAAAACAAACAGAATCCTGGAAAGGAAAATGGTTGACTAAGGTAGGTAGAGTAACTAAAATCAAATTTGTTTTGTCAGCTATTCCTACTTACCCTTTATCTTGTCTTCCTCTACCAACTTCTCTCAATAAAAAGATGTAAGGGAAGCTTAGAAGCCTCTTTTGGAGTGGAACATATGAGAAAAAGAAACAAACACTGATTAAATGGGATAAGATATGCCAATTAAAGAATCAAGGAGGTTTGGGCATCAAAAACCTATGTTGGAAAAATGAGGCTTTAGGAGCTAAACAAGTATGGCGTTTATACAAGGAAAAAGATAAGAAATGGGCAATAATTCTTTATAACAAATATGTTAATCCACTAGATCCCTCCTCTCTCTTTAGAATTAGGAAACCACCAGGTGGATCAAAAAATTGGAACTTTATGATGAAATGTAGGTCCTTGGTCAGCAAATATCTAACCTGTGATTTAGGTAGAGGAGACGAGGCATTGTTTTGGGAAGACTCCTAAGATGGTCACCCTTTGATCATTAACTTAGGTATATCTAGAAATAACATTTATGACTTAATTAATCTATGGGGACCCAAGGTCTTAGATGCCAAAACTTTGGTAAGGATTAGTGATACATAGATTTGGGCTTGGAAATCTTTGGAAAATGTAAATATACCATTAATAGATTAAACTATCCTTGAGAATATCTTTAAGGAGAGAATGGTGATCTATAACAATCGTGAAGATAAACTTATATGGGGAGCATCTCAAGATGGAATATACAAAGTCAAGCTAGGTTACAATCTTATAATTAACTCGCAAAGGTGGGATAATATTGATATCCCCTTGGATCTATTTTGGGATACAATTTGTCTACCTAAGGCAGGCATCTTCCTTTGGGCAACAATTCAAAATAGGATTCTAACAGTTGACATATTCACTAAAATTGGATTCAAAGGACCATCTAGATGTAGTCTATGCAAAAGCAACTCTGAAAATATGGATCATTTATTATTTGAGTGTTCCTTTGCTCAAGATTGCTGGTATTGGGTTAAAAATAAGTTGATTTGGACTACTCCTTTCTTGCACTATATTCAGGGTTTTCTTAGGGGATAACCTATTAAGAATAGGGCTAGTACCTGTGACAAACTATGGAATATAATACCATCTATCATTATGTGGGAAATATGGAAGGAAAGAAATAGATGAATATTTTAGAATATAGAGTTTAGTAAGATATCGTTTCTTAATAAAGTTAAGGTAGCCATCACAGAAGTTGTGAACTACCATCTTAGGAATAGAACTAAAATCGAAGGGACATTCTCATAATGGGATGGGATTGTGAGGAAAAATTGGCCACATTTGATCAATTCCTGCTTAATGTACCCAAAAAAGGATTCCATAGCCAAAAAATAATGCATATGGGAAGCACCTCCGATAGGGTGGAGGAAATTATATTTTGATGGAGCATCTAGAGGGAATCTTGGGAAGGCAAGATTGGGATGCATAGTAAGATCATAAAATGGAAAATGGATTTTAAAACGAGCTAAACCTTTAGGCATTGTTACTAATAACATAGTTGAACTAGAAGCATTAAAAGAAGGCTTAAAATTAAGTATTAAAATGAAGATTAAAAAATTAATCATTGAAGGTGATTCACAAATTATATTAAACGTAATCATAAACAAAAAACACCGAATTGGATTTTAAATGCTAAATTAGAAAATGTACTAAGCCTTATAGATCAATTTGAGGAGGTTAGAATTCAATATATTTTTTGTGAAGGCAACTCAGACACAGATAAATTGGCAAATCAAGGAGTGGAGGGAGAAGACTTTATACATAGAGTAGGATATATTTAGATTAAATACTTAGGTTTAGAATTAAGTATAAGTTTAGAGGATCATACTTACATCATTTCAAGAAGTAATTATTAAAAATACATTCATAACAAGAAGCAATACTTACACTCATGAGACATCTAGGAAATAATCATTGACAATTAGGTTCAAGCTTATCGGTGTCCTTCAATGATATATGTCATGCTATAATCAATGACTTTTAATCCAAGTGTCACCATCTGTTATTTAAAGCACGACTTTCTAAATCTTTTCACAGCTTTTGTTAAAGCTTAGTGGAGATTTGGAACACCAAATACATCCTAAGTATAATATAGATTATAGGAAAACAACATAATCTTCTGATTAAAGGCTAGGATATTCATTAGTATCAATACTCAGTATGTCCACGATAATTGTCTAGCATATGATAGAATGTATGATTAAAATTTAAGTGTTAATTCTTAGTGCTTCAACTTTTGAATATGTAGTTTGAGATGTAGTTAATTAAATATAGAAATGAAATAGTATTACTCTTAAGTGCTTTGATATGTAGAGATTAACAATTTGTTGTTTGGTTCTTATTTTCCTTCTTTCCTATTCACTTGGTCATTGGTATCTAATCCCCTATTGGAAGATAGTTGTTATGTTTTGCAGATGCTTGGTTGAAGCATTTCATGTTGTTGGATTTTTGAAGCTCGTCGTGGAACCTAGCCCCTTTTAGTTCTCAATTTTCCTCTTTTAGTACTCTCAATGTATCTTTTTGATTTAACATTATGTATAAGCATATATGGCATGATCTTTAGAGCTACAATCATACTAGAGTATGCCCCTTTTACATTTGTATAATTTAGGACTTTGGTCCAGGGCAAGACTGGAGGTTTTCTTTCTTTGTTCTTTCCTACCAGTGCCTGTTTGAATGGAGTAATCTGTAACTTATTATTTATTCATCTAATATAATACAAAGGCCTTGGCTGTTTACTGATAATAAAAAAAAAATGTAAAAATGGGAGGGTCACATTCAATGCGAGCCTATGTATTGGACAAGGAAGGTTGCCTCAATCAGGCTAAACAATTACTCACTTGTGCAAATTCAACCTTGCATAAGATGCTAGCTTAAGTTGCAAAGTAAAACTCTTTGATCATCCCTATAATTGAAGAAAAAAATGTCAAATTTTGAAACCCTAAAATACATAGAAATTGAGTTGAGGTAACCTGCTTTAACCATGTGAGAACAATCTTTGTTGTCTCCTTTTACATGGGATGCTAGAATTCAGAAGGAAAAAAAATTCCTTAAATGATGATTCAAAGAAGAATTAAATCTATGCTTAACGAGTTTTAACTTGGCTTTGACGCAAGAGTCCTTAACCCAATTGTAAAAGCTTAGTTTTTACAACTTTTGGTTAGAGATGATGCATGTATAGGTTATTCAAAAAGGAAGCCATATAGTTCCATTGTTGGGCTTAAAGCTTTCAAATAAGAGGTTAAGCAGATAGACAATGAGACAGAGGAGGTATTTATAAAATTTGCTATTGGTACTTATATATATTTTTAGCACAATTTGAAATCGAAAGACAATCTTTGTAATTCATTTTTCATGAAACTAAAAAAGAAGTTCAAAAGGCCAAAATAAAACATAAAAGATGAAGTAACAAAGTACTAGCAATACAACATATACGTTATACTTCTAGAAAGATTGTTTTAGTGAATTGCTAAAATTATCAAACATCTAAAGTGTTGCAGTAGCAAGGGAATCTATACTTTTCTCTAGTATTTTCTCCATTGGAACAATAAATTAGTACTAATACTCTTTTCTATAAGGGTTGAATTTAAGAAAGTTAATTTTTATCTACAATATAAGTTTGTATCATACTTGTTAAAGAACTCTAGGAAAGTCTACCGCGTGAACATGTTGCAAAAACTCAGTATAATAAGGTGAGACAAAGTGAACAAGTGTAGTTGTGTGAAGAGAAAACAATAAAGACACATATACAAAGGTCATAACTACTGCCTATTAGCTACACACAAAACTCATTCGGTGGCTCAAACATTATTTCTACATTCATTGAGATGATATATCTGGAGACATGCATTCAATCATATAATTTCTCCCTACATTATTTTGGATTTCATTGACCATCTATTAGTACCAAGAATATAAAATAAGTTTCCATATATTTGATTGCATTGAATTAACCTTCATAGGATATCATAGTTATTTTAAGATATCTATTGAATGTACTTGGCATTGTATGCTACAAGAGGCTCTAGAAAATTCTATGCATTCCTATAAATTTATGAATACAGTGAAACAAGATTTTTCAAGATTTATGTGGAATTCAAAAATCATTCATTATTATTGAGAAGACAAAATGTCATTTCATATGGTTATGAATAATTGAAGCTCTTATTAATATTTTTTTTTGCAAGGAGTGTTTACAATGCACACCAATAGTAAAGAAAATAACTTGTATTTTATTATTATTATTAAAGATTATGCCAAAATCAAACTACAAAAATGGAAAAGAAATATCTTCAAATGGTGTCATATGATTAACCAACATAAAGAAAAGAAATTGCATCTAACAAATAAATAAGCATCTTGCTTATCAACAATAACTAACAAATAAAAACCATCATAGATGTGAATAATCTCAAAACACAAAAATATAAGAGATTGTTACCAAATGACAAGAGGCCCTAAGAAGAGATTACATGAACTGAATGCATATTAGGTCAAACATAATCATTGTATAATGACACTTTTTTTGTAAAACAATTTATAATACAAGTTTTTTCAAACCTAAAAAATCAATCTTCACAATTAAATGATCTACAAGAACATTAAATACTAGTGAGAGTAAACTATGCAACACATAATTTACTTGAAGAAACTATAACATATGACCATTTATAATGGGTATAATTTCTAGTTGGGATTGTCTAAGTATTTTTTAAGTCAACTTTTTGATCAAACCCTATGATCCATCATCACGATGCACAAGAGTAGCAAGAAAATAATACAATTTAAGTTAATAGTTGTGAGTTTTGTACATTTTATTTAAATAAAAATTTCAAGTTCTTTGAAAAGTAACCAAAATGCATGATTTGACATTTCATTAGACATAAAAATAAAAGCTTTCACTAAACATGAGTTAGATGAAAATATAAACTTAAAATCATGTCAATGTATCCTTGATTTATTGGTAAAATTGAATGGTTTTGAATAAGCCTTCTAGAGATAAATTCTAGTTGAGTACAAGGCCTTGACATCACAAGAGACAAGATGAAGATTGTGTCTCCAATGACTTCAATAGAATGGGTACATCTCAATTCTCTATTGAAGAAAGGATCTTTAATAGTCCAAGATATAAGGTGACCTATTCTTGGGTCCATAGATGACATAGTTATGTGAGACTATCTTGTACTTCTTGTAAGAGATACCTAACTGTGCTAAAGATGAGATATTTGTATATCTTTCCTCTTATTGAATTTGAACTTATCCTTCACTTTCAAGAGTACAAATTCTCTAATACTAGACCAAATAATTTTTTAATAAGATCATTTGAATTGGCACAAAATGATCCCCTTTTTGATAATAAGGCAAGTCCATAAATTTGATATACATTTATGAACATGAAAAAGCTCGATGTTGTTACATATAGGACTATCTTGTACTTCTTGCAAGAGATACCTAATTGTGCTAGAGATGAGATATTTGTATATCTTTCCTCCTATTGAATTTGAACTTATCCTTCTCTTTCAAGAGTACAAATTCTCTAATGCTAGACAAAATAGTTTTTTAATAAGATCAATTGAATTGGTACAAAATGATCCCCTTTTTGATAACAAGACAAGTTCATTAATTTGATATACATTTATGAACATGAAAAAGCTCGGTGTTGTTACATATAAGAAGCCACTCGCCACATAAATGATCAATCAACATGGAGACAATTTATGCTTAAGCACTTAGAAATCCACCAACCTGGAGAAGTAAAACCAAGGTGGTGTTATTTGTCAAAGCTTTGAGACATTATAAGGGACGATAGCTGCCAAATCTAGAGAGGATAAGCTCTTGACAACATGAAATAGCCCAAGAGGAATAAAGGACAAAAAAAAATGAAAGATGGGCTTAACTTTCCCATATCATTACAATATTTGACGAGCCCCACTTATGGCAAGTGTGACCAGAAGATGATTGAATGTACAAATTCCCTTACCATTTATATCCTTATCAAGCAAGCAAATAATAATAATAAAATGAATCCTTTAAGTACCGAGCTATTCTTCTCGTGTTCTGCGCTCCGATCTTGAGATAGGGAGTGCTTAACGGCGGCATTGAGCAGAAACATCTGTCTCTTCTCTGGAAATCCTACGTCAGAAGCGGCAAATGACGTGAATGAAAAAATCCAAGAAACAGACGATGGTAAGTAATAGATTATGTTTTAAGCTCTGATTAATTTTGTTTGTCAGGAGGTTGAAGAATGCCAATGGAGGAAATTAATAGGAAATAAAAGGTACAGGGAGCCTAACGAGTGCACAGCTGGGCCGCCCAGTAAGGGCTTTGCTGTTGCCCATTGTCTTCGTCATTTATAGTAGTCCAGCATGGAATATTGTGTTTTTTGGTGGAAAGTGGGCGAAAAGGTCTTGGTTTTCGCTTTTGATTTATTGTGGTCGGATTTGAACCAGCGACCTTTTGGAGGAGAGGTGTGACTCTTAACCCTCGACCTTCGAAAGGTCAAAAGGTGTGAGGCCAAGGATTGGACGTTGCGGTCCGCAATTGCTTCGGAGACGACGATGATTAATTGAGGAGTTTCGATGAGTGTGTCTCATTGGAGCTCTGGGGATTTTTGGAGGAGGAATTGAAGAAAGGATGGTGTTTTGTGAAGGGCGTTTTGTCTTTGGAGAGGTTTTGAGTTCTGAACACACCCCTTGCCCTTGCGGGCTTTTCAATTTATCGTTGTTAGGAAGGGATTTTGGTTTGGGTTGGGTTTGTTCATATTTTTGTTTGTTGGATTTTGGAAGAAAGGTTTGATTTTGGTGCATTGAGCTGTGAGGAGTCAGGGTTTGGATCGTTTAGGACTCGTTCGTGATTTTAGTTTGTGTGCTTGATTTCTGACGAGGCGTTTGAGTTTGGTGTTTTGGGATGTGAGAGTTCAGGGTTTGAATTGCTCATACATTGTCAGTTATTTTGGTTTGGGTTTGATTTTGGCGTTTGGAATTTCGAAGATGTGTGTTTTGAGTGTTTGAAGTTTTGATGAATGTTGTATTCCGGCGTTTGGATTTTCGAAGGCTTGCATGTGGAATGTATATTTAAGTGTCTCGATTTTTGGAGATTCTAGAGTAGTTGGGGTTTGATTGTCTGATTTTTGTGTATGGATTTTCTTGATGATTTCTGGTCCGAGATGCCGTCCCTGATTTTGTTTGGGACTTGGGGTGTTTGAGTTGATTTGGTTTGAATGATTCATTTTTTTTGTTTGAAATGTGTTTCATTTGTGTCTTGAATTGTTATACAAGGTTAGCGGTAATGGTCTCTATGTTGGATTTGGACGGTCGACCTTTAAGATTTTGTAGTTTGAATTCTGCCACAGGTTGGCAGTGATTTTAGTTTGTATGTTTTACTTCAGGTTTACGTGAGTGATTTTCGATGATTAGGAGTTATGCTGTGATACAGATAGGAGTTGTGCTGTAATACTGATTTGGATTAGTGTGGAGATTGATAGTGACTTTTAATCTAGATGGTTCTGTTTTTAAGTTTCCAATGCCGAGTTCAGTTTTAGTTCGTGATTTCAGGGGTTTGATAGCTGACGCTAGTTTTAAAACAAGAAATTGTTTGATCGTTTGAATATTTTCAAGTGGTATAACTGGTTTAAATTTGAATGCTTCATTCTAGATTCCAATTTCCAGCACGTTATAAAAGAAACTGAGCTTCCCGCTCAGGGGTTTTATTGTTTGTAAAAATTGTCAGTGATTTTACTTTGGATGTTTGAATTCACTGGTTTTGATGTGAGATGCTTTCTCTGGAAACAGGAGGAAGTCAAGTGGCGGTTCATTGAGCGTTTAAAGGGCGAAAGTCTTTTTAAGAGGTGTCTTTCAGCGTTATCAAGGAAAACTTATTAACAGCCATACTAGAAATTGTATATTTTCTAATGGACACGGAGGCATGAAAGTACATTGTTCGAGATTTGGTGTAATATCATCAATTTTATTTAATGGGATAAAAGCGCTGTTCGATTTGTTGACTATCGTGGCAAGGAACACGGTGCTTTGGACAAGGAGGTGTTAGTTTGACAAGGGCAGGGTTTGGAATCCCACGAATCAAATCTATTTTATATACGTCTACGGACGTTAAGAAAGAAGCGAGAACTACAAATTTACTACATTGAAGGGACTCAGTCTTGGACCTCCTCGCCGGGAGCTTGACGCATTTCTTTTGCAGAGGGCAATCGAGGTTTGCATTTTTGTAACTTAATCCAATCATATTTATTTTGTTAGCTGTAAAAATGCAAAGTGGCCGAAGGTAGTGTAGAGTATGAGTATTTGAAAAGTATACAGTAGCAGGAGTGTTAATGCATCTTTGAGATATAACCGGATAAATTACGTAAAACAAGGAGAAGAAGCAGGGTTAAAAACACAAAACGAAAGATGGAATCTGCTCGATTGATTTAGTAGCCATTGTTTGGTTACAGGTTCTGTATGCGTGAAGGATGCTGCGGCTCAGGGCTAGGGATCTCTATTGTCAACCAAAACCAGGTTTTCGAAATGCCTGTCCGTAGGTCAGATTACGTGCCACTGAACCAGGTGCTTGATGATTCTTCCAACCTGCAGAATAATCCCCGAAGGAAGTCACAGCCACACTCTCAGTACGAACCTCACCCGCGGCATTTGAGTGCAGACAGGGTCCCATTTGATGAGAGTAATTTTGATGAAGATGGACTAATCAAGTCATCTCTTCCTTTAAATACAGAATTGAGGAATAGTAATAATAGCAGGGATCTGTTTTATTATGATGACAGGAACACTGTTGGGGCAGTGGAGAATTCAAACTATAATGATTGGGCACCTTCTAGACCGGGGGTTTACTCTGATAGAAAATCTTTACACTCCTCTGTAGATCCTGTGAATTTAATTGAATATTGGAAACATAATTATTCAGAAAACCATGTACTTGAGCACAGAAAATCTGCTTATTCACAGCCAGATCGAGTAATTGATCAGCATAGAAAACTTCAGCAACAGCCTTATACGCCACCTGAGCATTCAAATCTCAAACAGACTTATTCCCCAACAGAACATAGGAAAACGCTGTCATATTCTCTTACCGAGTATGGAAATGAACAGAGGAAGCAAGGACAAGGACCGAGCTTTTGGTCTGCAGATCATTCAGAAGATCATGGCTTACAGAGGGGGAATAATTCAAATGCATGGTTTGGTGATCGGAGCTCAACTGGGAGTAACAGTAGGGTTCATGGCACATCATCGTCTGGGCTGCAGAGGCAGTCAAGCGGAAGTAGCTATGCTGACAGTTATCTTTCAGGAGATTTCCCCGTACCAACTCTCTCACCTTCCATGTCTTTGAATGCCAGTGATACTGCCATCATTAATGCACTTTATGAGGAGGGATGTAAGTATGATGATCCCAGAATTGGGGGTAAGTATAGTGATGACTCAACAAAGAGTTGGGCACAGCAGACTGAAGAGAGCTATAATTTGCAGCTTACTCTTGCACTCCGCCTTACTGCAGAAGCATCTTTGACAGATGAGCTTCATTTCCTCGTCAGTGATTTTCAAGCAGCCCCTAATAACACATCTGTAGATTCTATTAAAACATCAGAAGCTGCATCTCATCGTTTTTGGGTACATGTCTTGAATTTTAATCTGGGTATTTGTTTCCAAGCTTGTTCTTACGTAATGTCTTTGCAGATGTAAAGATGTGAAATTGATTGAAACCTGCTGGATGTAACAGTTTGCAATAGGGTGTTTTTGTGGACTATTTCTTATCATTCCAATTGCTAATTTTTTAATAATTTTGTTAATAGGAAATATGACCAGTTTGGAGATCTTCAAAATTAGCCATTATCCACAATTGTGCATTTATGTACATGGTAGATATAACAAAATTTATAGTTACTAACCATAAGTCCTATTTTTTCCCCAGACGTTAGCCTGATATACATATTTTGCTGAATTTGGAAACAATTGCATATTATTAAAATTGCAAAATAACCCATCCTTTAGTATTTTCTCTTTTGAAAGTAAGAGATATGTCTCGAAGTTCAGTATAAATTTCCATATCTATTTTTTCTTTGTCAGTAAATAGTTTAATTTTATTAGAGATGTTAACCAGGAAATGCTTGGCCCAGCCCAAGCGTAGTATCAGTAAGGAGTACAATCATCTCGAAATAATAGAACAAACTGGAGCCATTAGTAGTTGACACCAAAAAATATCAAAACAGCAAAACATCAAAGAGCAGTACAAAGATTAATTGACTTTGTTCCTATCCTTGGAATGAGACTGAAAGATCATGTCAATAGGTGCATCTTTCCAATTCCTCCCCTTTTTCCTTTTCACAGTTTGCCATCCATCTTCAGCTCTAGCCACCTCATTCTCCCATTAAAAAGTTCTATTAATGGGGAGCTGCCTCTGATCCTGTGTTTGAAGCCTCTTTCTGCTGCTGGGCTTCAGTTAACAAAGTCACTACTGGCTCATTTGGACCCAGTGGCCTGCATTTCTCTTTGCCCTTGGGATTAGCGGCAACAGAATTTGGCTGCACAGCCCCATTCACTCCTGCCAGCATAGTAATTTTGCCGTGCACTAGTGTTTGCACAAATTGCGGTATAGCCCCTGTAGAATTCTGTGTCTGCTCCCCCTCAATATCTGGGAATCCCCCCCAATATCTGGGAATAGCTCTTTTGCCTCTCCCCTTTCTTTCCACTGTACAGTGTTGTTAGGCAATTACCTATCCACCAAGAGGCTTCCTTTGTGGTTTCACCTTGTCACACTTTGCACCCATATGCCCTATTTGAAAGCTGCATCTAAAGGGGGGGATCCCTTTGTAATCCAGAGCCTGCACCCAGAAAACTTTGGAGGTTTTAAACATGATTTCTGCAGGCAGCACCTTAGATAAATCCATTTCCACTAAAATACGAGTAAAGATGGAATGAAGAAGGTTTGAGGAACCCTTGTCCACCAACATAAAATACCCCAATGAATCCCCAATCACCTCAAGGCAAGAATCAATTCATAAATGCAGAGGGAGGCTAGGAAGCAATACCCAGAGAGGGATTATATCAAATACTTCAGAATGTGGACAGAAATCTGGATGCCAAGGTTTCAACATTAATGCGTACTTCTTCCAACACCGAGCATTGTCACACAAAATCGTGTATCTATCTTGGAGCTTTTTGAAAACCTTTTCCTGTGGGGTAGATATGAGCGCAACTATCAAGCACAGATTCCCAATTGTTTGATATCCAAGTATGCAACTCTTGCAAACTCGGTAAAAGGCCCCTGAACCGATCCATGAATCCCAGCTTGGAAAAAACCGAAATGTTGTGCACAACTTTTGATTCCGCCTCAACATCCACAGCCACTTAGATTTCTTTTGTGAATGTGGGTGTAAATACCCCTTGTGGAGTTCCGGGCAGTCTGATTCTGCCTCAACATTCAAAGCCACTGAGATTTCTTTGGTGGATGTGGGCATAGGTACCCCTTTTGAAGTTTTGGGCAGAGGGTGAAAACCTTGCTTCTTTTTAGCAAATCGTATGGGGGCTTGGGGTTGAGAGCCCCCAAATCCCCCCTTCGTGTCATCTCTCCATGTATCCACTTTCCTACATAGGCATCCCTCTGGTTGTAGGTTGACATAGTCAAAGTTGATTGTTGGCCTTGGCCTTGGCTCCTCCATTGCTGCAGACTAGGAACCCTCAGCAAAGGAGTCCCCAACGCCCCACAGTTTTTGGTTGTTCTGCACAGTGTCATCCCTGGTGATCTTCCCAGTGGGAGAAGGACGAGATGAATCACCTATCTCTGAAGAGAAATCCCTTTTTCACAGCCGCTATTTCAAAGTTCCACTTTCCATCTACGATCCTGGATATTTGCCTTGATTCCCGACAGAAACAGATGACCTAAATAGGATGCATAGGGTAGCTTGTCCTTGTTCTTGGGCAACGACAGAAACCCTAGGCTCAAGGGTAAGTTTTACTGGTACGAGATATCATTAAAACTTTGATTGTTATGAGATAGCAGTCTTGGTGAAGAAATCTTTATTCTGATTTAGCTTGTGAAGTTTTGTACTGAATGCTTTAAATGTTTAAATAAATGATCTACTTTGATTGTGGCTGGGTTTCTCCTGTGAATAGGAGGGTTTTCCCAATGTAAATCTTGTCTCTGTCTCTGCCTTGGAAGATGAGGGATATTGTATTGCATTTGCAGATGGTCAAGTTCTTACACAACCAAAGAACTCTTAATCAAGATAGCTAAAGTCATTGGAATTTGTTATGTACATCTTTATAGACTTTGTACAATCCCTACTCAAGCCTTTAGTTCATCATTCTTCAAGTATCTGCGAGATTTGGCATAGAAGATTGGATCACCTATACTTTCATGGACTACCTGTTATGGAGAAGATGGTTACAAGTCTACCAAAACTTATCCTTGAACACAAAAGATCTTGCAAAGGATGTGCATTAGGTAAGAATACTAAAGGCTCTTTCCACAACAGTGAAAACATATCAATATGTATTTTAAAGCCCATTCATTTAGATTAATGTGGTCCAATGTTGACTTTCTCATTCAGTGGCTTCTTGTACCATATTATCTTTGTTGATGATTACTCTAGTAAGACCTAGATCCATTTTCTTAAAAAGAAAGAATTAGGTGAAGTACTTATGAGATTTAAGGAGTTCAAAGCACTAGTTGAGAATCTATCAGAAAAGAAAATTGAAATCCTGAGAATTGATAATGAAGGAGAATACACCTCAACAAATTTTCAAGATTATTGCATTGAAGCTGGGTTTAAGAGGGAGTTTTGTGTTCCCTATAATCCTCAATAAAATGTAGTAGCTGAAAGAAAAAATAGAACTATTGTGGAAGCAGCCAGAGCCATGATTTATGATCAAAATCTTCCAACTTCATGTTAGGCAGAGGCTTCTGGAACTGTTGTTTGTATACAGATTAGAAGCCCTCATAGAATTATGTATAATAAAACACTTGAAGCAATCACAGGAAAGAAATTCAGATGTAAGTCATCTTAGAATCTTTGGACGTCCTATTTACATACACATACTCATTGATAAATAGGCTAAGTTAGAACCATTTGACAAGAAGGGAGTATTTATTAGATACAATGAAACATCAAAAGCATTTAAAATAGACATACCAGAACAAAAATCAATTGAATTAA
Source organism: Cupressus sempervirens (assembly GCA_028749045.1). Classification (NCBI taxonomy): domain Eukaryota; kingdom Viridiplantae; phylum Streptophyta; class Pinopsida; order Cupressales; family Cupressaceae; genus Cupressus; species Cupressus sempervirens. The sequence continues at coordinate 193,795,832 of CM053791.1, read as the reverse complement.
GTAGAGATGTGACATTTGAAGTTGATATCGCCTGTAGAAAATCTAAAGGCACTTCTGAGATTGATGATGAAAATCAAGAATCTCCACAAAACATGGAAGAAGATCACACTCCTGAGATTCAGAGGGAGAACTATGAACCTAAAGAAGATGATGAACCATTGGATCCAACTGATGGGCCTAGAGATATTGTTAAATCGGAAAAGACCACTATGGGCAAGAAAAACAATTCAAGAGGCTGAAAATTTTGGAGCTCCCAAAGGAACATTTAGGGAAAGTAAGAAACCACATAATTTTTCCAACTATGTTGCATTAATGAGTGAAACTATTAACTGAGAACCCACTAGTGTTGAGGAATCCACTAGTCAGCAAGTCTGGAAAGATGCAATGAATGAAGAGTATCAATCAATATTAAAAAATAATGTTTGGAACATAGTATCTAGACCAAAAGGAAAGTTAGTTGTATCTTTTAAATGGCTGTTTTAAAACCAAGCATGATGCTGATGGAAGTATTCACATATACAAAGCTAGATTTGTGGCTAGAGGATTTTCATAGAAAGAAGGGATTGATTATGAAGAATTTTTGCTCTTGTTGCTCGAAGCACTTTTGTCAAAACTATTATTGTTAGTGCTGTATCCAAAGGATGGAAGATTCATCAAATTGATGTAAACACAACGTTTCTTATTGGTGTAATTGAAGGAGAAGTATACGTCAAACAACCTGAAGGTTTCGTTATGCATGAAAAGTAAAATCATGTTTGCAAAACTAAAGAAGGCACTGTACGGACTCAAGCAAAGCTCTCGAGCTTGGTACAAAAGGATTGACTCCTACCTTATAAGTCTAGGCTATTCCAAGAATGATGCAGATCCAAACCTGTACTTCAAAGTACTTGATGGAGAAATACTAATTTAGTACTTTATGTTGATGACATACTAATCATTGGGGAAAATCACCTCATTACCCAATGTAAGAAGGAGCTTGCCTTTGAATTTGAGATGAAATATCTTGGATTATTTGCACTACTTTCTTGGGTAAGAAGTATGGTAGAAACCTAATGAGATAATATTAAAACAAGGAAAGTACACTATAGATGTAATAAAGTAATTTGGTATGATAGATTGTAAACCCAAGCCCACACTTATGGAAATAGACTTGTATAAATTGAAAGAAGCAACAACAAATTCAGAATTGGTAGACTCCACTATTTACAGACAAATAATTGGATCCTTGATGTCTCTAGTGAACACTCGACCCAATATTTGTTATGCGATATGTGCCCTTAGTGAACTAATGTGTGAACGAAGACAAATACATTGCAGAAAAACACATCTTGAGACACCTACAAGGTACAATTGGACTTGGTCATAGATATTTAACCAACACCAACTTGAAATTGCATGGCTTCATAGATTTTGATTGGTAAGGTTGTATGGCTGATCAAAAGAGAAGCTCTAGTGGTTGTTTCTATTTAGGCTTTGCCTTGATTTCTTGGTTTAGTAGAAAGCAATCTTTCATAGCACAAATCTCTATAGAAGCCAAAATACATTGCAGCATGGTTGGGGACACGAGAAGTGGTTTGGCTTTGAAAGCTTTTTCAGGATTATTTGGAAAACACTTGGAACCCACAATCATTCGTTGAGATAACTAGAGTTGTATTAAGCTTTCTGTTAATCTAATGTCTCATGACAGAACAAAACATGTGGAGATCAAGTATCACTATGGAAGAGAGATGGTAGAAAAAAATGCCATTAAATTGAGATGCGAAGAGCAAACAACAAACATTTTCACCAAACCTCTCTCTACTATTAGGTTTGAATTCTTTAGAGGTAAACTTGGTGTGATAGAGAATGAAGTTGTAGATAAGACCTAAAATTTATCTCATATGTACTGCATATATACTATTTATTTAATGGAGATGTTATATCTTTATACATGTGAAAATGAATATCTTTGTAAGGTGATGATCTCACAAATGATAAGACGCTTGTACGCTATTACCTTCATTGTGAGGTGATGATCTCACAATGATTGTTGATAACTCATGTTGTAAAGGAAGTTCATATAAATATCCTAAAATCCATTATGGTGGGTAACATATATATTGGCACTTGAGGACATACCATAATGGTAGATATTATAATCCCTTTAAGGTGGATAACACATACAACGGTATCGAAGTTGTCACCTAAAGGTGAATATTTTAAAAATCCTTTAAGGTGGATAACACATATAACAATTTCCAAGTTGTGCTTTAAAAGTTAAATATGTTGAATCTTTTAAGGTGGAGAGCGCATATGGCAATATTCAAGTTGTGCCCTAATGATAAATATGTATATTCTTTGAAGGTGAATAGTACATACAATGATATCCAAGTTGTGCCCTATAGGTAAATAAGTTAAATACTTTAAGGTGAATAATGCATATGACAATATTCAAGTTGTGCACTAAAGGTGGATAATGCATATGACAATATCCAAATTATGCCCTTAAGGTAGATATCACGAATCTGTTATGGAGGATAGCACACACAGTGGTATCCAAAGACATTATGGTACAATGAATACCACTTATGGTGGTATTCAAGATAATGCCCTAAAGGTAACTTTCTAAAATAATTGAGATAGATATCACATAAAGAAGTGTCTAAGGACATGCCTTGTGGAAAAGATATCCAAAATGATTATGTCATAAGAGGTGATATCCAAAGATAAGTGGTATGAAGATATTTAAAATTCTTTGCAATATTTATAATAAACCTTAATGATAAAATCATTATGACTTAATATAATGTGACCACAAAAATACCCTCCTTAGCTACGAGGGAGTGTTGAAAATAGCTTTAGGAGGTTTACTTATATCTCAGGTATTGCATTTCATTACTTGAAGACATTGATTTCTTTAATTGTATTACATAATTGAACAAGGATGCAATGCGTCTAGTTCCCGCCAATAGAAGAAAATAATATGAATTTTATGCAATAATAAAATGTATAAAGTCTCGAAAATAATATGTTGCATTGTGTATAAATAATTAAGAGCCCTACAAAACAACAAGTCAATTTGTCAATAAATATATTTTTATGAATTAGTTTAAATATAGTATAGATGAAAACTTTATAGTTGTAAAAAATAATTGAATAATAAATTGTTTTGATTGGACAAACAAATAAAGGTAAATATATTTTTATGAATTATTAGTTCTTTCAAATATAATATAGATGAAAACTTTATAGTTGCAAAAAAGTAATTGAATAATAAATTGTTTTGATTGGACAAACAAATAAAGGAAAAAGTTGCACTCCCTATTGTAGCACAAAACAACCACTCAAATTATCAATAAATATATTGTATTGAATTATTTTAAATATAATAAATATGAAAACTTTATAGCTCAAAAAGTAATTGAATAATAAAGTGTTCTAATTGGACAAACAAATTAAAAAGTAAAAGTGCATTGAATGATATAGTCTCCTGCCCAAGGCAGGAACTAATAATTAATTATATACTAATCATTTATCTTATATATGAAACACTCTAATTATGTTAGTCAAAGAAATATTATTTAATATAGAAATGTGTAATCCCTCTCTTTAACTTCACACATAAACCTTTCTTTCTAAGGACCTAACTGATCTTATTGGGCACTACCTTATGTTTTTATGAGGATGTGTTGATATGACACGTTGGTACTTTTCATACATATATAATATGCCCACCATTGTCCTATTTAAATGATCACTTACACTTCTCATTCAATATATAAAAAGGCAACTCGGTCTGCAACATTGACCCTTTCCACATGTAACAGAATATTCCATTTTCAAGTTCAAATTGAAATTCAATATTTATAAATATATATTTATCAGTCAAGAAAGTCATATATATATATATATAGTGACTATATATATATAGTGACTGGTAATTTGAATTTTCTATTTTAACTTATACAATCTAAATTTGTATTAAGGAATGTAAAAAATTTATATAGATATATATCATTATATAAAAGTTGAGATTGATATCAGTCTGATATAAAATTCAACACAGTATAATCTTCTTTTTGGTTTATATGTTATGTAAATTGAGAGTTCTTCTCTATTCAGTTTCAGTGTACGTTCTCATGAGCATAACATCTTTTGCCATTGTCAGTTGATTTACTTAACATACAGGGCAGTTTTTGATGTTGTTCCTTGCTTTCTGGTTTTGTTCTTTTTGTTTTCATGCATGGTCCGTCTTTCAGGTTGCACATTATTTGTTTTGCTTGCAAGACGGGATTTGCTTGAACTCACTTATACTAGTTTATACTTGGTCTTCACAATTCAAAATCATCATCAAACCATTCTGGGTGAAGTATTTGAGCACCATGTTGTGAAAATTGTACAAAGAAGTTTTTCTTGATTGAGACAATATATTTTAAAATGTTTTTGACTTTGATAAATTAAATTTGGGAGCTAAATTTTGGAGTTTGTTTTGGTATCTGTGCCATGGATGAGTTCGTGTTTAAAAGCCCTTAATTTCTTATATCCTCCCCATATTTCTATTTAAAACAAAACACCTTTAGAAACTTTAATTTTAATTTTTCTATTTAAAAAAAATACCTTTGGAAAATTCAATTAAGGCTTGGAGCATCTGCTAGCTCTCTTGTTATTCGACAGTAGGAGTGGAAAACCTAAGGGTTAAGATTGCTTTTCTATCATCAAATTACAGGAGCATGAAAACTTCAGCTCCTTTGCTTTTTGTGAATTGTTCGGATATTCCTGTTTTTGCTTGCTCCTTTAGTGTCCTGAAACTACAATAGGAAAGTAAGAAGGGCCATGAACAAAGGCACTGCATCTTTTCAGTATAAGGTTAAGTATTTGGTTAATGGATATTTACAGCCCATCACATTATAGTGAAATACATAAAATAGCTTTTTATCATTTGGTCTAGAATGGTAAACAGTAAACATTGACTATATTGACATGTACGACCATGATGATCAAGGAGTTTGATCTTTGAAATGATTAATGAATATACTCATTGCTTGCTGATGAAATTATGTACCAAACCGGATCATGGAATCTACAAAATTTAACTTTTTGATGTACCTTTTACCCTTGATGTACTGTAATATTAATTTTTTCAGTTATTTCTCCTTAAGCAATAGATTCCATTAACAGTGCCTGAATATTGGTTTTCCTCTTAATCCCATGTTCCGGTCAGGGTGTTGACCGTGTAAATTCATTAGTTTGAAATGATGTATGAATTAATAATTTAATTCATTGCTTATTGATGAATTTTCTTACGAAATTGGACCTTGGAATCTCAAGTTACAAATATGTAAATATTTTTGGTAATCATTTAACTTTGACATTCTGTGATTGGACTTTTCTTCTGTTATTTCTGCTTGAGCTGTAGGTTGGTTTTCCTATTATGTCTCTTGATCCCAAGATCTGAGCCTTGTTTGGAAATTCTGGCATATCACTTATTTTGGGATTTGGTTCCATTACAAGTATTAGATGTGTTTTCATGCATTTAATCTGTAGTAATCTGAATTATTTGTGGTTTTTGTGCAATAGGTAAATGGAAGCTTATCGTATCATGATAAAATAGAAAATGGATTTTACCATATTTGGGGGATGAATCCATATGTTTGGACAATATGCAACAATTTAGATGAAGGTCATCAGATGCCATCTTTAGAATCACTAAGATCAGTTGATGGATCTGATTCATCAATGGAGGTTGTCGTGATAGATAAGCAGGGGGATTCACATCTTAGGGAGCTTGAGAACAAGGCACTTGCACTTGCTTATGGTTGTAGTAACAATAGACAAGTTGTTGGAGAACTTGGGAAACTTGTTTGCATGTTGATGGGGTAAGCATTTGGGTTGTGGGCTACTAGGGGTTGAAATATCTTATATGTTTTATTTATTGCAAATAACTGACACTGTTTTGGTTGTAATTCAAGGGGTGCGTCTCTGACGGAATATGGAGATCTTATGACACGCTGGAAAGTAAGCAGTCAGATGCTGAGAGACTGTTTAAACAGTATTGTCCTTCCAATAGGCAGCTTATCTGTGGGTCTGTGCAGGCACCGGGCTTTACTTTTCAAGGTAACCTTGCAGAATAGAATGTTTGATGGTGTATGATTGTTATGGTGGTATTCTGTTTTAGAGAAACTGTTTCTTCTAAGTTAAGTGAAAAAGTACTATTTGTTGAATTGCTTGGCCCAAGCATTATTATTCAACCTGATTGTCAAATGCCACGATTACTGTAATATATATAGATATTTCTTATGATTTCATTTACTAAATACTCCTCGAATGATGTAACATTCTGGAGGAGTTGGGTATGCCCATGGCATCATAATATGCCGTTTGTCTAATGGTAGCAAGTTAAATAGCAAAAGTCGCAAAAAACTTTTGATTATTTGTGAGTAATAGGAGTTCCAAGATTCCTGTGCTGATTCAATCTCAGTTTTTAATTAAAAGTGGGTTTTGCCCCATAAAAAATGTATTTCTTTAAGTTCATGAGTAATGCTAATGTTAATTCCTGAAATTTATAACATGTAGCTCTGAAATTTTGTTATACGCATCTATCATTGCCCTCCTGCCATTTTGCCTTTGATTTTTGATTTTTTACTGAGCTTTTCCTGAATAAAATTGGACTATTAAATTCCATTTACACTTTTCCCAGAGTGCTTCAAATCATGTTATTGGGACAGTACTATGTTACCAAGTTCTTGAAATTGAGGATTTAGAATTATAAGATACAGGGGGAACTAGAAAATTTCACATTTATGGTAGCAGTAATAACAAGAAAGTCCTGGATTTTCTAACCGAGGATAATCATCTTTTGAGAATTGCTGGGATATCTGCAATCTTGTTTCGACTTGGAGCATACTTAGTGGTTTGAATGCATTATTTTTGGCAGGCATTGGCAGATATAATTAACTTACCTTGTCGGATTGTTCGAGGATGCAAATATTGTGGGATGGCTGATGGTTCATCATGTCTGGTTCAATGTGACATTGAAAGGTGTGGTTTGGAGGATGTTTACTACTTTTCTCCATTCCTTTATTGTTATACATACCACATAGTGACTGGAAACAATTTAGAATTTAATCATATAAATTTATCTAACAAGCAGATGCCTATTCTTTGTTTGCGGATTTTAAAACTCATGGGTGAAGTTTCACTTTTCAAAATAGGAAGTTTGTCTGGGAAGTAGTGTGTTATTTCTGAATAGCTTGAAGGTATAGATATCTGGCAAGGTTTATAAATAGGTAAAAGTGAGCATTTTGTATCTTTTGATAGTGAGTTAACTTTGAATTAAACCAGTATTATATTTTTTAACTAGTCTGAATTCTCTTTCTTTGTGAACTTTTGGAGGTCAAATATTTGATTAAAGCCTTGCTTCTTACTAACAAATGCAAATTATATTTCAGGGAATATTTAGTCGATTTAATTGGAAAACCAGGAGAATTGAGTGATCCAGTATCTTTTTTCAGTTGTTCGACCTTCTTATCAATTGCTTCACCTTTGCGTATGCCAGAATTCAAATCGTTTCACATGACTGATGAGATTAGATCTCTAGCAAAGCAGTATACCCAAGAAAGCCAATCAATGAGTGATTTAATTGATGCAGCCACCTTACCTCAGGTTGCAGGTAAGATGTTTCCAATGCAAATTCTTAATATCTTTAATGTCTGGGCATTATAGCTATACATATCTAAAATTAAAGTGTGACCAAGAAGCTTGATTTAAGCCTACACTAATGAAATCTTATGCTTTTCCCAGAAGACAAAGGAAATATTTTGAACATGTAACAAGGTTTAGACTTCTCCAGTAGGGAAAAAAGTTATTAATATTAAAAGGATAAAGAATAGTAAAATAAATTCAGGCCTGCTACGTCCTACCAAATTGATATCACAATACCATTCACTGCTCAAAATTGGACTTGCAATGACCTGGTTAGTAGAGACACTGGGCCATAAAGGGAACCCCTCATATTATCTTCATATCATAAAGTACAAATAAAAAAGTGCTTATCTAAGTGCCTGGTATAGATTCACAAACGACTTGCCTGGGGCTCCTAAACATGTACCTATAATGAAGTAGTTAAAAAATTCAAAACTTGGTTTGAAACAGAATCTCTATGATCTTTGCAACTAATATACATTTAAGGTAGGAGTATATAACTGGTATTCTGAATAAGAAGTAGCAGCTAAGACCAATGAAAAGAAAAATCAGATTATGTATAACATATGCTACTTTTTTACTCCTGCAAACCTGCTGATTATGATATGATCAGTTTTGGTCCAGACCCTGTCTTCGTGTGGGTAGGGATGTGGTTAGGGTTTGTAATTTTGTCTGTGGGTTTCAACCCAGGTGAACCCAGGAAAACACTGATAAATTTTGATGGTTTTTCTGATTCCATAAGGAATGTAATGGTTTTTTAATTTTACTCTGTATTAGAATCTTACTCTGCTATTTTTTAAAGTTGTTTTATCAAAGTTGCATGGATACAGATACAGATACAAATACAGATACAGTATTGGGTATGGATACGGCCATTTTTTGAGACCTGCAATATCGATACGACTGGACACAACATTAATAAATAACACATACATATATTTAACACAGCTTTCTAAGTTACCATAGGAGATTTTCATTACTTTGAAAGCAGTATTGAAATATAAATATTTATAATTTAATTTAAAACTTGATTGACACAAATGCTATATAAATAAAATTTAAGAACATTTAGGTCAAATCTTAAAAAAAATCAAATCCCATAGTATATAGCACTGTTGGAAAATCAAGATTTTTAGGCAAACATGTGTACAATATTTGACGTGTATCTGGGCAGTATCGAATATGTTTCCAAATTGGATACGAGAATATGCGTGCCCAAGGAGGGACAGAGGAGTTTCCGGCAACTCTGTGTTTTATTAATGGTCCCTTTTGTAGGTGTTGCTTCTATTAATAGAAGATATAGTTGCTGTTTTAGCTGCAGTTTGAAGCTTCAGTTAATGGTTTCTAAATAATCTTCTAATTTTTTATTTATTCCTTGTGTATTGTATTCATTAATTCAAGTGGGCGATTTAGTTTTCACAGTATTAAAGCAGCTCGAGGGTTTTTAAGTAGATTTTTTTTGAAGCATTCTTTGTGTAGCAAGCTTGCAAGGGTTTTCCTGTAATCCATGAGCTTTTTATTCTTGTGAGATTCCGTGCGACCTATCTGCAAATTCGCTGTTTCTGAAGTGTTTGTGGTTAGTGCATACTTTTTTAGAAAATCTGTGCCCAGGTATGTGCGACATATTTTGTTGCCATTCTTGTGTGTTTGTGCTCCCCTGTGACATATTTTGTCGCAATTTTCTTCTTCTTGTGTCATTGGCTAAATGGCTCTTTCCTGGGTTATTGTTTGTAGTTTCCCATATTTTTATGCAAATGGGGTTTCTTCTGCTGACAATTTCTTTACATTTCTGCTATGTCACAAGGTTTGCCAAATTTTTGGCCACAGATTCAAAATTCGGCGAATTTGAAAAAAATAAATAAAATTCGTTAAAATTCTATCATGTTCGTTGTAGTCTGTGGAAGAGGAATTTTCTACTGCTGCTGCTAGTTAAAAGGAAACATTTACAACCTGTGGCATGCACTCTGTGCCCATCTGCAATCACAATTGTGTGCGTCACCGAAGAAGGCATGCGGATGAAGAGGGTGCACCCTCCACACCTACTTCCCACCGCAGACTAATTCCTCTCTTCCCTGGGTAATGAATTCTGATTACAGTGAGCTGAATGTGTTTACGATATATCCCTTGGTAGGCCTTAACAAAGACCTTTGGCAGCAAGGGTATTGTATGGATCTTTCAGGTAAGTTTCATTTCAACGATATACTCACAGGGGACACTCTTGTTGTCTCATCACTTACCCACTCCATCCACAGATAATAACAAGAGCCAGTGGGTTTGAACACATACATAGGGATTAAATATTTTGAAGCCAAAGGCTGAATCCATCCCATAGGCACATCAGAGCAAATGGTGCTATTAACTGATCCGAATGAGGGCCTAGCTGATCCTCCATGGCTTCAAGCGGAGGAATAAAGTAAAGCGAAAACGTATGAGAGCTCTGAGCATCTAGCTCTCCGGCTGCAAGATATCGCATGTTTTCAGAACTGGTTTGTAAATAGAATAAAATTTAGCATTTTATGTTACAATATATTTTTATTATGTTTTTAACTAATAATATTTTAGTGTTCTTATTTAGTGTTTTGTATTTAAAAAAAGTTGAATTTAATATATTTTTATTTTTTATAGTTAAAATATATTTTTTATCTTTTAAATAAAATTTAGTAAATATATATTTAGGTTGAAATCTATAATGCTTTGTAATATTAATCTATTTTTAATTTTATTGGATATATTATTATATTATTAAAAATTAAATTTGTATTGGCCCGTTAATGGGCTTGTAAGGGCTAATCCTAAACATAAAAGGGAAAAAGTGTGTTGGCTACCACCAGAGGAAGGATGGGTGAAAATTAACTTTGATGGGGCAACTCAGGGAAATCCAGAGGTCTTTGGTTGTGGTTGTGTAGCAAGAGATTATCAGGGCAACACTCTTGCTTTTGTGGCCAAACGATTGAAAGATGGAACGAATAATGTGGCAGAATGTGAAGCAGCTAAGGAGGCTTTAGTGTTAGGTATTAAATTGGGTATTCGTAGAGTGCATCTTGAAGGGGATCTAGAGATAATCACAAATGGAATTAAGAAAGGGAAGCTAGAAGCATGGCATCTTGACAAACACATAAGATAGATTAGATGCTTGATAATGGAGTTCAAGGACTTCAAGGTTTCCCATGTCTACAGAGAAGCAAATAAGGTGGCAGACATGCTGGCTAATATGGGCACGAATGCAACTTTGGGGACTCAAAACGCAAATTTTGAAGACCTTAGACTTCTCGACTTGGAATAAAGATTGGAAAGCATTATGAAGAGGCCAAAAAAGGCATTTTTGTTGATTCATGGGGAGAGTACAACTCAAATCATGAAACATTACACCTGACAACATTCAATAGATACCAATCCATCGCGTGTGACAGAGTTTGTAATTATTTATTGGCACCCCGCATAGACAAGGCTTCCAAGTTGTTCAAAGTGTGATTTCAAGGAGGAAAGGAAGGGCGATTCGCAAGGTTTTCAGCAGAGGGACGAAAATGGAGGCCAATTTTGCGCTTGAATCATACAATTAGACGCAAATGTATGAGGGGAAGATCATGGTTAGGCGTCTGAAGAACATTTTCATGTTTGATGATTCGGAGTTGCTGGATGGCATCCAACAAATGTATGGTATGGAGTACTTGGACTCTAACTGGAGGAGATGCTCAACTTGGATGTGGCTTTGCTCTTTGTGGCATTGGCATTGCACGTTGGAGAGACCAAAGAGGATGTCCGACAGGTCGTGGAAACATGTGTTGACCCACAATGGCTGTTGGGGTTGGAGGATATTGTGGACAGAGCCGTCCTGGGTGTGGGATTGGAGATGGGACAGGAGCCATGGAGGCTGATTGGGTGAGGGGATACTTTGGTTCAATCCCTGATAGTTTGTCATTAGCAAATCCACAAGGGGTGCATGTACCACAGGTAGAGAAAGGGTGGAAGAAAATTGTGGAGTTTCTGTAGGAGAAGATTTGGGTGCCGAGTGAGGAGAGGTAGGGATTTATGAAGGCAATGCCACACAAGAGTGTTGCAGCTCTAGGACGGCCACTGCGACACCAGATTGAGAGGAAGGTTTAGAAGATTGTTGAGACTCCACTGTGAAAGGACTATGATTGGACATCTCACTGACTGAAGAGGTGGGCAAAAGTAAAATGGGCAGCATGCGTCACCAAGGAACCAGCCCTCTTGGCATGCCAAGATCAATCCAAGACGACCGGACCATTCCAAATTTCACAAGGGAGGAGGGGGCACAATGGTTCAAGGACTAAGCACAGGTGGTTGGTGGAGGTGGACGGTGTCATTGCCTTGGAAAGCTAAATGTCTCCTTTTTGTGGGCTTTTGTGGGTTGGGATGCTGTTGTTCTTGGTAGGGTGTCTATGCCCTTTTAATGTATTACGTTGATATATGTATGTGGGGTAGGGAAGATAAAAGTTTGTAATGCTTTTGGCCAACTTTTGCAATTGGCAATCCGATTTGATTCCTCTTTTTTATTTTAATGAAAAATAAAAATGTTACCTTTAAAATAAAATAAAATTAGAATTTGTATTAGGCAAATTTAATGTTGATTTTTTTTCAATTTTTTTACTCTGTCAAACTTTATCTAAATTTTATTGTTGCAGAACTCGAACTTGAATTCGAACTTTGTGACTTAGCATTTCTGTATATGTTCACCCTTTTTTTGTGCTTTCAAGCTGTGATCTGCGCATTCAAATTTTCGCACACTTGTTTGGACCCTGCACAAAGTTTTTCTTTTTCATTCTGCCTGTGATTTTTAGAGATATTTCAAAGCTATAACTTGTGGCTAGGGTTTGTGCCAATTTGTGTTTTGATCAACTCGTCTAGGGTTTTCTGCTACATAGCACTTCAATCAGTTGATATTTTTTGTGCAGTTGTCAGTTTTTTTGATTCTTTTGCAGACGTGGGTAGGTTTCTGTTTTGGGATTTTTGCAGCTCTGCAATTTTCCTGAAATTTATTTTGCAGAATTTTGTAGAAAAAAATAGTTGTTATTATTTGCTAATTTGCCTGGAACTTTGTTGTTCTTGGGATTTGTGCCTGCTGTTTCTGAAATCAGGTTTCAATCTTACGCTTTTGTCTCGTTGTTCTCCACAAGGTCGACCAAGTGTGACCTTGGTATTTGTGATGGTGTCGACCAACATTATGTTGGAACACAGTCAGAGGTTTTACGACCACATGGAAGCAGTGCATGGTGATGATATTTGAATATTGGGGCCTTGATGCAATCATTCTGTGCATGAAATTTATCCTACAGCAGCTGGAAGGGACAAGGACAAATTTGATTAGTGCAACCGGGAAGTTGTGGTGCGTATCAGTCTGTCTGTAGCATTTCATGCCGGCCATATTACTTCTTGTGTTTGATGTGAGACTGCTGAGCATCACATTTGCACTTTGGAGGACAATGTCTGCTATATAGTTCTGGGACAGGCAGCAGCATCATTTGAGAGTGTTCAAATCTGCAATTGGAAGTTTTGTGAAGTCATTCTGGGAGGTTATATATGTACTGGTGAAGTTTTGTTAATGCTGCTACAATTTTGAGTGTCCTCTATTATGTATTGATGACTTACCATGTTTGCAGTGATATTAATTTCTGGTTAGTTAGGCTTTAAACAAGTTCTATGAAGTATTAATGAACTTATATGTTATTAGTATTTAATCTTCTAGGTTGTACTGCAAACTTTTGTTATGCATTGTTTTCTATATGGAATGGAATCTGAAAATCACTTAGCAAATAATGACAACAAAGCACATATAACTGCAAATTGAGAACAAGTTAAAAAAAGCTCATTAATCAGCTTGCAAGCAAACTGTTCGAAAAAATTACAGCGAGTGGAAAAGGCACCAAAATTATCAGATCAAGGGGCATCTTATGGTGGTATGAGAATAATGCATCCTGCCATCCTGAAGGCTAAATTACCACATTTTCTCCCTGAAGTCGAGATTTGGCTCGCAGGGAAGTCTGATTCAGTGCATATTCGTTGTAAAGTCTGTCAGAAGGATCCGGTCAGACTTTGTGAAGAATTTGGCAAGATTTTGGTATTGGAGAAACTCCAATGCTAAGAGACAAGTCAGTTTTTTGAAAGAAAAACTCGAGAAAAAATCACGGAAATCCAAAAAAAGCTTCTTCCAGTCTGGAATCTGTTTGTTGAAATCGCCTCCTCAATAGTTTACTGCAGGCTATACTAGGGCATCTGGAGACTCATGGCACTCCCTTAATCTGTGATATAATTGAAATATAAACGACTGGCCAGGTTTTTGTTCCTTTAATATTTGCCATCGTGTTTATATATTTTTCCAACCTTTGGTTAAACTTTCAATAATCGATCAATAATTGAATGTTGCGATCTTAACATGGCTTCGGAGTTTTTGACTCTACAAAGCTTCTTTATTACTTACTTATTTGTGTTTATTATTATTTGTTATTAAATTCTATTTAGAAAGTTAACATACTTTCTACAATATTGTCTCTTGTATTTAATTTTATTTCTTTATTTACTCATTTGAATTTTATTATTTAAAATATCATACTAAATATTATTTAATTGATAATATGGATTAAAGAATTATTATTTCCTATTTTTTATATTCTAGTATTAGTTTTGATATGATTTTATTATCATTATTTATTTAACAACATTGTATTATCTAATAATTATTAAAATTCTATCGTAAAATGGGGATATGACAATACATGAGGACTTTCATTCCAAATCACACTTTTCCCCATTGTTCAACACTCAATTACCTTGAAAACAGGCACAATTGAGTGCTCCGCAATGATCTTCTATTGTTCAATCTTAATATTCTGCTTCACCAACAAATAAATCCCCCAAATTTCTTCAAAAGCAGGAGGGTTTCCTGCACAAAATCATGTCTTGCTCACACACCAAAAATCCTGAACTATCATTTCAACTCTAATGCAATAAATCTCCAACAGCGTTGAATAGTGACAGAACGTCCTCTTGAACCTGTGTATTAATGACCTCTGATGGCCCAGTCTTGGCAATGTATTGGCACTTCTCCACTGCCGTAGACTCTCTTTCAGAGTTATTCACTGGAAATCGTGAAACATGAACAATGGAGCCATTTCAGAGAAGGAATATGCTTTTAATAACGTTCTGGAGATCAATCTGCCTACAACGTTCAATTTCAGTGCGTCATTCCGTTCTCTGACAGACCCTCTTCACCCTCTGAATGCATTTTTTTTTTCAAATTCAAAGTTTAGTAATATATACTTACAATCCTCTTATTCTGGCAGTCATACAGTGATTGGTGAATCCAATTGGGTTTTGAGAGGATCTTGAATGAACGCTAGCTACACGTGTTTTGTTCTGGAGAGCGATGGAAACAAATGCTTGCTATAGAGGGCCATCTTGGTGCCATAAGCTAAGGAAGGCCTCATTTGGAAGACCCAAACGGAGGAAAGGCAAAGGGGAGTTGTAAGTGGAGTCACTTGTTCTCTTGTTTGTACAATCAAAGAGTCATTAGTAATAAAGAAATCTGATTACTTGCAAATTGCTCAAGGATAGAGATCTTGCAATCAAGTTTGCCGAAGACAATGAAAAAGTAGTTGATGACCTTTGCTTGCAGCTAAGTATGGCTCATTGTTCATTGTGCAAAGCAGAAAATCAGTCACCTATTGCAGCCAATCCTATGTGTCAAGAAGCAAATAGGGCCAGGGAGATCATACAAATTGTTTATCAATTCATTCATAAGGATGAAATAAGGTATGCTGATTGGAACATTTTCTATTCGAAAAGGGAGACATTGTGCTGATGAAGGTCAGCAGGAACCACAAGAAGTTGAGCTCATGAAATTCAATCAACAATTTTCTCATGGCGATATAGTTGGTAGCCATGAGAAAATTGCAGGTAGCTTTCATAATGACACTCTTTTTGGATCAACTACTGATAATAAACACTCAAAATGGAAGAGTTGTAGTATACTCACATGACTACATAAGTTGAGAAGAATTGGGAAGAATATCAAGAGCATAAACTCTTGAGATTGGAGGTGGAATTCTGACAAGATGGTGCATATTGCAATTATAAAAATGCTAATGCAGGTAGTTTTCATAGCAGAACACTTGATAAACAACCACCATTAGTGAACAACCTATGTTAGAAGAAGATTTGTTTGATCAACATGATGACATTCAAGGAAGGTGTGAAGCACATGTCAAGTTGGTATTGGCAAATAATAGTCCTTATGCCCTTATAAGTCATGAGATGTCAGATATGAACGTTCAGATTGTCTTTATTGTTTGAAGCTTCTTACAAGATTTGGCAGTGAAGTCAGAAATTGATTGTAAATTAGTCTTGAAAGAGGAAAGTTCATATTCTAGTAGCAATAATGATTCATATGTTGAGGGAAAGAACAATGCAGATTTAGGAGATGACCAAATGAGGTTTGAATCTTTCTGATATTTAGGTTCAGTTTGGCATCACGAATGGGTTTTTAGTTGCATGTTTACATCAGCACTAGAGGCCTCTATGTGTTTGGGTTTGATGGTGATAGCTTTTTTTTTTGGTAATTAGATGGATGCTACCACATTATCAATAGAATCAAACAGTGTTGAAAGCTTCAGTGGATGAAAATGGTTGTAGGTGAACATGATAAGGTTGTATACCTATCCCGTTTTCATGAGCTTCTTCAATTTCCTTCCTAAGAGGATCTGCTAACTCAAGGACTTGATGTTGGTAAGTTGCTGTCAGCAGGTATGTCTTTGGTTAATGAAGTTTTTATTCATTGTTTTATTAGGGTATATCTTTGTGCAGCTTAGATTTGGTGAGATGTTTGTGGTGGAAAAGGTGTATGAATGGGTTGCTTCATGAGAGGCAATTTACAGATTGGAGCTAACAGTTTCCAGCTTTTGCATTGTTAAATACAACCGAGTATGTGGTTTGGTGTCAAGAAGATTGTACTTTCAGTTTTGAATAATGGAACACTAATGAGACACCAACATTTGGAGATTGGATGATAGATGCTCATTTCATCTTTTAGGTGTATAACAACTTTATTGTTTGGATTTTGTGGAGAAGTCAGTTGCTACAGGATTTTGCAGTTGTATCAAAGTAGAGCAGCAAAAGCATGATGGATATGAGTCTAATAGATGTGACCATTGGCTTTTTGCAAAAAGAGGGTGGTACCTGTCAACCTGATTGCATTGTGAGGAGTCCATATCATTTCTCTTTGAGCCCACAAATTAATGAGTTGAATATGCTTATGAAGACATATAAGAAGAGATTGATTGATTGGTATAAAGAGAGTTATACTTCTGATGCAGTGCAAGGCAGGAGAATCCCCAAGGGAGATGTCCTAGCCCCCAACAAGTAACCACACAGCGGAAACACAATACCAATGCAAGATTTGATATCAAATCATAATTATTTATTCATAAAATAACTGTTACATGCAATGTGCCGGGCTGTAAGGCCTTCCCGGTCACAACCAAATATAAAGCAATTACAATAATAGTTCTGCAAGATCTCTCAAGATCCAACCCAAACACTAGCTAGTCCAGATCCACACTCTAGTAGAAACCTCCAAGGATGATCTCAACTTGTGCTTGCATGCCCACCAAGCAATCTCCTTGTTGTCCAAGCTGCAGCTACTAGCTCTTCTCAAACTTTATCCAAGATCCAGGTGAAATTGCCTCACATTCGGCGCTCTGTTCACACACTCTGGAAATCTTCTCTCACTCAGCTACTCCATCTAACATGCTCTTCTCCAAGTTGGATGATTAATCACAATCTTGCTGTAAGCTGCCTCACATTTGGCACTTTGACCACAAACTCAGGAAAAACTCACTCTTCAGCTACTCTCCACACTCCTCCTCTGAATGAATGATGACTAAAGATTTCACCACAACCCTTATACCAATCTAAGGTACAAGTCGGCCCAAAATTCTAAAAACTACATAAACCTAACATTAAATACTTGAAGAGCCAAAAGCGGCCTCCAACAAAAATTAAATGTCCAAAAATTGATACTCGAGCAAAATCGCGATATCTCCTAGCCCCTATTGAATTAGAACGTGTGCTTCGAACTGAAGGTAGTGCTTTAGGTCCTCTACAATCCTTGAAATTTGCATCCTCTAACTCATTGCAGAAAATTAGTTACATGGCCTGCAACATGCAGCTAGAAACTAGAAAACACATCTCCAATAACAAGGTAGAACGGCTCAAAGTTCAACTCAATCCATCCAATGCAATCACGAGGAAAGGTTCTCCAATGTGTCTCCAACACATCCCTAAACATGAAAAGCATAACTCCACCAAAATCCAAGCTCGATGCTCCTGCATCAGACTCCCCACGTAAATAGAAAAGTATGTTCCATACTTTGATGCCCAAAGAAAGATCTGCAACCAACTTCATCCTTACGAATGTCTTCCATTTCATCAAAGTCAATAGAACAAATTTGAAAATCAACTATCTATGCTTCATTCAATGAAACATTAGAATCAAATTCATATCAACAACCCAATCAGCATGCTCACACCCAAGAACAAACTGAACATAATGCTTCATCAGCAAACCTTCATTCACATCAGCAACTTGTGAATCCACACTGACAACAACAAACTCCATATTAGTAGCAATATGTAGATCTCCATCAACACATTCCAAACTCATAATACCAGTGGTCTCATTGCTCACAACAAGATGCTCTGCAACATACAACTCATCAATAATAGCAACCAGATCATCCACGACCAAGTGCTCCGTAATTTCCATGTCAGACTCAGCCAACTGATCATGAAAATCAACCTCTGTCCCATCATCAACAAGGTTAGGAATATCTTCAGCAACAACCTCCATCTGCTTTGTAGGTTTTATATCAGACTCCACAAACTGATCAACAAAACCAACCTCTTCCGCCTCAACCTTGCTATGCCATCTTCTCTCACAAACAAATCTCTTAACCAGCTAAACAACTCTCTTCCGGATTGGTAGACTTCAGCTCCACAAACATCTACGGAATGCCTTCCTCATCCTATCCTTATCTCGATCAGCTGAACTAGTTTCAAATTGAGGAACCACCTCCTTAGCTCGATAAGCGAAACTAGCTTCAACCTGAGCAGACATCTCAGAAAACCTCCTTTCCTGCACATCATAGAGATTTGCAATCATCTCGGGGTCCAATCCTCTTGGAGCCATCTCCCAAGATCTTCGTAAACCCTCTGCAACAAATCCTTCCTACGCTCCTTGTGACAAAATTGAATTGTTTGCAAGTTAGATCACAACATGCCACCTCGCATGAACAATCAGAAACCACATCACAAGTCTAGGACCGTGGATTTCTAGTCCATAAACTCCCTATGATCATGCCTCAACAAGATCAACCTTTTTTCGCATCCATTGATCCATCTGCAAGCCCTTTGCAATTGCAAGTCAAAACCATGATTTTTTGCCTCACAACCAAGAGATCTAGGGCTCCAGAAAGAAAATCCACCACCAGATTAGTATCTTCTCAGATCTACTTCACCAACCCAAGTCCTGGTGCAAACTGTCTCAACTTTGGCGATCTGTCTACACGCTCAGGAACAACTGCGCTTTGATAAACTTCACCCAACCAAGTTCTTGGTACAAACTGCCTCACACTTCGGCGATCTGCTTGTACACTCAGGAACAACTGAGCTCTGATACCACCTGACATAGTGCAAGGTAGGAGAATCCCCAAAGGAGATGTCTTAGCCCCTAGCAAGTAACCACACAGTAGAAACACAATACCAATGCAAGATCTGATATCAAATCATAATTCTTTATTCATAAAATAATTGTTACATGCGATGTGGCGAGCTGTAAGGCTTTCCCGATTACAGCCAAATACAAAGCAATTACAATAATAGTGCTGCAAGATCTCTCAAAATCCAATCCAAACACTAGCTAGTCTAGATCCACACTCTGGTAGAAACCTCCAAGGAAGATCTCAACTTGTGCTCGCAAGCTCACCAAGCAATCTCCTTGTTTTCTAAGTTGTAGCTACTAGCTCATCTCAAACTTTATCCAAGCTCCAAGTGTAAACTGCCGCACATTTGACGCTCTGTCCACACACTCTAAAATCTTCTCTCACTCAGCTACTCCATCTTCCATGCTCTTCTCCAAGCTGGATGATTAATCATAATCCTATTGTAAATTGCCTCACTTTCGGTGCTCTGTCCACAGACTCAGGAAAAACTCGCTCTTCAGCTACTCTCCATATTCACTCCTCCTCCTCCTCTGAATGATGACTAAAGACTTCACCACTACCCTTATACCAATCTAAGCCACAAGTCAGCCCAAAATGCTAAAAACTAAATAAACCTAACATTAAATATTTGAAGAGCCACAAGTCGGCCTCAAACAGAAATTAAATGTCCAAAAATCGATACCCGAGCAAAATCGCGATATCTCCTAGCCTTGATGAATTAGAACTTGTGCTTCGAACTAAAGGTAGTACTTTAGGACCTCTACAATCCTTGAAATTTGCATCCTCTAACTCATAGCACAAAATTAGTTACATGGCCTGCAATAGGCACCCAAAAACGAAAAAAACAAATCTCCAGCAGCAAGATAAAACGGCTCAAAGTTCAACTCAATCCCTCCAATCTCTATGCAATCATGAGGAAAGGTTCTCTGATGTGTCTCCAACACATCCCTAACCATGAAAAGCATAACTCCACCAAAATACAAGCTTGATGCTCCTGCATCAACTTCATCATGGTATGAAATGCACTTCGAAAGGAGGATTTGTAGCATGCAAGATTTTAGTTTGCATTGTCTGGTTGGTTGTTATGCTAGGTTAAATTGAGTATGAGATGAGAATGGAATTAATTGCAGGTTTTGGGACCCAGGTACAATTTCTAGTGACGGGTTTTGGTCATATGATTGGAGTTGTGGACAAAATTCAGTGTTGGTTCTGCTGTTCACTTTCCAATCAGCACCCACAAGACTATGGTTTTTGACGTGTAGATTAGTTTGTATGCATTTCCAATGAGTATTTGATTATTACATGGTTAAGGACAGATTGTGGAGGAAATTTTCTCATTAGAGATGATTTTTCAACTCCAATGCTCATTAGTCCTATGTATTTAATGATATTTCTGATTGTTTGCTGCTGCCTTAGTTTTCCCACACTGTTTATGGCGACCTCAGTCTTGGGGTGGTTCAGTTTTGAGCACTTGCATTCTTTAGTACAACCAATTATGAGAGATTCTCTGGGCATAGTTCAATTATTCACCACTATCTCTTGGGAGAGTTTGGGACACTGCAGTCTTTTTCATTGTCAATATTTCAGATTATGATTGGTTGATTATAGAGAGATTGGTTATTTGGTGTATTCGAGGTCTTTCCTTTGACAGATAGAAATTTAAGTGTTGGTGGTATGTTTTTGATTGGCAATAGTGGAGGCATTCCTTGGTTGGTAGATTGCAGAGTTGTAATAGTGATTGATCTTCATTTTTGTAATGTCATGTTGAGTGATACTTGGGTTTATGTTATATTGTTGAATGGTGTTCTTTCTATTGCCCAAGATTGTGATCGACAGTGAGTTTGTTGATGTGGCCATTTTATAAGTTATCTTCTCAGGATTTCAACTTTGGGTTTGATTTTTTTTCATTATATGAGGTTTTGAGAGCAAAGCATGCAATTTGAGTATGTTGGTTTCTTAATTATGATTAGAGAAGTGTTGCATCTGTGTGGTGATTACGTTCCAAGTTTGATTTAGAACCTTGAGATCACTTTGATTAGTAGCTCAATAGTTGATAGGAATGTGTGAGCCTATTCTTGGTGTTGGTGTAAATACGTATTTACTATTTACACTTAAGTTTACTTAGGTTAATGCATTATTTTATTATTTTATTTTGTAAGACACTTAAGAGTTTGTGCACCTTTTTGAGTTGTTGACAGCACTGAAGTACGCAACTCTATTTCAGCACATGGTGTCTAGAACACTGGAGTTTGCATCATTCACTGAGTTGTCATGATGAAGACAACATAGTTATTCGCACTCCCTTTTTAGCACATGTTGTCTACAACACTGATTTGTGTGTTACACCCTTGTAGGCTTATCCTCTCATCATCGCACTTACTTCTGTGCTTAATGGAGGATAACCCATATCTGGTGGACATGTGCCTGGTCGTATGACTTATCATGTAGCTGATTCCGAGGCATTTTAGATGTATCTCAAAGGCCTTTATATACAGGCACTCCTAGTGTACTCTTAATGCATATTGAATGAATATATCGTCATTCTGATCATACTCTCTCTTTCTATTCTACAGTTGTGCTTGTGTTTGAGTTCTTAGTGCTTGGGTGAATTTTACCCCAAGGCAAATTCTTACATGGTATCAGAGATGGGAGATTTTTTCTTCACATAGCCGTTTGAGATCATTGTTGCTTTAAGCACCTCAACTCGAATTTAGAGTACTGCAAAAATTGGGAGCGTCTAGAGCCAGATCTGACCTCGTCTTTGCGTCCGGAACACTGATTCGGTGAAGATCGACTATAAACTCGGCTACCCTAGCCCAAAGTCGATCGTGAGGCAATTTTTTTTTTACAAATCGGCCCTCGGAGGCCCCAGCTTGCAACATGGGTATGATCTTTAGATCTGCAATTTTTTAATTCAGATATGGTATTTTTATTTAATCTTTGCATTATTTTTTCGATTTGGGTATTTCGAAATTTTTTTTGCCCTCCGAGCAAGTAGCAAAGAATTTTTTTTAACAGAACCAGGTAGTGACACCCTGGCTCTGCAATCTGGAGGTTGTTTGTTTGCAGAGGAATATTCTATAATTGCA
Organism: Cupressus sempervirens; assembly: GCA_028749045.1. Taxonomy (NCBI): domain Eukaryota; kingdom Viridiplantae; phylum Streptophyta; class Pinopsida; order Cupressales; family Cupressaceae; genus Cupressus; species Cupressus sempervirens. The sequence goes on along the minus strand of CM053791.1, from coordinate 193,773,328 downwards.
GGTTTATTGCAGCGGGCATATACTTTACAAATACCGGTCGTGCACATTATAACCAGCGGTCAAAATCCTCCACCCAACCTCCCGACGGCTCTTTGCTTTCATATCCCGTGGCTTTGTTAATAAATCGCATCCCATGCGATCGCCCCACACATGTGGGATAAAGATTTAAATACCCCTTGCCGCAAAACAGTTATGTGGCCCGCGCATTTGGAGTTCCCGGTGGCATCTAAGAATGTTCCGACATCTCCTTATTCTCTAGCACCCGCGTGTTGACAATTCTCGGCATTCGACAATTTTATACAGCGACCGCCGTTTTTAAAAATCTAGCAGGTTGGATTGCACTACGCCCACACGACAAGCCTAATACCGGCCACGCGGCATGCTAAGAGTCACCCACATCTTCTCCAGATTGCGCACACGTGACGTCCCAACTCCGAGCCACATTAGTCCACGTAATACTGCGACATGTGGCGCTTTGTCATTGGGTACATGTCGGTGTCCTCGTCAACAACCAACAGACATGCAGGTAGGACACGTGTTTGATTTGTACAAGTGCCACGTCACGTTGATATGGTTCAGTAATTTGCCACGTTAGCCCAGGCAGCTTTTTTCTCGCTGACGTCATCTGATTACGAGGTTAAATTTGACGGTCGTCTGACCGTCAAAACCAGGGTTTTTTAACTGTTGCGACGACTGTTTGACCATCAAATTTAAGATAGCAATTTTCCTGCTAGATCCCTCTCCAGATTGCTTTTTGTTTTGGTAGCCTGACTTTGCGAGCCCATAACTTGGTCATACAGACTCCGATTCAGGTGCGATTTTTTTTGAAATTGGGCAGAATTTCCTGAACTTTCTAGTGGCGGTGTTCTTTTTTGGTTTTGGTGCAAGGATTTTTCAAAAATTGTGTTTTTTGGCTACTGTACTTGCATAATCTTGCATTTTGCAACTTCAAACACTCCGTATGGGCACATCTCGTCACTTTTTCAGGTTCCGTTTTTTTTGAAAGTGCATTATTTTTCTATTTTTCAGATCTGTAGTCAAATTCTAGGGTTGTGTGGACAAAATTCTCACTTTCAGAATTAGAGCTTTTTCTGCATTGTAAAGCTTTGATTACTTTTCAGAATTGTTGTACATCTGAGCTACAGTGCTTAGTGATAGATTTGGGCCTCAAAAGGCAGTTGTAAAAGCAAAATCAGAAAGTCCACTTTGTTCATTTTGACAAGTGGCCCATTGTACACGCACTACTTATAAAGTGCCAAAAGCATCTTTTTTGGATGGGTCTTTTGATTGAGTGAAAGGGGGGTGTGTGTACTGTTTTCTTGTGTCTCTCTTTTGTGCTCTTTTCATTTTCTGCATCATGGGTTCATTTAAATGTCCACCTCTAACTTCACGCAATTATTCTACTTGGAAAGATATTGCATGGAGTAGATTAATGGAAAAAGGTTACAGTCTTTATGTTTATGGTACAATTACCAAACCTATTGATGCTAAAGAACTCATTGAATAGAAAAAACAAGACCAATAGGCTTTAAGTGTTATTAGGAGTCGTGTACATAGAGATCTCTTCTTTCACATTGCTGTTTACTGTATGGATTAATTAAGCAACGCACACAGGGAATAGACATGAACACCAAACAACAAACAGCAGAATTCTTATTATTCCTATATACCAACAGTACATTATGCTTTTATGATATCATATGATTACAATGCTTCCCGAAGGGGTTATAAATACTTTCTGAAGAACTTTCTCAAAGGAGTCCGTCGGCCACATACATTTGTTACATAAAAACCTTTTCGAAGGAATCCGTCGGCTGATACACAATTTCCTTCCCGAAGGGACCCGTCGGCTGATACACAATTTCCTTTCCGAAGGGACTTGTTGGCTGATACACAATTTCCTTTTCGAAGGGACCCGTCGGCCGATACACAATTTCTGCCGACGACATCATCCCCCCCAAAAAGAAAAGTCGTCTCCTGACGACTACAGAACAAAACTCAAACAACTAATACAACAATATTGATCTGCCATATCACTTTCACATTCATCCCGTTGCATCTATAGCCTTTGCTAACACAATACTGACTCCTCAAGCTGACTTTGATAGCCACCTGTGCTGCTTCCTCTGCTTCCAACTCCTTGGTACCTTGAGCCAAGTGTCGCTGCACTGCCTCCAACTGGATGATTAGCTCCTCCCGAGCTCTCTACGCATCCACCAAGACAGCCTCACGGCCAACACCTACTCTCAATGCCTCTGGTACACAAACACTCCATGCCTGCAGCAGCTCCAAGTCTTCACAACTGGTCAGACTCCCACGATTGATATCCGCAACCCCGGCAGGGTCGAGGGGCAGTGCCCCCGCGGGGTCTTGGGGCAGCGCTCCGTGTGCGCTCCTTGTTGCAGTATAGGGCGGGGTCGAGGGGCAGCGCTCCTCGCCGCCAAGACCAAATTAGCACTTCGTAACCCACACAGAAATGCACGGAACACACCATTTCTGTCATTTTCTGCCGATTCTACACTCTTTCTGGCAATCGCTGATGCTTCCCCTTCCCTATGGCATCATTTGATACTCATTCTGAGCAACTTGATTTTGTCGTCGTTTTTTTTTTTCTTTTTTTAAAAATTTTTAGAAAACGTCCTGTCACCCTTCTGTGATGAAATCCGTACGCAAACCCCACTCTTCAGAATTTGTAATCTTGCAATCCAAATCCGTACACATGATATGCTTGAAAAATTCGTACAATCACCTTGCATTCCCAACTACAATTTTCGTACACTATTTTTCTTTAAAAATCCGTATAGAAAAATGGCTCTAAAATCCGTATGCTTAATATATTTGCTTGAAAATCCGTACGAAACACAAGCTTATAACAAGCCGTACGGTATCTTCCTCCAAAAATCTATACAGCAGCGTCTTAAGAACCCGTACAATTAATTTATCTAGAAAGCCGTACACCATCCTTTAGACATTGAAAACCGTACGACAGTCCTTTTTACTGTAAAATCCATACGGTATTTGTGGAAACCGTATAGTGCCCCTTTACTATGAAATTCGTACGGTGGCAATAAAATCCGTACTCTGGCAGTGAAATCCGTACGGTGGCAATGAAATCCGTACGTTGGCTTTAAAAACCGTACTACAACATGAAATCCGTACATTCTTAAAAAATCGTTCTGCAATTTGGATTGTCTAGAAAACCGTACGCCCTCCTTCAGATAAGGAAAAAACCGTACTTACTTTCTTTTCCCTTCAGACGAAAACCCTGTACGATGCTGTCTCTTGCAAATATGGAACCGTACGGTACTTTCCAGAACCTGTACGGTACTTCCCAGAAACCGTACGGTGCTTTAATTCACTTCTCTTTTTTTAAATTTTTTTTTTGAACTATGTACAATATTTACATATGTACAGTACTTGCAGTCTTCTTCTCTCAGTTGTTCGTCCATGGAGGTGCGTTACTTCTTTCATGGAAGACATTCAACTTCGACCTATTCACTGTGTCGGCAACTTCCTTTCCTTTCCGTCTAGCATCCATTGTTTTACTGCTCCATTGTCACCCACTTCCCGAATTTGATATGGTCTGACCCACTTAACTCTGAACTTGCCTGGGTTGATCTCATTCCGTCCATCATACCTCAACGCCAACTGTCCTGGTTGAAACCTGCTATGCCTGTTCTGTGTCATCTCCATATCGCCTAGTTTGTTCCCGAAGCTCCGTACCATGGACTCCGTCAGCTGCCCCTTCTGTCCGTCAATAACACTTTCACTCTGTACTGCTACAACTTTTATGGAAACCTTCCTCTTTGTTGCCTGTGCAGACCGTATCGTGTGTCTTCCTTGCCGTCCATACCTTTCTGCTATATCTGTGGTTTGACATAATACTTTCTTCCTGCGCAGTCGTACAGTAGAATCTTTCCTTCTTTTGGGTTTGTACTGTATGTTCTGTCCTTCAGCTTCAGTCATATCCGCGTTTCCTTCTTCGGCTTCTCTGTGTTGCTTCGAACATTCATTTCTTCCTTCAGCTTCTCCGTGTCCCTTCAAACATTCATTTCCTCCGTCGGCTTCTCTTCATTTCTTCGGACAGTCATTTCCTCCTTTGGCTTCTCTGTGTTCCTTCGGACATTCATTTCCTTTTTCTTTCTTACCTTCGTCGATCCTTAGCATATTACAACTTGGAAAGAGCTCGTAATCCTCTATCTGCCAGTGGTAAAAACCATTTATTGAATCAGATCGTCATCTCCTTCTAATCGTAGGACTCCCTCCTGATCGAGTTCCATAATCTGCCTCCTCTCATCGTCTTCTCCTTCAGAATCCGATGATAGAGCTTCTTCTCCAACCATCTGAGTGTGCAGATCGATGACATACTTCCGGTCTTTGCTTTCGAGTGATAAAGTATTTTTCTTCCAATCGTGCTTTGCCTTGGCTTGTATCAGCCACCCCCGGCCGAGAATGGCATCATATCCTCTTTGCTTCAGTGGGATTACGACAAAGTCCAACAGGAATGGCTGTGTTCCAATCATCACTGGTTGTGCTGTCAGGACTCCCAATGGCTTGATTCCATGTTGATCGGCCGTTAGCAGCTGGAATGTAGGCGGCCATAATGTCGGCTGTCCCAACTTTTTCCAAGTGTCTTCAGGCAACACATTGACACCAGACCTTCCATCCACAATTGTTTCCGTCAATACAGTCCCGAGAATTCCCATTTCGACGACTGCTAGATGGCGTCTGGATGAGAGGGCTAACAACATCGGATCTTCTACACTTGCGCCACTTTCCTTCTCCTTTTTGTCCACTGTACTTGCTCCACTTTCCTGCTTCCTTCCATGTTCTCCTGGTAGTTGAGCAGCGGGAACAATGTTTGTGAGTGCCGATTGGAGCTGAGGCATAGTGAGCAACAGATCACTTATCCTAACGGGTATCTTGGCTTGCAAAATTTGTCGGACAATGTTCTGTTCTGCGCAGTTTTGTACGGAAGTACTCGGCGTGTCCTTCAGGTGTGTCGTTTCTGCCTGTGTTGCTTTCTGGATCTCTACCTGTGCTTCCTCCAGTCTCTTCTTTTCTTCCACCGAGTCGGGGTACACTTTCACTTGCTGCCGTGTGATGGCCAAAACCCCTTCTTCGTTCGTCTCGACGATGATCAAGTTTACTCCCGACTTCGGACACCTAGCATCTTCATGATCACCAGGTCCACACCATCTGCATAACAACTTCGGTGTGTTCGCCGTTGTACACTCTCGAGCGAAGTGACCCCACAGATTGCATGCGCGGCATTGAACTATCGGCCGACCATTCGCATCATACTGAATTCGACTCCTTCCGCCATTATTGTTGTTGCCGGTATTGTTATTTTGACCGTGCCGGTTGTTTCTGTATCCGTCTGATGTGGCTCCTTTCGTACTGGTGTTCCCGTTCGCTCCTGACGGGGATGCCTCCTGTGTCAAGAACACTTGTTGCGGTGTCCTTGTTTTTAAATTGAAAGGGCATTCCTTTCCCGAGTGTCCCAGGATCTGGCAGATTTCACAAAATTGATCTTTCGGGCAGGATCCCTTCGTATGGCCTTCCTTCTTGCACTCCGTGCACCATAGATCATTACCCTTAGTCTCCTTATTCATGTTTTTGAATTCCTTCATCATCTGCATCATGTCCTTCTGGAGGGCGCGGACCTTCTTGTTGCTGCCCTCGTCATCGTCGCTGCTATCTTCTCCTGAAGGGTCATCATCATCTGAATCTGATGAGCTAGTCTTCTTTTTCTTCTTTGTCTTCTGGTCACTTTCGAGGTTCATTGCCCGATTGTACGCTTCAATGTATGTCGATGGTGGCACGATCTTCATCTTTTTCCGTAGCTTCGGGTGAAGGCCTTCAATGAACCATCTTTTTTGGAGTCTATCTGCCGGTTTATTCTCCATTTTACTGATTAAGTCCTTCAACCTCCTGGCGAAGACCCGTACTGTTCCATTCTTCTTTTGCTTGGTATTGAATATCTCCGCTAAAATTTCATTATCGTCACGCAAAAGTTGAAATTCTGCAATGAACTCCTTAATGTTATCCCAACTGTTTAACTTTTTGGATCAGTATCAGTAAACCAATCAATCGCAACACCTCGTAGGGTAGCGGGAAATTGTCGGATCCATTCGTTTGTATCTGTTATGCCATTTGCCCTCCAGATTGTTTCACATGTTTTACAATGTCAAATGGGATCAGCTGCTTCATCACCATCAAATTTAGGCAACTTTTCCTTCGGACCTTCCATTATCACTGTATGTTGAGGGTTTTGTTGTGTACCTACGCTGTTTTGCACTTTCGCGCTGTTTTGAGCACCCGCGCTGTTCTGAGCTCTCGCGTTGTTTTGAACACCCGTGTTGTTCTGCACACCCGCACTGTTCTGGACACCCTCGCTGTTTTGCACACCCGCGCTGTTCTGCACACCCTCGCTGTTTTCTGCTTCCGCACTGTTTTCAACACTAGCGTTGTTTTATGCTTCTGCACTGTTTTCAACACCCGTGCTGTTTTGGACTTCTGCGCTGTTTTCAACACCCGCGCTGTTTGGTGAAGAAGAGGGTTCGTCAACCGAAGCTGTTCGTCCCGGAAGTATATCTCGGACGAAGAGGTCACTCCATGCTTGTGCTCCTTCGGCACTTCGAGCCGTGCGAGTCGATCTCCTTCCGTTAGGATTCTCTTCCCGTGGCGTATGCAGGTTCAAAAACTCCTCCCTCGCTTCTTCCACCAACTCAAGCCGTTGTCGAGTCTCCTTCAACAATCCTTCCGCGCTTTTGTTTCCGTCGGCAATTTTTTGAAATCTCCTTCGACGCTCTGTCTGCTGAGCCAGAATTAAATTTTCCTGCGCAACGCGTATGTCATCTTTTTCCTTCAGCTTACTCTTATCTTTGTTCAACTGATTCGACATTTAATTCATATCCGCCTACCTGCGTACCAGATCCATCGGGCAACGGCGCCAAATGTTTACTGTATGAATTAATTAAGCAACACACACAGGAAATAGACACGAACACCGAACAACAAACAACAGAATTCTTATTATTCCCATATACCAACAGTACATTATGCTTTTATGATATCATATGATTACAATGCTTCCCGAAGGGGTTATAAATACTTTTCGAAGAACTTTCCCGAAGGAGTCCGTCGGCCACATACATTCGTTACATAAAAACCTTTCCGAAGGAATCCATCAGCTGATACACAATTTCCTTCCCGAAGGGACCCGTCGGCTGATACACAATTTCCTTCCCGAAGGGACCCGTCGGCTGATACACAATTTCCTTTCCGAAGGGACCCGTCGACCGATACACAATTTCTGCCGACGACAATTGCCAGTTTCATAGAATCCAAACTAGCTTGGGAGAAACTTGAATCACTGTATGGTAAGGTGGATGAAGAAAAGGGATTTTAGATTGAGGATGATCTACTTCTCTTGGATCCAAAGAACTTTGACACAATTTAAGATTACATCAACAAAGCCAATGAGTATAGGGCACTACTTAAAGATTGTGGAAATCTCATTAAGGATGAAAAGTAGAGGCTACCTCTAGAGTATGCTTCCTTTGTTTCGAGTTTTAATACTCACAGGTTGACCATGGGAACTATGTACCAGAAGCCTACATTTGATGCATTTGCATAAATGTTGATTGTTGAACAATCTCACTTGATGGATTTAGGACTTCTCAAGTCATCAAAGACCAAAGCCTTGGTGGCTAGTGATGAGCACCAATCAAGTCAAGGAGGGAAAAGTTCTAGCAACAACAAGAAGTAGCAGTTGAAGTAGAAAACACAATTTGAGACACAACAATCCTCCTCACAGCAAGGCAACTCTTCTTCCAACAAGAAGGGAAGTAATGAAAATGACAAACTTTTTTGTGGATATTGCAAAAAGCCAAATTATGACGAGCATCATTGCAAGACAAAAAGAATCAATGAGTTAGAAAATCTACTCAGGAAGAACAAAATTCAAGTGCCAGGTACTTCCAAGGATTCAACTCCAACCTCTTCAAAGGGTAAATAGCAAGCACTTATGGCAAATTCAAGTTCTTCAAAATGGATACTTGACTCAGGTGCCTCCTATCATATGGTTTCTTCAAAGGGAGACTTTTCTTTATTGAAGCAATCAAAGGTATCACATGACTTCGTGGGAGATGATACTAAAATTGAAGTTGAAGGAAAAGGACAATGGGGAATTCAAAGATGTTCTCTACGTTCCAAACCTTAGCTCCAATCTCCCATTAGTTTACCAAATCACTCACCTTGGAGATGGTCACAAAGTTGAGTTCCTTCTAAATTCAGTGCTGGTGCACAGTCTTAGAGATGATTCATTGGTTGCAGTGAGGAAAGTCAATCATGACAAGAGGCTTTATTCCTTCTCCCACTTTGTGCCTAAGTCTCCTTCTCAAGCCTTGTTGACTCACTCTACTTCACAAATCACTTTATGGCATGAGCGGTTTGGTCATCTTGCCTTCTGCCATCTTCACCAACTTTGCCTCAAACACATGGTCAAAGGTCTACCTAACATCAACTTTTCTAAGGGAGAGTGTTCATCATGTTTAGTGGATATGCATCTCGAGGAGAAGTATGATAAAGGCAAGTCTTCACGAGCACCAATTGTTCTCTAGTTGGTTCGCATGGTTTTGGCTGGTCCTTTTGCAATGACTTCAGTCAGCTAAGGCCACTACATCCTTACTTTTGTTGATGACTTTTCAAGATTCACATGGGTCTACTTCATCACAAGAATGAGGTGGTTCATAAGCTTCAAGACTTTAAGACTTGTATTGAACACAAATCCAGGAAAGCCATTAAGGTGCTACGGGTGGACAATGAGAACAAATATGTCAACAGAAGACTTAGAGACTTTTGCAGACTTGAGGGAATTGATCTTCATAATCCACCAGCATTTAGTCTGCACAATACAGATGTTGCAGCAATGAGGATTAGAACTCTCAAATCCATGGCAAGTTGCATGATTAAAGCCAAGTCTCTTGATCCAACACTTGAAGTTGAAGCCATTAGTAGTGCTACTCACATACTTGACAGGTCTCCTCATAGTGCCGTACACGGGAAGACTGCTTTTGAGGCATGGTGCGGCAAAAAACCAGTTGTGAGTCATTTCTGAGTCTTCGGTTGTCCAACATGGGCAAACCTATCTTCCAAGGGATGCAAGGCACCAGCACCTAGGCCTTGTCCTTTCATAGGATATGAAGACAATGTGAAGGCATATAGACTTATGGATCCATAGACTCATGAGATCTTTGTGGAGAAGGATGTTCACTTTGAGGATAGTTCACCTAGCTTATCCTCTACTCCTCTTTGCGCTTCATATACTGTGGAAACTGATAGTGACACCAGCGATAGTGCTTTAGCAGATTCAGACACGTGGGGTTCTATCGACAGTTACAATGAGCGGTCACATCATCAGTATAGTCCACATGCTAATATTGCCATAGTGAAAGGTCCAACACACCATGGTACATCTTGTCTTCCAGCTCTAGCTTTAGTTGATGACTGCATAGCAGACATTGCAGGTTTGTTCATGGAGTCACACACCACAGACTTGGGAGACAGCCTTGATGATTTACATCTTCTCATTGATGTCGATGACCCTTTTACAATTGTTGTGAGGGCTCACTATGACCCTCATGTCCATTCTCTACATGATCAATCTTCACAGGTTGGTGTGATTGTGGATCCTTATGAACAACAATTGGAGGAGGTTTCTTTGGCAGTTGAGGAGACAGATGGTTCATTGGAATAGGTTCAACAGACATCCTTGCCAGATCTGCATTCATTCTTTTCAGCACAGTTGGAAGGGGCGAACATCAGTATCAGCATAGGGATACTTGAGTAGGTTTCAGGGCCACCATGCATCTTCAGGATTGTACCTTTGCCATTGTTTCTTCCAAAAGGGAGGAACGTCATTCTGCATTCTTGGACTAGTTTCTTCCTTGAAGTGGCTTTCACTGACAGACATTCTTCATTTTGGGGGGGGGGGGGGGACTACCTTGTCTCTCTTCCTCTTCTTTCTTATGGGGGGGAACTTTTTCCTCTTATGAGGTTTTGTTCTTCTCATTCTTCACTTTTGTATATACTGGATGTATGTCGTAATAGGGGGGTCTTGATTACCCCATCCATCCTTGCATTCCTATTCATCTCTCTTTTTTAGGGAGGGTTTTTCCCATGAGGTTTTCGCTCTTTCTCCGCTTTATGAGAGATTGCATTTCATTATGTACATGGGTACCTAACATGGCCTAGTAGTCGGGACCCATCTTGTATTTCATCCTAGTTTTCGTAAGCTTAAGGGCATTCTCCTAAGTTGCACTTAAGGGGGGGTGTTGGCGTAAATACGTATTTACTAGTTACACTTACTTAAGTTTACTTAGGTTAATGCATTATTTTATTATTTTGCATTATTTTATTATTTTATTTTGTGAGACACTTAGGAGTTTGCGCACCTTTTTGAGTTGTCATGTTGACAACATTGAAGTACACAACTCTATTTCAGCACATGGTGTCTACAACACTGGAGCTTGCATCATTCACTGTGTTGTCATGAAGACAACACAGTTATTCACACTCCCTTTTAAGCACATGTTGTCTACAACACTAATTTGTGTGTTACACCCTTGTAGGCTTATCCTCTCATCATCGCACTTACTTCTGTGCTTAATGGAGGATAACCCATATCTGGTGGACATGTGCCCGGTTGTATTACTTATCATGTCGCTGATTCCGAGGCATTCTAGATGTATCTCAAAGGCCTTTATATACAGGCACTCCTAGTGTACTCTTAACGCATATTGAATGAATATATCGTCATTCTGATTATACTCTCTCTTTTTGGTCTACAATTGTGCTTGTGTTTGAGTTCTTAGTTCCTGGGTGAATTTTGCCCTAAGGAAAATTCTTATAGTTGGAATTCACCGATGCTCCTGCGATGGTATTGGGTGCAACTCGGGTTTGCAACTCCAATATGCCTCTTGTAGACTGTCCAAACCTCCCATGAGAAGAACAACTTGTTTCTCTCTCCTTTTGTGCGGTAGTAGTGTATGGTAATGTGTTCCTCCAAACTCCTTGTGGTTAACCCGACTGCTATATTTGTTTATCCGTATGTGTCCAATACGGTCTTCCCTGTTGTGCTAATACCACTAATGACTTCCAACTCTCACCCTGTCGACTCACACAACGAGCTTTAACTAATATTGAGAACACTGTCTCTCTATATAAGCTCAATAGACCACTTCCTTCTAGGTATTGTTCTACAGTTGCGATGAATCACTAATCAAACTCCATGTTTGTTTAGGACTGAAGCCTTCAATGAGTTGTCAGGGCTATGTCCAGTGCCTCAACTATCTCAAGGGGTTTCGTCCTCAAGAGTAACTAGTCACATTTAAGCAATCTGTTGGTATTTTGACCAATATCATATTTTCATAGTGTCAATCCCAATGAAGCTCGTTGCTTTTATCACCTCGATATGAGGGGAAATACAAACTAGGCAATGTGGAATAAAATCTATTTTTGTCTTTTAGTCACTTAAGTGACTTTTGTTATAAAATGACTAAGTCATAAAATAACTTTATAAATCAACTTTATAAAATAAAGTGATTTAACTATAGAAAAGCTCCACAACTTAAATATTTCCCCAATGAAACCAAATAGATTCCTGTGATTGGCTGGCATCCTCAAGATTAATGCCGTCTCTCTATCTAGATGGAAAGATAGACCAACAAGGCGCCAATAAGGCCTAGCGCGGAGAAGGGGACATTACAGCAACCAAGTGTATAATTCAAGAGAAGATAAAGGAAGTCCATGAGATGATAGCTTTTGGTTGTGGTTTATCTTTAGTAATCTCTTCAAGCTTATCATTTTTTGTGTTTGAGTATTGCCTCGAATTTCCCTGCTATATCATCCATGTATTGGTAGAGCCAGCTGGGTGATAGTGACAAAGTCTCCTGCTGTCTATTTAAACTCAGCAACCTTTTAAGGCCTCACTAGGAATTTGACCACCTTAAATGTCTGGGAGATTGATAAGACAATCAAGTTTTGCACTGCACATTTTCTTCATTTGTGGTGTCATCTTGAATATTATATTAGAATTACAATTATGCTATTTTCAATTTTTTCTTCTTTGATGCCACTTCGATGCACCCAAACTATATTTCACATTTCAGAATGACTATTTTTAAGCACATCATTTGTGTGGTGACATCTAGATGAAGCCATAAGGTGTGCATAGAATGATGGCCTTGTACACATCTCAATGCTCTGATGTGAGATTTTTGTTCTGTTTACTGTGGCAATAGATCTCTAGTAACTTTTTTAAGCTTAATAACTCTTCTTGATGCTACTGCCAATAGCTTTTTGAAATTTTACTCTATGTATCTATTTCACTTTGAAGTTCTAGCCCATTACAACATAATAGTTCTTCCTATTTAAATTAGTCACTAAGTCACAGGTTTCGCCAAATTTTGGCCATGAAGTTTGAAATTTGGCAAACTTAAAAAATTCATAAAAATTGTTATTGTTCGTCAATAAATTCATACGGTTTCAATTTTGGGTTGAAAAAAATCCTAATCTTGAATGACCAATGTGGATATTGCCACAGAAGATGTGACTCGCACAAGTTTGGTTATTGCTGTGATGTGGTTTCATACAGGATACAGGTGCAGTTGTGATGTTTTAGACATGATACACATGCAGTTGCAATGCTGTTTCAGACAGGATACAGGTGCAGTTGTGATGTTTTAGACATGATACACATGCAGTTGCGATGCTGTTTCAGACATGATCCAATCCTATGCCCAGATTGACCAGATGCATCCAGATTGACTAGACGTGTCTGGCTTCCCTGTTGCGACTGCACTCTGTGTGTACTCAATTAATTTCTTATGGAAAACTTTAAACAGGACCTTAGAAATGTTTCAGATTAATTTGAGTTATGATTTAAATGATATTTAACATGTTATTTAAAAATGATGGGCTTCTTTTAATTTAATTTTATATTTGAGTTTAAAATTTTCATATTTTAAAATGTTAAATATAAAATTATAATGCATTTATCAATTAATATTAGTAATACCGATTCAAAAAACTATATATTAATATATAAAGTAAGATTTATACATATTAAATTATAATATTATTCTATAATTTTATATAATATTTATTTATTTTTCAATTTATTATTTATATTTAATTTAATTTTATATTTAATTTTTAAAATATAAAATATAAAATTATAATGTATTTATCAATTAATATTAATAATAGCGATTTAAAAAATTATATATTAATATATAAAGTAAGATTTTAAACATTTTTAAATTACAATATTATTCTTTTTTTTTTAAATTAAAAATTTTAGGGTAAAAATTTATTCAATCAAATTCATAGTATAGAGCAAAGGCCCAAGGCCCACACCAATAGTACATATTCCTGTCTCCCAATAATAGCTGCTCAATGATCCCACTATACTTAGAAGGTAACTGATCCCTTCCACTAATATCCCAACCATCCATGTTCTCTGAAGCCCACTTCGACAAACAATCAGCTACTTTGTTCCATTCTCTAGGGATATGACGAAAGGAGATAGAGTCTAAGGAACTACAAAGACTTAGAGTTTGTCTAACCAAAGAGGCTAATTGCCAACTAACATCCTCTAGACTCTGGTTATTCAGCATGTCCACAACAATCTGAGAATCAGATTCACAGATGATCCTCTTCCAGCCTAAAGAGCATCCTCTCTCAACCACAATCTTCATAGCAAGGGCCTCCAACAGATTATTAGAGTGTTGACCTTTGTAAATAGAGAAGAGAAAAACCATACCACCATCATTGCCTCTACCTGTACCCCCAATACCAGCATGACCAGGGTTCCCACGAGAAGAACCATCTATATTAATCTTTAAGGTCCCAGTCGGGGGAGGAGTCCACCTCCCATCCCGGCAAACCCGTTGCATAACATGGCGAAGTCTTTTTCGAAGGTTGCATCCTCGTCTACTATCTCCTAGATTGAAATTCCTCATAATAGCAAGATCATCAGGATCAAGACTTTCAGACATATCACACTTAGCAAAAATAGTCTCCTGAAGCTTGCAAAGAATCGTTCTCCACAATTGCAAGCTTCCAAGTTTGGAATCACAAAAGATTCTGCGGTTTCTCTCCAGCCAAAGGTTCTAGATAATGAGAGTTGGCCCGACCATCCAGGTAACCCGCAGGAAAGAAGTCTTCCCTGGGGGTCTACCTAAACTCTCCCAAAAGTCATTGAGAGAGGTAGCATGAATACAACCATGTCGCCAACCCTCCCACCATTTGTGTCAAATCTCTCTCGAAAAAGGGCAAAGAAAAAACAAGTGAGAGGTACATTCCTCATTACTCGATCAGAGGAGGCAAACAAAAGGTCCTTGAAAACCTCATTTGCAAAGATTCTCCCAAGTGAGGCATTTGTTTTGAGCTAGCAGCCATAAGAAAAAATTACATTTGAGCCAAGAAAGGTTAAACCAAACCTTCTTCAATCAGTGCACCTTAGTTGGACTATGTAGGTTCCCGTCAAGCATAGCATAGCCTTGAGCCACCGCAAAACTTGCCTTTTGGGCTAGGACCCCAAGCCAAAGCATCCCGCTCATTGAGGGAGCTGCATTACCTACTTTCCAAAGCTTTTGTGAGAACAACACGATCCTCATCAGAGCAACCCACGGGCCACTCTTGAGGGTCCTTCCAGCAAGTCACCTTAATCCCATACGCTTAACACTCTTAAAATGCTCCACCGTAAACCATCCAACATTTGTAAAAGTATGGCAAAGAGGCTGAAGTTGGGGGAAGCTAGAAAGAATGGGAGGGTGGCTGTCCCAAGAGTCTTGCCAAAACAGAGCAATAGAACCTCTGTTACAAATCCAGAAGAGACTCGCCTTAATAAGTTGAGCTCCCTTCTTAAGAGTGTCCCAAATACAAGAACCCTTACCCACCAGAGTAAGACGTGGCACATGAAGGCATTCAGCACTCGAAAAATACTAGTGGGCAAGGATCTTGGCCCAATCTTGATCTTGGCTGTTGCACCAACGCCAGTATAGCTTGGCAGCCAAAGCCGTGACAATGAGAGCCATTGATCTAAGACCAAGGCCCCCGACATGCTTCGACCTACACATAGACTCCCACTTGACAAGGCTCCACTTTGAGGATAGAAGGTTGCCAAACCAAAGGAATTGTCGAGATAAAGCATCAAAATCCCTCACAAAGTTGGAAGGGGGAACCTGAACACAACAGCTATAAATGGGGAGAGACTGCACCGCAATCTTTAGGAGAACCACTCTCCTAGTAAAAGATAACCATTTGTAAGTCCAATGACTAACCTTACTCCGGAATTTATCCAAAATCTCTTGCTAGTAGTCTCTACGCTGAGAACCCAAGACCAAAGGAACCCCAAGGTACATCAAAAGAAGAGATCCAATTTGAAATCTAAAAATCCTTGCAATCTTGCTCTAAATAAGCCGAGGAGTGTTAAAGAAATAAATGGAAGACTTATCATCATTAATACACTGACCAGAGGCTTTCAAATAGATATCCAAGGCTTGCCAGAGATTCGCTGCCTCACTGATTCTAGCCATGCCCAATAATCCAGTGTCATCCACAAACTGAAGATGAGAGTACGAAGGAAGATTGTTTTTCCAGCTCCGACCTTGGATAAGACCCAGCCTCACTTGAGATTTTATAAATCTGCCAAGACCCTCCACCATGATAATGAATAAATAGGGAGATAAAGGATCCCCTTGCCGAAGTCCCCGAGAAGCCCCAAACAATTCTGAAGGTTCCCCATTAATGAGAATTGGGAAGGAGGATTAGGTCACATAGCTTAGAACCCAATTCACCCACTCATCAAAACCAAAAGCCAAAACTATTTTTTGTAAAAACTCCCAACTAACCCGATCATAAGCTTTAGTCATGTCGAGTTTAATGAACATAGCTTTCTCCTTAGATGCAACCATAGAGTGAATAGCCTCCATTGCTATTACAACCCCATCCAAAATCTGTCTTCCTTCAACAAAACCACCCTATTCAGCAGAGATCAAAGAGCCAAGGAGTGGTTTGGGTCTCTCAGCGATCAATTTGGTGATGATCTTATAGACAACATTACATAAAGCTATAGGCCTAAATTGATCCAACCGATTAGCCCCTTCTTAGGTATGAGAGCCAAGAAAGTAGAATTCAAAGACTTCAACATCTGTTTGTTTCTATGAGATTCCTGAACCACTTCTAGGAGATCAAACTTTATTATTTCCGAGAATTCTTAGAAAAATTCAATTGGAAAACCATCTGGGCCAGGGGCCTTACCTTTTTTCATATTAAAGACAACTTTCTCCAATTCAAGTAACAAGATAGGACTTAAGAGGGCCTCATACATCTCAGTAGGGACTAGGTGGGGAATACAGTCCTAGATGGCATGCTTCTCGGTCCTAGCCGAAAGATCCCCCCTAGTAAAAAGATTAGAAAAATAATTGACAGCTTCCCTAGAAATTTCTTTGCAGGAAGAGATTCGATCTCCATCAGTTGAGACAAGAGAGGAGATAGAATTTCCCTGTCTCCGAGCCTTAATCGAGTTATGGAAGAAAACAATGTTCCTATCACCCTCTTGTAGCCAATCAACACGAGATTCTGCTTCCATAAAATCTCCCCCCAAAGCTCCAATTCTTCCAGTCCCTTAAGAGCTGAGAACTCAACTTTACTCATATCAGAGGTCAACACTTGGTCTCGAATCTAATGGGTAATATTATCCAACTTGGTCTGAGCAACTAACTTTTGAGCATGTAGATTCCTAAAATACTGTTTATTCCATCTCTTAAGCTTGTACTTCACATGTTGTAGCCTCTTAGTGAAAGTAAACATGGCCGTTCCTTGGGCAGGCATCCCCTCATACCACCAATCCACCATAAGGTTTGGTAAAGACAAGTCTTGTAGCCACATCAACTAAAATTTGAAAGAGGGATTTTTGGTGACTCTGTATGAGGTGATGGAGAGCTTAATAGGCCAGTGGTCAACGCCCCTCTAGTCAAGAATTTTAGAATTGGTGATCCACTTGTTGTTCATCCAATAGTAGGAAACCAAAAATCTATCAAGCCTTTTTGAGATAGTTGCACCACCACATCTCCGATTATTCCATGTAAAGACACCATTGGTTGGCTTCACATCAATGAGATTCAAGGAGCCAATCATATCCCTGAACAGATTTGAAGATGGGTCCAACCTAGCTAGCCCTCTTCGTTTTTCCTGCAAACTAATAATAGCATTAAAATCTCCAGCCATAATCCATGGAAGAAATGGGTCCAGGGACTAGATGAATTTGATATGAGCCCGTAAATGGGATTTACTTGAAAAATCAGTAGGAGCATAAATATTGGATAAAAGACACCTTTCTCCAGTCACAAAGCTAGAGGCAACCAAAGAAATGGAGGACCGACTAGAAATCAACCATAAGGGGGAAACTTTCCTTGGGTCCCAGAACAAGCTCCCCCCCTCGAATTGTTCAAGGCACCCACCCCCTGCCAAGAGCCATGGGTCCAGATACGTGAAGCACAGTTAGCCAATCCATCCATTGTAAGCTTAGTTTCCTGAATAAAGACCACATCAAGAGATTGAAACTCAATTAATCTGCGAACAACCTTTTGTCCAGGGATGTTGTTCAACCCCCTTATAGTCCATGATAACACAATAATTTATAGGGGTGGGAGAAATGAGAATCAATGGGTTTCATAGACCCAGACTCAACCAAATTTTCACCCATTATCTTCACCTTCTCCTGATCAATCTTTCTACCACTCTTGGATGGTTTATCATAAGGCCCCTTTTTGAAGGATTTGTGCTGTATGTCTAAGACAAGAGGAGCCACCAAGACTAGGCCCTTTGAACCTTGTGACCCACAAAGGTCTCCAACATCCTGAACAAGAGGAGGCAAATCAATATCTAGCTGTCTAGCCTGTTGGTCCCCTATAGATAGAATTTGATCCTCCCTCTGCATATCTTCAACTTGAATCTCATGTTGACCTTTGGCCCTAGAAGAGAGCTCAATTGGGGTACCTTCCTCTTGGACCAAGTCCCCAAGAGCATCAAACTTGTTAAAGGTGCCATCAGTCTGCCTTTCTATCCAGGTTCTCTTCTTACCTTTGCCTTTGTTACAAGACATGAGTAAATCCCTCGCTATCAATAGGTCCATTAGATAAAGTGGCGTTCCCCTTGCCTGCCCTAGGGGGTCTAGGGGCAGCCAAGGTGGGGGACTTATTCGTGGGACATCTGTAATGTAAATGCCCATATTCATGGAAAATTCTGCATCTAAATGGAATGGTCTCGTAATCCAATTGTTGGATCCAAGAAGATGATCCCATGCAAATCTCCATAGAATCTGGCAACATATTATTTAAATCAAACTCTACACAAATACGGGCAAAAGAAATTACCTTACGATCTTGAGTCTGTGTTGCTGAACCCACAGGTTTTCCAAGAAGCAGCGAGATTGAGTGAAGAATATCTTCCCTCTAGAATTCCAAAGGAAGCCTCGACAAGTGAACCCACACCGGAACTTGTGAGGGGATTTCCTCAGCAGAGTTAAAGCCCATGTGCCAAGGCTTGATGAAGAGCCCCACCTGGTTAAAGAAATAAGGGCCTCCTTCAAATACCTTATTCCTGTCTGTCATGCTTGAAAAGATAACCATAAAATAGTTATTAACTGCTAATAGAATCTCCATCTCCTTTTGGGTTCCACACCTGGCGAGCCCAGAATTCCAGCACAGGCAAAGAAAGGCAAAGGCCCAGAAATTTGCAAATAAGAGCATGATTGCTCCAATATTTGACATCCTCCGAAACTTGCTCAAGTTGAATAACCAAAATTGGCCTGTCCTCGGATCTCTGCAAAGGTCCATTTACTTTCCTTAATCGAAACATCCCTTTTGGAGAGGAATTGCCTTCCCTCGATTCGGGTTTACCATTTAGTTCCTTATCATTGGCATGCAACAAAGAAGACGGCTGACCCATCTCCATATCTCCGACGGAAGGCTGAGAGGAGGCTATACCTCGATCCCCCGTTCAACAACGAAGTGGGACTCAGCAAGAAAGAGGGAAGGATGTGGTAGGAGCCCCATTGACTCAAACCACCGTAGGTCCCCCCTCGAGGATGCACCAAAGGCAGTGTTTGGTCTGCAAACATCCACCCATGGGCTAGAAGAATGCCAGTCCACCCGTCCAAACAGTGCCCACCCAAGCCAGCAAAACAACGACCCCTAAGAGCAGCAGAGAAGCTCGCCCCAAGAGCTCAAAAACTTGTCGCAGGTCGGGCTAGGGCACGCAGGCCCTAGTGCAAGACAGAGTTCCGCTCGCCATTAGAGTCAAATCTTGAATCCCCCATTACAATATTATTCTTTAATATATGTAATATTTCTCTATTTTTCACTTTAGTATTTATATTTTTTTTTAACTTCATTTATATAGGCGAATTTAATGTCGATTCTTTTTGGGGTGTCGAATTTTATCCAAATTTTATAGTTGTTTAAGATGAACTCGAGCTCAAGCTTTGTAACTTAGCTTTGCATCATTAAATATGTTTTCTTCCTACATTTTTATCCGATAGGGTATTTTAATGCGAGAATCACCCGACGAAATTCAAGTTCTCACGGCTGGAAAAAAACCCGACTAAAATTCACCAATCGTTATCACCGCAAGGAAAAATTCTGTGCTGATTTGTTATTTGTTAGTTGGGAACAGCCTGGCATGCTCAAATGCTTCATGGCTTCATGGCTGATATGTTGAGACATGTTTGTATGTTTGCTTCTAGAAACTTTTGGTTGCCAGAGCATTCTTAATGCCATTTATAATCTGCAATATTGTATGCCTTCTACTCTAGAAATTTTTGGGTATCCAGTTATATCAACATCCTCCAGGAGAACCCGAAGTGCAAAAGTAGGGAGATCCATCTCAAACCAGCCAGATACAGACAGTCATGAAGGTTTACAATACCTCCATAACATTTGATGTTCTGATAATCTTATAGTCACACACTGATACTTTGTTAATTGAGGTTGGCAATGTTTTGATCTCCATCAATTAAGCATTGTCAAAAGATTGGGACAAGAGTCTTCAGATATGAAAAATTTGGACAAACTTGAAAAATGTGATAGCCCTCCCAGTCATTCAAGTGATTTGCTACTCTGAAGAAGCAATCCCATGCATACAACTTCATTGAGTAGATACCTTGCAAAATTTAACTAATACTAATATTAGATGGCTTTGAACATTGATCAAAACATTGGTGTTCCTGGATGTTGAAAGAGCTACACCTGGCATCTTGTTCTTCTCTGGTGTGGCATATGACCAGAGAAACCCTACAAGGGTATCAAAAACAGGAACAGACAAAGGCATTGTAGGAAACAAAACATGAACAAATAGGTTGCAGACCCAGACTGGATAAAAAGAAAAGGAGAGGGGGCCAGGGAGGGCAACATACAAGCCATGGAGACTAAGTAATTAATAACAAAGAGAAAAAAGAAATTAAGAGAAAAGTAAGGACAAAACAGTAAGTACCCACAACACCAAAATGAACTAAATAAAAAGATATACCCATGTATTTACCCACAGGAATATATATATATATATATATCAGCATGCATAATTATATACATATATATATACACAAATCAGCATGCATAATTAATTGAAAACAAATACAAAACACATAATAAGCCAAATAATAAGCTATGTTGATGACACTAATGTCTATTGGCCTCATGGGCTTGAAAAATTAGAGGAGTTTTACACTCACTTTAGCAGTGTGTCACCTTGCATTTCCTTCACTAGGGAGTTGGAGTTGAATGATTGCTTACCTTTCCTTGACATGTTGCTCTCAAAGAAACGTGATGGCTCCCTGGGTCGTAAGGTTTTCTTCAGAGCCACCTACACAGACTTGTATCTCCATTTGTCTTCTCATCATCATCCTTACCAAAAAGTAGGGGTGCTAAGAACCCTCTCCCTAAGGGCCCTTCACATTTGTGATGATGACAACATTGACCAAGAGTTATCTCCCCTCCGTCAAGTCTTCAAGCTCAATGGGTATTCTAACAAGCATATATCCAAAACCTTTTGACAAGCGAGGACTTTTCACTCTACCTCGAGACCTATCCCTTCTCAAAGGGTGGCTACCCCCACCACTGTCCTTCCTTTTATTTAAGGCATCTCCCAAAAATTTTCGAAATTTTGATGAAAAAAGGAGTTAGTTGTGCCTTCAAACCCCTTTCCAATATTAGAAATCACTTGCCCCCACTCAAGGACTCTAGAGATACCTCTTTAGAATCTGGAGTCTACAAAGTGTTGTGTTCTTGTGGTACACCTTATATTGGCGAAACAGGTAGATCCTTTACCACAAGAATCAAGGAACATAGTGCAGACATCAAGCATGAAAGGGTGATAAAATCTACCTTAGCCGAGCATTCATCTTCAACCAAACATCACATTTGTTTGGAAAACGCTCAAATCCTCGTGAAAGAGGACAATTATTACAAGAGAAAGATGAAGGAGGCGATTGAAATATTTAATCACCCTTCTAATCTGAATCGCGATGAAGGATGGGCTCTCAACCTTGCTTGGCATCCGCCTTTATCCTCCATCAAGAGACCCTATCATTCCCCTAGTTGACCTTTGCTTCCCTCTGCTTCACTTGGCACTTGTTTGCTTGTCTTCTGGCCTTTTTCCGCCCTTGTATGTGCCCTCTTGCTCCTCTTTCGCCCCCTTCCTCTCCCACCCCTCCCTTCTCTCTCTACCCCCTCCCTTCACCCTTCTTGGCCTTGGCTTGCTTCATCGGGGACCCATTCCCCCACCCCCCGCTCTTTTTCTTCAATTTTTCTTTTCCCCGCCCCCCATCTTTCACCCGTGCTCTTCCTTTGTGGGTGTTTTCTTGCGTTCTCGTGGTCCCTTCCTTTTACCCTCTTGCTTGCCCCATTTTAAATTTTTTTGGCTCATTCATTATTTTTGTCCTATTGTTTCTCTAACACCCCCCCTGCTTCTGATTCTTCAATTTGGAACCTCCTCTTATTCCTTTGTCCCTTTTTTTCTTTTCCATATATATATATATATATGTATTTTTTTTCTTTTTCTTTCTTGTTCTTTAATTTTTCACATAGGTTTTTATTCTTTAACTTTTTAACTTTGTTTTCTTTTTTGTTTTCATTTTCTTGATTTTGCTTTCTTACTTAGATAAACTTTGCTTACATCTTTACACACACACACACACACACACACACACACACATACATATATGATATATATTGGCTTATTATGTGTTTTGTATTTGCATATATATACATATATCCATATACATATAAATATACATAGACACACACACACACACATATATATATATGGTTATATATTTATTCCTCTGGGTAAATACATGGGTGTATCTTTTTATTTAGTTCATTTTGGTGTTGTGGGTACTTATTGTTTTGTCCTTACTTTTCTCTTTATTTTTTCTCATTGTTGTTTCTCTTTGTTATTAATTACTTGTCCTCTTGGCTTGCGTATTGCCGTCCCTGGCCCTCTCTCCTTTTCTTTTTATCCAATCTGGTTTTGCAACCTATTATTTCTTTTCTTTCTTAGCTCTCTCATCTTGATGATGGATCATTGAGTATGATCTGAAATGTTGATGCTGATAAACTCACACACAATTTCACCCAAAAGCATGAATAGGATGTCAGATTAGTGTCAAATATAAGTAATATTAATAATTTTTAATGACTAATAAGATTTTAAAACTAATGAAATGTAAAATGCAAAATACAAATGCTATCTAAATTTTGTTTTGTAAAATTTAATACAAAATAGGAAACCCAAGTAGGTTTCTAATAGTAAAATTATATAAGTATAAAATTTCAAAAAACAATTAATGTAAATAAATATAATATAATTTATGTGAAAAATAAAATATCTTTTAATTTAACTATGTTTTTTTTGAATAGTAAGTAATAAATTCCGCAAAATTGTACAATTTTTTAAAATAATATTTAAAAAAATAGGAAGAAAACCATAACTTATGTAAGATATTCAAGATCTGATTTATATTTATATATTGTCTTTTTTAAAAAATATTCTATTTTAAGTTTCTTTCAAGTATAACACAAAATACTTAAAAAAGTTAGCCTATTGGTATTTAAGATCTCAATTTGACAATTTTTGTGAATATATTTAAAGAATTTATTTTAAAATATAAATCGTTAAAAAAAAAAAACCAAATGTAATCTAAGATTTTCATATAATATTTTAAAATAAAAACAAAATTAACTAAAAGTGTGTAAGAATTAATATTCAATAAAATTAAATATATATAACATAACCTTTAGCATTATTACAATTTAATTGCTAGATAAAATCAATTGTCAAATTTGAAAAATAAACATACCTTTATTTAAATTTCAAAATTTAAATTAAAAAACTATAATGCTAAATATTAAAATAAAGTAATATAAACTGTTTTTAAAAAAAAATACCCAAATATAATCTAAGATTTTCATATAATTATTTGAAATAAAAACAAAATTAACTAAAAAAGTGTATAAGAATTAATATTCAATAAAATTAAATATATATAACGTAACCTTTAGCATTAATACAATTTAATTGGTAGATAAAATCAATTGTCAATTTTGAAAAATAAACATACCTTTATTTAAATTTCAAAATTTAAATTAAAAAACTATAATGCTAAATATTGAAATAAAGTAATTAGGTGAATAGATCATAGTAAGAATATGCTTTTTATTATATTTAAACTAAGAAAAAATAGAAAATAAATACGTTGTAGGTAAAATAATTGCTGACATTTTTATGCAATTTTATAAATAGAATAATAGATATGTATTTTTGTCAATGTGAATTTTAACTTGCACTCACTTATATCCAATTTTCTCTTGCACTTTCCTTCATCAACTAACTTGAATATTTCCACAGCAAGTCAAATTGTGATATTGCTATCAGGATTAAATTGTGTAGTTTTTGAGTCAAACTCATTGACCCATATTAAATCCTGATAGCAATATCACAAAAGTAAAGTTATTCTATATTTCAAATAGATTACAACGTTTGGATTACAACATCCACACAGTTAATGGGAGCCCTATACACATTTTCTATTAAGTGTGTGAACCCATATGCAAGAAGAGGGACAATTGAAGAACACGTAACAATGAAAAGAGAAATACATTCATATATATCCTAACAAGGACTTGGTTGAGTGTTCAATTTTGACATAATAAACAAAGATATATCAAAGACTTGAGCTACCTATGTCAATGATGTTATCAATGTACACTACCAAAAAGTCCATGTTGGAAAAGTGTATACACCATTTGGTGGAGTGGTGAAATCTGCAAACAATGTTTACAACAATCTTAGCAGTGGTTTGGAGATATCTCGTTGGTTGCAAAATCAAGAATCACCACGGTGGAGGATGATGTGTCCATACTAGTGCAACACTATTGTTTTTTGCCTATCAATGAAATTGCAAGAACAAGCAATAATTCAATCATTAATGTATAGGGAATCGTGGCAAATGTGGGTTCAACAACAATAATAAGAAGGAATGATGAGATAGAGTATCATGTCGTACCATATGACTATTGGACATGTTTGAGAGTTTTGTGGATATCCCTCTATGGCGGTCAATAGCAGAAAGGGAAGGTGATCATTTTGAACAAAAAATTGAAACCCAAAAACAAGGTGTCCTTGGAGCTAAAGGCATCCATCTTCGTGAATATAAAGGGAAAGTTTTAAGCTCAACAAATGTTACAGCTCTAGAAACAACCTTAGACACAACAGAGGCAACAATATTAAGGTCTTGGTATGAACACAATGCCTCTACCTTGCTTCTATCATAAATAAGGCGCGCTTCCAAAGTGGTATTTGCTACGAGAATGACCATTTTAGACATTTGTGAAAAAATTAAAACCGCAATTGAACCCATTCAATGCATATTAAAGGCAACAGTTCAATGTTCATTAGAATTGAAAGCTTTTGTTATCTGACATGTCCCATCAAATTTGGTAGGGACAATGCAAAAAGAACTTGAACAAAGACATGCTTGTGGAAATTGGTTTTGACCCAAATGCAAGGCGACTTTGGATAAGTGCAACTATAGCTATATACTTCAAATCAAATTGCAGGATCATAGTGATGTAATATGGGCTTTAGTATTTGACGACAGAGTAACACAACTTATGGGAATGTTTGCAAAAGAATTGTTTTCTGCACAGGTGATTGAAGACATACAAAAGGGCTCTAAAGCAGTCATAAGAGATGTATTAAATTAGGAATATGAATTCAAAGAGATATACAATGATATAGATCGGGTAAAAGAAATCATCGCACAAGTTAAACCGACACAACCTTTGTCATGGAGAGTAACTAGCTACTTACGATTGCAAGGAAACCAAAAAAGAAGATATTGCTTAACTAGGGCATAAAAACAAGAAAGCATTATCTGAACAAATGGATGGGTATATAGCTAATGTACGAGAACCAGGTGAGCAATGAAAAGATTTTGGCAATATTATAATATGTTACCTATAAAATATCTCACTATCAGCATAATCATTACACCTTTTTTTGGTGCAAGTGCTAGTTATTATTTTGGTGGTGGTTTGATGTTGAATCCTTTGGTTTAGCTTGCTCGATAAGGTCAGAGCTCTGAAGCTTCTATCAACACTTGCGGTTTGACATTCACATTGTACTATAACTACTTGCTCACAGGTAGGTTAAAAGAGCTTGAAATGAAAAAGCTAATCAATGACATTGCCCTTAAAGCAAGTTGAATAATTATGTATCATATCTCCAACGTGATGTGGTTTATGTAATTAGGGTTGGATCTAGTGGCCTTTATGCATCTGACATTTCATATTAATTGTTTTTGACACAGGAAATGTGTTTGTACACTTTTTTCTCAAGGACTCTTGGAAATGTGATTCAGAGGAGCAGCCATATGGGGGGATGGGTACTTAGGCTTCAGTAAAAAAATTCATCCCCAGATTATAACTGGTTATCACGAATTCTTCCAAGGGGATTTATGTGGGATGTGAAGCTAGATACATTGACACAAATCTTGCAATGAGTATCTTTTGAGCACAACAATTATAATTTACTAAGTAATGTTTGTCTTTGTAGCTTAGATTGATTGGGAACAAGGGGGTAAGTATAATGGACCTTCATTGATGAGATTGCCTTTGCCATTTGGGATGACGGATGATATTTCACAACTAAAGTGAGAATAAGAGGATATGGATTCTTTGTTTCATAACCATCTTGTAACTTTTCCCTCACAGCATGGGAAATACATGTCCTTTTACCCATTTTGTGTATGTAAGGATTAGAGAGACATAAATAACAATTACATGCAAATATAACCAATATCACAAACGAACAAAGCACACATAAGTGAACTAAAGACACAAATTTAATGTGGTTCACCCGATCCTGGGGCTACATCCACCGAACAAGAAGTTCAATATTATTATCCAGTGATTTCAACCTAATTACAATCTGCAATCCCTTGTAGCTCAATACTACCACAAGAAACTACTAAATCATCATACATCATAAAATCCTTAACCCTAAGCCATTTTTTTACAAGACTTATGTTGCTTACAAAGTTAGGGCTAGAATATGTCGTCCAATAGAAAATCAATTCCTAACGTCTTTTGTAATCATAAAGTCATATTTGGCCTCGTGGGGCATTGTCACTCGACCCTACCCCATGTCTGCACACTTTTTTCTCAAGGACTCTTGAGAATGTGATTCAGAGGAGCAACCATATGGGGGAATGGATACTTAGGCTTCAGCAAAAATCATCCCCAAGTTATTAACTTTGTACTTTATCTTATGGTTATCACAAATTCTTCTAAGGGGCTTTATATGGGATGTAAAGCTAGAACCATTGACACAAATCATGCAATTAGCGTTTTCTGAGCACAAGAGTATAAGTTACTAATTTATGTCTGTCTTTGTAGCTTAGTTTGGAATAAGAGGGTAAGTATAATGGACCTCCATTGATGAGATTGCCTTTGACCTTTCAGGATGACAAATGATGTTTCACACCTAAAGTGAGAATAAGGGGATATGGATTCGTTGTTTCATACCCATCTTGAGATGTCCCTCACAACGTTGTAAATATATGTCCTTTTACCCATCTTGTGTATGTTAAGATTAGAGAGACATAAATAACAATTACACGCAAATATAGCCAATATCACAAAGGAAAAAAACACACATAAGCGAACAAAAGACACAGCTTTAATGTGGTTCACCCAATCCTTGGGCTAAGTCTACTAAACAACAAGTCCAACATTATTATCCAGTGTTTTCAACTTGATTGCAATCTGCAATCCCTTGCAACTCAATACTACCTCAAGAAGCTACCAAATCATCATATGTCATAAAATCCCTAACCCCGAGCCATTTTATACAAGACTTATGCCACTTACAAAATTTGGGCTAGAATATGTCGTCCAATAAAAAATTATCTCTGGCTGCCCGATGACCGGGGTGTTGCTGTTGATCCCATCATGGGGGTGTTGCCTCACAAACCCCCATAGAAGAAAATTGGGAGGAAACTGTGCCGAATGAAGTGAGGAAAAATAACTTCTGAGTCTGATTAGGCTCCACATAACAACAGTGTAATGTCCCCTGTTGGGACCTTTCTTGATTTACTCTAAAATTTTCCAATTGAAACTTTGATTGGTAATGTTCTTTATGAAATTACTTATATTTTCCCTTGTACATACTCAATTGATATTATATATATGTCTTTGAAATGTTATATAATATTTATGTCTCTCTCTCTCTCTCTATATATATATATATATATGCACGCTCCAGTTCTTGAATAGATACATGAATAGCTTCAGTATATGATGCTGTGTCGTGCCATCTTTTATCTGTGGTATCTTCAAAGATTAATAGCATCTCCCAATAGTGAGTTAATACCCATAAATATTCTCTCTAACTCCTATAAAGAATGCGTGAACATTTCGGTTTATACCAAGGTGAGTTGCTAACTGTATTATTGTGTTTGCTGATTGATCATATTTCTTTGCTTTTACTGTTTCGATAATGCTGACTGTGTTCTCAGTCTCAAATCTGATGCCTTGTGACTGTGAGTTTATGTGATATGTTGACAGGGTTAATTTGCAGACTGGATCTTATAAGGTGTTTCCCCAATGTTTATCTTCAGCAAGAAATGTACGATGGATTTTTCTGTCCTGCTATTTTTTTTCTTCCTCCCCTTCAATGATCCTTCTTATCTCTCTTATATATTTTTCAAGGCTGAACAATGACATCCTTTGAATGTTAAAAGTCATGTCCCTTTAACAAATTGCACCTCAACTCATTGAATAACCACTTAAGGAATTTGTATGTCTCCATACTAATTCAGTTTGTTTAGTTGCAATCACTGTCCGTTATTCTTATGTCCTCTTTGATCAACTCACTGTCCTAATTTTGAAATATATTGATAAAAGTTGATCTTAAGCAATACTAATCCTCTCATATTGCTTTTATCAATGCAATTGTCATATGTATTGTTGTGTCTGAGACGAGCTAGTCTGTGAATTTCTTCAAGTCCCTGATGATAGTAGCATGTTTGGTATCTTTTGTATTATTATGCGAATCCTTAATGATTCCTAACTTCTCTCATTGAACTGGTAGAGGATAGATGCCTGTATCATATAACTAATCTACTTTATTTTGCAAGGCGATCGATACTTGGTCTCCATCATTGACTTATTAGTAGTCTTCTTTGTTACTTCCTATAATCAATCGGCTTACCAATCTGGGTATGTGTCATATGGCACAAGATCTCTCTAACCCATATCAGTGATTAATCATAAAATTAGTTTAGATGCATAACTTCAATATCTTTAAACTTAATGTTCTTTATCAATTTCGATTCTTTCTAGTATTCTTGCGTTAATCATTTACCAATCTCTGTATCATACAATTCACGATGTCTTCAAAGATAACTTTTATTTATTTATTTATTTTATTGTTATTAAATTTATTTTGTAATCATGATTATATTATCTATTTTAATAAATATTTAATTACGGTGTGAAGATTATATGTTAGGTACATATATCTCCTCTTATTATATGAACTATATGAAAGCTTTAATTTATTGTATTTGAATTTATATATATCTACTTCTAAATTTTAATATTATTATTTATTCATTAAGTTCTCCTTCATTATTATTTAGTATATTTATTAGTTTTTTTATTAAACCCTATTTTGATGTGGAAATTACATGTTGGCACTCACCTACCTTGTGAGGAATCACTCTGCCTCTTCCTGACAAAACCAACCTATCATCTTAAGGGGTTATATTGAGTGATTAAGGAATGGCTAGAAGTGTACTAACTTTAAAGATGGTTCATGAATAAAGTAAAACTGACATATATAATTCTGATTTCCACTGTCATTAATAGATATGAATGCTACAGCATATATATGTATACACATACAATGACCTTAGCTGGCTCCTTGTTCCTAATATAATTCAGATATAATATTCTGTGAATCCGTATAATGCTTGCCAGCAATATAATACAATGTAAGTAGCAATATATATAATTTATCTCCTTTGATGAGAACAATATAAATAATAATAATTCTGATCATTCCTTTCTGACCCTTTTCCAGTATACTCTTATCAGTGCCCTTTGGATGTGTTTGAATGTCTTCTTATATCTTGCCTAGACAGGATGAGTTGCACCATTCACATTTAATGAGACACAACTTTACTAATTGCGGCTCTTCATAACTATTGTTGTTATCGATCTGTCTTTTTAAATCTCATTCCTTCTTAAATTTCTTCATTTACCTAATTGATGATATCGATGGATTAGTAATGATAACCAGTCATAATCCAGATATTTGTCAAGATGGCTTGGTGAAGTCTTTATACTCCGATGTCTGATGCAGATTCTTTTCATCTTCCTGGGAATCGATATTGTTCTGCCTACCTTCTGATTGATATCAAGCCTTTGATATTTAATATCTTGTTCACAAATTGCTGCTTTCATACATCATCTCACGTGTCTCTTTAAGCCTAATCATTAATTCTGATGATAGATTGTGAACCTGATTGTTGTTCTTTATAGATAATGTGCCATTACCTTCTCATGATTAGCTGCATGGACATGATAGATCCCAATCTCTTTCACAATAGCAGTTGATTGTCAAATCTTTGATTTCTTTCTCTGATATCTGCCTTTTACTATTTTACATAATTGCTATGCTTGATGTGTAGTATAACTAAGATCAATTCGCTTTAATAGTCTTATGGTTTGGTCTTCGTATATAATCAATAAGTTTGATTATCGATTCATCTGCAGTTTTGTCTCTTCAGAGACTTAACAAATTTATTGTATTATTTATTTAATTTTTATATTTTTAATTCAATTATTTCTTTATTTATTTTTAATATTTTAATTTTACTACTATTATTTATTATTAAATCCTATTCTGAAAGGGGACATTAAATGTTTTTTGAAAATATGTGGAAGTTTCAAATGAGCTAAAAACTCAAACTCCCTCGTAGTGAGGACTTTTTTTTGCCCCAATCTAAGTTTGTCTCTGCACTCTTCAAGCTTCCTTTTAATCTGAATATCAACAAAATGTTGATATAATGCTTCTTGAAGTCTGGAAGATACAATAATGTTAGTCATCAGTGCTATGTAGTTAGGAAACTTCTTCAGAGTTCTGCTCTTCTTGATTGTGCTGAACTGGAAACAACTGGAATCTTTTGAGATATCTTCAGAGCCTCTTGCTCCTCATCCTTGATTATGGGAATGAGTCTTGAGATTGTTTAGATGCAAAATATAATATATTCCACAATTTTGTCACCCATTGTGGAAATTACGTTACTTAGCTTTGGAATGTAGACTCTGTAGGCCTTTGAAGGCTTTGTGATAAGCCCTTCTTGTTGGAAGATTCCAATTTTGTCATATTCTCTACAGGTGTATGGAATATACTAGACAATTAATGATGTAGAAATTATTACCTCTAGCTTGACACTAATAAATCCTTCAAGGATACTTATTGTTTCATTTGTGGGTGCAGATTGCTGTATGACATGCTACTACCCAAAGAAACATCAGTAGGTGCAGGTCATAAATCATTGCCTTAGTACCCCATACAACTGATTTTTTCTTCCATTCTAACCCTTTTATGTCTTGGCTTATGTAAGATTTTCAAATTGTTCTTTTATTTATACCTCTATACCTCCAATGGCTCCTTGCTGAAACCTTCAAACTTATTGGAGGGTATACACTTTTCCATTGTCTGATCTGAAGACCTGGATTCTCTTTTCTGTTTGGTTTTCAACTAAAGCTTTGAGCTCTTGAAGCCTACAAAAGACCTCTTCCTTGACCTATAAGAAATAGATATGTCTTGCAAGATAAATCATCAATGAAGGAAGCATTATACATACTTCCAATAATTGATCCTATTGACATTGGTCCACATGCATCCAAATACTCTGTCTAAAGTTCTATCCTCTATACTTGGGAAGGCAGTCTTGTCATGCTTGCTAAGTGTGCATCCTCTACAAACTCCTTGTTCAATGCTTGAACTTTGGAAGTCCTATGATTCTCTTGTAGAATAGGTAATGCTGCATGATGTACATGTCCCATCCTCTATGCCAGATCTTGTCAAATTATCATTGTTATGAACTAAAGTTGCATTTGGGTCATGTGAAAACCTATAAAGGTTGCCTTCTTTAACCCCTATAACCTTTACTATAATTGGGCTGGATCCCTTCAACTCGATTAAGAACTTGCCTGATTGCTTTATATCAAAACTGAAGGCAATTTTTTCTTTGATATCAGAAACAAGAATAACAACATCAAACTCAAAGGAAAAATCTAACTCTAATAAAAACAAATTGTATCAATTCTCACCACTCGATCCTTTGCATCATTACCAAACTCAACCTTAACTCCAGACGTGTTCTTCAAATTTATAAAACATTGTCTAGCTAGTGTCAGATGTCTAGAGGCTGTTAGAATATATAGTTCACCAATATAACTGAGAGGGGTGGGGGGAGGTGAATTAGTTATACAACTATTATCACAATTATGAACTTTATTAAACCTTAACCATATGAGCAATATAATTAGAAACCATAACAAGAGACTCATGCACAATAACACCAGATATGTTAACTAGGGAAACCCTTGATTAGAGGGAATACCCCGGTGGGGATGGTACCCATAAGATGATGTACTAATATAAATATTCCTTGTTAGAGAATGGACCCTGTTAGGAGTCTATATAAGTATTTAGTACATATTAGTCCTTATTAGGAGACTTTGAGTCCCTTTTAGGAGATTCCAACCTTCTTAGAAGTTGTGCCAACCCTATTAGGAGTTGTAGAAGGCAGATTGACCCACTGTCCAAACAGCTTCAGGGTTAAGATCAATGAACCCACTATTCAAACGATCTCCGTATTATTCTTTGCAGAATAATAGAAATGAATTGTACTTCCTTCCTCTTTCTCTATCTTGTCAATCGGACCTTGCTCCTTCTGATCTTTTAACTAGATCACAAATCTTGTGTCCAATAATCCCTTAGATCGCTTACTTCGCATTCTCCAAACACTCTGCTCCTTTTTGCATTTGATACTTTGTTCAACACATTGAAACACTTCACAAACAAGGAAAACATTTTTCCTTTATAGCATATCTTCAAAATAATTCCTTGAGTCAACCTGGAGGCTTTCCTAATTAATTATAATAAGATAATTAATTAATTCATAATTACAATAGCATTGTCGACTCACAGTCTATACAAATTCTCACATGTGTGATTCTAGGGCTTTCGCACTCGTTGGCGTCACCATCAGATTGTCTACTGTCACTGACTGATCGCGCATCTGCAAATTATATCTCTGCTAGAAGATATAATGTAATCACTAGAAACTGCTTCTCAAGTACTTTGTGTTTGTACTACTCTTTGTAAATCAGGCATATCTTGCGTACCTCTTCGACTTACTTTATGCGCATTGAACCTCATCATTAGGACATAGTGTAGAACATGTCCTTAGCCGCGCATCACTAGACAATCAAAACCTTGTCCGAACAACTAAGATCTTTGTTTGCTACTCTGCCAGTCTTTACAAACTTACTACTATGTTGACATCAATGACAAGTAGAGTCATGAATGCAACATGTCAATACTCTCCAATGCTTAGGATACTCCCCAAAGGAATACCGTAAACATTCATGCTAATAGAGGCACCACTATCCATAAACTAAGCTCCTTTGAAATTGTGTAGTTAGAGAGACAAGAAACCATTGAGAAAATTTCTCAAACTTGGTAACAAAGTTATTCATTTGTGTTTCAACAAAGGTATATAGTATTGCTATGGCTTCCCCTGGTTCTTTTTGTCTGGACACTTTGAAGCATAATGATCGAACCTATGCCAATTATAGCTCTTGATTTTTAATTAAGTTCCTTTTTGAGTGTAAGGATGAATCCTCATTCTTTCCTTTTCCTCATTGTTCCCTTTTCCTTTATATCTTGTTTGCAGCCCAAGGAGAACTAAATTCTTGTCACTACCCTTTTTGTTGGCTTTTGATTCTATTTGAGTTTCCTCCTTAGTAGAATCATTCCATTGTCTTTACATAAGAATGCCCTAAATAAAAATCATGCTGTGAAGATGTCGAACCATCTAATGCCAAATTAATGTGCTCTACATCTTTAACCTTTTCCGTTATTGCTACAAGCTCGCCACAAAATGACCATCATCAAGGAATTGGTATTAATATCCACACTTTATGGATCTAAGTATATTTCTTAATATCATTTTTGTATGTATGTTTTCACTGTAGGAAAGACTAACCAAAGTGTTAAACATCTTCATCATTTTTCTTCTCTGACAAGTGGGAAATTAAGTGATCCTTCACATTTAGGGTAATTTGCATGGCATCAAATTCTTTCCTACAGTGAATTGCCAAATCTTGCAGATCCATTGGTAGAGTCACATGATCCTTTCCTAGAGATCATTTTCGTCCAATAATAAGTTCATCTGATTTTCCAAGGCAAGAAATTGAATGCTTTATCCAACCTATCCTCAAAAGAAAGACTAGGTGAGAATATGACCGATGTAGGTTTGCAAACCTCCTAGATGCTACTAGTAATGCTGGCAAGAGGAATAAGTTTTAGCATCTAGACAAAGCAACAGATGACAAGCTATAAACCAAAAGCACAACTCTATAGATAGATTAGGATTGGTTAATTGGGGGCTAAACATTTTGTAATGTTGGAAATTTGTCATCAAGTACTACAAACATCACATTGGCCTGTGGTTTTTGAAGATTTTTATTGTTTATTCAAGCCCTATCTTTTTCTTCCTTTTTTATAAGCATTTTGATAGTAGCTAGCTATTTCTTGGAAAAAAATAACTTTAATCTAAACTGAATCAAAGGAAACCCAAACCTTTCAGACAAATATACACATCATTACTTTAGGTAGGAAAGAAGACAATAATCGAAGCTAAATGCCACATCCCGCTCAATTACCACAACAACCACTAGACAGAGAGAAGACTAATTTAGAAATGTCAGAATTTGATATGTTAGAATTCATGGAAACCATGAAATAAAATTCACCGCCATTTATTATGCATACAGGGCTCTAATTGTTGGTCCTTCAGAAATTATTGTACATCTGGTACTTTAATGACATGAGCTCATCATGGAAACTCTTGAATAATGCCTATGACTGTTAATTGATAAACTGTGAATTTAACTTCCTTTGTATGTTTAGTTGCCATTGGTTACTTGCCATGATTTTCCAAATGAGTAACCTTTATACAAGTATATATTTTTTTCAAATAATAATGATGAAATCTTCTATTAAGTGCACTAGAGAAGAACTCGTGTCATTTCGTTCTCACATTTTTATTTGGTGTGAATGTATTAGACTCTCTCAAATTGGTACTGATGAATGCGTGAATAATTTGGTTGCATGTGTTGCTTCTGAACCGGAAATTAGATTGTGGATGTCATGGGCCTATGTAAGGAATCAGGAAGGATGTTAAAGAGCAAATTTTGTTTTGTGACATATGAGGGATTCTTCCTTTATTGTAATTTGTAACAATTACCCATAATCATTATTTTATATGAAACTAATGAATAATTAAGCATAAGAGTTAAAGTCAAAAAGTCAAACACCTGGTAAATAAAACATAATCTATTGTTGAAGAAGTCAAATAGTGGACTTTTTTTCATCATATGTAAAATGACTTTACATTATCCATCTCCAAGGATGGTGCTGGCTGACAACTCCAGGTACACAGTAACTCATACGTAAGTCATTTGGGGAATAAATTGGCAAAGCGGAGAAGATTGTTTTGAAAAAACTGGCAAAAAATTGGAGTTAAAAAAAGGTGAAAAATTGAAGAAAAGTAGTCATTAGCATAGATGATAAAGTTTCAATGATAAATGACTTATATAAATGATTCAAAGCACTTGCAAAATCTCAGCTTGATTTATTTTTAACTTGGAGCACTTAAAGTCAGAATTGATTTTTTTTGTATAAATTTTAATGGCTTAAGCTATTATTATAAGTAGCACCAAAATATGATGTGGGCTTTCTTATTTTTCAAATTCAGTATGATGTTTTTCTGCAAAATATTGTCAATAAAAGAAAATTTTCATATTCATATGAGTAGCTTTCTTTTTCTATAATTCTCTCAAGTTCTTTTTATTATATATACTCAGCAAATAATTATATTCAAAGTTGCCATGATGTGCATGTGTGAAGTGATTTATACTTATGTATATACCAAAACAACTTTATATATGTTGAGTGTAGAGATTGAATTTGAGGAATATTTTAATATAATTTTGAGTGCAAGGTTCTTTGTTTTCTCCAAAATAAGTAAGGCAAGACTTTGGTACCTTGCTCTTCTAGACCATTTTGTAACAAATAAATAAAGGCGGTTTTGTTACAATCTTCTATTGTTTCATGTTGCAGCAATTTAAATATTTGAAATTTATACAAAAATCAATGTTAGAAAAGAAATAGTATCAATCAAGCTATACAATGTATATTAAATGTAGAAGTTGTTAGATGTGTAATGTTGTGGTTAAAACACTTCGTTGGTGAAGTTACCACCAAGATTCAAATCCTTGATGGGCCACTATGCTCACAGGCCTTTCTGGGTCATTGAGCTCGTGAGTTTGGAGAAGTGAAGTGTGGGGGTGAGGTCCCTCGTTTGTGGCCTCACTAGTTTATAGCTCCAAGTCAAAAGCATTTCACATGGAGTCTAAGGGCTTGTCATTTGTGTATTAGTTATAATTTCAAAATTAGTGTATAATAATTGGTGAAGTTACCACCAAAATTTAAAATTAGTGTATAATAATTAAATAATTTCAAAATTAGTGTATAATAATTGGTGAAGTTAGCACCAAGATTCAAATCCTTGATGGGCCACTATGCTCACAAGCCTTTCTATGTCGTTAAGCTTGAAAGTTTGGACAAGTGAAGTGTGGGGGTGAGGTCCCTTGTTTGTGGCCTCACTAATTTATAGCTCCAAGTCAAAAGTGTTTCATATTGAGTCTAAGGACTTGTCATGCTTGCTTATTAGTTATAATTCCAACATTAGTGTATAAAAATTAAATACTTGATCTCATCATAATCAATGGGGCGAGTTGTGCAGAGAGCTCGGGTCATTATTGCAAGTGGGATCTAGAACAAATTCATTAGTTGCTTTGACACTTTCTCAAATGTACCCCACAAATTAAGATGATTGAGGCCTTTTCAAATTTTGTTAATGACCACCATTGCTCCTCTTGCTCCTTTGTTTAGGGTTTTCTAGAGGCTGGAAAGAAAACTAAAGGGACCAAATCGCAAATGTTTTCCATGATGATTTTGCATTGCTTTTGCTTTTATTCTGGAATCAACCCTATTTCCAAGTGATTCATCAATTCCAAGAGTTTTTGTAGGGTTTTGCAGGTTTTTGAAATGTTTTTTTGCCATTGTTTTAGGAAATTTAATATAATTTTAATGCACTTAAAATGCAAAAGGTCGTTGAAAATTGGGTCAACAATTTTTTTTGAGGAAAACATCGGCTAGCTTTAATACTTTTTACATAGTTGTTATTTATCACATCCGACAATTTTACATTTTTATTGTTATGTTTAAAGTGTATATTCTAGATTGATTTTTTAGAGTTTATATTTGGTATGGGGTTGACGGGCAAACTTTATTGACTCTATGCAGTAACAAGCTCCTTTTTAATTTGATCCAGCACTAGGAACCTGGCTAGCTGAGACAACTGGAATTGTTTATTTAGTTTTTCCTTTGTTAGCAAAGCTGTTTTTTAAACTTCCCTTTATGTTTATATTTAGATTTGATATGGAGTTGAGTAGAGATTATTGACTTTATGCAATCACAAACTTCTTGTTAAGTTTATCCTGTACTAACAACTTGGTTATTTGAGATTATCGGATTTGTTTGTTTACTTTAGCAAGTTCTTTCCCCTAAACTTGCCTATATGTTTACATTGAGTTGCAGGTCCACCAGAGGATAGAAGTAAAAATGCAAGCTCTTCAGAACAACTAACTATTGATCCTGTGGGCTCCTCTCCTATCACATGCGTATGCACAAAAGCAACAACAGAAGGTTCAATTGTTACAAATGTTGCAGGCAATATGCCAATAGTTAAGATAAAAAGATTAGATGAAGAGTTAAAATGCATGGTTACAACAGAGATAAATTGTATAAAGCCTCCTGTTTTACCAGATTTGTCAGCATCTCAAGGTGTGGGGAACGCAAAAATACATCTAGCAGATAATATAAGAAATATTGATTCTCAGAGGATGCTTGGAATTCATCCTCCTGGTGGTGATCACCCTCAGCACAGACATTTACCAGTGCACCTGAAGGGAGAGAGGATTTCCAAAAATCATATTCAAAATTCCAGTGAGAAAGATAAACTCTTAGTTGAACATTGGCAAAGTCCAGAATCTCCTCAGGAAACAGTATTGTCATCTCCCATTCAGAGAGATTTGTTACCTAAGTTACAGGTTTCTCATCAAAAGGTTGATGATGGGAGACTCAAGCAGTCTGGAAGTGCACTGCAAAGCAGATCAAATCTTGAGTTGTCTTTGGCAATGGATGGTTTGGAAATTCCGTGGGAGGATCTTACATTAAAGGAGCGTATTGGTTCTGGTAGGTATTTATATTTATAATGCAAAGAAACAATATCTTTTATCATTAAAATCTTGTCTTTGAACAAATTACATCGACACTTTTAATTACAGCTCGTTCAGGATATTTTCTATTGTAAGAAAGTCTGTGTTATTTATGGTAGCAAAATCTTTTGCAGGCTCTTTTGGTACAGTGCATCATGCTGATTGGCGTGGATCGGTTAGTATTTTACATCCTATAATATGCTTGGTCCCAAGATTTAGCTTGGTTTGTTCCTATTTTTGACCATAGTTGCCCTTATTCCCTAGAAATATTTTTACTCTGAAAAATATCAATTTCTTCCTTTTCACAAGCAGCTGTTGTTCCACTATTTTTAGTGACTTGCTTTGTAATTTGTCTCCTTAGTTTAATGCAAATGTGTAGCCAAGTCTGTTTTTAAAAGTTTCAATCTTCTCATCCATCATGATAGTAAACAACATATTCTTCAAAAAGAAAGCTCGTCTCTTGTCGAACATCTCATGAAGATGCTTCAAGATGTCCCAGATTTCTATATCTGTTTTCCTAGAAGGCATGTAAGGGAACTGATCATCTATAAGTTTATAACTGAGAGTTTGATCAACATGAAAACTCCTCTATTACGCTCATCCAATTTATCCTGATCTAACTGAACTTGAGTAGGATGTGTCTCCGTACCCAAAACTATCTTATCGAGACAATGATATTCAAATATTGTCATTTTGCCTTGCTTCCAAGTGTTGTAATTGAGGCCATTAAACTGCTGATTTTCTTCCAACATAATGTTGGTCAAAGATGCCATGATTGAAACATAGGTTGTTGGTGAACCCTGTAAAGACACAAAAATCGAGGTAGACATTGAACTAAAACTGAACATGTTGGAAAAGGCTGAATCCTGAAAAAATCAGGCTAGATGAACCCTGTGTTCCTCATGTACATGTCCCTTGCCTTGGAACTTGTTGATGTTAGTTTTGTACCACTACATAACATATAGCAATCGAACACTTGATATAGAATAAAAAATCTTCAATTCCTCTCTTGAAAAGTTAATACTCATGTGGACATAAGCCAAACTCCAATGTTCCTTACACATGTGGATACTAACTTAGTATATCGATGTGATTTGCTGGTAACCATATAGGCGGGCTTATGTTATTCATTCGAAGATAACTTGGTGGTACTTCGCTTGCTTGACTTGTTCTTTTCTTCTTGATCACTTTCACTTTCAACTACTCCTACCACTAAATGCTTATTGCTCTACTACTACTCCTATGGATGGAGAAATTAGGAAATGGACGGGGATCTAACCAAATGAAAGGTTTCCAGCAGTGCTACCTCCATTGGTGCGATGATTCTAAGGGATACTCTTAGGATTTTCACACTGACACCTATCTTCCAACCCAACTTGAAGTACAAGCGGAAAGATGATATGCAAGTAGAACTTAGCAGCGATTGGACTAGATTACCACACAAGGCTTCCTAACAAGCTGCTAAGATGCTTGTGACCTAGTATATAGGTCCCTATCAAACATTCACTAACATCACCATACAATTAGCCATCTACTTCTACTCTAACAACATGAAATGAAATCGAACTTTAATTTGAGAGATGAGAAGAACCATGCAATACACCAAAATGGTCATGTATATCCACCATGCAAGCCACAACAATGAATAGAGAACAATTTTGATAGTATTTTGGCAACAATTCTCCAACATAACTCCCTCACAAATGAGAGCAAAATGGCCTTATATAGAGGCTCCAAATTACAATGAATGGCCGAGATTAAGAGGCAAAATCAAGGGCCAAGATTATATCTTACAAACCCTAATTAGGGTTAGCATTATTCAACCAATTACATGAGGGCACCAACTTTGTGGGCCAATGAGAAAATTACAATAATTTGTCAACCAATGAGAACATAGGACACTTGGCATGATTTGATTGCATGCACATGAAAGTGCCACCTCATCAACCTTATCTTATAAATTTATTCAATCCTTGAGATAAGGTGAAGCCTTGGAAGCTTTTGCTTGTCCTTAGAAACTTTCTCATCACCACTCGAACTTGCTTGTACTTGATGTTCTGACCCTAAAAGGATGAGGTCTTCGTGCACTTGGGGTAATCTGCCTTGGCCTCGATGGCTTCCCTAGATGTGAACTTCTTTGCAACTTGAGAGCCTTGCTCTTGGCCACTACCTCAAAATCAAACTTAACCTCCCCCATTATCCTTGCCTTCCTTAACCTTCCTGGTCTTCCAACCTTCCCGTTCGAATCCAACCAAGCCAACTTGCACAAATAGCCAAGCCTTGCCTAGCCTCGAATATTTTCAAATCTCTTCTACTAATGCGCTCTTTCTTGAAATTGAGGGGCTTCTTGAATCTCAATCTTCAATCAAATTCGCCCTTCACCTGATTTCATTCTTCACCAAAGCTTGCCCTTCAACCTTTGCCTACTTGCAATCAAATAGAAGGGCTCAGACCCCATGTGGAATTGCCTCTAGTTTTGCATTGCCCTAAGTTGTAATTCTAGATTTTCACTTATAATTCTAGCCCAATCAAATTTGCCCTTTCCATTTACAACTTCATCAATAAAGTAATACATCCAATTCTTGAATTGCATACCTTGTGAGACGCCCATGACTCAATTGAACAACACAATGAGGTCGCCATACTCTGATTTGAAGTCTGATTGGGTGAACCTTGACGCCTTGGTGACTCCCTTCTTGCCTTAATGTACTCAATTCTGTTTTAGGAGAGTGAAGTAGGCATCTTGATATCTTGGTGGAACTTGGCAGCCTGATCCATCATTTGTCTCTCAACTGTATCATGTGTATAGTGCCACTGTTGGTGTCACAGACTTGCTTCAATTCGAGAAGAAGGCAGTCTTTGACATCATGTCTTCCTTCTCTTTTTTGGTACACATTCCTCTTGGGTTCTTGCTTGCACTAACATGTACCATCCATCCTAAACACTTATTTCTGCCCCTTCATTCTAAGTGATATGGACTACCCTTATCAATCTCCAACCTTCTTTCTATCGATGGATTCTAAAATTATTTCTGCCTCGCCAAGTCCTATCACTACACTTATCAATCTCCAATCTTCAACCTAGGGGTGGGACTACCACTTATTTCTGCTTCTTCGTGCCTTAGGATGGATTACACTTATGACTCCCTCTTCAATACCTAGGGTGGTCTAGCTTATTTTTGCCTCTCCAAGTGACCTATCATGAAAACTACACTTATATCTCCCAACTTCAACCTATCAATGGGATGATGAAGTGGTGGATGAAAAGTACAAGCAAGAGAAGAGGAACGAAACCAAGCAAGAACAAGAGAGAGACAACCTTGCCCTTAGAGCCTCCTCCAAACACGGAATGAAGTTCATCCTTCTACCAACAAAGAACACCTGTGGTGGCCGGCATGTGAAAATTTAGTCCTCCAAGCAAGAATGTGAAGTCATGGCAAGTGAAATAAGACTTTGGAATTCTGTCCACCTTATGCAAATACTGAAAATGCTTATTAAAACTCCTTGCCTAGGGCACCAAAATGTGTGAAAATCTGCCCTTATGTTGTCCAAATCAGAATCGATCAAATTCTGGAAATTGTCATTGAAATACTTGATCTAGGGCACAAAACAATGTCCTCAAATCTGCCTTCAATATCCTTCAAAAAAGTTGCCAATAGTAGAAGATGTCAATGAAAATTGGTAGAGTTTGGTTATGATCCAGCTAGGGCATGAAGTGCTGCAATAAAACTTGTCAAATCAGGCCCTCAAATTTGTCATAAATGATATAAACCAAACCTCTAAAACACTATCCAAATTCTGTCCAAAATGCCTTAGAAGTTTCCGCCATTAAAACCCTAACATGCACATGCAAATTGCCCAAAATGAAGGTGATCAAATGTGATGGATGAAGGTGCTCAAATGTGATGGATTTCGCTGCCTTGTGATGACTGGAATTGATGCCAAAGGATCAGATCTGAAAATGAATCAAATGCTGCCCAAAACAGTCCACAATGGAGGTGCCAAAACCCTAGATGCTTGCCCATGAACAAATTTGATATGCCCTTTCAAATGCCGTCACAAACCCTAATTTGCATGAAAAAATCACCACCATGGAAGGCTGATAAAAAAAATTCACAAGTATGGATGCCAAGAAAGTTGCCTTGAAACCCCAGTTTGCATGCAAAATTTTCAATGTAGAACTGCTGCCAAAAATCGCCAGTGCTGCCTTGGAGAAGTTCACCAACTTTGGAGTGCAATTATGAGAGGAGAGAGGGGGGGGGGGGGGGGGGGGTCTCCTTTATAGGAACTTTTTGCCTCTCACCAAAGAGCCGACCTCCTGCAGGACATTAAATGGGGGTTAAACACTCACTAAATGGACCATTTAAGCCAAAATTGTAATTAATTGTTCCATTAGTGGATTAACTTATTGAAAGAAATGGAAATTAAATTGCCTAAAATTGTAAATTGCAAAGGGAAATTGAAATAATTAGCCATTACAAATAGAAATTCTCCCCTTGATGAATTTTGCGATTAAAATCCCTTTGAAACAAAATTTAGAAGCCTAAAACCACATTTCAATTTCAGCTTAATTGCCCTCTAAAAATTTCGCCAATCATGTTAGACAATTTTAAATCATTCCAAAC
Source organism: Cupressus sempervirens (assembly GCA_028749045.1). NCBI lineage: Eukaryota > Viridiplantae > Streptophyta > Pinopsida > Cupressales > Cupressaceae > Cupressus > Cupressus sempervirens. Next base: position 193,730,422 of record CM053791.1, on the reverse strand, counting down.
GATTTTTTTCCATCGAATCCAATTTTTACTTGCAATTTCAACCCAAATTTTGCAAAAATAAATTCATCTAGGCAATTTAAAAATTAAAATCGAAATCCATTTCATCCAAAAAAAATTGTTTTCACCAAAATTTTCAAGATTTTCAAAACAGTGATATCCAAATTTGATTTTGAAAACATTTTAAGTTTTTCAATTTTACCAAATTTCCAAAATCCGTTGAGTCCCAAAATTCACAATTTCATCTTGCCAAAATATCATTAAAAAAAATTGCCGTTTGGAATTCGTTTGGCCTATATAGAAGAAATTGCCAGTCCATGAAAATCGAAATTCAGTTGGCATTGGGTGAAAACAAAACGAAAATGCCTAAGGCGCCTAATGGCAAATTGCCATTCTACCGAATTTGGACAAGGCTAAAATTGCCAAAGAGACCAAAAAAAAAATCAACATCACGTGAAAATTGTCAAGGCAGAGGTTGAAAATGGGGGTCCCCAAAATTTTGGGGCGATGATGTGAGAACCTCACAACAGAACCCTCATTCCCGCTCCGAGCACAAAACGTGGACGCATGGACAGATTGTTGAGGTCTCCTTTTCATTCCATTTTTGTCCAAATTTGGGGATGTCTCAAAAATGGAAAAAATGGCAGTAGAGGGGACTTGGGGACAGTCGAGGGACAACCTGACCATCCTCGATACCCAAATCTGTCCCTATTCCCAATAGAAAAAAGTGTTCCAAGAAGTGCATTTTTGTAGCATTTTAAAAAATGAATGGGCCCAACGTCGGTATTAGACTCGAATAAAAAATACCAAACCCTATTTGGATTCTAGAAAGGTGACATCTTTCATTTCTTCATTTCATTCATTCTTGGCAATAAGATAAATAAAGAGGATTAGCAACAAAGCTTTCATTTCTGAGTTGCAAGAGGACGTTTTGGCATAAAATCTTCATCTAGGTATGTCTTTCTTGTTATGGCCATTTGTTTTCATTTCATTTTAGTTTTACATTTGTTTTGCATTGTACAACATACAAAATGGCATTTTTAATGCTTTTTTTCTTTTCTTTTAAACATGCAGCAGTGTTATATATTTCAAAATGATGAGAAGCAGCAATCAGAGTGAGGAAAATGGTAGTACTGATAGTGTTGAAGTGAAAATTCGTCAAACTCAATCGCAAAGTAAAAAATGTAGTACTGGGGCAGCTATAGTGGGGTCTTTGACTTCTGCTAGTATGAATGTATCAGGGTCAGCATGTTGTACCACATTTGATTGACCTTTTGAAGCCTTCAAAAAGCATGTAAGAGGCCTGTTCAACCCCAAGAAACTTCTCCTTCAATTTGCCACAAGAGTAGACAAAGATGATTAAAAAAAACAATCTAGGTGTAGTAGGGAACGGGAGTGTCATTTGTGCAAAAACACTATTTTGACAGCTAAACTAGAGTTTATTACCATCTTTTGTGGATAGGTGGTGAAGGGGTCAAGGGTTGCAAAGCTATAACACAAGTAGAAAAACTTGAAGCAACTAGATTGCACACAAAGTGTAACGCTCCGCCAAGGGATCCAAAAGAATTAACCTAAAGTTTTAACTAAGTTTGCCAAACATTTTTTTTTTAACAAGAAAGATAAACCATACACATCAAACACACAGTAGTGGAAGCAATAACATACAATCAACTAAAATCATACATAACAGGTTACATTCCTTAAGGATTGTAATGTTCCCATTTTAACAAGACCTTAATAAATATTACAAGAAATATTACTAAGTAATATCAATAATAGAACTAAATATTAAACTAGAATATTAAATATAAATATAAATAAAATTATAATTAATTTTAGACAATCAATATATACTATTCTATATGTGTCATAATACAAATGATAATAAATAAAAATAATAAATAACTAAATATAAGTAAATTTTATACTATAATGTATTAAATTAATAAAATAAATGAATAATATTCATATCGCTAATACTATTAAGAATGATAATATCATTAATATTATTATAGATATAATATATGTAATGTATAATTAAACTTATATAATATAATCTATATATTGATATAATATACATTATTGTTGATTTAATTATATAATTAATTTAATTTTTATATTACGAAAAGACATGATTCTTACTATTCAAAAATATATATAGAGAGAACAAAAATTTGATAAAGGATTATTGGGGGAAAGAGAAAAAAGAAATATATACAATGTTAGGGTTATAAGCTAATGCCCAGGGACATTACAGTGGTATCAGAGCAGGTTTTCCTGCCACCCTGTGTTAAATAATATATGAGAATATATCAATATAATATATAAATTAAACTTTCAGATTTATAATTACAAATCATTCTAATTTTCAAATTGTCAATGTCTTCAAGGATCATATAAATGAATAAATAAACATAATATCTTGTTGGCAGATGCACACAATTATGGTGTATGGTTACTACTACAGTGGAAAATGGAACTGAAATTACATGTAATACGACACCAAGGCATCTGCACCATAAACCAGTGCTTTGTGTAAAGTCAAGGTAAATAATGACGCCAATGAATTTGGACTCAATTAAGCCACACCCATTCACAAAGATAAGAAACTTGTATAAAACAATGTCTTCTTCATGAGAGTTCAATAGCCTCCAGAGGACAGCCATAAATGTCACAGAAAATGATACTTGTTTTTCTTACACAAAAGATAGATACTTCAAACTAACAGTCGTCCTTCTACAATGTATTAGAAATGGGTCCAAGTTGTTTTCAGTATTAATGAATGAAGGATTCAGCTAACAATCTATCGAAGACAATGCAGAACCATCAACGAAGTATACCCCTGGGCAGTTTGCAAGCATATTGTGGGCCTGAGTCAAGTAAATGTGGCCGGTTTCTTCATTTACCTAATAAAAGTACTGTGTCTGCAACAATTCGAACTTATCACAAATTATGAATGTAGTGTTACATATATTCAAAAGATGAGTGATAGCCATTCCAACCTGGCCGACATTCTCATTGTAACATATATAAAAGGCAGCTCCAAATCATTCAAGGATGTCAGCTGTTGGAGTTAAGTGCTGAATATGGTTGTACTAATAAAGGCAATAGTAGCAAGCTGCTAGCAAGAAGAAAAGCCACAGAGAAAATGGTAGTTTGTATATTTAAACCCACTACATGATAAAAGAGGGAACAAAAAAATAATTTCTGCATCTTTTACTATTCAAATCAGACCATATCCATCTCAAATAGAGATAAGAAATTCCTAATTAGAAAAGAATAGTTTCTAGAGTTTGTTGTATTAAGAATAAACTATCATAGCTGTCTAGAAGTAAATGAGAATGAGTTAATAAAGAGAAGTTTCAAAAACTACTTCATATTATAGTATAAATGAATGACTTCGCAAATCAAGTGAAGTGTGTGAAATCAAGATGCAACAATAGAACGAGAGAAGAGAGATATCTAAGCATCAGTGGGCTAGGGCATATCTAATTTGTGAGACTACGTTTTCTAGCTGTGCATCGAACCATTGATCCTTTAAATAGAAACTTAGCTGGCGTGGTTATGGCATGAAGATGCTCAGGAACATCCTAATTCTATGGAAGATCGAACCCTTGCTCTCCTACATGATCCCAAGATTGATCAAGAGATTCAGGAGGCGAAAGTGAAGAAGAAAGGAGGACGCAAACACAAAGCAAAATGGCTGAAACAGCCCATGGTATTATCAGAATTACTTGTAGAGATGTATGAATATGATTTATGAGAAAATGCCCTCAGATGCCTCAGCAATCATCTCAATGAGATAAGAGAGGAAGAACGTGAAAAATACAGCAAGGTGGGTTTCTTCATTTTCCATGCATTTGGTATCATGTCCATTTTGTTATAGGAAGTATTGAGTGCATTTGTCAAGATTAAAATGGGCGATTTGAACATCAGAGGCTCAAAAATGCTAGCAAATGTCTTGACATTGTTTCAGGTGACATTTTCCTAATACCTATTAATGAAAATATTAATTTTGAAAATGATTAATTTACTATTCAAAAGTTTGGGAGAGCAGGAGAGGTTGGTTTAATTTGCATGCCTTTGTCCCTTGCCTTACTTTTTGTCATATTGTTAAGAAATAATGCAATAAGCTCAATTCCTTTCCATGCATATATCATGGATTTTTTTAGGGTTTCTTTCCTATGGGGTGGGTATCTCTATAAATGGAAGCTAACCCCTTCTCCTCCATTATCGATATTACAGTGATAGAAAATGGAGGGAGTAATGAAACCTTCAAAGAAACAATCTCCCTAGTATTTCCCCAAGGTGTTTCACAAGATATGTTTTTGAAGCCTTCCGATGCTATTCTTCTAGACCCTCAATTTAATAGTTCTTGCAAATAGCCCAAGTAGTTTATTCTAATTGGCTACTTTGTAGGCTACATACCATCCTAAACAAAACTTACATGGGGAATATTGACATTACACAGAATTGTTAATAGAATTTAAAACCCTTGGTGATAGAATTCATGATGGATAGGGAGTGCACAGGGGGAGGAGCAAATTAGTCGCGTTGGGGCAAAATGAATCCCAATATGGACTAAGGTCTGAGGGAGCCCCAAGCTGAGCATGTCCAAACTCAAAGCCGCAATAAATCTTCCATGATCATGGGACCTTCTGCAATGGCAACAATTATAAAAATCTACCATTCACGTCAAAATTAAACATGTTCCTACTGGGTAGGGAGTGTGCACAGGGGGAGGAGTAAATTGGTTGTGTTGGGGCAAAATGAATCCCAATATGGACTAGGGTCTGAGGGAGCCCCAAGCTGAGCGTGTCCAAACTTAGAGCTGCAGTAAATCTTTCATTCATCACAGGACCTTCTACAATGGCAACAATTTTAAAAATCTACCATCCATATCAAAATATAACATGTTCTTAGTGGGTAGGGAGTGTGCACACGGGGAGGAGTAAATTGGTCGCGTTGAGGCAAAATGAATCCCAATATGGACTAAGGTTTGAGGGATCCCCAAGCTGAGCGTGCCCAAACTCAGAGCTGCAATAAATCTACCATCCACTATAGAATTATACACCCTATTATAGTACTAGTTATAGAAAATATGCATCTTCAATCTAACTTTTTATTTCAAGACAGGGGAAAGGAGCACGACATTCATGATCAAACGGGTAAAACATTTCCTACTCTTTTCTTATTTCAATTTGTAAGCTAGATTCTAACATGTATACTATGTGTCTACATTGTGTCTTCATGCATCAATGTGTTTGCTTCGTGTCTTCCTGCATTCATGTGTCTACATCGTGTTTGCATTGCATCTTCATGCATTATTGTGTCTACTTTGTGTCTTCATTCATATGTTCTTTCATTGGTTACTAATATGTGAACTTTGCAAGTGTTTAATATATATGTAGGGAAGAAAGGAGTTTGAGCTATAAATCAATTAGGATCATATTTATAGCTTGAGGACAAGCAAAATTGAGAGGGGTGGACTTGTCATGTCCCCATTTAACAAGACCTTAATAAATATTACAAGAAATATTATTAAGTAATATAAATAATAGAATTAAATATTAAACTAGAATATTAAATATAAATATAAATAAAATTATAATTAATTTTAGACAATCAATATATACTATTCTATGTAATTGTCATAATACAAATGATAATAAATAAAAATAATAAATAACTAAATATATGTAAATTTTATACTATAATGTATTAAATTAATAAAATAAATGAATAATATTCATATCACTAATACAATTAAGAATGATAATATCACTAATATTATTATAGATATACTATATGTAATGTATAATTAAACTTATATAATATAATCTATATATTGATATAATATACATTATTGTTGATTTAATTATATAATTAATTTAATTTTTATATTACGAAAAGACATGACTCTTACTATTCAAAAATATGTATAAAGAGAATAAAAATTTGATAAAGGATTGTTGGGGGAAAGAGAAAAAAGAAATATATACAATGTTAGGGTTATAAGCTACTGCCTGGGGACATTACAAGAATCCCAAGATGTTTAGTCACATTTAAATTTAATTAATACTAAGTCTAACAACTACCACATCCACATGAAAGAATAATTAGAAAGTCCAAAGTCCATAATATACATTTGTTTAGAATGCCTTTGGCAAATGAAATTTAGAATGCTCAATCATCCACTGTACATGTCACAGGGTATGAAAGGCTTAAAAGAATATACATGTGTAGAAATAGAAATACATCACCCTCCTCTGATCCATGATACAAAGTACAATAAAATAAATGAAACTAATAACATACATGATACATCCATCTATCATAAAACACAACTAAGTACGCGGTTCCTCCCAACCGTCAATAGCATCATAAGACCATCGTGGATCCTAGCCATACTGCGCACGTAACATCCCAAGCCATTGATCAAATCGTCGGTACTATCGTAATAGGGATGTCACTACTAAAACATAGTACAATATAAGCATAAGGAAATCTAACATACTAGAATAAAGCATAAGATGATCCTACAAGTAGATAACATCACCTATCACATGTTAATCATCAATATAAGGAAATGCGTCAATAAATAACATCATCTAAACATGGTAAATAGCATCCCAAGAAGCTCCAGCCACAATGACTACAGACGGATCTCAATGGTAAGAGTAAAAAGCACTACCACTCGACCGTGTGGAACTTAAATGGCCCACTCCCACCGCGTTGAGGAGATAGTCTCAAGTCCCAAACAGGATATCAAACCAAATATCAAAATACTCTCCAAGTCCAGGAAGTCCTAAAAGTAATCTGACCCAAAGGTTCTAAAATAGATCGACATCTAGACCTAGAGGCACATAAGACACATAGTAAACCTACTATGTAAGCAGGCAAGTGTCATCGCATGAATCACACTTGGAGTTATCTGAGTAGTCCCTTAGGACTCTTGGGTCCCTAGTGATCCCACTGCGGCCACTAGTATCCTCTCGTACTGACAAGGCATACTACGGAATGTAAGGTCATAACCAAGTGTTCTCTCTACTCCCATCCTAGTTTGTACTAGCACTTGAGGCATGGGCGAGAACATACAAAGACTCTTGTTAGGTTCATTTTATTCCCATTTAGTGTAATGTTTTCACTTATTAATACAACTTACAACAAGTTATCCTCAGAGCCACTTAGGGCCCCCGTCCCCCATTGCAAGCCACTTCCCGACACTACATATAGATAACCTACCCTAAGCTCATGAAATCACAAATCAAAGAATCATATAAAATCACCTCAGTCCTATACAAGCGACTGGAAAACATTAAAAGATAATCCACAATATTCACATCAGTTCTCCATGAGCAACTGAAAAGCATCAAATGATAAATCACAATATTCATCGGTTCTTAACAAGCAACTGGAAAGCATCCAAAATGTTCAAGTCAAACATGTCACAACATGACATCATCAAGATCAAAGCAAACACTTAAGTCCCATCAAGGCGACTAGAAAGTAATCCAAGTATAACTAATCGAGACTCAAAAATGGTTAAGTCAGGTATCTCATAAACGTACACCTCAGCTTCACACAAAGAAACTGGAAAGCAATAACAAACAGTAAATACATCCCATCATAGAGCATACTTAATCACATTACCATGGTTGGGTTTAAAAAAGATCGAGATCAAAACATCATGGTCAACATCTAATCAACCCCACAACACAAATAACACATAGAAGCAAGATGCAAGTACATGTTTTGGTTTGCTTTAAATCACATGTTTGGGTTAAAGATAAAGGTTTCAGTTTTGGTTCCAATGTATGTTTCAAGTAAATAATCTTATAGTTTACCCTTACAAATAATCTCATTCTTGTTTTTAAATAATTCACAAAGTTACCCCTATTTGGTTTAAGACCATTTTCTAAAAGACTCCAAGGGAATTGATTATTTAAATTAAAATATACTTACTGATTTTAAATAGAACATTTTATAATTTTATTAAAAATCGAACTAAATCAATCTTACAACTTTATTACATATCTCCCATTAATTTAATAAACTAAATTAAATTAAATCTAATTAAGTTAATTCATAATTTTAAATATAAAAACTATTAACATCATTAATTATTCATCGAATTAATTAGTATTAATAAAATTTATTAACAAAATTATAATTAATAATTTCAATTAATTATAACTTAAATTTAATAACATTAATAATTAATTAAAAATAAATAAATTTAAACATATTCTAATAAAATTAATATTTAATAAATTATATTAAATATAATTTAATTTTAATAAATAATAATTAAAAATGATAATAAAACTTTAATTAAATTAAATTTTAATTAAAAAAAACTTTTAATAAAAACCAAAATCACATGTCATAGGGCCTGCGCTTTAAAACTTATTGGGGCATTGTGTTTACAACAGTCGCCGACTCATATAAAGGACCGTGCAGCTCCTTGACTTTCCCACCCATCGCAAGTACATGCGATTTACGGGTTGCAGGAAAACGTCAGAGCCACTGATGGTACAAGGGAAGTGGGGTGGGGGTAAAACCCTCCCACATATAATTGTATTATATATATATTTTAAAAAAAATTATTTATTTTGTTATATAAAACCAACATACCCATATATATATATAAAATTATTTTTTATTTTATTGAAAATTTATAAAATCCATTTCAACCAACTCCATAATAATATATATATTTTTAAAAATATGTATATTTTTTAATAATATTTACAATTTTAGTCTAATAGGAAAATTACGTTTCACTCTTCAAATTTCTACCTTAAAATTTTCTTTTAAATCTCAAACCTTCCTTGGTTTAACTATGTTTTTTCTTTTACTTACAGACGGGGTTTCAAATTAATTTTATTTTTCTTACAATCTTATTATACAGATGAGACACAATACACATATCATAAGATTCAGACAAGAGAGTGAGAGAATCATACAGTGAATTCATCCCAACAAACACAAAGAAGACAGGATTATCTAAATAACATAATTTTAACTGGGTGAACAAAACTCAAGAACCTCCCTAGTTTTGATGCTAAAATTGCAACACTTAGACAATTTGAGAGAATTTGCTTCTACTCAAGAACTCCTTTCTAACAATTTCCCAAAATTTCCCTTCCAAAATTCACTTCCAAATTTGCGTCCCAATTCCTCTCTCGAAAATAAACCCCCAAATGGTGATAAGTAGTTTTCTCCTCAAATCGAGCACTAATTGTGCGTTCACTTGGGAGAACTCCGTGCTCACCAGACTTGACTTAAAATTAACTTTTATTAATCTTTTCTTTTATCTTTTCATGCACGTCAAATGAATTATTAAATAACTTTATCTAATTTTCCACTTTGACTTTGTTTTTATTTAATTTATTAACTTCTAAATCTCATGCGCACCTTATTAAAATATCTTTATTGAGTTCACATGTTTTATCTTTTTAATTAAATTGTTCTATTTTAATCTCATGCATAAATCATGCGAACTTAAAACTTTTCCATAATTTAATATCTTTTTCCACTTTTAATTTTATTTTCGAACGTTTAATTTGATAAATATTTATTAACTTAAATAACAATAATATTTAGCATTTATTTAAAAATGAACTCTAAATATATTATTATTAAATTAAATAAATATTATCACGTTCTAAATTTATTCTTATAACTTTTATCTTCAAATTTAATTCTTTATATTTAATTAATTTCTCAATTAATTAAATATAATTAAATATTAAAATGTCATAGTAATTTTTCATTAAATTAAATCATTAATTTAATCTTTTAATTAGACTTAATTAATAGAAAATCCACCAAAGACCCAAAGAAAAATACGAAAACCCATCATAGAAAAACACATACAAATCAAACTGAATGGTTATAATCACGAATTAATGTCATTTGACACATACGGAGGGTACTCGACTCAGATACTTGTCCTAATTTTCAATTAGGACAAATGGCTTAAAGGCTTAGGATTTGGACTCAAGAATTTATCTCACTTCTCTTACCATTGAGATAATGCAATAGGGTACACTCATCCTGACAATTCAGGGAAGTTGATACCCGGTACCTGCAACCTGCATAAAATCCATGCATGTACAAACACAATATTCTAAGCTAAACAGGCAATGGCAGAAAGTGGTGCATCGTGTAGATCTCGACTAGCAGGTGACTACGACTCCCTTTCTTAACCACATCAAAAACGCCATACATAAATAAAACAAACACACACCATATACATGTAGTATGGGGTAAGTATCCATAAGAAAACACATGATAATAAACCATCTAACTAATCATCATCAATAACTGAAAACACTGTAATAATCATCATGCATACATGAAATATAGAGTACTAAGTAATCTCATCATATATTCAACTGAATGTAAAACAATATTTAATAATCTCAAGACAATACTACTAGTAATCACGCATAAAACTGGCCTAAAAGAGTTCAACAAAGATAGCAGGAAATGTAACTTAGGGGTAGGCACTACACAAAGGGGGAGACATTAATATTAGGGACTTAAGCATGGCATGTGCAATCTAGTTTGCAAACTTCGCAAGCTTTGAGTCAACCTTCTACTAGGGAAGAAAGTGCCACACGTACTCCCACTTCTATTGGAAAGGGAAAGCACCTTCTAGTAGGGAAGACTAGTAAAAGAAAAACCAATGTTGCTGAATTATTTAATTTTCAAGCAGAAGAGAGGGGTGGAGAATCTATTGGTAGGTTTCTTTTTGCTTATGCCATACCATTCCATGTGTCATGTTCCTCATTTTATAAACAAATGTGCAAGGATATCTATATGTTGCTGGTAACTCATTTGTACCACTAAAAGAGACAAAACTTTGACCCACTATCCTTGATAAGGAGTATTGAAAAGTAATCATTTTAACGGAGGATATGAGATAGACATGAATGAGTGAAGGATGCTCCATCATCATGAATGTGTGAACCGATATCAAGCATCAACCACTAATCAATATTATTGTCACTATCTCAACAAGCTCTAATTTTTCTTAGAGCCATGGATTGTTCAGGGAAGTTAGTGTTTGTTCACAGTGTATTGTGACCACTGGATCAACAGTTTTCGATATCGTTAGAGCCCAATTATGTTGGGATGTTAATCTTGAGGATGCCATGCAAGTTGAGGATGACACACCTCTAGGATTGCTTCAGCTTCCATTGTATGAGGACCCTCAACCTACCCGTATGAGTGACTCAAAGGCTAGCTTTGATGATTATCTTGATTTAGATATCTAGAGGACAGCCATATATTTGGTATATGCCATTTCTAGATACATTATTGATTTTGAGTTTTATGCACATATGATAATGGAGTTGAACTTCTATGTTATTGTTTACTGTTTAGTATTTTAGTTGGACTTTTTTTTATGCCATTTTGATCTCATCCATGAAACTTGGAGCCTTGCGCAATTTTGCTATATATACAACATATTTTTACAATGAAAGTATTTGAATCTTGTTAATTTGTTATGTATTCATTGTATTGAGCTTCTAGAACATCTATGGTAAATGGTTTATCAATGTTATTATATGCATTTTTGAATTCTTTCTATTTCTACATAAAGATTCCCCTATATTTTAAATAGCCATACCTTAGAATTTGGCTTCAAACTATACTTGTACTAGAAATCTCTCCCCATCATTGACACTCCGTGAAGCATAGGGTGAACCTGAAAAATGGAAAAAAATTACTAGAATAAAAGTCCTTTTTTTCAAAAATTTGAGAAAGCCTTAATTGTGTTTAAGGGTTAGAAAACTTGTCTTCCAAAAGATATCTAGAAAACCCTAATTTATGGAATCTAAATTTTTGGATTAGGGTTTTCAATTAGAGTTTGTGAAACAAAATACTTCTGCCCACAATATATTGGAAACCCTAGCTGGGTGTATTTTAGAGCATAACCCTAGCTGTGAGTTTTGATTGAAAAATCCGGGCAACCTGAGAATCTGAAATTGTGGGATGGAAAAGATGAAAATTGCGGTAAAAATACTTGGAAGAAAATTGTGTCTGAGATGTGGTGTTTGGCTCTAGAAAATCCCAAAAATTGTGGCCAAAAAATCCTTGTTTGCCTTTCGAAAACAGTTAAAAATTGCAGATTTCGAGCAAGTAAAAACATTGGTCAATTGAGAATGGAGAACAGATGAAAATAGGTGGAAAGAAACAAGCACGGTAGGCTAAGTTAAATATTCCGCAATTTCTGCTGCCTGATCCACGATTTAAGGATTTTTGGACCTGTAATTTTTTACGGCAGAAGGGACTCACAGTTTTGGCTTTTATTTTTATTTGGGTTTTAAAATACGACATCCCCAAAATTGCTGTAAAAACTTGTCCAAAATTTTGAGAACAAATCACAATTACTGAATTTAGCAATAAACCCTAGCTTAGGTTTGAAGAAAATTGCAATAAGAAATTGCCCAAAAATTTTCACCGCTTTGATGCAATGAAACTTTAAAACTATAGATTGATATTGTATTAACCTAAGTCACAAGGTACGCCGAATTTTTGGCTTCAGATTTGAAATTCGGCAAACCCCAAAAAAATAAAAAAAATTCGTTGATATTCGTCTAAAATTCGTATGGTAACTTTAAATTTGATATTTTTGCACAAATGATATTTTATGCCTCTGCATTTTAGGGTTTTTGACCTTTTTTAGAACGTCTCCATATGAAAATACGCCAATCGTTTATGTTCATCAACGGCGGCTACGTCAACGTGTTTTCTGTGATTGGCTTTGTGAAACTCTACAACGTTAGTTGGCTCAGGCTATCTGCAACTCTGCAATCATTTTTGTGTGCAACTCTTTCATCTGTCATTCTCCTCTGCAAAACTCTCGTCCCTGCAACTCCCTATCATCTTCCGCCGACGGCCATGGGATAGGTTCTCAATAATATACAATTTTTATTGTGTTTTAGGTTTGAGTTCTTTTTATGTTTTAATTTGATTATAGTTTATTTTAATTTTATTATAATTTGTTATGATATTTACAATATTAAAATTTAATACAATTTAAAAGGTCCTACTCGGTTGATGGGTTATGAGTTTTATTTATTATTTTAGGCTACTAGTATTAAATTAAATTTACAACTAAAATATTAATAATTTAATTCTTTGTTAATATTAAACTATTATAATTTATTTTGTTATGATATAAATTTTATATATTTTTTAATTTTGTAAATTTCAAAATTGTTAACTTTTATAAATTTATTATGTATTAAAATATTACAACTTCAAAACTTTAAATATTATATTAAAATGTTATACTTATTTTTGTGAAAAATAAATATTATTATGATTTTTAATGTGTACTTAACTATTTATTATTTATTTTAGTTTGTAAATTGCAAAACAGATCTATTTATTTATTATATTTTTTGGCTATTATTGTTTAATTTACATATTTCTTAGTAAACAAAAATAGAAAATCTATTATATTTGAATTTTAGTTTTGTTTATTAGTAAAGAAAAAATTGAAATTGTATTATATTTTTATTCTATGTTTTAAAACCTATTGTTTAATGATTTTATTTATTAAGTTTCAAAGCCTATAATTTAGTGGTATTATTTTATTTTTAAAGTTTAAATGTTTTAAAATAAGAAATAAGAAATATAATAATAAATAACATGAAATGATAAACATATAATACTAAATAGTAAATACTTATATATATTTTAAATTACATAAGGCGAATTTAATGTCGAATTTTTTCTCGTCGAATTTCATCCGGACTTCATAGTTGTCGAACTCGAACTCGAACTCGAACCTTGTGACTTGGTATTAACAATACACAAATATACAAAGATTACAAACACTATAAAAAATGTTGATGGAGAAGCAAAATTGTCTATATAAAGGCAATGTCTAAATATAGTCCATATTAAGAAAGCTAGAAAGAAGCCTAAATGAGCATTAACTAAGGTTCTAGAATAATGGGCTAAATATAACAAGAACCAAGGTTAATAAAAGTATTCTAATACCCATTGAACTACAACTCTTAAAACAGAATGTGTTTTCTTCAATGTTACATCGGTGCGGGGTTGTGACATTGCGGGGGACGTTGGGACAAGTTTTGGGTGCTGGAAAAAAAAGGGCCTCAATTTGGGGACGGCGGGGTGCGCGGGGGAGGAGGTTGCATAGTATACATATATGACTAAAAATGCTAATTATGAAATGATACTTCAATATAACATACCAAATATAGTTGAATATAGAAAATTGAAATGTGATTCACGAACCATAAGTTCAAACTTGAAACTTGAAACTTCATAACCATTACCAATGACCATTGAACTTAGTGAAATTATAAATACCAAAATTTTTTAAACATAATAGCAAAAACTTATTTTTTTAAAAACTTTTCCAACTAGTTGCCGATCGCACCTCGCACACACCTTGGGCACACCCAAGCACGCACCTTGGCACTTGAGATGCACCCACATCCTCGCATCCCACCCAGGTGTGCTAACCGGTGCGTTCGCATTACGGCTGTAGTTGGGGTGCTTGGGTGCACGACGTACCTGCACCCGGGACGTACATGCATTGTTGCGGGGAGGTTTTAGGGCGGGTGCACGCACCCGGGTTACACTAGTTTTCTTGTGTAAACCCTCTTAGGCCTTCTACTATATAGGAAACCTCAAGGGTGGTACAAGATCTATATATTTTCATCCGTAATTAAATTAAAATCCTATTATATGATGAATTAAGGATGTGATAAACATTTAAGGACCAAATATATAAAAAAAATACATGGGCATGTTCAAGATGCTTAGTAAATATTATGTTCAGCCTTGAAACACTGATGATAGTCGACTTCATATGTGGTTACAGCTTGATGACTGTTGACTTGCCTGAAATGAGTTTTGGAACTACAACTTGAAGTATGTGGCTATTGTGCTAGTTCTGCAAAATGATAACATGATTGGAAAATACTTGCCGAACACAATAAACATGAAAACGTTAATTTTGGTTGATATATGAATGAATGGACTTGGGATGCTCTTGTATCATGGGATAATCACAAGGTCCTCACCCTATTTTGCAAAATCCAAAACATTAAGCAAACATGCATTAAAATACATCAAAATGCACTTCTTTGACATTTTCCTATTTAATGAGAAGGGGGAGATTGCAGAGGAGAAGAGAGGAACAAAAGAGACAAGAACTGAAAGTTCCAATTCCTTAAGTCAGTTTTTTCTATTTTAATTATCAACCTGGCACTTTTTTTTTTGGTCAAAGAACAATATGAGTAGCGGTTGGGTGCATTTTGGCAAAAGTTATTTAGGGTGGGTGTGTTGTAGGTGAGGGTTGGCATTGGACAATCAAACTAAAGAGTTATTTAAGGTGCGGGTGTGTTGTAGGTGAAGTGTAGTAGTCACATAACCTATTGGAGGCCCTTTCACTATCCTTAAAACCCTATAAAAATGGCATATTCGATGCCATATAGATTTTATCGGTAAACGGTCGAAGCAATATAGATTTTTAAAGCATTAAATAAAATTATGTGTACAATTCCACTCAATGTAAGCACTAATGGACAGAGCAGAGTAACAAGTTCATCGGCCTGATCCAGGATTTATACAATCTGATAAAATACAATGTCTTCATAAGTTCGGAGCCTATGAATGGAATTTTATAAAAAAATCTTCCGTGGCCATGAAATAGTAGACCAAATTTAATTATTCAGAAAAGGAACTGGAGACTGAATCCCATCAACATACTTGGAAGCTGCACATAAAATCGATTCCAACTTGGAACCCATATGTCAAGAAAGATAACTAAAGGGAGACCATAATTTTCCTAGGCCACATTTACGCATGAATAATTTGTAATACGAACAAGATAAACAGTGTTCCCAATATAATGTCATACATCATTCTTAGTCAATCTTGTTGAGAATTTTATGCATTAACATTGCAGGAAAACTTTAACATAGAAAAATTTAAAACTATTAGATTTCCCTAGACCATAAAGGAACACAAGGCCTGCTAGAAAAGGATGAAGATAGTATATGTTAACCACATTCACATTTCTAGCGTACCTACTTTCAGACCTTTAATTGCCCACCTCCTTTATCTTCAATCTTGCTATCTGTAAGTTTCTCTTATGCTCAGACCCTACTGTGAATATTGGTGTCATGGACAGTGATAATCCTTCCATAAATTTAATTTTGAACAATATTCAAATTTTTTAAAATTGATTGAGCTTGAATAAAGATAAGAATTATGAGCATTATTCAATTTTAAGAATTATTTAATTATGAACAATATTCAATTTTTGAGAATTATTTGTGTTCTCAGCCACCCCTTACTTTCTGGTTATGTTAAGAGGAGGTAACTTTGATTACGTGTACACCTATTCATGGAGAACAATTAAATCGATACAAATTCTGGGCAGTTAGTATACAATATAATTAAAAAGATAGCAGTTAAAATATTACTAATATGGTTATTATTTATAGGCCCCTTATTATACGTAACCTTACCCAAATAGAAGAGGCCGTCCCTTAATACGTAAGAACTTGTAGAAATTAATATGGGAATAGAGCTCAGATGATATTATTATAATTTGGGGTCGAATGCACTGTCGGTTATTACAGTCCTCTAATTATCCATTTTAAGACTTCTTCAAATCATCATAAAGAGACAGCTATCAATGACCTTAATTTATATAGATAAAACTCTAGCTTCTCAAAAGTATCAAAAGTTTTATAGCAGGCAATATAGAGTCTACACCAGCTTAGGATCTTGGAAGGAAAATGATTCTCCTCTTGCAAGCCCCCTTTGGATAAATAACAAAGGCCTAACCTTTAATCTACTGAAGTCATTTATCAATTAAACAAGCCAAAATGTCAACACCGTTTCTAGCAGAGCTTAAATTTGGGAAATTTGCTGTATGCATACAGTGCCCTAACAATACAGAATCCAACATAGTGCTAATGACTGGAAGTCAGAATTCAATACACAGGGAGTGCTAAAGTATAAAAAATTGTTCTTTTGATGTAAAATAACAGATCATAACAAATCAATGACACGATTTAACTATCTTCTTGGTATAGAAAGATTTCATTACATAAAGATTCTATGTAAAATCTGCTTAGAACAATGTACCCCTCGTAGCCTGAATTAGCAAGCTTCAAAATGAGTCCATGGGCATATACTGTGGGGAATGGGCTCCTTCAAATTCCGGGTCTTCACCATGTAAGATCATAACAGGCTCCAGCAATTCTAAACTAATTGCTCCATCATTTTCCCAAACCCCAATGCTGTCTTCTAATAGAAATCTATCAATCCAATCTACTGAAGGAGGGGTTCTGACTTACAGAAAAAATAACAAAAACTCCAGATTCATAGTGGTGAGGATTGTATAACAAGGGATTGACTGGCCACAAGACAAGGACGCATCATAAGGCAGGGTAAAGGAATTGAGAGATCTGTCTTTGATATTGGATATGATTTTTTCCAAGTCCCCAAGATAGTCCAACTTGAAGAGCCGTCTGCACAGGATGCTTATACAAAATTTATACACTTCTAAAAGATTGACCATGGCTACGAACATAGATGGAATGCCGCTATTAACCCCATATTTATCTGAGTAGAGGATAAACTCCTTTCCTAAGATTCTAAAAACTGCTCTTAATACCAGAAAATGGGTAGAAGGAAGAAAACCTTTCACTCTTTCTTCAGTAATAGGGTCATCAAAGGTGATTTGAGAGCTTGGCCCTCTTAATTTGATAATAGTCTCCATTATGAGGACCACACCAATCCTTGCAAACATCTTGCCTCATTTATAAGTGAAGAATCCAATGAGTAGCTGAACAGATGCAGATTAAGAAACCTTTTCAAATTCCGAGCAATGACAGGGTGACTAGCAAGCCCTAATCCATCTTGTGATATATACTAGGGTAGATTTTTATAATAAAAATGTCATGTGTAATACCAATTCTCACATCTCTAGCCATAGGGTAAATTCTAATTTAATCTTCTAGTTTGGTAATAGTATGGAATATATCGTGTATGTAAATGTTTAATAAGAATAATATATCTTTTCCTATACTAGTGTTGACGCAGCGTAAGGTAAAAGAATCCCCAAACGAGATGTCCTAGACCCCAGCTATTAACCACACAGCGGAATATAAACAATAGCACAAAGATTTAGATCCACAACAATGCCAATTCTCATAATAGAATCATCAGATTTTCATTCAACATGCCTGTCTGTAAGGCCTTCCGGGTTACGACCAAGTACACAAACAATTACAATAGTAATTCTGCAAGACCTCGCAAGATCCAAACCCTAGCTAAGCCAAAACCTCAATTTGGTAAAAACTCTTAAGAAGAATCTAAACTTGTGCTCGCAAGCCACCAAGCAACCTTCTTGTTCTCCAAGCCATAGCTACTAGCTCCGCTCACAAACTTTGCTTGCTCAACTACTCCATCTTTTCCATGTTAGATGAATAATATTTCAAGATTCCACAAGACCCTCTACTTATAACCAACTAAGCCACAAGTCGGCCTAGCAAGTTACAAATTAAATAAACCCTTATTAAATACCTATTTAAGCCACAAGTTGGCTTGCAATAGATATTAAGTACAAAATGCCTTAGTCGTCTTACAACACCCATTAAATGCACCTAGGATAAAGATCCACAACCCAAATAAGTCCACACACCTCTAGATCGATCCACGTCATGATCACACACTACATGCATTAAATGCACCAAGTCGGCCTATCCAGTCCCCAAGAACTCCATTCAATGCACCATATTGCCGAGCATCAGCAAAATCACTAAGCATTGCCGACCAACAATACATGCTGAAAAACATAGCACAAGCCGAGCAATGCAGTAAAAACCGAGCAACATAGTGTATGGCGAGTAATAGTACATGTCGAGCTCCTTGGCCAACATGACAACCCAATGACGACTGAGCACACCTCTTCTTCGATCGAGCACCAAGCTTCTCCACCGAGCCCATTTGGTCAAGCCTCCAACCGAGAAATACCACAGAGATAGACCAACACCTCCAGTCTTCCACCGAAATTGCCAAAATCTTTAGGAACCTCAGATGCCCTTGCATTAGACTCTCGGGGTACAAAGAAGGGTGTGTCCCACACTTTGTTCCTTCATGAAAATTAGACTTCCGCTTCATCTTCACCAAAGACTTCCAATCCATTATAGACAAAAGAACAAATCCACAAATCACCCACACCTCTGACATCCACCAAACTCCAAATTTGTTTGTATCACCACTAACCAATTAGCATGCAACTTATCACCACAAGCCATCTCAGCGACAAGAGCGTCAAACTCTACATTTGCAGCAACTACAAGAAGATCCAAAACCAAATCCACACCAACAGCAATATGAAATCCATCACCAACAAATGCCAAACTCTTAGCACCAAGATGCTCTGCAACATACAAATCATCACCCACAACAACTTGATTTTCCATGACCAAGTGTGTTGCAATTCCTATGTCAGACTCAACCAACTGAACATGAAAATGAATTTCCATCCCAACATCAACAAGGTTAGGAGCCTCTTCAGCAACAACCACAAGTTGCTCTATAGGTTTTGCATCAGACTCCACAAACTGATCAACAAAACCAACCTCCACCTTGCCATGCCCTCTTTGTTCTCGAACAAGTAAACCGGTTAGACAACTCTCTTCCGGATCGGTAGAATCCGATTCAAGTAGTATACAACTTTCTTCCTCCGTTCCTCAACTTGTTTAGAGAAAGCAATGTCCACCCAAGCAATCGCCTCATTTATCCTCATCTCCACCACATTACAGTGATCATCAATCGCTGTAGGGTCCAATCTTCTTCGAGGCATCTTCCAAGATCTTCGCAAACCCAAAGCAACAAATCCACAAGATCAACTAGATCAAACCTTCACTTTGATAAGATCAACCACCTCGATCAAACTTTTGCTTTGACACCATTTGATGCAGTGCAAGGCAAGAGAATCACCAAAGGAGATGTCCTAGCCCCCAACTACTAACTACACAATGAAATATAAACAAAAACATAGATTTAGATTCACAACAGTGCCAATTCTCATAATAGAATCATCAGATTTTCATTCAACATGCCCGACTATAAGGCCTTTTGGGTTACGGCCAAGTACATGAACAATTACAGTAGTAATTCTGCAACACATTACAAGATCCAAACCCTAGCTAGCCCAAAACCACAATCTCGTAGAAACTTCAAGAAGAATCTAAACTTGTGCTCACAAGCCAACAAGCAACCTTCTTGTTCTCCAAGCGACAACTACTAGCTCTGCTCACAAACTTCGCTCTCTCAGCTACTCCATCTTCTCCATGCTGGATGAATAATAATTCGAGACACCACAAGACTCTATTTATACCCAACTAAGCCACAAGTCGGCCTAGTGAGTTACAAATTAAATAAACCCTTCCATTAAATACCTATTTAAGCCACAAGTCGGCCTAGCGAGTTACAAATTAAATAAACCCTTCCATTAAATACCTATTTAAGCCACAAGTTGGCTTGCAACAGATTTTTAAATACAAAATGCCTTAGTTGGCTTACAACGCCCATTAAATGCACTTAGGATAAAGATCCAAGGCCCAAATAAGTCCACACACATCTCTAGATCAATCCATGTCACGATAACACGCTACGTGCATTAAATGCACCAAGTCAGCCAATCCAATCCCCAAGAACTCCATTTGATTCACCATACTGTCGAGTGTCAGCAAAATCACCAAGCATCGCTGAGCAACAATACTTGCTGAGTAACATAGCACAAGCCGAGCAACATAGTGTATGCCGATTAACAATACATGCCAAGGTTCTTCAGTGATAAAGCTCCTCGGCCAACACAACAACTCAGTGACAACCGAGCATACCTCTTCTTTGACCGAGCACCAAGCTTCTCCATTGAGCCCATTCGGTCAAGCCTCCAACCGAGAAATACCACAGAGATGGCTGAGCACCTCCAGTCTTCCACCAAAAATGCCAAAATATTCAGGAACCTCAGATGCCCCTGCATCAAGTGCTGTAAATTCTCATATCTTTAAATGCTAGTTTGATATATAATATATAATGTGAGAATGATATAGCTTTTGATATACTTTGATCTGTGTTTGAATTAGTATAAAATATTAGTATAGAATTAATAAAAAATATTAATATAGAATTAATACAATCTTGGTAGTTTCGTTTAACATATGCATTATACACTGATATTTGATATTCTTAGCTTAATTTATTTCTTCAGGCTACCAATATGTATATATTGATTAATTTTTATATATTTCTGTATGGGTGTACCCAAAATGTACTCAACTCAATTTATTTTTTGGCCGTATCCACATATGCTACCTGAGTCTGATTCGGTAACTTTGATCAACACCCTTTTGCTGGTGGGCACTGTTTTGTTTTGTTGGCTATGTGACTTGACCGTGTTGGCAGCTTCATACTGGAGGGTCCATTCCTTTTCTCCAGATGGCCTGGGGACCAAGTTCTAGAGTCCTTTCATAGCCTCAGTTTCAAACTGAGAAAAATTGTGTTAATGAAAATGATAAATATAATTGTACATATTCATTCACTTGGATGCTTTTATAAATAATAAACACGCTCAGGCTGTAAATTGGTCATTTGGTCTGGTTCTTTTTCTCTCTATTTTATTAGTTTTCTGTATGTTCAAGTTGAGGAATATCTTCCTTTTGTAGGCAATGTAGTAGATATATAGATATAGATATTTGATGTTCCAATCCTTTTTGAATTTGTCCTTGTCTAGCCGATCAAATTGCATAAGTTGAATATTGGTAATTGTTTCTTTGGACGTGTCTCTGATATTATAATTAGATGGTTCATAAGTACATTTCTATTTATCGAGAGCAGAGGAATCTTTCATGTATATGAAATGAATTTGACTGTTTTATTCACAAATTCGTATTGATTGTCTAAAAGAAAAATAAGACCAAAGTCGAATACTCCAATTATCTGATCTAACAATAATTTGCAGGATGTTGCTGTGAAGATTCTCATAGATCAAGATTTGTATGAAGAACGGCTTAAGGAGTTCCTGAGAGAGGTATCCTTCTGCCTTCTGTTAATTGCACAGTAGAGAATATGACTTGTGATATTTGGTTTAGTTTCAAAATTCTGAAGATATTGAAAATTGGCTTAATGTTAAAAAATGGTCAGTGTTATGTTGCGGACCATTTCCAAACCATTCCTTTTGTAGCTAAGAACGATTTGCTTACCTCTATTGAGCTATGTATCTCAATGTTTTTAGAGGTTGCAGGTATCCTAGTGTTGATAATGTGTTTGCTCTTATTCTTAAGATGGTATAATATGATCAACTGGAGAGTCCAAAAGGGTTAATAGGAAAACTTTTCTTACTATGACTGCTCTCATATATAAGGATGCAGGAGCAATTAGGATTTGGTTAAACAGAACATTCTGCAGTCTGTCTAATGTTGTTCATGGTTTGAATGGTTCGATACTGCAAACAGGGGCTTTAGATGTCTCCTTTGTGGCATCTTGATTCAGTCAAGATCACTATATGCTGCTGTATGATCACAGTGATGCATCTGAAGAACTGCTTTCCACATCTTTCACAAAAATGGGAATGACAGTTTACCATAGAATTGTAATTAGACTGTATCGGTACTGTGTTCTGATCTAATGTGTTTGCAATTAGCCCAAAAGTTTTGGCACTGGCATAAAAGAACATCCATTCACTTGATGTCGTGCTATAGCTACACGTCTAATATTTTCCATGTTTTATGATACTACAAACAGGGGCTTTAGAGGTTTTTCTTTTGTTGCATTCTGATTCATTCAAGATTGTTCTATGGTGATCAGAGCAACTAATCTAAAAAACACTTTTCTAGGACTTGTACAATAATGGAAATGACAGGTCACTATAGAATTATAACTAGACTCTTTCTCTGTACTGGGTTCTGATCTTAGGCATTTGCGAGTAGCCCAAAAGTTGTGGCACTAGCATAGAAGGCATCCATTCATTTGATGATAGTTAGCTAGCTATAAGTTTATATCGTATGATTTTGATCTCATATTCTGGGTCAATGTTAGGTTGCGATCATGATACGTCTGCGACATCCAAATGTTGTCCTTTTCATGGGTGCTGTAACAAAGCGCCCCAACTTGTCAATTGTGACTGAATATTTACCAAGGTAAGGTGATGTAGTTAGTATCAAAATTCCAAATCAGGGCTTTATTATTTGACCATTTGTCATACTGATAAATGTTGTGTTTTATGGAGCAGGGGAAGCTTGTACCGTCTTATTCACAGAACAGGAGCAAGGGAGTTACTGGATGAAAGACGACGATTGCGAATGGCACTAGATGTGGTGGGTTTCCAACCATTTTGTTTCCTTTGCCATTATTTTCTTTGCACAAGCTAAATACATTTCTCAAATTCTGAATTGATTGAGGAGGGTTAACAAATTTAAATTTTTAATAATTTGAATTTTATTATTTCTTGTACAGGCAAAGGGAATAAATTATTTGCATCGGTATGACCCTCCTATTGTTCATCGAGATCTGAAGTCTCCTAATTTATTGGTTGACAAGACATGGAAAGTGAAGGTCAGCTTATAGATTTCAAACAGTCTGAATTTTGGGAATTCTGCCTTGTGGTGTGGCATTAATGGATTAAGATTAATTTACAACTTGTTTAAAATTTGATTTGCACCACGGTATGAAAATTAATTGGTCAACTGATCCAGGTTTGTGATTTTGGTTTGTCGCGATTCAAGGCAAACACATTCATCTCTTCCAAATCCGCAGCAGGAACAGTAAGCCAATTTAGTTGTATTTGATTCCTGAGATAATTAATTTGTTTGTTTCTACTGTCTAATGCAATGTGGGTGTCTACTTTGGCAATTCATTCACCTTTTACTATTTTCAGCCTGAATGGATGGCTCCAGAAGTGCTTCGTGATGAACCATCCAACGAGAAATCTGATGTCTATAGTTTCGGTGTAATTCTTTGGGAGCTTGTCACTATGCAACAACCGTGGAGTGGCCTAAGTCCAGCACAGGTCCATTTATAAGGAACCCTATACATTGAAATACAAGATATGCTTTATTTAAATTTCCAGATCTGCATGTTTACAGCAGATTGCAACAGTCTCCGTACTTGGGACATCAATTTTTCTCATTTATTTATCCTGTAACTGAACACTCTTTGTTGGCATAATTGTCAGTGGATCATCGTACTAGAACTTAATTTGATTTATCTTCTGCTTATTTACTCTGATCTTGCACATATGTTTCATTGCGTCAATGTTGCACCATTTGAATATATAATGAATGAATTACTATAGGTTGTCGGAGCTGTTGGCTTTCAAAACAGGAGGCTTGCAATTCCATCAGATATGCACCCTGAAGTAGCTTCCTTAATTGAGGCTTGCTGGGCTAAGTGAGTTGTGTTTCTTTCAAAAAATATCTTTGGTATCTCCATGTTTTTAATCTTTGTAGGCAGATATATCCAGGCTTGGATACTGGCAAAGCTTTATGACACTGTGGTTTGGTTACAGTGACCCAAGACAACGACCGAGTGTTTCAAATATTATGGACTCTTTAACAACATTGCTAAAGCCTTCATCCGCACAACCTATACATGGTGGCAAGTCATAACTTTCTTCATAGGCGTGCGTATAAAGGGCGTGTCATTTTCCTTCTTGTAGTAACTTCGGGCAGTTTTTTTCTAGCTTTGAGGTAACGATATCAATGGTGGTATGTATCTGGAACTGAGAATAATGTATATATATTCTGATGTTAATTTTTCTCACATTGTCTGCTATTTGCAGATTTTTGGATTTGTCGATGACAGCTTATTGTAAGGTGGATAGGTTGTTGAAGTGCAAAGAATTTGCATGTTGGATCTTGCTATAGTGGCAAATGTAAATTAAAAAATTCATTTCTTATTCTTTTGAGCCATCTTCTCAGTCTTTGCTCAGTGTACTTGTAAATTTGAGAGCAATTCCTGCTTTGAAGTCATAGACTCAGAGAGTTGGCTTGTTGGTTCGGAAATAATATAGACCTTTATGCCTCTCTATATGTCCACAATTATTTTTTAGCACGAGTGTTTTGGCCTTCTGCTGAGATAGATAATCCAGTGAATTATTATTTTATTTTCTTTCAAACAGAAATCTAATTGCTTTTGCTTTCTTGCTGATGCATAGCTGAAGGGTAGTCGAACCTGCAGTAATTCTTTCTCTTTTTCAATTGGTGGCTTAATTATTTGTTTTATAATTCACGTCCAGTAGGTATGAACATGCTGTCTCTTCTCTGCTCAATATAAGATGTCTAACATTTATCCTAACACTCAAATGACAGTAGATATTAAATTGTTGATTGCCAAATGAGTAATCCCCATCTAGTTTTATGGCGATAATACTTTTAATGGGTAGCATTGTGCTTCTAATTTTTACTTGACACAAAGAAATTAAAGAGAAATAGCTTCAGAAGTACTTATGACTCTCTATAATTAGTGTGAGTTCGTTTGATTGCCATTTACCCAGCATCTTATTAATTGTTTTGCGTATTCTATTTGTCTAGCACACCCCTGCTTGGCTGTTTTGAGAGACAGTCCTTAGGCACTTAGACTGGTAGGAGTTATTTATGAGAGGCCAAAATCTAAACATTTGCTAGTGATTGAAGATTCCAAGATTTGAGAACACACTCCTGTAACATTCAATTGAAAGCTCAACTTTTGAGCAAAAGGCATCGCTTCATTTTATGGTAACATAAATTTCAAACAAGTGACACAATATCAGGCTTAGATAGTACGCTTTTTCATTTTTAAAGTGTAGAGTTCCATTTTAGGAAGCTTCAATATAGTATGGGAATGAATTCGGGTTCGGAGAAGTGAATAGCACTCCAAAATAATTAATTATATTTGCTCCAGTTTCTTTCAAAATTATGTGAAGATTCGTACCCCACATTTCGTACATATGATTTTTGTTTTTTTGGCATTGTTAAGTTTTAATCACCTGGTATTTTAAAGATATTGTAGCCAGCCTTGTTGGCTCTTCGTTGGGGGAGTTTCGAGCATCTACTATTGGTTTTCTTTTCTTTTTGTGATTAATCGGTGAACTATAGCAAATCCATCAGGTTCACGGAAAGCCATTGCAATATTTGTTTCGAGTACTGCTATACAATACGTTATGCACAAGTCCGTGCAAAGGTTTTAAATGTGATTTTATTAGTTTCTGCCATGGCAGGATACTTATAAATGAATTTTTAAAATATGTTTATAAACTATAGTTCTAAATTTTTCATCATTTAAATGATTTAAACAAAATAATTTATCTCTTCTTTGATTGACTTAGAGCAATAATACAATCATTTTAAAGAGTAAAATTAATTTTCTTCATAAAAAATTAAGATATTTTGTACACTACTTTTTATGCATTAAGCTTATGTCATCTTATAGTAATTATATCAATGATATGACATGTTGACTATTTTCTTTATATAAAAAATGCAATTTAAATTTTAATATTTTTCAATATAGTTTTATTTTATATTATTATGTTAATTTTCTATTTTATTTTTTCAATTATTGATTGTGAACTAGAATATTTATATAAATATTCAATGACAATAATTTAATATACGTATATTAGATTTTATTTTAGTTATAATTATTTATTTATTAAAGTTTTTTTAAGAACATTATAAAAACTTTAAGAATTACGCTTTTACATTCCAAATAATCAAAGAAATTAAAATAAAAATTAAGCAATTTTTACATTTGAAATTATAGTAGTAAATTTTAAACAATATAAAGACCAACAATTGAAATATTTTGTTATGAATATAGAATAATTATACAAAGAGTCTACATCTTTATTTTTATACTTTATAAACTATCCGCAAGGAACTTGTAAATAAATAATCTCTTTATTTTTAATTAAAAACAGTAAATGATTTGATAATATATTTATTAACTTTCTAATTTTAATTTTTTAATTTTTTTTATAGTTATATAGTAAGGGTGAACAAAATAGAAGGCTTACATTTTTTCTATTTTAGGATTCTATGTACTCATTATTAATGAACAATCTAATTAATCTCACATTGTATTCATACACAATAAATTTTGTAAAGAAGAATGTTGAAGATGACCTTTAATTCACCTAGTTGTTTATGAACTATGTGAATTGTCTATTTTTCTTTTTTCTCTCATTATTTTCTTATAACTTATTTATCTTTTATATTTCTTGTATTATAAGGTGAATTTGGTGCTAATATACTAGGGCACCATTTTATCTAAAGCATGATTTTCTATCTAATGTAAATAAGCTAGTTTTATACTATTCAAACCATGGCAAGTCACATCAAGATTTAGCATAGGCCGTATAATGTAATTATCAATGCCATTGATGAAATATTTGAATTAAGATTATGATTACAATAAGATTGTATCCAATGCAAGTAAGTTAGTTTTACGTTGTTCAAACAATAGTAAGTCACGTCAAGATTTAGCATAGATTGTATCATACAAAGTTTATCAATGTTATTGACGAAATATTTGAATTAAGATTTTGATTGCATACATTATGGACATGTACTATTGTAATGTATGTTGACTTCTGAATAGTCAGTACTTTTTGAGCACTTGAAATTCTTTTCAAAGGTACCATTTAATATATCTTGAATGGAAACATTGTTACTTCTATTTTGTTTAAACTAAAAATTCAAATGGCAGGAACTATGACGCTTGCATCTCTTGTTTAGTTTAACACTTGATGAGCTTTAAATTGGGATTTATTTTCGATATATAAAGTTGATTTGCCTATTCAACTAATGTGCTCTCTTGAGATAGTCCAATCCATTTCTTAAAATATAATAGATGGATTGGGATGTATAATTGCTTGATTTATACACAATTGAATTTCTTTAAATATATTCAAGTATTCATCTATGCTGCTAATTCAATAAATTAACAATTGAAGTTTAATAGACAAATCTTACAAAAGAAACTAGCTTAGATGTAATTGCCTATTGTCTAATGGTGTTAATATTGCCAAAGTATGATATGTACCAACCACATCCATTTTTTTGGTATAAAGAATTCCTTATAGTGGGATAATGGAAATCAAATGTAAAGGAGACGTGTTACATTTCATTCTGTACCATCTTTCTATTGATAGATGAGAGACTCCATTTAAAGATAAAATATTACAGAGGAATCCTTATGATAGCATGGGTTTGTAGTCTTTACCTTCCTTGGATTATGAGAACAATAGCCTTGTTGGATATTTGCATGCTCCCCTCAATTTCGTCAAAGTAAAGAATGAATTGGCCTTAGATCCAAAGCAAATGATATTTTATGAAAATGTATTAGGGTGTGCGGGCTATCATTACATATTGCACATACATAAATATGATATGATTCAATCTGATAGAATTTGATAGGACATTACAATGACAACCCCTTGGTTGTATAAACTAGGTCGAGACATAGAACAATATTAAATTATGGTGTCCATCTTAATCTCATGAATAAATATATTAAGTGATAATGTTCGAAGAATAGTTGAAAAAAACTAAGTATACCAGTGTCACTAGAACCAAAGAGGCAAATCAATATGATAATATTCTTTATTCATACAACACATTCACTTAAAATACATATTGTATCACACGCAATTACACTGGCATTGTTTGATCTTCTCACAATTGGAATGCTTGTTATCTTTTAAGTGAAAAGAATATCAATGAATTATGGGTTCACTGGGGAGTTGTTCTTATTGAACTCATTAGGAATCAAATCTTGTTAAGTGCAATACTCCAACATGATAAGAAATGAGGTCAAATGTATTTAAGATGAATTTGACACGAAGAATACCCTCAAATTCTTGACTTTTACCAAAAGAATTTCTAGTTAAATTTTGTGTTACTATATTAGATACTTAAAATAACTTACAAATGAAAAAAAAAACCTCTATCAAAATAAATAAAAATAGAAAGAATAACATTCACAATGATACAAAATCAAATTGACCACATTTCATTAGATTCTTACACGACATTTAAAGCTATTTAATCTATAAAATTTTCACAATGTATTCCTTTGATGGAAAAAAAATATATGGCATAGGGAAACTCAAAATTTATGTTGATTTGGATTGATTTTTATAGAGTAGAATTTGATTGTTTTCATATATGTGTTAATTTAAGGCTTGATACATCATTTAGATACATGATTTTTTAGTTTTGATTTTTTTATATAGTTTCCAATTATTCAAGTGGATGTATATAGGATAGTGTGTTTAAAGACACTATTATTAGTCATATGTACACATAATGACATGAATGCAACTAGTATTTTTTGACAAAAGATCTATTCTTTTTACAAACCTACATCGAGTGCATTGATGATTCTCTACCAAAATTTAGTGAACAACTATTTATGTACATCTGTTGACTTCATTGTCAAATACTTTATTTATGGGATAGAATGTGGTCTACTACCACATGCCAATAGTTATTAGAAAATCAAGAAAATTAGTAGAACTTTAGCAACATTTACTACCATATTCAATATTGAAATCCTCTTTCAACCTCTTGTTTGCATGAGTGTAATACTTTTTTCCTGCATAATGATACATCCATAAATAAACCTTTTTTCAACGAGCTAATTTCATGGTATTACATCACGAAATAGATCATTAAAAGAAAAAAAAATCAATTTCTTAAAATGTTAGAAAATCCCAATTGTTGATTTATTTTTAATCTTTTAAATAATGATAAGTGTTTTGGTTAAGATGGTTTTTAGAGTAGGAAAAGTACATATCTTAATATTTTTTATTTAAGTTTATATTAATTTAGATTGATGTTTATATAGCAGAATTTGACTATTTTGGTAGATTCATTGACATGTTTTTTTCCTATTTGGACTCATTTTGGTCTAGTTTTCAATAAATTTTTTTTAAAAAAAAAATTAAAAATAAAATAAAAAATATAAATAAATAAATACATTAAAAAAAATAAAAAATAAATATAAATATAATATATATATATATATATATATATATATATATATATATATATATATATATATATATATATATATATATATATATATATATATATATATATATATATATATATATATATATATATATATATATAGGATTATGTGTTTAAGTACACCATATAATTAGGTCATTGCACACATGATGACATGGATAGAAGTAACAAATTTTAATACAAGGAGTTGAAATAGTGTATCCTTTCCTAGACTGCATCTAATGCATAGGCCATTCTCTACCATACACTAGTGAACTTTCATTTTCAGTATATATAATAACTTCATGTCAAGCAAACCATTTAAAGGATAAAATGTGGTGTGTTATTGCATGATAACCTTAATCAACAATTATGCTAAGTTAGTATTTATCTCAAGAACATTTATGAGTCGAGAGAGAGAGAGAGAGAGAGAGAGAGAGAGAGAGAGAGAGAGAGAGAGAGAGAGAGATGGTATGGTATTGCATGATAACCTTAATCAACAAATATGCTAAGTTAGTATTTATCTCAAGAACATTTATGTGTGTGTGTGTGTGAGACAGAGAGAGAGAGAGAGATAAGATAAGATAAATTTATTAATGTTCAGTAGGAGACCAACGAGGGTCTAAGGAACTAGAAACAGTACAAAGGGCAAACACCAGCAGGGGGAGCACCAAATGATGTCTGCAGAAAGAACGTGAAAGCAAAACAACAAAAGAACCAAGAAAAGGAATAACAACAACTAAGAACTCATAGGTGAGAAGTAGTCCATAATGGAAAGGTGGGCATTAGAGCAATTAAGTACTCTAGAAGATCGCTTCCAAGTGTGATTTCTATGGGGTCTCACAGATCTAGTGTGAACCAAGATAGTATAGGGAGGCTGCTTTGATCCTTGGGCAAGGACTGTAGGACTAAAGAAAGAGGTGTTGAGTTGCATAGGGGTCGATGTCGAGCACAGCTAGAGTTGTATAGTGTGCTCGCGAAGTTGCATGGTCTCCTGAAGGTAGAGTACAACACAATGCTGGTCAATATATTTGAAGAATGAGGGAAAAGATCGACACTCTCTGAACAAACAACATAATCTCCCTTGGATCTTGTCCTTCTTGCTGATATGGTGATCAGTCTGAATATGTAGCCATTGAGATCCCACTCTAAAAGATCCCAAGGAGATGAAAAGAGTATGAGTCCATGGATGAGTGAGGTATTATGGGCGTAAGATGATCCCATCTTGGATATCAAGGAAGTGCTCAACATAGAAGGCCATATGCAGGTGGAGCCCACCTAGGGGATTCCTCTAGGTCGTGATAACATACTGTCTGTAGATGTCAAGTCTAACATGCTCATTCAACTCTTGCTAAGGTGGAAGAAGATGGGTTGGAGCATCTAGAGAAAATTGAAAGGGGGGAAGATGATCCAAACTAATACCAATTGAGCCCAGGAGGTCAGAGACTTGGGTGTACCAACAATGAGACTTGTGGCTAGAGTCTGAACCCACAACATAGAGGAATAGTAAGCCAAGTAGGAATATCTGTGATGACCATCACAGGAACCAATGAAGCTTTGGAGCTGGTGAAGAAGCCAAACTAAATCAAAGATGGTCCCCAATCTAAAAGGGTGAGCACCAAACTCTGACAGAACGATGCTGTGCAGTGTGGACCAGTGACATCTGATAATGTACCGAAGGAAAAGAGTTTGGACTCTCTCAACAGAGGCCCAGTCAGACTCCAAGAGGGAGGTGCCCCAAATAGTAGAGCCATAGAGGATAGTTAGCTTGACCAGGGAGTCAAGAAGGGACATCTTAGTCATGCTGTCCTGGAAGTGGTGTCGAAAGCACTATCTCTCAAGAATAGCGAGGGAGTCGAGCCCCTTGTTGACTCTGGGCTACATGGCTGGTCTCAAGCTGAACCGAGGTCTACAAAACTTAACCCCCAAGTAAGTACATGAAGATGCAATCTTGATCTCGATATCTTGGAAGTAAAAATGGAGGTGTGATGCCTTCAAACAATTGAAGACCATAACCCGAGTCAAGCCATCAAGGATCCGTTGAAGATTTTCGGGGGAAAATGCTAGGAGAATCACATCATCAACAAATAGAAGAATAGAGCTCAACACCTAATGTAAATAACAACCATTGCCAAGGAGCGAGTAATCACAGAGAAATGCCTCAAGCTCGTCGATCTAGATGCCAAAGAGAGGGGGAGAGAGGGCAGCCCTGTTTCACCTCGATAGTGCTCTAGATATGGTTAGAGAAGCCCTATGGAGTCCTAAATTTGCCCATAACACACTCATATAACCTCATAATAGATGTAAGGAGAATCTCTAAGATCCCAATGTCCCTAAGACGCTGAAAGAGAGCCACTCGAGGAATAGAGTCGAAGGCTTTGCAAAAGTCAATAAAACAACAATAAACTTTTGTGAAGTGGTGGTGAGCCTCCTCAATGATGGCCTGTGAGGTCAAAATGTGATCAGTGGTCTGAAAATTTGTACAAAACTCAGCCTGACCTCTAGCCTGGCAATGTTGCTAATTGAGCTCTCTAGACAGGATACCAATCAACATAGTTGAATAGAGTTTGGTGAAGGTATGCCCAACCATGATGGTCCTGTAGTTCCTAAGGTTAGAAGCTGGCCCAGATTTATGGATCAGATAGATAATATGTGGTGACCAAGAGTCAGGAAGGTCGACACAAACCACTCAATTAAAGAGCACTGTAAGAAAGTGACCTAGAACAAAGACACCCAACTTAAAGAATTCAACTTGGAATCCTTCCTCATCTGGAGATAAAAGGAAGCATGTATAAGAGACAAGTAGAGAGATATTTATAAAGAAATATGGATATAGATGGACAAAAAAGAGGTGGAGAGACCAAGGGTGACGTATAATGATCTATCTTTATATAGGGTGTGGGGAGAAAAATGATATTTTATCAAATCTGTTACTCTCCTAGGTATTGTGATACAAAAAATTACTATCAATTATTAACTTAATGTTTCAAATATTTTGAGATGATTTCTACAAAATGGATTATGGAAAAAGGACTTCACATGAAAAAGTTGTGACCATTTATTGTTTTAAATATGAAGTCTAAAATTTAATTAATTATTAAATATTTTTCATATACAATGCTAAAATAATATCTATTGTGTAGTGTAGAGCTTTGAATTACCTTTCAAATACCTTTAAAAAATCAAAATTTTGGTAAAAAACAAAAGTTATGCTCATTTTACTAAAATGTGGTTTTAAGTTTTCTCAAAATGGATATCTATTTTGGAAATAAAATAGATATCCAACTTGGAAAAAAAAATGGATATCTAATTTCGTTGGCATAATTTTCCCTCCCCTTTGACTTCAAATTGATATTAGTTTTGGCTTGGGTATGTCAAACTATAAAGTCAACATAAAAATTGAGTTTTTTGGTATTTCTTCGATTTTGTAGACTTCACCCATGTGATTGATGACTTTTTAATCCATAATTCATGAAACTAAAATGATTTTTTAAGGAAATTCTTAGCTTTCCATCAATATGGATTCTACCTTATTGTGAGTTTTATAGATATATATTATCATTTTCTAATTGAATTATATCTAAAGTCTTGATTGATAGGTTAATTTAATAAACATCCATAACTTCCAAATGATACAACATATTTTGAAACCTAAACACGGGGCATCACATTCATTTCTTTAGATGCTATAGGATTAAAAAATGAATCTATAAAATTTTGACCAAATTATTATGGTTAGATGTACAAGTTTTTATAATTCAAAAAAATGTTGTATTAAAAAATAGAAATTAATTATTCACCTAGAAAAATGTACAAAAAATGCTTCCCATTTCAACATGAGTCTTATATGTATATCTATCTTAAAATGAAAATATTATTATTTAATTGTGGTTAGGTTGGTTAGTCATACACCTACTTCTTATTTGTTTCCTAAACATTTTGTACTACTACGTTGAAATTTCAAAATTTACCCAAAACATTAGTTTTTTTTGTTAAAAACTAGTATCTCAGAAACCCCATTCAATTTTGTATAGCATCTATCCTTACATTTTTATATATAATTATATATATAATATTGATAGATTATTCAAAATTTTATGGTAAGGTCTCTAACTTTTCTTTTGCAAAATTTCATTGCCACTTAAGGGCCAAATTTAGCCTACCATGATCCTTCGCATGCCCTATGTTTTTCCTTTGATATTTTTTGTATAAGGAACTAGGGTGTCGTTGTCTTGTGCGTAATAATTTTTCAATATGAGGTTGTTAGAAATAGATAATACTGAGAGGGCGGGGGGAGGGGGTGAATCAATATTTTCAATCTTTTTGCCCACAATTGGCTATTATTAATTACTTTGCCACATGCATAAGAAAGTAAATCAATAATGTTGAATAGTATAAACAACCATATACAAAGAGAGCTCATGACACCATATTTTTTTAACTAGGGAAACCCTATCCAAGGGAAAACCCCGATGGGGATGAAACCCACAAGATGATTCACCATATAAAGAATCCAATTAAGGATATTGACCCTGTTAGGAGTCTATAAAAAATGTATAGTGTCTCAAGTGCCTGTTAGGAGACTAGGCCTTGTTAGAAGCCTCAATCCTGTTAGGAGTTGCTTCAAACCTATTAGGAGTTGGTAGATCATATATAAATGTGTGCAAGAAGAGCCCACTGCCCTAACATGCAACTATATAGTTAAGTTCTTCAAAAGAATAAATATACATACAATACTAGATCACTTGATGTACTTCACAATTCTTCTAATTATCATATCTTCATACAAGTCTTTAGTAAACTGTAGACAATCTTTCCTTCAGTTCGCTCAATGTCATAAACAAGGAGTAACTACGCATATATCAACTTGCATCATATCTCGCATTATCATATTATATCTTATCACATCATATCACACCTAACTTTACAAATGAAATTCTTTACTTATATCAAACATATTGATAAATCCTTCCTTAGTCGACTCTCATATCATCCTTAGAGTTGGCTCATCAAGACTTAATAATCAAAATAATTCTTTAAGTTGTACAACTCAATTTGCTGACATGCTCTATTCTATACTTTGAAGTATTTGCATCAATATTTCCTTCATAACTTAAATTCGGTTATCCGTACATATATGCACATTGGTTTGCATCATTAGGATGACATCATGCATCTCTAGCCAACTGCGCAAGAGAATATTCTTAAGGACTATTCTGCTATGAATAAAACTCATCGTGTTGCTGTATCATTGTCCAAAACTTAGACAATTTTCCATCATATATAATCATAACCATACTGTAAAACACATGTTGCCATAAATGACAACCACATATCTTAGCTTATTTGACTGATTGGCCATATTGCCAACAATTTCCCCCCTTTGGCATTGATGGCAACATTTTGAGAAAATTGGCTAGGTCCCCCCAAAAAAATGTTGTCATACCAAAAATAAATAAACATACACAACACAGTATATCTTAAAAAGATTACATCCCTTATAACTTTGATTACAAAGCTTGCTTGAAGAAAAACTTATTACTATATTTCAAAACTGCTATACTTCAAAATACAATTATAAAACTTACAATTAAAAATTTCCTTATTTCTTTGCCTTTGAAATCAATGACAAAGGTGACAACAAAAGGAAAATTCTGTCAAAATTTGAAAGCTGCATCAAAATCTGGAAAAACAATCAGTGAAGTCAATCTTCAACTGTGTAAGGTGTTTCTTCCAACTGTCTTTCAGTGCATCTGACTTACTTATTATCGCACATAGGGCATATGCAACTAACTCTACTATATTCATGTTTATAACCACAAACTTGTCATATGAAGTTTTAGTTGCCAAGCATTCTTCCAACTGATTTTGTAACAATGTATCTGTGGAAATAAATGGTCTCTCAAAAGTGAAAATCTTTTTAGGGCTTTCTCTTTTTCTACTTGTATATCTCAGATGCTATCATGAATTTCTTCCATTGTATGCTCAAAGTTCTCTAACTTTTGATCTTGTTTTAGAAAGTTATCAGTAAGCATATGTAGCTTAGTTATCTTTCCTTCGATTTGTTCATCAAAACTGTGAAGGTGAAGGTATACCAAGTTTCACTTAGAATAAATCTACTTCCCTTCCTCCATACTCTACCTCAATACCTTAATACATATATTTAATGTTTTTATATCATTTCTTATATTTGTACACATAGTATTAAGAAGATTAGCATCATGCTTAGTCTATGCTTGCACTATAGCAACATTAGTAAGCATTGTAAACTCATTGTCAAAAGTTTTACACAAAATTGCTGCTCTCTACTAAATGTCTATAGATGTATCCACAAAACTTACTATCTTCTCTAATCTATCCAAAACTGAAGTTAAAGTCTTCTCAATTGACTTTACTGATTTCTTATTTTCAAAAAAAATTACTTAAAGAAGATATAAGGTTTTGTGCTTCAACTTTATCATCTGATTGTATTGTTGTGGTGACCACTACTGCCTGTGTAGGTGGTGTAGAGGATTTCATTTTCACTATGGCTATGGCACACTTGTAATAGATGCCTTAGTGCTGGTCGACACAACTTCAAATTTCTTCTTAGAAAATATATCTTCTTTCTTTTGCTCTTGCTCTTCCTCTTCATTAGTAGAGCTATTGTAGTCGACAATATTGCCAACAATGTCAGAGCCAAAATCTTTGAATGGATCTTTAGTTCTATCCACTGTTACATTAGTGCTATCCACTTGCATGGATTCACTATCAATGGTAATGTGTGATGGTGAATCACTTGGAATTGAAGCTTCAACTGGTTTCTTAAAACTATGAGAAGGACTGACTACTGCTATAGTAGGGCTTGTTTCTCCTGACTACGCACTCTTCTCAGTCTCCTTAGGCAAAGCAGACATGTATGTGACTATTGCCTTTTCAATTTTCATATTTACTTCATAATTTCCTCCCATAAGAAGAATGGATATCTTCTTATTCCTCAACGAGG
The DNA here is from genome assembly GCA_028749045.1 of Cupressus sempervirens. Taxonomy (NCBI): domain Eukaryota; kingdom Viridiplantae; phylum Streptophyta; class Pinopsida; order Cupressales; family Cupressaceae; genus Cupressus; species Cupressus sempervirens. The sequence goes on along the minus strand of CM053791.1, from coordinate 193,693,363 downwards.
GTGCTATACCTTTCAAAATTTCCATTAACTCTTCTTCCTTGTTTATTATACAGTTTTTTCACCATATTTATCCTTATTTGTTTTTATTCATCAATTACTCTACTCTTTTTGTTTCTCAGTCTATTATACAAATCTTTAGGGATTTGACCTTTTATGCTGTCAAATCTTTTATCTTTTAGAATCATATTTCTAACTACAACATTCTCTAGCTATCTCCTATCCATATTATTGTACAAGTCATAACACTTATTCAATTGAACAAAATTGTTGTCATTAATAATTTGCATATTAAGATTTTCTACCTTAGGCTTCCATGCTCTCCCTCTTGTTGAAGTCTTTACTTCTTGTTTTGCAAGCTCTACTAGTTTGTCACTAGTCTCTTCTTCATATTTTGAGGAACTGATCTACAAGGTTTTCCTTCTCTTACTCGGTCCACTTGTTGTTTGCTTGACTCTCTTCTTAGGAGAGGGGGTCTGCAAAGGTTTTTTTTCTCAAGTCTTGTAGACTCTCTTGGCACTAATGCTTCCATTGATTCTTTTTGGTTCCTCAAGGGTTTTTGTTGTGCAACTACTGCATATGGTACAACAGGTGCTTGCGCACTTGTTTGTGCAACTGTGACCTCTACAATAGGTCCAACCATTACAATAAGTGTAGGAGTTAGTATTTCAGTTTGATTGCTAGCCTTTGTCTCTAAGGTTATCCCTTTGACCTCTTCAAATTCTTTCCTAGAAATCCCTAATTCTTTTAAGATAGAATCAAATACTTTATCTACCTTCTTCTTGATGTGCTTATCCATTAGATTTGTTTCAACCTCTTTTATCTTCTTGGTATATGTACCCCATCTAGGGCATCCAAAATCTACTTTAGAATGTAGAATTATCTGCATGTAGCCTTCAATTAGTTCAATGCTCATTTCATAACCCCTAGGTTCAATGAACTTTACTCGAGGAACTACTTCCTCCATGCACATGAAATTTGTTTCTACCATGAAAACATTTCATCCTTATATTTCAATATCAGTGCAGGTGGTATCCTATACCTCTGCTTCATTTCAACTTGGAATGATTTCATCATTCTATCAATATAATTGTCTCTAATTATTCCCAATTTAGATTTGTAAACTCAAGTGATAATTTGCATTGCGCACTCGCTTCTGTTCTAATTTGAAATACCAGGAAACTTCTTTGCTACATAAAAGAATATATGAGTCAATAGGGATTCAAACCTAAAGACTGTGCTCTTAGACTTCTTGATCTTTGTTATGTTATTCAACAACTAAGTTCAGATAATATCACATAGGTTAACTTTTTCACTCTTTACTGCCATCACATAAGCTGTGTGAAGAAATCTGGCTAGGATTGAATCTAACCTAGATCCATAGTTAAATTTATAACCCAAAATTTTATTGAGGAGTCTTACTCCATCATCTTGAATGGTGTTAACCTTCATGTTTCTACCATCAAATCTTGTGTTGAGATTTGTTTCAATTGTTTAGTGCACATTCTTTATGTTCACGGGATTGCATCCTTCATTGCTCAAACCAATGACCTTGTGAATTAGGTCATTATTAGTGCATACAAGTGAATCTCGTAACCATAGAAGGTCATCATGAACTCTGCTCAAAGTGATTCTTGTCCACTTGTGGTTTTCAAAGTTTGAATAGAACATGTACTTAACTAGGTTAAGTGGTTCTAGGTTTGCATATTTACATTTCAATGATAAATCATTGTTACACATTTTCTCCAATTCTTTATGGATCTCAATATCTCCTATGCTTTCTATCTTACAGTGAATATGACTTCTTATGTCCTCAACACAAAGAACATTTTCCAGTACTTGTGAAAATGCTCCAATGGGATCATCAAGTAGAGAAATAAATGAGTGTTTCTTCAAGGTATATCTAGGTCTATCACTAATATCAAACACTTCTTGTGTTGCCATAGCTTATGTTACTGAAAATATGCTCAACAAATTTGAAAAAAATACCTCAACTTTGTGTTTAGGGCTTTCAACAATCACGTGTATCTACAAGCTTCTTCAACACTTCAAATCACTCTTCAATAGTGCACTTAAGATTTCACACAAGGGAATGATGCTCATAAATTAGTTTGCATTCTTTAAATCTTTTACAATATGTACTTCACATTAAATGCATATCTGCCACAAATTCAAAATATTGTCTCTATGTAACAGAGAGATTATTTTCTGCGTAACCTCATACTAATCGCATCAAGCAATGTACACTTTACTGTAGACTTCTCTTAGTGTCTAGTATATACTAGTAATTGTGCGACTTGTGGTATTCTCTCTAATATTAGTTTTCATTTAACTGATGCGTTGTCCTACTGAGAATGCTTAATTCAGGTAGGATGAGTCACAAACAATAAGTGACTTTACTATCTTATCAGGTGAATTAGGATGTACTTCTTCTAGAACTATATTAGAACTTCCAGGTTCTTTTGCCTTTACAAATGTTTCCTTGAAATCTTTTGTCTTCTCCTTCATTTCTTTTGTTGTTCCTTCTATAATTTTGATTCCTATTCAGGTTTCTTCTATCCATTATGTAGAATTTTGTTATGTGTCCAAAGTTATTACATAACTGACATACAAGTACATTCCTTCTTTGTTCATGAAACTAGTTATCAGGTGCTCTATAATTTCTTGCAATGTTTTCAAGATTATTACATCTGTAAGAAACAATTTGTCTTCTTTCTCCACTCTCATTATTGTGAGATCTTCTTCTGTTGTCTACAGGGTTAGTGTTCCTAAACATTCTTCTATTTGCATTATCATTATCAAATTTAAGTTTCTTACAATCTACTGCATAATGTCCATATCCATGACAATTATGACAATAAAAATTTGAAAGAGGTTTAAAAAACTTACCTTTGCAATCATCTCCAATACGTTCATGTTCATCACATGTAAAACATCTAACATGAGATTCCTTTCTTATTTCTCTATTTTTCCCATCTTGATTAGATTCTTTAGATTTCTCAAAGTGAATAACATTCTCTTAGTCTTTAGATTTATCATTAGATTTGCTCATGTTTAGATCTTTCTCGACTTCAAGAGGATCAGGTTCTTTTCTCTTAATAGATTTCTTGGCAGATTGTCCAAGTAAGAATCCAAGTCTAGTCTTATCATAACAAGGTCTTTGTACAGATATTTGTTCTCCAATATTTTCACTACTGGTATACAATTTCTCAAGTTGTTGTTTAGTTTGCATCAATTCACCTTTCACAATAGTATTGTATTTCTCTAATTCTACATGCTCCAACTTGATAGATTCTAACTCATATGTTACATTGCTTAACTGGGATCTTAGATCTGCATTTTTAGCTTTTATATCAGAATCATTCTTACCTCCATTTTTCCTAAGACTTAGCTTAAATTCTACTATTTTCAACTCATGTTTCAAAATCTCATTTTCTTTCTTTAGATCTTGAATATCATCATTATTAGTCTGCTCACTATGTCCTTTTTGCTTCAGATTATCTATCTTGTCCTTTAGTTTACCAATATAAGAGTTTGCATCTTCATATATATCCTTTAGGCCATTTCTTTCATTAGTAAGGAGATCAATTTTCTCAAGAGCTTCTTCAAGATTCTTCTTCAATTGTTCCATATCCATAGGGATTTTATTCAACATATTAAGCCTCTTCTGAATAACTAAGCCCTGATACCAATTGTTAGAAATAGATAATACTAAGAGGGGGGGGGGGGGGGGGGGTGTGTGAATTAGCATTTTCAATCTTTTTGCCCACAACTGGATATTATTAATTTTACCACATGCATAAGAAAGTAAATCAATAATGTTGAACAATATAAACAACCATACACAAACATAGCTCATAACACCAAATTTTTTTAACTAGGGAAACCCTAGCCAAGGGAAAACCCTGGTGGGGATGAAACCCACAATATGATTCACTATATAAAGAATCTAGTTAAGGATATTGTCCCTGTTAGGAGTCCATGAAGAATTCATAGTGTCTCGAGTCCTTGTTAGGAGACTAGGCCTTCTTAGAAGCCTCAAACCTATTAGGAGTTACTTCAACCTTGTTAAGAGTTGGTGGATCATATATAAATGTGTGCAAGAAGAGCCCATTGCCCTAACATGCAACTATACAGTTAAGTTCTTCAAAAGAATAAATATACATACACCATTGGATCACTTGCTATACTTCACATTATTTTGATTATCAGATCTTCATACAAGCCTTTAGTAGACTATAGACAATCTTTCCTCCAGTTCGCTCAATGTCATAAACAAGGAGTAACTATGCATATATCAACTTGCATCATATCACATCTTATCACATCATATCACACCTAATTTCACAAATGAAGTTCTTTATTTATATAAAAAATATTGATAAATCCTTCCTTAGTCAACTCTCAGATCATCCTTAGAGTCAACTCATCAAGACTTAATAATCAAAATAATTCTTTAAGTCATACAACTCAATTTGTTGACATGCTCTATTCTGTACTATGAAGTATCTGCATCAATATTTCCTTCATAACTTAAACTTGGTTATCCATACATACATGCACACTAGTATACATCATCAAGATGACATCATGCATCTCTAGTCAACTGTGCAAGAGAATATTCTGCTATCAATAGAACTCATCGTGCTACTATATCATTGTCCAATACTTAGACAATTTTCCATCACAAATAATCATAACTATATTGTAAAATACATGTTTCCATAAATGACAACCACATATCTCATCTTATTTGACTGATTGGTCATATTGCAATAGAGGTTTCGTGAACTTTACTAATTTGGCTACTAATGGATATTATTCCTAGCTAGTGTATGTGCTAAGAGTAGGAGTTATCTATAATGAGAATGATACCTTGTCACATGTTCTTTAACTTTTTTGACATTTTGAACTTGTTTACTCTAAATTATTCCATAGATAGATTCAATAGGTTACATGAGTTGCTTGACCATCCTATTCATAGAGATGAGGATCCCTTGGAGGTGGAGCCACTACAACAACTTCCACATAAAGAAGGTCCTAATTTTTGGGAAATATAATATCGCACAGTTTTTATTTTGTTCTTTTCTTGATTGTACCATTTTTTTCACTTTTGATATGAGATAAGGATACTCTATATTTTATTATACAATGTTTTGTTTCTATATGTGATGGATTTTTTTACATTTATAGTAAGATGTACAATTTGATCATTTTGTTTATGATGTCCATGTGGTTAGGGAATTGTATATACTAAGTCCAATTTTGTATATGGGTGGCTTGGTTTAGTCTTTCTAGTTTAGGTTGATAATCAATTCTGTATTAAGATGGTTTATTTTGGTGTCATTAGTTTAGTTTGATGTCCATTTTATCACTTGTTTTGGTTGGTTGTTTATTTGGTTGAATCATTAGTTAGCTTATGTTGATCTGTACATATATATATTTCCTTCTTATATTGAAACAAAGTTTAAGTGGCTATACTAAATTTATTAAAAAAGAATGTGTAACAAATAATTAGCACTTGCATTGTAATATTATTATTTGGTTTAAAGAGAATAATATTTATTGATGAGTAAGTTCTATTTGAATTGATCACTTATGGTTATTTATTATTGTAATTGAAATTTCAAAAAATATTTGAAGCATTGGGCCATAAATAAAATAGCAATATTGGATTAACAATTCAAACTAAAATTTTAATTATTTTTTGTCATATATATTATTGTTATTAATAGAAAGTGTTGTGTAAATTTTTATAGATAAATATTATTTTAATTAATCTACATAATTAATATAACAAAAAACTATAATATGAACTAATAGTTTGACTAAGGATTATAGTTATTTTTTCATGCGAGTACGATAGAAGTTATCATAATAAATATGAACACATGCAATATGCATCATTACACTTTAGGTGGCAACATATGATATTAACACGTCTCCAATTCATGTAAGCCCTCAGCAACTACTTAAAGAGATAATCACCTTAATGAATCATATGTCACTTAATGCAAAATATAGAAATCATAGTATTTGTATTGTTCCTACTATGCCTCTTCATTATTCCCTATTGTATCAATAATCTACTCTCCAAAGTAATGAAATCATAAAATAATTTAAAGTTCTCATCCAAATATTTCATCAAAATAAGTAAATTTTGTACCATATTAAATTAGAAGAACTTTAATTCAATGATGATATAAAGCCTATTTAGTGAGATTTAATTCTAGATTTTCATTTAATTTCCACTTTTAATCTTTCTTCTCATTTATTCCTATTTTCCTAGGTAGAATTGGGTAGGATCTAATAGATCCTCCTTGGTTTTCCTATTTCAGGGCACAAAGATCAAGGTAGGATCTATCCACTTGGGTCCTCCCTTGGCTTCTTTTAATCCCTTTAAATCTAGTTTCCACACCAAAATTGATTTTTCTCAAAAAGTGCACCTAATTTCTCAAAACTTAGACCTGTTATGGGACCCTATGGGATTCCTATAGATTATGGGACTTGGTTAGTAGGGAAATAGTGCATCCCTTATAGCCTAATTAGGGATGCAATGTGTACCTATTTAGGACCTATTTTGGGTCCGCTTCTTAGGTCACAAGTCTAAGTTGGTTCAAGGAGAAAAATTCAAAGTATAGTCAGTCTGTGAGAAAATGTTTATTTTGAGAGCTTTATAATCTCATAAATTTCCCTCATATTTCAACTCATATCATACTCAAGCATCCATCACACACTATTATTCAAGAACTCAAGTCTTTAGGTCTTCAAGAATTCAAGTGTTCAAGCATTTAAGTGATCTTCAAGTACATTTAAGGAGATCATTTTGCAAATCATTGGACATGAGATCTCTTGCATTCATACTTCTTCTACATGCATATCCTCTTGATCCATTCAATTGGTGAAGTGATAATATTGTATTTGATTTGATAGAACCTCCTATTGTAAGGTGAATTTGTGCATTTACTTTACATTTCCAACATTTCAATTATTTCAATTTCAAGGTTAATTCCTAAATTGGGGTCTGACCAAGGAAAAACTCCCATTGGCAATACAAAATCATTTTCCTTGCAGGTTGTGGACTTGAAAGAAAAAAACATAGAAGAGATTTAGATACCCTTTTCGCAAAACTTTGGAGATTGAAAGTTTATTTTATGATCAAACACTTTCGAGGAGGGACACACTTCATCCCTAGTATTTTGACCCTATTGGATACAATTGTTAATTATGTATTGTCTTTGATGTTACACAAATATCATATCAGTCATCAGACAGAGTCTACCAAGCTCAGATGATCAGCAAAGGAATTTAAAGTGTCTACCGAACGTTCCTAAACATTACATAGTAAAGTCAGTTCTTACCGAGCTCACTCGGGCATCAAAGGATTGTGTAGCAAAAAGTTAGTGTTAACCGAGCTCCTAAGGTTAATGAAGAAAAGTTAATGTCTACCAAGCTCACTTGGGCATCAAAGGAAAGGTGGCAGAAAGTTAGCTTCTACCGAGCTCACAAGGTCAACAAAGGAAGGTCAGTGCTAATTGAGTTCACTTGGTCTCCAAAGGATTTTTGCAGGGTTTTCAATGTTTACCAAGCTTCGCTTGGTTAACACTAGAAAACCATTCTGGAGCAGTGGTTACCAAACTGGGCCAACCAACAAAGGATTTTATTGTTTTGATATATATATATATATTAGATTGCAAGAATCGGGTGCAGCACGCCCCCCCTATAAACTGCAGTGCGTTGGGTAAACTTTTTAACGTGACCGATAGCGCTGGCGTTACATGCCCACCGGTACCATGGGGATGGGGGAGACTAGAACCTGTGACCAACCCCCTGCAATAGGGAAGATTTAGTCAACCAAGCTAGGGCCCCCACCCTAAGGGATTTTATTGTTTTGATATTAAGTTCAATTGTTTCATGCAATAAATGTAGCTGACTAATATAATGATTTTTTCAGTTGTTGTAACTTATATTTGAGCCGACTTGATAATCTAAAAGGTATATATAGATGTTCAAGTTGTGAATTCAAGTGTGAGAGTGAATATATGGATAAGGATGGAATAAGCAAATATTGAGCAAATTTTGATGAAGGATTAGATATCCTGGAGGATCTGCAAAGTTGTATTCGATCAATAAGTATCTAGTAAAGCATAAAAGATATCTGTAATCAACAAAAGATAAGTTGCATATCATTCAGGTCACTTCATTGTTGCTTCCTAATCATTGTAACAGTGAATCTAGAATCTCTTTACAGAGTTGGTTTAACAACCATTTTGTAAATCCTCTAACAAGGTGATAGTTCAATTGAAGTGTTCTAAAAACCTCTAACTAGGCCACTCCTAATAGGGTGATTAAATCCTCTAACAAGGTCACACTTAACAGTGTGCATTTGTAACCTTTAATAGGGTTAGCTCCTAACAGGGCTCACTTCAGAAGAGTGAAAAATTGGTGACTAGTTACTTGGTGGTTTTTCCCATATTAGGTTTCCACGTTAAATCTGGTGTCACTTGTGTTCATGTTATTTCTTTTATTCATACATGTTAATCACTTTGAATGCTTAATAAGTTAACAACACATCTATAAGGTTTCAGCATTTATCTACGTGGCTACCGAGTATCAACAATGATTAAATATTAAGATATCTCAAGGATCTGTGGTTTTATTTTTTTGGTAACTAATTCACCCCTCCCCTCTTAGTTACTTCATCTATATTTCCAACAGACCCTACTTCTCTATTTTGACCCTACTTGAGAAATTTGACCTTGCTACCTAAAGTCGGCCCTACTTGAGGAAGTTGACCCTGCTAGACACCTAAACAAATTTTCGGTTTTCTAGATCTCACAATTTCCATTCCTTATTTTGAGAATCTATATTTTTGTGATAGTTTGAGAACCTATTTATAGGTTTGTATTCTATAAGCTATATCATCCTTCCTTCTCCATTTCAATATACATTTGCATTTCCATACATTTAGTTTTGCATTGCACATTTACTTTCATTTCTATATTTCATATCTCTTTCTACATTAGAGTTTTAAGGATTTGGCATTATTTCTCTAACTCTATAACTATTATTTATTTTCTTGAATTAGTGATCCTTTATCACTTGGCATTAATATTATTAGATCCAATTTCTTTAGAATTAGGAATGAAAGGATCAAATTCCTTGATTCCCTTTTGAGGCATTAGGTTATGTGATGAACTTAGGTTTACTTCCTTGCTTCACATTCCCCCTACACATCTTTGGTGAACCCAACATCTTATTAAGTTTTTCTATCTTGTGGACTTATATTTATTTCTCTTTTCTTTGTGCATGTAGATCTACTCTTGTTTGCACTATTAGCATTCAAATCTTCTTAGGTATATTTCTTTTTCATTTATTTTACAACATTGAGTATGTACCTTTTGTGCTTTATTATTCAATTAATGAAATAATAATTATTTGGATCTATTCTTTATGCGCTCCTCTTTTCTTACTATTACAAAATTTATTTAACACATTACCCAAACACCATTCCCTTATCTTTGACCACCCTCTTATCACCTTAACATTACCTTATGATCTTTGTGGTTATGAGTGATTCAAAATAATATTATCCCTTCTCTTCATTTAGGCCTTGAATATGGAAACACATTGGTTGAGGATGCTCTTATATCTTCTTCCAATCCTTCCCCCTTTATGGGCCTTCCTTTAACTTGGGATTCTTCTTCTTCTATGGTGTGCTTTATTGATAGAGATGTTCCCTTCATTGGTAATGCCACTATTTGGGATGAACTCTAGACAAGGATGTTGACTATTATATTCCTCATAAAAAAGATAAGATGAGGATTGATGCTTTTTATTTTCAAGGTGACAAGATTGATGTTTCATCTCCTCCTAACACGTATCTTCCTCTTAGGAATATCTTAGAGAAAGAAGAAGACATTATCAATACAGTTATGAATGTGATGTCGCCTTCATTTAGTTCTCCTAGTAGAGAGGCAATATTAATGGAAATCCCAATTCCCTATTCTAGGGATTCATTAGGAAAATGAAAATCTTCTTAATATCTCTCTTTTAGTTATGGGTCTATGAAGATGCAAGATCTTAATAAATTTAATGTTTCTAAACCTATCCTCATTTTTAAGGGTTACCATTCTTCCAATAAACCTCTCCTTATAGTTAAGGATTGTGCTCAACCAAATAACAAGGAGAAGTCTAGTGATCCTTTGGATTATCATATGGTGTCTCACATCCATTGTATAAGAAATATTCCTCAACTTACTACTTCTTTCCCACATTCTCAACCCATTATTCCTCATCCACCTCATCTTTTTCAAAATCTTGAGTTAGTTTATGATTTGGCATCGCAATTACATAATACCCTTGCCAAGAATTTTCTTTAAGAACTTCAAACATCTCCTACATACCATGAATCCTTGAAAAACTCTTTATCCAAACTGTCAATTCCACCTCCTACTCAAGATAACACCAATGCCTTTTTACAGTGCATGCATGCTACCCATGTCCCACCTCCAACTATCTTTAATCATGATTATTTTCCTCCTAGAGAGATTCAAGATCATTATGATGCTCCTTATTGTAGTTGTGTATATTAATAAAAATACCATATGTAGGAGTTTGATTGATAATGGATCTTGTTTTAATATTTATAGTATGGATATGTTAAAGGGTGTGAATGTTGATCCTTCTACTATATAACATTTCTGTTGGAGGATTTGATAGCATCACCAAGAGAAGTTTGGGTATTATAATGCTACTTGTGAAATTTGTTCTAGTGATATTGGATACTCCTATACATGTTTCCTAGACCCCTCAATTAAAAATTTCTTTTAGGAAGACCTTGCTTGTACTCTATGCATGTTGTTCTTTCTACTCTTCACCATAAATTCAATTTTGTGTATAATAATATTATATATATTTTTTTCATGTTGGTGATGTGCCTAACCCTTTCTTATGTGCATAATATGCTTAGGGTTCTTAGGTCCTATATAGGAAGTGAAAAAACCTAAAAATAAAGAAGAACCTTCTTCTTCTCCTCTATCCAAAGATGATTGGGGTACATTATATTTTAATCCAACTTCTATTGGTGAGTTAGAGTTAATGACCTTTAATTTATAAAATATTGAAAAAATATCTCTTCTACTAACATTATTTCTACTTCCACACATGATAAATCTCTTATTGATATAGTTTTTAAATGTAAACATTAAATGCCCTTAGGCAATTGGGGGCATAAGCATTCTTTAAATACCATTACTAATCATACATTAGAGGATATGTGCAAAAAAGTGATTCTTTGTCCACATCCTCTCCTTTACCATCTTCTACAAATAAGAACTTGATTTTGTAAGCTTCTTCTTGCTAATGTAATTACTAGACCTAAACATAAAAATAAACATAGTCAATAACTTATAAATCTTTTGTTGTTCTTGTATCATCCTTATCATGATCACTCCAGTAATGATTTCCCAACATTATATTATATGATTCAATAACTCATTCCTAATGTGGGTTTTCACATAACTCTTTATGGTGAGCTCTATTTCAACCCTAATTTCAATCAATAGCATCTAGATCCCTATTATGTTGCTCCACGCCATGTAACATTATTAATCTATATCTTGGGGGCTCATTGTCATGCATGGTTCACTTTGTGAGTATCATAATATTTTTTTTCCCCTTTGTTCCTACACTTGGGGTGAAAGGGAATCTTATCCATGTTTTCATTTTCTCAAGGATCCACTATTTCCTTTGGTTGTGTGTTATCTATTTATCATGTGTCATTCAATCTTATATTATTTGTAATTGAATTTCCATCTTAGATTGATCACTTACCTAAGACCCTCATAATAGTGTGTTATCCTTCCCAAGGATTTGATTTTTGACTTCTAACATGGTGTCTCATTGCATTCTACCCTTCTATGAACTCACAGGAGTCATGACATCTTAGGTTTAGAATGGGTGTTTCTTTTGGATGCTATCTTGAGACACAGTTCTTTATCCTTATTCATCACTTCCTTAAGATGCCAAAATAAGTAATTATTTTTCCATCTTAATTAAGGAGGAGCATACATGGTCCCTTTATTTTCATATATTTTTCATATAGGGTACACTAACATAACAAAACATGTTAGGAAAAATTCTTCTTCCTCTCTGATGTCTTGAATTAGTTGACTAGTATGATATGTGCATGTTCTAGACCATTTGACCTATTCTAGCACATTCTAAGATCATTTTCATGGAGTTGAAAATAAAGATTCTGAGTATGGCTTAGAGTACTTTAACCTTGGGGGTTTTGTATTCTTTCTTGGTTATCCTCAAATCTATGTATTGTTGCTTCATCAACTTTTTTGCATGCACGTTTCCATAATCCCTTTATAGATTATGCACAATCCTAAAGAATGTAATCTCCATGCACACCTTCAGTTTAGGAAGTGAACATCCTTAAGATGGATCTATCTTTCTTTTGCACACAAAAGCATATGATAAATCTCATATATGGGTAACACATACAAATTTCCTAAATATCATAAATGGGTAACTTGTCCATATTTAATTTGCTAAATCCCATACACTGGTAATGCATTCAAGGACATGTTGAATCCCATATATGGGTAACACATTTATTTTTATTTTGGACAGATTAATCACAACCCCTCCTCTACTTCTCTCAATCAGTGATAATCTCTATTATATCTTGTAGCTAGAAAAGACATAATCCCTTGGGGGCTTGATGAATTCCTTGTCTCATTTATTGTGATAATATTATTTTATGTTTGTGGTCTTTTGTTGGACATTAATACAATTATCTTATCTTATCTTGTCTTATATACTTTACAAATAGTTTGGATTGAGTCCAAACTCTCGCTAAAGTGGGGGATAGATGTAGCATCTTAAATTGGAAGCACTTCAATATAATGATGATTTAGCATCTATTTAGTGATATTTAATGATAGACTTACATTTGATTTGTACTTCTCCCATTCTCATTTATCCTAGGTAGAATTAGATAAGACCTAATAGATTCTCCTTGCTTTCCTATTTCATGGCACAAAGAATAAGGTAGGATCTATCCATTTGGGTCCTCTCTTACATTCCTTTAATCACTCAGAATCTAGTTTCTCCACTAAAACTTGCTTTTCTAAAAAATTGTACCCAATTTCCCAAAATTAAGACTTATTATTGGCCTCAAGGGATTCTAAGAGATTATGTGCTTGGTTAGCAGGGATGTAGTGCATCCCTTATTCTGACCTATTTTGGGTCCACTTCTTGGTTCCCAAGTTTGGATTAATTCAGGAAGTAAATTTCAACATACAGTTCGCCTATGAGAGAAACATTATTTTAAGACATTTATAAACTTGTCCATTTGCCTCATTTTGTACCTCATATCATATCCTAGCATACCTTGCCTTTTTACCATGCTACTCCATTTTGACCTTGCTTGAGAAAGTCAACCCCAATGACAAGTTTGACCCTACTACCTAAATTAACCCTACCAAATAACCAAATGATTCTTGGGTTTTGTAGATCTTGTAGTTTTCATTCTAGAGCTCGAGAATCAACAATTTTAGAGATCATTTGACAAATCGTTTATAGTTTTTATTATGCAAGGTATATCATCCTTCCTTCTCCAGTTCACTACACATTTCCATTTCTATGCATTCAAATTTGAATTGCACATATACTCTCAAAACTGCATTCCATAGCTCTTTCTATACTACATTTTGAAGGATTGGGCCTACTTTCTCAAACTCTATTGGAATTACAATAGGAAAGGTAAACTTCTTAGGTGGGTGGGGGTGACTCAGTAGTTTAAACTTTGACCCTTAAAAGCATTCACCACACATTCATCTTATGCATTCAATAAGTAAACTAAAATACCATGTAGAGCATGTTGGTCAAAAAGAATAGTCTTGACAATTGATTGTCAACACACTTAACCATTTTCACTATATATGTCAAGTACATAATGTATGTTGAGCCAGAATTTCAATAGGTGCAGAGCCACAATTTGTGCCGAGCAAGTCAGAACGTAGTATGTGCCGAGTAATCCAGAAATATTCAGATGCTAAGCAATACAAGAGATTCATGTGCTGAGCAATACAATGTTTAATAGGTGCCAAGAAAACTAGGAAAGTAATAGATGTCGAGCAATTTAGGAATCAGTTCATGCCGGGCATCAGTAATGTAATGAGTGCCGAGTAACTTAGGATCAACATAAGAGTTTGTGCCATCACAAGCTAAGATATAAAATAATTTTTGCATGACTCACGAAGGGATAAGAAGATAAGATCGAATCCTTACAATTACCTATGAAATCAGCATGCAGCCAATCAAAAAAATGGAAAAGGCATGCAACCAATGAGAAAAATCCAAGGTATGATCGAGAATTTGAGATTCAATATGGATCGTAGATCCATACCTAACCCTAACTCTTCACATTCTTTATAAGGAATTCAAATGCACCATTGCATATGTGGAAGAAAATAGTATGTGGGGAGATTATAGAGAAATTTTAGTGTGAAGAGGAAAAGACTTAGAGGAATAGAACAACAATTTGATATCTAGTTGATTAGAATAGCACAAGGAACAAGGAACACATACAAAGATCAGATCAATCAAGGATCAAAATGAGAAGAGCAGATCTAGTACCTAAATCCAACAATTTGAGATTGCATTCAATCAGGTCAAATGTTCTAATACTCTCTTATAATTGTATTCGAGGTTGAAAATCCTATGTTGATAGGTTAGCTTAACAGCTAGGTAGGAGAACCTTTGGAGAAGGTTATTGAAAATCCTATGTATTAGGTGGGTTTAACAACCTATTGTAAATCCTTTAATAGGGTGACACTTCATGTAAGTGTTTGTAAATCCTCTAACTAGGTCACTATTGACATAGTGTAAAGCCTTTAACAGGGCAGACCATCAGAAGTGGTCGAACATTGATTGCTGCAATGATTTTTGTGGATATCATCCCCACCCCAAATTTACCCTTATTCCTAGAGGGTTTCTAGGTTACCAAATATCGTGTGTTATGTGTTGATGCATGCTTTCATTTCATGTTTGTTTATATGTTTACATGCATGCAATTTGTTTTTCAATTATATGTTTAAAGGATTGAAAAGTTAAAAGGTTAGAGTGCTGGTTCTCACAAGGAGAAGCCTAACAACTTGGAGAAAAAGGTCAGACGATGGAAGTGTTCAAACTTGGGAAGATCATTGATAATTAGGTGATTGATGGGCAACTTGCTCTACACAAAGTAGAGGGGAAGCCAGGGAGGAACTGAGAAAATATTTGAAAAGAAGGAAGGAGATAGCCATAGCTGAGAATGGCACACTACAAGGAGATTGACATCAGACAAGTGTTTTCCAATGGAGATTCTAATGAATTTGATGTAGCAATAGCAGAATTAATGGAGAAAAATAGAGTACAAGCTAAATAAATTAGATTACTCAAGCTTGAACAAGAATCACAAGCCATAATGCTTTGTGAAGTGACTAAACAAAAGAAAAGAACTATTGAAGACAAGGCCATGATAGAAGATGACAAGAGAAATCTCACCAATAGGCTAGAAGAGAAGACAATTGAATTTGAAAAGATCTCAAACATGCAACTAGACACCTTAAGCCAGATGATGAATGCTCATCATGAGCTGAACATGAAGGACATTGAGATCTCCGCCTTGAAGATGTAGAATGAATTGAAGAGAGAAAGGAAATAGTAGAAAGTTACAACAAACCCAATGAGGCCATCAAGTACTTTGAGAAATTGCTGAAATCACCAAGGGCTAGTAATGATACTTCAGGACTTGGATACATCAGCACTGAACAAGGAGAATCATCCAAGACTGTAGAAGAAAGAAGAAACAAAGGTAAGAATACTAAACCTGCTTGTCATTTCTATGGTAAAAAGGGATGTACCTCTAATGTGTGCACAAGAAAGAATAGTCATCAATATGATAAGCATAAAAATGCAAACTTTTTTCACAAGTGCAAAAAGCAAGGACATCCAACACAAGACTATAGAACCAAGACCATGAGGACACCAAGATTTGAAGGTCACTACTACAACTGCAAAAAGTATGGACATAGAGAATTTGAATGCAGATCAAAGCCTATGTGGACACATAATCAGCCTGAAGAAGGAATCAATCATGCACATCACTACAATTGGGATTACAATACCAGGTATAGCTATCACTATTGTCAAGAGTATGGACACATTCCTGAAAATTGCATAAGGACACATTTCAAGGGAAGTTGTAGCAGGTGGCTAAACTAAACTACATGTTTTAGTTGTTTGAAAACTGATCATATCAGCAAAAACTGTCCTACAAAGTCAAAAGCACCAAAGACTAAAGTCAACAAAGGAAAAGAGAAGATTGATGTTGAACAAATAAGAGGACAAACGAACAAGAAATGGAAGAAGAAAAGTGAATGCAACACATCAAATGGAGAGATCACTTCATCTAAGAGGTCAAGTGATCACACCTCATCCAATTAGGCACAAGAAAGATACATGGGGTTGATACATATAAATATGTATCATACATCAACCCAAGAAAACATAGAAGTATTGCAAAGAAGAAATATGCATGAGAAAAGATGCCAAGTTAAAAGTTAGAAGGTGATGCTGAGCTACCTTTGGTTGTCGAGTAAAACTTTAGTACATGCCGAAGTTGAATAGTCTAGTGGATGTCGAGTAAGACATGTTAGTGGTTGTCAAGCAATTGACAATTTTAGTTGATGCTGAATAAGATGTGATAGTGGATGCCGAGTGTACAACTATAATCACAAATGTAATAAATTCTAGGTTTTTGAACCTAATAAAGTTGAAAATTGTTCATTTTTTGAATCATTCAAACACAAAGTGAAGTTGAGCAGAGCAAAGAGGCAACTCTACAATGATCAAACAATGATTTGTAGCAATTCAACTTGATTTCATTGATTCACAGGTATTTCATTCAAGTGCCGAGTTACACAGAGTTTGAAAGTTTATTTAATTTTAAACTCTAGTTCGGTAAACAATGGCATCTGGGTCAAAATATACAAAAGGAAAGGAAAGTCATGAAATTCAACTTGTCAGTAATGAAGTCAAACAACAAGAGTTTAGGCCCATCCCTGAAGTTGCCTATAAAAATGACCTTGCTAGTCCTTTGTCAGTCATTCCAGAAAAAGTTGTAATGGTCCAAGATGTCAAAAAATGCTATAACTATAATATTGGAGCCGTAGGTGACTTAAAAATTTTCAATGCATTAGATAAAGTGTGTGATAATGGAAAACTTAAAGATGAATTCTCCATAGTTGAGAAGAAGGGTCTGACCAAAGCCCTAGTTTTCCCTATGATGGTGTTTGAAACTACTGAGCAACAAAATGCTCAATATCACAGTGAAATTACTTACACAATCTAAGGATTAGCCAATTCCTAGTAGCAATTACATGAATAAACCACTTTGACCCAACTTCAACAAAACTAAAAATAGTTTTCTACTCTTTAGGCTTTGCTAAACTGAGGTGGGTATACCTAGGGATGATTCTGATGCAAACTTTGGTATGAAATTATCTTAGTTTCATTTTGATTCTCATATTTTACCCTCAGGCACATACACAGTTTATCAATTTTCTCTAAAAGCTTCTCAAATCTATATGCATCCCCTATAAGCAGATCTAGTTATAAATCTCCTATAGTTTACAAGAATTCTGGAATTAGTGGCTATCTAAGACTTAGAAAACTATATGCAAACGAGTGGTAACCAACATTTGTAACTTTAAACAAAATGGAATAAAATTGTTTTGATTTTTTTTTTTTTAAAGATTTGATATGCAGCAGTAGAATTCACCCTTTCTCACTTTTGACTTATGTGACCAGTGCCTTATCCATTGGAAAAAAAATTAACTATTGATGGGAGATCTAATTCAAATAACTTGTAAATGAATTAATCAATTGTAATCACCCATTTCCATTCTTATGAAGTATCCTTTATATAAACTCATAAACCCTACTAATTCATTGAAGCATTTCTATAGTTCCTTGAATTAAAAGCAATAGTGCTATCAACATACAACCCATCTAGATTGCATTCAGGCAAGTTAAACCTTATTTAAAATGACTTCAAAGTAGACAAACCCATAAAATGGAAACAGAAATTGATGACACAAATATAGTGTAAATACCCCTTTGTATTATCCTTTCAAATGAATAATACAATGAAAAATAGAAATCAATTGAAAGCCTAGAACATATTTCCTTTTCTGTTGTTTCAATATGTATCATCAGAGAGTACAATTGGAAGCAAACTCAAAACAACTACATACTATTGGACTGACTGAATGTACTTTTCTTGAAAGATTTTTTTTTTTTTACAAGTTTTTCGACCATCACATTGCCTTGAAAACTCATTTATATAGATATGAGTTGCAATAAGCAAAGCGAAATTGTGATTGACAAGTGTCCTTCCAAACAACATAACAAGAGACAAAAATGAGCATAACAGAATGCCAAGTGCATCAAAAATTCTTTGGGTAGGACCATTTCTATTACTACCACAAATCATCAACTTTTGATTTGTCCTCCATTATTTTAGATCTTCAGAATACATGGCTACCAAATTGGCCAATGAAGGGTTATTCTGTGGTGCCTCCAAATCATTTTTTTCTTGCGGATCTTCACTGCTTTCACCTTGAGCAAGCAATATTACTTTTTCACCTTCTTCTTTTGTTAGATCTGGTGCTGATGTGTCAATGATCTGCACCTCACCTTTTTGTTCCTCATCATCATCTATACTGCCTTCTTCTAACTGCTCATCAGAAGGAATATCTACTATCTAGGTGTTAAATTGTGCATCATCAAGCCAGCTGAATTGCAGGATATCATCTTGCTTTTTTAATATGTAGTTAGCCTCATTTTTAAGACCAACAAACTCTTGTCTCAAAGAATCAAAAAAAACTGGACTTTAACCAATTCCTTTGTCGTGATGGCCCACCAGGCATGCCCCTTTTTGTTTACAACTTTATTTATCCTTATGCATAATAGGTCATCTAATTCTTTACTCCATGCATCTTTATTTTTCAATTTATTTTTGCTATCCAAGGCACAAGGAAACAAATCAAATTTTTGATTCTTGTATATGCTTAAATAAGAAACAATTTTTAGTTGCAGAGCAATTCTCCTATTATCAAAATCTAATAGGTCATTAGTAACATCATATATTTTTTCAATATGGTAATGGGAAGACCTTATAACTGAATAGCATAAAAGGGTGATTTCTTTCTCCCTTTTTTCACACTTATTAACAATAGGCTTCAGGGTTTCATCATGGGTTTTTAGTTCCTCCCATATGCTTGTTACTCTTGCCAACTGATCATAGAACAAGGGCCATTCAATTTTATCTACTAAATACATTAGAGCCTTTCTAAGCTTATCCTCATATTACATATTTAACTCTACATGTAAGGCCCATAGCTTGCTTTTCTCTTCTTCAAAATCCTAAGCTGTGTAATATTCTAGCCTTTGAGGTGTGTCTGGTATTTCTACAAGGGGGGTGGATTAAAAAGGTTCCACTAGAGGACGGGGGTATGTTATTCTTGGCTTAGTGGATTTCTCCATTAGCTTGTCTTCAAGCTCAATTCTCCTTTTTACCTCCTTATTATAGGCCTCAAGAATTGTTTCATATTTATTCTCTAACTCAAACATAGCCTATAACTCCTTCTTAGCAGTGGCCAAAAGAAACTTGGAAGAATCCACATTCCAGTGTGCTGCTTGTACATGTGAGGTATTAGCAACTGTTCTCACAATTATGCTTCCCATCAATCCAGACTCATCTGGTTGTGATGATGTGGCTCTAGATCCTCTTCTCAATGACCAACTGACCAATGCAACTTGATCTTCAATGAATGCAGTGCCTTGGCAGTCCCTGTTATGTTGATCTTGCAAAGTCAATTTATTTGAAACATAACTAAAAACTAAGGCATCAACATTATCCCAATTTGGTAACAATAAAATGTTAGATGCCTTCACCATTTGCCTTCCATCCTCAGGGCTTATATTCTAAAATTCTTTTATCATTTCTTCTTTTGTTTGGTTTTGGATGGAAGCTTCATCCATTTCTAGATGCTTTGTTTTCAACCTTCTACATTTTTCCTCAAAAATATTCATGTTTTCCCTCCATGCAAACTGCTAAAAAGCCCTAGATTTCACAAAGTTGTCATCAGCCAAAAATTGATGACTTGCCTGTTCTAACACAGGGTCCAATTCCCTGACTCTATAATCTGCTATTGTTAAATCCAAACTTGGGAGGGGAGGTTCTGGAGGGTTGCTCTCATCTAATTTTGCTTGAGTAATAAAAATACTTCCTTGTGATCCCATCTATTCAATCTGCTCACCAGTGACCTGTTCTTCTCGAATCCTCAAAGGGATTGAGTGGGTGAATATTCCTCAACTTGAGGTCTCTCTTCTTTCATTACCTTCTCCCTCTTGGGACTAGGTTCATCAGATCTCTCCTCTAGGGTTGTATTGGTGGATACCATTATTTGCTTGCCTTTATCTATAGGAACCCTTTTATTTTGAATTATAGTGTAACTAGGCTTCTTTTGTACAATTATTTGACTAGCTCCTATATTAGGAGTGAAAGCCAACCTCCTCATGAATTCTCTGGCCTTATCAGGACAAGAATCAATAAAAAAATGTTTCTTCTCATTCATAGCTTCCATTATTCAAGGGAAGTTACTCATGAGCTTATTTATTTTGTCAGCCTCTGTATTATCATGATCTAAAGGACTATATTTATGATCAAAACAATGAATGAATTCTAGGACCTGAGAATAAACTCTCCATTTTTCTTTTTTAGTTTCCTACTCCTGCAATGAGAATTAATTCCTTATAATGTCCTCTAGATAATATGGATCATGTTTGACCTTTCCCAACTTAATTCTATGCCTCAAGGTCTGATTAAAAAGTCCCTTTGAATCACAAAAATGGGGATGGGAGATAGCCATCATGTACTGATCCAAAATTTTATGCAAAAAGAGCCAACCCCCTTTGGTAATCACAAATTGATGGGCTATTGTGCAGGTAGGGAAAATTGACCCTAGTTTCCTTTTCAACAGAAACATTTCTTCTACTCCCCCTAATTGCCACAAAACTTCAACCATTCCTACCTTGAAAGGTACTTGGTAAGGCAAGACATGAGGACTCCCTTTAAAACCATAGATTCTGAAAACTGTAGAAATAGGGTAAGGAATGATATCTCCCCAATTGTGCAAAAATTTCAAGCTATGGGGGTTGTCCATAGGCCTGAGGTGGTTCATTAATACCTTAGGGATCCTAGGATTGTCACTCAATATGAGGCATCTCAATTTAGAAGCAAAATACCTATCAAATCTAACAAAACTGGCATTATTTGCATCCCAGGTCATATCTGCGCTTGAAAACTAGATTGGAAATGCTTCTCCATTCTCCTCTTTGTTCAATTCCATATCATTACCAAAATATGTCACCCCCTTGAAAAAGAGCATATGCATTAACACAAAATAGTGGCCAAAAGTTTTCTCCACTTTGCCTTTTGCAATTCCAACTAAACCAGTATGAATTTCTTCAACAAAAAAGGAAGCAAAATCAAAGATAAAATCTACACCAAAAGAAGCAATTTGAACCATCATATACATAAGGCCAATGGGCATGAAATCCTATTCATCTTCACTTAAAACATGGCACAAGATCCTGTATATCTCTACAGCTCAGGAAGTGAAAAGACTCTTCTTAAAAGGTTCTCTAGAGGCTACAATAATTACTGGCAAAGTTCCTATTATACCAATGTGCCCTTAGTGCACCTTCCCTAATTACATCCTTCTTTTCTTTGTATTCATTCTCTAATTCTGGCAGATTGATTGGCACATGGTAATTTGATAATGGTTCTAGGTGAAAAACCTCTCTAATTTCTTCAGGACTAATTAAGATCAGAGGCATGCCATCATTTCTTCTCACCGCTCTAATATCTTGGTCATAATTCTTGGCAATGGCTTCAAGCAAATCATAATCCATGAAAACACTTGGAATTACTAGCTTTCCCAAATGAAAGTTCCAGACATTAACATGCGAGGCAAACAAATTCCCTTCTGAAAACCACTTTTTAAACAAGATAAGACCAGTTTGTATCGTTGTTGCACCCCTAACCCAGATCCCCTTGTCATATAGGCCATAAACAATCTTAAGCCTAGGGTTTAAGGAAATTAACCTTTTAACTTGTGTAGGCTCGGTAGTGGATTATGGGAGTAATTCTAACAAATCATCATGGACATTTCTATCCATATAATTAATTTGTCCAGAAAATGCTTTCTTAGGAGGCATCTTGATTGTAATAATAGGAACTAGTATTTTATAAAGGTTATATATGAGTACTTACTTGACTTGCTAGACTTGTTCTTCTTTGAATCTCTGTAGTTGCTCTCGAATAGATGAGAAATTAGTTCATTTTCGTACTAGACTAAACACAATATGATCAATAGGCTCTTGTGCTTAGAAAACATGAAATATTTGTTTGCATGGGACTAGAACTAATGAAATCTCCTATATTATACTTTGTTTCTCCCACACATGAAGCTTTCATTCATCATAAATATGTAGAATAGAAAAATAGAGTGGCATTGCACTTCCTTTTAAATTTGCACCGTTGATCCTTGAAAAATCCTATGATCCAAGAATGAAAACTAGGTTGACTCACTTTTCTTCTTAACATGCTATCAGTCAAACCAATAAACTGCCTCCATCTGTACCTTTTCTCTAATGCTGGCATTTCAAATTGGGCCCATGGATGACTGAGGACACGTGTCATCAACTTGCTACCTCACTATACATAACTTTCGAGCACCTTTCTATAGCGAGCTAGCGATAACCATTGATTTTGATTTGATCCTATGGTAGACATTTGATACAACCCTTAAGAGAACAATGGTGGGTCCCTCACTCACTACCTCACTATACATAACTTTTGCACATCTTTTCATAGCGAGTTAGCGAGTATCATCAATTTATGCTTGATCTGACAATTTAGAATCATTTACATGTTCTATGCATGGGGAGTGGGTCCAAGATATTGCTGTTATTGAGCTGGCTTAACATGCTAGCACACATATATGTTATTTAATTTCTAATGACATCACACGTCCTTGGCCTTTTCATGTTTGTTACTTTTAATAGGTGGGTCACTACATCGCTATCAAAAAAATTACTAACTATTCGGCTAGCGATATAGTGAGTTCCAAAAAATTTAGAATTTTCAACTTATAGATGCTCAGTAGGATGCCACTGTGTCATTTGATCTGCATAGCTTAGCTTTGTGAAGTCACTCGTTTGGGGCCCACCTTTGAGGATTTTCTATTACATCACAACCTTTTGACTAGTCACTACCTCACTACTGGTGAAAACACCAACTTCCTGGCTAGTGATATAGCGACTTTCTAGTAACCATCAAAATTGACGCCGAGAAATAAAACTATGAGTGACACAACTTGCACAAAAATAAAAGAAAATCTTGCACAATATCTTCCTCAGGATCCTTAAAATCATTTCTTATTTTAAAAGAACGCTGCCTTTTGCAATGACTGGGCCCTCGCTATGTCGCTACCAAAAAAATTGGTGTTTTTTGGCTAGCGATATAGCGACCTCTGACGGATTCACAATTTTTGTGACATATAACAAAAAATATATTGATTGGGACTTCACCAATTAAAAATGGTGTCAGAGAAGGTAGTCATTCATATTTATAAGATTCTATGGGAATTTTTGCGGTCACATCAACCTTAAATAGGTCACTGCCTTTTGCAAAATCCAGGCACTTGCTATGTCACCACTGACAAGTCTTATGGATTTTTTGATAGGTACTTAGCGAATTTCCAGAGAAACTTGAACTCCAGTGACACCATTTGTAAGTTTTCCCATGTGCATTCTTCTTAATTTTGACAAGCCTAGGACATAGCACGTGATCATGATGCCTTCATATTAACACACATTTTTTGGTGCTAGACTTCATTTTTCAGTATCACAACATAGTTCTCTGATGGTCGCTACCTCGCGAGGCATAATATTCGAGCGTCTTGGTATAGCGAGTATGCAACAACCATAGATTCAAATAAGATCCAACAATAGGATAAAATCCATTTCAAAAGGACTCAACAATGACCTCAAAGTAGGTGAGAAAAGAATATTCATTTGCTGTTAAGAATTTTGCGCCACAATAAGATTTAAAAGGCAAGACCTAGGGTTTTACATAGATTTTAAAAGATATTAAAAATATAAGACTAAAACCTAAAACCATAGGACCTAACAAAAGAACTCACATCTAATTTTTTCTCCATGATTCTAAGGAAAATTAATATGTAAAAAATTAGACCAACAATGGCTCTGTCTGGGGATGATAGACTACTTGAGTCTATGCAAGAATTCAAAATCTTTGGGAGAGCATACCACATACTTGGTATAGGGATGACAACCTTTTCAGAGAGCACAGAGAAACACACAGAAATAAGAAACAAGAAACTAAACTGTATAGAGAGACTATTTACAAGGATTTACAAAACATACAGAATGTATAGGAAAACCAAGAACCCTAAAACTATTGTTCATGGAAAAAATATACTTTTAAGAAAAGTATCTCTTCAAGAATTTTCCATGAACTGGCAATTCAAGAATACCTCTAGTTAAATCCTTCAGAAAATATGAATCTTCTCCATTTTTATCACAAATATTATATGGGCCAAGCTAGATTGGGTCAAATTTACCATGCTTTCCTTTATCTCCCAATCTAGCATTCCACATCAGTACCATGTCACCTATTTCAAATTTCCTATTACTGGCTCTTTTGTCATATAAATGCTTCATTTTTTATTGTAACTTGGCATTTTGAATAGAAGACTCTCTCCTTGCTTCTTCTAGTTGCAAAATATCATCCATTCTGAGTTGTATCTCATCAATGATGTCATCTTCATATAGTTGAAAAAATATATACATCTCCTTTAGGTTATTTTGTGGAAGTCTAGCCTGTATACCATAAACCAGATCAAATGGGGCACATCCAATGGCCTTTTTCATAGTAACCTTGCTAGCCCATAGAGCTAATGGCAATTTTGAATTCACGCCTTCTTGTTTTCCCCTAGAATTCTTTTGATAACCTTTAGTATACTCTTATTACTTGATTCTACTTGACCATTCCCTTGAGGATGATAGGGTGATGATGTGTACTATATAATGCCATATTTTTGGAAAAAGTTTTTATATTCCTTTGATTTGAAGCACATAGCATTATCTATTACAATCTTCTGTGGGCATCCAAACCTAATTATAATATTATTTATAATGAAATTAGTCCCCACCTTGCTTGTTGCATTCCTAGTAGGGATTGCCTCAACCCATTTAGTGAAATAATGAATAGCTACTAAGATCCAAGAATGTCCACCACTGGATTTATTTGAAATCTCACCTTTGAAATCAATTTCTCATTGTTGAAATGGTGCTTGTACTTCTACAAGTATTAGTGGTAAATTTCCAAAAAATTTCAACTTTCCCCCAAATCTTTGACAAGTATCACATATTTTCACAAATTCATGAGCATCTCTGAAAAGTGTTGGCCACCAAAAACTAGCTCTCAAGATTTTATGGGCAGTAGTTTTTGCCATGTAGTGACCACCACATACACCTTCATGCATTTCTTTTAGGATCCTTTTAGACTCATTTTCATCTACACACTTCAAAAGTATCCCTTCCATATTTCTCCACCATAATTGACCCTGTACTATAACATACCTTATAGCCTACAACTTGAGGGATCTTTTCTAGTTATCTATTAACTCTGATGGAGATTTCATGTTTTACAAATAATAAATTATGTCTTTGTACTAGTCAGAGATATCCATATCACAAATATTGTCTTTGCAACTGTCATCAAGTTGATTAATTTGGTTGGCCTCTAGATTAGCTTCTATCATCAACTTAGCCAAACCTTGACCCCTAACCAGTTTAGTAATCTGAATATCAATGATAAACTCTTGTATCCTATTAATCCATCTACACCTCCTACCAGATTCCTTCTGTTGTGAAAAGATTTCCTTTACAACAATAGTAGGAACAAAAGCAATGACAGTAGCTCCCATCAAGTAACACCTAAAAGCTTTCACTCCTTTTACAAGTGCATATGGCTATTTTTTTTTGATGTCATACTTGAGTTCTACTACTCGCAAAGACTTGCTGAAGAATGCAATAGGTTGCTCATAACCTTCTTCATTTTTCTATAACAGTACTACAACAACAATGTGAAATGAGGCAAAAGAAAATATATGCATTGGTTTGTCATAATTAGGAGCTCTGAGAACATGGCCATCTTTAATAGCTTGTTTAATTTTCTAAAATGCAATACTAGGTTCACCATCCCATTTTATCTCGGATCCTTTCTTTAGCATTCTCGATATAGGCCTACTAATTTTTGCAAAATTTGTCACAAATCTCCTAAGAAAATTGATATATCCAAAGAATGACTAGATGCCTTTAACACTCTTAGGTTTCTTAATCTTATCTATTGCTTCTACCCTTTTAGGGTCAATCCTTACTCCATGCTTGCCAACTAGATGTCCTAACAATTTTCCTTCAATGACACCAAAGTTACATTTCCTTGGATTTAAAGATATTCCATATTTAAGGGCTCTGATGAATACCTTTTCTAAGTGCATACAATGATCATTTTCATCCTTGGAATAAGCAGTATGGTCATCCTGATACACAACCATAAATTTGTAAATAATATCAGCAAAAGCTACATCCATGGCCCTTTGAAAAGTAGCTCCAGCATTAGTAAGCCCAAAAGGCATCCTGACATAAACATAAGTACCCCATGGAGTAGTGAAAGCAGTCTTAAACTATTCTGATTCTTTGACAACTACTTGATTATATCCTAAAAACCCATCCATCATGGACATCAATTCTAAACCAATGACCCTTTGCAACATGGCTTCCATATTGGGTAAACCATAATTATCTTTTAATGAAGATATGTTGAGATTCCTGAAATCAACACATAACCTTATATCTCCATTTTTCTTTCTTACTAGTACTAGATTGGATACCCAAGAAGAATGTCTAATAGGCTTTATAATCCCAACATCTCTTAACTTATCAATTCTTCTTGCATTTTGGGAGCCAAGGTTGGGTTTATTGGCCTTTATTTTTGTCTGAAAGGCTTACCATCTAGTTTCAAAAGGATTTCATGTTGAAAGAGATCTTCCTTATAGGCCTTTAGATCATCATATGACCATGCAAACACATGTCTATAATTCCTTAACAGGTCTATTAGATCTTTCCTAATTTTAGGAGGCAATTTCTTACCAATATATACCTTCTTAGGTGTTTCCTAAGTTTCCAAGTTCACCTCCTCTAAATCCTTGGCATTATACCCATTAGTATCCATTTGTGACCTATCTTAGTTGTCAAAAATAGTTTCTAAAATGACTAGACCCTTTGGAATTTTATTTGTTTTCAATTGCACAACTTCCTTCCCAAAAACAATATATTTTCCATCTATATTCTCTCCATAAGCTGCACAATCAATTTCTTTTCCTAACAACATATGCTCACAATTCAAAAATCTTAGGATATCCTTATCATCTTCAAACACTTGCCAATTCTGAACATTATCAGGGACAGAGGGTCTAGTTTGAATCTCAATTTTGGACACACCAACAAATGTAATATCATCAGGCTTTATTGCTATATTTGCTAATAAATCTACCATTTTATTATTTGTTCTATCCTTCCAAATAATTCCAAATGCATCAAAACATTCAACCATGTCCCACATTGCATTTCTATACTATTTCAATCTTTTATTCTTTGACACAAAAATTTCTTACTTGGGATACCACCAATTCAGAATCTCCTACAACATTTAAACACTTTATCCCATGCTTATGAGCTAATCTAAGGCCTAACAACAAAGCCTCATATTCTGCTATATTGTTAGTACAAGGGAAACTTAAGTAAAGGAAAATTTGTATGTTACCCCTGCTGGAGATATCAACAAAATGCCTGCACTAGATCCCTCTTTGCAACATGCACCATCAAAAAACATAGTCCATAAATCACCCTTATCTATTTTTGTGTTAACTTCCATTTCCATCTGAGATTTATGCTTAGATTTTTTCAAAGTCAGGACCTCAGCTCTGAATGCATTAATATCTGTATCCACAAAATTTGTCATATTGTCTTCTACATCTTCCTCTATCACGTATATACTTTTAGGCCCCCTATTGAATTTTATCAAATTCCTTTCAATATTAAAAGTAACAAATGACAAATCACACTATAGACTTCCACCCATAGCAGCACTCCATTTTCTTAATAATAACATGCCATACTGAGGTGGAATGTCAACAACCAATACACTCATAGTAAGTTCTTTGTCAGGGCAGGCTGTTAATCTATATGGAAAAGAGTTTATAGTGCCTATGACTGTCACTTCTCTTTTATCCATAGCACAACATCTTCCTTGAGTTGTATCCACTTTTAAGCCTAATTCCTTCATTATTTCAAAAGGCATCACAGTGTTGGAAGCACCAGAATCAATCATGTAATTTTTTAATGTTTTACCATTTACTAAAATACTCAAGAAAAATGGTTCAACATTTCCCAAACATTGATTTACAGAATTATCCAAAAACATTTGAGGAATTTGAGAGACAACTCCTTCATCTTCATTTTCCTTTACCTTTCCTTTACTGCTTTCTTTAGGACTGTGATTTTTGTTGCAATCCTGACTTACCTTTACATTAGTATTTCCCAACCATGCTATAGCTTTATTTCAGTGTTCAGGGATTCTTATCAATTTAGACAATGGAACCTTAATAGTAATCTGAGACAAAAAAACAAGCATATCTATGGAAGAACCAAGAAGATCATCATTAGTCACATTCCTTTTCTCATCTTGTTTATCCAAAATTTTTAGAGCATTTTGATGATTCTTATCATGTTTTGTGATGATCTTTGATACCTTCTCATCTATTTTTCTGGGGACATTATTTAAAACTCCATATCTTTAGGATTTCCTCCTTTCTTTTGTTCCCACCTTCTATTAGTAATTTTAACCCTCACAGTAGGATCTTCTTTAGGTTTCACAAATTCCCCTTTCTTAGGATCAATCCCTTTTATGAAGATACTAGCTACCTTATTACTTTCATCTTTCTAAGCCATGTTTCTAGTTTGAACTTGAGCTATCATATTGGCAGTAATTTGATCAATTTCTTCCCTGGAAGGTTTTCTTAGTGTTACTTCTTCCTTTGCATTTACCATGTTACACACATTGTCCTCCACATCACTTTCATCAGAAAATACTTGCTGTTGTATGACATTCTAAAACTATCTTTGGTCATACACATCTCTGTCATAATCTTCATAGTTAGAATAGTGTGATTCAAACATATTGCATCCTACATCATCATTATTTTCTTCCTACTCATGACAATTTTCTACTACAGCTTGATTTCTTGGGAATGACAATGCTACTGCACAAGATTTAGGGGAATGGGGTAATTGACATGCAAAGCACCATGTAGGTTCAAGAACAAACTCAAGATCATCTACCAAATTTACAAAATTTTTTGACAAAGGATCAGGGTTCACCTTGTTGTTGTTTTTCTCGGGAGGAGGGATACTAGGCTGACCATCCTTCCAAGTAGTGTTATAAGGGAAATTTTGCAGCCTATTTTGTCTATTGAAATTCGATTGATAGGGGGCCCTATTATCAGTGGGGTTCCTATCATTCTTCATCTAAGGAAGGTTCAGACCTTTTATAGCATTTAGAATCTGACTCATTTCACTAGGCTCTTGCTTTTTTCCTCCTATGGCTTTATTTTCTTCCTTTCTATTTCCCTTATTCCCAAATAACCTAGGATCATCTCTTTTGCTTTCTAATCTCGTTGAAATCCTCAAATTATTTTCTATATTAATAGCAATCCTAAAAGCATCTCTTAAGGTCCTAGGCTCTTTATCCCTAAGCTGGTATGCCATTTTACCATAAAAAACATTCACATAAGTGATCAAACATACCTTGTCATCAATTCACATGGCTTGCATTAGCTTGTACATCTTTTTCTAAAATCTAGTGTTAAATTCAGTAACAGATTCATTAGGCAACCTCTTGATATTATTGAATTCACTCAAGATATAGCTCTAATTTTTCTTCTCACCATATTGTTCTTTGAAACAATACTCAATATCTTTCCAATCAATAATAGACAATTCAAGAAGTCTTTTGAACCATTCTCTAGCATCTTCAGTTAATGACTGAACAAACAACTTCATAATGGCATCTTCAGCTTCAACCTCATAATCACTCATCATATCAAGAAAACTTCTTAAATGGTCTTCACAAGAGAGCATTATTTCCATCAAATTTGGGCAATCTTTTCCTCATTTCTTATGGGATAGGATTTGGAAAACCAAGGATTCCATCAAAACATATTTTCCTATAGCCTTCTAATTGAATGGGTTTTCTTTGTAAATCAATCTTGGGATGATTAGCACTGTCTTTCTTAGTATTATTCATAGTATTACTAGTGCTAGCATCACCAAAATTTTTGTTAAGATCTACTTTTAGTGAAGATGAAGATAAGAGAGAAATAGGTACCTTAGTAGTATTCTGATTTGCATCATTAGATCCATCATCATCTTTAGGCATAGCTTCAAACTACTTCTTGGTATTCTCCAAGAACCTAATCTTGATGTTGATCTCAGCTATAGCAGCCTCATTTTCAGCAATCTCCAATCTCTTAGCTAAAGCATCTCTTTCTTTCCTTCTCTTTTCCAATTCAATATTAGAGAGTGACATAGAATCATGGATTTGAACTGTTTTCACTGGCTCATTGATCTTAATACCAATCTCCTTTTGCTTTCCCTTGTCCTTAGCACCTACAATAGGGTCCACATTCTTTACTCTATTGTTATCAACTTCTAGAGTAGTATAGTTCTTAATTTGCTATATTACAGGTCCCTCTAGATTCATTTTCTAAGTTTCCAGCAAATTCTGCTCTTGCCTCTTAACTTGTTCAACTTATCCCACAATCTCAGGCTACCAGGCACTAGCTGCTATGTCATTTTTCTTCTTTAGAGCAGCAATTTGCCTAAGTAATTCTTTCTTTTCTTCATAAGCCTTCATGATATTTTCTTCCCTTTTGTTTTGAAATCTCCTATTTATATCTTCTTGTTCAACAAGCTGTGCTTTCAAAATTTCATTCTCATCAGGATCAAGGATAGTGAATTCAGACCCATATGTTTTCTCATCATTAAAACTTTCAGGTTCTAAGTGTCTAGGTTTGACCTTTTTAGGGGAATAATCTGACATGAAATGGTTTGTACTGCACTGAAAAAGATTGTTACTAGTGCTATCCTCAAGACCAAATTTATGTGGTTGCACAACCTTTTCTTGACATATCATTTCAGGGTATTATAGAAATCATCATCAGACAAAATTGAATGAGATCTTGGACCTTTGGAGGAAGGCATTTTTTCAACAGCAGAATGGTGAATGTTATCTTTCCCTACTAGTTACTCCTGTGAATAGCTTCCTTTCTGCATCTGATTTCCCTTCACAGCCCAATTCTGTCTTCCTCTAGAGGGGAGATTAGTTTGTAATTTGAATATCGAGTTTTTCCTCACATTTTTTGGTGTATTTTTCTTATTTTCCATGGTTTTGAGACAACAAATTTCTTAATCTTGACACTAGTTAAAACCTTTTGAGTCACCACCCACTCTATTAGAATGGGAAAAAGAACTAAACAAATGATAAATCCTTTAGTGATAGTCTTGGGAAAAATGTATACAAATTCCAAATCCATTGGAAACTTTAGCATGAGATGCTTACTTCAAACTCTACCCAAGGTAAACACAAATCTTAAATGATATACTGGTTTATGACAACATAGAGTCTATTACTCAAAAAAGTCACCATTTTGTTGGTGTTTGAAACTATTGAGCAACAAAATGCTCAATATCACAGTGAAATTACTTACACAATCTAAGGATTAGCCAATTCCTAGTAGCAATTACCTGAATAAACCACTTTGACCCAACTTCAACAAAACCAAAAATGGTTTTCTACTCTTTAGGCTCTGCTAAACCAAGGTGAGTATACCTAGGGATGATTCTGATGCAAATTGTGGTATGAAATTATCTTAGTTTCATTCTGATTCTCATCTTTTACCCTCGAGCACATACACAGTTTATCAATTTTCTCTAAAAGCTTCTCAAATCTATATGCATCCCCTATAAGTAGATCTGGTTATAAATCTCCTATAGTTTACAAGTATTCTTGGAATTAGTGGCTATCTAAGACTCAGAAAACTATATGAAAATGAGTGGTAACCAGCATTTGTAACTTTAAACAAAATGGAATGAAATGGTTTTGATTTTGATTTTTAATTTTTAAAAGATTTGATATGTAGCAGTAGAATTCACCCTTGCTCACTTCTGACTTATGTGACCAATGCCTTATCCATTGGGCAAAAAATTAACTATTGACAGGAGATCTAATTCAAATAACTTGTAAATGAATTAATCAATTGTAATCACCCATTTCCATTCTTGTGAAGTATCCTTTCTATAAAATCACAAACCCTAATAATTCATTAAAGCATTTCTATAATTCCTTGAATTAAAAGCAATAGTGATATTAGCATACAACCCATCTAGATTGCATTCAGCCAAGTTAAACCTTAATTAAAATGACTTTAAAGTAGACAAACCCATAAAATGGAGAGAGAAATTGATGACACAAATATAGTGTAAATACCCCTCTTTATTATCCTTTCAGATGACTAATACAATGACCAATAGAAATCAATTGAAAGCCTAGAATAGATTGCCTTTTCTGTCATTTCAATATGTATCATCAAAGAGTACAATTGGAAGCAAACTCAAAACAACTACATACTATTGGAGTGACTAAATTACTTTTCTTGAAAGAAAACAAAATTTTACAAGTTTTTTGACCATCACATTGCCTTGAAAACTCATTTATATAGACATGAGTTGCAACAAGCAAAGGGAAATTGTGATTGACAAGTGTCCTTCCAAACAAGAAACAAAACAACATAACAAGAGACAAATATGAGCATAACATAATGCCAAGCACATAAAAAATTCTTTGGGTAGGCCCATTTCCATTACTACTAAAAATCATCAACTTTTGATTTGTCCCCCATTATTCTGAATCTTCAAAATATGTGGCTACCAAATTGGCCAACGAAGGGTTATTCTGTGGTGCCTCCAAATCATTTTTTTCCTATAGATCTTCACTACTTTCACCTTGAGTAGGCAATATTACTTTTTCACCTTCTTCTTCTATCAAATTTGGTGCTGATGTGTCAATGATCTACACCTCACCTTTTTGTTCCTCATCATCATCTGTACCACCTTCTTCTAATTGCTCATCAAAAGGAATATCTGCTATCCAAGTGTTCAATTGTGCATCATCAGGCCAACTGAATTGCAAGATATCATCTTGCTTTCTTAATATGTAGTTAGCCTCATTTTCAAGACCAACAAACTCTTGTCTCAAAGAATCAAAAAATAACTAGACTTTAATGAATTCCTCTATCATGATGGTCCACCAGGCATGCCCCTTTTTGTTTACAACTTTATTTATCCTTATGTAGAATAGGTCATCTAATTCTTTACTCCATGCATCTTTATTTTTCAATTTATTTTTTCTATCCAAGGAACAAGGAAACAAATCAAATTTTTGATTCTTGTATCTGCTTAAATAAGAAACAATTTTTAGTTGTAGAGCAATCCTCCTATTATCAAAATCTGATAGGTCATTAACATCATCATACAATTTTCCAATATGATCATGAGAAGACCTTATAATTGAATAACATAAAAGGGCGATTTCTTTCTCCCTTTTTCCCCACTTATTAACAATAGGCTTTAGGGTTTCATCATGGGTTTTTCAATTCCTCCCATATACTTGTTACTCTTGCCAACTGATCATAGAACAAGGACCATTCAATTTTATCTACTAAATACATTATAGCCTTTCTAAGCTTATCCTCATATTGCATATTTAACTCTACATGTAAGGCCCATAGCTTTCTTTTCTCTTCTTCAAAATCCTCAGCTATGTAATATTTTGGCCTTTGAGGTGTGTTTGGTATTTCTACAAGGGGGGTGGATTTAAAAGGTTCCACTAGAGGATGGGGGTATGTTATTCTTGGCTTAGTGGACTTCCCCATTAGCTTGTCTTGAAGCTCAATTCTCCTTTTTACCTCCTTATTATAGGCCTCAAGAATTGTTTCATATTTATTCTATAACTCAAACATAGCCTATTCCTCCTTCTTAGTAGTGGCCAAAAGAAACTTGGAAGAATCCACATTCTAGTGTGGTACCTGCACATGTGAGGTATCATCAACTCTTCTCACAATTATGCTTCCCATCAATCCAGACTCATCTGGTTGTGATGATGTGGCTCTAGATCCTCTTCTCAATGACCAACTGACCAATGCAACTTGATATTCAATGAATGTAGTGCCTTGGAAGTCCCTTTTATTTTGATCTTACAGAGTCAGTTTATTTGAAATAGAACTAAGAACTAAGGCATCAGCAATATCCCAATTTGGTAACAATAAAATGTTAGATGCCTTCACCATTTTCCTTCCATCCTTAGGGCTTATATTCTGAAATTCTTTTATCATTTTTTCTTTTGTTTAGTTCTGGATGGAAGCTTCATCCATTTATGGATGCTATGTTTTCAACCTTTTACATTTTTCCTCAAAAATATTCATGTTTTCCCTCCATGCAAATTGTTAAAAAGCCCTAGATTTCACAAAGCTGTCATCAACCAAAAATTGATGACTTGCCTCTTCTAACACAGGGTCCAATTCCCTACCTCTATAATCTATTGTTAAATCCAAACTTGGGAGGAGAGGTTCTGAAGGGTTGCCCTCATCTAATTCTACTTGAGTAATAAAAATACTTCCCTGTGATCCCATCTGTTCAATCTACTCACCAGTGAGCTGTTCTTCTCCAATCCTCAAAGGGGATTGAGTGGGTGAATATTCCTCAAATTGAGGTCTCTCTTCTTTCATTACCTTCTACCTCTTGGGACTAGGTTCATCAAGTCTCTCCTCTAGGGCTATACTAGTGGATACCATTATTTGCTTGCCTTTATCTATAAGAGCCCTTTTATTTTGAATTATAGTGTAACTAGGATTCTTTTGTACAATTATTTGACTAGCTCCTATATTAGGAGTGAAATCCAACCTCCTCATGACTTCTCTGGCCTTATCAGGATAAGACTCAATAAAAAATTGTTTCTTCTCATTCATAGCTTCCATTATTTTAGGGAAGTTACTCATGCACTTATTTATTTTGTCAGCCTTTGTATTAGCATTATCTAAAGGACTATATTTTTGATCAAAATAATGAATGAATTCTAGGACTTGGGAATAAACTCTCCATTTTTCTTTTTTAGTTTCCTGCTCCTACAATGAGAATTCATTCCTTATAATGTCCTTTGGATAATATGAATCATGTTTGACCTGTCCCAGCTTAATTCTATGCCTCAAGGTTTGATTAAAAAATCCCTTAGAATCACAAAAATGGGGATGGGAGACAACCACCATATACTGATCCAAAATTTTATGCAAAAAGAGCCAACCCCTTTTGGTAATCACAAACTGATGGGCCATTGTGCAGGTAGGGAAAATTGACCCTAGTTGCCTTTTCTATAGAAACATTTCTTCTACTCCCCCTAATTGCCATAAAACTTCAACCATTCCTACCTTGAAATGTACTTGGTAAGGCAAGACGTGAGGACTCCCTTTAAAACCATAGATTTTGAAAACCATAGAAATAGGGTAAGGAATGATATCTCCTCAATTGTGTGAAACTTTTAGGCTATGGGGGTTGTCCGTAGGCCTGAGGAGGTTCATTAATACCTTAGGGATCCTAGGATTGTCACTCAATATGAGGCATTTCAATTTAGAAGCAAAATACCTATCAAATCTAACAAAACTGGCATTATTTTCATCCCAGGTCATATTTGTGCTCCACAACTAGACTAGCAATGCTTCTCCATTCTCCTCTCTATTCAATTCCATCTCATTACCAAAATATGTCACCCCCTTGAACAAGAGCATATGCATTAACAAAGAATAGTGGCCAAAAGTTTTCTCCACTTTGCCTTTTGTAATTCCAACTAAACTAGTATGAATTTCTTTGACCAAAAAGGAGGCAAAATAAAAGATAACATCTACACCAAAAGAAGCAATTTGAACCATCATATACATAAGGCCAATGGGCATGAAACCCTGCTCATCTTCACCAAAAACATGACACAAGCTCCTATATATCTCTATAGCCTAGGAAGTGAAAAGACTCTTCTTAAAAGGTTCTCTAGAGGCTGCAGTAATTAGTAGGAAAGTTCCTATTGTACCAATGCGTGCCCTCAGTGCACCTCCCCTAATTAGATCCTTCTTTTCTTTTTATTCATTCTCTAATTTTGGCAGATTGATTGGCACATGGTAATCTTATAATGGTTCTAGGTGAAAAACCTTTCTAATTTCTTCAAGACTAATTGAGATCAGAGGCACGCCATCATTTCTTCTCACCACTCTAATAGCTTGGTCATAATTCTTGCCAATGGCTTCAAGAAAATCATAATCCATGAAAACACTTAGAACTACTAGCTTTCCCAAATCAAATTTCCAGACATTAGCATGTGGGGCAAACAAATTCTTTTTTGAAAACCACTTTTTAAACAAGACAAGACTAGTTTGCATAGTTGTTGCATCCCTAACCCAGTTCCCCTTGTCATATAGGCCATCAAAAATCTCAAGCCTAGGGTTTAAGGAAATTAACCTTTTAACTTGTACAGGCTCAGTAGTAGATTCTGGGAGTAATTCTAACAAATCATCATGGACATTTCTATCCATATAATTAATTTGCCCACAAAATGCTTTCTTGGGAGGTATCTTGATCGTAATAATAGGAACTAGAATGTTATAAAGGTTATCTATGAGTACTTACTTGACTTGCTATACTTGTTCTTCTTTGAACCTCAGGAGTTTATCTCAAATAGATGAGGAATTAGTTCACGTTCGTACCAGGCTAAACACAATATGATCAACAGGCTCTTGTGCTTAGAAAACATGAAATCTTTATTTGTGTGGGACTAGAACTAATGAATTCTCCTATATTATACTTTGTTTCTCCCACATGTGAAGCTTTTATTCATCATAAATTAATAGAATAGAAAAATAGAGTGGCATCACACTTCCTTTTAAATTTTCAACATTGATCCTTGAAAAATTGTATGATCTAGGAATGAAAACTAGGCTGACTCACTTTTCTTCTTAACATGCTAGCAGTCAAACCAATAAACTACCTCCATCTGTACCTTTCCTCTAATTCTAGCATTTCAAACTAGGCCCATGGATGACTGAGGACACATGTCATCAACTCGCTACCTCGCTATACATAACTTTTTAGCACCTTTCTATAGTGAGCTAGTGATAACCATTGATTTTGCTTTGATCCTGTGGTAAACATTTGATACAACCCTTAAGAGAACAATGGTGGGTCCCTCACTTGCTACCTCGCTATACATAACTTTTTCACATCTTTCCATAGCGAGTTAGCGAGTATCATTGATTTATGCTTGATTTGACGATTTAGAATCATTTACATGTTCTATGCATGGGGAGTGGGTCCAAGATACTGATGTCATTGAGCTAGATTAACATGCTGGCACACATATATTATTTAATTTCTAATGACATCACACATTGTTGGCCTTGTTGTGTTTGTTAGTTTTAGGTGGGTCACTACATCACTACCGAAAAAATTACTAACTATCCGGCTAGCGATATAGCAAGTTTTGATGAATTCAAAATTTTTGGCTTATAGATGCTCAGTAGGATGCCACCGTGTCATTTGATTTGCATAGATCAGCTTTGTCAAGTCATTTGTTCAGGTCCCACCTTGGAGGATTTTTTGTTACATCACAACCTTTCAACTAGTTGCTAGCTCACTACTGGTGAAAACACCAACTTCCTGGCTAGTGATATAGTAACTTTTCGGTAACCATCAAAACTGACATCAAGAAATAAAACTATGAGTGACACAACTTGCATAGAAATAAAAGAAAAGTTTGACCAATATTTTCCTCAAGATCCTCAAAATCATTTCTTATTTTAAAAGAATGCCATCTTTTGCAATGATTGGGCCCTTGCTATGTCGCTATAGGAAAATTGGTGTTTTTTCAGCTAGCGATATAGTGACCTCTGATGGATTCACAATTCTAGGGACTGATAACAAAAAATACATTTATTGAGACTTCACCAGTTAAAAATGGTGTCAGAGAAGGTAGTCATGCATATTTATAAGACTGTATAGGAATTTTTGCCTTCACATCAACCTTAAATAGGTCACTACCTTTTGCAAAATTTGGGCACTTGCTATGTGACCACCGGCAAGAGCCATGGATTTTTTGATAATGACTTAGCGAATTGCTAGAGAAAATTGAACTCGAGTGACACCATTTGCAAGTTTTTCTATGTGCATTATTCTTAATACTGACGAGCTTGGGACATAGCATGTGATCATAATGCCTTCATATTAACACACATTTTTTGATACCAGACTTCATTTTTTAGTATCACAACATAGTTCTTTGATGGTTGCTACCTCGTGAGGCATAATATTCGAGCATCTTGCTATAGTGAGTATGCAACAACCATAGATTCAAATAAGATCCAATGGTAGGATAAAACCCTTTTCAAAAG
This sequence comes from Cupressus sempervirens, assembly GCA_028749045.1. NCBI lineage: Eukaryota > Viridiplantae > Streptophyta > Pinopsida > Cupressales > Cupressaceae > Cupressus > Cupressus sempervirens. The sequence goes on along the minus strand of CM053791.1, from coordinate 193,654,550 downwards.
GACTCAACAATGACCTCAAAGTAGGTGGGAAAAGAATATTCATTTGCTGTTAAGACTTTTGCACCAAAATAAGATTTAAAAGGAAAGATCTAGGGTTTTATACAGATTTTAAAAGATATAAAAAAAATGAGACCAAAACCTAAAACCCTAGGACCTAACAAAAGAACTCACATTTGGTTTTTTCACCATGATTCTAAGGAAAATTAATATGTAAAAAATTAGACCAACACCCTACTATTTTCAAAATGGAACGGATACACATAGTGTTGAAATCCACGATGGAGCCTTTTGGTTAGAGATAGGGCTAGTGAAGTTTACAAAGAAAACTGTCCATAGGGTTACTAGTATTCCAACCTCAGATTGACCAAAGACCCTAAGAAGTGACAAAAAGGAAGCCATATAGAAGAATACAAGTGCAAAATGGAATAATAGGGGAATGACAATAGGCACCATTATAGAAACCCTACTAGATTTTGTTGTGAGAGTCATATCCCACAAATTCTACTAGTCAAGTAGACTAAACAGTGTACCATGTATTGCAGTGGATGTAGCCTATAAATTGGTGAAGAAAGATCACACATATGATCTTGTAGAGCTCATGTTACAATAGATCAATGAGAATCTGAGAGCTATAAGGAAGTCTAAGGGAGCTCAATACAAATTTGGCTCAGTTTTGGTTTGTATATTTTCCTATATTATGAAAGAATTCCATTCAGTAGGCAAGGTGAAATGGGATTAGAATAAGACCGTTGTTGAGAAAATAAATGGATTCATTGAGAAAATGGGTGAGAATTTTGACGCCCAAATGACTAGCTATTTTGAGGACTTCAAGAAGTTCATGAAACAAAGAATGAGGATACCAATCTCACTAGTAGAAAAAAATGTAAATGACATCTGTTTCCTAGTGGATATTGATTACACTTATATACAAGTAGTCATACCTAGAGTGAGATGGCTTAGGCTACTGGGCTATGAACTTGATGTTGATCAAGCCTTAGCAACAATAATAGCTCTACTTGCAAAGGAAATTGAAAAGGCTACAAAACATTTTGGAGCTTTTGACATTGTCAAATCAAGGGTGGTGACAGATCTTAAGATAGCCACAATAGTGAAAAAGAAGGACAAATTGATCAAGAAGATCAAGAAAAGATTTGAAGTTGGAGCAGTAGGCACTACTGAAGAAGAGGAAGCAAGAGAAGAAGAAGATGACAGTGAAAATGAAGAGGAAGAGCCAAAGCAAGGGCCTCTACAATTGACACAAGGCATAGGTGAGGATAAACAGGAAGGTGCTGAGGAAAAAGAAGTCGATGAAGCACCTATCAAGACTAAAGTCACCAAGAGGAAGGCTAAAACTCCACTTTCTCTTCAACCCAAAGAAAAGAAAGTGGAAAAACCTGCACCAAAGAAGCCTACTACTAGAGGCACCACCAAAGCTACAACATAAAAGGCCAAAGAAGAGGCAAAGAAGAGGAAGAAAACTACCAGGAAGTCTGATGAGGAGCCAAGGAAGAGAAGAAAATATGTAGCTCAACTTGACTCAGATGAAGAAAAGATAGAGACGTATGATAATAGTTAGTTCAAAGTGGTAAGTCATCCACCCAAGTCTTCCATAGATAAATTGTGTACAAAGATTAGAAATGATGACTTGAAAGAGTTAAAGAATTTTGATTTTAATAAGCTTACTAAGGAAGAGAAAAATAAAATAGAGGAATTTGTGTATGCTATGATGGTTGAGTACAAGCACACACCTCTAGAGCTAGATGGCTCAATGCCCAAAGAGTTGTATAAGATAGTTGAAGACAAATGGCATTTTTGCTTGCAAATGGAAAAGGAAATAAGGGAGTCTACTTTAGCTAGACTGTTTCCTTATTTGACTAAGGGACAAATAACTAATGTAGCCAAGAGGCACAATAATAGATTTTATCCAAAGCATAGGGCATTTAGTATTTTGTAGAATAAAATTGAAAATGTTGTGAGAAAATCCACATAGTTATGGAAAATAATTTATAACAAAATTGATGATGTTTTTGATGAAGAATACAAGGCTGAAGCAAGTGCCAAGATAAAGGAAATAAAAACAATAGGAAAGAAGCAAGAAGAAAAGAAGGAAGAAGAGAAGAAGGTTGAGGAAGAGAAGAAATTAGAAGAAGAAAAGAAAGCTGAAGAGGAGAATAAAGAGGAGAAAGAGGAAGAAAAGGGTACAGATGAGCAGCAAGAACAAAGTGTGAAAGACACACAACTGTCACCTCCTAGCCCTCCTCATGTTATTATCACACCTATAGAAAGTATCAAAATAATGGATGTTATTGACACTTCTTGTCAAAACATCAATCCATTGACTATAGAGGATCTTGCAAAGATCCTTGACCAATCAACCCAAGTAGCTAGACTATGCACAAGTCCTATACTAGTTAGTGTTGATGAGTTGCAAAAGCCAGTAGTAAAATCAAAGGAACTCCAAGTGAAAACAAAAGAACCACCTTCGACCACCAAAACTACTAGATTTATACTCCTTTCTACACCATCTCCACCAAAAGTAGTCACAGATGCACTTCAAGTGCCGAGTACAGTAGTAGGGGAAGACAAAGAAAAATTAAAATAGTCAGCAGGTACACCCCCAACCATTGATAATGAAAAAGAGAGACAAACAGAAGAGAAGGAAGAGACAAGAGAAGAGGAGATATCTACAATAAAAACTTTGATTGAATTACCAAAAATAGGTACTCCCACTCAAACTTTTCAGAAGCCAAGCACTGACATGCTAGAATTGCAAGTTAGAACACAGGCTCAAGCTCAACAAGGGTAGCCATGACACTTCATTATGGAATTCCTGAGCTAGATGAAGAAATTAAAATACCCTACTATGAATCTAGCTCCCTCAGTGAAGAAAAGATTAATGAGATATAGAGTGCATTGGCTAGAAGGAGACAAGAGGTATTGAGAAAAGAATATAAATATAGGCAAGCACTGAATGAGATAGAGGACATATTTATGGATGCTTTCAGCTTGTAGACACCTGATGAGTCAAGGCCAATAGTAGAGCAACTATTTGACATAGTTGACCAGGTGAAAAATGAAGACCATGATACAAATGCCAAATTAATGGAATGGTCAAAAAGGAAGTTCCAAGGTAAAGTCAATGAGAAGATATTTGGTGATATAGCACTATCTCAAGTTGAGCTAGCTAAGAAATTGGACAGAGTAAAGATTGCACTTGGGAATATATTCTCCCTATACAACAAGTGTGATTTTTCCAATTTCACATAGGAGACTAGCCAGAAAATAATGAGCTTGGAAAGAAATCTAAAGATTTCTAGTATGCAACTCCCCACCAATCCAATTTAGAGTGAGAAGCATTTTTCTCAAACGCTTCACACTCAAAGAGAATTAGCTATATTAATAACAAAGGAGGCTAATACAAAACCTAGGTTGATGCAAATCCAGTCCTCTATAACCCCTCACTTCGAGGTACTCCATAAGGAGCAGATGTATGCAGAAATAGTCCTCAAGAAAGATTATGATCTTTCTACCTCAGATGGACTTGTACATCTAGCAGTAGAGATTGCCATCCAGCATAAGTCATTGGACATTACACTAGCAAATTGGGATGCAGCTCTGAAAATACTCCTGGAGGTAAATAGCACATTTTTGGCTAAGCATGGTATTACTCCATAGAACCCTTTGACATCAATGTCAAAAAGGGGGAGATAAAGTAAGGGGGAGATATATGTATAAGGGGAGATATGTATATATGCAGATACTATGGGAGAATACCAAATCTTGAACCATTTTTTATTACATTCTTTCATTCATTTTGAGAATAAAGTGGAAAGTTTGTAAATAGTCAAAAAGGGGGAGATTAGTAATAAAGGAGAAAGGGGGAGATGCAAAATTTTGAACTTCACATAGATTAGATACAACATACAGGGTCATAATGTAGAAATAGGACAAAGGATAGAGAGAATTAGGCACATTAGCACAGAATTTTAGTCTCAAGAATGGACAAGGCATAATCAACTTAGGGGGAGTCATAAGGTAGATTGTTACTCACAATATTTTTTAATTTTTGCATGTACGACAAGCAAGATAAAGAATGTGCTCAATAAGGTTAAGTTCAAAAAAACTTAGTTAAGTGTTTTTGACACTCATGTCAAAGGGGGAGATTGTTGGTAAAAAAGAATAGTCTTGATAATTGAGTGTCAACACACTTAACCATTTTCACTATATATGCCAAGTACACAATGTATGTCGAGCCAAAATTTCAATAGATGTAGAGTCACAGTTGGTGTCGAGCAAGTCATAACGTAGTATGTGTTGAGTGACTCAAGAAATGTTCATGTGTCAGGTAATCCATAAATGTTTAGATGTTGAGCAATATAGAACATACATGTGTCGAGCAATATAATGTTTAACAGGTGCCAAGAAAACCAGGAAAGTAATAGATGCTGAGAAATTCAGGAATCAGTTCATGCTGAGCATCAGTAATGTAATGAGTGCTAAGTAACTCAAGATCAGCACAAGAGTTTGTGCCATCACAAACTAAGATATAAAATAATTTTTGATGACTCAAGAAGGGATAAGAAGATAAGATTGAATCCTTACAATTACCTATGAAATTAGCATGCAACCAATTAGAAAAATGGGAAAGGCATGCAACCAATGAGAAAAATCCAAGGTATGAGTAGGAATTTGAGATTCAATATGGATCATAGATCTATACCTAAGCCTAAGTCTCCACATTCTTTATAAGGAAGTTGAATGCACCATTGCATATGTGGAAGAAAATAGTGTATGGGGAGATTATAGAAAAATTTTAGTGTGAAGAGAAAAAGACTTAGAGGAATGGAGCAACAATTTCATATCTAGTTGATCAGAATAGCACAAGGAAGAAGGACACATACAAAGATCAGATCAATCAAGGATCAAAATGAGAAGAGCAGATCTAGTGCCTAAATCTAGCAATTTGAGGTTGCATTCAATCAAGTCAAATGTTCTAATACTCTCTCACAATTGTATTAGAGGTTGAAAATCCTATGTTGATCAGTTAGCTTAACAGCTAGGTAGGAGAACCTTTGGAGAAGGTGATTGAAAATCCTATGTATTAGGTGGGTTTAACAACCTATTGTAAATCCTTTAACAGGGTGACACTTCATGTAAGTGTTTGTAAATCCTCTAACCAAGTCACTATTGACATAGTGTAAAGCCTTTAATAGGGCAGACCATCAAAAGTGGTTGAACATTGATTACTGCAGTGATTTTTGTGGGTATCATCCCCACTCGAGTTTTACCTTCTTATTCTTGGAGGGTTTCTGGGTTACCAAATATCATATGTTATGTGTTGATGCATGCTTTCATTTCATGTTTGTTTATATGTTTACATGCATGCAATTTTTTTTTTAGTTATATGTTTAAAGGATTGAAAAAGGTTAAAAGGTGTGGTACTTCTAATTCACCCCCCTCGTAGAAGTACTCTTCCCATTTTGAATATTCCAACAGAGCATGTATTTCTAAATCATGAAAACAAGTAAACATTCACACATATATGACACTAGATATGATTACCCAGAAACCCTCCAATGAGAAGGTAAAAAAAGGGTGGGGATGACACCCACAAATCTTCACTACTACAGTAATAAAGTGTATCCAATGAAGGTTATAATATTTTGATCATGAGACATGATCTACCCTATGAAAGGTCTGTCCTATTAAGGCTTACAAAGACTATTAGGTCTCACCTTGTTAAAAGTGTGCCTTGTTAAAGGACTTTAACTCATAATTAAATAAGCACCCTACTAAAGGATTTAAATATAGCCTTTAAGGACTAATCTGTTAAGATATTTAACTAATTCACCTATTAGAATGATTCAACATTGATCCTATAGTTAAAACTTGGTTGCTTGATGAAAGATCACCTCTATACTAATGTACTCTTGATCCTTCTTGATCAATGTCTACTGCTGTATGCTTTTCCTTTCCTTTGTTCTCTTTTAATTGATTCTACAATGTAATCTCAAATCATAACTCCTTAGTCACCATGAATATTCTATTTACACATGCAAACTTCTCTCTTCACTCCTTCATACTCCTTAGAAAGTCTAGGGTTTGTCCTCCTTAAGAATACTTAGGTGACTTAGGGTTAGGTATGAATTAATGGTTGTGATTCATCCATTTTTCCACTTAACCCTTCCTTTTTTTGATTGGTTGCATGCAATTTATAAGAATTCCAAATTAAGATTCGTCCTTATCTCCAAAATATCATAATTCAATCTTTAACTTGGCTAAAAAATGGTTTACATAGTTGTTTGTGCCATTACAAATAACTATGAAAAAATTGTCTTATTCAACATCTAAAGTCTCTGATGCTCAGCATATAATTTCTTCTATACTGTGACTCAGCTTCTATATCAGTCAACATGTTTTGCTTACTCAGCTCCTAAATCACTTGACATACACTATTTGCTAGGCAGTTGAGTGACTTGGCACATGAGTGGCTTGACACTCACTATGTACTCAACATGCTCAGCATGCACTACTTGTTCAACATGAACAAAGTAAAATGACTTAAGTGTGTAGACACTCATTAGTCAAAATCGATCTGAGATCAACAAACTCTATAACCATTATATCTTTTCTTGTATTAGTGATCCTTTTGCACTTGGTTGACACTAATCTTCTTAGATCTGATTACTTTATAATTGGAATTGAAAGGATAAAATTCTTTGGTTCCCCTTTAAGGTGTTAGGTTATGTGATGAACTTATGTTTACTACCTTGCTTCACATTTCTCCATGTATGCCAAAAATGCAACACACTTCTATAAACCCTTCTATCCAAGATATCCAAGGAAGATCAATTCTTGAATAGGATCTTAGAACTCTCTTTCCATTATGTGAAAGGGATCAAAGAGATGTGATAATGGTGGCTCTCAAATGAACCTAAGATAGGATACCCTTTCAATGTGTGCCATAAAATGATAGATTCAAAATGAAGATGCAATACAAATTAAACTAAGATGAAGATGAAAGATATGTAAGAAACCTAAACAAAATAATAATGGACAAACAAAACTAGTGCTCAATAAATCAAATGAAAAAGTAACATTATCACCTTATCATAAATCAAGATGGTCTACCATGGATGAAAGATGCAAGATGAGAGCTCCTAAGATGTCAAAGTCACCAAGATGCAAGATGCCAAGATGCAAGAAGACTCTAAGAAGAAAAGTAGCATCAAAATGATATCATTAAGAAAAAATGATCGAGACTACCAAATGAGGGGGAGAGATCCTCCTTACAAAGAAAAATGGATGATAGAGAGAAAAATCTATGATGTAGTATTAATCCTAGGTTTGACTTTGTGCAAAAACTTCTAAGATGCAAAATCAATGGATATTTTAAAGAGGCAAAAGATGTATGAAGGACAATTAAAGTTATTTTAAAAATAAATATTCCTCTCACATAAGAAAGTGTGCCTCCATGTGTAGACAAAATCTCTTTTTATTTTTCTTTTCAAAAGAGGAAAATGTATTTATATGTGCACATAGCAATAAAGTTGGATTAAGAGATTTTATTTAATTAAAAGGGGATAAGTTATTTTAATTAAATAAGAATTAGGATAAGTTGGTCAAATATAAGGTAAAATATATCAAATATTTTGTAGATGACTTGATCAAGGAATTGATTTTAAAAATGCAAAATTAATTAAGCATACATAGTAGTCTAGTATAGAGATTAAACATGTTGAATAGGGGGCCTTATAGTTTAGTAGACCATTTTTGGGTGATTACACTCCCTACACAAATCCCATTATTCTTTACCAATTTGTTTTAGGCTCAAGAGAGATAAAAAAATTTGTTAGGACTAAAGAGACAAATAAAAGTTACATACAATATAACCAATATCATAAAATAACAAAGCACATAGAAGAGAACACAAGACATGAGGATTTAACATGTTTCATCTAATCCTTGGGCTAAGTGTTGAGATAATGGGTGTTGCACACTTTGCATAATATTGTTATATTATTATGTAATGTTGTATCTAGGAGCACCTAGATGGATGTGCAACATGTAAAGATTCCCATGGGATATACTTGATGAGTTGTATTGTAACATTGTGATAATATTTGATGTAATTATTTAATATTGGGGAGAAAGAATTAAAATTTCTAGTATTAAATGTGGGATCAATGTGTTAGGTAGCACATGGTTTATGTAATACCACTTTGTAGTTTTGTGAGACATGCTACTATATAAAAAACCATAAGGGTAGTTGTAGTGAGAAGAATAAAAGGCATAAAAAGGCAAGAGATAAGTGGGACAAGGCTTGACAAGTTAGCCAAGGGAGCATTTGTAAAGGTTAGAAGCATGACATGGGATGTGTGATTCATGATTGTTCACATGGATTTCTTGGTTGTGGTTATGACTTTGAAGGCTTCCATAGTTGTATTGCAATGGTATTTTTGCTGAATAATACATGGTGATGGATGCTTTTGGAGGCTGGATTTTTACCTCAATGAGGGTTTCCTAGGGTATATCTTGTGTCACATTTTTGTGAGTATTTTTTCTATTTTCTTGCATATGGATTTCAATTACATATTTATTTTAGATCTATTATGGGTTATGTGGAAATGATTATATTCTTTCTTGCAAGTTTGCTTGCATTAAGTCCACCAACAACAAGTTCAATATTCTTATTATCCATTGATTACAACCTAATTACAATAAAAAAATTCCTTGCAACTAAATACTATCACAAGAAACTACTAAATCATCATATATTATTAAATCCTTAACCCTAAGATATTTTATACAAGTTATTTTGCTACTTACAAAATTAGGGCATGAATATTCGAATGACCACTAGAAAATTAAATCTTGGTACCTTTTATAATAGTAAATTCATTTTTGGCTTTGGGGTGCTAACCCTCAACCCCACCCTATATTGTGACAAAGAGGGCACTTGGCATCGTTGACCCCAAGACACCATAAGGGGTGCTTCCCCTTGACCCCACCTAGAGCACTATGCCAAGACCCTACAAGGAGTGTTGCCCCTTGACCTTTAGCATGGAGGCACTTCGCCCAAACCCTCATAGAAAAATTTAGGCATAAACCGTGCCAAATGAAGTGGGGAAAAAATAACCTTCGAGTTTGATTAGGCTCCACATAACAACAAAATTGGTATCTTTCCATTGAATTTTAGGAATTAAATATAAACACCATTAAAATTTCCATGCACATTTTCTCATGTTGATAGCTTGTTAGATCAACTTTTGGGTGTCTTCACTCACATTGGTATAATGTTAGAACAATATAAGGTGCAAACATTTTTCCTAGGTAATCCATATATAAAATATATATTATCATGTCAAAGTTTAGGTAGACTGTACTTTTAAATTCAATATGGGTCTTTTAAAAAAGTTGATGATTTCATTTGGTCTTTCCAATTGTTTTACCACCTCATGTGATGACATTCTTATATTTTCTCAAACTTACAAACTACATCTTTAATATTTGAAAAATATTCTTCACCCGCTTTAGTAAAACAATGTATGGAAACCTTTCAAGTATTCTTTTGCTCAAGCATCCATCTCGTAGATGAAATTTTTAATTAATTTGCATATAGTTTGTGCATTCCAATGAAAGTTGAAATTCATCCAAAGTGGCCAAAATATATTCAACCCTTGTAGACTTTACTCGGTCTTGAAAATTCTTCTACAAATTCATCCTTTATTACTATAACATCAACACACATTTTCTTTAGTTGACAATGACTAGTGTTCATTCTATATGATTAAATTATTTAATTTAACTGCATGCAACATGTTTGAATACCAAGGTCTTTGATTACCTTTTGTGATCCACTATCAAGCTTTTTGCATGTTATTTTTAAGCATATTTTTGTTAAACCTTATTTTTTACTTTATAATAAAAAGAAATTCTATCACTCAAATAGAACGTCTTAATTATCTACACCATTTTTTTTACTTAAATAGTTATTTATAACCATGCATAGCAATTAAAAATCTATGAAGCGTTAACTAGTTTTAGCATTAAAGATTGGTTTGATAGTATTAAATAGTTGAGTAATTTGAATCTATAAACATAATAATCTATTCCTCCTCCACCATACCCATATCCATACACTCTTATATCACACTATCATCTTCATTAATCATATTTTCTTCCCTTTCTAATAAAACATGTTTTAACACCAATTACTTATAGTGTCTACACTCTCTTGAATTCATAGATAAAATATATTCCACCAATATCTCTACCTTTGTTCCTCGTGATGGGTTTCATTATTCTTATTATTGATCAAACTCACTTTCTTGGTGAAAGTACACCTATTAAAATTTCTCACTCTCTTAAATTTTGATTTTGACAAAGATGTATATTTTTTATGGAGCAGGGTCTAACTTACAGTACAATTGTTTCTAGACCATCATTTAAATTTAATGGAGAAATATTAGACAAATTTGAAAGGTAATGCTACAAATCAAATAATAATTCACAAAGTTACAAAAGTAATTTTTAACATTGGGGTAAATGTATTACCTATTGTAGAGTGGGGGCCATCTCTACACTAGACTATGTGTTTTAAAAATTTAGGAAAAATCATAGGTATCGAGTAAGTACCATGTAGATACATCTTTTAGGAAAAGCTTATGAAGCTTCATTTTAGAAGAACAAAAAATAATGGAACAATTTAGTTGGTTTAAATTATGACAAAATTCTTAACTTTCAACCTTTTCCAACTTGAATTATTGGTGACAGTGTTTAGGTAAGCATAATCGAGCTAGTTTTAAGGTAAAAGGTAAAAAATACATGCTTATAGATACATTTTATTATCATAATCCTAAAAGGTTAATATATGATTTTTCATTATCATACACCTAAAAGGTTAATTAAGCTGATAGACTTATTTCCTTGAGAAACATTGGATGGATTGTCTGGAATGTCAAAAACTAGTAATCGGGAAGTCTCTGTGAATATGCCTATGTCAGTGTTGTGAAGTAGTACTCTATTCATGACAGTTGGAAATTGTCACTCTCCAGCTTAGTCAAATGTTCTGGTGTTAGGGCAGATTATTTGGGAGTGAAATAAATATGTGCTCCAAATTTTTATGAGCCTTAAGTACTCTCTATTTAACCATTTGATAATAGTCTGTTTGGGATTCCTAGCTAAAGTGTGGATGTTCAAGCACCGCACATCTGCAATTACCACATCTGTACTTTTCCTTTCTAGAAGAGGCACTGAACATTATCATATTTCATGTTTATGTTGTCTAAGATTCTTATTCATCATGGGAGTAGAGAACCAACACCTTCAATTATCGAGATAATGGACAGTTTGAGTGAATCATGGTTTAATTCCAATTGAATGACCGAAAGAATTTGAAATAATAAACACTCAAACATTGGGAATTGACAAGAATGGATAGAAATGTAAATTCAAGGATATTATATGGAGTTTTTTAGCTTCAACATATAATGGTAACAATAAAAATACAATATTAGTCTAAGGAGAAAGGAGAGAAACAAATTAATTGAACACGAATCACACAAAGAACAATATCATCCTAGCTAAGTATAAAAGAGAAGAACAATGTAAATTTATATTTAATTTGAGATAAATTAGTTTTGATTAATGGGTACGGTTGTATGTTGCATTAAATGCCATGTTTTTATATGATTTCTTCCATATGGATAGTTATCGAAGCATTCATTGTGCTAATGTATTAGATTTTTGTGAGCTAATTTATCCTTTATTGTTTCATGAATATTTATTTAGTCTATAACATGATAATATAAAATGATAATCTTTGGAAAATCTGCTAAATATATTAGCCAAAATTCTATAATGTTCCCAGAACATTTATTTTAGGGGAAATGAGTTTCTTGGACTATGCATATTTGTAATGTTAAATCTCAAATAACCATAGAAATGTAGTAGATTTTTTTGCATTTGCAGACTTCTTGTGTAATATAGAACATTATATTTTGGGTGTTGAATCAATCATTTTTCCATTTTATTTGTGATTTTCAACTTCAATCTTTCTTTTTTTCGCATTTATTCCAAAACCACTATATGAAGAGTGAAAGTGGGCCTACCATTAATAAAATTTCATCTTAGATGATGAGAGAATTATGCCAATTTCTACTTGTGAATTACTTGACATTTTTTTTAAGGATACTTGAAATTTGAAATATATTTAATATGTTATGAGGAAGCTTACTAGGTTTTTTTTTTAGAATCATGCCATAATATGTGACCCTCCTTTCCATGGAGATGGAAATAGTTGGTTTATGTATATATTTTCATGGTAATTATATAAAATTTCTCAATGTGGGTTTTTAGGCAAGAATATATCAATAATAACAATAAGAGTATTTATTGAATTAAATATATATTTATTGATATTTAAGTTGTACTTATTTACATAAATTTATTATAATTGTGTTTTCTCTTTTTTAACATTTATTTCCAACTCATTATTATTTTTCCTTAGGTCATTATTTTAGATATGTGTGTCAACCATCTAATAAATCTAAGTATTTCATTATAATATAATGAAATAATATTTTTATGAGGATTAAATATTGATTGTTATCATAGACTTGGTTCGGAAGTGAGCATAATGATTGACTTTGCACAATTTAGCATGCATGTAATTATGTTCTCTTTCCAAATAAAATTAGACGGATTCACTCATTTTCTTGGTTCATTTTATTGAAGAGCTCTCTTGGTGTGGATATAAGGAGACATCTAAAATAAAAAAGAACTAGCTAATCTATTAGATTTTATATTGTACTATACTCTTTGGGTTTCATCCTATTTAGCAAAGGAGAGAAGGCAAGGTGAAAAATTGTCTTACATATAATGAGCTACTTCTTTCTAATATGTCATTTTGTTGGTTTTAGAATGGTTTTGACATTTGAATGTCAACATACTTAACCACTTTTTATATTGAAGCTGAATACACTATGTATGTCAAGCCATAGTGTGTGCCAAGTCAGATTTTAAACAAGCGCCGAGTGACTTTAGGTTTTGAGCATGAGTGATATATAGGTGTCGAGTCACAGTTGATGCTGAGCAAGTTAGAATGATTCATATGCTAAGTGAGCCAGAGTCATACATGTGCTAAGAAAGATAGAATGCAATAGGTGTCGAGCAAAGAAAGATAGTATATGTGTCGAGCACTAGTAGTCCAGTATGTGTTGAGTAACACAGAATCAACATATGAGTTTGTACCCTCACAAACTCAGATGTAAACCATTTTTGGAGGTGACATAGAAGGATTTCGAAGGATACCAAGGATAAGGACAAATCTTTTACATTTCCAATGCAATCAACATGCAACCAATAAGAAAAATGGAGAAGGCATGCAATTAATGAGAAAAATGCAAGGAATGAGCAGGAACTTAAGATTCAATATGGATCGTAGATCCATACCTTTGAAAATCTTTAAAAGAAGGATGAAAACCCCATTGTATGTGTGGAAGAGAATAGTGTATGGGTAAACTATAGCAAAATTCAATGTGAAAGAGAGAAAGACTTAGAGGAATAGAGCAACAATTACATATCAAATTGATCAAAATAGTATAAGGGACATGATCAAATATTAGATTTGAGAGGATCAAGATTAGAATGAGTAGATCAAGTGCCTAAAATCAGCAATTGAAGATTGTAAGCAATCAGGTCAAAGATTCCCAATACTTTCTAGCAATTGTATTATATAGTGAAAACGCTATGTTGATAGGTTAGCTTAATAGCTATTTTGTAGATCCTTTGAAAAGGTGACTAAATCCTTTAACAGGGTGACACTTCATGTAAAGTGTTTGTAAATCCTTTAACCAGGGCACTATTGACATAGTGTAAAGCCTTTAACAGGGCAGGCCTTTCATAGGGCAAACCATCAGAAGTGGTCAAACAATTATTGTTGCAGTGATTTTTGTGGGTATCATCCCCACCCCAATTTTACCTTCTCATTCCTAGAGGGTTTCTGGGTTACCAAATCTAGTGTTATGAGTGTTATTGCATGTGGTTTCTTTATGTTCGCTTAATATGTTTACATGCATGCATCTTATTTTTAGTTATTTGATTTAAAGGATTAGAAAAGGTTAAAAGTGTGATACTTTTGATTCAGCCGCTGCCCCCCTCCCCCGCCCTCCCACTCCCCCCCCCTACCCTTAGAAGTACTCTTCCCATTTTGAATATTCCACAAATTGGTACCAAAGCACTTGTTCTCACAAGGAGAAGCCTAACAGCTTAGAGAAAAGGTCTGAAGATGGAAGTCTTCAAACTTGGGAAGATCATAGACAATTAGGTGATTGTTGTGCATCTCGCTCTACACAAATTGGAAGAAGCCAGAGAAGAATTGAGAAAGTCCTTAAAAAGAAGGAAGGATATTTCCATAGTTGAAAATGACATACACTATAAGGAGATTGATACCACAGAAGTGTTTTCCAATGGATATTCCAAGGAATTTGATGCAACAATAGCTGAATTAATGGAGAAAAACAAAGAACAACCAAAAGAAATTAGAATACTAAAACTTGAACAAGAATCACAAGCCATAATGCTTTGTGAAGTGATTGAACAAAAGAAGAGAGCCATTGAAGACAAGGTCATGATAGAAGATTACAAGAGAAATCTTACCAATAGACTAGAGGAGAAGACAATTAAGTTTGAAAGAATCTCAAACATGTAGCTGGACACCTTAAGCTAGATGATGAATGCTCATCATGAGCTAAACATGAAGGACATTGAGATTTCCACATTGAGAATGCAAAATGAGCAACTGTAGAATGAATTAAAAAGAGAGAAGGAGATAGCAAAAAGATTCAACAAACCCAATGAAGCTATCAAGTACTTTGAGCAACTACTAAAATCACCAAGGGCTAGTAATGATACTTCAGGACTTGGTTACACCAGCACTGAGCAAGGAGAATCATCCAAGACTACAGAAGAAGGGAGTAACACAGGTAAGAACACTAAACCTACTTGTCATTTTTGTGGTAAAAAGGGACATACCTCTAATGTATGTAGGAGCAAGAACAATCATCAACATAATAAGTCTACAAATGCAAGCTTTTGTCACAAGTGCCAAAAAAAGGACATTAGGCACATGAATGTAGAACCAAGACCATGAGGAAACCAAGATTTGAAGGTCACTACTAAAACTACAAAAAATATGGACATAGAACATTTGAATGCAGATCAAAGCCTATGTGGACACCTAATCAGCCTGCAAAAGGAAACAACCATGGTCATCATTACAACTAAAATTACAACACCAGTTATAGTTGTCACTATTGTCAGGAGTATCAACACATTCCAGAAAATAGCATAAGGACACATTTTAGAGGGAATTACAGTGGATGGTTAAGTCAAACTACATGTTTTAGTTGCTTGAAAATTGGTCATATCAACAGGAATTGCCCAACAAAGTCAAGAGCACCCAAAACAAAAGTCAACAAAGGAAAAGAGAAGATTGATGTTGAACAAATAAGAGGACAAATGAACAAGACGTGGAAGAAGAAAGATGAGTGCAAAACATCAAATGGAGAGATCACTTCACCCAAAAGGTCAAGTGATCACATCTCATCCACGTAAGCAAGAATAGGTGTATGAGATTGATATACAAAGTTATATCATACATCAGTTCCAAGAGAAAGAAGTACTGCAAGGAAGAAATCTGCATGAGTAAAGATGCCAAGACAAAACTTAAAATTTTTGCAAATATTGTCGAATTATCCTTAGATATCAAGTAAAATGGATGCCAAGTTTCTAGTAGTGACCAAGTTGATAGTTGAAGCCAAGTGAAGTGGAGAATTAGTGGAAGCTCAGTAAACAAAATACAATGGGAGCTAAGTCATGGTGAAATCTTCAAGTGCTAAGTTTGCAGCTATATGCACTAAGCATTTAATGCTAGGTTTTGACAGGTATAAGGTCAAATTTCAATCATTTTCATGCCATTCGAACATAGAGAAAAGACAAAAAGAGTGCAGGAGAAATCATACAACAACCTTGAAGCCATTTGCATCGATCTCAATAGTGACTCAACATACATTTCAATGATCTAAGGTATTTATCAAGTGTCGAGCTATGCAAAGTTAAAGTTTTTAATACATTAAAACCCTAGTTCGATAAAATAGCTTCTAGTTCAAGAAACCCCAAAGGAAAGGAAGGTCATGGGGTTCAATTAGTTAGTAATGAGGTAAAACAACCTAAGTTCAGACCAATCCTTGAAGTCACCTATAGAAATGATCTAGCTAGTGCATTATCCATTATCCCACCTAAAGTTGTCATGGTACAAGATGTGAGAAAGTGTTATAACTACAAGATAGGTGTAGTAGGTGATCTTGAGATACTCCAAGCCTTTGATAGACTATGTGAAAACAAGATTCTGAAGGACGAATTCCAAATAGTTGAGAAAAAGGGTTTGACCAATGCCCTAGTTTACCTTATAGTATTCAAAAATAAATGGATATAGATTATTTTAAGAAGAATTCACAATGGATGTTTGTGGTTGGACACAGGACCAATAAAGATTACAAAAAGGATAGTGCATAGGGTTATGATTTTCCTAACCCTAGATCAGCTTAAGACTCTATGCAGTGATTCCAAAGAGATCATTGAAAATAATATAGGTGCCAAATGGAATAAGAGGGGTATGACTATTGATACTATAACTTATCCTCTTCTAGATTTTGTTGTGAGAGTAATATCCCACAAATTCTACCAATCCAGCAAATTGAACAGTGTGCCATGTATAGCTATTGATGTAACCTACAAACTGGTAAAGAAAGATCACACATATGATTTGTCAGAACCAATGCTGCAACAAATAAATGAAAACCTAGGAGCAATATGGAGGTCAAAAGGTGCTCAATGCAAATTTAGTTCAATTCTCATGTGTATATTCTTTTATGTTATGGAAGAGTTTCCTTCTATTGGAAAGGTGAATTGGAACCCTAACAAAACTACAATTACACAAATCAATGAGTTCATTGATCAGATGGGTGACAATTTTGAAGCCCAAATGACAAGCTATTTTGAGAATTTTAAGAAATCCATAAAGCAAAGGGTGAGGATACCAGTTTCCCTTGTGGAAAAAACATATCAATGGCATATGCTTTTTGGTTGACATTGATTATACCTACATCCAGGTAGCAATACCAAGAGTGAGATGGCTAAGGCCATTGGGATATGAGCTTGATATAGATGAAGTCTCAGTAGCAATCACAACATTGCTTGCAGAAGAGATAGATAAGAAGGCTCCTCACTTTGGAACATATGATGTTGTCAAATCCAAAGTTGAAATTGAATTGAAAATAGCCTCTATTATCAAGAAGAAAGATAAACTAGTAAAGAAAATAAAGAATAAATTTGGAGCAAGTATTGAAGGAGAAGTAGGTGGTGAAGAAGAAGAAGAAGAAGAAGTAGAAGGAGAAAGTGAAGAAGAAGAAGAGCATAGCTAAGGACCAATAGAGTTGACCCAGGGCTTAGGAGAAGACAAGGAGGAAGGTGTCAAGGAAGAAGAAGCCAAGGAAGCACCCACACTAGCCAAGCAAAAGAAAAGAAAAGATAAAAATCAGCCTCCAACTTAGCCCAAACCCAAGAAGGTCACTAAGCCTACACAAACCAAGCTAGCCCCAGAAATGAGAGCTACTACAAGGGCATCCACACAAAAGGCTAAAGAGGCAACAAAAGAGAAGAAGAAGGCTAGTGAACAGACTGATGAAGTTCCAAAGAAGAGAAGAAAGTATGTGGAACAATCAGATACTGATGATGAAGAAAGAATAGAATTAGAGGATTTAGCCAATTCAGAGTGGTAAGTCATCGTCCCAGATCTGCTATAGACAAGATTTGTGAAAATATTAGAAATGTAGATTTGAATGACTTGAAAACAATTGATTTCAACAAGTTAAGTAGAGAGGAACAAAATAGAATAGAGGAATATGTGTATGCGATGATGGCTGAATTCAAAAACACACCTCTAGAGCTAGATAATACCATGCCTAAAGAGCTATATGAGATAATTGAGAATAAATGTCATTATTATCTGAAAATGGAAAATGAGATCAAGGAATCTACCTTAGCTCAAGTAAAGCCTAACATGACAAAAGGTCAAATAACAAAGGCTAATAAGAAACATGGTGGAAAATTTGCACCTAAATATAGAGCCTTTAGTATCCTACAAAACAAGATTGAGGATGTAGTGAATAAATCCACACAATTGTGGAAAATAATTTATAAGATAACTAATGACAAGGAAGAGGAAACAAATAAGGCAGAGACCAGTGCCAAGAAAAAGATAGAGGAAAAGAAAACAGAGGAGAAGAAAGGAGATAAAGAGAAGCAAGAGGAAGCAACAACAAAAGAAGATGAAGAGAAGGAAGAAGAAGAAGATAAGGGAAAAGGTGAGGAGGAAGAAACACAAAAAGGAGAAGATATGGTAACAACTGAAAAATGGCAAGAAGAGGAACAAAGTGTGCAAGACACATAAGTGCCACCTCCTAGCCCTCCTCATGTAACCATCACACATACAGACACAATAATTATTAAGGATGTTCCTAACAATTCAGCTCAGAACATCAATCCACTAACTGCAGAGGATCTCTCCAAGATCCTTCACCAATCCAGTCTATAGGCATAGTTATGCACAAGCCCTATATTGGTGAGTGTAGATGAACTTCAAAAGGTAGTAGTAGAACTACAAAGAGAAAAGGTGAAACCAAAGGAACCACCTTTCACCTATATAGCTGCTAGCACTAGAATTTTGATGCTTCCACCACCTACAGTAGTAGGTGATACCTTACAAAAATTGAGCATAGAAGAAGGGAAGTCTGATGAGAAGGAGGATACCTCAAAAGAAAAGGAGTAGGCTACCATTCAAACATTGGTAGAACTACCAAAAATTGGCACTCCTACAAAGACCCTTTAGAAGTTTAGCACTGAAGCCATTCCTTTGCAAATCTCAACTCTAGGCTCGAGCTCAACCAGAGTGGTTAGGGTACTTCACTATGGAGACCCTAAATTAGATGAAGACATAGTAATACCTACCTATGACTCCAAGACCATCACCATGGATCAGATAACAAAAATGCAAGATGCTTTAGATAGAAGGAAGAGGCAAGAAATACTCAGAAAAGAGTATAAACACAAGAAAGCACTACATGATATCAAGGACATCTTTATGGATGCCTTCAACTTGCAGTCACCAGATGAAGAAAAGCCCATAATAGAAAAACTATCTAATATAGTTGACTAGGTGACTAGTGAAGACCAGGATTCAAATGTTAAACATATGGAATGGTCTAAGAGGAAATTTTAGGGCAAAGTAAATGAGAAGATATCAAGTGGTATAGCACTTGAACAGGTTAAGTTGGCCAAGAAAATTGACAAGGTCAAAGCTATACTTGAGAACATCTTCTCATTGTACAAGAAGCTGTGTGATTTTTTTCAATTTCACATAAGAAAAAAGTCAAAGAATAATGAGCTTGGAAAGAAATTTGAAACTTTCTAGCATGCAATTACCCAAAGATCGAGCTCAAAGTGAGAATCATTTTTCCCAATCACTTCACACTCAAAGAGTGTTAGCTGCATTAACAAGTGAAGAGGCCAACATAAAGACCAAATTAATGCAGATTCAATCCTCCATAACCCCACACTTGGAGGTCCTCCACAAAGAACAAGTCTATGGGGAAATTCTTTTAAAGAAAGATCCAAATCTTTCTACTTTAGATGGACTTGCACATCTTGCTGCAGAGACTGCCATCTAGCACAAGTCACTAGACATTGCTTTGGAAAATTGGGATGCAGCTCTAAAAATAATAATGCAGGTAAACAACACATTTTTGGAAAAATATGGTATTACTCCTTAGAACCCTTTGACATAAGTATCAAAAAGGGGGAGATAGATATAATGTTTAAGGGAAGAAATAATAATATGGAAGATATGACTAAGGGAGAGATAATTCATAATGTGTAAATAGTATGGGGGAGAAAGTGTTTTGGGGGAGATATGAATATTACAGATACAAGGTAAAGACAAAACAGTATCAGTGACATCAGCACAAGAATTTTGGTTGCAAGAATGTCAAGGCACAATTAGCTCAGAGGGAGTTATAAGGTATTTTGAACAGATTTTGAATTTTTTTGGATAAGGTACTCATAAGGACAGATTAGTAATGTTTATTTAAGTGTTTTTGACACTCATTTCAAAGGGGGAGATTGTCGGTTTTAAAATGGTTTTGACATTTGAGTGTCAACACACTTAATCACTTTTTATATTGAAGCCAAGTACACTATGTATGCTGAGCCATAGTGTGTGCCAAGTTAGATTTTCAATAGGCACCAAGTGACTTTAGGTGCCAAGCATTACATAATTGTCAAGTGATATATAGATGCCGAGTCACAATTGATGTTGAGAAAGTTAGAATGCCTCATATGCTGAGTAAGTTAGAGATACATGTGCTGAGTAAGACAAAATGCAATAGGTGTTGAGCAAAGTAGGATAGTATATGTGTCGAGCACAGTATTATAGTATGTGTTGAGTAACATAGAATCGGTATATGAGTTTGTACCCTCACAAACTCAGATGTAAACCATTTTTGGAGCCGACATAGAAGGATTTTGAAGGATAACAAGGATAAGGATGAATCTTTTACATTTCCTATGCAATCAACATGCAACCAATCAGAAAAATGGAGAAGGCATGCAACCAATGAGAAAAATGCAAGGAATGAGTAGGAACTTAAGATTCAATATGGATTGTAGATCCATAGCTAACCCTAAGTCTTCACAATCTTTAAAAGGAAAATAAAAACCCTATTGTATGTGTGGAAAAGAACAATGTATGGGTAAACTATAGCAAAATTTGGTGTGAAAGAGAAAAAGACTTAGAGGAAGAGAGCAGCAACTACACATCTAGTTGATCAAAATAATATAAGGGACATGATCAGATATCAGATCTAAGAGGATCCAGATCAAAATGAGTAGATCAAGTGCCTAAAATTAGCAATTGAAGATTGTAAGCAATCAGGTCAAAAATTCCTAATACTTTCTAGCAATTGTATTAGATAGTGAAAACCCTATGTTGATATGTTAGTGTAACAACTATTTTGTAGATCCTTTGAAGAGGTGACTAAATCTTTTAATAGGGTGACACTTCAAGTAAAGTGTTTGTAAATCCTTTAACTAGGTCACTATTGACACAGTGTAAAGCCTTTAACAGGGCAGGCCTTTCACAGGGCAGACCATCAAAAGTGGTCAAACAATTATTGCTGCAGTGATTTTTGTGGGTATCATCCCCACCCCAGTTTTACCTTCTTATTCTTGGAGGGTTTTTGGGTTACCAAATCTAGTGTTATGAGTGTTATTGCATGTGTTTGCTTTATGTTCACTTAATATGTTTACATGCATGCATCTTATTTTCAGTTATTTTATTTAAAGGATTAAAAAAGGTTAAAAGTGTGATACTTCTTATTCACCCCCCAAATCCCCCCCCCCCTCTTAGAAGTACTCTTCCCATTTTGAATATTCCAACACATTCCTTGATCCACTTTGTGTGTGTGTGTGTGTGTGTGTGAGAGAGAGAGAGAGAGAGAGAGAGAGAGAGAGAGAGAGAGAGAGAGAGAGAGAGAGAGAGAGAGAGAGAGAGAGAGAGAGAGAGAGAGATTGGTCTAGGAAGGTGAAGGGAGATGGGGGGATAGATAAAGAGAGGTAGAGAAATAGGTAAAGATAGAGAGAGATATAAAGATAAAAAGGATATATTTGGAGGAAGAGATAAAATGTTATACAATAAGATGGAGAGGATGAAGTAGAGATAATTGGTAGTAACATAGGAAATGATAGTTAGAGGGATAGGTTGGCTCATAAGTAAACTTTTATGGACTATTGTAGAATATATGAGATGCAAACCAATGATAAAAATCTTCTAATGGCAGCACATACATACACTTTATAGTGGCTTAAGAAAAATTATTTTATAGTGCAACACACATGTTCATTTAATAATCAATAAAGCTGCAAAATAGAAAGATTTTGAAGTTATTAACTCATTTGGTAGCAATAAGTACATCAATAAATTATTCTAGCTGAAATAATAATATAATGGATGATAAACAATTAGAAAAATTTTCACTCCTTTATGAAGGACAGATCATCCTGACTACAATGAATATATGGATAGGGGTGGGACTTGTTAAGGGAGGTATCAGTGAGGTAATTAACATTATTGATGGTCAAGTTGTAAGCCACCAAAAATCCTTGTGTGTGTTTGTCATATATTTTAATAATTATAATAAGTAATCATCATATCAAAAAGATCAAAAGAGTGTATGGATTATGTTTATAAAATAGGAAGTTAAGGATAACTCCCACACATCATGTCATGGGATATTTCTATATATAAATTATAAGGGCTTATGCTATAGAAATCAACAACAAATATTGATAAAATAGAAAGACAAGGAATGACATTTACAAGTATGTCTAGACTAAAATCTCTAGACGTTCTTTGAATCCAACCCACTTTTACCTTTGACGTATACTCCAAAATGAAAAACAAGTCTTTGTATTTTGCATGTATAATAATAAATATGAAATTATCCCATAAAATATTTTAGTGTAAAATAAAAAGAAGATATAAGAAAACTCTATACATAAATAACACAAAAATATCATTACA
This sequence comes from Cupressus sempervirens, assembly GCA_028749045.1. NCBI lineage: Eukaryota > Viridiplantae > Streptophyta > Pinopsida > Cupressales > Cupressaceae > Cupressus > Cupressus sempervirens. Next base: position 193,631,851 of record CM053791.1, on the reverse strand, counting down.
CACACACACACACACACACACACACACACACACACACACAAATAGGAAGTTAAGGATAACTCCCACACATCATGTCATGGGATATTACTATATATAAATTGTAAGGGATCACACTATAGAAATCAACAACAAATATTGATAAAATAGAAAGACAAGGAATGACATTTACAAGTATGTCTAGACTAAAATCTCTAGACGTTCTTTGAATCCAACCCACTTTTACCTTTGACATATACTCCAAAATGAAAAACAAGTCTTTGTATTTTGCATGTATAACAATAAATATGAAATTATCCCATAAAATATTTTAGTTTAAAATAAAAAGAAGCTATAAGAAAACTCTATACATAAATAACACAAAAATATCATTACACACACACACACACATATACATATACATATACATATACATATACATATACATATACATATACATATACATATACATATACATATACATATACATATACATATATATATACATATATATATATATATGTATATATATATATACATATGTATGTATATATGTATTTATATATCTATACATATATATGTATATACATATGTATGTATATATATATATACATACATATATATATATATATATGTATATATATATATATATATATATATATATATATATATATATATGTATATATATATATATATATATATATATATATATAGACACACACATAGACACACACTATTGACGTAACCCTTCACCCTTGAAAGGTGCAAGTGCTAGAGTATATACTTTTTCAGCAAGTGATACACATAATATAGTTACATATTTCTAAAAGGTTAAAATATAATTGTTTGAAGATGTAATAAGAAAGGTTAACATTTTCTAAAGTGTAAAAAATATAAATTTGTAATGATCACAAAATAAATGTAGCGTAATCCCTTTTGAACTCTAATTTTAAATTTCCAAATTATTGTAAATAACATTAGCAAGCAAACAAATACACTACTTGATCCTTAAATTGAAGAAACTTTTATGGCTAGGATAATAGAATTGTAACTATATTTGTAAAGGGTTAGCTTTAGAATAAAGGAACATGAAATTTGAATATTGTTAGCCATACTATCATGCACTAAATTTCATAGTTTAGATCATGTCATGTGTAGCTTGATTAAAATAACAAAGGAATCTTAAAGTACATTTCAATCTTAAATAAAATTATGAGTAAGAAAGATCTATAGTGAAGCAAGCTCGTATAGTGGATATAGTAGTTGAATGAAATGAGCTCCTTAGTGGAGCAATTCTTGGTCATGTGATTGTTGGAAATATTCAAGACTATGCTAAGCTACTGAGAGGGGAGGGGTGAATTAGTAACTTCTAGAATTTTAACAATTTTGGCTATTAATCCAACAATCCAATTAGTATTCAATTCATCACATATAATCTGATCTAATTGCATGCATAAGAAACTAAAAACATGAAAGCATTCATAACACAGTGACACAAGGATTTGTGACCCAGAAACCTTCCAAATAGAAAGTAAAAATGGGTTGGGGATGATACCCACAACTTTAGTACTATAGTATAAAAGTAGCTTATTAAAGCTTACATTGAACACTTCTAATGATCTGCCATGTTAGGAGCAACGAGGACTGCTAGGTCCACTTTGTGAAAGGATTTACAAACATACAATTAAATATGCACTCAATAAAGAGATTTACAAAACACTATTAGGTCTACCTTGTGAAAGGATTTGACTGATCCACCTATTAGGATGAAATAGTAGATGATCTCTGATCTACAACTTGGTTTGTTGAATGAGATTTTTTTAAGTATTGATCACCTTACTATGACAAATATGTCTTTGCTACTCCTTATACTATTGTAGCCTTTTCAATTTTCTCTTTCTGCCCTTTTTTTGATGACTACATTGATTTCATGCTTGTTTGTTACACACTTTGGATGACAAAATACATTACATATATATCAATCCAATTATACAAATTAAAAAGTCAACCACAATACAAGTTACCACAAATATTAAAAAGTTAGCCCACATGAAGACACTCAGGTTCTGAAGACTAACTCGATGAGGTTTTGATACTCGACATCCACTGTCAATGCTAAAATCATCATGCACTTGGTAGACATAGAAGCTCAGTCCATACCGATCACTTCCAAGTAGTCTTGAACTTTGTCTACACTAGTGACTCGATAGATACTGTGAAAATCATCATATAAACTGAGTCTCTTGGTTTACATTGTATGACTCGATAAAAATTGTCACTTTGAGCTTGGTATAAACTGAGTCACTTGGTTAACACTAAGTAGCTCAGTTAACATTGGACTTGCATCACATACACTAGGAACTTGGTGAACACTCCATAGCTTGGCTTGCACTAGTAAACTCAACATACACTGAGATACATAGTTTACACTACTAATCTTCACTATAACAGTGACTTCTTAGTAACCATTGAGATTTGTCTAAAGGACTTGGTAGCAACTGTAGAATTCAATGACAATAGAAATACTTGGCAAACACTATGAACTATACAATGAGCTCAGTAGCTATATACAATTTGCATAAGTGTATGTCACTAATAACAAACTTGATTGATATGTGAACAATCTCCCCCTTTGGAATTAGTGACAAAAACACTTATCAACCAAAACTAAATTCAAAAAGATTCTTGAATACCTTTTATTCATCACCTTGTGATACTAGCTTGGTAGAGTATACTTTTTTTGAGATTTTTCAAAATTGATTTTGTAAGAGGTATATCTACACATTGTAAGGCTCCTCCATACAGTATACTATACATTTTCTTGCTATATACAATATATCTCTATGTACCTATCTTACTCCCCCATTGATTTTTCAACTTACAGCATAATCTCCCCCATAACATATGGCTTTCTCCAATATAACTTTTCTCCCCCATTTTGACATTAATGCCAAAGAATTATCTTAATTATTTACATAGTAACACCAAAATGAGATAGAAAATCTAAATATACCTTGAGAATGATCGCCAAGGTGTTATCCTAGTTGTCTTATAGAATCTTGCATGTGCGTGAGGTGCAATTTGAATCTTTACTGACAATTCTATCATGTGATCCAAAATGGAGAAATTGTTGTCATGGATGAGAGTTTTTGAATGTACAATATGTTTCTGTAGTGTATCCATGACAAGAAGAATCATGTTTTGAATATCAATCAATGTATATCTTATTCTTGCATCTTCTCTAAGAAGTTTTGCTTGCATATCTGAAAAAAAAAACTTATCCTTTGAAAATGTGTAGAGCTTGAACTAGGGTCAAGTTGCAGCTACTAAGCACTAGCTTTCAAATCTTCATCTACTTTGGACAATTTTTCCTTTATTTCTTTAGTAAACTTGAAAACATCACAAAGTTTTTGAAAAAGTGATGATACATTTGTACAAGATGCTTCTAAACTGCCCAAAATTGTAGAAAGTTCTACTTGATGAATGGCTATCTGCTGAGCAATGTACTCCAACGCTTTATTATCAAACCTTTTCTCTATTTTTTGTACTAACTTATCTTGTCCTTCAATGTCTTCATTGAATTTTTGTACTACCTCTACTATTTCATACAAAATTGGCTGAGAAGAGTCAACCTCAATACCTATGGCTTCTGCCAAAATGTTCTTTACATCTTCAATTATTTTAGATTCCTTATCTCTCTCCTCTCTTAGTTTCTACTATTTAGCCTTCTCCTAGAGGAGTTCACCAAATAACTGCATTTGGTCTGAGGTAAGCTTAGAAATATCCCAATTTGGGATGATAATTTCCTTATCTAAATCAATATCTTCCTCTAACTCTTTATCTTTACTCAAAAAATTTGTGCTCAATTGAACCTTGGAATCAAATATCCTTACACTTATTGCTTTTGTACCCGAAAAAGAAACAATTGTAGATATGCTAGGACTAGCTATGAAAACTGATACTATGCTTATTGAAGCAATATTTACCATAATAACTAAAGAACCCAAAATTGGTGTGCTCAAAACTAAAGTGCTCAAAACTAGAGAAGTCAAAACTGAAGTACTCAACTCAGTAGATGAAGGAGGAATTTTTAGCTCGGTAGATGAATTGGAAGCCACTTCTATCAATGATGTGTTGAGATGAGTAGGAGCAATGAGTGATTAGACAATTGGATTAGCATTGGTGGTCACAATCAAATTTGTTGGGGCTGTCTTTGTGCTTGAAGTTGTAACTAGTTTGTTTAGAGAGTGAGGAAGTGAGGCAATGATTGTTGTAGCTATCTTAACTAGATCACTCTCCTCATCATTTGGCTTTGCTTCCTTGGTAGCCTGTTGTCCTTAATCCTCTTCATCTTCTTCATTGTCAAAATGAGTTGCTTCTTCAACATTCTCTTCTTCATCTTTCTCATTATCTTCTTCATCATCATGATCTTTGACATTAACTGGAAAATCTCTTGGTTTCTATAATAGATAAATATTTTTCCAAGTGTTTTTGTGTTCCTAACAACATGCTCAATGTCCTTAATGAAAACTAGACAAGTATTAAACTTTAGAGTCAAATTTTCTTTAATTTTCTTCAATGAATCTTTTATCTCAACATCTGATATGCTCAGTAATAGTTTCCTCAAGGTTTTCCCATATATGTCTTTGACAGTTTGCATTGCAAAATCTCATCTTGGCTTTATCTTTTCCAACAACTCATTAGGAATTTGAGAGGCAAGATGATCTAGTAAGTATTTCCATTTTCCCATCTTGTTCATCACTAGGTCTTCAATCTACTTCTGCTCCTCTGTTATCCTAATCTCATATTTTAATGATATCAAATTTGTTTTGCTTGCTTCTACTTCTAGATCTTTTAATCTATCTTGGAAAGTGGGTGGAAGTTTTCTAAGTACAATGTCTCCTCCTTCCTTGTAAAACTTCTTCCTTGAAGATCTCCTTGTAAAAACTGCAGTGGATGGCTTGGTAATAATTAGCTTGCCTTTCTTCTTTAATGGCTCTTCTTCCTTAGATTCTACCTCCTCTGCTTCCTCATCTTCTCCTTTTCCCTTGGTTAACAAAAGGGTTGAACTCAATTTTAGTTTTTCAATTCTCTTCTTCCCTTTATTTACCGCCTAAGGAAGTTTTATCTCAAGTTCAATCCTAGCTTTTGCTTCATCATATGTTCCAAAATATGTAGCCTTAGGATCAACTGGCTCATTGACAAGGGCTTCAATGATATCTTTGGTTTCATCAATATTGACTTCATAACCAAGGGGTTTTACCCATGCAATTCTAGGCTTAACTGTCTGAATGTATACTTTGTCACAATCTACCATGAAACATATATCATCCTTATAATCTTCTACTAATTTCTTGGGGATCCAGAACCTATTGTTCATTTTCTCCATAAATACATCAAAATAATTATCCATAATACTATTATAATTTTCACCCATCTCTGCAATATACTCATTTATTTGATAAAGCATAGGCACATCTTTTATCCATACTACAATTCCTTTTGAAGGGAAAAATTTCTGAACATAAAAGAATATACAAGTTAATAATGAACTAAAATGGGTTATTTTTAGAAGTTCTTATGCTTTCCATATTTTTGTTGAACTATTTCAACAATAGCTCGACAAGGTCAAATGACAAATTGTTCTTTACCATGTTGTATTCCAAGTCCATAGCTTCACATGACATGTTGTTCAACCTACTAGAGCTATAAACCTTATGTGCAATAATGTGAATACCAAACTTTAATTCTATATCAGTACACTACTAATTTTCATTCCTCTACCATCCCATTCTACTAGTGTTTTGTTTTCCAACTCTGCCTGACCTAGAGTTTTTATTGTTTTGGCCTTGGCTAGCATTGGGAGGTCAATGATTCGATGAATCATCTTCTTCGTGGTTAACACTAGTTGCTCCAACCAAAATTGATCATTATGCACCTAGCTTAGGATAAACCTAATCCATTTTATTTGAAATTCATGGGGCATGTGAGGGATATGAGTTAATCCTTTGGTTTCCAAATGTTGGTGCTCGAGTTTCAAGACTCCATTAACACATAGTTGACCTAGGGCATCATCCATTTCCAATGTACCAATTTCTTGAATAACACACTTGAAATGAGTGTGAATATCATTAATTAGAAGTACTTTTGGAGGAATTTGTGATTGTGCTACACTTGGATCTAGGGTTTTGGTGATTGCAGGAGTGAGCTTGAAGTTTGGTGCTTTCCATCTCACTCCATGAACCAAGATTTTAGATCCTAACTTGACCTTGTTGCTACTGGATGCCATCTTTACTCGTTAGGGTTTGAGGGAATTCAAAAACTTTTGTTGGAAATTTTCTCAAATTGCTTGGAAGCTCTAAAGATCACACTTTCGCAATAGCACTCAAAATTTCACGTTAAGAAATGACTTTTATTTCATACCTTTTGTTAAAAATTTCCATAAATGCTTAGTATGAAGGTAGATCGACTAACATTGCATTGACAAATTGTCATCCACTATGCTTGCATTGAACACTTGGTGAAGTCTTTGTTTCTCGGTAACCATGACCCAACCTCACTCAATAGAGAAGATAACTTGGTAGACACTTATACTCGATGATCCTTTTGTATTTGGATACTGATTTGTAATGCAGAAGCATCCAGAGTTATAACGGAAATCCTGTGTCACCCAAAAAAATGTACTTAGACTTACTTTCTATTTCATGTGTTTTCATTTTTGGATACCCATTTGGGTCAAATAAAGGTTCCAACTCTCACAGTTTCACTATCAGTGTTCTAGGTTAGAGTATTTGAACACCTTGGGATACGTGTAAATGCTAAAAAAATAGGAGTATGTAATTGAGCCATAATTTTGGTAAATTAGAGGGTGTAAATTGGTCAGATGAATGTAATTGTAATTTAGAGCATTCCAAAAAAAGAATAAGGTCAAAAGGCTCCACAATTTGAAAGTTATTGCATTTTTTCAATTTTTGGAGACCTCCTCATAATCCTTCAAAGTTAGATTAGGGGCATTAAATGACCTTGAACAGGGCCAAAAAATGGGGGACGAGCAAAGCCAATCCATAAGGCTATAGAGCACTTCGAGAGCTTTTCGAAAATGTAAACGGTTCGTCAATTAGAGCTATGATTCAAAAGTTATGCCTCCCAAAAGTTCGGTTACCATTTTTGGATTCTTCTAATTTTGTGCCAACTTCTAATGCAAATTCTAGAGCCTTCTATTTGGTCACTTGATGCCAACTAGCACTTTCTAGAATGTATTCCTAATCCTTAACCCTTCAGGGTCTATTTAAGAACATTTCTGGCATTGTACTAAAAAGAGAAATTATCTCCTTGAAAGGTTAAGGGAAGAGAAACTGTTAATTAATCTAAAGAAGTGTACCTTTGCTAAGAAGGAATTAGTCTACTTGGGGTTTGTTATATCACCTGAAGGTCTCAAAATGGACCCAGAGAAGGTAAAAGCCATCTTGGAATGGCCTACTCCAAGGTTTGCTACTGACGTAAGATCATTTCATGGTCTAGTTAGTTTTTACAGGAAGTTCATTAAGAATTTTAGTGGCACATGTGCACCCCTAACTGACACAATAAGAGGGGATAGAAAAGAGTTTAAATGGACTGTGACAGCTACAAGAAGTTTTGAATTGCTGAAGAAGAAGGTGACAGAACAACCTATGTTGGCACTTCTAGATTTTAGAAAGGTGTTCTAGGTGGATTTTGATGCTAGTGGCAGTGCTATTGGGGTTGTATTGAGCCAAGAAGGTAAGCCTATTGCATATTTTAATAAAAAACAGAATGATGTGAAGAAGAAGTATTTTGTTTATGATCAAGAGTTCTATGCAATAGTTCAAGCTTTAAAGAAATGGAGACATTATTTATTGCCAAAAGAATCTATTTTTTATATTAATCATCAGGCATTACAGTACCTAAATAGCTAAGGTAAATTGAATCAGAAACATATGAAGTAGGTAGAGTTCTTACAGAGCTATACATTTGTGTTGAAGCATAGAAGTGGAAAATCTAACAGGGTTGCAGATGCATTAAGTAGGAGACAGTTGTTGCTTACAGTAATGCAGGTTAAAGTAGTCGGATTTGATGAACTCAAGAATTTGTACCCTGAGGATCCTGATTTTGGTGAAGCATGGAAAGCTTGTAAAGAGCCTGTTGCTTTAGATAGAACCAAGTGGCTAGACTATTTCATTTAGGATGGTATGTTGTTCAAGGGCAGTCAATTGTGCATTCCAAGGAGTTCCATGAGGGAAAATCTAATTAAGGAGAAACATAGTAGAGGGATGGTAGGACATTTTGGTTGAGATAAGACCATTTCCATTCTCAAAGAACATTATTTTTGGCCTCAAATGTCACAAGATGTGAAGAAGTTTGTATAGAATTGCTAGGTTTGTCAAGTGGCCAAGGGATTTAGTCACAATACTGGACTATATCAGCCATTGCATGTTCCATCAAAGCCATGGGAGGACATAAGTATGGATTTTTTTCTTGGATTGCCGAGGACACAAAGGGGTAATGACTCAGTATTTGTGGTGGTTGATAAGTTCTCCAAAATGGCACATTTCATTCCATGCCATAAAACTCATGATGTTGTCCATATTACAGACTTGTTTTTCAGAGAGGTGGTAAGACTACATGGTCTCCCAAGGAGTATAGTTTCTAACAGAGACACTAAATTTGTGGGGTATTTCTGGAGAACATTGTGGAAAAAGTTGAGGATAGACTTGAAATTCAGTTCCACACATCATTCACAGACTAACGGCCAAACAAAAGTGGTAAACAGAAGTCTGGGCAATTTGCTAAGATGTTTAGTTGGGGATAAGCCCAAGGGATGGGATTTGATTCTACCAGAAGTGAAATTTTCTTACAATAACTCTATAAATAGGAGTACAGGTAAATCAGCATTCCAAATTGTATATGGAAGTAGCCCAAGGACTGCACCAGAACTAAGGAAGATGGAGCAAGGGGAGAGGACAAGTATTTAAGCAGAAGAGTTTGCTAAACATATCAAGCGTCTACATGAGGAGGTCCAGGCACACATTACCAAGATGAACCAGCAGTATAAAGCTAGGGTTGATCAAAGGAGAAGACATAAGGAGTTCCAAGTAGGGGATCTAGTCATGGTACACTTAAGAAAAGAAAGATTTCCAGCCGATACTTACAACAAGTTGAAGATGAAGAAATTTGGTCCTTGCAAAATTCTGAAGAAACATGACTTAGGAAATGCATATGAGGTCGAGTTACCAGATGGAATTCACATTTCTCCTATCTTCAACATTGCAGACTTGACAGAGTATCATGATGATGGTGCAAATGAGGAGCTGATGTTAGAGCCATGTCCAATTCCTACTTCTAAGAAGGAGGAGATAGAGGAGATTCTGGATAGTCGTGTGGGTGGGAGTACCGGAAATAGGCAGTATGAAGAGTATCTGGTCAAGTGGAAAGGACAACCAATAGAGGACTCAACTTGGATATCAGCAGCTGAGGTTTCCCATTTGGGATTTCCTCTACCATCCATAAAGTGATAGGGTCACTTTTCAATCTACCCTGGGTGTCTGATGTAGGAGCATTAAGAGGTATAAGGGCAATCCTGTGTCACCCAAAAAAATGTACTTAGACTTAGTTTCTGTTTCATGTATTTTCATTTCTAGATACCCATTTGGGTCAAATAAAGGTTCCAACTCTCATAGTTCCACTATTAGTGTTCTAGGTTAGAGTATTTGAACACCTTGGGATACGTGTAAATGCCAAAAAAATAAGAGTATGTAATTGAGCCATAATTTTGGTAAATTAGAGGGTTTAAATTGACTGGATGAATGTAATTGTAATTTAGAGCATTCTAGAAAAAGAATAAGGTCAAAAGGCCCCATGGTTTTAAAGTTATCGCAGTTTTTCAATTTCTAGAGACCTCCTAAGAATGCTTCAAAGTCAAGTTAGGGGCATTAAATGACCTTGAACAGGGCCAAAAATGAGGGATGAGCAAAGCCTATCCATAGGGCTATAAAGTGCTTCAAGAGCTTTCTAAAAATGTAAACAGTTCGTCAATCGGAGCTACGGTTCTAAAGTTATGCCTCCCAGAAGTTCAGTTACTATTTCTGGATTCTTCTAATTTTGTGCCAACTTCTAATGCAACTTTTGGAGCCTTCTATTTGGTCGGTGGATGCCAACTAGCACTTTCTAGAATGTATTCCTAATCCTTAACCCTTTGGGGTCTATTTAAGAACATTTATGGCATTGTAAAAGGCAGTTTGGAGTGGAGTTTGAGAGGAGGTACTAAAAAGAGAAATTATCTCTAGATTTATACTATTGTAAGCCCTTAGGGCATGTTTTGAAGTCTATTTTCTTTGTACTGAATGTATTAGCATATTTACATGGTTAATAAAGTTTTCCCCTTTCTTGTTGTGTCCATTCTGTTATTTGGCTTGACCCCATCAATTTGGATCATTATGCTCTTTCAATTTGGAACTATTTTGGATGTCTTCTTTGATAGCATAGCTCTAGTTTCTCCTATGAGAACTTAAGCAAAAATTATAGAGTCACCCAATACTTGAGTGACTTGATTATCATTACTTAGACTTGTATCCTCGGTAGACTTAGGAACCCATTGTTGTCTCATCTACTTTCGGATGTTATCAGCCTTTACCTTTTTCTCATCTTCAATTCTACCAGTATTCATGCAATTCTTGGCAAGATAATGAAGTTATGTACATCTTTTAGTAGTGTCTCTATTTCTCAAATGATTTTTTACACAATTTATTCCAATGTGTCCAAATTCTCCACAATAATGACATCTGCACTAGGTGTTGTAGTCCCAACCAAATATTGCTTTCACAATTTTTTGTATTGGATTCAATACCTTAGTTTTGCATTCTGATGACTTGTGTCCATTCTTCTTACATTTGTGACATTTTCCTTCAAATTTTGGTTTCTCTTCACATTCGTTAGCCTTATGGCCATATTGATTGCAATTCTAGCACTTTCCATTAAATTTTTCTTTTTCATTACCCCAACATTTGTTTGATGTATGACCTATTTTACCACAATGATTACAAGTAGGTCTTTGGTTCTTTTGAGCTCCTTGCTTGGATGATTCTCCTTCTTTTGTATATCCAATTCCTAATTTTTTTTTTTTCCTATAGAGGTTTTGCTCATTCAGTTGATTCATGTTTTCTTGGGATTTCATCATTCGTTCATTGACTTGCTTCTCAGAGTTCAGATCATTCTATAATCTTTTATTGATTTTCCTTTTAGAATTTAGGTCATTCCTTATTCTTTCATTTTCAAATCTTAGGCTCATGGTTTCCTCATTTGTATTGGAGATTTGATCAATAAGATCTGCTTGTTGAAGGGATTGGTTCTGCATTTCATTGTTCCTTCCATCTATCTCTTCTTTTATTTCATTTCTTTGTTCCATGACTTCACATAACCTTACTGACTGAATTTCTTGTTCTCTTCTTAGTTTTCTTATGTCTTCTTACAGGGATCCATTCTTTTCTAGGAGTTCTTTGATTGCTTCATTGGCTTCGTCTAAATTGTTTGAATGGAGGTCTTCAATTCTTTCTTCAATGTAGAGATGATCATTTATTTGAATTACAAGTTCTTTTCTTCTTTTCAGGGATTGAGAGAGTTGCTCCTTTGCTTTCTTGAGTTGGGCAATGGCCATTTCTGAATCTAGCTTCTCATTGTCAATATCTTTGTCAAGTTTGAATATCTCTATAGCCTTGATCTTTGGTCAAGTTGTTAAGCTTTCTCTTGAGAACTACAATGCTCTGATACCAATTGTTGGAATATTCAAGACTATGCTAAGTTACTAAGAGGGGATGGGTGAATCAGTAACTTCTAGAATTTTAACAATTTCAGCTTTTAATCCAATTAGTATTCAATTCATCACATATAATTTGACCTAATTGCATGCATAAGAAACTGAAAACATGAAAGCATTCATAACACAGTGACACAAGGATTTGGTGACCCAAAAACCTTCCAAATAGAAAGTAAAACTAGAGTGGGGATGATATCCACAACTCTAATACTGCAGTATAAAGTTAGCCTGTTAAAGCTTACATTGATCACTTCTAATGATTTATCCTGTTAGGAGCAATGAGGACTGCTAGGTCCACCTTGTGAAAGGATTTACAAACATACATTTAAGTATGCACTCGATAAAGAGATTCACAAAAGACTATTAAGTCTACCTTTTGAAAGGATTAGACTAATCCACCTATTAGGATGAAATAGTAGGTGATCTCTAATCTACAACTTGGTTTGTTGAATGAGATTCCTTTAAGTATTAATCACCTTGTTGTGATAGATATGTCTTTGTTGCTCCTTATACTGTTGTAGCCTTTTCAATTTTCTCTTTCTGCTCTTTTCTAATGATTACATTGATTTCACACTTGCTTCTTACACACTTTGGATATGACACAATACATTACATATATTAATCCAATTATACAAATTACAAAGTTGGCCACAATACAAGTTACCACAAATATTACAAAGTCAGCCCACATGAAGACACTCAGGTTCTAAAGACTAACTCAGTGAGGTTCTGATACTTAACATCCATTGTCAATGCTCGACATCATCATGAACTTGGTAGATGTAGAAGCTTGGTCCATACTAATCACTTCCAAGTAGTCTTAAACATGGTTTGCACTAGTGACTCAGTAGATACTGTGAAACTTTTCATATAAATTGAGTCTCTTGGTTTACATTGTATGACTTGGTAAACACTGTTACTTTGAGCTCAGTATAAACTGATTCACTTGGTTAACACTGAGTAGCTCAATTAACATTGGACTTGAATCAAATACACTATGAACTTGGTGAACACTGCATAGCTCAACTTGTACTAGTAAACTTGGCTTACACTGAGATGGACGATTTATACTACTGATCTTCACTATAATTGTGACTACTTAGTAACAACTGAGATTTATCCAAAGGACTCAATAGTAACTGTAGAACTTGGTAACAATAGAAATACTTGGCAAACACTGTGAACTATACAATGAGCTCGATAGCTATATACAATCTGAATAAGTGTGTGTCACTAATAACAAACTTGACTACTATGTCAACAACGATACTTATCTCCAAAATATTTTTCTTAAATCTAAAATAAAGACCAATTGTGTGATGCTACATGATCTCACCAATCAAACATGGCCTAGTGCACAACTATTGGCCCTGCATTTTTTAGGGACCATTTTGGACACATCAACCAAAAATAATGCTAATGTGGCATCATATTTGAACATGTGGATCCAAAACCAAATTTTATAAGTAGGGGATATTGCAATTGAATTGATGCACAATATAGCGATAATTTTGAACCATCAATATGATATTTTATGAGGCTCAAAAGTAAGGTGCTCTACTATTAGACAATCTTCCTTGTATAATAGAAACTTAAATAATAAGATTTAGAGTATGGATTAATTTATATATTTAATTAATTAATTTGAACACCAAACCTATATAAATATTTTTAAGTTTTTAATATAATAAGACAAAAATATAAATGAATATTAAAGAGTCTATACAAGAAAACCTAAAAAAATTTCTTTATAGAATCTAAGAAAAGACATATATCAAAGTGCTTCAACATATATACAGATGCATATGCATTTACATACTTTTTAATCAATCAAGATTATAGTATGCAAGATGTTGAAGGAAGAGAAATATAACATTAATACAAAAGTTAAGTCAAAGACAAAGGGGAAGATTCATCATGCTAGAATTATGAAGTATGAACGTTCTTGACAATGCATCTTCTTCATCACCTCACAATGTGAACATTATTAGAATAGATAAAAGAATAATAGTCCATTAAAAAATAAAAAAGATATACATTGTAAACTACATAGATAAGATAAGAAGACCATTATCAATTGGACAATTAAAACATAATATAAATAATGAAACTTAGAACAACTTGCAAATGTGAACTTCCCTTTATCTTGAGTACCTATATATTTTTTGATTTTGATATTTTATAGGGACCATTTAGAAACATCAACAATAAAAACTAATATGACATCATATTTGACCACGTAGATCCAAAATCAATTTTTTAAAGTAGCGGATATGATAAGTAAATTAATATACAAAACAAAGAGAAAATGGAAGTGTTGGTATGATATTTAGGAGACACAAAAGTAAGCCACTCCACTATCAGAATATCTTCCTTATATAAAAGACATTAAAGTAATATAATTCAAAGCATGAAATAATTTATATATCAAATGAACTTATTCAAACACCACAATAGTATTAGTGTGATAAGTCTTTAATATCATAAGATAAAAATAAACATATAAATTAGTATTAAAGAGTGAGTACAATAAAATCTGAAGTCTTTTCCTTATAGAATTTGAAACACACACACACACATATGCATATATTTCTACATACTTTTGAATTAACTAAAGACAATAGAAAATGGAGATGGAAGAAAATAAATCTAACAATAATACAAACTCAAATTCAAAGAAGAAGGGGAAGATTTATCATGAAAGAGTTATGAATGTACTTGGAAATAAATCTTATTTGTGCTTGGTAATGCATCTTCTTCATCACCTCACAATGTAAATTGTTCTAGAATAAATAAAAGAATAATAGTCCAATAAAAAGGAGAAGGAAAATTATAAATTTAAACATAATCTAAATAGTGAAACCTAAATTTACTTACAAATGTAATATCCCATTTATCTTGAGTACCTTTATGCTTTTTCCTTTTAACAAATTTTGAGAGGTCCTCAACACCATTGATGAAAAAAAGGATTGCATCACATGAAACTTTCCTAGGTCCATGAAATCAATCTTAACAAAAAATTTTAAACAAACGATCGCATGAGCCTTCTAATTCAAAATGAACATGGTTTCTTTGGCAAGAAGATGACCCATAAAGAGAAGCAAAGAAAGTATTACCATATATGAGAACCTCTCCAATTGATATTTATATTGCCTTGTAGCTTGTGAATCACTGCATGATAAAATCTATGTATCTCCAACATTCTCCTTTTGTTCCTCATAACTGGTATCGAGTTCATAAAATTGTGTCTTTGACTGCCTTTTCATCACTAATGACAAATTCCAAGGTGCAATATCTTATGCCATATTTTTGTAAATGCAAATATACAAAAAGAAATGAAGAGAGTGTGTTTGATTGTATGCTTCCTTTACAACAAGCACAAATGAAACATAGCAGATTAATTGATTGATTGATTTATCAAGGCAAAAAGATATTTATAAAAATAAATGTCTCAATTGGAAAATTGTGTGAGAGAAGACTAGGAAGGATATTGTGTGACTTGGTGATGTTCTAGACACAATTTATTTGAAATCTATTAGATTGGGTTGAAAAATTCACATGTTATCTGCTTTCAATTAGAACACTATATGTGTTGGAACTCTTTAGAATAATTGAGAGGGGGGAGGGGAAGGGGGGTGAATTAGTTATCCAAGTTTTAGATGTACAAAAGAAAAAATTCATAGCTTGGTGAACCCATATCCATAAAAATATTCATGAATGCATCCATTAGATCATACAATCACCTAAACTTATAGATTATTGTTCTAGGTTAAAACAACTTTGCAAAAATATAAACATGAAACATAATAGACTCAATAATACATTTGACACAAGGATTTTACATGGAAACTCAATTTTGGAAAAACTACTAGTAACATGCTACTTATTCTCACTCTTTTGAAGTGATGCCCTGTGAAAGGCCAACCTTGTTAAAGGTTAGAATACACACTGTTAAATATGACCTGATTAGGAGTGAGCCTTAAAGATTAGAGGATATTAATCACCCTATTAGGAGTGAGCCTTGTTAAAGGTTAGAATACACCCTATTAAATATGACCTGATTAGAGGATATTAATCACCCTATTAGGAGTGAGCCTTGAAGTGATGCCCTGTGAAAGGCCAACCTTGTTAAAGGTTAGAATACACACTATTAAATATGACCTAATTAGAGGATATTAATCACCCTATTAGGAGTGAGCCCTATTAGACTCAATAATACATTTGACACAAGGATTTTACATGGAAACTCAATTTTGAAAAAATCACCAGTAACATGCTACTTAGTCTCACTCTTCTGAAGTGATGCCCTGTGAAAGGCCAACCTTGTTAAAGGTTAGAATACACATTGTTAAATATGACCTGATTAGAGGATATTAATCACCCTATTAGGAGTGAAAGGCCAACCTTGTTAAAGGTTAGAGGACTTTATATCATTCACTTGGAATGTCACCCAGTTAAAGGGTTTACAAATGACTGTTAGGTCAACCTTAATCCAAAGGATTTACCCTAGATTGGTACAATGATTAGAAAGTAACAATAAGGCTTGATATGATAACAAATTACAACTGACTTGTAGCTTACAAATATTTTTTTCATTCCTCCATTCTACTTTTCTTTCACACACTTCAGCTTTGATAGCTTGTTTATACTTCTAGTAGTCATACTCTTAAGCCTTCTTGATTTTCTTTCCAATAATAGTCTGTTATGTTTGATCACTAAATGAAGCAATACCTTAGACCTATTGTCTAACTTACATTCTCAAACATGACCCCCCTTGCTTCTGACCAACCAACTCTATAAATAAAAAATTAAGATCTTTTGTCATTCAACCTCTATCATCCATTTTAGGATTAGGTAGGATTCAATGAATCTATCCATTTTTTTATTTGAATCTCTTCTAGAAACTTCTTCAATCCTCTTTCAAATTCACCTCAAAACAATTTACCATGAATTTTGTGCCACCAACTCATCATAGTTATTTACACACTTCACAAAATTCAAGAAAACAAAATAGTCAGATCAAATTCATCAAATCTATAATTTATCATGAATACTGGCACTTGACATCAACATGTTGTCACTCAGCTTCCAAACTATTCTTCCACTCATCTTCAACTAGATCACTTGGTAAAAACTAAAATTTACTAGTGCTCGACATCAACTAAACTTTACTCAGCTTACACTATATCACTCAACATATGGAAAACTTTCACTTTTCTTGGCTACAATTGATTTTTTGCTCGAATTGCACTAAGTTTTTTGGCACCTACTATCCACTTGGTCAAGTTTGGAAGACTCAATTCTTCTTACTTTTTCTTCTAGACTTAGTCAGTGTATCCAAATTTGCAGCCTCAAGTAGATAATTAATGCCCTATAACATCATTGTCTTAACTAATATTTATACTCCTTTTTCTTACCATAACTAAGCCATTCCTCTAGGTGCTTTTGCTATCTCATTTGATCAAAACCTCCTCATTAATCAAATAAATGATAGTACTCAAATCAACTAGGCATTTGTCTTACCAGCAAGCAGCAAGTTTGACATCAATGACAAAACAATGATTTAAACACATTCTCATACTTATGTCAATTTGTTTTCAAAAATCTCTCTCTTCTTTGACATTGATGGAAAACCATACCAACAATAATACCAAAAAGAAAATAATTCCTTATATTGAAATCTTTCCCTCTATTAGTAGCTTTCATCTTCTGTATAGTCTACAAAATTATGTTATGGTCACTAGATAATCAACTCATCCTTATGAATCCCTCTTGATTAATCCCTCTTTCTAAAATTTAGGTATCTTCATACTATTTTGTTCTTATATCTCCCTCAATACTTTCTCCCTCTTTAGTAAACATTAGGTACACTATCTCCTATCTCCCTCTAAGTAGATATATCTCACTATTTGGTATTCTTTATCAAATTTCTTCCTCTTTGACAACAATGCCAGAGACTTGTCATCTTAATATGAAGATATAAACATTTTCAGTTTATCCCTTTATCATGTACCTTGCGACTAATCTGCAACTTTATTTCTTTTATTACTTTAGGCATCTCATAAAGTAAGATCCACTACATCAATGTGTAACATATGTCAATCATCTCAGTTGATGCATGGCACTATTCATTCTTCTTAAATGGCATTGGATAGAGGTATTGCCCCTAGTTTACCTCCTAGATAATCATGAGCATCCTTAGGTAATTCTTTTGTGAAGATATCAACTATCTTCTCTTTTGTATTCACATATTCCATCTTCACCTCTTTGTCTTGAACTAGCTCTCTGAAGTAATGATACTTGATTACAATGTGCTTAGTATTTGTATGCATTATAGGGTTCTTTGATGTATTTATAGCACTTGTATTATCACAATAAAATATCATTTATTATCACAATAAAGTATCACAAGTTTAGTGATTTCCTCCTTCATACCTTTTAGTAGATGTTTGATCCACACAATGTTTGTACAATTTACTAGAGCATCAACATATTCAGCTTCAATAGTAGATTGAGATATGCAAATTTTTTTCTTGCTAGTCCATGTAACCAACCTTTTTCCTAAGAAAAATACTCCTCCACTAGTGCTCTTTCTATCATCATTGTTTCTAGCTCAATCAACATTGGTGTAGGCTCTCAAATCATTCTTTTCATTTTTCTTGTAGTATAGACCATAGTCTTTTGTTCCTTTCAAATATCTCATTATTCACTTAACAACTAAATTGTCTATGATAGTTTTTCAGTCTTTTTGGAAGTTTCTTATCAATGCATTAACAAGCTTCATGAATATCAGTTACATCATTACTAAATAAAAGACAATATCCAAATTTTAATTTCATACAAAAACTTGCATCAAATGAAATGACATTACCTTAATGATTAATTTCATTGTATTCCAACTTCCACATGTGAGGTGTCATTCTTTGTGGCTTTGATGTTGTCTCTTCGTTCCTATTGAAAAGATATTTTTTGGTAATTTGATACTTATGGTTTTTGTGGAGAAAGTGTTTATGCTCATTGAACACCTACTTTCCTAAACTTTTTGAATGACAAGATTTCATCTTTGGAACACAAACTGGACACACAAATTTTCCCTTTATATTGAGATCTACAACATCCAATATAATTTGATGACATGTGTACTAGAAGATTCATATTTACAATCATCACATGCAACTTAAACACATTAAAAAAAATATTAGTAATGTTACATACCAAAAATAAGCATTAACAATTTTACATATCACAAAAATGTGTTAGTCTAGGGGCATCATGTATTGTCCATACAAGCATTGTAGAGAGTTGATATTGTCTTTCACCAATTGATATAGAGATGTCATACATAGTAACTCCATTCCATAACTCCAACAACTCATCAATCAAGGGCTCAATATATACATTCATATCTTTCACTTGGTACTTACCTAGTTGAATGAACATAAACAAAACATAATTATTATGGTCATTTTGATATTGTGTTTATAAATTAATTTAGATGACTATTAAACAGAACAATACCTGGCACAATCATTTCCAACATATGTTCTCCCTCTTTACGGATATCCAAGGAGGAATGTTATTGTTAATAACAACAATAGGCTATACTGAGCAAACAGATCTCATCTCTCCAAATGGATTGACATCGTCTGCTATCAATGAAAGCTTCAAATTACAAGATTCTTCTTTAAATACTAGCCACCTATCTTTTGTGTCCTTAAATGTAGAACCATCCATAATAATTAACATAATTTCATCTTGACTTCTATTACATTCATGGTAATCCATAAATTGTGCCAAGCTAGTGCACCTAAATAATCATTGCAGACATGGAATAATGGAAATGTACCAAAGAACCTTACAGTGCACCTTTTTGGTTATTTTCTCTAATCCATATCTACTAGTGTCACAATCAAGGAATTGAGTTGAAAATTCATGTTTTTTATGATATATAATCTGATCATTGGGACATGCATGTATTGTTTGATACTCTATTCTAATATCTTTCATAATGGATTGAAATTCTTGGTAAGAGTGAGTTAGAATGTTTGATGGTGGTTAAAAACACTCACCTATCAACCTATGGAAAATAATTATTAATATAAAGAATATTAATGGTACACTAACATAGAAGATTAAAAAAATGATACTATAACTTAGCATACGTGAGATTGCTATATTGGATATACCATTCATAACCTTGAAGTTTACCAACAACAATACAACGAAGAGAAGTTTTGTTTTGGAGACTTGGTACAGGATCTCATATACCTTTTCAAATATAGGTGTATCAAGGTTCTCTTCATCATCATCATCATTAAATGCACTAC
This sequence comes from Cupressus sempervirens, assembly GCA_028749045.1. Classification (NCBI taxonomy): domain Eukaryota; kingdom Viridiplantae; phylum Streptophyta; class Pinopsida; order Cupressales; family Cupressaceae; genus Cupressus; species Cupressus sempervirens. The sequence goes on along the minus strand of CM053791.1, from coordinate 193,611,721 downwards.
TATCATCATCTTCATCAGTTGCATCAATAACATCTTCTTCAATCTTGTTCTCTAGCACATTATTAGTTGTGCTAATACCAACATCTTCACTTGTGTTCTTTGCCTCAAGATCATTGTCTTCCATGGGAGCATTACTTTTTACTAGTTGGAAATCCATATTTGCAAAATGATGAAAATCATTTCCCCCTTTAAAGTGATCATGTTGCTTACAATGTCTTTGAGTAGAACTCTTCGATTCTTTAAGCCCTTGCATTTTTTGCAAGGACAATATCATTTTCCATCACCTTTTCTTTTGAATTGAGACCACAATCTATAAATTTTCACCTTATTTTATTCTAGGGCCATATTTTTAGGCATAGACTTTCTTCACATGAAAATATTAGGGCTATAAAATTATATCAAATATAAACATAAAAGCATTAGTAGTATCAGGTATATAATCAAGAATAATTGAATAATTAAATATCACTATCTGTGCAATCTTCTAACTTGGAGTGGCACATGTAACATGAAAAAGTTATGCAAAAGAAATATAATTTTTACATGCAACAAGCATCATAGTTTTTGGGCACATGTAATGGGGAAAAAACGCCATAGAAAAGGCATTTTACTAGTGCTAAAGCTATGTAAGTGGAGGCTCCTATTTTCTAGTTGTTTGAAAATGTGGCTTCCCTTGAAACTATTTAGCCCTAGAGTAGTAGAATATGCTAAACCAAGGTAATATGAGAATTTGATAGGTTGTGGCACTATAGGTAGAAAATAGACGTGAAACATAGCAAGGAAAGAAGTGACATACAATATGTACGAGACTTGTAGCCTAACCTTTCATCCACACTCCATGCCACCATCATACCTTGATTGCATTTGTGGATAGAAGGAAAATAATAAATCCAAGAAAAGGAGAAGGATGAAAATTCCCTAAGGATCACCTTGAATTTGAAGCAAATTTTGTATGTTCTAAAGTAGCAAAACATGTTAGACTGGCAAAACTCACAAATTCCAAAGCCCACTACAAGGTATTGTAGGAATAAAAAGAAGAAAAAAGATCTTCCAAGTGACAAGGATATACTTAATGATAAAAATAAGTTCAAAAGAAAATATGTTCCTCCTATAGATGGATATAGTGTATGTGGTTATTGGCCCAAGTTGAAGAAACAATTTTATGAAGGAAGACTTGCACATGCATGCCAAGAGGTGGTGGATTAATTAGTACATTTCAGTGCAATGAGGGCTTTCAAAGTTGTGATGGTATATGGTGCCATGAAGTCGAGTTTTCATATTCATAAAGAAACATATCAAAATATTGATATTGTATATTCAGCCAAGTCAAGTACAAAAACATAGATTACAAGGGAGGTGGAAGCCCTTCTAGCAGATGGTTGTCCTAGAGTTTGCATAGCCATGTCTAATACTCTTGAGAAATAGAGAACATTATTTGGGTGCATATGTATAGAGTTGCAAGTCTTTAATAGAAGACATTGAAGATTCACAAATTGAGTATGAAGAATGAGTTCTTGAATTAAGGGTAGATTCCATGAAATGTGGGATGCTAGAGGATAGTATAAATCTAGACCCCTTTAACACACTCAAAAAACTCAAAAGAATGTTGTAAGAGTATGAAAGAAGCCAGATAAGGCAAGGTTTCCTATGATAATTTATCAACACTTTTAGCAATTGTTGTAATCTATATGATGTTGGCCACTTATCCCATAGATTGCAATGTCTATGGAGTAGGCCAAAATGAATTTTTGAGTACATCGTGATGACATGGGATGTGTTGAACTTGATTGCACATCATTCTCAACTCAATAAAGTACCTAAATTTGTAAAAGGCATTATTTGATCAAATAGCAACAAACCACTACACTCAATAAAGTACCTAAATTTATAGAGAATAAATTGAAGTTGGCATGAAGGAGAAATTACATGATAATTATTTTGCATTGAATTTTCTATAATGGAATCTTCATTCTCTAAACCTACACAAAGTGTATTACCTAGCTTATCTCATGGTTCTCTCTCATCATCATAGTCCAATTAGAATTTAAGATTTTTTATAAAAACCATTTACTTGTTTCCCACTACATGAAAGTTGTGAAGCTCTTGGTACCTTAGGACTACTTGTACTAGTAAATCTTGGATCTTGATGCATCATAAATTCTTTCTTCTTAGATCTTCCTATGCCAAGAGTTTTTCTATTAATGTATGGTTTTTCTATAATGTTGAGATTCATCACTTGGCTTTCCAAATTATTACTAGAGTTATTGTACATCACTGCATATTTCTTCTTTTGATTACAAATTTACCCATCATGTGGTTTCCTCATCACTATTTTTGAAAGCTTCATTGACCTTGCATCACTTATATAGTCTTTCAAATTTGTCTTAACCATTTGAGAATAACACAAGTAGCAAGGCTTCCTTTCACTATTTTATGATAGTCAATAGGGTTGTCCCACATATTTCTTGTTTTGTCATGGTGACACGTGTTCTTGTGCATTTTTATAAAGCTTTGTATGAATATGCCTATTTATTGCCTAACAGAAGTGAATAGATCTTATCTCTTGAAAATGAATGTTACCTTCAAACAGTGAGAAAAACTCTTCAACAACATTCAGTCATTCTTTCCATAGAACAACAATTCACCTAGGGATAGACTTTTGATCTTCAAAACAATCATTTGATCATTGATAAGGCTGACCTGAAAACATTTTAAAAAAAAATTGGAATAGTATGAAAACTTTGAAACCCTTATCTGCAGCATTGTAATAAACTTTTTAGATAATGAATACTCTTTATGAACATAACTCTACCCCTAAAGAATTAGTAAATAGATCTACCCTATCAATTTGAGAGTGTGTTTATATATTTGGAAATTATAACTACTCAAATACAATAAACACATGAAATAAAACCCCTTCATTGTTCTTTGTTCTAAGATTGAAAGACATCTCATATTTAAAGGTGAATTCTCTCACAAATGTTGAATGAAGACACAAAAAATACCTACACATAGTAGAGATTTATGAATATGCACAGAACCCTACCTTTAATGTGATCCATCTCTTGAACTCATCAATGCTTTTTGAAATCTACATCTTCTCTACAAAAATTATTATGTAGCATTTTCTTTTGCCAATTAATCATAATTTATAATTATTAATCATCCAAAATTTTGTTGATAATTGTTTACCAAATAATCACAATGTTTTGGGGAGTAGAATGGCAAAATTGTCAATTCCCAATTAATTAGGTATCACAATTTTTTATAGAATCCTTAAAGTGCTAAATTATTACAAAGATTAATGAATTTCAAAAGGTTGTCATATTAAGGAATAATGAAACAATGATGCTACAACCCATTTGGAATTTGATAGCAATAAAGACCTAATAGTTGAATCATTGTTGTCATATGACTAAGTGATTGATTCAATCTCGAGAAGATTGGTGCCACAGTTTGTACTACTCAAATGCAATAAGGGTTATAGTTAATTCACATAGAGATTAGGTAATTCAAACAAGGAATTAAAAAACTAGCATACAATTGACCCTCAAATATAATAAGGTAATTACCTCTTGTTGTGGTTTCTCCTCTTGCTACAATTTCTCCTTGCCCAAACTTTGTTGCGCAAAAAAAAGAAAAGAACTATTTCACATTTTTTATAAATATAATCTCAAAAATGTCAAAATTTCAATGATAAACTTAACTTTTATCAAAATTTTGACATTGTCGGGATCATTTCTTTTAAAAAAGAATTTAACAAGCCAAATTGGCTTGTCATCAAAAATTTTGGTAAAAAATGGAGGCTTAATGTACTAGTGTATAAATATTTTTGAAAACTCAATGATGCATGCAAAGACAAAGCACATATTAATCAAGTATCTTTATTTGAGGGAGAAATTTCAAGAGAAGCAAGTAATATGTGAAGTCTATGGAAATAATTGCAAACATATTCAACAAGCCATTTCCTTGGGATTCCTTTGAGTATCTAAGAGGTAAACTGGGGGTCCTGCCCCTATTCAAAATTCACTAGGTGAAGATCCATATTGTATCAATTCATGGATAAGTTGTAATATCTTTTGGAGTTGATGTAGAAGTGTTCACATTTTAGGAGCATTTTTGAAGTTGTGAAGTTAACTATAATGGAACTGATGTAATATGTACATGCAAGGTACAAGGATAACTACACAGTTATATAAGTTTCATGATAAAATTTATAATGATATTTGGCATTGTTACCAAATGGGAAGAGATACAATGAAGAGAAATAAACAATGAACAAAAACAATGAAGGGAGAGAAACATCAAAGAAAAATAGTGGAGAGAAACAATGAATAACAATGAGAAAGGGGGAGAATATGTTGAAGAATATTAAAACTAAAATAAGAGATTTCAATCAAAGGGGGGATAAATGTTGAAGATGTTGAAGAGTTTTTTGTTGCTGAAGATATAGACCAAGTACTAGTTTGAAGAACCAGAACTACCAATTTTTATTGTTGTCCATGCATGCATTTGATTATCTTATGTAATATAAATTCATATGTTATGTGTTTCCATCAATACTAAAAGGAGATATTATTATCCCAAACTAGTATTTTAATTGAAAATGGGAGATTGTAATTGATCATGCTATGAATATATCCAAAAGAGTCATATCAGTTGTTATATTGCTATTGATGTCAAAGTCTTAGTTGGTTGGACATTATGCTAACTTAGGAAATCACCATATCATTTAGATTGATGAAGAAGATTTCAAAAAAGTATGATGAAGACATAAGTGATATGTAAGGCATTAAATGGGTACTTGAATGAGTTGGACAATGATAATGTTTTGTTGGTTTGATTATTTTATAATCATGTATATTTATAACATATTGAAGAAAACATGCTTAACTAAGTCACAAGGTTAATGGAGGGAGACTATATTCATTGAGTGACTATAGTACTACTCAAGCAATTGTCAAGAAATATGAACATAGTATTACCCAAGAAAGTTAGTATTAATCAAGTTATATTTTTCTTGAGTGAATATTATGTTTACTGGGTGAAAATTGGATGAACAAGTTTAGAAAACTAAAATCTGAGGACAATTTTTGAGAGAAATTTAGAAAGTTCACAAATGCCTAAAGAAAAATTCAAATCTTGTTGTGAAATCTTGTTAGTATCAGAATGGTTTTAACATTTGAGTGCCAACACACTTAACCACTTTCTACATTGAAGTCGAGTACACTATGCATGCCGAGCCACAACATGTGCTGAGTCAAAATTCCAACAGGTGTCGAGTGATCTTTAGGTGCCAAGTGAAGATCAAGTGCTAAGTGACTTCAGGTGCCGAGCATGATACAAGTGTCGAGTAATATATAAGTGTTGAGTCACAAATGATGCCGAGTCACAGATGATGTCGAGTCACAGATGATGCCGAGTAGGATAGAATCACTACAGGAGCTGAGTGAGCTAGTTTCCTTATATGTGTCGAGCATCAAGAATTAGAAAGTGCTGAGTAACACAGAATGCACATATGAGTTTGAGAAGGCACAAACTCAGATGTAAACCATTTTTATAGCTGACATATGATGAATCTTGAAGGATCTAAGTGATCAGATTGAATCTTTTGTACTTCCTATGCAATCTGCATGCAGCTAATAAGAAAAATGGAGAAGGCATGCAACCAATAATAAAAGTGCAAGAAATGAGCAAAAAATAAAGATTCAATATGGATCGTAGATCCATACCTAACCTTAAGTCTTCGAAAGTCTTTATAAGGAAGACAAAATCTCATTGTGTATATGAGAAAAGAAGTGTATGAGCAAAATATAGTAAAATTTAGAGTGAAGAGTGAAAAGACTTAGAGGAAGAGAGTAGCAATTAGATATTCAGTTGACCAGAACAAGGCAAGGGATACAAATAGATAACAGATTTTAGAAAATCAAGATCAGAGAGAGCAGATCAAGTGCCTAAATTCAACAATCAAGGATTGTAAGCTATCAAGTTTATTATACCTAATACTCTCTAGCAATTGTATTAGAAAGGAAATCCTATGTTGATAGGTTAGCTTAATAGCTAGGTTGTTGATCCTTTGAAGAGGTGAGTAAATCCTTTAACAGGGTGACACTTAATGAAAAGTGTTTGTAAATCCTTTAACCAGGTCACTAATTATATAGTGTAAAGCCTTTAGTAGGGTAGGCCTTTCACAGAGCAGACCATCAAAAGTGGTCAAAAACAATTATTGCTGTAGTGATTTTGTGGGTATCATCCCAACCCCAATTTTACCTTCTTATTCCTGGAGGGTTTCTGGGTTACCAAAATCTAGTGTTATGTGTTGTTGATGCATGTGTTTACTTTATGTTTATTTCATATGTTTACATGCATGCAATCTACTTTCAGTTGAAATTTTTAATGGATAAAGGGTAATACTTCTGATTCACCCCCCCCTCTCAGAAGCATTCTTCTCATTTGAATATTGCAACAAAATCTATGGCTGAGAAATTCAAGAATGATATAATGATGGATATTAAATGAAGATAAGGATGGACACAAAGTTCTATGCAATTTATATTTATAAATCTTTTAATTCGTTATATGAAGGAATTATTTTGTGAACCTAAGATCGATGATGTTGATTAAGCAACAAAGGATGGAAAGATATGGAAGCATTGAGAAATATATTTAAGGAGATGGTGGAGAGAGTTTTAGGTTGTTGACTGATGTTATTGAGTTTTCACTAATCATATTTCTAAGTAGAGATAAAAGTGTGAAGGTGAAGAAGAAAAAATGACATTGTTGAGCCAAGTGAAATGAGTAGTGAAAGGAGAAATAAGAATTTTACAACTTAGTCAAAGTATGGATTGAAGGAAGATCCAAGAGAGAGATCAAGTAGTGAGAGAGATTGAACATAGATCTAAATAAGAAAATATAGTTGGTATTCTTAATAGATCACTTAAAGGTAGTTTTTCTTCTTAACAAATCACTTTATACCATTACTATTTAACCATTGTAGAATAAGATCTCAAAAGTATCAAGTGGGCCTAACAATTATTTGAAATCCTATATGGTAACATCAATTGTGGTGTTTGTAATTTCTTTAAATTGAGCCACTCTTTTTTGTCAAGGATATGGAGTGATAAGGTCTAGATGATAGTTTGTGAAACCCTATAACAAGATCACTTTAACAAAGTGTATGTAACCTTCAACAAGGTTGTCTCCTAGCATAGATCACTTTAGAAGAGTGAAATTTTTGGGTTGTTTATCCGAGGTGGGTTTTCTCTTAATAGAGTTTCCATGTTAAAATATTGGTGTTAATTGTGTGATTGTTATTTGTGTTGCAAGTTGTTTTATATGTTTTACAATTTACTACAACTCGGTAATAACTAAAATATCACTAGGTAAAAATTGAAGTTTAGTGACAGTCAATAATGCAAGAAATAGTTTGATAACAATTTGAAAAGAAGTGAATGAATGTATTAATTATTCAATTGAAAGAATACACTAAGTAATTGAAGCTATTATTGTTGATGTTTAAGATGCTTTGATGGTGTTGAAAAGTTAAAAAGGCATTGTGAGATAACTAGACATAACTAACTCACCCCCCCACCCAAAAAAAAAGAGTTATCAAATAGGAAGAACTGTGTAAGGGGTTTTTCCCCTATCACTAAACCTAAAAATGTTATGTGTAAAGATTCTCAACTATGAAAGTCAGCAAGTTCAAGTTTTTTCTAGAAATTCCTTTAGATTAGAACATACATTATATCTAGTTCATACATACTTGTGCGGTCCCATGAGAACAAAAAGTGTATTTGATGACATATACTTTATGTTTTCTATTGAAAATTTCTCTAGAATGGTGTGGATTGTTTATTTGAAAGAAAAGTTGGAAGCCTTCTATATGTTCAAAGTGTACAAGGAAAAGATGGAAAAATATCAATAGAGCATCGAAGTTCTTGAGATCAAATAGGGGAGGTGAGTTCACCTCACAAGATTGTGAAAACTATTGTGAGAAGCCATTAGTACATTTGAGTTGCATTTTTTACCTAATCTTTTGACAACATGCCAATTTGGCTTGTCAAATTCACTTTTTTTAAAATTTGATCTCGATAACATCAAAATTTTGATGATCCTTAAGTTTTTAGTCAAAATTTTGAGGATCCTTAAGTTTTTAGTCAAAATTTTGATGACACTTAAGTTTATCTTCAAAATTTTGAAGTTGTCAGGATATAAAGAAAAAGAAAAGAAAAGTGAAACTTCATTTTATATTCACACAACACAATGCAGGTGGGAGGGTTCAGTGTTGTTCCTAGGCATGATGACAATCTTTCCAGTGTTGTTCAAGGTAAATTCATCATTTTTCTGAGTTGGGAGAATGTTAGAGAAACTAAAAGTCATTAAATTTTGATTGATTATGTTATAATGTGACCTTTCCCTTCTTATTAATGTCTCTATCGTGATCTTTTTCAATGGAAAAGGAAGAAAATGAAGGGTTTTGTATACACAATGTACTACAGGTAGCTTACATACAACCACATTTAGGTCCCATAGGAGTAGTAGGAGGCTAGGTTAGTATAGGTGGCTTAAACATATTAAAGCTCTAGGGCTTTCATTTGATGATGAATCCTTCTATTAATCCATGTTGCAACATACATATCTTAAAATCATAAAATCTTAAGATCTCTTTGTGTTTTGATATATGCTCATTACCTTATGGTATTAGCTTAACAAATCCTTGAAATTGTACATTAGCTCCACATAAAACTAGACATCTTTTGTCTTCTTAGTTCCCACCGTAATATGGTTATGCAAATGAAGAAATGTAATAATCTCATTCTCTACTACCTGAAAAATGTGTGTTTCATATTTTGATACAAAGATATAAGAAAGCACATCTACATTATAAATGAATCCATTAGTTATGTTATTGCATTCAATTGATTCATTATTGCATCATTGATAAGAGTACAACATATTCTTGTTCATATTATCTATTTCTTTTGTTTTTTTCATTAGCCTTTAATCCTAAGTTGTCAATGTTATATGCAAATTCTTACAAAGAGCTCTACAAGAACTCATATGAGATTATGTACCATGTCATTAGGAAGGATAAAATACTTACATAATGTAAAAACTTATATTTCATGCCCAAAGATTCATATAGACCATAATTCTCCAATAGTCAAGATGAAACTAGAACAAAACCATATCTTGCAACTCAATATTTTTAATTTTCAACCAAACACCTATAGCTTTACAATATATAAAACAAAATGGAAATTTATGAAGGCAACCCTAACATAGTTCTCCTCACCAAAATCAAATCATAATGTTATCTTATGCATCTAAAAAAGACTCTACACCAAACTATAATGAGTAATAGCTCATTCTTGAGTAAGTTCATACCTAACTTTTGCAACTAAAAAATGCAAAATTTTATCCTACCATGACATGAAAGAAAATTTAATATACATTGTAAAGCTCAAATAAGTAAATATTTACACCTCTTTTGAAGGATAACATACATACTACATTCCTTATAAAAAATTATCTATGTCAACCTTAATAAGCCATTGACCTTTGTAAACCACAAATACTCAATTTCATTCAAATGAAAACACTCACAAGGATGTTGAAGGGTCCTCTTCCCAAGGATAAAAAATTTATTTCATCACAAATATCTTGTCCTTTTTTACCAAGTAAAGTTCACTCCCATCGCAACATATTTGAGAGTTTACAACCAATTAATCATGCACCTTAAGGAGTAACACTAAATGTTCAAATCTTGCAAAATGATAGATTTTTTTTTTTATAGTACTGGAAAAATAACATGCATGATAAGAACACCTACTATTCAATTTTTCACCCTCCCAAGGCATTCAACAAAGGAAACTTTCTATTTACACCTGTACACAATAGCACCTATTGATCAAGTTTGCATCTCACAAGGTTAATCATGGAATAATAGAAAACACACTACAAATTCAAATCTTTTAGCATAACAATAAGTATTCATTAACACTGTTTCCATAATACCATGTGTAATAAAAATCCTACAAGTAAATTTTACACCCTCCCAAATCATTCAACATGGGAAACTTTCTATTTTTACCTAATTTCAATGAGAACACATGTTGATCAAGTTCACACCTCACAAGATTAATCAAGCACCATTAGTGAACAACACTATAAATTCATTCATATCTTTTGAACATGACAACTCTTTTTTGTCACCACTTTCATAAAAACATGTGCAATAAGAACACCTACTAGTCATGTTTGCACCCTACCAAGATATTTACATAAGCAACTTTCTATTTGCATCTCTATAGTATACAAATACTATGGTCAAGTTTGCAACTCACAAGCATGCTTGCACCTATAATAATATTATTATTTTGTTTATATCTCATTTGGCATTTTTTTTATCAATATCTAGTTATCTCAATCAAGGATAAATAACTTGCAAAGGGCTCAAAAAAGGGATTGGCTCTGTGAATATTCATCACATTTATTTTCTCTCCATTTAAAGGGTTGACACATACCCTCCTCCCACCTATCAAATGCACAAAATAATTTTGTATCATGTACTCCTAATACTAAATGATTTTAATCTCCATTAAAATTTGGAAAATCAATTCTTTTGGACTTTGGTTCTATCAACATTTCTTGCATTTCATGCCTCTACCATTTATAGGGTCGATAAGTATCCTCCTCCCACCTGATGTATGCTTTAAATGATCATGGGTCATGTACTCCTAATTCTAAAAGGATGTTGATCTCCATCACTATTGGGTCTTGTTTTTGTAGTCTAAGAAACACAAATTGTACTCTTGATCTTATCCCTATTTGCGTTCATGGCACTACATATGAAGGAATTATGTTTTCACATATGTTTTAGAGGATTTTGTTGTGGTCTAACATTTTTCAATAATTTTTGTACTATTTTTCTTAGGGAAGACATCATCAAGATGCATTATTACATTATTTGTTGGATGTTATATCATTGCTCAAACAAATTTAATAATGATGAGAATTCAAACGTCTAGTCATATTGATATAGCATCCAACTATTAATTTTATGATGCATTCTAATGACCTATTTCTTAGCCTCTTATATAAATTAAATATCAAACTATAATAGATTGTACTCAAATATATGATATATGTAATTTTTTATTCTACAATTGAATATTACTATTTAACAATTTAAACTATCTTTGAATGGTTTTGTGATCATTCCTAAATTGAACAAATTGTTGAGGGTTTAAAGAAGCCAGTGATGAACATATGGATGCTAAAAATGAAGATTATTGTTTTTAGTTTTTAAGATTTTTAGTAATGTGAGGACTTTTTAAAACAATATTATCATGAGTTTGATTGATTTAGACCACTTAAGTGTAGAAAGCTATGAAGGTCTCTATAAAATTGTGTGCCTTGACTAAATCAAGGAAAAAAACTTGGTACTATTGGCACAACGTAGGGCTTTGCAAGACTATCATAGTTACATTTTATTTTTAAAAATATATTTTTGAGTTTAGAGGGTAGATTTGAGACAAGACAAGTTTTTTCTAGCTTTTGTGTACAATACTCCAAATAAAATATAAAAATTAATATTTGATAAATTAAGTTAAAAAAATTTAGCAAGATGATCCATATCACCACAGCCATATTTGAACCACATATCCCAGGGTTGTGTCCAATTTGTACACATTTTAATAAAGCTACATTTATCATGGTTAATAACCTCTATTACAGTACTGATCATGCAATCTATTGACACATTTTCTATTCTGTGGTAGGATTCCTCTAACTCTTTTATATACAGGTATGCAAAGATTCATTTTCATTTTGTTGTATAATTTTGGGGGGCTTGTGACTTTCTATATAAAATCATGTTGTTCTATTTTTTGCAAGATGGTTTTTTCATGGATTCAATGTGGCCTAGCCATTTTTGTTGCAAATAAAATCATCAAGATTTTTCTTTCATAATTGGCCTTTTTTCCATTACTTGTCTAGCTCACTCCAAATTTCTCTACACATGTATTATGATTTTGTATCTAAGGTCTATCTACATTTTAGATTGTACCTGTTGACAATTAGATTAATAATCATATCTTAGATTCATCTAGTGGTGGTTGCAACATATTGATGCAAATTTATTACAACAACCCAACACGAAGAAGAATTTTGTGAGCCGAAGTTGTTTCATTATATCTCCTTTCGTTGATTAATCTCATCTTTTCCAATATATGATTGTAAGAAGAATTTTGTGATCCTATGTTGTTCCATTATATCTCCTTTCATTGATTCATCTCTTCTTTTCCAATATATGATTGTTATTACTATTTTAATAAGATTTTGTGTGATCACATAAGACTTAGATAACTGAAAACTGTCTAGGAAAGATGGGAAGAGTTGACAAGAAACTCCATAAATTACAAAAGGGTGACATCTATTAATAATTATACAATGAAATGTCCTCTTACTGGAGTTGGCCCTAATAGCTTTCCCTCCAATAATAGTAATGCAAATATTTACTAGCTAAAGTGCCTATGGAATTGTTAGTTATCTTCATGCAAAAATCATGCATATAAATAGACCATGTTTCGAAGGGAGAAATTTGTGTCTTAGATGTTTATCTTTGCTTGGCATAAAAGGGAACTTGATTAAAAACAAGTAATAGAACATTTGAACAACAAAAATATGAAATATATATTTATAGCAAAGGGTCCTTTAGCTTTACAACTACCAATTGCATTAATTCCTTGCTCTAAAATTAATAAATTCAAATGGTTTTCTTGATATCACATCCATATACAGAATAATTAATGGTGGCCTTATATGTGTAGGCTCAATGACTCTTATCAAAAGACATCAACCTCATCAATAGAACTGAAACATACAAAAGTTGCAAAGCTAATTGCAATGGAAACACACAAACATGTATATCAATCCTCACCAAGTTTTCTATCCATCTTAAGAATTGTTGGTGGTCGTAGGAATTTTATTATTTAACATTTCAATTTACCCTAGTTAATAAATATAAAAATTAAAATAACAAGTTAATAAGAAATGAATAAGTTGAGATGATTTACAAGAAAAAAAAGCTTAAACTATTGGAGTAATTTTTAACCCTTATATTTTCCACCTACTCAAACTTGCACCCTAAATACTAGGATTCTCATTTTTAAGGAAGCGATTTCAATTATTCATGTAGCAATATTTTTGACATTAGGAGGAAATAGATATTTAGACTCCAACCTATTAGTTTAATAAAAATACAAAATCTAAGTTTAATGATCAATTGAGGTTTGAACATTTGTTGTGGGGACAATTTAAAGAATGTTGAGGGGAAAAGTGATAATATGATCTTAGTGACATTATTTGAAGAGCATCAAACCATATCAATCATTTTCAAATAATGTGTTTTTAATGACACAACATTTGAAGATTATCAAAACATATATCAAGTGCTTGCATTCAGTTTTTAAGATTGAAATCTTCAATCAAATGTAATCTATGGTCAAATGTTTTGAATTAATACCATCTTGGTTAAAAAGTTATAATATGGATTTAACTATACAACCAAATAAGTTAAAGATATTGCATTAATTAATATTAATACTAATCTCACAAAGATATTAATGAGTTATTAACAAAGACTAATATTCTCACTATATTTATGCCCTTGTTTTTACATCCTTTATTTTTCCATCACATAAATGACACAACCTTTTCCCTCCTATAAACCATTTTCTCCACTCTTCCATAGTTGTTCCTTCCATGGTGGCATCATCACCAACCAAAAAAATATGGAAGAATACAATTGCATTGAGGATTCATGGAGCATGAAAAATTTGCACAAGTTGAGTGTAAAATAATGTGGTGAAGTGGAAGCATGTAATTCACAATTTTTTTGCATTAATTCTTCCATGGAATCATATCTCAAAAACTTGTATGAAAATATGAAATATTTCAAACCCAATAAAGCATAGAAAATAATAGGGCTATTTGAGCTTGCAATATAGTTCTTATTAGTTAGTGTTATTTTATTTAAATTTTCTATGAGGGTGTGAAGTCTAAAATTTTGAGGGTAAATTTCACTTGAGGTGTTGTTAAAGTTGGTTGTAAGACAAGAAGTGGTAGCAATGTATTTTGAGTGACAACATACATAAAAAAATATTTTTTGTTCAAAATCAATGCCCATATATAATATTGTTAATGATAAGGAATTCTTACAATAGTGAATGTCGAAGGCTTTAATTGTATCCTTATCAGAATGTACTTGTGATTAAGAGCTCTTTGCTAGCTGTGGACTATATTGAATATTTAGTGATTGATGCCTCTGTAGATGTCTATTTCATTCTTATCTATGTGTACAACAATTTCACATGGTATTGTGCTATGTTCATTTCTTATCGATTAAATCAAACTATTTGTAGGTTTGGTATGGATTAATTTTCATATATTATTTAATCAAAGCTAACAACAATAGGGATCGTAGCTTTTCAAGAACTAGCAATTATAGTGATTTTTTTTTAATAAATGTTTTTTTATCATTATATATATTTATATTGTGTAATTCATTTGATTTTTTTAGATGCCAACCTTACTAAAAATATAGTAAAATTTAATTATTTTATTATTATCAATTATATACAAAATGCTACTAATGCTTGTATGTTTATACTTGATATAATTTTATAGCCCAAATATTTTCTTGTCAAGAAAGTCCACATCTAACAACATGAACCTAGAGCAAAATAAGGTGACAATTGCTGGATTATGGTCTTAGTTCAAAAGAAAGGTGATGGAAAATGTTATTGTCCTTGCAAAAAATTCAAGGGCTTAAATTATCAAATAATTCTAATCACAACAACTCAGAGACTTTGTAGGCAACATGATCACATTAAAGGGGGAAAGGATTTTTGTCCTTTGGTGAATGTGGATTTCAAATATGTGGAACATGAAGGTGTGAATATCAAATCAGAAGGTAATTCTCCTATGGAAGAAGATGATCCTAAAGCAGAGAACACAATTAAAAATGTTGGTGTTGGTGTAGCTGATAATGTGTCAAAGAACATGATTGAAGAAGATGTTACTAGTGCAACTGATGAAGATAATGAAGATGATGATAGTCATGCATCTAATGATGATGAAGAGAACCATGGTATACCTATAATTGAAAAGGCATATGAGCCCCTTGTACCAAGGCTCCCAAACAACACTTCTCTCTGATGTATTGTTGTTAGTAAACTTCAAGGTTATGAATGGTATATCCAATGTAGAAATCTCATGTATGCTAAATTATGCTGTCATTTTTGTCATCTTCTATGTTAGCATAGGATTAATGTTCTTTATATTAACATTTTTTTTCCATAGGTTCATAGGTGAGTGTTTGTTACCAACATCAAACATTCTACCTCACTCTTATAAAGAATTATTGGCCAATATGAAAGATATTGGAATGGAGTATCAAACAATACATGCATGTCCCAATTATGATATTATATATCATAAACAACATGAATTTTCAACATAATTCCCTAATTGTCACATTAGTAGATATCAATCAGATCAAATAACAAAAAGGTGCCTCACAAGGTTTTTCAGTACATTCCCATTATTCCACATATGCAACAATTATTTAGGTGTACTAGCTTGACATAATTTATGGATTACCATGCACACAATAGAAGTTAAGATGACATTATGTGAATTCCTACATATAGTGCTACATTTAAGGACATAGAAGATAGGTGGCTAGTATTTAAAGAAGAACCTCATAATTTGAAGCTTTTATTGGTAGCAGACGATTTCAATCCATTTGGAGAGATGAGATTTTTTTATTCATTTTGGCATGTTTTCGTTAGTAACAACAACATTCCTCCTTGGATGTCTATAAAGAGGAAGTACATAAAGTTTGCAATGATTGTACTATGTATTTTTCCATTTAATAGTCATCTAAATTAATTTATAATTACAGTATCAAAATGGCCATAATAATTATGTTTTGTTTATGTTCATTCAACTAGGTAAGTACCAAGTGAAAGATATGAATGTATATATTGAGCCCTTGATTGATAAGTTGTTGGAGTTATCGAATTGGGTCACTACATATGACATTTCTAGACCAATTGGTGAAAGATAGTTTCAATTCTGTGTAATGCTTGTATGGACAATACATGATGCCCTTGGACTAACACATTTTTGTGGTATGTAAAAATGTTAATGCATATTTTTGGTATGTAATAGTGCTAACTCATTTTTGTTGTATATATAATTTGTGTGTGAATAATTTTAAATATGAATCTTCTAGTACACATGTCATCCAATTATACATGATCTTGTAGGTCTTTAGACAAAGGGAAAATTTGCACATCCAATTTGTGGTCCAAAGATGAAATCTCATCATTCAAAAAGTTTAAGAAAATAGGTGTTCAATGAGCATAGACACTTTCTCCACAAAATCATAAGTATCAAATTACTGAGAAACATCTTTTCAATGGGAAAGAAGAGAGAACATCAAAGGCACAAAGAGTGATACCTCGCATGTGGAAGATGGAATATAATAGAATGAATTGTTGAGGAAATCTCATTCCATCTAATGTAGGTTTTTATATGAGATTAAAATTTGGATAATTTTCTTTTGTTCAGTAATGATGTAATTGATGTTTGTGAAGGTCATCAAGGCATTGATGAGAAACTTCCAAAAGGACTTAAAAGCTATCCTAGACAATTTAGTAGGTTTATGTACTACGAGCACCTCCTAATCGTGCATTTGTTTAATGCTATGCATATTGGAAAGAATGTAATAGAGATACTATGGAAAATATTGGATGGAAGATGTGACAAATAAAAATTGATCAAAATTTGTAATGGCATTGATGAATCCAATCATGCATTGAAGTTTTTTCTTGAATCAAATAGCAATGGAAACCAAATTAATACGAGTTTCATTCCTTGATTATTAACACAACAATAAACTAATGCCATATTTGAAGCCATAAAAATAACTAAATTTATTGTAGGATTTTCTATAAACATAAGCAGTCTCATATCAAAGAAAGGTGATTTTGGGTCAGGGTTGAAAATGCATGATCGGCATACCTTTGTCAAGGTAAGTCATGTTCTTCTCTATTTACAATAAATTTTTAAAACATCATGTATTTTTTATTGTTTTAGTTTATAATATATTGAAAATATCATTTTAGTATTACCGTAGTACATTCTACCTCTATCTCTCCCACACAACTTTGACAACATGAGTGTCAAACAAGTTATACATGATCTTGGGAAATACATGTTGTGGTTCCACAATGCATGCCCCATTCCCTACTAGGAATGGGGACCCCCTACTTTTTTAGGATCTCTAGACTCACAATTCAGGATCTAAAAAAATTCAGAGTCAAAAAAGTA
This sequence comes from Cupressus sempervirens, assembly GCA_028749045.1. Taxonomy (NCBI): domain Eukaryota; kingdom Viridiplantae; phylum Streptophyta; class Pinopsida; order Cupressales; family Cupressaceae; genus Cupressus; species Cupressus sempervirens. The sequence goes on along the minus strand of CM053791.1, from coordinate 193,594,318 downwards.
AAAAAATTGAAAAATTGAAAATAATAATAATAATTTTTAAAAAAAAATTAAGCACACCTGTGCACCTCTCGAGGGCTATGAGAGTGCATCCTACCCTCGATGGGGCACAATGCATGGTCGCGCACCTGCGCGGTGTGCACTGTGCACCATAGAGGGTGGGCTTGGTTATAAAACCCCACCACTCGCTCCAAACTTTTCACTTTTTTTTTGTTGAAATTGCTCTCTCTACGAACACACCTTTTGAAGATTGCACACCTCCACACCAAAACAAGAGCACCCAAAATGCCTCTCGTGTTTCTTGTATCCTCACGCGTACCATGACTTCATCACGTCATGCATCATGCATCTGTGCTACTGCGCATGCACCATGATGCACTGTGTGCCATGCTTCCACGCTACTATGCATGCCCATGACACGTCATGTGCCACACATCCATGCTGCTATGCACATTCACGACATGTAACCATGCCACACATCCACTCTACTATGCTCACTATGTCGCGCCTCCACTTCATGCCATACATACTTGCATGTTGTGTGCCTTGCATCCCATGCCACTATACCCACACTTCTCACCTATGAGTGCATTGCACCAAACACTCCACACTGCTCACTTGCATGCACTGTGAAAAATGCCTTGCATCACGCGTTGCGCATTCAAGCCACTACACACGCCACCATATCCTTCATGCACATGTCACTTAAACTCACTACGTTGCTCCTAATGAGTAGCACATGCCACACTATGGTGCACTTCATCATGTATGACCTACTAAAATGTGTCATGCACATGCCACCAAGTCGTGTCGCACATGTATGCCCCCATGCCTTCACATTGCTTAAAAAACCCTAAAAGGAAAAAGTAGAAAAATTCAAAATTCAAAAAATATATATATAATTAAAAATAAATAAATAGATAAATAAATAAATAAAAATAAAATGATATGAATAAAAAGAACCAAAATTCAAGCATCTTCCTTTTATTTTTATTTTTGAATTCTTTTGCATTTTAATTTCTAGGCTTTCATTATTTTTAACTAATAAACATTTTTTCTTGTGTCGTGCAAATATAATGGCATCCACATCTAGAGAGAAAATGGTACCTAAGCTCGTTGTGTTTAAATTCCAAGGCATGCCATTGAAGTTGAGATTTCAAGATGGATACACAAAAATTAAAGATACTAATTTGGGACATACAAACTTGGGAGAGTTCCTCGATATCTGCAATAAACCCACAGAGAGATCTACTCTAATATCCACCTTAATCTGGTTGAGGTTGGTGAGTGCAGCTTTGCATCCTGTATTAGTGCAATCAGCAGAGTTGATCATGATGCTAGCTCAAAACTTTGTTCCTGAAGAAAGAGTGGTGAAGAGTGTGACAGGAGAAGTGGTTCTCAACCTCTGACCTGACAACATTGAAAGGTTCTTCCATTTCCCAAGAGCAGATCAATTCATAAGACTCTCCTATGAAGCAGCAGAGAGGTGGTACAGGGAGCACCTGAAAGAAGCATGAGAAATCATCCAATCCTCCTATCTCTTAGAGAAGATTCCTTTGGGCAAGGTCACAGGAGAGGTGGACATGACTAGGGTATACATGAAGGATGATATTGGATATTCTATCATTCTTTTGAGCAGAGTCATTCATCTACCAGTAGCTGGCCACCTTAGCACTTTCATGGTCAATTTCATTGAAACAATCAAGACGACAAAGATGTCACTGGATTGGGCCACCACATTAAGTGAAAACTTGTGTGAGCAATTGGGGGTAATCAAAGACAAGAAGAAGTTATATATGACTTCTTACATGTTATATCTATTTGCAGCAAGGGCAACAAACTACCTTGGTTTGTACAAAAGAGGTCATATGTAGGATCCTAATGCCTAGCCTTATATTGTCTACCCTCAACTGGTGAGGAAGAAGCTCTCGGCACAAAGCAAGGAATACAAAATCGTGAATGATGCATTCATTTTTGTGATCATCTAATTCATAGAGGGAGACTATGCAAAGAGGTTATTTGATAAGGAAATAGCATAGATAACAGCTCTCGAGGCCTATTACATCCAATTTAAGACATTCACATATCTATGGGTAGCTGGTGCATCTGTTAACCCTAAGAAGCTCCCCAGATATCCAAGTGATAAATTGGTTTTGCTAGAGATTGCATGATAGATTGAGTCTGCCTATGATAGGGTCAGGAGGCAATGGAGACCATGTTGGACATGGCCCTTGGTCATAGGACCATACCAAGTGAAATGGAATCAAGATATTCTATCCTTTGAGTGGGAGTGGGAAAATTATCCCTTTGAAGAATACAACTCTTCTTAGCCCTATTTTGATAATATTGGTAAAGTGGAGAGTCTAGCTGATAAAGAATTCTATCATGAGGAGGTCGTTGAAGACCATTGGATGAATGCAAAAAATGACTATGATGTTTGCATAAGGGACTATCATAGGTTGACTTTGTATTTAGTGGAGAAGGCTCTCAAACTAAACATTCTAGAGGAAATAAGGCAACAAGATTCTAGGGAGCTATTGGACCCTTTGTTCAACTCGAAAAAAATCGAAGAGAGACCCATCATGAATGTTGAGGTTGACAAGGAGGAGGGTGATGATATTAATCATTGGGTGAGGCATGTCATCAGAATGACCAAGGATTGGATCAAGAAGCCTTTTCAAATTGATCTAATACCTAACATCATGATCTTTCATGCTCAAGCCCACCCAGAGAAAGGTAGAGGGAAGAAAGTTACAATTCCTACCTTTGTGGCCAAGTCTCCCATCAGGCCAGAGACAATATACCAACTTGATTGCTTGATTAGATATTATCATCCTCTAGAGAGGAAAGGAAAGAACAAAAGGAAGAGGACCTCCCCTCAAAGGATTGAAACAGAACAGGGTGAAGCTCAAGCACCTCCCTAGTAGTAGGAAGAGAGTGTACAAGGATCCAAGGATACTGGAGCTGCTCAAGTCCTGTATGACCCTCAATTGCCTCACTTTTTTCCTAGTCAATCAAAAGAGGAAGAGATTAAGTAGGTTTCTATTCCTCCGCAAGAAGAGCCAGCATCCCCTTCTACCTCTATGAAACAAAAGAGGATTAAAATCTGAATGAAGAAGAGGCAAAGGGTGACTAAGAGAATGGTGCCTTTCCTGTCTATTCCCGAAACCATTCCAGAGGGAGAAGAAGAAGAAGAGGAATAAGTGCCCTTGCAGAGAAGAACTTAGCTAGCTAGAGCCACAAAGCAAGAAAGGAAGAGTATCATGAGCACATTTCCATCCACCCCAGCAGGACCCTTGGAAATCTCTTCTTTGGAAGATGAAGTACAATAGTGGGTGGATGAGCAAAGTAAAGAGGGTGATGACATTTTCAAAATGTCAAATTTTGATTTTATGCCTGTCATAATAGAGCTAGTTGGGGATAAGATTAGGCATACCCCTACAGGTGAACCCTAACAAGAAGACTAGATGCAAATCCCACCAAACTCATAGGGTCCCAATCTTACTCCCCCATCTCCACCATAAGTCATGGTGGTAGATGGTTACTCCTCTACCCTAGAGTTTAGAAGAGGAATAGGTCCAAAAGGAACCATTACAAGAGGAGGAACCAAAAAAAATGGCTACTGATGAAGTGTTAAAGGAGAGACAAATGATAGAGTATTCTCAACCACCTTCCTAAGACATTGAGGTGCAAGCTATAGGATCTACTGAAATAGAGGCCATAGAAGAAGAGCTCACACAAAGGGAAAGTACTCTAAGGAGGAGTGATAAGGAGAAGGAGGTAGCAAAGCATACTCCTTCATCCTCAAGAGGTAGATCTTCAGCTGAGCACATCCCAAGATGGCTCTAAAAAGAAATAATGAGGAGTACCAAAACTCAATTCCACACTGATGAGGAGGACATTTTTGAGATTGGTAATATTTTGAATAAGCCTGAGTCTTTGTTACATGAGGCAAGACCATTGGAATTTGTCAATAATACATGGGACCAGGAGTTGTTCACACAAGTGGTCATTCCTCCTGAAGACATAGATGTAGAAAGTCTTGGTCCCCAAGATTATCAACTCAAAGAGGTTATGCTAGGAAAACCTATATAGGATTCAGCCTAATTGATGGTGTCTATGGGAATCAAAGAAGTCTTCAAGAGCATGGAGTAGGAAGAGGTCAAACTTTGAACACTTCGAAGGTAGAATGAGATCCTAAGGGGATATTTGGCCGAAATGTTTGGTCCTCTTGATCCTGAGCACCTTGAGGAGACATTAAATACCATAATTAGAGAATGGGGAGCTATACATGTGGATCCATTTTTGAAAGCCTTTCAATAGTGGTGGGAAAGTTTTGAAGAGAATGGAATTTTAATTATTTAGGGGAACTTAAAGTTACTGCACACTACACAGGAGAATGTGAATAAAATGGTAGTGGTTTTGAAGCAGGACTTCAGTATTATGGATGAGGTAAGGGCCTAGAGTAAGGACTTAAAAATTTTGGAAGCCATAAAGGAGCAAAGGTATAGAGTTTTGATAGATGTATATACAAGGGAGGAGTTGTATATGATTGATGATTGGATAGAGAAAATTATGGATATTAATAAAGTAATGGAAATATTACATGCGAAGATTCATTGGCTCAAGGACCAAGCCCAAATTTTGGAAGCAAAGAGACACTACAGCAATGCATGTTTAGATATTTTTGAAGATGAGGAACATGAGAAGTTATTGCTTATAGAGGCAGTAATGGAGAATTTTAAGAGGATTTTTGTGGATGCTGCTAATGATGAAGATATCTGACAAGCCTTCAGTACTGAAGAAGATTTGTTAGAATTGGATACCAAACTCAAGGATTTTGCGGATACCCAAATTGAGGTAGATTATTATAGAAAAAAGGTTAAGGACAAATATAAGGCTTTAGATTTACTAGATGCAACAAAAATCACTGAGATTATAGAGAAATTCAAGAGCAAACATCCAAACATAGCTTTGGGATAAACGGGAACAAAACCTAGATGCCAAAAATTTCAATTTTGACACTAAGTAAACTTTTGAAATTTTGGACCATTTTGAGGTGCATAGCTCCGCAAGTGCACAGGTCTATAGGTGCGCAAGTTCACAAGTCCGTAGGTGCACATTTTCAAAAGCTCCACTAACAATTAACTACCAATTCCAAAAATAGAGCTTTCCATGCATCGAAAATGCATTGTGACAGAAGTTTAACTCTGACAAATGCCCAATAAAGGATCAACTTCCAATTTTGGCACTTCTAGACACTTCCACTTCAACTCAGAGCTTTCTCATTCTTTCTTCTCTCATAATTTTTTTTTTTTTTAACATGTAATGGCTCATGCATCCAATTAATGAATAAAATTTGGATGGAGTTCTACTAAGCACCAATTAGATTGTAGTTTGAATATAATTAGTTTATTTTGTTGATTAAAAGCATTTTATTGCATGAAGAATATCTCTCACTCTCAACACAAATTGAGGAGATGATTTATTATAAATACCCCATTGAAATATGTAAGGAGGACCACCATTATTTTGTAATAAAATTATGCTTTTGGTGCTTGCATTTGGAGTGTAGTAATTCTTGCCTAAATGTGTCATTGTTTTGTGAATCTTGTTCATGGAATTGTGATTGAGCCAAAGGTTTATTGCTTTGTTTTTGGTTATGTGATTCATTAGTTCTGGTGTTTGTTATGGTTTTGACGAATTCATCTGAGTAACTAGCTTGAGAAGAAATCATCAAATTGTGCCTACATAACTTTTTGTCTCACATGAGTGCACTTTCCGTGGCCTTTCAATTTGATGAAGGGTGAAACATTAAATGATCACTAAGTTTCTCATCGATGATTGCATCAATGGAATCAGGGAAGAGTTGCTCCTTCTTTCATTGGTTATTTATCGATCTCTTTGAAATATTAATTCATAGACGTGTTGTTCTCCATAACTTATGTTCGTTAGGAATTTTCAATTTCATGTTATTTGCTTTAAAGTTTTGTTATTTTCTTTGCTAACCCCCTTTGTTAGAATAGGAATTCATACTAGTTGCATTGTTAGGTTGCATTCATAAAAAAACATAAAAATGCAAAACATAGTTTATTTTTTGTGTGTATTATTTTGAAGTAGCATGCAGATTCTTCATCTCATCTAAAATCAAAATGAACTAGCAAAGGCCTCCTTGTGAATAATCACATTTATCTTCAACTAAACAGATCCTAGTAGGTCATGAGCTCAACTCAAAACCTTGGAGTTGATTCACAAAATCAGCTTTTCAAGAGAGGAGTTCACAAGAATTCCTTCTATTTAGCATTGTGCATAACAACAACTCAACAATACATGAGGTAGAAGAGTTATTTGTTAGATTTATTGTATAGATATTATTTTTGCATCTTGCTCTTCTTCTTTTTTATTTTATTGTATAATTTTTTGTAGAGTCTTGTTAATATGTTTTTGTGTAATGAATATCTTCTAGGTGGTTGTCATCTTAAAAAATTGATAAAAAAGACATAAAGCATTTGAAGAGAAAAATTCCTCATCTTTTATGTGAGATACAAAAGTGTCTACCTTCAACTTTTTTCAATGCACAAGAAAACTACCTCATACATCTAGTTGAGGAGATTGAATTGTGTAGATCTATACCAACTAGGTCAATGTGGATGGTTGAGAGGAACTTGCAATTTTTTAAGGGCTTGGTTCGACAGAGAGCATGTCTTGAGGGTTCCATGGTTGAGGGATATATGGTCTACTAGACTATGGTGTACATTAGTGAATATCTTCCCAAGTTTTCACCAAAGATCCATGTAGATCACATTTGGGATCCCAAATCCATTAGCATATTTGAAGGGGGGTACTTGATGGGAAAAGGTAGATTGAGGAAAGTGAGGTAATTATAAGATGTTATTGTAGTTAATTAATTCTTATCCATCATCAATATAAGTTGTTTCTAACTAGGTCTCTCTTAGAAACTTTTTCGCTAAAAAAAGGGTAAGATTGTGGACTCAAAAGGCCCAAGAAATCATGGGTTATGGTGGAATTTGATTAGAATGTCCTCAAAGAGAGGTATTGAGAGAGGTCTTACTTTGAAAGTTTTTCATTTAGCACTTACTACATCTAATTGATGCACAAGGGGTGAAGGATGTCACTCAAACCAAGACTACTATTGTGGACTATTCATTCTTATCAAAGATGAGCTCATGTGGTTCATTTTAACTTCTATTTATGAAATTTGGGTCAGAAAATTTTACTTATAATTTGAATAGTTAAATCCTGATATGCTTGTGAGTGCTCATTTTTGGCATAAGTAAAGAAGTTAAAAGGTGTTGTATTATTCGATATTGCAATAATGTAGAGGTAATTCCTTTTGGTTCCTCTTTTGGGAATCCTTGGAGAATTATTATTCAATCATCTAAATGTTACATTGAAATCCTATTTAAACTCATAAACGTAGAATTGTGGCAAAAAATAATTATGCATTTCTTGATGATAATAGAATTGGATGTGAATGATGAAAGAGAGTAGAACGATAAGGAGAGAGGCTAAGCCAAAAGGTTGAACAAAAGAGATTAGGTTGTGTTAAGGCTGGTAGAAGAGAGATTTAACAAGATGAACACAACTGAAGGACTAGAAATGGACTTAGAGATGGATGGAAGCCAGACCCCATGATTGAAGGGTTTGTGGAGTATTGACAATGAAGGCAGAATATACTTATGTTAATTTCCTTAACCAAATAGTGCTATTGATGACTATGATATGTCAATAACATATGTAATAGTAGTATGATTTTCACTCAATAGGAACCAAGGGTTGACACTCATATGATTTTTATTAGCCTAATATAGTTGGCCCATTTAATGGCAATATTGTAGTCATCCATGCTCAATACAATGAGAAGAAATCACAACATATTTGGTAAATATACAATTCAATCTAATCAAAGGCTATCTAATTTTTCTAAAATCTGTGGTTGTCAAAACTTTGACACCTAATAGTTCCTATTTTCAAAATGCCCACCATTGACGACATGACAAACTTGTTGATAAAAATCTCAATGTCATCGAGGGCATGGAAAGATCATCAGTTATAATTTGCTAAACATTGATCTTTTGACACTGATGCTTATTGATAATAATTTCATAATCACTAAACTTTTGACATTTTTTACTAGTGGTTTGACACCTGCCTATGATAAAGATTGGGATGATTTTGTCAATATTTTGACTAGAATGCTCATTGATAACAAATTTGTTATTATCAAACTTTTGATGTTTTGTACTAGTGGTTTGACACCAACTTGTGATAGAGATTGGTATGATTTTCAATGGAGTGGTTCATTGATATATTGATAATTGTGGAATACATTGAAATTTTGACAAAATTATAGCGACAATATTTTTGAGCTTTGAGAATTGAAATTTTGACCAATGCTTGTCAAAAAATAGGTCCAAATTTACTATTAAGAACAAAATTAGATGATAAATCTCAGCTCCCAAGACACAATAGAAAAATGATGGTGCTAAAATAAGAAATATAACCATTATAGACTGAGCAATAATATTAATGATCTAGAATAATGTTGCATATATCTACAAGAGAGAAGTTGTAAGCACATCAATGTACACCTTAAATAGGGTACAAGTGAAGAAAGGGAAAAAGAAGACTCCCTATAAGTTGTGATTTGGTCATATAACATCCATCAACTACTTCAAGGTGTTCAAAAGAAAGTATTATATCAAGAGAGATGAATACCAAGGAAAGTTTGAACGTAAATGTGATGAAGGTATCTTTTTTGGATACTCTGCCTAGAACAAAGCATTTCAAAGTCTAAATCTTTGGATAAATAAAATGTTAGAATCTGAAAATGTAAATGTTGATGAGTTCTTAGAAAGAAATGAGAAAGATAATAGAAAGGAACCAAAGGACTACAATTAGTTTGGGTATATTCCACTAAGTGATACAATGGAGAGAGTATCGGTTGGGGTAGTACCTATACAAGAAAATATCCTAACTCAAATTGAAAAAGCCAGAACTAAAGAAAAGAGGGAAGAAGCACCTTAAGGGGAACTAGTGTTGGCCAAATATGTGAAAATATATCACTCAATAGACTATATTATTGGAGACAAGGATTCTCAAGTAATAACTAGGAGAAAGGTGAGAGAGGGTGTGTCTACTCTCACACATAGAGCCGAAAGACACAAGCGAAGCTTTGAAGGATGAAGACTAGAGAAAGGCCTTGAAATTGATTAAATAGTAAATAATGACACATGGACCTTCATCCCCCTACCAAAATACAAGAATATTATTCTTACAAAATTGGTGTTCTGAAATAAAATGAACAAAGATGTAGTAAAAAGTGAGGCCAAACTTGTTTACAAAGGATATTCACAAGAAGAATGTATAGGCTATGGATAAACCTTTGCACTAGTGGCCAGACTAGAATGATTTGGGATACTCTTAGCATTTCTAGTGTACAAGAACTTCAAAGTATACTAGATGGATGTAAAGTTTGCATTTTTAAATGGGTTTCTGGAAGAGGAAGTCTGCATTGAACAACCTGAGGAATTTGAGAATGAACAAGGAAAGAACCAAGTGTGTATACTAAGTAAGGCTTTGTATATTTTAAAATAGGCACCAAGATCATGATATGAGAGACTACACTTATACTTGATAAAGATTGGGTTCATAAGAACTAGTAGTAACTACAATCTATACATGAAACAAGAGACAATATTAAGCTTTCTAATTGGAGGGATCTTTAAGGATGATATCATCTTTGGTGGAGACGATAAGATAAGTACTAATTTTTATGAAGCCATAAAGAAAGAGTTCACAATGTCTATGGTCATATAAATCAAGTTCTTTGTTGGACTTCAAGTATCCTAACTCAAGGGAGGTATTTTCATAGGGAAGACTAAGTATGTCAGAGAGATACTTAAAACATTTGGTATGGAGGATGCCAAACTGGTAGGTACTCCAATAGAAATCAATTGCAAACTATAAAAGGGAGATGAAATCCCATATTTGAATGAGATACTTTACTAGTCCATAATAAGTTATAATATTTAGTACACAACAAACTAGACATAGCACAAGAATTTGGGTTAGTGCCTAGATTTTTGGCAAACCCAAAGGAATCACATATTATAGTTGTGAAGAGATTATTGAAGTATCTAAAGGGTGCTATATAATATGGTCTATGGTATATTTTCAAGGGTCATTATTTCTTGGTGAAGAGATTCTTGAAGTATCTCATTTGGAAAGAAACATCGATGACAAAAAGAGTACAACTAGACGTGCATTCTTTCTTGGAGAAAGACTTGTTTCCTAGATGATGCGGAGTGCATAGCAGAAGGGAAATGTAAATGATAAAGCTTTCTAATATACTCGGTTCATAACAATATAGAGAATCACAAATAGAGAATTATATCTGTGAAAATGAAGAAACCACAAGATATGAACCAAAAACCTAATTCTTCTTTTCATTATTCCATTTCAGATTACATTCTCCATTCATCAATTCTCATTCATTCCTCATACTCTGCCCTATTCTACCCTCCTAATATTAGAGATTTTATTGCATTGTATATATAACTTTGCAAAAACTAAATAGACCCAATAACTTCCCATAATCGGCTCCTCAACTAACCCTAACTTCTAAACAACTCATTATTGTATCAACGACACTAATGTTTGTCCCCCTAATTACATCATTAAAACAATCATTTCAAAACTAAGACATAACCCAACAATTAAAATAAATTATGAGAAATGCATATAGAATCTTGGATCATTGAATAATTGCTAGTCTCATGATGCCCCTGCATCATACTCCTGGGGACAGAAAAATTCAAGTCCCCTTGAATTGCTGTGACTTTCTTCCCAATTTTTCAATTGTATGGTATCACAATGATGACTGAATTGATGTCACTTACCATTGTACACTCAAAAGTGTCCCACTCTAAACCCTTCTATCCAAATGATTCCATGAGTTTGAAATGCTTGGATGTCGGCTTAGAGCTCCCTATCCACAGAGTGCAAGAGAGTATATTTCAAGAATAAGAAGGTTCTCAAATGAGCTTTAGAGATACTCTTCTTGCTAGTAAACCATGCAATGGGAGGTTCCAAAGACAAGATGCAAGAATGCAAATGTCCTAAGGAGTTCCTCAAGGATGCAATGCAACTAAAGATTAAGCTAGCATGAATATGAAAAGTGCAGCTATTCTAAGCATGGATGAGAGTGTTACAATCCAACTATTAGACTATATGATTTAAGCTACATGTAAAAATGAAAGCTAAGCTAAGCTAGAATGCCATGATTCCATAGATGAGAGAATGTAGACAAGAAATAGAAGTTGTCCACAAAGCTCCAAAGAAACTTGTTAGAAAACTTGCAGCATAACAATATTCAAAATGAGGATGGATCCTTTGAGGGGGAAAGCTCTCTCCCTTTTAAATTCGTACAGACAGTAGAGATCAAGATGAAGATGGTGGATGATCAACGGTGGAATTCGAAAAGAGGAGTGATCCATGTGCACACACAAGTCAACCAATAGAATATAATTTGACTTGTCACATAAGACAAAAGTCTCACAAGCCTTTTCTTTTAATTGTAAAATAGAAAAAGGACTTTATGTGTGCACTTTAAGTGGGTTAGAAGAATGGGGTCTTTTATTTAATTAAAAGGGGACATGTTCTTTTAACCAAATAATGAACTTAGGATAGCATAGTCAAACTATAGGTTATAATCAAATAAATTGATTATTAGCAATTTGGTCTAGGTAAATGATTAAATTAATTTAGCCAAAATGTTGAAAAGGGGGCTAATAGTCTAGATGACCATTTTTAGGTGATTACAGCCATAACATACTGGTTCCAATCTATAGGGTGAATGCCCTTCTTGGCATGTGTAATGATAACTTTCTAGAATTTTTGAACAAATATAGTAGTTAGAATCATCATATCATCTCTGTAAAAATACCAATCAACTTGATCCATAATTTGGTCCCCTTCCTATTTGCACATCTCTAGAGTATCACATTCAACAACAAATACTTCATCCTTTACATCAATAGTCCTCTCCTCAGCATCTAATTTTTTCTCTACATCTTTTCCTTCTTGATCATTTGTGTCAACATCTCCATCATCTGGGCAAATAATTTCTTCAACAATACCTGTCACCAACTCTCCTTCATCTGCAAGAACCTTTTCCTCACAAGGTTCAACAACAACCTCTTGTTGTTCACTCTCACTCTCACTCTCTACACCAACATTCATCTATTGTCTATGCCCTTCCAATGGAGTGTGTACCACTTCTTTATCCTTGTCTTCATCAACAACTTCATCTTCATCTATTGCTTGCTCCAAAAGCAATGCTATCCTCTCCCACTTTGCAATACTCTTATCTAACTCTCTTCTAAGATTCTTGTAACTATCTTCTTCTTGTTCTTGTTCTTCTAAAACCTTTTGTAGGTCTCTTAATTCCTCTTGTCTCATCCATTCTATTTCTTTTTTTCTTGCTTCTTCTTCCTTCTTCTTTCTTTCTCTTTCTTCTCTCTCCTTTTTATCACCATACAAGTACTCCTTTAATGCCTTAATTATTTCTCTTTCACTCTTTGTTAAAACCATCTTCTCAAACCAATCTAGGGTTCATTATATTCCAGCCACCACCTTGGAACACTCTCAGAGGATAGTTCAACTCCAAGCATCAACAAGGGACCTTCAACCTTCCAAATCCTAGATCTTCTTCCCAGACCTTGTGCTGTGCTCTGATACCAATATGATGCGAAGTGCACAGCAGAAGGGAAATGTAAATGATAAAGCTTTCTAATATACTTAGTTCATAACAATACAGAGAATCACAAACAGACAATTATAACTATGAAAATGAAGAAACCACAAGATATGAACCAAAAACCTAATTCTTCTTTTCATTATTCTATTTCAGATTATATTCTCCATTCATCGATTCTCATTCATTCCTCATACTCTTCCCTATTCTACCCTCCTACTATCAAATATTTTATTGCATTTTATATATAACTTTGCAAAAACTAAATAGACCCAATAACTTCCCATAACTAGGTCCCCCCGATTACATCATTAAAACAATCATTTCAAAACTAAGACATAAAAAAATAAATTATGAGAAATGCATATAGAATCTTGGATCATTGAATAATTGCTAGTCTCATGATGCCCTTGCATCACTAGACTAGCAAGAAGTAGAACTACATATCATAGTCAACCACTAAAGGAGAATATGTTACTATAGCTATGAATTGCACTCAAATTATTTGGATCAAACAATTGCTTGGGGGAATTCAAGAGAAAATGAAGGAACTAGTAGCTATCAATTGTGATAACACCAATGTTATTGTTGACGCAAAAGTTTGCATCCTTTCTTAAGGTATGACCCTTAAGTGGCCTCATGTAACATGGAAACAATGCCAAAAGTGTGGGACTTTGCAATTAGATATTGGATCTTTAGAGAAGGTTGGCTTCCTTACTATCAGGGTGCATGTAACTACATCATGAGAGGAAAAGGGGGAAGGAAATGCACGAAAATCAAACTACCTATTCTAATCTAAAGGGGATGATACACCAAATAGTATTTTGATCTAACTATTCTTGATAACTACACTAAAATCCAATAGACACCAAAAGATATATCACTATCTATGTTCTTTTGATCTTAACACCATGGTACATTTGAGAACCAACATAACCATGCAAGGAATGTGACAAATTCACTTAATAGATTAGTCAATTGAAATGAACATGAGCACACAGTGTTTTAATTATCAAAGTATATCCACAAAAATGAGGTATAATTAGGTTACACAAATCCAAATGGCTAAGAGTGGATATGATAGCAGTGATTTCTATTGAATGATGGCAAGAACATTTACAAAGAATATATATATAGAAGATCAAAAAAAAAAAGATCCTTGAATGACAATAAAAATTGCCTTTATAGGGTGCTAGCATAACCCAAGTACAACCTTGAGTTTAACTTCAACAAGCATGGGATTGGATTACAGATGAGAGCAATATCTGAGAATCAAAAGAAAATCTGATCATGAAGTGCAACTTCCCACAAGAAATGATAGAATGAGCAAGGAAAAGAGTGCACTCAACCACAAGAGATCAAATCAAAATAGAGTTGATCATGATATGCATTTAAGAAGCATGGAGTTTGATGGCATTGAGGAGACCAAAAAATGGTTGTAGGCAAATAAGTTATTTCTCCTTAATCTTTCTAACTGTTTCATGGCTTACATTCATGACGTGCTAGATGAGCCATATCAGCAAATCAACTAAATTCAACCATTCAATCTACCACATGGCCTCATGCCTTTTAAGCCTTCTATCACCTCACCAAAAATTCTAACTATATTTTTAACCTACACCCACATCTATTTGTGGCTTTACAACTTATTATCTTCATTAACTATTTGGTCTTGCAAAATTGTGACCTCCCTATTTATGCCTTATTGTTGCTTCATAGCCCTTTATCACTTTATCCCTCTAACCATTGTGATCTTGTGAACATCATTAAAATTGGCCTTCTCACACCCTCACTATGGTTTGGACCTAACACTTACTTTTTCATGCGATACTACAATGCCCTTATCTTTAACTATGTTGCCTCTTCACAACTACCAAACATACATCTTTCTTAACTATGTGATGTTGCAACTACTATCCTGGATGATTGCTATCTTACTTCACAGCATTGCAAGTAGAAATCATAACTGTAGGTGAACACATGTGATGTTATGCTAGCCGCCAACTGAACTAGTTCATGTCATCACACCTTGCAACTTGAATCCTTAACTCATACTTTAACCTCGTGAAGCTGCGATGACAGGCATTTGCATCTTCACCACCTTAAACTTAGATTAACTTTAACCATGCACGATGATGAAAAATACTAAATTTTATTGTGTCTATTTGACTTTCACAACTTTTCAACTTGAAACCTAGAGCTTATTTCGATGGAGTGCATCAATTAAATCTGTTTGTGTTATTCAAAAAACAACTCCTTCAAAAATTGAATTGCACTAATTGTCAACTAACCCTTCCAATGATGTAATGGAGATATTTTGATGCACCTGGTCCCACCGTGACACATGTCACTATGTCATTTTCTTGTCTTAGTTAAAGTTCAATCATTTTCAAAATTCAAGGAAGTGACAATCATCAATCCTTGTTTGATTGACAATCTTGAATGATCCTAGCTATTACTGTGGTCACTTCAAAAACATTAGGCCCACTAATTCAACTCAACATCATCTAGAAATTCATAAAATGGATGACCCCACCATGTTTACATGTCATCACCTCTCTTCCCTACTTTGGTTAAACTTTGAGCACTTTCAAAATGTGGGGAAGTGACAACTATTGATCAACTAAGATCTAATAATGTCCATATAACTAAAGATTATTATCAAAGTTAGCACCCTTGACCCAATCAAACACTACCATTTTGACAACCTACTCTGACATATTCCTCTTTTATGGCCCACAAATGAGTCTGATCCCACCAATTCCATGTGGCAAACACGCACTTTCCTGCTTTAGTTAAACTTCAAGCATCTTTGAAAAGTGGGAAAATAAAAAGCTTTAATCTAACAAGATCTAATGGCCAAGAAATCTACATCATTTGGAAACTAGAAAGGGACCTAAAGGGAAAGATATCAACTACTTGTATTCCTACTTTTACTAAACTTTGTGCATTTTCAAAAAGCAAGGATATGACAAACGTTAATTAATTAAGCTTCTAGGTTCTTGAGACATTCTTAAGCTAGAAATGGTCTATGATGTTGTGACTAACTTTCAACTTGACTATCTCACATCTTCTCAGCCCATCTAATAGTTAAGACATAAACTGGAGTGACAAGGAGATGAAAGGTGATCGCAAGATCACAACTTGAAGTATCCAGGAGAAAATTTCCATACAAGTAAGAAAATATAAAGACTTATGGATATAAGGAGAAGACTAAGACCAAGATTTTACATATCCCTCTTGTGCTTGCATGGAAACTATGAAGGAGGGTGGTGGTGGTGGGGGGGGTGTGGGGGCGGTGGGGGGGCATGGACTAGTGGCTTTAAGCAATCCATTGGGATGGAGTCATGAAAATGGGCCCTATTCTGCAACAAAACTGCAACCTCTACAAAAATTCAAAACTTGCTATTTCTCAAAAAAATAGCATGTGTCCATGCACTTATTGAAAATATGAAACTACTCTATTATACATATAAACCTTAACATTCTCTAGAATCAAGGTTTAAGGTGAATTCCATTAACTGGAATTGGCAGAATATCACCATTAGGCATGGATAACTAAAAAGCATTGGCCTCCTTACAACTGGTGATAACATATGGTCTACTCCACATAGCATCAAACTTGGAGTGTCTTCCTAGTTTAGCTCTATCTACATCCCACTTGAGAACAAGGTCTCCTTCTTTGAAAACTCTAGTTGTAGCCTTCTTGTCTTTTTTCTTCTAATTCAATTAGTTCTGCAAACCTGACTATCATAGCATCATTCTCAGGTAGCTCCAATTTATGAGCTAGCTCAAGAGAAGGAAACTCAAGTGAAGTAGGAAGCCTTTTTTTCCATCCATATACCAGCATAAAGGATGAGTTCCCAATTTCTCTCTTGGGTGTAATTCTATCAGCCCAAAGGGCATCCTTCAATGTAGCATGCAACATCTCTGATTATCTTTAATTATCCTCTACATTATATTGGTGAGGTTCTTGTTGGAGGATTCAGCCAAGTCATTCCCTTGGGGATAATAATTTGAGGAGGTGCTCAAATATATTCCATATTCAAGAGCCCAAGAGCATATATTAGTTTCAATGAAGGACTTGGCATTATCTGATATGATAGTTGAAGGAACACCAAATCGAGTCACTATTCCATCAAGGAACTCAACCACTGAAACCTTTGTTTCATCTTTGAAAGCTATTGTTTTTGTCCACCTTGTGAAGTAATATGTGGCTACCAAGATCCATTTGTAACTAGAACTAGAGGTTGGGTTTATTGGACCAATGAAATCTAGACCCCATTGGGAAAAGGGTTGATCTACCTGAATAGGATGAAGAGGAAGGGAAACCAATCTTTGTTTTCCTGAGAAGAATGCACATTTTTCACATTTACTCACTGACCTATTAGAATCATTGAATAAGGTTAGCCAATAATAACCAACCCTCATTATCTTCATTGATGTAATCCTAGCTGAGAAATGACCACCAATAGGGCCATCATGGAACTCTTTTAACAACCTGCCAATCTAATCTATTCTGATACACCTCAATAGAACTCCATCAAAATCCTTCCTGAATAATATTCCATCCACCAAGACATAAGGAATAGACTATAATCTAAATTTTCTTCTCTTGGCTCTATTTAGACCTTGAGTATATATTCCTTCTATCAAGAAGGTAGTCATTTTATGCAACCAATCACTCTGACTTTCATTCTCTGTTGGCTTCTCACCTTGTATTAAGATGGAAGCCTCTCCTAGTGTCTCAAAAAATGAGGCCATTTTCTAACATAATAATTTTCCTCTCACAAGCTTGGTGATCTTAATATCAATGTCATACTCCATAACCTTGGTAATCCATCAAACTCTTCTTTCATTGATATCCTTTTTTAGAAGGAATTCCTTTACACTTGCATGTGGGACCAAGAGTTGGACCTTTTTATGAGATAGGAGGTGTTTGAACTTTTTGAGATCTCTTACAATAGTAAAACTTTCTTTTCTACATATCTATATCTACCCTCATAATATATAAGCCTTTCACTAAAGAAATCAATGGGATGCTCCAAATTCTCCTCATTTAACTTTATTAGAACAATTGATATACTCGATTCTCTCTCGAAGAGATTAAAAGATGCAATCTCTGTCAAAGTTGGGATTGAAAAGAGTGGGAGTTGATGCAATTGATTTCTTGATCTCCTAAAAACTAGCCTTCCCTTCCTTGGTCCAAGTGAACATCATATTTTTTTTCAACATGGCTGCAAGGGGTTTTACCATGGAAGCCAAATCAGGGATGAACCTTCTCACAAAGTTGGTCCTACCAAGAAAACTTTGCAATCCTTTCTTGTGGCTAGGAAATGGGAGAGAGATAATTGCTTCCACCCTTTCTAGATCTATTGCTAGTCCATCTCTTGATATAATATGTCCTAGGAGTTTTCCTTGATAAATGGCAAACACACACTTCTTTGGGTTTAGAGACACACCATACTCTCTGCACCTAATGAATACTTGCTTGAAATAATCAAAGTGATCTATTGCATGTTTTGAAAAGATAATTATATCATCAAGATATGCCAGCACAAAATTCTCCAGTACACCCTTGAAGGCAATCTCCATTTCCTTTTGAAATGTAGCACCTGCATTGGTTAGTCCAAATGGAATTTAACAATAAGCATAGGTACCCCATTTGCTAGTGAAGGCTATCTTGTATCAATTTGGCTCATGGACTAACACTTGGTTATAACCTTAAAAACCATCTAAGAAGGAAAACTTCTCTGAGCCACTAACCTTTTACCAAATTTGTTCCATAGAAGGAAGGGGATCGTGATGTTTAAGAGAAGCCTTATTAAGGTCCCTATAATCTACACATAACCAAATTTATCCTTTCTTCTTTCTAGCAGGAACAAGATTGGCTACCCAAGAAGAGTGCTTAATAGGAAAAATGATATTAGCTTCTATAAGCTTGGATAGCTCTTTTCTCATTAATGGTTCAATCTTAGGGTTGGCTAGCCTTTATTTTTGTCTATTAGGTTTTGCATCATGGTTTAAATCTATAGTATGTTGGAATAAGCTTAGGTCAAAACCCTTTAATTCTTCATATGTCTAAGCAATAACATCACGTTATTCTTGACATACATTAATGAAAACTTCTTATTCAATGTCATTGAACACCTCTCCTAAGTTAGGAGTATTTCCATTAGTAATGGTGACAGGCATGTAATCATCCCTCCCCGTGATCAGGTTTGAACCCTTGCTTCTTTCTTGATCATTAGAGCTTAATATGCCTTCTAAAGTAACTCGACCTTTAGGAAATTAATTGGAATTAAGATTCACAATCTGATCCCCATACTGACTTTGCAACTTAGACTAATTTTTAGCAAAGAATTCTGCTTCATTTTGTAGAAAATTAACAAAATGTAAATC
Organism: Cupressus sempervirens; assembly: GCA_028749045.1. Classification (NCBI taxonomy): domain Eukaryota; kingdom Viridiplantae; phylum Streptophyta; class Pinopsida; order Cupressales; family Cupressaceae; genus Cupressus; species Cupressus sempervirens. The sequence goes on along the minus strand of CM053791.1, from coordinate 193,575,141 downwards.
AGAATCAAATACTTGCCAATTTGTGCAATAATCTAAGACAATATGCCTTACAAAAAGTCTGATATGTTGTTCCTATACATTAGCAACATGTTCTAGTATGTCATAATGAGCACCAATTGTTGCAAGTCTATCAACATGTTTATTTTTATTCCTAGGAACACTCTAATTGTTGAATGCTTGGAAACCTTCAAGTAGATCCCAAACTCTGTGTTTGTATGACTTGAGAAGGTCGTTCTTCATGACATTCTATTTTTTGATTTGATTGACAACTAACTCATTGCAAGTTGGAGACCTTGGATCAAGGCTTCATACTTGACCACATTATTAGTGAAGCTGAATTGGAGTCTATATGAAAAGTAATACTTCTTCAAACTAGGGAAATGAACATTACACCAGCACCTAAACTATTTTTGTTCCTTGAGCCATCAAAGAACATATTCCACAATTTATTTATATCTTCTTTTGCTTTCATGAGATTGGGAATAGGAGCATCCTCCTCAAATATACAATAAGTCCCAAGACCTGTCTCCATAGCTTCTTGTATTGGCTCAGGTTGGAAAGAATTACACCATTCATCTAAAAGATAGTCAGGAACCCTTATTAAGAACATAGCATACTCATGAGTTATGCATTCTTTATCCTCCTCTTCTTAGATTGTGCAATTCATATTTATGGGGATGGGAGTATAAGTTTCTATGTGATTAATGGCCAATGGTTTAGACTTTATGGAAGCCTTTGTTCTATAACTTGTCCTAAAGAACATGTAGGACCAGTTAGAAGCAATATAGCAACCAAGTTGTGTATTAAAGTCCCTAGATAGGTAAATAGAAAAATATGCAAGGAGCTCAACAAATAATATGTCTTGTGTGCCAGTACAACTAGGACATGCATGTACTACCATCTTTAGATTTTTAAACACTCTAACTATTGTAATAGAACTACTGTAATGCCCCGCCCGGAGATCCTTGGAAACAAGGATTCAAATCAAGCCAAGATTTTTTTTTTCAAGTATGAATACACAAGACAACATCATACAGGGATCACAAAGATCGCAACGGAAGACTTCAACACAATCTTGGCAAACAACGAATCTCCAAATGCCACTACCGAACTGACACACTCAAACAAAACCAACAACCACCACAACCAAGATGAGGGCACAAGAAATGACCACTCATCAACAAAACACCAAGCTGGGGTAAAATGCAGAATTCCAAAATTTGGCTAAGCCTGAAATCCTGAAGCCCTGAAAATTGGCTAAGTCTAGATTTCTGAAGCCCTGAAATTTCCTAGAATCCATAACTTATCTCTGAGAGGTCTGAAACCTATCTCAAATGATTTGTCGCATATATTAAAATGTATCTTAAGTATACCTTATACTTAAACGATATATTTTAAACCCCTAGGAAATCTTTTTTGAACTAGGAAGGTGTAAAAAACAAAAGGGTGTCCAAAACCAACTTCTGAACTTTCATTCGACAAGCCTAGATAGCCCCTGTTTCTCGCACGAGAAAGAAAATTGGTCTCAAGTTTTGCGCAAGATCTTTCACTGCTTCACACGAGAAAGTGCGCACTTCGTGCAAGGACTACTGAGCTTCGCAAGGACAATTTAAGGTTGATGCTCTTGAGACAGCAAGAATTTTCTCAAGGAGAAATCAGATATGAAATTGAATTATTTTGAATATTTTGAGAATTTTTTTTTAAATGAGTTTAAATGATGATATGAATGAGAATGGATGAATGATATGAAGATGATTGAGGTAAATAACCACACTAGCATGCAACTACAAATTAAATAAATTGATAAAGACCGGTCCATATGTCCAATTGGGCTAGTAGAGTCAGCATTACAAGAACTTTGTTGAAACAATTGATTAATTGTGAATTGTCTTTGATGTTACACAAAATTTCATATCATTTCTAGTCATTTTATGTCGAGCTCACTCAGGCAATAAAATAGTTTTTTGTGTCTACCGAGCATTCCAGTGTTTGCCTAGTTTAGAAGATATTGTCTACTAAGTTCACTTGGGTACCAAAGGAAAGTTTGTGGAAGTTCAGTGTTAACTAAGCTCACTCAGTTAATGAAGGAAATGCTAGATGGAACTAGTGATAACTAAGCTCACTCAATTACCAAAGGAACTTTGTGAATATGCAGTGTTGACCGAGTTCACTTGTTTAACACAGGAAAATTATTTCTAAGTTAGTGTCTACCGAGTAGGGTTAGCTAACAAAGGATTTTCTTTTTTTGGCATATTAAGCTCAATTGATTTGTTTATTGGCTCTAGCTGACTAAGGAGATGAATATTAATTATTCTAATTTGTATACTAGTTGACTTGACAATATGAAAGATATAAATAGAAGATCAAGTTGAGATTTAGAAAGTGTGAGTGCATGGAAAATAATTGAAGATTTGATGAATTTAAGAGGAAGAAAATTAGAAGGATAAGCAGAATATCCTTGTGGAGCTTAAAAGATATATTCAATCAAGAAGGATCAAGTATACAAGCCAAAATTGATATCTATAATCAACAATTCAATTGCATCTAAAATCAGGTCATCTCATTATTACTCTCTAACCTTTATAGCAGTGATCTAAATCTCTTAATAGAGTTGGCTTAACAACTATTTGTAAATCTTCTAACAAGGTCTCATTTCTATTGAATTGTCCAAAGACCTCTAAACAAGCCACTCCTAATAGGGTGATTAAGTCCTCTAATAGGGTCACACCTAATAGTGTGTTTTGTAACCTTTAATAGGGTTGGCTCCTAACAGGGCTCACTTCAAAAGAGTGAAAATTAGTAACTATTTGCAATTGGTGATTTTTTCCAAATTGAGTTTCCACCTTAAATCTTGGTGTCAAATGTGGTCATGATATTTCTCTTATGTTTTTTTACCCAAGTTAAAGTATTAATAATCATAGATAATATCTTAATATTTTCATGTTAAGTATTTGCTAAGCATTTTTCAGTGTTTACCGAGTTACAACATTTTTTGGTGTGTTTATTGAACATTAGCAAAGTTCAGTTTTCAAAGTTTATTTTGTACTGAAATCTAAGGGATTTGGGATTTATGTTTTAAGTAACTAATTCACCCCTCCCCTTTCAATTACTCCTCTTATATTGCCAACAATTGATATCAGAGAATTTGGTGCTTGCAAAGAAAGTTTTAAGGACTTAAGCTAAAGATTAAGATGTCTTACAAAAGAGAGATTCCCAAGTTGAACCGAGACAACTTTGCAGTACAAGAAGGACTTATGAGGTTACATCTAGAAACTATCAATGATTAGGCTATAATTATCTTGATACTAAATACAAGACTCCTACTAGAACATTATCAGTTGAAGATATTACTGAAAACAAAAATCATAACATCATGATGATTGATATTGCATCTACTCTTAATTATGTTGAATTTGATGAAGTCAAAGATTGTACTACATCTTATGACATGTGGATTAAACTCAAATACATTTATGGAGGAGATGATAATGTGAGAAGAGCTAAAGCAGAAAGTCTCAAAGGATAGTTTGATAAGATGAAGATGAGAGAAGATGAAAACATTGCAAAATATGTGGAAAGAATCAAAGCAATTGTGAGCGAATCAAAGCATATGGAGGAGACATTGAGGACGAAATAGTTGCAAGCAAGGTACTTAAAACCCTTCTTCCTATCTATGCAATTAGAATGTTTACTATTCAAAAAATGAGTTGTGATCCAAATAGAAATATATCTTTGGATGCTCTAGTTGGAAGATTGGCAACGTTTGAGTTGGATAACTATGATAACTACGTTCCTAGTACCAAAGGTATTGAATCCATATTTGAAGCCAAACTCTCACTAAAGAAAAAGAGTAATAAATCAAAGAAAAATCAATCAAGAAGTGAAGTAGAAGAAGAAAGTTTTGATAGTGATCTTGAAGTTGTTGAAGCCCTACTTGCAAAGAAATATTCCAAAGGCAGAGAAAAGTGCAAAGGTAAGATTCCTCTAATTTTCTTTTCTTGTGAAGAAATTGGTCACATTGCTACAAGATGCCAAAATATAGAAAATAAGGATGAAAAGAAAAGAAATAAGTATAAAGGCAAAAAGGAATTCAAAAACTACAAGGACTACAAGGACAAAGGTAAGAAATCTTGTCTTATGGCTAAAGATTTTGATAACAGTGAGGATGAAATGGTATATATTGTTGTAAAAGATGAATATGATGATGAAGGAGATAAGATGGCACTTATCTCTCATGTTAGCGAAAATGATACATGGATTATTGATAGTGGCTACTCACATCATATGACTGGAGACAAAACAAAGTTTGAGCAAATGGAATATTATGATGGTTGTAGTGTAAGATTTGGAAACAATGAACCTTGTTGCATAAAAGGAAAAGGATGTATCTCATTGACCAATGAACTTATATGTGATAATGCTTATTGGGTTGAAGGACTAAAGCATAATGTACTAAGTGTGGCATAGTTGAATAACATTGGATTCAAGGTAGAATTTATAAATGAGAAGGCCAAATTGCTAGATGGAAAAGTAAATATAGTTGGATTTGGAAAACAAACAAAAGGTAACCTATTCTATCTAGATCCCAATGAAATTTCATGTTTTATTGCTCAAATAGAAGAAAGTTGGTTATGACACAAAAGATTATGTCATGTAAACTTTGATAATCTAGTTAAAATAAGAAAAAACAAAAAAAGTAAGAGATATTCCTAGCTTGAGGAAACTTGATATGGGTCTATGCAAAAACTATCAAATTGGTAAGATGGGAAAGACTAGCTTCAAAAGAAAGAACTATCATTTTTAAGAAGTCTTAGATCTTGTGCATACAGACTTATGTGGACCTATTGGAATAGAGAGTTACAATGGAAACAAGTCTTTCATTCTTTTTATTGATGATTATTCTATAATGATGACTGTAATGTATCTAAAAGAAAAATAAAAAACTTTTCAAAAATTCAAGTGATATCTAGTAATATTAGAAAAAGAAACTAGAAAGAAGTTGAAATGTTTGAGATTAGACAGAGGTGGTGAATTCATTTGCAATGAATTCTACATTGAAAAATGAGTTCAAAGACAAGTATTAGCCCCTGGTACACCTCAACAGAATGGTATAGCTAAAAGAAGGAACAAATCCATCATGGATTGTGCAAGAACATTAATGATAGAAAAGAATGTTGCAATCAAACACTAGAAGGAAGCAATCAGCACTCTAGTACATACCTTGGACAAAGTATAGCTAAAGAAAGACTCAAATCAAACTCCTTATGAACTATGGTATGGATACAAACCTAATGTAAGTTACTTGAAAGTATATGGGAGTAAATGTTATATCTTGAAATAATCTAGGAAAGGTAAATTTGATGTCAAAGTTGATGAAGGCATATTCCTAGGATACTCCTGCAGAAGTAAAGCATACAAATGTTTGAATTTGTCTATTCATAAAATCATAGAAAGTGCACATGTGAGAATTGATGAGTTTGCAAAAAAGAGTGAAGAAGAAAGCAACAAAGAACCTAAGGATTATAGAAGATTTATTTACTGTGAACCTGATACCCTACCAAATCTATTTGGTAGATAGGAGGCTTCACTTCCCTAGTTCCCAAAATCTCCAATAGCTACTGAATTGCAAATAGTGCAACCCAAGTCACAATCTAAAGGACTTGAGTCATAGTCAGAGGCTACCAAGCTATTATTAGAGGAAATCGAGTCTAATGGACCCGAGTCACAGATAGTGGGACCCAAGATTGACACTAAAATTCATGATGAAATCAGTGAAACAAACTCCAAATCCAAAATACCTATGCTAGCAAGATATGTCAGAAGGCATCATGCACTTGACCATATCATTGGAGACAAATCAGATGGAACAATGACAAGAAACAAATTGAAAGGTACATGTTTACTTGTTGAATTTGAACTTAGAAATATCAAAAATGCTTTGGATAATGAAAGTTGAATTGAAGCAATGAATGAACAAATAGAACAAATAAAGAAGAATAAAACTTAGACTCTTGTTCCTAGACCCAAGGATAAAAATGTAATTGGCACAAAGTGGCTATTCAGAAATAAGCCAAATAAATATGGAAAAGAGTTTCCAGAAATAAAGAAAGGTTAGTATGTAAAGGCTATTCTCAAGAAGAAGGTATTGATTATGATGAAAATTTTGCTCCTATTGCAAGATAAGAAGGTGTAAGAGCTTTACTATCATATGGAGCTCATAGAAGATTTAAATTTCATCAAATGGATGTAAAATCTGCATTCTTGAATGGAATTCTTGATGAGGAAGTCTACATTAAACAACCTGAAGGTTTTGTAGATCCTAGCAAAAGAGACATGGTCTGAAAATTACACAAGGCATTATATGGTCTCAAGAAAACTCCCAGAGCTTGGTATGAAAGACTTCATAACTACTTGGTATAGATTGGTTTTCAAACAACAAATGATAACAATAGTCTGCATATCAAAGAAGGACCAGACAAGAAGATTGTGTTGGCAAAAATATTCATTGATGACACTTTATTCATAGGAAATGATGACTTGTGCAAGGAATTTTAGGAGAAATGAGTAAACAATTTGAAATGTCTATGTTTGGAGAGACAAAATTCATTGTTGGATTGTGAATCAAGAAGAAAAAAGATGGTATCTACATTACTCAATCTAAATATATCAATGAAATTCTAAAAAAATTTGGAATGGAAGACTCAAGACTAGTTGGAACCCCTATCTCTACTAGACATATGCTTTCTAAAAATGATGATTCCAAAGAGGTAGATCAGACCACATATAAATTAATGATTGAAAAATTGCAATATTTAGTGCATACAAGGCCTGATATTGCATTAGTAGTCAGTATGGTGGCAAGATTCTCAACAAATCCCAAAGAAAATCACATGATGGAAATTAAAAGAATCATGAGATATCTGAAAGGTACTGATCAATATGGTTTATGGTACAAAGTAGGAGGCAATTTGGATTTAAAAGTATTCACAAATGCTAATTGGGCAGGAAGTATTGATGATAGAAAAAGAACTAGTGGTGTTGTTGCAATTACTTTAAAAAATAACTGAGAGGGGGGGTGAATTAGTTATTCAAGGTCTAGATATACATAATAAAACTTTTTCACAATTTAGTGAACCCATAAAAAATTCATACCCATGCATGCATTCATTGTGTATTTACTAAAACTTATATGTTAATATCAAATCAACTTGCAAAAATGTAAAGCATGAAACACAACACATTCATTAGCACACTTGACACAATGATTTACATGGAAACCCAATTTGGAAAAAACCACTAGTTAACATGCTACTCCTTTTCACTCTTCTGAAGTGATGCCTTGTGAAAGGCCAACCTTGTTAAAGGTTACAATACACACTATTAAATGTTACTTGGTTAAGGAATTTCAATCACCCTATTAAAAGTGAGCCTTGTTAAAGGACTTTAGGCCATTCACTTGGAATGCCACCCTATTAAAGGATTTTCCAATGACTATTAGGTCAACCTTAATCCAAAGGATTTACCCTAGATTGATACAATTGTTAGAGATTAACAATAGAACTTTTATCTGATACAATTTACAACTTCACTTGCAAATTATAGATCTCTATTCAGTTCTTAATTATGCTTGGCTTTCATACTTTGTAGCTCTGATAGCTAGTTCACCCTTTAAGAATTCATCTCCTTAAGCCTTCTTGCTTAGCATGTCATTGCAGACTCTTCTCTTGGGTCACTTGATGAAGCAAAACCCTTAATTCCTTCTCCTCCTTAGGTTCCCACACATAACACCAACCTCTCTAACTCTTTTTTTTCATGACCAAACATTCCTATATAAAGGAAGTTAGAATATTTTCCCACTCATTATCCATCATCTAAATTAGGGTTTTGGAAGGATTAGGTAGGATACAATATATCTACCCCATATCTTGTCTATTCTAGAAACTTCTCCTAGAATCCATTTGAATTCATCTAAAAATGGTTTATATCAAATTCTATGCCACCAGCTCATCAATCTTATCTTCCTCTTGGTTCACAAGTTCCAAGAAAACAAACTCATCAACTTAGATTTGGTGAATCTTGAATCTTTATCATAATGCAGTAGCTCTGCATTATCAATCTTTTGATGCTTGGCACATACTGCATTACTCAGCATCAACTATAAAATCACTTGGCATCAACTAGATTTTATTGGTGCTCGACATCAACTAAAATTTACTTGGCATTAACTGTCTAGCTTGGCATCCACTAGAATTTTCTTTCGTTCAGATCCAACTATCTTTTTTCTCAGCTTGCACAAACTTTGCTCAGCACCTACTATCCACTTGGTCAAGCTTGGAAAACAAACTTTGTTAAGCTTATTCTTCTAATCTTTCTAAGTTTAGCCAGCCATTTTGCAACATTAAGTAGATCATCAATACATCATGTCATCACTATCTTAACTGATCCTTGTACTTCATTACATAATCATAACTCAACCTTTCCTCTAGGTGCTTTTGTTACATCTTATTGATCAAATCCTCCTCATCAATCAACTAAGTGGTAGTACTTGAATCTTATAAGAAATTGTCTTACCAGCAAATAACAAGTTTGACATTAGTGACAACATAATGATTGATACACATAATCTTCTTCAACAATCTCCTTCTTAAAAATCTCTTTTCCAATGATCTTTTCAATCAGATATCAACAATCTCCCTTGTTGGTATTGATGGAAAACCAAACTGGTCAACCTATATCATCAAATGATGAACATCTTGCTCAACCAAATTAACTAGGTTATGACAGTAAGGCAATACCAAAGAAAGAACTTGTATTCCTCTTTCAACAACTTCAATCTTTTGATTAGGTTACAAAATCTCTTCCTTAAAACTCCCTCTAAGTTCCTTCTTGTATCTCCCTCTTACTAGGAAGATATGGATTTCTCCCTCTTTCTTTCTAGCTCTCTTATTAATGTCTCCATCTTTGTTCTAACTTGATTCTTGATATTTTTCTCCCTTTCTAATCAGTAGACTAGTTTAGGACTTTCTTCTACTTTTTTCTTGATCTTTTGATGTACTTTCTCCACTTTTCTCTTGCACTTGATTAGTAAAACTCTTCTTGTGATGATGATCAGTTTAATGTACTTTCTCTCTCTTTGAGAATAATACCAAAAACTTATACAAAATAAAAATTGTCATCCTTAAAATATGCAAATATAAGCTTTGTAGTTTCCTCAGTTTCTCCCTTTGTCACCTTGCTTGTGATTGATTTGAAGTTTCAGCTTTTTTATTACTTTAGGCAACTCCTAAAGTAAGATCCACTACATCAATTTGTATTATATGAACATTAGCTTGTTTGATGCAGGGCACTGCTTTTGTTTCTTACATAGCCTTAGATAGGGGTATCACCCCTAGTTTACCTCTTACATACTCATGAACATCCTTAGGTAATGGTTTTGTGAAGATATCAGCAATTTTTTCCATTGAGTTAACATATTCCATCTTCACCTCTTTGTCTTGAACTAACTCTCTTACATAGTGATACTTGATTGCAATTTTCTTTGTCTTTGTGTGCATCACTGGATTCTTTGATATATTGATAGCACTTGTATTATCATAATAAAGTATAACTAGTTCTATGATTTCTTCCTTCATTCCTTTGAGTAGTTGTTTGATCCATACAATGTTTGTGCAGTTTACAGTAGCAGCAACATATTCTGCTTTAAAAGTAGATTGGGAAGTACAACTTTGTTTCTTTCTTGTCCATGTAACCAGTCTCTTGCCTAAGAAAAATGCTCCTCCATTGGTGCTCTTTCTGTCATCAATGTTCCTAGCCCAATCAACATCAGTGTAGGCTCTCAGGTTAAACCTTTCATTCTTCTTGTAGTATAGACCAAACTCTTTTGTTCCTTTCAAGTATCTCATTATTCTTTTCACAGCCATCAAGTGATTCTCTCTAGGATTTGTAGAGAATCTTACAACTATCCCCATAACTAATGCAATATCAGGTCTACTATGTACTACATATTGCAATTTGCCAACCATAGACCTGTATAGTGTCTAATTCACCTCAGTTCAATCATCATTCTTTGGCAACTTGTGTGTTGTCACCATAGGTGTACTTACTAGTTTGGAATCCTCTAGTCCAAATATCTTCAATATTTCTTTGACATACATTGATTGAGTGATGTATATTCCATACTTCATCTGATATATTTGCAATTTCACAAAAAAATTGATTTCTCCAAACACAGACATTTCAAATTCTTACTTCATTTGATTTTCAAAATCTTTACATAAAGCATCTTGTCCTCCAAATATGATATCATCAACAAATATTTTAGATAGCAAAATACCTTTTTCTTTTTATACCTTTATGTATAGATTGTTGTTTTCATCAATCCTTTCAAATCCAATCTTCATAAGATAAGTATGAAGTCTCTCATACCATACTCTTGGTGCTCGCTTCAATCCATATAGGGATTTGTGCAATCTATATACCATGTTCTTATTGTTATCATCACCAAATCCTTCTGGTTATTCTATTTAGACTTCCTCTTCTAATATGCCATTTAAAAATGCATATTTGACATCCATCTAATAAAATTTGAAACCTTTGTATGCAGCATAAGCAAGTAGAGTTCTTACTCCTTCCATTCTTGCAATAGAGGCAAATGTCTCACCGTAGTCAATTCCTTCTCCTTGTGCATATCCTTTAAAAACTAATCTTGCTTTGTTTCTTGTCACTTCACCATTCTCATTTAGCTTGTTTCTGAATACCCACTTGGTGCCAATCACATTCTTGTCTTCTGGTCTAGGAACTAGACTCCATGTTTTGTTCTTCTCTATATGTTGAATCTCTTCTTCCATGGCCTTGTACCAGTCATCATCTTCTAATGCATCTTTCACTATTTTGGGCTCCTTCATGCTTAACAAACATGATTCACTTCTCAATCTATTTATTTTAATTGGCCTTGCATCTTTGTTTCCAATTATTTGATCAGCAAGATGATGCCTTTTAACATATTTAGACAATCTTGGCTCAACTCTTGTTTTTGCATTTTGTCTTTCAGCTTCAGTGTTACTATGTACATCTCTGTCAGGTATCTTAGCATCTCTTTCATGTGTACTGATCTGAAAATTTTGAATGTGCATTTTCTTCATTCTAGCATCTAAATGCAACTCAATTCTTGAGTGCAACTCGGCATTCATAGGATGTGACTCGGCAATTACTAAGACTTGTTGTTGGTTTGTAACTTGATTTTCAGCATCTTCTTCAACAGGCATTCCTTCATAGAAGTATATAAAAGATTTGTATTCTTATATTTCTTTCATAGGTTTAGCCTCATGTACTTCTATAAATTAATCAAATTTTACATTTGCATTTTTCACAATTTTGTTAGTGTTAGTATCTAAACACTTATAGGCTTTGCTTCTTGTGGAGTATCCAAGGAATATACCTTCTTTACTTTTTGCATCAAACTTTCCATTCCTAAAATCTTTAAGAATATAACACTTACTTCCAAATAGCTTAAAGTAATTCACATTTGGTGGATATCCATACCATAGTTCAAAAGGTGTTGAATGAGTACCTTTCTTGACTTGTACAGGTTCAAGGTATATAAAACAATACTTATAGCTTCTCTCTAGTATTTTAGAGAAATATTCTTCTCCATCATATGTGTTCTGGCACAGTCCATTATAAACATGTTTCTTCTTTTAGCAATTCCATTTTTTGGAGGTGTCCTAGGTACGGATGTTTATCTTTTGATTCCTCTGTCATTATAGAACATCTCAAACTCATTTGAAGTGAATTCTCCTCCTTTGTCTTATCTCAAGCATTTTAGATTCTTACCTATTTCTTTCTCAACTCTTGCCAAGTACCACTTAAACATTTGAAAAGCATTAGATTTTTATTTCAGAAACATGATTGTCATCATCCTAGAGTAATCGTCAATAAATAAAATTATATACTTATCTCCTTTGTAGCTTTGCACTTCAATTGGTCCACACAAGTCAGTATGAACAATCTCTAGTATTTATTTAGAGGTATAAGCTTTACTCTTAAAGCTTGACTTTGACATTTTGCCTAGCTGACATTGTTTGCACACTATATTATCAAGTTTCTTCAGCTTAGGCAATCCTCTAACTCTTTTCATGTTACTGATACTAACCAAATTATCAAAATTAACATGACATAATCTCTTGTGCCAAAGCCATGCATCATCAAGTTTTACAATAAGACAAGTAGCATCCTCTATATCTAGATAGAATAGATTACTTCTAAGTTGATCACCTTTTCCAATCAGTTTCTCATTTGTGTCATATATCTTGGAAGTTTTGTTTTCAAATTCAACCTTGCATCCTAGATTATTCAATTGTGACACACTTAACAAGTTATAATTTAATCCTTCAACATAGTAAGCACTATCACATTAAATCTTGTTTGTGAGTTTGATAGACCCTTTTCCTTTCATCAAACATGGTGTACCATTACCAAATCTTACACTATTTCCATCATAACAAGTTAAGGTAATGAACTTACTTTTGTCTCCAGTCATGTGATGTGAACATCCATTGTCAATGATCCATCTATCATTCTTGTTCACACAAGTTACAAGTGTAGTTGTCTCATCTTCATCAAATTCATCCTTCATTACAACATATACCACTTCATGTTCATTAGAGTCATATTCATCAGCAATGTAGCATGACTTTTTGCCTTTGTCTTTGTAATCTCTCTTGTCATCTTCTCTTTTGTTTTTGTACTTGTTTCCTTCTTTGTATTTCTTCTTCTATGTACATCTTGCAACAATATGATCAACATCATTGCAATTGAAATAAATGATGGGTAACTGACCTTTGAACTTGCCTTTACCTATATGAAGTCTCCTTTCCAGTAGTGCTTCCAATTTTTCAATGTCTTCCTCATCTATATTATTGTCATTGGATGCTTTTTTATCTTTCTTTTCTTCTTCTACTACTTTACCTCTTCAAAATCCTTCAATAACAACTTAGCTTTGAAAGTAGATTCAAGACTCTTTAGCTTGTTATTGTCAAAGTTAGATAGCTCAAAAGTAGTGAATCTACCTACCAAAACTTTAAGGGTTAGATCATTCCTTGGAATACATCTCAACTCTTGGATTGTAGAAACTCTAATAGCATAGATAGGTAGTAATGTTCTCAAGACTTTACTTAACACAATATCATCATCTATACGACCAGTAGCTCCTCTTATTGCACTAACAACTTCCTTTATCCTAGCAACATATTGAGCAATGTTTTCACCTTCTTCCATTCTCATATCATCAAATGTACCTCTAAGGTGTTAGAATTCTTTAGAATAACTGAGAGGGTGGTGAATCATTTATCCAAGGTCCAATGATGTCCAATACAACTTTTTCTTCTAATCCTTCATGGCACATAACTGAAATTATCATGCATGCAATTGAACATTAAACAACCATAAAAAGTAAACATGCATCACACCATAACACTAAGGATTTTGATTACCCAAAAACCCTCTAGGAATAAGAAGGTAAAACTAGGGTGGGGATGATACCCACTGAATGATTGCACAATTTATTTCAACCACTTCTAATAGTCTGCCTTGTTAAAGGCTACAACACATTGTTAAATGTGACCCTGTTAAAGGATTTCTACACCCTATTAGTAGTGTGCCTTATTAGAGGACTTAAGAACATTCAATTTGGAATGTCACCCTATTAAAGAATTTACATAGAGCTATTAGGCTCACCCAAGTCCATGGGATTTACAATCACCTTCTCAAAAGAATATGTCATCCCTCTCTAAGGATCTCTTATCCTCCTCCTAAGGATCTCTTATCCTTCTCGTGAGGATCTCTTTATCCTTCTCCTAAGGATCTCTTTGTCCTTCTCATGGGGATCTCTTTATCCTTTTCCTAAGGCTTATTCACCTAGTTTTTAAGCTAACCTAGCAATATAGGATTTCAATATCTAATACAATGGTAAGAGAGTATTAGAAGGGTTTTGACCTGATACAGATTGCAACCCTAACTGTGCAGATTTCATATCACTCTTCAGTTCCTTTCTTTGCTTGGCTTTCCTCCTTTGCACTATTGACAGCTTGTTCACCCTTCAAGATCTGTCTCCTTGAGTTCTTCCACTCGTTATGCCAATGCATTCTATGGTCACTTGATCAACTTAGAGTCTTGATGCTCTGTTCTTACTCCTCTTGGCTTCTTCGCATGATCACACCTATGACCAACTCCCTCTCATGCATGTGCACTTGATTTCTAACCTGTAGCTCCTTATAAAGAAGTTCTATTTTTGATTTCCTACTCAAATCTTAATTTTCTCTTGAGAAAATAGTATTGTTTTCCCTCCAAATTATTTCTTCTAGAAACTTCATGATAAATCCATTAGCATTTGTCTTAAAAATGGTTTGCATGTATTACCTAGAATTTTGTGACATCTACTCATCATCCTTATCATCCAACTAATTCACAAAATTTGATGTAACAACCTTATCACTGCTGATCTAGCGAATCTTTAACTTTAACAAATAATGTAGCAACTTGGCATCATTGGATTACTAATGCTCGGCTCCTTCTGTGTTACTCAGCTTCTATTGTTGTTTTACTAGTGCTTCGCACCTAAAGAAATTATGTGTTACTTGGCACCTAATCTTCACTCGGCACTTGAAGGCTATTCGGCACCTAAAGATCACTCGGTACACAATAAAGTTGAACTTGCTCGGCTTCAACTAAGAATCTGTTCGGTACTAACTAGCTAGCTCGGCTCTCTCCAATGAACTTAGTTAATCCTTGCATCTTTGATGTGTCTCAGTGTGTCCATCCTCTATGTTTTAGAGTATGTTATCAATACATTATTTCAACAATAACCTATTTGATTCTTATCCTTCATTACAACATCATAACTTCAACCTTTCTCTAGGTACTCTAGTTACATCTTATTGATTGCCACCTCCTTGTTAATGAACCAATTGATAGTGTTTGGATCACTTGAGCAACTGTCATTCCTACAAGTAGCAAGTTTGACATCAATGACAAAACAATGATTGAAACATTCTTTACCAATTCCATTATTCTTTATTCATGATCTTTTTAATCATTTCCAAAAATTTCCCTCTTTGGCATTGATAGCAAACAAAACTGATATAAACTGAATCCTTTGTTCTACTTCTCCCTCTGAACTATTGTATCCTTACTTTTCTAAATCTTCCTCTTTTATATACATCTCTCATATATATATCTCCCTCTTACTTTGTTTTGATCAGTTTCTCATATATGTCCCTCTTTGACATAAATGCCAAATATGTAGCATCTTCAACATGCTAAATATAAGCTTTGCATCTTCATGTTTTCTCCCTCTATCACCTTGCTTGTGACTGATTTGAAATTTCTGCTCCTATTGTTATCCTCTATATCATTCTTCTGATATTTTAATGATCTACTCCTGTTGATGTAGGGAAGCTTCTCTGTTGCTTTAGACTACTTGAGTTAGGGGCATTACCCCCAACTTGCCTCTAAGATATTCATAAGCATCCTTGCGCAATGGTTTGGTGAAGATATCTGCAATTTGTTCCTTTTTGTGAATGTATTCCATCTTCACTTGTTTGTCTTCCACCAATTCTCTGACATAGTGATACTTGATTGTAATATGCTTTGTTTTTGCATGCATTACTAGATTCTTGGATATGTTTATAGCACTTGTATTATCACAGGTTTGGTTATCTCTTCTTTCATTCTTTTCAATAGATGTTTGAGCCACACAATGTTTATGCAATTGACTGCTGCTACCACATATTCTACTTCTGCAATGGACTAAGTTGTGCATGTTTGTTTCTTGCTAGTCCAAGTAACTAGCCTTTTACCTAAAAATAATGCTCCTCCACTTGTGCTTTTCCTATCATCAATGTTAGCTCCCCAATCTACGTCTATGTATGCATTGAGTTCAAACTTCTCATTCTTTTTGTAATATAGGCCAAAATCATTAGTTCCTTTGAGATACCTCATTATCCTCTTTACTACCATGAGATGATTTTCTCTAGGATTAGTAGAGAATCTAGCCACTATTCCAACTGCTAGTGTTATGTCTGATCTGCTATGTACAACATATTGTAGTTTTCCAATCATGGATCTATACATTGTTTGATTGACTTCAGCTGATTCATCATTTTTAGATAGCTTATGTCCTATTTCCATTGGTGTGCTAATAGGTTTGGAGTCTTCTAATCCAAATTTCTTGAGTATCTCCTTGATGTATTTTGATTGTGTCACAAATATGCCATGTTTTAGTTGATGTACTTTCAATCCTACAAAGAACTTGATTTCTCCAAACATAGACATCTCAAACTCATGTTTCATTTTGTCAGCAAAAAATTTGCAAAGTACTTCCTTTTCTCCAAAAACTATATCATCCACAAATATTTTAGATACAAGAATATCCTTACCTTCTTCTGATTTGATGTACATGTTGTTGTTGTCATCAATTCTTTCAAATCCTATTTGCACTAGATACTCGTGAAGTCTCTCATACCAAGCTCTAGGGGCTTGCTTCAATCCATATAGAGCCTTATGTAATTTGCATACCTTATTTTTGTTGTTTTCATCAACAAAACTTTCTGGTTGCTCTATGTAGACTTCCTCTTAAAGTATACCATTCAGAAATGTAGACTTTACATCCATCTAATATACTTTAAATCCTTTGAAGGCTGCATATGCCAGTACGGTCCTTACTCCTTCCATTCTAGCAACTGGAGCAAAAGTTTCTCCATAGTCTAGTCCTTCTTCTTGTGCATACCCTTTACAAACTAGTCTTGCCTTGTTCCTTGTGATTTCACCATTTTCATCTAACTTGTTTCTAAACACCCACTTGGTTCCAATTACATTCTTGTCAGCTGGTCTAGAGACTAAGGTCCATGTCTTGTTCTTCTCAATTTGTTCTATTTCTTCTTTCATACATTGTACCAGTCATCATCTTTTATGGCTTCACTTATTATTTTTGGTTCCATTTTGCTAAGTAGACATGTCTCACTTCTAATTCTATTCCTTGTCATTGGTCCTGCCTCTTTGTTTCCAATAATTTGATCTGCAGGATGATATCTTTTCACATACTTTGCCAATATTGGTTCTTTCCTTGTTTGCATGTTGTCTCTTTCAAAATCTAATCCCTCATGGATATTTTCATCAGGTATTTGTTCATTTTCTTCATGTTGGCTATTCTCAGAATCTGAATGAACAGTTTTTGTATTCTATAGCTCGGCTTCTGAATGTGTCTGTTGTTCGGCATTCACTGTCTGTGATTCAGTAGATACTGGATTTTGTTGTTGATTGTCATTCTAAGTTGCAACTTCACCATTATTAGTTATACCTTCATAACAGTATACAAAGGTCTTGTATTCTTCTACTTTCTTGGTGTCCTCAACATTTTGAACTTCTGCAAGCTCATCAAATTTCACATATGTGCTCTCTACTACTTTGTTAGTGTTAACATTCAAGCACTTATAAGCTTTGCTTCTAGTAGAATAACCAAGAAATGTACCTTCCTCACTTTTTGCATCAAACTTTCCATTTCTAGACTCTTTATATATATAGCATTTGCATCCAAATATTTTGAAATATGTTACATTAGGAGAATGCCCATACCATAATTCAAAAGGTGTTGCATTTGTACCTTTCTTGACTTGAACTCTGTTGAGTGTGTAGACTGCAGTACTTACAACTTCTCTCCAGTACTTGAGTGCAACATTTTTCTCCATCATTAAGGTGTTGGCACAGTCAATAACTGATCTATTCCTTCTTTCTGCTATACCATTCTGAGGTGGAGTCTTAGGTGTTGATGTCTGCCTTTTCATTCCTCTTTCATTGCAGAACTCTTCAAATTCTCTTGATGTGAATTCACCTCCTCTATCAGATCTGAGACATTTTAGGCTCTTCCTAGTCTCTTTCTCTACTCTAGCCAAGTACCATTTGAACATTTAAAATGCTTCTAATTTTAGTTTCAGAAACATGACTGTCATCATTCTTGAATAGTCATCTACAAATAGCATTATGTATCTATCACCTTTGTAGCTTTGTACTTCAATTGGACCACACAAGTTAGTATGAACTAGCTCTAATACTTCATTAGAAGTATAAGTCTTGCTTTTGAAAGTTGACTTGGTCATCTTCCCTAGTTGGCATTGTTTGCACATGGTTTTATCAAGTTTCTTCAACTTTTGTAGACCTCTGACTTTCTTCATCTTGTTGATGCTTATCAGATTGTCAAAATTTACATGACATAGCCTCTTGTGCCATGAGCATACATCATCAATTTGAACAATGAGACAAGAAGCATCTTCCATATATAGATAAAACAAATTACTCCTAGTCTGATCACCTTTTCCTATTAGACTTCCTTGAGAATCATAGATTTTGGCAATTCCATTTCCAAATTCAACCTTGTATCTTATGTTGCTTAACTGTGAGACACTTAACAAGTTATAATTCAAGCCTTCAACATAGTATGCATCATCACATGATATTCTTTCAGTAAGCTTGATACTACCTTTCCCTTTGATCTGACATGGTGCATTGTTACCAAATCTAACACTATTTCCTTCATATTGAGTAAAGGTAATGAACTTACTTTTGTCTCCAGTCATGTGATGAGAGCATCCGCTGTCTATGATCCATCTATCATTCTTGTTTATGTAAGTTACCAAGGGAATTGTTTCATCTTCATTTGATTCATCTTTCATAGCCACATAGACTACTTCATCATCATTCTCATCAGAGTCTTCTTCAACAATGTAGCATCTTTTGCCTTTACCTCTATAGTCCTTGTTATCCTCTTTCTTGTTCTTGAAATTGCCTCCATCCTTGTAATTTTTCTTTTGTGTGCATCTGGTTGCAATGTGACCAACTTCATTACAGTTAAAATAAATGATTGGTAGCTTACCTTTGAATTTTCCTCTTCCTCTATGAAATATTCTTGCTAGTGATGCCTCCAATTGATCCACATCATCTTCATTAGTGTTCCTGTCACTAGATACATACTTTCCTTTTCCATTATTTTTCTTTGTTTGCATCTCCTCGTTGTCTTTTATCATCATCTTGGCTTTGAATGCAGATTCAAAGTTTTCTGGCTTGTAGTTGTCAAATTTAGATAGCTCAAAGGAAGTGAATCTTCCAATTATTCCATCAAATGAAAATGCATTTCCTGGTACACACCTTAGCTCTTGGATGGTTGATACTCTTATAGCATAGATGGGAAGCAAAGTTCTCAAGTATTTGCTACATATTGTTTCTTCTACTAACTGTTCTCCTAGTCTTCTTATGGCACTAACTACTTCCTTCATTCTTGCACCATATTGAGCAACATTCTCTCCTTCTTCCATTTTCATATCATCAAATTTTCCTCTTAGGCTCTCTCTTTTGGCTCTCTTGACATTAACATCTCCTCCATAGATTCTTGACAATGTTTCCTACATCTGATGTGAAGTATCACATCCTTTGATGTCATCATACTCAACATAGCTTAGTGCTGAAGCAATATCTAACATTACTTGGTTGTGCTCCTTCTTCTTGCTCATGTCATCTGCAGTGAGGGGTCCTACATGGTCTACATGATCAACTATGATTGAGGTCTGTGCATAGTCACCTATTGATTTGAGGTGTAGCTTCATCAAACTTTTCCATGTAACAAAGTTGTCTTTGTTTAGCTTGGGAACTTCTCTCTTGGACATGTTGATCTTCTTGTTGCTAGTACCTTGAAACAAATCAGCAGTGAGCTCTGATACCAATTGTTAGAATTCTTTAGAATAACTGAGAGGGGGGGTGAATTAGTTATCCAAGGTCCAATGATGTCCAATACAACTTTTTCTTCTAATCCTTAATGGCACATAACTGAAATTATCATGCATGCAATTGAACATTAAACAACCATAAAAATTAAACATGCATCACACCATAACACTAAGGATTTTGATGACCCAAAAATCCTCCAAGAATAAGAAGGTAAAACTGGAGTGGGGATGATAGCCACTGAATAACTGCGCAATTTATTTCAACCGCTTCTGATGGTCTACCCTGTTAAAGGCTACAACACATTGTTAAATGTGACCCTATTAAAGGATTTCTACACCCTGTTAGGAGTGTACTTTATTAGAGGACTTAAGAACATTTAACTTGGAATGTCACCCTATTAAGGGATTTACATATAGTTGTTAGGCTTACCCAAGTCCATGGGATTTATAGTCACCTTCTCAAAAGAATCTTTCATCCCTCTCTAAGGATCTCCTATCCTCCTCCTAAGGATCTCTTATCCTTCTCCTAAGGATCTCTTTATCATTCTCCTAAGGATCTCTTTGTCCTTCTCCTGGGGATCTCTTTATCCTTTTCCTGAGGCTTATTCACCTAGCTGTTAAGCTAACCTAGCAATATAGGATTTCAATATCTAATACAATGGTAAGAGAGTATTAGAAGGGTTTTGACCTGATACAGATTGCAACCCTAACTGTGTAGATTTCAGATCACTCTTCAGTTCCTTTCTTTGCTTGGCTTTTCTCCCTTGCAGTGCTGACAGCTTGTTCACCCTTCAAGATCTGTCTCCTTGAGTTCTTCTACTCGTTATGTCAATGCATTCTATGGTCACTTGATCAACTCAGAGTCTTGATGCTCTGTTCTTACTCCTCGTGGCTTCTTCGCATGATCACACCTATGACCAACTCCCTCTCATGCATGCACACTTGATTTCTGACCTATAGCTCCTTATAAAGAAGTTTTGTTCTCAATTTTTTGCTCAAATCTTAATTTGCTCTTGAGAAAATGGTATTGTTTTTCCTCCAAATTGTTTCTTCTAGAAACTTCATGATAAATCCATTAGAATTCATCTTAAAAACGGGTTTTCATGGATTACATAGAATTTTGTTACATCTACTCATCATCCTTATCATCCAACTAATTCACAAAATTTGATGTAACAACCTTATCATTGCTGATCTAGCGAATCTTTGACTCTAATAAATAATGCAACAACTTGACATCATTGGATTATTGATGCTCGGCTCCTTCTATGTTACTCGACTTCTATTGTTGTTTTACTGGTGCTCGGCACCTAAAGAAATTCTATGTTACTTGGCACCTGATCTTCACTCGGCACCTGAAGGCTACTCGGCACACACTAAAGTTGAACTTGCTCAGCTTCAACTGAGAATCTGTTTGGTACTAACTAGCTAGCTCGGCTCTCTCCAATGAACTTAGTTAATCCTTACATCTTTGATATGTCTCAGTGTGTCCATCCTCTGTGTCTTAGAGTATGTTATCAATACACTATTTCATCAATGGCTTATATGATCCTTATACTTCATTACAACATCATAACTTCAACCTTTCTCTAGGTACTCTAGTTACATCTTATTGATTGCCACCTCCTTGTCAATCAACCAATTGGTAGTATTTGGATCACTTAAGAAATTGTCATTCCTGCAAGTAGCAAGTTTGACATCAATGAAAAAACAATGATTGAAACATTCTTTACCAGTTCCATTATTCTTTATTCATGATCTTTTCAATCATTTCCAACATGAGGCTCTTAGATTTGGCTCTTTGAATATTTTTGTATCCTCCATAAATGGTGGTTAGGACATCCCACAACTTCTTTGCAGTATGGTAGCCTTTGAAATCATCAAATTCGGCATAGCTTAGAGCAGAGACAATCTCCAACATCATCTGATTGTGTTCCTTTTTCTTATTCATATCTTCAGCAATTAGGGCTCTTGTTGGATCAACATGTTCCACTGTAATGGTAGATTTTACATTATCTCCAAGTCCTCCAAGGTGTAGCTTCAACAAAAAATTTCATGTAGGAAAGTTATCTATGTTGAGCTTGGGTAATTCTCTTTTAGATATCTTGATCTTTGTGTTTGTAGTACCTTAAAACTAGTCCTCTTAAGCAAATGTCTCTGAGACCAATTGTTGGAATTAATTTAGAATAATTGAGAGGGGGGGTGAATCAATTATTCAAGTTTCATATGTACAAAAGAAAAAAATTTCACAATTCAGTGAACCCATAAAACATTCATACCCATGCATGCATTCATTGTGTATCTACTAAAACTTATATGTTACTTTCAAATCAACTTGCAGAAATGTAAAGCATGAAACACAACACATTCATCAAAACACTTGATACAATGATTTGCAATGGAAAACCAATTTGGGAAAAACAACCAGTTAACATGCTACTCCTTTTCACTCTTCTATAGTGACACCCTGTGAAAGGCCAACCCTGTTAAAGGTTATAATACACACTGTTGAATGGGACCCGGTTAAGGGATTTCAATCACCCTATTAAAAGTGAGCCTTGTTAGAGGACTTTAGGCCATTCACTTTGAATGCCACCCTGTTAAAGGATTTTCCAATGACTGTTAGGTCAACCTTAATCCAAAGGATTTACCCTAGACTAATACAATTGTTAGAGAGTAACTGTAGAGCTTTGATCTAATACAACTTACAACTTCACTTGCAAATTATAGATCTCTATTCAATTCTTAATTCTGCTTGGCTTTCATACTTTGCAGCTCTAACAACTTGTTCACCCTTCAAGCATTCATCTCCTTAAGCCTTCTTTCTTAGTATGTCATTATAGACTCTTCTCTTGAGTCACTTGATGAAGCAAAACCCATAATTCATTCTCCTCCTTAGGTTCTTGCACATGACACCAACCTCTCCAACTCTTTTTCTTCATGACCAAACATTCCTATATAAAGGAAATTAGAGTATTTTCCCACTCATTATCCATTATCTAAATTAGGGTTTTGGATGGATTAGCTAGGAGATAATGTATCTACCTCATATCATGTCTATTCTAGAAACTTCTCCTAGAATCCATTTGAATTCACCTAAAAATAATTTATATCAAATTCTTTGCCACCAGCTCATCAATCTTATCTTCCTCCTAGTTCAAAAGTTTCAAGAAAACAAACTTGTCAGCTTAGATTTTACAAATCTTTGATCTTTATCATAATGTAGCAGCTCGGCATTATTAATCTTCTAATGTTCAACACATACTATGTTACTTGGCATCAACTGTAAAATCACTCATTATCAACTATATTTTACTAGTACTTGGCATCAACTATCTAGCTCAACACCTACTAAAATTTTCTTTCACTCAGCTCCAACTATCTTTCTGCTCAGCTTGCACTAACTTTGCACTCAGTCAAGCTTGGCAGACAAACTTTATTAAGCTTATTCTTCTAATCTTTCTAAGTGTAGCTGGCCATTTTGCAACATTAAGTAGATCATCAATACATCATGTCATCACTATCTTAATTGATCCTTGTACTTCATTACATAATCATAACTCAACCTTTCCTCTAGGTGCTTTTGTTACATCTCATTGATCAAATCCTCTTCATCAATCAACTAAGTGATAGTACCTGAATTTTATAATAAATTGTCTTACCAACAAATAGCAAGTTTGACATCAGTGGCAAAATAATGATTGAAACACATAATCTTCTTCAACAATCTCCTTCTTAACAATCTCTTTTCCAATGATCTTTTCAATCAAATATCAATAGGTGGAGTATTCTTTCTTGGTAAAAGACTCATTCCTTGGACAAGCAAGAAACAAAATTGTATCTCTCAATGCATAGTAGAGGTAGAATATGTGGCAGCAGTAATAAATTGTTCTAATATTGTTTGGTTCAAACAATTATTAGTAGGTATGAAGATAGAGATCAAGGATCTAGTAGTCATATATTGTCATAACACTAGTACAATTAATATATCAATGAATCCATTGAAGCATACCAAAAAAAAACACATTTCTATAAAATATCATTTCTTGAGAGAATTTTTACAAGATAAAGAAGTAGATTGGAATATGTGAATACAAAAGAAAAAATTGCAGACATATTCACCAAGCCATTACTTAAGGATGCATTTATATATCTAAGAGGTAAGTTAGGGGTCATTCCCTTATCTGAAGCTCACTAAATAAAGTTTAGTGATGCATCAATCAGACCATGTTGAAGATCATTCAATTGGTGCAATATTGACAAGGGCACATTTCAAATGAATCCATACTTGAGGTACATTGATATTCATTAAACATTGTCTTTGGCATAAGATGTCAAAGAGGGAGAAGTTTGATGTAATATCTCATAGAAATTTTATAAAAATAAAAAAGTAAAAAAAAAGATGTCAAAAAGGGAGAATGAACTTGATCTGATATCAAAGGCAGAGTTTGATATCAAAACAAGCTATAGCAAACAGAAGTTTTATGATAGAGGGAGAAACTGAAGGCAGAAAAAGTTCGCACTAATAGAGAGAGTTCTTGTGGATGATAATCCAAATGAAACTAAGGATAATTCCTTACTTTATTCTTTCTCTAAAAATTTCATTGTATTATGACATGTTGTGTTGCCATCAATGCTAAAGAGGGAGATTGTTGAAACAATTGATTAATTGTGTATTGTCTTTGATGCTACACAAAATGTCATATCATTTCCAGTCAATGTATGTCAAGCTCACTTGGGCATTGAAGATATTTTTTTGTGTCTACCAAGCATTCCAAAGTTTTCCTAGTTTAGAAGACAGTGACTACCAAGTTCACTCAGGTACTAAAGGAAAGTTTGTGGAAGTTGAGTGTTAACCAAGCTCACTCAATTAATGAAGGAAATGCTAGATGGAACCAGTGATAACCAAAGTCACTTGTTATCAAAAGAACTTTGCAAATGTATAGTGTTGATTGAGTTCACTTGGTTAACATAGGAAAATCATTTCTAAGTTAGTGTTGATTGAGCAGGATCAGCTAACAAAGGATTTTCTTATTTTGGCATATTAATTTCAATTGATTTGTCTGTTGGCTCTAGTCGACTAAGGAGATGAATATTAATTATTCTAAGTTGTATACAAACCAACTTGACAATATGAAAGATATAAATATAAGGTCAAGTTGAGATTTATAAAATGTGGGTGCATGGAAGATAATTGAAGATTTGATGATGCTAAGAGGAAGCAAATTGGAAGGATAAGCAGAATATCCTCGTGGAGCTTAAAAGATATATTCAATCAAGAAGGATCAAGTATACAAGCCAAAATTGAGATTTTTAATCAACATTTTAGTTGCATCTAAAATTAGGTCATCTCATTGTTACTCTCTAATCATTGTAGTAGTGATCTAAATCTCTTAACTGAGTTGGCTTAACAGCTATTTGTAAATCCTCTAACATGGTGGCATTTCTATTGAATGGTCCAAAGACCTCTAACAAGGCCACTCCTAACAGGGTGATTAAATCCTTTAATAGGGTCACACCTAATAGTGTGTTTTATAACCTTTAATAGGGTTGGCTCCTAATAGGGCTCACTTCAGAAGACTGAAAATTAGTAACTAGTTGCAATTGGTGGTTTTTCCCGAATTGGGTTTCCATGTTAAATCTTGGTGTCAAATGTGTTCATGCTATTTCTCTTATGTGTTTGTACCCAAGTTACAAGTTAAATTATTAATAGTCACATATGATATCTTAGTATTTTCATGGTAAGTATTTTCCAAGCATTTTTAAATGTTTATCGAGTTACAACATTTTTCTGTGTGTTTACCCGACATCAGCAGAGTTCAGTTTTCAGAGTTTATTTTGTACTGACATCTAAGGGATCTAGGATTTATTTTTTGAGTAAATGATTCACCCCTCCTCTCTTAGTTACTACTCTTATATTTCCAACAAAACTTATCATCAAACTCTTATGACGATGGTTGGCCAGACCATCGACTATTAGGTAAAGAACTTAATACATGAAAGTCTAGTATAAATAAATTTGACCCCAACTAAAGGAGACCAATTAGATAAATACTATAATTCACTATAAAAATATCTAATAATCAAGAGTATCCATGAAGTTTAATCTGTCAAATAATAGTTTTGTATCCAAGAGGACAATATATCATGCAAGTTTTGATAAAAACCAATTTCCCAATTTTAGACAGGAAATCATACATTTTTTTGATTAAAAAAATTTACAATTGAGTTGTGTCAAGTGGTATTACCTAATAAAATTTTAATAATCATCCAGTTAGCACCTTAGAAAATATATTGTTATAATTTTTTCTAGTTACTATATCTATTGTGAATGATCCCGGTATTCTTTATATAAATTCAAAGGACGCATACAAGTTTTCAATCATCACGACACTTCCTAACTAAATGCAACTGGACACAAATAATTAGAATGAAAATTTAATAAAATAATAATCTGCAATTCTTTTCTCCATCTTTTCCATCTTCTAAAAAGTCATGTCATTTGGATTGAATAAGTATTTGATAGAATATTCCTTTAGCCTCATCCTTGTTTGATTTGGAAAATTCTTTGATTCTTCATGAATAATCATTTGATAAATAGGTCCTTCTTAGTTTAATGATAATAGTTCTTTGATGCACAATACATTCATCAAATAATATAGTTGCAATATAATATTCAATTATTTATAGGAAGATAAAATAAATGAAGGTTTACACCAATATTGGTTCTTTTGTCAATTCCATTATGAAAGGCTCCTTTCAAGACATTATATTTTGAGGATAAATGATAAAAGTGTGAAGCGCATATGCATTTATAAAAATATATTTCCTTAAATTTTTTCAACATAATTCATGAGTATATTCTTGGAATTTACAAGTGGGAAGATTTACTTCTGAGGGACCGGGGGGGGTGTGAATCAAAAGTAACTAACTTTACCTTTTCAAAACCCTTTTAGCTGAAATCATTCACATGCATCTAATTTATTTAATAAACATGAAAGTAAAGATATGCATGAAAATAGATAACACAATATTTTGATAACCTAGAAACCTTCCAAAATGAGAAGGTAAAACTAGGTTGGGGATGACACCCACAAAGTATCACTGCAGCAATATGTAATTGTTCAAGGTTACAAAGCCTAACCACTTACAATGGTCAGCCCTATGAAAGGCCTATCCTATTAAAGACTTTACACCCTATTAAAAGTGACCTAGTTAAAGGATTTACAAACACTCACTTGGAATGTTACCTTATTAAAGGATTTAGCACCTTGTTGAAAGGCTTACAACATGGCTATTAAACCAACCTATCATCATAGGATTTTCATTCCTAATGCAATGACTAGAGAGTATTAGAAAGTCTTGACCTAATGACTTGCAATTTTTAATTGTTGATTCCAGATCCTCATTTTGCTTTGTCTATTCTAATCCTTGCTTGATTTGATATGTCTCTCTTCAAAACTCTGATACTCTATTCTTGGTCAACTAAATTTTGCAATGTTTTTATTTTCTTTCTAAGTCTTTACACCCCTCTTCACTTTGCTAGCATTCTCCCATAATCTAT
Organism: Cupressus sempervirens; assembly: GCA_028749045.1. Taxonomy (NCBI): domain Eukaryota; kingdom Viridiplantae; phylum Streptophyta; class Pinopsida; order Cupressales; family Cupressaceae; genus Cupressus; species Cupressus sempervirens. The sequence goes on along the minus strand of CM053791.1, from coordinate 193,547,808 downwards.
TACTCATGCATACACACAATGTGGTTTCATCCTCCTTTTAAAGGCTTCAAAGACTTAGGGTTAGGTATGAATCTACAATCAATATTCATGCTTCATTTCCCACTCAATTCTTTCACTTTTCCTATTGGTTGCATGCCTTCTCCATTTTTCTTATCGGTTGCATGCTAATTACATAGGTAATGCAAAAGATTCAATCTAATCTTCAAGATCCTTTGAGATTCATCCTAAGTCAACTCAAAAAATGATTTACATCTGATTTTGTGAAGGCACAGACTCATATGTTGATTCTGTATTACTTAGAACTTACTAATTGTTGATGCTCAGCACATATAGGAATTCTATCTCACTCAGATCCTATAGCAATTTTGTTTTTCTCAGCATCTATACTTTGCTTAGCACCTATAGTGACTCAGAATCACTTATCACTCGGCACTTGAACTTCACTCAGCACCTAAAGTTCACTTGGCACCTATTGAATCTCTAGCTCAGCACATACTATAGCTTGACATCTATATTATACTCAACATCATCTTGAGAATTAGTTAAGTGTGTTGACACTCAATTGTCAAAACCAATCTGAGACTAACATATATTTAATAATATTTAAATATCATAGTAAAATATTTTCCTCAAAAAAATTTTTTGGAAAAAGGGGTAAAAATTTATTCAATCAAAGCCAAATTACAAAAGGCCTCATGCCCAGATGACAAATACACAAACCCAAAAGCAATTAAATTCTATGCTTTTCCACTAACTGCTCAAAAGTCCCAATATAATCAGCAGGAAGATCGTCCCTTTCTAAAATATCCCAACCAGCTCCTTTCTCTAATGCCCATTTCACCAAGACATCAGCCACTCCATTCCATTCCCTAGGAATATGACAAAAGGAGATCCAATCCAAAAAGCTACTCAAGTGAATAATTTCTCTAACAATAGATGCAATTTGCTAGTTAGAGTCATCCATAGTTTGGTTATTTATCATATCCACACCAATCTAAGAATCTGACTCACACACCATTTTCCTCCAACCTAGAGAGCATCCCTACTCTATAGCCACCTTAATGGCCAAGGCCTTCATCATGTTATTAAAATGAACTCCTTTGTGAAAAAAGAACATGAAAATGACATTGCCATCCATATCTCTCCCAATCCCCCCCACACTAGCCTATCGAGAGTTCCCACAGGAAGAACCATCTATGTTAATTTTAAGGATATATGTCGGTGGAGGTCTCCATCTCCCCACCCTACAAACCTTTTTCTTGAGAAGCTGAGGTCTCTTACCACTTGTGCATCCCAATCCTTTGTCCATCAATCCCAAATTCCTGACCATACTGAAGTCACTAGGATCCACAAGTTCCATCATATCACACTTAGCATAGATAGTTTCCTGAAGTCTACTTAAAATCAGCTGCCATATTTTAGTGACTTCCAAACTAGAGTTACAAAAAATCCTATGATTATGCTCCAGCCAAAGATTCCAAAGAATAAAAGTAGGTCCAGTAGCCCAAGCAAGAACGTAGTTTTTGCTGGGGGTCTGCTAAGGCTATCCGAAAATTAAATAAGAGATTCAGCATGAATGCACCCATGACACCACACCTCCCACCACTTATGCTAGATTTCTCTAGAGATAGGGCATAAGAAGAATAAGTGAGAAACATTCTCTCCATTCAACATGTAGAGGGAACAGAGAGAAGGACCCTAAAACCCTCTTCTCTAGAGATTATCCCAAGTAAGACACTTCTTTTGAGCAACCAGCCATAGAAAAAAAATTACATTTTGGCCAAGAGAATTTATTCCAAACCTTCTTCCACTAGGGAAAATCATGAACTCCATGGCATTGATTATCTAGTCGAGCATAGCCTTGGGCCACACTAAAATTGACTTTAGGACAAGGACCCCAAGCAAGGATATCTTTATTCTTAGAGGAACTACATAGCCTAATAGAGAGAATATTAGCTAGCTCAGCCTAAATCTCTGAGGAGCCCCCCAGAGGCCATTCATGTGGATCCTTCCAACTAGCCACATTCATCGATCCACACTACTTAATAGTCTTGAAGTGAGCTACCTTGGTCCATCCTACAGTAGAAAAAATCTAACACAAAGGCTGGAGATGGGGGTAGCTAGAGAGAATGGGAGGATAACCATCCCAAGAGTCTTGCTAGAATAACACACTCGATCCATCATTGCATATCCAGAAAAGGCCTTCCTTGATAAGAGGAGCTCCCCTTTTAAGAGTATCCCAAATAAAGGAACCCTTTCCATCTAGAGCCAACCTAGGAATATCCTGATACTCCACTCTCAGAAAGTACTTTTAGGCCAAAATCTTAGCCCAATCCTAATCTTGATTCATGCACCACCTCTAGTATAACTTAGCAACTAGAGCCTTGACACCAAGAGCCATACATTTAAGGCTTAGACCCCCAACAAACATAGGCAAGCAAATTGTATCCCAATTGACTAAGCTCCATTTAGAAGAGAGTAGATTTCCTGACCAAAGCAATTGTTGTGACAAAGCATCAAATTCTTTCATAACTCCAATGGGAGGAGTTTGCACTAGACACATGGAAATGGGAAGAGCCTAAACTATAGCCTTGAGGAGGATAACTCTCCTAGCAGGAGAGAGCCACCTATGAGTCCAATGACTCACCCTACTACAAAATTTGTCCAATAGACCTTGCCAATATTCTCTCAACTAGGTCCCCAAAGCTAAGGGAACTCCAAGATAGATCAAAGGAAGAGAACCAATTTGAAACTTGAGAATCCTAGCAATCCTGAGTTGGATCGACTATGGAGTATTAAAGAAATGAATAGATGATTTACCTTCATTAATTTGTTGTCCAAAAGATTTTAAATAAGTATCCAAAATCATTCTAAAGTCTCTTGGCTCATTAATAGTAGCCAAGCCCATCAGTCTAGTATCATCCACAAATTGGAGGTGCATGTATGCTAGAATATTATTATGCCACCTCCACCCTTAAACAAGCCCTTGCTCTGCTTGAAATTTTATAAATGTACCTAAGCCTTATACCATAATGATAAAGAAATATGGAGAGATAGGATCCCCCTATCAAAGTCCTTGAGAAGTAGAGAATAGCTCAGTGGGTTCTCCATTAATAAGAACTAAAAAGGATGGGGAAGTCACACAACTAAGAATCCAATCAACCCATTCCATATCAAATCTAAAAGTGAGGAGTATATGACATAAGAACTCCCAACTAAACTGGTCATAAGCTTTTGCTAAATCCATCTTAATAAACATAGCCTTTTCCTTAGACATGGCCATAGAGTGAATAGCCTTTGAAGAAATAACCACCCCATCAAGAATCTGTCTACCACCAACAAAGCCTCCCTATTCCTCGGAAATCAAAGTGGCTAGAAAAGGCTTGAGCCTTTTAGCAATTAATTTGGTGATAATTTTTTAAGTGACATTACATAAAGCAATAGGTCTGAATTGATCCAAATTGTTAGCCCCATCAATCTTGGGAATGAGAGCCAGGAAGGTAGCATTCAAAGACTTGAGCATTTGTTTGTTCTGATATGATTCTTAGACTACTTCGAGAAGATCAAATTTAATAATCTCCCAAAATTCTTGAAAAAAATTCAATGGGAAAGCCATCAGGGCCTAAGGCTTTACCTTTTTTCATACCAAAGACCACCTTCTCTAGTTCTTCGAGCACAATAGGCCTTAGCAAATCCTTGTTCATACTACTAGACACAAGTTGAGGAATGCAATCTAAAATAGTCCTTGTCATGACCAATGAACCAGGTTCTTCCTTAGAGAAATTGAGAAAAGTATCTAGTGGCCTCTAGAGAAATCACCGCTTTGGAAAAGAGTTGATCTCCAGAAGTAGAGACAAGATAAGTGACAGAATTTCTAGACCTGCAAGCTTTAACCATGTTGTGGAAGAAAGTAGTGTTCCTATCTCCCTCCTGCAACCAGTCCACCTGAGCGTTTTGCTTCCAAAATATTTCCTCCCAAAGCTCCCATTCCTCTAACTCCCTAAGAGTTGAGGATTCTTCAAAAAATAAATCTGAAGGCATTCCTTGGTCTCTGATCTGGCGAGTGGCATTGTCCAACCTGGCCTAGGCCTCCCTCAACTATTCTTGAAGGTTCCCAAAGCACTGTTTATTCCACTATTTAAGCCTAAATTTCACATGATGAAGCCTCTTCTCAAAGGTGAACATGGAAGTGCCATGAGGAGGCCTACCCTCATGCCACCAAGCTATCATAAGATCCTGTAGGGAGGGATCCCTCAACCACATCAGCTAAAACTTGAAAGAAGGATTCTTAGAAGTCTTGAAAGGAGTGATAGAGAGCTTAATAGGCCAGTGGTCAGAGCCTCTCCAATCAAGAATTTATGATCTGGTAGACCATCTAATATCCAGCCAAAAAAAAGAAACTAGGAACCTATCTAGCCTTTCTAAAATAGCCTTTGTCCCACTCCTTTTGTTATTCTAGGTGAATATACTAGAACTAGGTTTAACATCAATGAGATTCAAATAACTAATATTATCTCTAAGCATACTAGAAGAAGGGCACAATCAAGCAATCCCACCTCTCTTTTCCTCTAAATTAGTAACAGCATTAATATCTCCAGCCACAATCCAAGGAAGGAAAGGATCCAAGGATTGGGCAAATGTGATATGTGACCACATAAGAGATTTACCCACCAAATCACTAGGAGCATAAATATTGGAGAACAAGCACCTTTCTCCTATCTCAAAGTGAGAAGCCATCAAAGAGATAGAAGACCTACTCAAAATCCACCATAGAGGAGTCACCTTCTTAGGATTCCAGAGTCCACCTAAGCTTCCTTGAGTGTCCACTCCCTACTAGCTACCATGGGTCCATAGCTTTGGCCCACAGCTATCCAATTCATCAACTATAAGCTTAGTTTCTTGAATGAAAGTAACATCTAGATAATTAGAGTCTATCAATCTACAAATAGCCTTTTGTCTAGGGATTTCGTTCAACCCCCTCACATTCCAAGAAAGAATAATCATTTAGAAGATTATGAGAATTGGGAGTCAATGGGCTTCACAAACCCTACCTCAACTAAAGTCTCTCCCATCATCTTAACCTTCTCCTGATCAGTCTTCCTTCTACTCTTAGCAAACTTCTTTGAGGTCCCTTTTTTAAAGGGCTTTTGATGTAAGCCTAAAGAGGATGCAGCTTTAGAGCCTTTTGTGCTATTAGGCATCCCTTTCTTGCCAGGAAGGGTAGAAGCTATGATATTTGGGGTGTCACTAGGATGTGACCCACTAGGAATATCACAACTTTTCTCCTAAACCAATCCATCCAAACAAATTGGTTGACCTTGTTCCTCTTCAAGTACTTGGGCTAGATTCCTCACCTCCTCCATCAGGGGCCCCTACAAAGAACCATCACCTGGGGACATCTCAACTGGTATGCCTTCCTCTTATACCAAATTATCTAGAACATTAAACTTGTTAAAAGTGCCATCACTTTGTTTATCCATCCAAGTTCTCTTCTGCCCCTTTCCTTTATTACGTGTCTTAACTGGGATAAAACCCTCCTTGTCCCCAGAAGAACCTTCTAGCATAGGGGCCTTACCCTTGTCATCCTCAGGGTCAACACAATGGAAGTCAATGATTAAGAAAATTTATTCTGAGGGCATTTACATTGTAAGTGCCCATACTCACGGCATATCTTGCATCTAAAGGGTAAAGTCTCATAGTCCAACTATTGAATCCATAAAGTAGGGCCCAAGAAAATTTCCATAGAATTAGGTAGTGGATTATTAAGATCAACCTCTACACAAATTTTTACATATGAAATTACCTTTCAGTCTTGGGTTTGTGTGGTCAACTCAATCAGTTTCCCAAGCAGAAGAAAGATCAAATGAAGAATATCCTCTCTCCAAAATTCTAGAGGTAGTCATGGAAGATGAACCCACACTAGGACCCAAGATGGGATCTCCCCAGTAGAGTTGAACCCGATGTGCCAGGGTTTGATAAAAAGCCCAACCTAGTTAAAGAAATATGGGCCCCCTTTGAATACCTTGTTCATGTCTATCAAATTTGAGAAAATAACCATAAAATAGTTGTTGGTCATTAGAAGAATCTCCATATCTCCTTCTAGGTTCCAAATCCAATGCACCCATGATTCCAACATAGGAAGAGAAAGTCAGAGACCCAAAAACTTACAGATGAGTGCATGCTTGCCCCAGTACTCCAGATTCTTTGAAATCTACTCTGGTTGAATAACCAACATTGGTCGATCATCAAATCACTCCAAACACCCATTCATCTTCTTAATATGGACAAAACCCTTCAACGATGAAGCATTCACCCCATATGGGAGATTGTTAGTATGGCCCTTAGCCCCCCCCCCTTCCAATAGAATAGAGGGATTGAACATCTCCATATCAATGGATAATATCTGAGATGCAAGGATCTCTGATTGCCCCATGTCCAAATCCAAAGACCCTATCTCCAAGATGAAACCCTTTATCTATACACACCAGCACACTACTTTGCACCCCACACTGCCACAAATTGAAGACCCCCCTCTCTACATCTAGCCCTAGCCAGCCTCAACCCCAATAAACCACCCAACAATAGGAACAACGACCCTAAGCATAGAAAATATTGCCTAAAAATGATAAGCTTAGGGCACGCTGGCCCTAGCCTCGTAGAATGCCTGTCCATGCACCAAAGTCATCCTCATCAATTATTCAAATATCCTTATCCTTAAATTTTTAATCCATAATGATAGTTTCCATTATTATCCAATGTTCATAACACTTTAAAAGTGATTTTACTTTTTTACAACACATATTTTCTCACTTTTGAAATGTTTATTTAAAGTAGAATCATGATCAAAATTATAATAAAATACTTACCATCTTTGTAACTTTGAGAGGGGAATCAAACTTACCATGTGATGTACCAATTTTTTGTGTTTGTGGAGCCCTCATAAAGTCACCATCTCGAAATGTCCAAAATAGGTTTAGGGTTCATCTCAAAGGAAAATGTTAGTAAATTTTTTATTTTTACAAAACACCACAATATTAGGAAAGATTAAAATATATCTTGTGAGAAATATATCCAATGCTAAACGAAGTGGTGATATTTCAAAATTTGAAATAAAGATTTTTTTGATCTTTTATTTATCTTACCCTAAAAATGTAAAAGCTTTTTTTTTAAGCCTCTCGTGTTAAATACATAATTTGCACAAAAAAATGTTTTGAGAATATTTTATAAAGTTAAAAGAAAATAATTCTCAAATAAAATAAAGCTCTTATTAATACAATTAAGGATAAGAAATAAATAAATAAGATAGTAATACTTACTCTCTCTTTTTTATGAATAGCCCCTTCCTCATATTTAAAATAATACAATAAAAAAAAAGGGGGGGTTGGGGGAAATAGGATCACCCCATGAGTTCATATGGCCACAGGCTAGAAATCATCTATTCATCAAAAAAGATTTTTAGAAATCAATAGAAAACAAAGAAATCCTTATGCCGCCAGCACAATGCTAGCCGAGGAAGGAGGATCCTTATCATTAGAGCCCCATCCAAAAGTGGGGTGAGTAGATGGTTTAGGAGGAGCCTATCCATCATCAGCAACAGTAGCATTATCTTCATCTTTCTCTCCCTTAGGCCTAGGAGGAGAAATGGCTAAGTCCAGCTAGGGAAACACCCACTTGGGGTCTGAGTGAGTAGAAGGCCAACTAGTAGTAGGAGTAGTAGGAGGGGCCATTGGGGATCACCCTGAACTAGACCTTTGGGGAGGTGAGGTAGAGTGGTGCCAATCAACAGAACCTCCAAAAAAGTGGCACTGACCAAAAGCACCACTACTAGCAAAGTGGTGTGGCTGAGAGTGAGGTGTGTGCAAGCTACAAGCAGAATTGCTACATCCTCAATGGTGACTGTGAGGAGGATTACGATCATCGGAGACCAAATCTGGCAGAACACAAGCAACCATACAAGGGGAATTTTCCCAATGAGCCAAAAGCTCTTATAAGTTAGCCACCTCGAAAGCCACTTTATCTATTTGTACTTGAATCTACAACATGGCATTTTTATAAATACATGTTTTATCATACATAGCCACATTAATGTCAAGTGTGTTGTTAGCATAAATGACTGCACTATGATCTTTCCAAATGGTAAATAAGATCTCCAATCTAAAAGCATGCCATATATAGGCATATTTGAAGGGAATCTGAGTATTGTCACCTAGAAGAACCATATGCAAAGAAAAAGGTTCTAGGTGAAAAGGGTGAAAGAGATCATGGATCCATCACCAATAACACTAAGCCCATCTACAGAACCAAAAAATGTGCAAAAAAGACTCTGGTTAACCATAGAAAGGGCAACAGGGGTTGGGAACTCCCAGGTGTCATAGTCAGGGGCCCAAAGGAAAGCCCTGGAAAAAAATAGACCAAGTGAAATGCATAATTTTGGGTTCAATAATGGAATGCCACACAGTGGAAAACCTATGACTCCAAGTGTGATGCAAGGATTACAAATGAAAATGTTGGTTGAGAACATCAACCATGGGCAGGTGAGGAACCAGCCATCGATAGCCCAGCCTAGGTTTATAGCTGGTTACTAGGGTGTTTGGATACCACTTCTAATCCTTCCACCAAGGGCAAGAAGATTGAATGCCCACTTTATATAAAAAATGTGAAGGCACCGCAAAAACTAGAAGATCAAAAGTTTGTCGATCTAGACAAGTGAGTCAAAATTGCACTCTCATGTCCTCCCATGACTGTAAGCTCATAGTAACTTTTGAAAAAAGATCTTTAGGGGTCCTTATGCCACATTAAAAAAATTCAAAGCACTATCCCTGTGCACCTTAGCCAAGGGAACACCTTGGATAGCAAATAAAGGTGACCAACAAAGATTATGTTGGTTCATTAAGAGCCCATCTCTGAACCCATTGCCAACCCAAAAAAGCTAGGGCTTAACTTCTTCCCAGGCTTTCCAAATACTCTTGGCAACAAAAGTACCCTGAATCTGGATAGGTTCAAAGGTAACAAGGAGGATTTGAAACCTAATCCCCTTCCAGGTTGGTTGGTGAACAAGAAAGCCTAAGGAAATGCAATGTCTTAACAAAATCTTCCAGGCTTCATTGCTAGAAAGAGCTCAAATCACCCATTTGGTACATAAAGTAGTACCTCGCTTCTAGGTGGAAAACAACCCTAGGCCACTAGACTCCTTGGGAAGATAGCAAAAATCCTAGGCAACTCTATGAAAGCCCTGGTGAGAAGCATCTGATGCCTAGAGGAACTCACGTAAAAGGCGCTCATGTTTGAGGTAAGAGGCCTTTGAAGGAACCCAACAGGAAGAAAAATAAACATGGGTGGTGGCCAATAATTTGGAGCAAATTTGGAATTTTCCTACCAGGGAGAGAGGTTTGGTCATCCAATACTCCAGCTTCTTCTCTATTATGGCAAGAACTGTTGGAATTTACAGGTGGGAAAAATACTTCTAAAAGGGGGGTGAATCAGAAGTACCAAACTTTAAGCTATAAATTTTTTTATAAAATCAATACATGTATGAAACATATCTAATTAACATGAAAGTAAAGGCATGCATGAAAATAGACAACACAATATTTGATCACCCAAAAACCCTCCAAAATGAGAAGGTAAAATTGGGGTGGGGATGAAACCCACGACTTATCACTACAGCAATATGTAACTTGTCAAGGTTACAAAGTTTGACCATTAGCAATGGTCTACCCTGTGAGAGGCCTGCCCTGTTAAAGGCTTCAACACTCTATTAAAAGTGACTTGTTTAAAGGATTTACAAACATTCACTTGGAATGTCACCTTGTTAAAGGATTTACAAAATAATTGTTAAACCAACCTATCTTCATAGGATTTTCATTCTCATAATACAATGGCTAGAAAGTATAGTAGAATGTGTTGACCTAATAACTTATAATCTTCAATTGTTAATTTTAGATTGATGTTCAGTCCATTCTGATCTGATCCTTCTTTATCTGATATGATTCTACTCGAAGTACTAATACTCTATTTTGTAAATTGATACTGTAATGTTGTCCTTCTTCTAAGTCTTTACACCCCTTTCACTTCCTTAAAACTTTAGTAGTATCTTCTCCTTGCGTGCATTCTTTGCTCACATACTCTATCATGCATTCCCATTCAATCATGAATTATGGGGTTTCAACCTCCTTAAAAAGGTTTCATCACTTAGGGTTAGGTATGAATCTCCGATTGAGATTCATCCATCTTTCTCGCTCAAATCTTTCCATTTTTCTGATTGGTTACATGTTGATTTCATAAGGAATTGAAAAGATTCAATCTTATCTTTTAATCCTTCAAGATTCATCTTATGTTGGCTCAAAAATGATTTACATCTTAGTTTGTGAGGGCACAAACTCTTATTTTGATTCTGTGTTACTTGACACTTATTGATTACTAATGCTAGGCACATATAGAAATTTTGTCTTGCTCAGCACCTATAGAAATTTTGTCTCACTCAGCACCTATAGTTCACTCGACACATATACTAGCTCGACATCTATTGTCATTTGATAGTTGAAACTTGCTCAGCATCTAAATGACTTCGCACTTGTTGAATTTTTGGATTGGCTAATAGTGTAACTTGGCATCTATATTATACTCGGCATTATCTAAGAAAACTTGTTAAGTGTGTTGACACTCAATTGTTAAAACCAATCTAAGACCAACAATCCACATTCCAGATCTCAATAGCTGAGGCTTGGAAGGTGAAGGGGATACCCAGAAAATGAAAGACTTCTCTATGTTGAACCTATTTCCATTGACATTGATCAAGCCAAGTAGGATAGGGAAGGTAAGACTGCCTATAACAAACAGTTGTGTGCCACTGAATGGCAGACCCTAAAGCAAGACAGAATGTGTCAAGACATTGCAAAGTGGAGGCAATATTCTCTTCATCCTCTATGAGAGTGAGGAAGGAGTCATCTGCAAAATGACCATTCACAAGCTGATCAGGGAAATCAAGGAGGGAAATACCCTAGACCCTTCTTTGGGAGATGGCATTTGTAAACAAATACCCAAAACCTTCTGTTACCAACACATATAAAGAGGGCACCAATGGGCATCCTTGGAAAATTGACCGATAAAGCCCAAATGCTTAAGACTAATGGCCATTAATGGAGATGCAAGCAGAGGCATCTCCAAAAAGCATTTGGATCGACTGTAAAAAGGTAGGGTCAAACCCAAGAGCCTAAAGCATTGCAAGAATGAAAGGCCACTCAATCCTATCATAAGCTTTGGCAAAATCAATTTTGAGAAAGATGACCTATTGCTTTGAATTTCAAGCCCATTCCATCCCTTATCACAAAGAAATTATATTGTCCAAAATATAATAGGACTTGATAAAAACCTATTTGTTTAGGGTGAATGATCTAAGGAAGAAGATGACAGATTTTAAGAGAGAGAACCTTGGCAATGATCTTATAGGAGACGTTCAACAATGTAATAGGCCTCCAATTGTAGATGTCTTCAAGGTCGTCCACCTTAGGTATGAACTTGATATTCCCCTTGTTAATAATATTGCCCAGAGAATGGGAATTGTGGCCTTAAAATAGGCCTTATGCAGGTCTGGACCAATCTCATCCCAAAATTCTTTGTAAAATTCACAAGGGAAGTCATTACAACCAAGGTCCTTATCATCTGCCATGGAGAATGCAACTTCCTTAAGATCCTCTAGAGTGAGCTTTTTCTCATAGAATGCATATTGTTCTAGAGTGAGACTTTTAGGCATGATAGACAAACAAGCCTGCAAGGCCTGGTCCCGAGCCACCAAGGGACCCTGCATTATGAAAACTTTTTCATAGTGGGGAATAAAATTTTGGAGAATGTCAGGAAGCTCATAGAGGGTGTGCTAACCCTCCTGAATGCATTTGATCCCCACCATAGAGTGGCGTGCCCTCAATGCATTGAAAAATTCCTTGGAAGCTTGATCACCAACCTCCAGCCAGTGAAGGCAAGCTTTAAGTTGAGCTCCCTGGGTAGAATAGTTGTCTACAACTTGCTTCTAATGGTGAAGGTTGGCAAGTCAAACTTGGAGATCCATATCAAACAGTTTCATGGTAATACTTACTTTTAGAACATACCTTTTTGACATTTTGGAAAGAGAATCGGACCTACCTTGCATAGTAGCAATATTTCAATTTCTCGTAACTCTTCTCTAATGTACTCTTTGATTCCACAAAAATAAAGTCATCTAGTTTTATCTTTTCTCACTAGGGAGATATATTATGCAAAATGCCAAATTTTTTTGCAATATCATAGATCTCTTGAAAATGCTCTTATGAGTTGGCGATAATATTAGGTTTATTTAACCAAATATTTGTACCAAAACATTATCACAATCATTTTCCCATCTTGGGAGGTAGAACAAAATGATCATCCAAATTTATGATTTTAGGGTTCGCTACTCTACTCTTTCATAATATGGGTTGCATATGATAATATTTGATGCTTATATTTTGTGACCACAACAATAATTCTTCTTGTACAATGATGAGAAAGACTCATGGATCCTTTGATGTTGATATCGAATCTCTGCTCATTAAGTTAGAAATACTGGTAGGGTACTCTTGCTCTTAAATTCACCACCACTATAGAAATCCTTTAATTATATCGCATGTATTGCGGTTATTAGAATAATTTCTTTGTCCTTTAATAATATGCTCCTATGTAGAGGAGTACATGCAGTTTCTCATGGAGTGAATGCATGTGTAATCAATATTATTGTGAAATCATTGATACCAACAATTCAAATGATTAACCATTCTTTTAAAAATGCATATGTTGGTGGGATATCATTCATCAATATGAACATAATATAAGCCAAGTCCAATGAGTGATTCTAAGACGTAAACTTCACTTCTTTGGGATTATGTGCAAGTCCAATATAGACTTTTCATATCTTAAATTTTTTAAGACATATGTGAAGTACAATGCCTCTCTTTATCATCAATCAAATAATAATTTTTAGTTGTTGTAAGATAATAAACATTGTTGAGCCATTTTTGTAAAAATTTGGGTGTTTTTTAAAATGCATGAAAGTATTGCAAACTTGCTACCAGATGATGAGAAAAGGAGTCATAGTCATTTGGGATATGTAGAAAATCATTTACAACCCAAAAATGATCCAAAAACTATGCCCAAATATCAAAAATGTGATTCAGCCTTTTAGATAGCAACTTGTTGTTTTTGTTTCTATTGAAAGCTTAAACATCTTTCTCATCTTTTTATTCACTTTGATGTTGATCAAAATTACACTATTTTTTTACTATTTTATTCATATGCCAAGGTTAGAGATAACATTTTTTCTATATTAGAAGACTTGTTCCAAGTTTCCTAGAGCCTTGTCATCTGGCCTTTGATAATTGGGGAAGAAAGTGAATACCTAATCTAGGCTAAGCAAAGAAACTTGCATTTTAATCATGTAGTGGAAATCTAACACTTTTCAATTTGATCTATCTCCTTATTCATAGAATTGATATAATTATCATGTTCAAGTGCATCCCTTATATTTCTCGGCTAAAATTCAACAATCAAACATATGTTTTTATTCAAATTACTTCTTGTCATGACTCTAGTAGTCTTATCTCCAATTATCTAGTTTTGTGAATGGTGGCTTCTTACGCATTTTGCTAAAATAGGCTTGGTTCTACATTTAATAACATTGTCATAACTTAGTTGGGGCTTAGCATTCTACTCAGATTGTTCTGCCTATGGCTTGGGAATGTAGGCGATTAGTTGGTGTCCTTTTTTTCACTTTTTGTACCATTGTACAGTGACTTAGTTTTGTGCTCAGGTATATTATCAGGTACTTCATCTTGAACATATATAAATCTATTGTAATAATCAGGTTCTTTATCTCTCCTCATAATTTTTATCTGCAAACTTGTTAATTCTAACATTTTCACTTTTAATCGTTGTTTTAGTCACCTTATTCAAACATTTGTAAACCTTGCTCCTAGTAGAGTAACCTAAGAATAAATCTTCATAAGCTTTTGAATGAAACTTTATATTTATTGCATATTTGTGAATATAACACCTACTTCCAAAGATTTTTAAAATAACTTGCATTATATGCATGACCATACCAGATTTTGTATGGTATCTTTTTTGTTCCTTTCTTCAAAAAGACTCAGTTGAGAGTATAGATAGTAGTTCTTATAGCTTATCTCTAGAAAATGTGTACTCCTTTTCAATTAGCAGTGTTCTACCACAAATGACAATAGATTTGTTCCTTCTCTTTGCAATTTCATTCTAGTATGGTGTTATATGGGTAGACAATTTTCTCTTAATTCCATGCTCAATACAATATTTAGTAAATTCTATTGGGACTTGAAATTCCACAAGGATTTTCAATACCATATTTGAAACTTTTACAAAACAACCCCTATAAATGCTTCTCTTGCATATGTACATGGATATCATTTGAGGCATGTGATGTGTTTTAAGTTCTCATTACTTTGCATTTAGTATATACATGCATCTCAAGTTATTAGGCTGCAATTATGAATCAGTTCGTGAGGTGTCATTTGGACCATTTGAGAAATCTTCATTTATTTTTGAGTGTCAAACAATGTTCGACGAGCTAGTTTGCATTTGAATACATTTCACATGGTAAATTTTTAGGACCTTCCTCTTTGGTAATGTTTAGCATCCATATCAAAGAACCTATGTTTCAAATTTGAAGTCATTTTGACATGTTTTGATAAGTTTTTGAGTTCCCAAAGTTGGTTGTCAATTATTGTCTCGTTGGTACACTTTATTCAAAAATCTAGGAAGCTTTGTTTGACCTTGAATAACTTTGATCTAGTTGACCCAAATGTGTGAATTCCTTCACCACTACATTCTAGGGGTCAAAAATATATTTTATTCCATATTTGAGCTTATAAAAAATCCATTTGATTAGTTTTCAAATGTGATTCTGTTTGTCATTTCAAACATTTTGATGCAGATTAGTTTCACAAAATGATTGGAAGGCATGTTTGGGATGTCATAACTTTGAATACATGATAAATGAGGTTGAACCAATCGTGCCACTGTGTTTTATAGTGAAAATACTCTAAACATGCCAATTTTTAAGTTTCACAAATCCATTTGCACACTTTTCTAGGTGAATTCCATTTGCAATATTCTTTGTTTTATCAATGTATCTAGTTCTTCAAATTCTGGTAGTCAACTTTCTCAACATTCCTAGTTATTCATCATGAGCCCAAAATTTACCTGCATACTCTCTGTATAAAAAGACAACCTACATCCCAAGTTGTAGATTCTCAAGTGCCTATTTGACTAGTTTATGAAGTCAAATCCAAATATAATTTTTGGTTTTTGACATGTCTATAGGACCATAATGAAATGAGAAATTTTGATGATTAAAATATTTTGACCAAAAAATTTTCATTGGTTGAGAATTTGTGGGATGAATGATTATAGAACAAAGAACACAAATGCAAAGTATTAGGGTTAAATTAGGTGTTTTGGTTAGTTTTTAAGGCTAGCTTCATGGCTCCTTGGTACAAAAATGATAGGTCTCAATAAAGTTGAAAGTGAGCTTTAAATGATCAACTATGATCCATTTTTAGTTCAGTCAAGATAAGAATGTTATTCAGACCAATATTAGATGGTGAGTTGTTTAAAATCTTTTTTTTTCACCCAAGTCCACTTGGTACCCGACTTTACTCAAGAAAATTATCATTTCACGTCAAATACCAATTATGATTTGTATGCCCAATATCATTCTCTAAACATTATGGGACCCAAATTATTTCATCATAATCATAGATCTATTTTAAAGTAATTAGAGACACATAAATGAGACCTGGTTTTGAAAGGTGATGGATTGAAGTTAAGGATCAAAATTAGTGGCAAGACTTTAATAGTTTCCTATGGGTCACTTAGGGAAATGTTCTTTTATTTTGAATATGCTTTTCATGATACTTTTCATAATGGGTAATAACACAAGTGGAGATTAGATGTATTTCAAATTATTTTCCAACTATAAATAACATATATTTGAGATCGAGGACTTATTATTGATATTAATTTATCTTTAATTAAGTGAGGGCATCTTATCAAAAAATGGGCATTTACCATAAATGATCTTGATTCTTAAAGACTATATTTTGGTTCTAACTTATGCAGTCATGCTGGCCAGAAATCCATGAGGATTATTTAGGTGCGTAGATGTTATAACCAGACGCAAAAATGGGGTGAAGTGCCAATTTTTTTTATGGAGCTTCTTATTCTAAGAGGACTCAAGGGAAGCCGCGATGTAAACTAGAGGGCCTCTAATTAAGAGAGTGATGTTATTCCATGGTAATAATATGCATATTAGGATGTTCCTTGCTCGGTAAGTGTTGAATCAATATAGAAAATAAATCCATATTGGCATACAATAAAGTTATGAGGATTGGCATATTCAAAGAGAGAAAAATCAAAGACTAATACGTATGACTCCTATTGCTAGTCTGGAATGGTCTCCCTCAACATGGCATGTACATATAAAAAGAAAATATTTAACAAGGGAAGATTATAATTTCTTTGTGATTATTGTTGAATCAGGAGCTCCTTGTTTGTGTTATGGGCATTGATGCTAGAAGAGCGTATTGCTTTCATAGACACAATTCAAAGCATTAGGTGAGAGGGATGCATTGAAATAGGGGTAACGTTGATGAGTTGGGTGTCATATTTAAGTCAAAGACTAGTGCAAGCAAAATTGAATGTAAGTTATTAAAGGAAAATGAACGGTCATTGGTTGAAGCGACATTTATTTCACCAATAGGGGATCATAATGCAAATAATGCAGTGAAGGCACAAGAAGACACATGGATTTTGTCAAATGATTTTGAGTTAACTCTATAGGAATTGTCAAAGATGAATATTGATGATCCTATTTCCTATTTTACTTGGGTTCATTCCACTCAATACATACATGTGTAATAATAGCACCACTTAGAAAGGGATGGACACAAAAAATTGCAAGCTCATGGCAATGTAAATGGATTCAAGAGGAAGTGATTGCATTATGTATGGCACATAGATGCAAGGAAGCATATAAAGTTCAACAAACTATTCATTAAGGCAACTTTCACACAATTGCATAGGGGTATTCATTGGTTTATGATACAAGCATCTTTCCAAATCTATGAGGAATATATGTGAGTTTAAAAAGGAAATACTAGTTTATGTTGCAACTATAAATGCTTGCAGTTAGTATTCATGATGATTGAATGCATTAGTTTTGGTGGATGGTTGCTAAGAATAAGTATAGGGACATGGGTTACATTTTCATGCATATGCAATGCCACTTCAAAGGATCTTGTAGCTTTTTTGTGTAAAGGTATTATACTATTTTTGTCCCACATTGACAAGAAAATCGTTTATTCTAATAGATTTATGTAGAAGAGCACAACCATTTAATGTCTTAAGGCATCTCCTTACAGACGAATAAGCACACGTGCATGGGATCTGTTGGGGTCAGCTTTGTGGATGGAAAGGTTATTTTCAATGACAAAATGCATGACATGAAGATTATTGTACATAAAATATAGGCCCTAACTGATGAATCAAAATGTACCACTTAGCTCATAGATTGAGGCAATGGAGTTGGAAGAAGCAAACATGTGGCAGGATGTCACAAATCTATGAATGAGGTGGCAAGTCAAGAGGTTTGATTGTGAGATCATGATAATATGTCATGTGGTGTGCAAGTCCCAAATGTTCACATGGCCAGAGTTGACACATAATAGGACATTGCAATATCACTACTGACATGGTGGGTTGGGTGATCTCATTGCAATTTTGTGACAAGCTTCCATGTGGCATATGGACTCTAGGCGATGAGGTGACAAGAAATTACACGTAGCACAACAAGGCAAAGCTACAATGAAAATCATGCCCCACCAAAAATCATTGCAAGCTCATGACCAACTAATGCATGTTGAGGCAAGCTAGGCAGAGCTGTGAGATGGCATTATGATAAGAACTGGTGAGAAAATAAGATGTTTCTATGTGGCAAGTTTGACCATGTTTAACTTGGTAAGATTTGGAGGGAACAACATTTTCAAATAGAATATTAAAATTTTTCTCCAATAAGGCAATGTGCACTCCAAATATTTAAAAGAGATAAGGAAGGAAATGGAAAAGGAGCTAAGTAAGAGGTGGGGGCCCCACAAGGAAATAGGTGTAGATTCAAATGAATGTCACATGTGTGATTTTAATGCAAATATGCAAGTATCATATACCATTGGAAACGTCTAGAAGTGAACCTTTCATTTTTTTAGGCCAAACAAGTGAAGATCTGAATGGATGAGAGATATTCTCATTTTTGTAAAATAAGGGTTTTCTCAAACTACATTTCTTATTTTTTTTCCATGACATTTCAAAGTTAGTTTTTCGGCAAACCATCAAGTGGGTTTTTGCCAAATTTGGCAGGGATGTTCCTCACAATGTTATTTTTCTTTGGAAAACCTTTGGTTGTCATTTCAGCAAAGATTTTATCTATGGTTTTCTCATCATTTGGAGAGATATTTTGCAAGTTTATTGCTGAAAACATTGAGATTTGATTTTTCCTTCAATTGGGGAGAGATGAGAAAACATTTTCTTCAATAGAAGATTGAAAATGAAGGTGACTAATGGGCCTCTAAAAGACCATTGTTTTAAAATCTTTTTATTTATTTTTTATGCAGTCACCTTGCATAAACAATCATGACTTTATGGTTTTAAGCAAATGAACTCATGTTTTCATGTATATGCTCTATATATGATGAGACATTAAGTAGAGGTATGAATAGTTAAAACATGTTATAATTGCTTGAATGTATGGACAAAAATGGTATAATGAAGTGATATTGCATGCTGATAAATGTTTCCTCATTTATGTTATGTCTTGGTTAGTTTCCCTCCTGTAACCATAGGATTTACAAGAGTGGTAATTTGAACTTACACCTTTTCTAATATTGATGATAAAATAAATATGTGTGTGGAAGTGGTGTGCGCATTGAATTTTTTTTAGGTACTTGTTGTAGATATTCAAGAGTCAACACCTCAGTATTAAAATTAGAGCCAATCAGAATCATCGCGAGTGAACCAAGTCATTATATGCTTTCTATTGGAATAGCGCACAAATGTAGCTTCCACAACTTGCTATATTCCTCGAGGATTTATTCATGGTTAATAGTGATTCTATTTCAAACTTCAGGAGTCTATAATTGATCCTCATTAATGGAATGATCGTAGAGTTAGGGATTAGTTGTAGTTTCCATTTAAATAATGTCTATTGTAGCTTCAACGGTAGTTGTTTTTTAAAAAGAAAGAAGACAAGTTTATTTTCATAGCAGTCGAGTGTGATTCAATTTTAAGTCAAGTGTAATTCCTTCACCATGAATGAATAAAATGAGCAGTTCAAGTCTATTGCCCTTATCTTGACTATCTTTTATGTTCACTCATCCAAGGGGACCCACTTGGTGAGTGAACTATTTTGTTAGAATAGATTCCATTTCCTTGTTTGTTTCCTTGCGAGATATAATTGTGTTTCTCCTACAACCATTGATAACATATAGGTTTACTATTGCAGCATTACTTTCAAGATTTAAGTTAAGTTGTTGTTTTAGTTGTGACCATAGAACTTTTCTTCACATTAGTTGTAATAACTTGAAGGAGAATTAGAGCATAGACTTTGTAGTCATCCTCTCAAGTTTATGCTCCTAGGTTGACAAATTAAATGAAGTTAGTGTACTATTTTAAGTAAACACATGATGTTGTCTGACAATGAAATCCTTTATATTAAAGTAATAAGCTGACCAAACATTTTTGGTGCCATTGTCAGGGAGGTGTCAATCTAGTTCAACCCTAAATTCATTATGTTAGTTTAAATTTTGCATTATTTTTCATGTATAGAAGAAGAGACCTCCTTGGAAGATTTCTTCCCTGTAATATTCAAGAAGACATTTTTAATCCTGAGCCTAAAGAACCTCACAATGAGAATGAAGAAGAAGAACCTTTTAGAAATCCATTTTTTGCTACTCAAGAACAAATACCCTCATCCTCTGATGAGTCCTTGCATTTGAATGATCTCTTTGCTGAACCTAAATACCAAGATAATCCACTTGCCCTTGTTGTTTATCAACCACCACCACCAGGTCCTCCTCCTAGAATGGCTCAGCCTTAACCTACATTTCCCTTTCCTATCTCTCATCAGCAAGGTAATCAAAACTTGAAGAACATACCTTTTGTTGCACTTCCAAAGTTCTATGGCCTAATTACCAAAGACCTTGAAACCTTCCTCTTTGAGTTTAATATCCTTTATAGAAATTATGACTATACAACTAATGCTCAAAAGCTAAATTTGTTTCGATCCACCTTAAAGGAAGTTGCTTTGAGATTTTTCATGGGGTTGGGTGCCAACACTATAGTAGATTGGCCTGCAATGAGCAACTTGTTTCTAACATAGTACAAAGAATACTCTAGGGGTCAAGATTTGAAAGGGGATAACATTTTCAAAATGTCCCAAAGGGATGATGAAACGTTGAAAGACTATGTTTCACGATTCATGTTCAACCTATAGTGTAATACACAAAATCAACTAAATGAAGAATCAAAGAAAACCTTTTTCTGAGAAGTGTAAATGATGGGAGTATTGAAGCTCTTGATTTAATGGCAGGAGGAGATACCACTTAGAAAAACTAGACTAATATATAGAGTATATATTTGAATTATTCTAGAGCCATTGTGAAGAAAGATAGGGACTTAGAGATCTACCACATAAGTCTAATGATAGTTCAAGAGTATCAAAGATTGAACTATCTAATTTACTATTGGATTTCAAATAATACATCATTAATGATGTAGCCACTCAGCTAGATACCATGCAAGCTAGAAGGCAAAAGGATGAAGTTGATATGTTAGTTGAATTTTGTCCACACTATAGAGAGAAGAAAAGGCATTGTAGATGCAAGTCTTTTGTAAGCCTAGAGACACAACCAATGCCTACTGAATTTAAAGCCATTGATGAAAATAGAGAAGTGTTCTATGTTGCTCAACAAAGACCATGGGCTCAAAGACAAGATATGCCACAAAATCCTCTTCAAAGTTATAATAGTAATAATCAATGGAAAAATATTGGTTTTAGTGGAAATAATAATTGGAAAAAACCTTAATAAGGTTGGTAAAAACCTTAATAAGGTTGGTAGCAACCTCGGCAGGGTTGGTAGTAACCTTAGCAGGGTTGGCAGCAACCTCAACAGGGTTGGCAACAAAACCAAATTTGGAATACCTAACCCAATCAACAAGATCTAATGCCACCACCTTAGTAGCAATCTCTAATTCCTCCTCCTATAGCCACTAATGCTCCTCCCAAGTAGACTTAACTACCAATTCAGCCTAATCCTAATCCTAACAATACCAAATAGTCGGCACAACAAAAAAGATATGTTATTTCTATAATGATATCCATTTAAGGTCAAGCACTACTCTTCCTTCACCCCAAAAGCCTATAATAACTAAAGTTGAGGATTCCCCAATTGAATAGGAAGATGTGTCGAATCCACAGACCTCTCTTGTAGCTAAAGAACCCCCATTTCTTCATAGATTGTTGGAACAAGGTTAGCCTACAGAAAATTGTTTAGTAATTGAGTTTCTCAATCAACTCAAGAAAATGACAGTGCAAATAACATTACTTGATGCTATCAAGGAAGTCCCTACCTATACTAAAGCTATGAAGGAAGCATGTATCAAACAACCAAGAAGAAAGAAGAAGGATCTAAAAACTATTCATGTCTTAGGACAATTATCTGATTTTATGTTAGAAAAATTAATTGTACTTAAATATTTTGACCCTAGGAGTCTTGTGGTTACTATCACCATTCATGGGATGTAAGTCAAAAATGTTTTAGTTGACTTAAGAGCATCTATAAATGTCATGACTAAGGAGGTATTGTCTCGATTATGTATCATTGGTCTCAGAGAAACACCAACCATACTTCAGCTTGTTGATAGTTCTACTATCAAACTGGATGGGATGATAGAAGATGTTATAGTCACCTTGAATTCTTAGGAGTATCTCATAGACTTTGTTATCCTTTCCCAAAAGGCTAACATGGGAGGGTATCCTTTAATTTTAGGACAACCATGGTTGGCCATTGCAGATGCCTATATAGCTTGTCAGTGTAGTAAAATGACAATATCCAATGGTATCCATACTAAGAACCTGACCATATACTCCCCTACTCAACCACTATTGTTAGATGACCAAGTAATCTAGCCAAACTTGGGTGATGAATACCTAGAAGTAAATTCCATCCATTAGCTAATGATGATAGGTCAAGAGAAATTTTTAGCCTCTCGAGAAGAAGATGAGATCATTTCATCCATCATCATGAATGAATATGGAGTAGAAACTCAAATGTGTCTGTAGGTGGAATGTATCCTAGAAACCATATTACCACCCTCGAACACAACTCAACATTTAAAGGTGTCCCAATTTGTTCACTCCTTATTACCTAATGAGATGTATTCTTCTCTTGTTGCCCAATTATTTATGATAGATAAGGTTATTAAGATGGAAGTTGGTCCAAGAAAGGAGTTGAATGTAAACAATGCCTTATCACCTTCTCATCAGGAAATAATGTTTCAGTTACTACAGGAAAATTAAAAAGCATTTTCTTGGGATTGCATGGACATGAAAAGACTAGGCCTTATGCTTTGTACTCATAAGATTTACATCAATCCTAATTTTAAACCTGTTTGACAGCCTCATAGGAGAGTTAACCCTATTTTAAAGGACATAGTCAAAAATGAACTACACAAATTATTGAGTGCTAGTTTTATCTACCCCATCTCTAATATCCAATGGGTTTTACCCCTAGTTATTGTACCAAAGAAATTAGGAAAATGGAGAGTTTGTGTAGATTATAGGGAGCTCAATTCAACCACTAAGAAAGACCACTTTCCTTACCATTTATAGACCAAGTTCTTGACAACCTCCCTCACAAGAAATATTTCTCCTTTCTGGATGGTTTTAGTGGTTACAATCAGATACAAATAGCTCTAGAGGATCAAGAAAAAACAACTTTCACATGCCCGTGGGGTACTGTTGTCACAAAATCTTGCACCCTTGTCCAAAGTTTTACCTAAGGACAACCTTGTGAAACATGGAAACAACCTACAATCTGTGGGACTCAAACTATGAGGTTGAGTCTACAGAGAAGGTCAGCTTCCTCTACTATTAGGATGCACTTAAACTATTCTTGAAGAGAAAAGGGAGAAGGAATACATGAAAGACTACCTAATCTATTCTAAAGAGGTGATGCACCAAAATAGGGTGTTTAGACAATCTTTGCCCATACATGCACAGTAACATTATCATGACAGTCCAAAGATATACAAATTCAGACTTGCTTTAATCTATTAACTACAAAGAGATTAGACAACCACATGAGTGACACAAGGAAAAAATACTTTACTTCTTATCATTCACGGGCCAATAGAGATACATAATTGTAGATTATAGATATCCATAGTGCATTGAAGAGAGGTAGACAAAGCTTGTAGAGTACATCAACAGCTAAAGGAGATAATATTAGGATTAATCTTAGATAGAAATAACAGTTACATGAAAATATAACCAATATCATAAAATAGTAGATTGCACATAAGAGAACACAAGACACCAAGATTTAACATGGTTCACCCAATCTTTGGGCTATATCCACTAATAGCAAGTCCAGTATTATTATGATCCCATGATTACAACTTGATTAAAATTTGTAATCCCTTACAGCTCAATACTACTGCAAGAACCAATTTTCACATCACAAATTATGAAAATCCCTGACTCTAATCCTTTTTTATACAATCTTTTTGCAACTTAAAAAATTAGGGCTAGAATAATAGAAAAATAGTAGCTAATGACTTTTACAATATAAGGTCATTTTTGGCTTCAAAGGCGCTGCCCTCAAAAACCCTCACGGGAGTGTTGCCCCTTGACCCCACCTTATACTACGATAGGGAGCACACCTAGGGTGCTACCCCAAGACCCCATCTTGGAGGCTCTACCCCCAAACCCCCATAGAAATAATTTGGAGGGAAACCATGCTAAATAAATCTTTAAGTCTAATTAGGCTCCACATCACAACAATCTCCCACTTGGAGACTAATCAGACTCCACAATAAGAACCTTTCACTTGGAGACTGATCATAGCACTACTAAACCTATAGCTCCCACTAGAATATGAAACCACCCTAGACTCTATTGTTATTCTAGTTTGTTCAGTCTAGAAGACCAACCGAAGCTAAAGAGGAGTTCAGCTTCTCCCTTGTCACTACCTTTGTAAACATATCTGTTGGATTGTCATTTGTATATATCTTCTCCAGCTTTAACTATCCATCATGCAAAACTAACCAAATGAAATGGTACTGCAACTATATGTGTTTTGTCTTTGAATGCAGAGCTAAATTCTTTACAATATGAATGGCACTCTAACTATTTGTGAACAAATAATTATCCCTCTATGGGTGTCCCAATTCCTCCATGAAGAACTGAAGCCATATAATCTCTTTGGCTATCTCTGTAGCAACAACATACTCTACCTTTGTAGTAGATAAAGCATTAACTTGTTGTAATAGAGAAACCCAATTCACTATTGCCCCACCAATAGTAAAGACATAACCTATAGTACTCCATCTGGTATCAATATCCCTTGCCAAATCTAAGTCAACATATCCCTATAAATTAGTAGTAGAGCCCCCAAAGCGTAAACACTTACTAGATGTGCCTCTCAAATATCTAAGAATCCATTTAACTATATTCCAATGCTCAATTCTTGGATGACTCATATACCTGCTAACAAATCCCATTGCATGTGCTATATTTGGCCTTGTACATACCATAGCATACATCAAGCTTCCTACAACTAAAGCACAAGGTACCTTAGACATCTTATCCTCCTCTTCTTGTGTCTTGGGACACATCTGCTTAGCCAACTTCAAATGACCAAGTAAAGGTGTGTTGATAGCTTTAGCATTCTCCATAGAGAAACATTGCAACATCTTCTCAATATAATTACCCTGAGATAATTTCAATTTTTTATTATTCCTATCTATACAAATCTTCATACCAAGGATTTTTTTTGCTGCCTCCAAATCCTTCATAGCAAATGCATGTGCTAACTGACATTTCAGCCCCTAATATGATCCATGTTAGACCCAACTACAAGCATATCATCAACATATAAACATAAAATAATGTAGCTATCATCATCCAACCTCTTAAAATAAACACAATGATCTGAATGACACCTGCTATATCCATGCTCATGCATAAACCTATCAAGCTTTAGATACCATTGCCCAGGTGCTTGTTTCAAGCCATATAAACTTTTCTTCAATCTGCACACTAAGTTCTCCTTACCTTTGACCTCAAATCTCTATGGTTGTTCCATATATATCTCTTCATCCAAATCACCATGAAGGAAGGTTGTTTTAACATCAAGCTACTCTAAATACAAATCTTCAGTAGCCACAATCTTAAAATAGTGTTAATAGAAGTCATATTAATAACAGGAGAGAATATCTCATCAAAATCAATTCCTTTTTTCTGTGCAAATCCTTTTACAACTAACTTGGCTTTAAATCATTTCTTACCTCCATCCTCTTCTTTTAACCTATAAACTCATTTATTCAGCAAAGCCTTTTTACCCGTAGGAAACTTGCATAAACCCTATGTCTTATTTTTCAACAAAGAGTCTATTTCATCTTTCATTGCAAACTCCTATTGAATCTTAGTATCCACCTGCACAACTTCATCATAACATTCAGGTTCACTAGCATCAATAAGTAAAATAGAATAAAAGGAAGGAGAAAATCTTTCTGGAGGTCTACGCAGCCTTGTTGACAGTCTGAATTTCATTGGGGTGTGTGGTATTTGTTGTTGCGGTTGTTGCACATCATGAAGAATTACTAAAACATCAACTTTTGGAGTATCATCTAGCACTACATAATCATTTTATTTATTCTCATGTTGCTACAATAGATCTTTGTACAACACTTTCTCATTGAATATAACATCCTTGCTTCTTACAATTTTACAATTTTTAAAATCTCATTTAAGCCTATAACCAAGTTCATTAACGCCATATCCAACAAATACACATTTCATTGACTTAGCTTCTAGCTTGGTTCTATTTTTAAAATCTATATGAGCAAATTCTTCACAACCAAAGGTTTTGAGAAAAGAATAACTCACCTTCTTACCACTCCATTCTTCCTCTGAAATACCACAACCCAAAGGAGTAGAGGGACCTCTATCAATCAAATATATAGCAGTATTGATAGCCTTTGTCCACATGTTTAAGGGAAACCCTGCATGTAACCTCATGCTTCTTGCATGCTCCATTATAGTTATGTTCATGTGTTCAACCACTCCATTTTTATGTGGAGTCCTTGGAATAGTTTTTTTTCTATGAATACCATTAGTGGAGAAATAATATTCAAATTCATGACTGCAATACTCACCACCATTATCAAATCTGAGACATTTTAATTTCTTTCCAATCTCATTTTCAACCAAGCATTTCCATTTCTTAAAAGTTTGAAATACATTAGATTTATGTTTAAGGAAATAAACTCATACTTTTCTAGTTGCATCATCAATAAATGTGGCTTAATAATGAGATCCACCAAGGGAAGATACTTGAGCCAGTCCCCATACATCTATATGCACAAGCTCTAATTTCTCACTTTTATTTTCCTTCCCAATCTTCACAAAACTCACTCTCTTTTGTTTTCCATATACACAACTTTCATAGAAATCCATATTGACACATTTCAGAGTTGGTAAAACTTGCTTTTAGTGAAATACTTTCATACCTTTCTCACTCATGTGCCCAAGTCTGTTATGCCATAGCTTTGTATCAGAATCTACAGCAGCTATTTGTTCTCCCTACTCAATTGTAGCAATTGTTCCTGAATATTCATTTTTCTCTGAAACAATCAAAGTAGAAGGAACAATATAGCCTATACAAAGATATAAGGTGCCTACTTTCACACCTTTTTATATTACAAGGAAACCTTTTGAAACCTTCCAATTTTTATCATTAAAAGTAACTACACAACCCTCATCACCGAGTTGCCCTGCTAAAATTAAATTCTTACTTAGCCTTGGAACATGTCTTACCTCAAGTAGTAGCCAATGATTCTCATTTTGTAACTTAATCTTAACTTTTCCCTTTCCAACAATCTGAAAGGGTTCATTATCCCCCAAATAAACAAGCCCAAAATCCCCTTGGACATAATCAATAAAATAACCTCTATGAGGTGTAGCATGAAATGAAGTACCAGAATCTAAAACCCATGAATCATCAACACTTTCTAAAGATAGAAGCAAAGCATCCTCTTTAGATTTGTGACTTACCACATTTGCCTTCATGTTCCCCTCTATTTTATCTCCTTCATTATTCTTTCGAGTCCAACAAGCTTTCTTTTTATGCCCTACTTTACCATAGTACTAGTAATCTCTCACTCCTTTGGTTTAAGACCTTTTACCCTTTTACTTTCCTCTTGATTGCCCATGATTTTCGAAATTATTTCCTCTCTCAGTCATTCTGCCTCTACTTTGTGCATTCAAAACACTTCCTGATGTAGATCCACCTAAGAATTTCCTATAGGTTTCCTCACTCAAAATAACACTCATTACATCATCAAATTTTAGGGTATTAGATACATAAATAGAATTCTCACAGCCATTACCAAGCCATTCTAGCTTTCAAGAAAAGAACACAAAATCAAGAAAGCCCTAATTTCTTCATCAAAATTAATACCGATAGAAGATAACTGACTAGTAACAATATTAAACTCATTTAAATGATCTAGAATAGATCCACCTTCTACCATTTTCATATTAAATAAACACTTCATGAGAAATACATTATTTGAAGCGGAGGGCTTTGCATGCAATTTTGCTAGGGTTTCCATCAACTCTTTTGTCGTCTTCACTTTTGTAATGTTAAATGTCACTAATGGTGCTAAGCCTAATCGAATGCTTCCAAGTGCCTTTCTATCTAAAATATCCCAGTCCTCGTCTGAAATAGTTCCTTTTTCTTGGATTTTCCTTCCAATGACTTCCATAAATCCTTCTGATAAAGATAGTATTTGATTTGCATCTTCCATAACTAAAAGTTCTACCCATTAAACTGCTCCACCTTTAGCTTACCCTTGTCTACCATAGCTCCCACTTAACCATGAGACTCCCACTCAACCTCTGAGTCTAATTAGACTCCACGTTGCAATAGATAAGATGGGATGTCATATAATTCAAAGGCAAAGAGGGAATTTAGAGTAGCATCCCAAGGCAATGCTAGAGAAACAAAGAAGATCTTACCCTAAGAAAGAGTACAACATCTACTTTTATAGTGCAAGAATAACTTAGAAAACTTCCATCATAAGATAGAATTCAACCACTACAATCATATCTATAGAGAATAATCACTACAAAACTAAAAAGATATGATCACAATGCAAATCCATACACCATAAGATCACTTCCTCACCGAACAAAGCTTTGAGAGGTCAAGAACGGTGGTTATTAACTTCTAGCTAAATGGGTGGATCAATTCATAGTGGTGGAGCATCTTTTTGCATTTATTAGACCTAGGGAATGATAAAAGTGGTTGCACGAGATCAAAAAGATTAGATTCATCATCAAAGATCTACTTCTACTACCATCAACTTGCCAAATCAACTGTGTTATTTGGTCAAGTAGAGTTATCCATCAAGCCTTGCCACATGGACCAAACATGTCTTACCATTTTAGCAATTTGGTTGTACTCAATTTTATATTTTATGTTTGACCAGCCATGATTGCAGCCTTGCCACCACCTTTCCTTAATAACAGTTCTTGCTTGCTAAATCATGACCCATTGATTATCACTGCTTTGCAGCCTGCCTCTAGCATTTTCCATTAACCTTTGTGACCTTGTGAAGACTGAGATCCTGACTACATCCACACCATCATCATCTTAACCCAAGGCATACCTCCTATCCTTATGATTGAGCGAACACAAGACAATCACTTGATCATCACCTTGACTTCAGGTTCAACTTTATCCTTGTGACCAAGAAAAACACAAGACAATCGATTGATAGTGACTCAAATCTTAGCCTCCTATTAACCTAACAAAATCATGCACTATCCATAAATCTGAAAGATCTAACAGTGTGAGATGTATCTTTAAAATATTGAAGACTTTCCCTTTTCACATTGTCGCAACTTAAGCCATAGCATGTTAATATAGTCTTGTGATCAAGTGAAAACAAAGAAAAGTGTGCTTTCACCACCCTGACCTTAGTTAAGCCTACTAACTTTGTGCTGATGAGAACATAAAGCAATCATGCCTTTGCCATTCTGACCTTAGTTAGCACTTAACTACCCATGACCAAATGAATCGCAATGTCGCCACTTGAGATGTTCTAAGGCATGACATGAAATAAAGTATATAGCCAATGTTATATTTTTTCATATAAACCCTAGGTGATCGTTGAATGGATTAACATTTGAATTTAATTTTTTGGCAGGAGGGCACTTTTGACTAACATGTACCTTTGCCTACTCAGTCTTACCCTTTGGCCTATGTAATGCCCCAACCACATTCCAATGAGCTATCATAAGCATCTTTTCAAACATATCTACTAACTGCATGGAGATCTACATGGATGATTTCACTATTTATGGGACTAATTTTGAGGAAGCAAAAACCAACTTAGAGACAATGCTCAAGAGATGTCAAGACTATAACATTTCCCTAAATAGTGAAAAACATTTTATGATGATGGAAGAAGGAATAGTGCTAGGTCATTTCATTTCATCCAAAGGAATCCTAGTAGATCCTACCAAGATTGAAGTCATTAGTACCTTGCCTACACTAGAGAAGAAAAAGGATGTCCTAAGTTTTCTAGGACATGCTAGATATTATCAAAGATTCATCAAGAATTTGAGTCAACTTACAGCACCTCTTTATAACTTGTTGAAAAAGGATTCTAAATTTTCTTGGGACTCTGCATGTGCTACGTCTTTCCTGTAGCTTAAAGAATTCCTCACCACAACACTAGTTTTAAGAGGACCTAGTTGGGGACTACCTTTCTACGTCGAAACAGATGCCTTAGACTATGGTATAGGTGCAGTGTTAGACCAAAAGGTAGATTCAATTGAACGTGTCATTTATTTAATTAGCAAAAATTTGCAAGGTGAAGAATTTAATTACATAGTTACTGAAAAAGAGTTATTTATAGTTATTTATGCATTGAATAAATTTAGACACTACATTACTAGATATGAAATATTTGTTCATATGGATCACTCTGCTATAAAATATCTGATGAATAAGCCTGCAATATCAGGAAGATTAGCTCATTGGTTGTTATTTATGCAAGAATTTGAGATCACCATAATAGATAAACCCAACAAGGCCAATGTGGTACATGACTTTCTCTCTCAATTGGATGTCCCTAATGATCCTTTAGCCATTGGCGACAGTTTTCCAGATGAACACCTTTTCTTGTTATCAGCACAAAATTTATGGTATGCAGATATTACAAATTACCTTAGCATAGGCAAGATGTTAGCTCACTTCTCTACCAAAGAAAGGAAGATACTCTCTGAAAAGAGTTTTAATTATTCTTGGATTATAGGATTTATGTTTTATATTGGCCCTAATCAAGTAATGTGCCAGCGCATTAGAGAAGATAAAACATATGATATATTGAGAGCATGTCATGATGAACCCTATAGAGGTCATTTTGTAGCCAAAAGGATAGCCTTTCAAATATTGAAAAGTAGGTAATATTGAAATGTGATAAGTGTCAATGTATGGGAAGACCCACTAAATTTGATGAAATGCCCATGTAGCCTCAAGTAGTTGTTGCACCCTTTGACAAATGGGGGATTGACTTTGTAGGCTCTAGTGACCCCTCTTCACAAGGTAAATCCTATATCTTAGTTTGCACTGGTTATGTAACTAAGTGGGTAGAGCCCAAACCCATGAAACACCCAAGGGATAACAATGTTGGAAAGTTCTTGTATGAATCCATCTTTACACAGTTTGGAGTCCCCAAGGAGTTGACATCTAACCAAGGATCTCAATTTACATCCAATATGATAGTTGCTCTCATGGAAGAATGTACTATTTGGCATGGTAAATCATCACCTTACCACCCACAAGCTAATGGCCAAGTAGAGGTTACCAACAAAGAGCTGGAAGTAATTCTCACCAAAATAGTAGCACTTCATAGGAAGGATTGGGCCACATGCCTTCTTGAAGCTCTTTGGGCTTATAGAACCACCTAGAAATCTACTATAGGATTTACTAATTTTGAGCTTGTCTATGTTAGCTCAGTTGTAATGCCTGTAGAATTTAATATAAAATATTGCGGACCTATTTGGAACTTAGTATGGAACTCATTATTGCACAACAAGATAGAATCGTGTGTTGACATTAAGGTCAAGTTTTTTTATTAGTGACTCACACTTAGTTAATTAGTTAAGTTGCTACCGAGCTTATCTTGCAGTCTGTAGTGTTAACCAAGTGCTATAGTTACTGTCAAGTAATATAGTTGTTACTGAGTTCTATAGTTGCTACTGAGTTTTAGAATTTACATTCAGTTCACATCGGGTAGTATCTATCAATTTGATCAGTGACAGTGCTAATTGAGCTTCACATTAGTAACTGAGTTGCATAGTATCAACTATGTTCTCCAGTGTCTACCAAGCTCACAATACTAGTAATGTGAATCTAGTGTTGACCGAGCCAATGAGTGTCAACCAAGTGATTCATTTTATACTAAGCTCGCAGTGTTAGTATTAACCAAGCCATGTAGTGTCAACCAAGTGATTCAGTTTATATGTCAAGTTTCATAATGTCTATCGAGTCACACAAGTGTTGACCAAGTTCAAGCTACTTGGAAATGATTAGTATGAACCGAGCTTCTACATCTAACAAGTGCATGATGATGTCAAGTGTTGACAATGGTTGTCGATTATTAGAACATCATCGAGTTTGTCTTCAGAACCCAAGTGCCAATAGTTGGACCAACTTTGTGATCTTGATGGAAATCTATGTTGTAGCCAACTTGATGAATTATGATTTGGATTGGCATATATGTAATGAATTATATCATATCCAAAGATGTAATGATGTAAGTATGAAGCAAATATAAAGAGCAGAAGTGTGAATTGAGAAGGCTACAAGCTGTATAAGGGACAACAAAGATTTATCTATCACAAGGTGATCTTCACATTTTAAAGGAATCTCAACAAGAATATCAAAGTTGCAGATCAAAGATTAGCCATTGGTTTATCCTAATAAGTGTATTAGCTAAATTCTTTAATAGGGTAGACTTAACAATCTTTGACAAATCTCTTTACCGAGTGCATACTTCATTGTATGTTTTATAAATCTTTTAATAAGGTGGACCTAGCAGTCTTATTGCTCCTAATAGGGTAGATCATCAGAAGTGATCAATTATAAGCCTTAACTAGCCAACTTTATACAGTAGTACTAAAGCTTGTGGGTATCATCCCCACCCTAGTTTTACTTTTTGTTTGGAAGGTTTCTAGGTCACCATATCTTGTGTCAAAGTGTTATGAATTTTTTTTCATTCTTTTATGCATGCAATTAGATTGGAATATTATATAAAGGATTAATTGGTGAAAGAAGATTAAGTTTTTTTGGTTCCTGATTCACCCCTCCCTCTTAGTAACCTTGCCTACCTAATATTTCCAACAATTAGTATCAAAGAATTATGGTTCTCAGAGAAGAAGTTTAACAACTTGAGCAAAGATCAGAGGCAATGGAGGTATACAGGCTAGATAAGGCTATTGGGCAACTAAAGAAAGCAAAGGAGCAACTCTCCCAATCATTGAAAATAAGGAAAGATCTTGTAGTACAAATAAATGACAATCTCTACACTAAAGAAAGAATTGAAGATATTTGTTCAAAAAGAAATTCAAATGAAGCCGATGAAGTAATCAAAGACCTATTAGAAAAGAATTCTAATCTTCAAGAAGAAGTTAGAAAGATGAAAAGAGAACAAGAAATCCAGACAATAAGATTATGTGAAATCATGGAAGAAAAAGAAAAAGTTAAAGAAGAGATAGAACAAAAGAACAATGAAATTTAGCATCTATCTATTCAGCAAGAAGACTTCATTAATCGGCTCACTAATGTAAATGAAGAACTCATGAATCTAAGATTAGAGAATGGAAGATTGTAGAATGATCTAAATACTGAAAAAAACCAATGAAAGAACATTGAAATTTTAAGAAGACATGAATTAGTTGAATGAGAAAAGTTATTACAGACACAAAGGCAAACCAAGAATAGGATACACGAAAGAAGGTGAATCATCTAAGTAAGGATCTCAAAAGAATCAAAGACCTAATTGAAATCATTGTGGTAAGTTAGGTCATAAATCCAAAAAATGTTGCAATAATGGTAAACCAAAATTTAATGGAAAGCAATACAACTACAATAAGCATGGTCATAGAGCAAGTGAATACAAGGAGAAACCTAAGTTTGAAGGTAAATGTCAAAAGTGCAAGAAACAAGGACACAAATCTTCTAAATGCAAAACCAAGATATTCAATCCAACAAAATAGATTGTGAAAGATATATTTGCATGGGACTACAACACATGGTGTAGATGACACTACTATGGAGAATTTGGGCACATTAGAGAAAATTGTGTGAAACATCACATGAGGAAAAGAGACACCACTGGAAGATGTTTTATTTGTACAGAACTTGGACACCTTGCTAAGAACTATATGAACATTGGAAGTATTGAAAATGAAAAGAAAGACAAAGCTAATAATATCATCAAGAAGATGAAGCAGCAATAGATTCCAAATAGGGATTTTTATAGTGGCGATTATTCGCCAATTGGCAAATATGTCTCGATCGGGCTATAGAAATTGGCAGAAAAAAACACCATATACTAGTTGACCGATTTGCCCAGATTTTATAAAATACTCATATAGTGGTCAAAATATTCACCACTATTATTATGTAATTTTAGTTTGGTAGTTAGGTTCTTTGCCCATATTTCTCTTTAATGTTTACTCTTATTTGCCATGGAATTAATTGAGTGTCTCTTTCGATGATCATCATTCGCCAAATTCTCATTTTCCTATGTGAAATTTTTATTTGTCCTAGGACCCGATTCGCCATGCATCACACACAATGGGGTCCCAAATTCCCACCCTATTCACCCACTCGATTACTTGAAATTACGCGAGGTTCGCCAAATATTAGTTCTTATCATATGTAACAGTCAGCCCATTCGCCAAAATGAAAACGGTTTATTTGTAGTTATCTATTTAAGATATATGAGTTTCATTATTGAAACATGCCGAAAGAAGGAGCCTTCTTCATAGTATTGTGATCAATAGAGAACTAGAATGACTATGACTACGAGTTTATAGAATTTTATTGCAACCTTAATTTGATGGAGATGTCATAGTCAAATTTAAATAGGAAGAGGAGTAGGACTAATGAAGGTGGAGATGTCCAAGAGAGGCCAACAAAATGTAGAAATATATCTTCATACTTTGGTGGGGGTAGATGCAATAGTGTTGGTCAAAGTAAGGAAGGTACATCATCAGAGGAGCCTGTACAATCTCAACGTACATAGGAGTCCATTCAACAAGTTGGGGAGCCTAATAAATCTGGTGACAGAGTTGCAAAACTTGATATCTCTAATGAAGATGACCTTGAAGAAGAATATCCAGTAAATAACCAGTACCGAGATGAATCAATTGACTTTGGTGATGATGATGGTGCAATTAACAGTAACACTAAAGGGAGAGGTAAATCGAAAGGAAAAACGGATCGTCAATGGGAGATGGCCAGGAGATTTAAATTTGATTGGGTAACAAAGTATCCATTCATTGAGCCTATGGACAATCCAATTGTAGGTAAGCCACTAGTAGAATGCAGATGTACAATTTGTAGTTGGAAGTATAAAAAGGAAAAGCAGTTCCAGCTTAAACTAGACACCATAGAAAAACCTGTTGGTAAGATTTATGAAACCTTAATTGTAGATGGTAAGGAAATAAAAGTGGTAAGATATAAAACAAAGGAGAAATGTCAACATAAAAGGAATGTTGCAGAATATTATATGTTTCAAAAATTTCAGACGAAGCCTGGTGAAGTTCAAGGTTCTATTAATGTTATTTTTGCAAAAGCAAGTGAAGTAGAAGAATGTGGAAAAGTTGTTCAATTAAGTAATATTTTCCATATTTTGAGCAAAGAGTGTCCAATGACAGACTGTCTAGAAATGAGTGGTTTGTTACACTTTCTAAAAGTTCCTAACTATCCTGTCAGTCATTGGTCGATAAACAGTGGATGGGAATGGGCAAGTTGTATTGCGCAGGTTGAAATAGAGGATGTACAAAGAAAAATAAAAGAGTCAACCTTTATTGCATTGTCCTTAGAGGAAGTTACGGCAATAGATAATACGTTGTGGGTATGCATGCATGTTTATACTATACATAATAATGTCTGCCAACCACATCTACTATCTGTTGCTAAATTGAGAGACAATGCGACAGCAGAAACTTTATTTTAGTTAGTAAAGAGCAATTTAATTGAATATGGAGCTATGGATGAATTGACAATAGTGAAGAATTTGGTCTGTGTTGGAGTGGATGGAGCTTTAGTAATGCAAGGTCAAAGGAATGGTCTTTGCACAAAGATGCAGGCTTCTTGTTCACCATATATTGTTGGCATTCATTGTATGGCCCATTGGATGAATCTTTCTTTTAGAGTTGTGAAGAAGTTTTCTTCAATAAACAAGGTTGAAGATTTAGTAAGAGAGTTGTATGCATATTTTTGTCGAAGTCTCAAGCATTTTAGGGAATTTCAGCACTTTGCTGATGGAATTATCGATGGAAACAAGCTTCTAAAAGATGTTGATACCAGATGGATCTTTTTGGATGGACCAGCGCATCGATTATTTTATGAATATCAATCTTTAATTGGACTGATGTACAAAAATTGGGACAATGCAAAAAATTAGAGATGTGGCGACCTGCTTCAGAGGTTAAACAATATAGAGACACTTTTGACTTTGGCATCTCTTCTTCCCATGCTAGAAGAAATGAGGTTAATTATGAAAAAAGCCCAACAAAGAGCCATGTATATTGCAGAATATGCTCAGTTACGTAAAATGTCATGTCGATCCCTCAATAGTCTCTATCGTACTAACCTAAATTTATCCGATGATAGATTTAATCACTGGTGGAAACTAACAGATTTGGATGATCCTGATAATTATTTAAAGATCGTTGAAAATGGAGATTTATGTGTTTGTATAAGGGGATTTCAGATACCAATGTACTACAATGCCCCAAAGAAGTGAGCTACAAGAGTTACAAGGTAAGAGTTTGCCAAGATCATCGAGTCTATAGCATCTACTGCAAGGGACATAGCCTATAGAGTTTCCTCTAAAATAATATCATGATTCCCATATGATCAACTACTTGAGGCCATGGCAATTGTGTTTCCTCAATATTGGTCCTTCAACAATAAGGAAGATTATTGTAGAAGGTTGTTGACTTTGATAAAGGAATTTTGCAAATCTATAGAATTCAATGGAGTGACTATCAATGGAATATTAGATGAGGGTCTTCTTAGACAGTAATTAGGCACCTTTGCAAGGACCATGAAGCATCAATATCAATTAATGTGTAACCCACATGAAGAGGGCTCGACAACAAAGCTTTGGATAGAACTAAAATAGAGCACATTGTTGCATGAAGAAATTTCGGAGTACTTCAAGCTTGCTGATCTATGTCAAACCATGATATTGGGTTTAGTGGAGGATGAGAGAGTTTTCAGTGCTTTGAGCTTCCTAAAATCAAAGCTAAGAAAAAAACTAGACAAGAATTTGGAATCATGCTTGAGGGTATACACATCTAGGTATGATGTCAATACTTTTCCTTATAAAAAAGAAATGGAATCTGGAAGAAAAGATGCAAAAGAAGAGGGGTGGGCAACACCATTAACCAATCTCCTATAGCAACTCCATGTGGGACAAGTACAGTTGGCAGTGGCACTAGCCATGGGATTGGGAGTCATAGAAGTGAAGGTCAGAGTGAACTTGAAGTTGAAGAAGACACAAATGAAAATGAAGAGAACAATGAAGCAACTGGACTACCAGAATTGGATGATGATAATGACATAGAGATGAATTGGAAAATTTAGGAAATTTTTGCTAAATTAGCAGTGGCAACCAATAGGTATTTTTTGAACTTATTAACTACTATATGATATCTTATCATTCAATGTTCATTTTAGAAAAGCAAGAAATTAGAATGTATTATGTTTCATCATTAAAATTTGTGAACAAAGAGTATTATTACTGTAGAGTGTAGTTTATATCATGTCATCAATGATCATTCATAGTTGAATTTGAAATTCCTGAATGAAATTTTGTTTTCTATTTTATTCATTTATTCAACATACATTAAATTGGAAAACATGAAAATTAGATAGAATCATAGATTCAATTCCACAATTAATAATTATTAATGGTTTTCATTTGCAATATTCAGCTAATATGGTACAATTCTTGTAAGCCAATGACCCTAAATTTCCTTTTATAGAAACAAGGGAGCAACAACAGCTTCAGGTCAATTTGCCTAATGTGAAGTCTCAAAATCTAAATTAGTAAGACATCTACAAGTCTAAAACATCTCTACAACTTTAGTTGTACATTTCTACATTTGACAGGCCAGTTTAGTAAATTAGCAATTTAGCATAGGCAATAGCATCTGCAAGACTGCAACATTGATCCTGTTAAAAAAAAAAAATCAAACTTGTTACCTTAATCTCAATTCTAGAGTCTAGACTGTAGTATGTAGGATAATATGAAAGATATTCATATATAGTAAAGATATGGAGATGATTGAAACTGAAAGTACTTTCACATACAGACTATAAGTTTTTGTAGTATGCTCCATTCTTCTTCGGTTGGAAGGGAAAAAAATTTGATGTTATGTTAAATGACTTGCATTCTCGTCAGCGTTCCATACTTGGAAGAGTGAGTTTCAAGCAATGTTCCTTCCACTAGTGCATGCAAATTTGTGAATCTTTTGATGCACTTTGCAATGCCTTCATGAGTTTTTTCCTAAGGAAGGTTGCCTAAATTAGAGGTTATTTGGTACTCCAACTTTTGTTTGTAAACTTCTCTTCCAACGAAACTCGTTGTTGAGAAATCAGGTCCAAGACTCGGTAAACCAAGAGATATCAATTTGGCTATTTTATTGTTCATCTTGACGAGCTTTGGCCAAAATAAGCAAGAACTTCTTCTACTTTTGTTAGTTTTTGACATTTATGAAATACAGAGGTCGCCTTTATTATTGAACCAATGCGGTCCTGAATTCCCTTGCTTGCCAAATGCCTGTCAGCAGTGCTGTTGATTTCTTCCATAATCTGCTTTGTAGTTTTCTGTCTCTGACCAAAACTTTTGTTCTCCTCAAGTTGCTCTTTTAGCTTCCCAAAAACATCTGTAAGAGCTTCGTAGAGTTCAAACCAATCACACAACCTATCAGCAGAAGTCTCTATTTTCCCCCAAAAGTAATTTTTTATTTGCTTTATTGTATTATTTACATGGTCATTGAAGCCGTTTTCATATTTTTTAATAGTATCATTTGCCTTCTTTAGGTCTTCTTTCATTTCTGAGTACTGGTGTTCACTATGTTTTCTTATTTTCTCTGCTTTATTTTCCCACCCATTTTTTTTATCTTCCCACTCTTTTGTTTTTACCCTCTCATTTTCCAATTCTTTATTTAACTTATTGTTTACATTTGTAGCATTCTCCAAGTTTCTGTATAACTTTGTTGAAGAGTCTTTTTCATCCTGAAATTTTTTTTCCATTTTTTCCAAATTTTCCCTCAAAGTTTTCAGTTCTGCGTCCATTTTTTCTTGCTAGTCAATTGCTTCTTTAGAGCCAGAGGAAGAATTTTTTATCCTTTTCTCTAATTCTTTGCACTTGTTTACTACTGCTTTCTCACTTGCCTTTACATTTGCCAAGTCTGCCTTTAACTTATCTATTATGCCCTGAAGCTTTCCTTTCTATCCCTCCAACTTCATCACTGAACTGTAGACCACTTGGTTGGTCATTTTGGACACATTTTTCTTGTCCACATTTTTAATTTTGGATAAATCCATTTTGAGGGTGCTAACTTGAAATTCAGATGGATCTAACTAACTCTCTGGTGGATTGTTATCTCTAGCTAGGGGCATAACAACCATGAATTCCATCATATCTTTATCTAGGTCATATGTGAGAAATAACCCATTGGTTGTAGGTTCTACATCACGAGCTGCAGCAATTGCTTCTATCTTCATTATCTTACTATTTTGTCTATTCTTATTTTTTGATTTTTCATAGTTAGTTACAAATTCATTGTGACGAAAATCAGGATTTTGTGAGACAATTGAATGTTTAAATGGTGAAATAGTAGTAGCACTTGCACTGATGTACGAGCTTCCACCAATACCATGAGGATAACCAACACCTAGACCCATTAGTGGGGTTTATGGACTATTCTGAGGGTTTTGTCCTGAAGGATGGGCAATTGTTGCACTCACAGTCACCATTGGCATTGTTGTACTAGTAGTACTACTAATACTTGTCATAACCTTCTACTTCTTTACACTTTCTTGATCTCCGGGACCAAATTTTTTTGCATCTATATACAATGTCCTTTTTGGACCACTAGTTGTAGTTGTACCCATGATATGTACAACTATGGGAGTGATAGTTGATTCAGATTGAATCTGAGTGCTTGGAAGTGGAACTATAAATGAAGCAGGAACAAATTTAATTAACTGAGATGAATCCAATGTGGATGGAATTGACTGAGTTGATGATTGATCTCCATGCCCAAGGCCTAGTTTCTAACCATGTTTTGGTGCTATAGCTGGTGGTTGAGGTGGTAACCAAAACCCTTCTCTAGTGGGACCCAGACCACCAGAACCTTGGTAGCCCATTTTTTCTACAATTTCTGCCCCTTTGCTATATAGAAGTTTGGTGGATGCATCAACTCCTCTCTGAATTTGTGTACTAGATGAGGGATTCAAAGAATCCTGGTCATCATAATCATCATTAGTATGCTCCTTATTCCACAATTTGTCAAACATTGTATCCTCTTCAACCTCATCAAGATCTACAGAGGTCTTTGGCTCACCGAGATTCTTCCTTATTTCCCAAAATTAAGAAATTTTGCTTTGACTCCATCCAACATCTATACATTCATTCATTAGCTCTTTTTGAACAGGTTTTGTAGATGGTTTATCATCTTTCTTGTAGAAATTGGACGATGTCATGCCCTACACTTTTCCTTTTGGTTTGTGCAATACCATTATTTGCGATGACAATTCCTATATTGACATATTATTTTCAGCAGCATATTTCTCCATCTGTTTTTTGACCTCCTCCCAAGAGTCCATGTTTTTAAATTTTTCAATCAAAGGCATAATTTCATGTTGATATTTGCTTACACAAGTCCCAATGCCCTTAAGCCTTGCTCCAATTATGTTCAGTGGATCATACTGCCAGTGACTGTCAACACCAAATCAAAAAATTGAAAAAAAGGCTTTAGCCACTTTGAATCCTCTTCTCTCAAATGTGAACCATCCAAAGGAGAATGGCAAGGAGGGAAATATCATTTTCTTTTGCTGACCATGAAAGAGTACATCTGTGCTCTCCATTTGTCGTACATATTCCAATGCAAATACCCTCTCTGTTACATGTATTGGAAGTTTGTAGAGTTCTACCCATGAACCGTAAAACCTTAACATATTGTACTCTTCCATTAAGTACTAGTCAGCCAATTGTAGTTCACTTCCGAGTTGAATGCAATTTATACAAGCAACAGGCAATCTAGGCATTGGAGTGCCTATAATTTTATGGTACATTGGTGCCAAAAAGAAGTCTACAAAATTGTTGTAGTTCCTTTTGTTATCAATCATCCTTATCTGAGGTGTCCACTCATATATTGGATTTTGGCCTTAAGTCTGACTGCAAAGCTTGTTTGCCTCTAATAATGCACGATGTTTTGCTAGGAGAAGATAGCACAAGTAGGTTGTGAATCTAAATGTCTTCTCTGAACCTCTTTGAATCATTAGTAATTGATCTTGCATGCAACGAACAATGTGCTCAATAAAATGATATCTTACTAGTTCTTTTTTAAAATGAATATGATAAAGCATTTCAAGAATGTTGGCATCCACTTGTTTGTTACTATCCAATCCCAAACAAAATGCTAGCAAGGAAATACTGTCCTGGGCCCATGGCACAAAAAATTCAAAATCATAAGGAGGCATATGATTTGGACTCAGCCTACAATCGCTTGTTATTCCTCTAATATAAGAATCTCTTTGTTTTGCATCTAATTTTTCATAATCATCTGCCAGCTTTCCCAGGTCAATATGTATGTTTGACTGTTGTTGTTGAAACCCTAGGTTTAACAGACTAGCAAATTCACTCTCAGTTATGGACAAAATTTCCTCCTGAGTAATTTTATTCACAATTTCTTGTCTATTTTCATCATAATTTTTGGCGCAAAGCATAACAATTTCTGGGCAAGGGAATATTTGAGGTAACACCATGTGTGCTAACCCAGCTACTCATGGTGCAATTTTATTTACAGTTGCATTTACACTAGGGTTAAATGAACAAAATTTTGAAGCCTTATTTG
Organism: Cupressus sempervirens; assembly: GCA_028749045.1. Classification (NCBI taxonomy): domain Eukaryota; kingdom Viridiplantae; phylum Streptophyta; class Pinopsida; order Cupressales; family Cupressaceae; genus Cupressus; species Cupressus sempervirens. The sequence goes on along the minus strand of CM053791.1, from coordinate 193,506,038 downwards.
GATTGTTCCACTTGTTTTTAAGTGAAAATATTATCTCCATTATACCCTTATTTCCATGAATAACAGGATCATGTATATCATGGAATAAATCACTGAAAGCTAGTGTTTTAAGCATATTGTAGAATTCTGTTATTTTGCCCATCTTGTTATTCTTGGTATTTGTTTAGCCCATCATGGTAAATATTTAAACACAGCTACAAGTCTACAGGGGTGATTCAAAATTAAAACCTTACAAGCTAAATTTTTTTATATAATATCAACAGTAAAGTTGTAAATCAAGAGGTTTGAAAATTTTTTAATGTGGGATGTAAATTTTCAAGATTTTAGTAGTTACACTTACCTGTTCACGTTCATGTTGCCCTTAGTTTTGATTTTTGCAGAGAGCTGAGAGACTATAGTTTGTTGCTTTCCTCGGACCACAATCCTCAACCTAGAAATTAAGAATCCGTAACTTTGTTGTGCTGTAACTTTGTAAATTGCAAAGTTCTAACTCTAAGTTCTAACAAACTAACACCAAACAAACCAGACCTATCGACTACCAAAAATGAGATGAGCAATGATGAAAGAAGTAGCTCAATCGCCTATAAATAAGCTTGGTGGGCAAGGTGCCAGGGATTATTAATTTTTTTCCTAAATAAGCTTAGCCATTGAGAAATATTTCTTAAATATTTGTCCGTCCGACTGCCAATTCAATTACATTAAATTAGCAAATATTCTCAAATCTTGAACATAATTGCAAGTACATGCAAAAAAGACCAATTTTAATTAAACACTAACACTGTCCATTGTCCTATAATGTGTGTGAAGCCACTTAACCGATGAAAAAGGCCAATTGTAAATTGTAATTAACAGTGACAAGACATTAATATACTATCTCCTGCAACTTAAGTGATACACGCTGGACAGAAATGTGTCACCATTCTGAACACTTGAACAAGGTTGAGGCTTCATTCTCCCGAAATAAAACTTCAACCGTTGATATATTATAATTGAATGGTACTCTGAATCGTATAATTAATAACCTATATGTAATTAATGTTTATTATTTAAATAACCCGAGCTTTGTTCATTTTAAATTTTTAATTTTTTTCTATAATCTACATGTAATTAATATTTATCATTTCAATCATCCGAGATTTGTTCATTTTTTATTGGTAATAATAATAAGATATCTTTCGGCTTATTATATATAGTTATAGATAAACTAAACTTAAATGGTATTGGTAACTGTCGATAAACAATTGTCAGAAATTAGCTGTACAATTTGGGAAGTGGTGTGTGGTTAGTGGTAGTGTACTAGCGAGAGAATGTCGCTATCACTGACATGGCATTTAATTCTTTTCGAGTACACTGTACTCTGCAGACAACTTACCTTGATACGTGTCAACATTCCAATGACTACCTTGACAATTCTTCTTCCTTCAAGAAATGTTGGCCAAAATTAAACCTCAGCCATTGATCTTGGATCATCAAAAGGTCTAAGTTGTTGAATAATACATTTAACATAATTATAGTGGTAGTGGCAAAGATTATACTTCCATAATGTATGGTCAAACAACCACATCTTTAAACCATCACTTGCCACTTGCCACTTGCTAGTAATTTATGTAAGTTGGTATGTTAGGTTAGGCTACTTATTTCCCATCTTTTGAAAATAGCCATACCAACTATAACTTTCGGAAAACCATTTTCCATAACAAATAAATTAATTCAATTATTTGGAAAATAATTTTGCCATTTTTTTATAAAAAAGGTATCGGTTATTAAAATATTCGCCAACCAATATCCATTTTTCAAAACATAATTCGCCATCAATATTAATAATTTTATTTAAAAAAAAAAATATAATCACCATTATTTTATAAAAATTGTCTAAACTATTAAAAAATTTGCCACCAAATATCCATCGATTGACGCATAATTCGCCAACACTATTAAATTTTTTTTCACCCAAATGACATGTGATTCACCATGATTTTATAAATTTTGGGAGGGTGGTTCCTTAAAGTTATCCTTGATTCCAAAATCTTCTAAGAATGCAAGTCCAAGTCATGAAGCACATGTCACTCAAGAGTTGGGTGACTCAAGCATCTCAACTTGAACTCTCACAGGGATAACTAGAACTAAGATTGTGAAGTAGACATCTCAAATCATTTGCAACCAGTAAGAAGAAAGAATCCATATCAACATTCAAGATGCAAAGGGATCACCAAGTGATTGTGGAAATTCAAGTCCTTACCGAGCTAGGTCACGTCACAAAACCTATCGAGCAAGGTCAAGATACATTGAAACATTGTGTGGACACTAACTAATGATGAAACCACTAAGCTATGAATTGATATGTTGAGCATTAAGGTTGAATCGAGTGGAAGATATTTATCACCAAATGAGTGAACATACCAAGAATTTATGGCATTTCAGAAGTGAAAATTTGTTAAAAGGAAGGAAATCGAATTCATTTTTCACCATGAATTTTCAAGACCTATTTGCAAAGAGTGATATATGTACTTCCAAGTGATCTGTGTGTTTTTTGTTGAAGATTTTCATTTTTTCATAAATCCTACTAAGCATGGCATCTTCTAGTAGCAAAACTAGGAAAGGATTTGAGATGTTGGTTCGAGGAATCGATTAGAAGGCACTAGATTTCAAGTTGAGTCCAACAATTGCAGAAGCACTTGACCCAACTAGTGCTCAATCACAAATTCTACCCATGGTATTACTCATTCACGATATCTGTTAATATTTTCACTATTTAATACAAGAACTTGGAACCTTAGAGATGGATGAGACTCTAGAGAAGTTAGGTGTAAATGGTGTTTTGAAACCCGAGCATCAACATCTAGAGGCCAGGGGTTTGACACACATTTTGCATATGCCCTGAGACTTTCAAATAAAATGGATAAGGTTTATCCTCAATTGTGTATACAATGGGTAGTTATGGTTGGAGAAGCCTATTCAAATCACAAAGAAAAATATTCATAGAATCATAGGGCTCCCAATGTTTAAAAAAGCCAAGACTACAAAAACCCTAACTTAGGTAGAACTAGAAAACAAGATTCTTGTTGAGTGGGATGGAAGAGGAATAAAAATAAGTGGAATAACTAACATGGAATTGAAATTTTGAATTCATGTGATCACTCATAAGATCCATAGCTCTAATTGTCTCAACAATGTGTCATTTGAGGCAATTGATTTGGCTCTCAAGGTAGTGAAGAACAACCTCTCTTTCAACCTTGCCGAGTTAATGTTGAATCAGTTCAACAAGAACATGGAGAGCATCAAAACTTCCAAAAAAAAATTGTGTAAGTTTGGTTCACTCTTAACTTGTTTATTATTCTATGTTCAAAATATCTTCCCTTCTAAAGGCTCAATCATATGGAGAAAAGATGTACTAGTTTTGTATCAGAGTTAATGAATATATAGTAGAGATGGGGGAAAACATTGTTAGTATCATGGACAATTATTTTGATTCATTCAAGGAAAAGATGAATAACAGATAGAGAATACCAAAGAAACTTGTAGAAGACTGCAAGGATGATATTTGTTTCATTGTAGACTATGACAAAGTGTACATTCAAGCAGTTAGACCTAGAGTGGTGTGGGTTAAGCCTCTAAACTATGAGGTTAACATTAATGACACCAAGATATCATTAAGGCACTACTGAATGAACTTGGGGATCCTAAGGCCACATATTTTGGTACTTATGAAGAAGCCAAGGCAAGAATAGAACTTGAAATTAAACTTCCTCAAGTAGTTAACAAAGGAAATAAGGGGATAGAAAAACTAAGGAAAGCAAGTTCTACTCTCCTATTGAATGAAGGAAAAGGAGATGATGTGGAAGAAGATAAAGCAGAGGATGAAATAGAAGAAACAAAGTCTGAGGAAGAAGAACCTCAAAGAAAGAAAGGTAAGGTTATCATAATTAAACAAACTAAGTCATCCACTATTGTATTTACAAGAAGAACATCAAGATCAAGGAAAAAATTGAAGTTAGGTGAGGAGGATGCCAAGGAAATTATTTTCAAAAAGCCTCCACCCACATTTCAAGAAAGATTAAATGGAATAGAAAGTGGATCTAGAATGGCAAATTTCAAATCTCTTAGATATGAAGCTACGAATGTAGATGAGAAAAAGTAGGTTGAGGACATAGTGATGTCAAAATTGGGTAAATGGAAGTACTGTCCTGATCAACTTGTATAACAAATTCCCAATGAGCTTATGCAAGCAATCAAGCCTAGATGGGAGCATGCTAAGAAGACTATAAAAGACATATTTGAATAGACTCTAAGGAAATTCTTGTCGAGTCTTAGTAACAAAGAGGTGAAATAATCCATGAAGAAAATATCACTCTTAAATTTAACACATGCATTATATTGATAAATGACATTGAACATGTGGTGAAGACAACTACAACTACATCAAAAAAGATTTACAACTTCAAGAACTAAGTGATTTTTTTGTTCATGTTAGTGACAAGGATGATAAAGATGACAAGGAAGATGATGACAATGATAATGAAGAAGATATGGAAACAAAAGATGATGTAAATTTTTATGATGAGGAGGAAGAATAGGAAGCTACAAAGGAAAGTCTCCTTGAGATTCAAAGTATTGAGGAAATTGACCCAAAAAAGATTGCAATAGTAGTAATGACCTCATTTCCTCATTCTCTGAGCAAAACTTTATTGCCATCAAGCTTTGAGAAAGCTTCTATCGAGTTGGTTGTGGCAACCACTGCAGCACCAAGCACTCAACCAATCTTTGCACCTATTCAGTTGAGTACCACATTGACTAAAATGATCAACACTTCATCTATCAAGCAATAAGTGAGTCCATCATCAGATTTAGTTATACAAGAACAAGGTATTTCTATTGTCATTGCAATATCTACTTTTTTTGCTAGCCCCTCTATTTCTACTATTGTTTCTATTCCACATATATCAAATATAAGGACAGTTGAGAACAAGTGTCAACCGAGTACTAAAGTTTCAAATAAGGTTAAAGGTAAAGAAGAAGATATTGGTCTAGATGAGGATATAGTTATCCCAAATTGAGATATGTCTACTCTGAATCTTGATGAAATGAACATCATGGGTGAATTATTGCAAAAGAGAGCTAAGCAACAGAAGCTTAGAGAAGAGAAGATCAGGGAAAACCAAGTGTTGCACTAAGTATTGAGGTTGATAGTTCACAACCTATTTTGATTCAATTAGCAGAAGTTGTCCAAAAATTCAATGAAGATTTGAATGGACAAGATAAGTTTCTACAAAGAGTAGAGAGAAAAATTGAGAACAAAGTATTCGAACAAGTGACAGTAGAAAATTACAATAAACCAAGTAGAATTGTCTACTATTCTAAGTTCATTAGAGACATATGCAAATAATATAACTTCATTATTTAGTAAGTTGTGTGATACATCTATCTTCACCCAAGGAATCAAAGAAAAATTATCTAAGATAGATGAAGACTTGAAGGCAAGTGCACACTAGTTGTCACTTGACCCAAGCTATAGTTTTGCTCACTATTCAAAGATCAAATATCTAATAAATTTGCAAGCATGATTATTAAAGGAAGAAGTCAGGATCAAGGCCACACTTGTAGACATCCAAGGCATGATTCTTCCAAACATGGATGCATTGCAAAAACACATTTCAAATGCCAAAACACTCATCCATGACAATAACTTCTCCATAGCTGATCACATGATGGAGTTATTAGCAAAAGTATAGGTTGCATTACATGCAAGCAAGGTGTTACAAGAAAATTGGGACAAGACAATGACATGGATTTTGAAGGTACATTCTAACTTCTTGTCACATTTTGGTATTATCATGTAGTATACACCTTTGGCATTTATGTCAAAAAGGGGGAGAAGTACGATATAAGATGTATGTATATATAAAGAGTATTGGGTAAAAGTATAATATGAGATATATGTGTATAGATGAGATATATGTATGGGGGACCAGTATAGTATTATAAAAATACATGTATAGATAATCAAAAAACATTTTTTACAAAAGAAATTTTGATAAATTTTTAAAATAAAGTATGTTACCAAGTTGTAGGCACAGAACGGAGATAAAAGAATGTTTTGACCTAAAAATTTTGAGTATTCAATTTTGGATTGATGAGTATTTTTGTCACTAATGCCAAAGGGGCAGATTTTTGACATTAAGGTCAAGTTTATTTATTAGTGACTCACAATTAGTCAATTGGTTAAGCTACTATTGAGCTTATCTTACAGTTTGCAGTGTTATCTGAGTGCTACAGCTACTGCCAAGTAATATAGTTGTTACCAAGTTCTACAATTGCTACCGAGTTTCAAAATCTGCATTCAATTCATATTGAGCAGTATCTACCAAGTTGATTAGTGACAATGTTAATCGAGCTTCATAGTATTAACTGAGTTGCACAGTGTCAACTGTGTTCTCTGGTGTTTACTAAGCTCACAATGTTAGTGATGTGAATCTAGTGTTGACTAAGCCAAGGAGTGTCAACCAAGTGATTCAATTTATACTGATCTCACAGTGTTAGTGTTAACCAAGCCATGGATGTCAACCAAGTGATTTAATTTATATGTCAAGTTTCACAATGTTCACCAAGTCACAAAAATGTTGACCAAGTTCAAGCTACTTGGAAGTGATTAGTATGAACTGAGCTTATACATCTATCAAGTGCATGATGATGCCAAGTGTTGACAATGGTTGTCGAGTATCAGAACATCACCAAGTTTGTCTTCAAAACCCAAGTGCTAGCAGTTGGGTCAACTTTGTGATCTTGATGGAAATCTATGTTGTAGTCAACTTTGATGAATTATGATTTGGATTGGTATATATGTAATGAATTGTATCATATCCAAAGATGTAATGATGTAAGTATGAAGTGAATATAAAGAGCAAAAGTGCAAATTGAGAAGGCTACAAGTAGTATAACGAACAACAAATATTTATCTATCACAGCAAGGTGATCTTCACATTTCTAAGGAATCTAAACTCGCAAATTAGATTTTTAGATCAGAGATCAGCCACTGGTTCATCCTAATAGGTGTATCAACTAAATCCTTTAACAAGGTAGACTTAATAGTCTTTGACAAATCTCTTTACTGAGTCCATACTTTACTATATGTTTTGTAAATAATTTAACAAGGTAGATCTAGCAGTCCTTATTGCTCCTAATAGGGCAGATTATCAGAAGTGATCAATTGTAAGCCTTAACCAACCAACTTCATACTATAGTATTAAAGTTTGTGGGTATCATCCCCACCCCAGTTTTACTTTCTATTTGGAAGGTTTCTAGGTCATCATATCTTGTGTCAAAGTGTTATGAATGTTTTATTGCTTTCATTATTTCATGCATGTAATTAGATTAGAATATTATGAAGGATTAATTGGTGAAATAAGATTAAGTTTTATTAATTCCTGATTCACCCCTCCCCTCTCAGTAACATTACCTACCTAATATTTCCAACATCTTGAGTTGAAATGGTATTGATGAATGGTGCAAATCTACATTAAAAAACACCAAACTCATCCAACATTAACAGAAACAATGGCATGATAATTTTATCAAAGATGATATGTTTTCTATAGGAGATTGGGCACTTCTTTATGATTCCAAGTATCAACACAATCCAGGAAAGTTTCAGACTCGTTGGTCAGGACCATATGAAATTGTTGTTTTATTTCCAAATGGAGCAGTCTAGTTGTCCACTATTGATCCTATTTGATTCAAGTTACTTATCAATGGGCATTGCCTCAAGCTCTATAACAAACCAGTAAGTCATGAGGAGTTCCCTGTAGCAATTTCAACATATTGGAGATATCCTCATTCCTGTAACTGAACAGTCTTGGTCTTCTATCTTAACTGTTGCCAAATCATGAATTCTTTCAAGCTTTTCATAATAAACACTTTCTTCTTGAAAATACTTTCTCTATCTTGCATCTCATCTCACCCTTTCTCTTTTCCATCCTTCCACCCCATTCCATTACTCCATCATTTCTAATGATATTTTTTAGAACTCTTTCTTGCATCACCTACCAAGTACATGCCACATACTCTTACATATATTTTATTTTACTCACTCTTTATTTAGAAATTTTTGTTATTTAAATTTATTCCTCTTGCATTTCCTCACCTGTTAGGACCCACGCCTGAACTTAGTTGGGGGGGAAATATTCATTTTTTTCAAAAATTTCAAATCACATGTAAACTTTAAAAGTTATTGTCTTATGTAATGTTTGTCATCACACGTTGATGACCTATCCTTTTGTGATTGTGTCATTAAGGAAGTTAAGAACATTTAAGTTGAGCTTAACCTTTAATGATAATTGGCAACATGTTTGGTGTGACAGACCTATACACGAGTGAAAATTATGAGACTAGATGTAAGGAAGGATATCATGAGATTTTGTGCATTAAAAACCTTTATGAAGCACAAAGTGACAGTATGTCATTTTCTCTATCCGGTGCCATAATATTGCAAATTCTATTAACTCACTATTGTTGATCTTGTCAAAATTTTGGTGTGAGTAACAATGGGTGGAGGTCTCCAAAGGTATGAACCAATTGATCATAGAGTTTTTTTGGGTGACACGACTAGTTGTGAAATATTCTAGAGAAGCGGATGGTTAGATTACTACCTCAGTCTTAAGGGATTTGATGAGGAGGTTGCCCCTTAATTTCTAACCACCCTGTAGAATGGTTTTGAAATGGTTAAGTGCCTTAGAATTGAATTTAAAGAAGAAGTGGTAGCCAAAGTCACTAAGTTACCTTAGGAAGGAGAGAATTGGGCAAAATATTTTGACCTATGAATGGCTAGGGCACAATTTAATGTGCATTCAGACCCTCCATTAGATATTGACAAGAAGCAAGGTACCTCCAAACTATCATTTCTATTATATGTTTATCTAGCTAGTAGCATTCATCATTCAATATTTCACTTGTGAAGGTCATTACAAATACTTGCATGCCTTACATTTCAAGATTCTAGCTCTTCTGCGACATGATTATCGATAGGTAAATCTTCCCAATTTCCTATTTAACATTGTCAAGAAGCAAGCTTCTTTAGTGTAATCAGGAAGGGATCAATATGTTTCCTATCATTGATTGATAAAATTAGTTGTAGAAAGAGAATTCAACAATTAATAAATTAGGACATGGGAAGAGTTCTTCTAATTAAAAGAGGTAGAGCCTAGGTTGGTTAGCCCTAGAGGTCAAGGGGTTGGATGAAGGGAAAAGACATCTACTAGTTTTTGTAAGGTCATTCCCAAGATTGAAAGTGTTCTTGAAGCCTCTCCCTATAGTTCTAGACTAGCTAAGAAGAGAATCTATAAAGTTGATGCCTCTATCTCTAGCAAAAAGAAAAGCAAAAATAGGGAAATTGTCAGTGCCCTCAAGACACCATCATCTGTTAAGACTAGGTCTACTTTTAAGGAAGGCAAAGGTAACGTTGTGGAACTTGAGGAAGAAAAATTAGAACAAAAACCTGATGATAAAAGTAATGATAATGAAAACCTGCACTCCTAAGAAGAGGAAGTTTCAGAAAAAACCTCCTGAAGCACCTATTGTCAAAATGTCTACAGGCAAGAGGAAATGAAAGAATCCTCCATGCCTATCTACACCTTTTATAAGGTGGATTGTGAGGCTTTTTGAGGCAAATAAGGTTACTAAAGCCTCTATTTCAGTGGTTAACTTAGAATCTTCTAAGGTTGAGGAGTCCTCTTTAGAGGAAAAATTGTAACAAAATGTAGCTACTGACAATGAGTGTAATAATCAACTCGTCCACAACCTAAAGTTGACCTTAGTGTTAACTATATGATTATTGATAGTGATAAGGAGTTTGATGAGCTTGAAGCATTTGAGGACTTTGAAGAAAGCCCTATTATGTAGGATATTGGTGAGAGTCTAGAAGACCTTCCTTCTAAGAAATATTCAAAATTTAGGCAAGAAATTATTGAGGAAGTAATGAAAAATATCAATCAGGATGGGCTCGATACACTGGCCACAACAATAGTTGAATCTAATAAGGAAGATAATATGGTGACAATAATTGTCGTAAGAGAAGGAGAATGCTCCACACCACAAAGTGTCAACAAAATTCCTCATTTGACATCTAAATTGATAGACATTTTTAACTAGGAACCATTACCACCACCCAATTTGTCCATACCTTTATCCACAGGAATCAATTTGTTTCAACAATTGTTATGGGAAAGAGCTCAATGAAAATTAGAAAAATAAAAATTGAAACATGTTATTAGTAAACAAAGCTATCAGTTGAAATAGAGCTCAAACTATAATGAAGTTTTAAAAAGGAGGATTAAAAAAGTTACAAGATTGATTCCTGAACTAATGGGATGCAGATCACCATCACCAGTGTATGCATTGTTTCTCAAAGAGCAACTTGTAAATTTTAAGTTGACTAGAATTGTGGAAGGGCTTAATCCCTCTATTGCAACTCTACATGAGTTTTATGATGCATTTCAATATGTTCCAATACCTTTAAAGAATCTATTGTGTAAATTGTATCTCCATAATTTAGCAGTGCCTAATGACACAGAGTAAAAATCACTCTTATATATAGGGGATGTGCAGTTGAGAGCAGTGATGTCTTGGATGTAGAATGAGATAAGTTGGGAACATCAAGTTGTGCCTTATAGGAATTATTGAAGTGATAGTACCTCTGCTCATGAGACCATAAGTTCAACACTCTAGACAAACATTTATGGATTGGATTTCTATTCTAGGAAACCCTACTAGAGCTGGTAAAGTATGCTCAGTTAGAGAACAAGCATTTACATATTGGAAACAACACTTCTCTCGAGATTTTGAGACAGTTATTATTTCTTCAAGACAAAGGTGGACACAAATGCCACATGACTTGAAGATAAGAGAACCCCCCTCTCCTCAAAATCTAACTCTTGCTACTATTAGGATTCTATGGTATATTGATTTGGAAAGGAATTGGTGCAAATATTGGCTTCCATTAAAGTATTAGCTCCCTATTCTCCTATAGCCACTACCAGTAGTAAATGACAATGCAGAGGATCATGATATGACAACAAAAGTTCAACGATAGAGAAGGCTCAAGGCAAATTATGGGTACTTTGACTATGTTAAGAATGAGCCAGGGGAGAGGACAGCTAGTGATTGGAGAGTTCAAATCAGAATCAGAAACTTCATGGTTAATGGGGACTAGCAATAGCTCAATTGGGAGGAATAATGGGCCTCTAAAAGGCCATTGTTTTAAGATCTTTTTATCTTTTTTTAAGTAGTTATCTTGCAGAAACAATCATGACTTTATGGTTTTAAGGAAATGAACTTATGTTTTCATATATATTCTCTATCTATGATGAGACATTAAGTAGAAGTATGAATAGTTCAAACATGCTATAATTTCTTGAATCTATGGACAAAAATGGCATAATGAAATCATGTTGCATGTTGATAAATGTTTCCTCATTTTTGTTATGTCTTGGGTAGTTTTCCTTTTGTAGCCATAGGATTTGCAAGAGTGGTAATTTGAACTTACACCTTTTATAATATTGATGATAAAATAAATATATGTATGTGGAAGTGGTGTGTGCATTGAATTCTTTTCAGGTACTTGTCACGAATATTCAAGAGTCAACACCTCAGTGTTAAATTCAGAGCCAACCAAATTATTGAACCATCGTGAGTGGAGCAAGTCATTACATGCTTTTTGTTGGAACAATGCACAAATGTAGCTTCCACAACTTGTTATATTTCAGGAGGATTTATTCATGGTTAATGGAAATTCTATAATTGATCCTCATTAATGGAGTGATCATAGAGTTAGGGAGTAGTTGTAGTTTTCTTTTAAATAACGTCTATTGTAGCTCCAAGGCAAGTTCTTCTTGAAAAAGAAAGAAGACTAGTTTATTTTCATAGCAGTTGAGTGTGGTTCAGTTTTTAGTCAAGTGTAATTCTTTCACCATGAATGAATAGAATGAGCAGTTCAAGTCTATTTCCCTTATCTTGATTATCTCTTCTATTCACTCATTCAAGGGAGCCCACTTCATGAGTGAACTATTTGTAAGAATAGATTTCATTTCCTTGTTTGTTTCCTTGCAAGATAGAATTGTGTTGCTCCTACAACCATTGATAGCATAATCAATGAATTGTTCCTGCAACATAGGTGAATAGATAGGTTTTCTATTGTAGCATTACTTTCAAGCTTTAAGTCAAGTTGTTGTTTTAGTTGCGAGCGTGCAAATTTTTTTTGCATTAATTGTAATGACTTGAAGGAGAATTGGAGCATAGACTTTGTAGTCATCCTCTCAAGTTTTCTCCTGAGTTAACAAATTAAATGAAGTTAGTGTACTATTTTAAGTAAACGCATGATGTTGTCTAACCATGAAATCAATGTGAAAGGATGTCCAATCCTTTGTTATTAAAGTAATAAGATGACCAAACAGTGACATTTGGCATCTAAAGATTAGATCCAACCATCATCATTTCCACTATATCTTATTCTTTCCCTTCATTGTATAGGGTTGGTTCTAGCCTATTGGACAAGCTTCCATTGCTATGATTCCACCATTCTTCAACATTTTCTTCTATATGAACAACACATTGTATTTTTTTCCATTAGAAGATATATGCATCTATGTTGAGTCCTTGGTATTTCTTTGAGTTGATTTACTCATGTATGCATTGTAAGTGAGGAATATCAGAGTTTTTGATGAAAAAGAATTCAAATTTGGTTCTCTCCATCATTGTAAACCAATTGGGTTTTAGAATGAATGAAACAAAGTTTATTTTCTTTTCATTGTCTTTTTGTGAGGTACATATTCATCTTTCATGCGTTAGTATAAGGGATTGATTAAATGCTTGCCAGAGATTATGGATCAGTTGGTATTACATATAGATATGATAAGTAAGCCAGGTTTAAATTGTTGTTGTGAAATGTTGCAAGAATTTTATAAATCTAGATTATTTCATAAGTTTGCATTATATTGCTACATTTCTTGTGACTCTTATTTCCCAATGGATTAGGAATTGATCTCAGGTGGGAGATTTGATGTTATTGTTGTTCATATTTGGTTTATGCTGAAAAAATCTTCAAATATCAAAATAACCATTTCCCTTTCATGTTTAACTTATTGTTAATTATTTTGCAGCTTAATCCTTCGTGCATTTGAGATGCAAATTTGAAGGTTCCTAGCCCAAATATTCTTATCCTTGGTGTATTGAAGTTGAAAAATGGAGCTACTCGCTTAATCAATTCCAAGAGAAAGGCATGAAGGATTTGAGTAAATACGCAAAACAAATCCATGAATGCCTCAAATGCCTACATGTAGAAAACCTATCATAGAGAAGAAAAAGACAAGAGGAGGCAAGGGTTTGTTCTAAAAATATATAAATTGCATTCTCAGAAAAAAGAAAAGATACAATATAATTACAAAAGATCAATCCTGAAAGGGTAACATAAAAGGTAAAAGCCATTTAATAATTACTAATTAATTAGTAAATGCGAATGCAAAAAGAACATAAAGTGAAATCTTAAAAAGGAAGAAAAGTTAATTAATGAAATTAAATTAACTTTTTTCTCTAACACCCCCCTTAAGATGAGCAACAATGTTGTTACAAACAATGCAAAAAGAGCAAGGAATTACAATACAATGTTGAAAGCAAACTTGGGTCCCAACAACAAGGCCTGATAAGGTACCCAATCACAACCAAATCTCTATGAAATGGAGAAATAGAGAAAACCTAGTGGGAAAAACTCTACTCCAAAAAGAGATAGCAAAAAACCTAGTGAAGGACTGCAAAAGCCTCTGACTAGAGGAATTGTTCTAGAAAATAGGAACAAAGAGTGATTATGAAGAAACATCAGTGAAGCATGAAGAAGTTGCAAACTTATCAAAAAGAAAATTTTGATTTGTAGAATGTCCATTGAAATAGAACTTGACCAGGTAGAGAAAACTATAATCTGCATCGAATCAGGAGGTGCACAAATGCAAAAAATGAACTTGAAGATACATATGGCATGAAACACTAAAGCCTAAAGAGTTGATAAATCAAACCAAGGAAGCATGAGAAATAATAGAAGAACTCTCCTTAATGCAAACAAGGGTGAGGTAATAGGCAACTAAGAAAGTGGGCCAAGAACTCTTGCAAGAAAGAAAGAACCAAGACCATCAAGAGTGAGGAAGAGGTATAGACACCTATAAAGGCATGTGTCATTAACACATCATGGGGCTAATGTCATGGAAGGGACATTCACTTGACAAAGGAATATGACACTAAAAGGAAAAAAACTATCCCCCCATGACACTTTTTAATGTAGTGCAAGTACAATAAGTCACAATGATGAGAAAGATCCTAATAATGCAAGAAGTGGCACTTTATCTCAGTGTGTTTGCATAACCATGCTTACAAATGATATCAACAATGATTTGAAAGGGCAACGAGCTATTGCAATAGATAGTACAGCCCAAAAGAAGAGATCCCATGCCACGAAAAATGAACCCCAGACCTGAAACACCCAAGATATCCACCATAGTGCAATAAAGAAAAAACCATAGTAAGAGCTTGGATTAGAATCTAGAAGACAAACACGCATATCTGAAAAGATAATTAAATTAGCTTTTCAAAAATATAACATTTTTAAAAAACGGAGTTGGGATGCTCAAGATATGCCCTCTAGAGTGAAAAATAGAACACCCAACTTTGACTGCCCAAATAGGCAACCAAACTAAATCAAAACCAAAAACATTCTATGTCATTGTCTTTGTCTCAAAACTAGCTTTTCAGTGCTTTTTTCAGATCAAAAAAAGACCCCTATATGCTCAAGATATGGTGAAAAAACTGACAGAGCCCTTGGAAATGCAAAAATTATTATTATTTTTTAAAAATAAATAATTTTTTTTTTTTACAAAAACAACCATTACTCAAAGCGGTGATGGCAGGGTGGAGGGCCAAGGCTGCTGCAATAGTGTCATTGTGAAGCCACTAAGTAGTGACCACAGTGGTAATCGCACCAGAGTTGCAGTGGTTATGCAACCACAACAGTGTAAAAACTATAATTATTCTTCTTTTTTTAACAATTTTTAATTAAAAAATCTTCCTCAAAGTGCATGTAGGAGGTTGTACAACTTTTTGGGCAATTTTTTTTTGCTTCCCAGATCAAGATTGTCTAAAGGACAAACTTTATATGGAAATAGGGGTTTTGATGCCTTCTAAATCCATTCGTGAGGTCTATTTGAAGTTGCTCTGAAAATTAGTGACCCCCCTTATTTTCTCAAGAAATACCCAAAAAACTCCAAATCTAATCTATCAAACCCTTGTTCACCTTTTTCTCCAAATACTTAACAAACTATAGTAGATCTGGCTCTGATACCATGAAGGATTTGAGAAAATACGCAAAACAAATCCACAAAGCCCTCGAATGCCTACATGTAGAAAACATGTCAAATAGAAGAAAAAGATAAGAGGAGGCAAGGGTTTGCTCTGGAAATATGAAAATTGTATTCTCAGAAAAAAGAAAAGATACAATATAATTACAAAAGATCAATCCTTATACAAGGAGATTGAAACCCAAAAGGGTAACCTAAAAAGTTACAATGGCTAACCTAAAAGGTAAAAGCCATTTAATAGTTACTAATTGATTATTAAATGTGAATGTAAAAAGTGCATAAAGAGAAATCTTAAGAAGGGAGAAAAGGTAATTTAATTAATGAAATTTAACTAACTTTTTCTCCAACGATGACATAACTGTTTGTTATAGTACAACAAAAAAGCTTAGGGTGAGGTTATAGAAAAACAACTGATATAATATATTAGATATAGTACATTTGAAACTATCTATGGTACACTTAAGAAAACTACCATGATATAGTACATGGTTCAAATTTTCTTTCTAAGTACACATTTTAGGATAGTAGAACATGTGTCCTTGTTATGTGATGTTGGATCACCATAGGAAAATGGGTAAGTGGATGGGTGAATGATGTGGTGATTGAGGATGGGATTTGATAGATAATGGGTAGGTCCAAGTACACATGGCATCTATTGCGAGGTTTTCACCAAGGTACCTATCAAAGGCACTTGAATTAGCAATTTTTCACTATAGGATGCTTGTTTTCTTTTTACTAATTTTTTCCTTGTTTCTTTTTTAATCTTTGAAGTATTTTTGTGCTCTTCCCAAGTGCTTGAAATGCCAAAATTTCATTGTGATGATAAATTTTCAAAATATTTTATTATGTTTTTGTTCTTTTTTAGAACTAGAAAGGTATACTAAGCAACTCATGTGATAAATTCTTGAGGTGAATGATATAGTGGGATCATTCAAAGGTTCACCTTTTAAAGTGGATAATTGATATTCTCTTGAGTTAAAGGACATTGTGACAACATAGGGGCCTAGCCAAGCAGGCTTAAACTTTCCCTTCTTTTCTTAATATATTTGAACCTTCATGTTCTCTCATTACCATGTCACCCATGTGAAAGCGGCAAGGATGAACCTTTTAAAAAAAAAAAAAATTGAGTCAATTTTGATATACCACTAGGTGGTCATAGACATGTTACCTTCTTTCATCAAGTAAATCAACTTGGGTGAGCCTAGAAACTTGATATTCATCATCAATTTTTTATTCTTGCAAAGAAATACAAAAGGAAGGAAGTTCAACCTCTATTGGTAGGATAACTTCAACACCATAGACCAAGGAGTATGGGGTTGTTCTTGTGGATGTGTGGAATGAGGCAGGGTATGCCCAAAGGGCAGTTTTCATTTGTAAATACCAATCACAACCAAAATAATTGATAACCTTCTTGAGAATTTTGAGGAGGTGTTATTTGTTGCCTCAACCTAGCCATTACATTGTCGGAAGTATGTCTAGAAAATAAATGGCGGATGTATACATAAGTATACAATTCTTCTATATTGAGATTCTTGAAATTGCCTATGTGGCTTGTGAAGATGGATGTAAAGATATTGAACCAACAAATAATGTGGTAGAGGATAAATTTGGAAAATTTAAATCCCATGGCATTGATTAGAACTACTGTTAGAAAAATTGATTGAAATGATAAAATATAATAAAATGAAATAGCATGAAATAATAGATTTAATCCAAGAGAGCAAGAAGAATTTTACCATACAAATGATACAAGATCAATGGAGCAATACCAAAGATAAGCAACACAAGAGACAAGGATTTGATTAGGGGAAAGCAAAGAAAACCCCTTGTGAGTATTATGAATGAGGCAAAAGCCTAAGAATGAGAAAAAGAGAGAGAGAAGAAGAAATGCAGCAAAATAGCTCATTTACAATAGCATCAAAAAACTTGATGTGAATAATAGAGACTAGATGAAAATGAGAGAGAGAAGCACCTCTTTTAAAGAGATGAGAAAGGAGTTGCATGTCTTTGCATGTGTAACTCCCATTTCTATGAATGCCACATTCATAAAAGGTGTGTGCAAAGTGTCAAGTTCCTCTTAAGGAGGAATATCTATTTTCCTTATTAAAGGAAATACAAAAAAGAGTTGTCCTCACAAGTGGACAATAGGACAAGGATGACATGTCCTTTACATGTGGACTAGAGGACAAATAAATAATACATAAGGGATACCTTGGTTTATCCCAATAAATAAATAAATACAACCAAGGAAAGATTATTAATTCTAACACCCCCCTTTAATCTTTACTTGGAGAGATGTTGTCCAAATCAAATTGTAATTTGGTTTTTTGAAATATCTTCATTGTGCAAGAGGTCTCTTATTATCATGGGTACATCATTGGACAGCCAAGAGAATTTGATAATTCTTCAAGTGTGTTACATCTTCAAGTAGATTCATGTGGCATAGGATCTGTACAACAAATAATGATATCTTGTATGTGTCTTGATGGATTACCTGAAACATAGAAACAAAGGCAACTATCCACAAGGATAATTTCATCTTATATTCAAGTTAGAAACTTTTTATGTATAAGTAAATTCTCATAGAGTAAATATAAGTGTAACTTGGTATTGCAAATAAATCAAGATAAATCATATTTTGCAAAGAACAAATATGTTATCAAAACTTTCAAGAAAAGACCATAGAAAAGGCTAGCTAATGAATCCAACATCAACAATGCTTCAATCACGTGGATATAGACAGTCCACTAATAAGTCATTGTACTGCAAGTTAATGGGTGATCAATCCATAACCTACATGACTCATGATTTAAGCAAAGAAGTATACATAACATTATATGGCATATTTTCAAAGATATCAAAGGGGAGGAGTATGAGTATTAACAATTGACTACCTTCAAATAAGAGTAAAATGCCTTCAAAATGGGTCAAATTAACTAAAATTGGAAGGAAACTCCAATAATAAATGGTATTAACCATAAAGTGCCAATATGGCAATAGAATGATGCTAAAAAATTATAAACTGCACTTATGTGCCAATCAATAGAACAAAATAAATGTTGAAGGCAATAGTGTATAATAACTCATAATCCCAAGGAATAAGAAAAATAAATAAAATAAATTTACTTATGTGAAATAAAGAATGCACTCATATTTGATAAGTCACAAGAGACACAATAATTTGTATATTTATCAGGATATATATGTGGGCCCCCATATATACACATGAATAAATATACCTAAACTATCATGGTATGAAACATGCAAATAGAATTAAGATCATATATAAAACATAATTTTTAGGCAACATACTAAAGAGAAATGCCAAAGATGATGAAAGAGAATTATTAACATCAAACAATATTTGCAGTAATTAATCCTCCTAGGTTGAAGTCCACCCATTCTAAAAATTGATCTCTTTTACTACGTACTTTTTGAAACCATTTATTTTTTCTCTTAACAAATTTATCACTAGAGGAAGAGTCATGATGTATGAATGCATCATTTGTTTCAACATTAGCATTATTACCATTATCAATATTAGCATTATTACCATGATCTATAAATGCATCATTACCATTACCATTGTAAGAAAGAATAGGAGGAATAAAAGTAGATATATGAGGAGTAGGGTTTAGAGAAGGAGGTTGGTCCTTCACTAACACAATTTTGCTTCCATGAACTTGTTCATTTTGAGCATTAGAAGAATCATGCACACCATTTTCTGCAAGACAAACATTTCGTGCTATGTGCACTTTGTTAGTAATAGGATTATAAGCTTGATAACCTTTGGTATTTTGCATTTTTTCACTCATGCACTTTGTACATGTCATCTTAGATGAAGCAATAGGAGGTAAATTTTCAACTGTATTAGATGAGATATGCTCATTTTTTAAATGAGCAAGCCTTTTATGTTCCATATTAAAAGTAATATCTTTGTGCAAAGAGTGTCTAGAAGAGGTGAACCCAGAAAATTTAAATAAGTTATCATGGCCTAACTTAGCATTAGCAACAACTTCATTAGTGTTAGGATCAATAACAGAGCAAATGTCCCTATGAAACTCAACTTTGTAATTTTGACATAATTTTACAATAGAAAGAAGATTATATTTCAACTCAGGAACATAAAGGACATCATGTAATTTTCCATTTGAAATACTAACATTACCAAATCTTTCAACTTTGCAACTATGATTATCAGCTAATTGAATTGGAATATTAGAAGGATCGAGTTTTAAATAATCAAACATTTCTTTATGAAAAGTAACATGTTGAGATGCACCAGTATCAATAATCTATTCTAAATTTTTAGGAACATTGTAACTAACAGTAAAAGCATGACGAGATGGATGAGAATTTTGATTATTTTTATTGATAGGTTGCTTATCTTTTTGTTTTTTAAAACAATTATTAGTTACATGACCATCTTTCCCACAATAAGTACAGTGGGGTTTCTTATTAGATTGATTAGAATGAGTATTATTACGATGAGTGTTTGGATGATTATTGTGATTATTATTATTATAAGTATTGGAAGAATCATTATTAGAAGATTTGAAATTCTGATTTTGACTTTTAGACACAAAAGCATGTTCATTAGATCTAAGAGTACCAAATTGTAACAACTTAGCTTCCTCTTGACGTAACAAATTTTGAAAAATACTATAAGTTAATTGAGTAGACAAAGTAGGAATAGCAAGTTGAGAATGAACATTAGTAATAAATTGTTGAAATTGTCTAGGAAGACATTTCTTTAAAATAATGGTAATTAATCTAATATCAGTGAGAGTAACACCTAATCCAATTAGTTGACTTTTAATATAATCAAATTTAAGTAAAAATTCATCCATAGATTTGAAATCAATATACCTTAAGTCTTTCAAATTGTCTTGCAATTGAATCTTGCGTGATTCAGATGGCCTGTTATACGTTTGTTTTAAAATATCCCAAGCTTCATGGGCATTAGTGCAATGAGAAATTAGAACATATAAATTTGGGTTAAGAGATATACCAATGAGGCCAAGGGCTTCCTCATTTTTAGTATTCCATACATTTTGTTCATCTTGTGTAGCTGAGGCACCAGGAACTACAAGAGGGTCAGTAGCAACATCTAAAATATGCTTAAAATGAAATATAAATGAAAGATGAGTTTTCCAAGCATGATGGTTTGAGTTATTTAACTTGATTTCTGGAATTAAAGTCGACATGATTTAAAAATTACGTTTAAAAATGTAAATAATAGATTTGAAATAAAAAAGTGAGACTTATTATCCACAAGAATGTTAAATAATTATTAAGAGATTTAGAGAGTCAAAATTAAAAACTAAAATGTTCCCTGCAAAACCACTGGTCAGATTGAAGAAACAGGAAAAAAAAAAATTTGAAAAACTGAAAAAATGTGTTACACACAGAGAGCGATAACTTTTTTAATTTAACTCTATTTTCAATAAAATTTAAAGGATTTTTTCATTTTTATGTCTTCTAAATGTTGTTCAAATTTCAGCCAAACCCAGATCACGGATTGAGAGATATCATAAAAATACGAACTATTGTCTTAAAACTTGAAAAACAAATAATACTGCACATATAGTACAATAACTTTTGCAATACTATTCTAATACAAATGAAATTTAAAAAAAAAAATCATTTTTATGTTTTCTAAATGCTGTTAAAATTTCAACCAAACCCAGATCATAAATTATGAGATATAAGAAAAATACGAACTGCTATACTTTCCTTTCTAAAACAAAAAACAGAAAAAAAAAATTGAATTTCAAAAAACTTAAAAAACCTGCAACAAAAATAGGGTTAGATACAATAAAAAAATTAAAAATAAAGAATCCTTTGGCGGCAAGCCTTCCAAAGGAGGTTAGAAAAAATTAAAAAATGAAGAACTCTTTGGCGGTAAACCTTCCAAAGAGGGTTAGAAAAAAACTTGAAGATTGAATAAAAAACCTACAAAAAAAAATAGGAATGAATTTTTTTTTTTCTTCACTTCTCCTCTCAACAAAGTTCTCCAATATGGTAACCTTCACAAAAGCTCAAAACAAGGATTAGAAAGCTCTGATACCATGTTAGAAAAAGTGATTGAAATGATAAAATATAATAAAATGAAATAGCATGAAATAATAGATTTAATCCAAGAGAGCAAGAAGAATTTTACCATACAAATGATACAAGATCAATGGAGCAATACCAAAGATAAGCAACACAAGAGACAAGGATTTGATAAGGGGAAAGCAAAGAAAACTCGTTGTGAGTATTATGAATGAGGCAAAAGCCTAAGAATGAGAAAGAGAGAGAGAAGAAATGCAGCAAAATAGCTCATTTACAATAGCATCAAAAAACTTGATGTGAATAATGGATACTAGATGAAAATGAGAGAGAGAAGCACCTCTTTTAAAGAGATGAGAAAGGAGTTGCATGTCTTTGCATGTGTAACTCCCATTTCTATGAATGCCACATTCATAAAAGGTGTGTGCAAAGTGTCAAGTTCCTCTTAAGGAGGAATATCTATTTTCCTTATTAAAGGAAATACAAAAAAGAGTTGTCCTCACAAGTGGACAATAGGACAAGAATGACATGTCCTTTACATGTGGACTAGAGGACAAATAAATAATACATAAGGGATACCTTGGTTTATCCCAATAAATAAATAAATACAACCAAGAAAAGATTATTAATTCTAACAACTACTTCAGCCCACTTGGTGAAATAATCTATCACTGTGATGATCCACTTGTGTCTATCAAAAGAAGAGGGTGTGATCACCTAGAAAAACAAAAATCTCCAACATGAAAATGACCATGGTGGTGCAATGGGTTGTGGAACTTATGTCAAAGGACATATCAAATTGGCATGTTGCTAACATAGTAAACACCTCTTTACAAACTCACATCCATCCCTCTATAATATGGGCCAATAACACTTGACTCTTAAGATCTTCTTAGCTAGGGACACTCCAAAGTCTAGCGTGTACCTTCTTTAGAGTCATCACAACCGTTTTTGAGTCTAGACAACTAGGAAGGGTATTGTGATAACTTTGGCAATATATGGTGTTAGCTATAATATTGTAGTGGGAAGATCTAAAAATAAGGTTTTGGTATTGGGTTCCTGTGAGCTGAGAGGATATGATACCATATTTTAGGTAAGCATAAATTTCTTGGTACTGTGGGGATTGGAGACCAACTAGAATGCACACCATCATTGACTCGTCATTTTCTATTTAGGTGTATGTAATTTCTAGTCTAAGAATTCATATTGTGAGGCATCCTATAGGATTTTTTAGAGTGAGACGATAGTAGTCATAGCATTGGTGGCCTTTTTTGAAAGTCGTGACACTTGCATGAATCAAATCTTTGATGAAGTAGTCCATTTTATCTACCATCTCTTTATATGGAAGCATCGTTTCATCTTTTGTCTAATAGTCATTGAGGACCTTCTTGGATTAGTTGTGAATCACTTAATAGTTGTAGCTCTATGATATTATATTCTATTATTATTTTGAGTCCTATAATGAAATCCTTGTACATAGATTCATTTGTAGTGCACTGGAATCTTAATTTGAAGGATTTAGGAATGTAATCACCTCAAGGGGTAGCCAACAATATCCCTACTCTAGATTCATGATATGTGTAGGACCCACCAAAGCAATTTTTTTATGGAGGCTTCTCCTCTATCATGAAAATATATTCATAAGGTAATTCCAAAACCAATGAATAGGCATCCTCCATGGGTGCATCAACCAACTAATCTTCTATGACTTGTCCTTTAACTTATTTTTGGTCTACATACTGGATACTAAACTTGCTAAGAATCGTGACCCATTTTTATTGGATACCTTTGAGAGCTATCTATGAGAGCATGTATTTCAGTTGGAAAATTTTGGAGCTGAGCTTTATAAGTGGCTATGCATGTAATGGTGAAGTGTTTGAGTGGAGAAACCCAATGGCAAGCATGTTTTTTCCATTAGCATATAATTGATCTCATAGATGACAAGGGTACGTCTGATGTAGTAAATTTCTCTTTCTTTCCTATCATCATCCAACTAAGATAGTAGCACTCCAAATATTGTTAGAGTAGGTAATGTGTACAAATTTAAGGGCCTTTTAGTGACTGGTGGTGGTAGAATAAGTGGACTGGCTAGGTACTGCTTGATCTTTTCAAATTTGCATTGACATATAGGATCCCCCTTAAATTTTTTATCTTTCTTCAGAATGTAAGGAAACTTGTAACAAATAATATAACCATTTCCACATAACTCGTAAAAGATATGAAAATGAATATGTAATTGAAATCTACATGCAAGAGAATAGACAACATACCCACAAAATTGCTACACAAGATATACCCTGGGAAACCCTCATTGACTGAAAAAACCCAGCCTCCAAAAGCATCCATCACCATATATTATTCAACAAAAATACTATTGCAATACAACCATGGAAGCCTTCAAATCCATAGCCACTACCAAGAAATCCATGTGAACAAGCATGAATCAACACATCCCATGCTTTGCTTCCAACCTTCACAAATGCTACCTTGGCTAACTTGTCAAGTCTTGTCCTTCTCGACTCTTTCCCTTTTTGCCTTCTTCTTCTCACACCAACAACTACCCCTGTGGCTG
Organism: Cupressus sempervirens; assembly: GCA_028749045.1. NCBI lineage: Eukaryota > Viridiplantae > Streptophyta > Pinopsida > Cupressales > Cupressaceae > Cupressus > Cupressus sempervirens. Next base: position 193,482,029 of record CM053791.1, on the reverse strand, counting down.
CTTATATAGTAGCAAGTCTCACAAAACCACCAAGTGGTATTACATAAACCATGTGCTAAAAACATGTGCTACCTAATCCATTGACCCCACATTTAATATTGGAAATTTAATTCTTTTTTGCAATATTAATTAATTATATCAAAGATTAACACAATGTTACAATACAACTCATCAAGTATATCCTATGGAAATCTTTACATGTTACACATCAATCTAGGTGCAACATTACATAATAAAATAAAATAGTACAATATAACAATATTATGCAATGTGTGCAACACCCATAATTTCAACAATCTCCCACTTGTTGTATACATTGCATAGGATCAATCTATTGCCACATAAATAAACAAGGGAACAATCCCTCCTAGCACATCCATCATCATGGATCAAAGTACACCATGTGCTCCATCCTCGTACACGCAACAAAATCAAAGTATCCAGCTTCTCAAACATGAATGAAGCCACTTCCTATTATGTCATTGGTACTGGACATACATAGAAGCCATCCAAAGAGAAAACCACCCAACCCATCCCATTAGAAGATATAAAATCTTGTACCAACTAAAATTCCAAGCACAAAAACCTAATCTAAAAGTAATCACGTAGATCCATAGTTGTCACAATATCCATAGCTAAAATAACATCCACATCAAGTGCCAAACCCATCCAACTATCCATACCTCCAAAGGTATACCAAGTGAATCTCATATCATCAACATATCCAATCTATAACCTACAATCACAAGCCTTAAGAGCAATATCTACCACATATATACCAAGAAGCTCCCACTGTAAAAGATAATGTCAAATCTATAACCAATCCACTCACAACATCTCAAAGAAGTGAATACATATAGTATCAAGGACATCCACAATATATAAACCAATAACCTAAAAGAACAACTCTTATAACATGTCTCCAATAGTCTCCCAAGCTCTCCACAACCAACAGAGGAAAGAGATAAAGAAATAACTATGTCATCTCTCACATGACATACATGAGCACAAACTAGTGATCACAATCTCTAACCAATCTCAAATTCAATGTAAGCAAAATCGAACATCTAGGAAGATAATCAAGACCAAAGAGAAACCATTCAAATCATAACCTATATCATATCCCTCTTCACATCTAGATGTAAACTATGCAAGTATGATATCCTCCATAAAACCCCAACAAGAAGCCACAAAAACACCCAAACTATAGCATATAACTAATCATGGATGTAAGCCTCTCACAAGAAGATCAAACTCATAAACCATTCCTAAACCAAGGAATAACCATTCCTAATCCAAGGAATATGCCCAATATAAAACCATCTCTCAAACTCAACCAACATAACAACATATGCAAATGGAGATAAACAATGCTAAACCATCTCTCAAATGAACCTTCCAAAACTAACTCATGTACCATAGCTCAAGATCCATATCCATGAAAGACAAGCATAAACATAATGCACCTAAGAGAAACAATGGGCTATACCTCTCAAGTAGCAAACCATTGAGTAGACCAAGAGTGGAGAATGAGAATTCTTATCAAGATATCCAAGTCTCCAACCAAGACTTGTCTAAGAACAATCTCCTCTCAAGTCCATATTAGGTGAATGCCCATCAGACTTTCCTGCTGAAACCAAACAACTGTCCCAACAAATACTTCTCTAATCCAAGAGAAATCAACATCATCACTGTCTCTAAGTATCCATGAGCATCTATAACCAATCAATTCATGCCAATTCCAAAAGCAACATATAAATATCATTAAGTATCTAGCTTATGATCAATGTACTCAATACCAAGAAACTAAACCAAGATTAATATCAAAGTTTCAACCATGGTCTTAAGAACATAAACATGACAACATGATCTAACCATCTCAACCAAAGAGATAACATGCTTCATATGAACATACTATAACATGTCACAACTCTAAACATGTATCAAGAGTATACCATGACATAAAAATGAAACCATCCTCACACCAAGGAAAACATGTCAAATGAAAGCATAAACCATACCTTTACTAAGAACCCCATAAGTCCTCAAGATGCGACCATCTCCACACACCATGAAGAAAACCATCTCCACATACCATGAAGAACCATCTCCACACACCATGAAAATAACTAAGAACCCCATTAGTCCTTAAAATCTAACCATCTTTACACACCATGAAGATAACCAAGTGCACTATGCAAATGTCAAAGATGCTTCTATAGCAACAAGATCTAAGACAAACCTCCAACATATGCAAACACTCAATAAATATATCAATGCCAACAACTCCCACTCAACCATAGTACCAAGTCACCTATGGCATCATAAAATTCATCTCCTACATGAAGATCCCCCAAGTATACACTCACACAACTAAATTGTCAGTACCAAGTGAAACCAAGATCCCTAAAACAAGAAGATACAAACCAAACTAGGAACTAATATTGTACTGTCACCCATCATTGTCACAATCTCCCACTAACCTATGTATCCAAGTTATCCATGACATCATGATTAAAAAAAACTATCCTCTAACCATGAGAATCAACCAAGGCATCAAACCATCAAAGTACACATCATGAGCTCCTCAAAAGAAACCAAATAACCATGATCATCAACCAAGAAGATATACCACTATAACCAAATCAAGAATCCAAACCAATGAAAATCAAGGATGTACCTATATATCCAATCATGTCATGCCAAAATCCATGACACCAAGATCACATCCATGAACTGAGCATCTAACTCTCAATATGTCCAACCTGTTAGCATAAAATAGTCAACCACAATCCTCCACCATGACTGCAGGTCTATTAATAGCATCTCACCCCTTCTACATGGAAAAAAAAATCAGTAAATCATGTAACCTATGGCATAGAAAACCCAAATCCAAGCCACCAATTTGAATATGCATCAATAGTGAAAGATCAATAGACAAAGACAACCCATAACCAAGCCATAAATGCAACTTGTAAATATAGACCACCTACAACACTGCACAACTTGTAGACCCAACAAGTCATCATAAATATCCAAACCAGAACACTAATAACCATATCATCGTGAGACCAATTTGCAATATGAACCAAGTATACAATGACCTCAAATCTTAAATCTCCAAACATATAATGTCATAAACTCACAATGTGATGCCAAAGATGCACTTCTTCAAGTCTAACATGAGGTAATATTTTTCAAGGTGGTCAAAAATATCCTCCAAGTCATAAAGATGATCCAATTTTTCAATTGACTTTTCCAAGATATCATCTACATAATCCTAAATAGTTTTGTGGATTAGGTAATGAAAGATAATTGTCATGGCTATTGGATATGTGGCTCTAGTGTTATTCAATCCAAAAGGGTTTTAGATTTTGTCTTATATTATGTAGATCTAATTGTATCCTGAAAATTCATCCACAAGAGACAAAATCTCATGTTTGGTGGCAAGGTCCACAATCATGTCTATATTAGGTAATGGAAAGTTATACCTAGGACATGCCTTGTTGGGGTATTTGAAATGGATGCAGATTGTGATATCACTCGATGGCTTGGTGACTAGTACCATATTTAAGATCCATTCTAAAGAGTCAATTGGCCTTATAACATTTTCTTGGAACATTATCTCCAATTCTTATTTTGAATAGTAAGGCTATCTTAGGGTGCATCTTTCTCTATTTTTTTTTGACTGGTTTTGCATTCAGATTCACCACCAAATGATGTAAAACCAATTATGGGTCTAGTATTGGTTTGTTATGATATGACCACATGAATCTACCAATGTTCTCTTAGAGGATCTCAACAAGAGAATCTTCTTTTGGTTCTTGTGAGGATGTGGAGATGTAAGTGATTATGGGAAACTCTACTATGCCAATATTGAATGGCTTTTTTTGTTTGATTAATATGGATGATACATCTAGTGTGTGAAACTATAGGGGAAGGAAGAAATTTGCATCCTCGAGCACCTTAAAGAGGTTTTCACAATCAAATACATCCTTTGTTTTATTTTTATTTTTATTTTTTTATGGTGCCCCGAAGGATTTTTCACCAAAAAACCTTTTTGTTTTCTTTTTATAATTTTTAATTTTATTTTTTACTTTTACTTTTTTGACTAGAGACATCTTCCTCCCCAAAATTACCCTTTGGGTCCAGCTTGTAGACATAGATGTATGATGGCGTTTCTTGCTTGTGTGCTACTTTAGCACTCATATATCTTAAGAGTGTGTCATTTCTTCCAATAGATAGTAGTATGCAAAAGCTTGAGATCAACATAAATGGTTATCTTAGTGCCTTGATGCAAAAATTTAATACAGTGATTATATCTAGATGGAATAACTTTCATCGAAAGAATCCAGTGTGAATCAACGAGGATGTTGAATGGGAGATTAAGGTCAAATACATGTCATACCCTCTCTTGAGTAGCTAGGGAAACTCTGATAGATAATAAGATAATGCCTTCTGATGTTATTTCAAAGTTATCATATGCCTTGATTGTGATGACATCATCTATGGTGTCTACCTTAGTGCATGTACCCTACTTTTTTGATTAATTTTAAAGTATATAAGTTCATGGCCAAACCATTATCTATCATGACTCCTTTGACAACAAAGTAAAAGACCAAAATGGTAATGTGAGGTAGAAGGTTGTTGTTTGGTTCAACTTTAGGGATGTCAAAGGGTTTATATTATAGGGCACATTATGCAAATAATTATCCCACAAGGTTTCTAAATTCAGTTACATTAATATTCATGGGGACATAGGCTTTGTGGAGAGTATTGTTAAGGATATCTTAATGGATTGGGCTAGTACAAAAGAGATCTAAGATGGTGATTTGGGCTGGTGTAATATGAAGGCGTTCTAGATTTTTGTATTGTGCTCCTTAAGGAGTAGTTGTAGGTAGACGTATGACATATATTTGGCATTGTCAAGTCATAATAGTGCATTGATTTTCTACACCCTTGATATGTATGATATTGATAGATGGTTCATCTTTGGATATACACCCTACTAAATTATTGTAATTGATGTAGGTTATGGTATAGTTCTTTTTATTGTGGAAGTCACCTTGCTTATGTTTTTTGTTGTTCATTTTTTTGTTATTGTTGGAGTTAGTAGTTTTGGGTGGGTACCTTGTTGAGGTTGTTGTTATGCATTGGGAATGTATTTTGATAGATTTGTAATACTACATTTGGGGAAGTTTGTGTAGGTGCCCCCACTGCAATTTCCTTGTGATCTTTAAGATCTTTAAAATAACCTTTGAGCTTCATACATTTAGTTTTGGTATGTCCCTTGACTTGATGAAAGGTACATAATGCATTCTCTTTGTACCATGTGGGGTTAGGTTTACTTTTGTCAAATGGTTGTGTCTGTGGGAAGACTATGAGGTTTCCTTTCACTATTTTATAAAGTATAACATCCAAAGGCTCACTAAGGGGAGTTAAAATAAATGTTAGGTTGTTCTAGATGCATTGATTTTATCTAGATGTGATTGATATAGAATTTGTTTGATCTACCTATCGAGGAATCATTTGTCTGTATTATTGGTATTACTATTGTTGGTACAATTGTTCTTGATAGGATGTTTGTTGTTGGTAGGATGTTTTTTATTGGTATGATGATGGCTATTAGAATAATTTTTGGTAACAAGGGTTTGGTCAATTATGTGCAATGCCACCACATAGACATGTTCAGTGTTTGTGGCAGCATCTATTGCCATACTTTTGTTCTTATTCTAGTACCATATTTTTTATCAGAGTAACCTCACTCTTGGGTATGATATTTGCATAGTTTTATGATCCCATATTTGATGATTCCTTTCTCTAGATCCATACATTTTTCTCTAATATCCTTGTATGTTTGCAAGTAGTTCATGTGTATGTGATATGCAAGCTTTAGATGTGTATTTCCAATAAACACTTCAATAAGGCATCTTTCTAATAAGTTTCATGACACTCAAGTTGTAAGGGGTTTCCACCTTTTTAGGAAATCAACATGGTTTTCCCCAACCTCTATTTTGTGTGGACTAGGTCAAACACTAATAGCTTAGTCTCGACCAAGTGAGCATATTGTGCAACAAAAGTTTTAGTGAATCTTGTAAACTTGCTAACAATTTCATAGGGTATTTGGTAAAAGCATTCCATGAGTAGGGCTCTCGAGGCTTTTGGGAATATATGCATGAATAATACATTGTTATAGGCCACTTCTTGATAGTGCATGTAAAATTCCTTTATGTGTGTCATAGGACCTCCCATCCCTCTAAATTTGTCAAATTTTGGTATCTCTAAGTGTTTTGATAAAGGTGGTATTTCTATATATTTGTCAAAGGGGTATGTGCACATGGTCTCAAATTTGAATGTCTTGGTCTCATTGTTAGCTTTAAGATTTTTTAATTGTGTTTCTCATTTCTTTGCATTCTAGAAAATAAGAGTTTTGGGGCAATACCCCCAATATAGGTCCCCCTAATCTAGGTGCCCCCAATTTAAGATATGTAGAGGATGGAGTGGGTGAATATAGAGGATTTTGTTATATGAACTATGGTGGTTGGAATGATGATTACCCTACCACTTGGATAGGACTTTTTTTTTCTGCAGTGGATGGACATACTAATACTATATGAGTGGGTTATGCAAGAACAATTCTGCTTGGTGATTATGTGATTGTTGTATGAATGGATAGGTTTGTTGTTGTTCATATTGAGCATATTGTTGTTGTATATATTTTTGTTATGGGGTGGATAGGTCTACACATTGGTTTGGGAAGCCATGGTTTTTCCAATGTATGATGAGTGTGCACTGACTTCTTGGGAAGGTACTTAGGTGTTTGATGATACATGGTTATTCACATAGGGGGTCACGCCCAATTTTTGCTACTATAGTGGGTGGATTTTTTGGTTATTCACAAGAGGAGGCATGGCCAAATAGTTGGTGATGGGTGATAGTGAAATTTTTCGACGTGCATGGAAGGTTATCTTTGGTTGGGTTGACACTTCAGGAGTGAAAGTTGGGATGCTTGAAAAATACATCTATGCTTAGTCAAATCCTTATGGTCCAATTGGAAATGATATAGGCATGTCCTAGGTGATTGAAAATGGATTTGTAGTAGTGCTAGATGGAGAAATAGATTGATTGTCAAGCCTCAAAGGTGTCATTCCTAGAGTGTATTATGGTGTTGATTTTGAGCTTGGTTGGCACAGAATGGTAGTCATGCTAGTAAGTAGGGTGTTTGACATAGATGTTTGTTGTTGGGTGGTGATATTTCATAAATTTTCTTGAGTGGTGGTGGGCCCTATAATGCTCAATGGGCTAGACACAAGTTGTGTGATATAAATAGTGGTAATGAGAACATCAGTTGATGTCACTTGTGATACGATGGATTGTTGTAGTATGACATGAACCAATTCTCACATGATGGATGGTTGATTATTTTGAGGGATGGGGGAACTAAGTTGGGTAGATCCTACATTTGATTCTATGACCTATGGTATCACTTTTTGGTATCCTTTTCTAGGAATGTGAAGGGAATCATTTGGACTAAAAGGACCAACAATTGATGGAAATCTTCCAAATAAGGGATGTTTAGGGTCTATGATTCCTATAGCTAGTGGTGATCTTCAAAAGTTAAATTCTCTATTATTATCTCTATACAAATTTTCCATGATGGTATCTTTGTTTTTGTTAATGATTTTATTGACAAATACTACATTTCTAGGTTGGTCCATGAATTCTTCTAAGGTAGATGCAATGGGTATTGAACTTGTGTAATGTCCCCTTTCTAGCATTCATAGCATGATGTTGTCGTTAGCCTATTTCCCCACAGTCCTGTAGGCTAACTAGGACATTAAAGGGGCTTAGAGGCCATTTGGCCTAGACAGTTTCAGTTGTAGGTCTTTCTGAGGGGTTCTGAGGCAACTTTGGGCATACTTACTATTTATAGTAAGTCATCTTGGACATGGCCGGACATTCAGTCACAGTGGTATGTCGATGGTAATTGTTTAAAATCGACAAGAAAACTTATTTATCATTGATAAGATTTGTTATGCATTGATAAAGCCATTTTATAAAGTTAAATTTAAATATTTAACTTTAGACTATAGTTTGTGAGAAATATTTAAATTAAAGAGTTCCCTTTATTTTTATAACACATTGGAGACATAAGGTACATAAAGGGAGTTATTTTTTATCCCACATTGAGAAAACGAAGGATTGAGCTCTTGTGAGAACACTATAAAAGAAATGGAAGAGTTTTTTTTTTTGCATGCTTGGATGAAGATTAATGTTATGTTGCTGGATATCTTATTATCGGGCTTGGAGGACGAAATCCCTCTTTGCTAGCATTCTCTTCGCTGTTGGAAGACACAGTCAGGAGGATCAATGGTGTTTTCACTTCAAGAAACACACTGGGTTTCATTTTGGGCGTTCGCATGAAGAAATTTACAAGGGTTTGAGGTGCAGATCTGAAGTTAGTTATTGCTATAGTGCTGCATGAACAGTATTTTGCTACAGTCGGCATGAACAGTATTTTGCTACAGTACGGCGTGAACAGTGTTGGTATCAAGTTTACTTGTTTTTTCGGCTGATTAGAAGTTTGGAAGGCTGCCGACTACATCTGCAAAATACTACGATAACTAATTCCAGGTTTCTTCTGTCAAATTTTGATACTTTGCATAATAATTGTCAAATACAAGTCTGAATAGTTGTTGCAGCCTTTAAGGCAACTGTAAGTGCACATCTACATTTAAAATCACCCTTTATCAGCAGATTGAAAGAGTTTCCAAATTTTTCATATATTGTTGAATGTGTGCCAAGTGTTTGTGAAAATGTTATGATGTGTATTATGCATTTTAATGTCACTTCATAGTTGTTCATAAATCTACTCATTGGAAAGCAATTTATTGAGGAAATCAGCTTTATGAGTTTGCATACAAAGTGTTTGACAATATTCCTTAAGTTAAATTTCTACAAGTCAAAGTTCAAATCAGGGGAGGATATTACAGTGGTATCAGAGCTATAAGTCCTGCCATCCTGTGGAGGTCTTATAGGAAATTTGGAACTGGCGGATAGAGGGGAAAGTGTTTGATGAAATGTCAAAACACTAAAATTAGAGCATTTATGTTTGAGCATGCGACAGGGGCCTTATAATTTCTGCAATACCAGAGCAAGACAAAATAGGAGTTCAGACCTGCAAAGCAAACAGTCTAGTTCATCCGTACAGGGGGGTATAGAATCCAGTCATACAGACACATCGGAGGTATTCTTTGATCAAGACAGCAATATGGGTGACCGAGATGACAGGAATACAAGATTAGGTGGAGGCGGGAATGTCGGTCCAGAGCCTGGAGAGGAAAGATTCTTACAGTTATTAGAGACCTTGGTACAGGGTCAGCGAGTAGCAGAACAAAGGGCACAGGAACAAAATCAGAGATTGGATCTTATGATGCAGATGATGGCTCGTCAAATGGGGTTGAATGCTAACATGGGTGGAGGAAATAATTAGAATGGTAACAATCAGAATGGAAATGATCAGGATGGGACACATAATGGAGATGAACAAGTTGGGAACAATTTCGGTCATGCACCCCAGCGAGCTAGGACAATGAGTTCAAGGCCCATGATTCCTACATTTCCTCCTAGAGCTCCAAAGCAGCTCATACTAGAGCCCCAAATTACTGATATACAGGACCAGTTGAGGAGAGATTGGGAAGCCGGAGGGCCAGATTTTACTGCTTCAATTACCTTTAGGGAGTATATGGATGTGCGGATGAAACATATGCCACGTGGACATGACAGGAACCAGAGCTATGAGCTACGGAAGAAAGTAGGGAGACTTGAGTTACCATATTATGATGGTTCAGGAAAGTCTACAGCAAGAGCTTGGGTTCAAAATCTTGACACATACTTTCAATTGAACCCTATGCTCGAGGAAGAAGCTATTAAGTACGCAGCAATTCATCTGGATGGGTTAGCACACGAGTGGTGGCATCATGATATGGTCACTATGGGACATGCACACATTACCTCATATGTGGAGTTTACAGAGAGGTTGATTGAACGTTTTGATAGGAAGGATCCAGAACTCCATTTCAAGGAGTTAGCTCAGCTTAAACAGTGGGGATCATTGGAAACATACATTTCAGAGTTTCAGAAACTTGCAGTGTTAGTAACAAATGTATCTGAATGGAGGATACTAGTTCTATTTATGGATGGGTTAGCTGATCCGTTGAGAGGGTGGATTAAAGCTCTCAACCCTCCCACTTTGCAGGAAGCCATTAAGAAAGCTCGTGACATGGATTCCTCTTCATCTTCAAAAAATAAATTCCAGGCAAAGAGTTTCCCTTCAAGGAAAGATAAGGACAGGAAACCTTTTCATAAAGAGGTTCAGCCAGCTAAGGAGGAAATTAAGAGGTTGGACAATGAGACACTTAATGATCTCAGGAAGAAGAAGCTTTGTTTTCATTGCAGGGAGCCTTGGGATTTGTCACATAAGTGTCCATTGAAAGCAAAAGCTAAGCAGATGGAGTACTTTTCAACCGAAGAGTCAGTAGATGGAGATTTAGAGCAGTCATCTGAAAGATGATGATAGTTCTTCACAGGAGGAAGCACGCGGTGATAGCACGATAGCTCAGTTGTCAAGTATACAGGAGGCCGTCACTTTTAGAGTTAGGGGAACCTTGGATGGACAGAGAGTTGTGGCACTCATTGATACAGGGGCGACACATAACTTCATTGATGAGAAGTTTGTGACACGCAGAGGGCTACATACAGAGGAGCATAGGGGATTTAAGGTGATGGTTGCCGATGGCTTCAAAATTGAATGTACCAAGAAAATCTCCAACTTGCAGCTTCGTTTGGGAGATTATGACATGACAGGAGATTTCTTTGTGGTCAACATTGGTGATCAGGATATGGTGCTTGGGATGAACTGGTTGAAGTCTCTGGTAGAGTTTACATTTAACCTTGAGAAAATGGAAATGAGGTTTGAGGAAAATGGTAAGAAGATAGTGCTCAGAGGTTTTTCAGATGGGAGACTTCGAGTGGTGTCACTCAAGCGGATGTAGAGTTTCTTTAGACATGATCAGGTGCAGTGGGCCGCAGAGTTTAGAGTAATGCCTGAGATGACAGAGCAGCATAAACAAGAGTATCCACCTGATGTACAAAAAATAATAACCAAACATACTAAGGTGTTTGGTGAGATACCTCCAGGGTGACCCCCGGATAGGGGAATCGAGCATTTTATTGAATTAGAGGAAGGGGCTAAGCTAGTTATCATCACACCTTACCGCCATCCGAAGAGATGTAAGGATGAAATAGAAAAGGCAATTAAGGAGTTGATTGACATGGGGCACATACGGCCAAGAAAAAGTCCTTTCGCTTCTTCAGTAGTATTGGTGAAGAAGAAGGATGGTACAATGAGGATGTGCATTGATTATAGGGAGCTAAACAAGAAGACAATCAAGAACCGATACCCTATCCCACGCATCAATGAGCTTATTGATGAATTGCATGGTGCATGCTACTTCTCCAAGATTGATTTGAGATCCGGCTACCATCAGATACGGGTTAGAGAGGTGGATGTGGAGAAGACAACTTTTAGATGCCACTATGGACATTTTGAGTTCTTAGTCATGCCCTTTGGGTTGACAAATGCCCCTGCCACTTTCCAGTCCTGTATGAATAGAGTGTTCAGAGATCAGTTGAGGAAGTTTGTGTTGATATTTTTTGATGATATACTGATATACAGCCGTACTTGGGAGGAACATTTGAAGCATATTGATACAGTGCTCAGTATTCTAGAGAGGGAATCATTATATGCCAAGATAAGTAAATGTGAATTTGGGATGATAGAGTTGCTCTATCTAGGGCATATTATTAGTGCAAGAAGTGTTCGGGTTGACCCAGACAAGATCAGGGCCATTCTGGATTGGCCACCACCGAGGAACACTTCACAACTCAAGGGATTTCTTGGGCTTTGTGGGTTCTACCATAGATTTGTGAAGGGATTTTCATAGATAGCAACACCACTTACAGATTTGACACGGAAAGATAGTTTCAAGTGGTTAGAGAGGGCTCAGGATTGTTTTGACAGGTTTAAGGAGCTGATGAGTACATGTCCTGTTTTAGCCATTCCAAATTTCACCAGGCCCTTTGAGTTGTAGTGTGATGCCTCGGGAGAGGGCATAGGAGTTGTTCTCATGCAAGACAAACATCCCATCGCATATGAGAGTAGAAAATTACGAGGTGTGGAGAGAACCTATAGCATCTACGACAAAGAGATGCTAGCAATCATGCACGCACTAGCTAAGTTCAGGCAGTACTTAGTGGGAAGCCGGTTCATAGTAAAAACATATCATAATAGCTTGAAACATTTCCTTGGACAGAAGGACCTTAATGACAGGCAACAGAAATGGGTGAGTAAATTACAGGCCTATGATTTCGACATAGCCTATGTCAAAGGGAAGAAAAATATTGTTGCAGATGCTTTATCTAGAAGGCCTCATTTGCTTGCTGTTGGGATAGTCATGGATGATTGGAGAGAGATGATCTTGGCAGAATATGCTAAGGATAGTTGGGCATCTAGCATTATTGAGGGAGCTATTCGAGATAGTCAATACACTGTCGTAAATGATCTGATCATCTACAAGGAAAGGATTTATTTAGTACCCGGGTCTGCTATGAAGCAGAAGATTTTGAGGGCATTTCATGATTCACCAATGGCAGGACATCCCGGATTCTTTAAGACACATCGGCAGGTGAGAGAGCGCTTCACTTAGAAAGGACTCAAATCAGAGGTGCTTAAGTTTGTTAGGGAATGCCCTGTGTGTCAGCAGAACAAACAAGAACATTCTTTTCCGGGTGGTTTACTACAGCCCCTACCCATACCACAGAAGAAGTGGGATAGCATTTCCATGGATTTTATCACAGGCCTCCCCAAGGTACAGGGTCGGGATTGTATCTTTGTTGTGGTAGACAGATTGACAAAATTTGCACATTTCTTTCCAATTTTGTCTACATATTCAGCAGCACAAACAACAAAACTATTTTTTCGAGAGGTATTCAGACTACATGGGATACCACGGAGCATAGTCAGTGACAGAGACAACAGATTTATGAGCCACTTTTGGCAGGTTTTTTTCAAGTTATGTGGAACAGAGCTCACTCCAAGTATCAGCTACCACCCCCAAACTGATGGGCAAACAGAGATAGTGAACAAATGGGTTGAGGGGTACCTTCGAAACTACATTGCAGGAGAGCAGAAGGCTTGGGTGAAGTGGCTACATCTAGGGGAGTACTGCTATAATACCTCTTTCCATATATCTATTCAAATGTCCCCTTTTATGGCACTGTACGAGTATGATGCTCCTAATTTTTTAGATTTGTTATTTGGGGACAGCAGGGTGCCTAAGGCCAAGGATACTTTGCAGGAGTGTCAGGACATTATGCGATCCTTGAAGGAAAATTTGCAAAAAGCACAAAATCAGTGGAAGCAATATGTTGATCAGCACAGGGTTGAGAGGTCTTTTGAGGTGGGAGATATGGTGTACCTCATGTTACAGCCGTATAGACAGTCCTCTCTCAAGAAGAGTGGAGCAGAGAATTTGAAACCACGCTACTATGGACCGTTCAAAGTAATCAGGAGAGTGGGCGAAGTAGCTTATGATTTGGAGTTGCCTGCAGACAGTAAAGTGCATAATGTGTTCCATGTGTCACGCCTTAAGAAGGCATTGGGTCACAATGTGGTGCCTTCAGTAGTATTGCCACCTCTTGATGATGAGGGAAAGCTTATCTTGGTTCCCAAGGCCATACTTGACTCCAGGGAGAGGGTGCTTCGCAGGAGGACTATCAGGGAGTATCTAGTGAAGTGGAGGAACCTACCTGTCGAGGATGCTACTTGGGAAAATGAGCAGATATTGTAGCATCCAGAGCTGAAATTGCTTGAGGACAAGAAATTTTGGGAAGGGCGGACTGTAATGTCCCCTTTCTAGCATTCATAGCATGATGTTGTCGTTAGCCTATTTCCCCACAGTCCCGTAGGCTAACTAGGACATTAAAGGGGCTTAGAGGCCATTTGGCCTAGACAGTTTCAGTTGCAGGTCTTTCTGAGGGGTTCTGAGGCAACTTTGGGCATACTTACTATTTATAGTAAGTCATCTTGGACATGGACGGACATTCAGTCACAGTGGTATGTCGATGGTAATTGTTTAAAATTGACAGGAAAACTTATTTATCATTGATAAGATTTGTTATGCATTGATAAAGCCATTTTATAAAGTTAAATTTAAATATTTAACTTTAGACTATAGTTTGTGGAAAACATTTAAATTAAAGAGTTCCCTTTATTTTTAGAACACATTGGAGATATAAGGTACATAAAGGGAGTTATGTTTTATCCCACATTGAGAAAACGAATGATTGAGCTCTTGTGAGAACGCTATAAAAGAAATGGAAGAGTTTTTTTTTTGTATGCTTGGATGAAGATTAATGTTATGTTGCTGGATATCTGATTACTGGGCTTGGAGGACGGAATCCCTCTTTGCTAGCATTCTCTTTGCTATTGGAAGACACAGTCAGGAGGATCAATGGTGTTTTCACTTCAGGAAACACACTGGGTTTCATTTTGGGCGTTCGCATGAAGAAATTTACAAGGGTTTGAGGTGCAGATCTGAAGTTAGTTATTGCTATAGTGCCACATGAACAGTATTTTGCTACAGTCGGCATGAACAATATTTTGCTACAGTACGGCGTGAACAGTGTTGGTATCAAGTTTACTTGTTTTTCTGGCTGATTAGAAGTTTGGAAGGCTGCCGACTACATCTGCAAAATACTACGGCAACTAATTCCAGGTTTCTTCTGTCAAATTTTGATACTTTGCATAATAATTGTCGAATACAAGTCTGAATAGTTGTTGCAGCCTTTAAGGCAGCTGTAAGTGCACATCTACATTTAAAAATCACCCTTTATCAGCAGATTGAAAGAGTTTCCAGATTTTTCATATATTGTTGAATGTGTGCCAAGTGTTTGTGAAAATGTTATGATGTGTATTATGCATTTTAATGTCACTTCATAGTTGTTCGTAAATCTACTCATTGGAAAGAAATTTATTGAGGAAATTAGCTTTATGAGTTTGCATACAAAGTGTTTGACAATATTCCTTAAGTTAAATTTCTACAAGTCAAAGTTCAAATCAGGGGAGGATATTACAACTTGTGATGGGTTCTATAATTATTTTTGGATTTTAATGGGTTGGGCCATGCATTACCGTGAAAGCCTTAGGGTTGGTATGTAAACTAGGTGAACTGCCATTGGAATTAGGATCCATATCTTTCTTCTTCCTTTTGTTCTTATTGATACATATGGCAAGTGGTATGAAATGATAGTTTACCTAGGTGTGTTAGGAAAAGTGTATTGTAAGTTCTAAGACCTTATAGTGATGATACAAGGCTTTCTTTATAATCTAAGGATGGGTGATTACTTTAAAATGAGAGATGTGAAATGATGCAAAGAATGATAATAGAGGTTTGGCCCTAATGACTTGATGCCTATAGGACTTAAAGATTAACTTGGTATTTTAAAGATGGATGAGATTGTATTTTCTATGTTCAAGTTTAAGATGATGGTGGATCTATCACCCTAAGTTAGAGTAGTGACCTTTTGGGATACATGAGATGATCCCATGTGGAGCCCAACATATGGAATAAGGTGATGATGAAAATAAGTGACAAGATAAACTACCCTATGAACCAAGGGGCAGTCACAATATTGTGATAGATTTAAGATATATGTTAGATAACTCTAGGATAATGACATCAAATAATATGATATAGATTGGATGAGGATTTGACTAAGGACTCCTAAAATATAATTTAAGGATGATGGATCTAGAAATGTCTAAGAGATGATGACCTATATGATAATACCTAATGAAAACTCTTTCGTGAGATGGTGTAAATGTAAAGTGTGTGTGAGGAACAATGTAGCTCTAGTTGTCCTAGTGTTAGTTCATATATTTGATGATTCTATGATTAAATCTATGTATAAGTTTCATGTTTTGAACTTTGTAATCTGACTCTATTTGTAAGGCCACTTCAATGTCTCATTTCTCAATTTGGAGCTCTTTCAGAATTATAAGTGCTAATCTCTTGAGTTATGCTTCTCATTCTCTATAGGATACTAATGGTTTGAGCTTGACATTTTTGAACTTTGGCTTGTGTTTATCTTTCATGAAAATTTAACTTGACTCTTTTGTATAACAAATTTCATATTTAAGAAATGACTATACTAAGTGTACCCTAATAAAGGTTGGAAGACTTGCAATTTTTGATAATTGGTATTGCAAACAGTGCATGGGTTGAAGCATAGCAGTATTGTGTGAAATCTTTAGTGTACTTTAGATGTATGATCATTGGTACCTTGGCTATGGCATCCTTAATTTGATCAAATGCCACTCTTCCAAAATCATTCCACTTGAAGCTCTAACTTCCATTCATCATATTAACAATGCACTTGGTGATTTTAGAGAAATTAGGGATGAGTCATCTAAGAAAGTTCACCTATCTAAAGAAGGATTTGACTCCAGATTTGCTTCCCAACAAGTTCAACTGTTGTATGGCTCTAACACATTCTAGTTCAATCCTTATGCCTTCCTAAGAAACTATGTGACCCAGTAGTTTACCTTCTGTAACATAAAATTTCTTGGGATTGAGAAAAATCTCATGCTCATTGCATCTCTTTAACACCTTCTCTAGGTCTTTTAGATGGTTTTCTCTTTTCTTGGAGAAGACTATTAGATCATCCAAGTAGATAAAAATGATCTCATCCTTTAGGTCAAAAAATGAGGAATTCATAGCCCATTGAAAGGTGGCACTAACATTAATAAGCCCAAGGGGCATTCTATTATATGCAAACATTCCACACAGAGTGGTGAATGTAGTCTTGTACTGATCTTCTGGGTTTACCTCAATTTGGTTCAAACCCAAGAATCTATCTACTATGGACATTATTTCAAAGCCAACAACTATTTGCAATAGGTGATCCATGTTAGGCAAGGCATATTTTTCCTTTAGAGATGCTTGATTCAAATTTCTAAAATCCACGCATATTCTAATCTCCCCACTCTTTTTCTGGACTAGGACAATGTTAGCTATCCATGTTGAATGATGTATGGGGTAGATAATTTTGGCTTCCAATATCTTGTGCACCTCCCTAAAGATGGCATCAAAGACCATAGGATTGTAGTTATGCTACGTTTTCCTGAAGAGAGTAGCGTTAGACTTTAGGGGGATTTTGTGCTTGAATTAACCATTCCTAAATGTTTATAGGTCCTCATATCCCCAGGCAAACACATCCTGGTACTCTGTCAACAAACCTTTTGCCTTTGCTCTTTCTTCCTTTAAGCAATTGCTACTAATATTAACCATCTCTAGCTTATATTTGGTGCCAATATTCATTCCTTGATACTCTTAAGAAGTTCCACCTTTCCTTCCTCTTTCCCTTTGGATAAACGCATCATGCCTATCAAAAATTTTCTCAAGGGAAACAAGGTGATGAGGGATCTTGTTACCTTTGAGTTGTTTGAATCCAAGCTGTAACTCCTTCTTGGTGTTAGGGAAGAAATCCTTGCAGACATTTTTACTCCTTCAAAGTACTAATCACTAAAGGGCTTAGATGTTTCTAGGAAAGATTGGATTTTTTTATCATCATTGAATACTTGTAAGGTTTCTAAATTATTAGGAACATTTGGTTTGAACAAGACTTCAACCTTGTACTCGTTATCCATGAAATCCAAATGAGGGAGTAACAACGAGGAAGATGCTGCTAGTAGGTCCACTCTTGCAATCTGCTCTATTGGAACAACTTGAATTGAAAAGGCATCCAAGTGCTCAATCTCATCCTAGACTCTAGTGTTGTAGTTCCTAAGCCTTGCATTCTTTATAGTGTAATGAGCTCGAACTTGTTTTACTATAAGCTTAGCATCTCCTTGAGCTCTTAGAATTTTGATTCCTCTATGCTTTGCAATAGTGACACCTAGCAGCAAGGCTTCATACTCTATTGTTTTGTTGGTTTTCTTGAATTGCAACTTGTAGGCAAGCTGAGTTACATCTCCACTTGGGGAGATAAGCACCACACCAGCTATAGACTCGACAGTTGCACAACTACCTTTGAACTCAAGGGTCAGAATCCCCATATCACTAGAAGTATCTGGTTTCTCTTCTAAGTAATCAAAATCAGAGAATATCATGTAGTTTTTGAACTCCATCTCTTGGTATAAAATATATGCCTTGGGATCATCAGACTTTAAGAATGTGACTTAAGCCTTTTCTTCGGGTTCCAATTTGATCTTCTTATTCCCCACAGGAATAATGGCATGTGATCAATCCATCTTAATTTTGCCTCTCATATCCTTGCAAAAGCTTCTACTCAAAAGCATCCCGTAGCTGGCAGGAATATCTGCTATAAGGATAGTTAAATTCATTCTCTTTGCAGGGTGAGCAACCAATTTTACTTGTGCATCTTTCACTTGACCTATCAGAAGGATTTTATTTACATCCATGGAGTAGCAATGTCCAAAGGTTTTGGTAAGATTCAAGCCAAGGGCATGAGCAACTAAAGAGGGCATGACATTATCAAAGGCACCAAAATCAATAATACAGTTATGTAAGCTTATGGCCATTTATGTATAAGGACACATAGAATGGGTCTGGCTTTTGACTAGATGAGGTGGCTAGGATTGATGCTTCTTCCTCTTTGAAGAGTGTACACAAAATAGACTCTTCATTAGCTAGGGGGCCATATATAATTGAGGTTGGTCATTACTAATGGTAGAGTTGACATTAGGTTGAGTTATGGCTCTCGCATCACTTTTACAATAATCAACTAGCTTTTGTAATTTAGTTAGATGATTTTTGAGATACTCAAGAGGAGACACTTGGATACAAGAATCCTTACAATATTGTATAATATCAAATGAGGAATGAGGCTTACCACTTGGTTCAAACTTTGATTGCTCTTTCCTTTAGGTTGAGGAAGTAGATGTTCTTACTGCAACTAGTAAAGGGCTAGTGGCTGCAAGAAGGAATAGAGTTTGCTGGATTCTTCTCTCTCTGACTTCTTGTAGCCATAGTCATCTAAATTCCATCTAGGGTGGTGAAGTAGTCACCTCCAAATTTTGAATCCAATTCATACTCCAAAAAGAATGTTCCAAAGTTGCCATGCAGAGCAGAATCATCCTCACTTTCAAGATACTCAATGGTTAGCTCATTAGAAGTAGTGAGTTGCTTATATTTATTCATCTTTGGGTAGGAATCACCATCATGATCAGCTCATAGATTAAAACTACACATGTTTTACTTCTTTGGGGGTGCCTCGATAGCAAGCTTCTGTTGAGTAGATAAAAATTGATATGGCCGACCTTCATGTTTCCTTCAAGGAATATCATGATATCATTGTTGGATTGAAAGGTCAAGTTTTCCCATTTGTTTCTTTATGGTAATCATCTCATTGGAGATTTTCTAAAGCATGGCTTCAGTATTGTTAGTTATACCAGGGATAGAGCTTGAAGATGCTCCACTCTAAATCTCTCTTTTCCATTTTTTGGCTACAATTAGATCTTCTTATTCAATTTCTAGGTTCTAAGCAACCAAAAAATTAGCCACATGCACACATCTGATTTGAAAGATTATGTCAAAGGACATGGAGCTAATAAAGAACATCTTTTAGTTACTAGCAATAGGCCTACTTATAGCAAGGATCCTATTAACCAACTTATTGAACTTAGCAAAAAAATCTCTCATAAGAACACATAGCTCCTTTGTAATCTGGGTAAGTTGAGTCAAGAGAGTGTGCTCATCCTTTGTACTCTTGTAATGAGCTTCAAATAGGGTTTGTATGTCATCCCGGGTTGTTATACATCCCAATTGGAGGTGCTAAAACTAGTAAGCAACATTATCAACCAAGGTTTCCACGAACATCCTCGCCACAACATCTCCATGTTGAGGATGAACACCACTACATGTAGCAAAGAAAGTCACAATGTCCTCATCAACAGAAATATTCCCATCACCATTGAACTTTGGGAAATTCTTTCTCGAGGCTCTAGGAAGGTCATTGTTGGTAGCAAGATGTAGAAGACCAATAACATTGACCTGATTATGATCCAGTGGTTCTATCTTTGATACCACTTGATCCGTAAAACTAAACGAGCACTTACTCAGAATAGTTCACGAGTTAGACTTACAAGAGATTACATTAGTAAAATCTAACATCAAGATCTTTTAATTATCGATTTGAATCCAATATGTAAATCCAAATCTATAATCTACTAAGCTCAAAAACAACTGCAAAATTAATCACAAAAGAATAAAACTGAGATGATAACGGAGTTCACCGAACATCAGCTACATCTTCGGATTCGCCAGAAATACAAATCGATCTATTGCCTTCAAGACTTGGAAATGCCACAGGATACAAAAAGAAGTCAGCTTTCGCCTTACAAGAGGCCTCAAGAAAGCAGCTCCACCTATGACAACAGCTCCCACGTCGGCAAGACATCCTTACAAAAGAACAAGAAGAAGCTTTCAACAGCTTTTACAAAACGTAGATTCTTCACCAAGTTACAAAAATTCCTCCAAGGAATGCTTGGCTTATAAGAAGAATTTCTACGAGAAGAGTTGAGAAGAAGTGGACGATCAACTGATGGATCTCTCCCCCTTGGAAGACCCTCCTAGTCCCCTTTTATACATAAAATAAGCCAAAATTGGACTAAAACAAATTGTTTTAAATATAGGGCTTATTAATCAACCCCATATCTGAAATCTACCTTTGGCTATTTTACAAATTTGGCTTAAAACCAAATTGGGGGTATAAAATCCCAACTATATAACAAAACCCTTATTTAGCAAAGGGTTGGCGGGTTTGTTAGTATATAAAATTAACATTTACCATATATATATCAAATCCTACAAATGGCGCAATGGTTGTTACGTATTTTGGAGGGGCGTCGGTGAGGGGTTCCAACCCCGCCAGCGGCCACTTTTCCCTCCAATTTTTGGCGGGTTTGCTTTAAATAAAAACTGTGACAAACTCTTGTTAAAGTCACTATTTGGCTCAACGGCCAGCACCGAAGCCTTGGAGCCATGAGGTCACAGGTTCCAATCTGGGCGATAGTTTTATTCAAACAAACTTGCTCCTTTCACCACATGGTGCCATGTGGCACAATGTAACTTGCCAACCATGACACGTGGCGTCTAACGATTAGACCCGGTTGACTGTACTTGTCACATCTGCCACATCACTTGCTGATGTCATATGCTGACTGTACATGCCATATCATCATTTTAAACTGTCACAACACCATGCTAATGTCATCGTACGGACATGACACGTCACTGGTCAACTTTTCCTAGGGCAAACTTTGACCGCTCATAACTTTTGCATATCAACTCCTTTTTTGACGAAACGAATGTTGTTGGAATCATGGCGACGAGACCTTCAAATTGATGTCAACTTCGATCAATTTGGTGATGATGAATTTTCCACCTTTTTCTCTCGTCCCTGATAACTGAGTTGACCAACCTTTGACCGAGCTTTGTCTGGCAATATCTTGCACAAACAGACTCCTTTTTCGCCCATTCAAGTTGTGCCAGATTCAGAATTCTATGCTCTATGCGATGGCACTGCTTGCAAGAGAAACTAGAACACTTCAATTTTAGGCCCTAAAGATCCTCCTGGATCAAACCTCCCGACACTAAAGAACTTTTGGTCCTCCAAAAGTGTATAGTTCCTTCAAAACATCTCGTATTCAGTATCTTGCCACTCGCCATAATCTGAATCTCTCGAACACATTGTCGCATCTGCCTGGTGTGGCCTTACACTTTAGCAATGCAGGAATTCACAACTCCTCATGATGCAATTCAAAAATGGAACTTAGAATACCTGAAGCAAGAAGGAAAAACTGGGTATGGTAAACCTATCCCCCAGTGCTTCTCACAGGGAGTTCACATTTTGCATCTCTCGTCATCTTCGGACATGCTTCTATTTCTTCTTCAACTACTCGAGCATGGTATCTATGCCTCAGCCTAAAATATTCCTTCACCTTTGTACGTCAGAATAGCTAATTCAAGGCCCCACCATACAGCTTGGGTCACGTTCATCTGAAACAACGAGGTCATTGATAACATCCTTCAAGAACTTCAATTGAGTTCAGACGTATCTTTGAAATGGCCTCGACTGAGTCTTCAAGCTGAGAACATACAAGGTCACTGTTGACCATTCTCAACAACTCTATCTGAAAAGTGCTCTTCAACTGAAGCTTCGCACTAAAAGAAACTGCAAGAAACTACAAGAAACAAATTTCTACCCTGCAGTAAGAAGTTTTCAAATATCTGTTTCCACTAATTACAAGAGACAAGGCTTCTAAGAGCCTTACAAGTTCTCAATCAGGAAGAAATAAAAACTTCATGAATAAACTATTACAAACAATTTTAATGAGTTTTATTCTCACAAAACCACACTAGCTTATCAACATATTTATTATACTACAAACACATAATAAACACACACAAGTTGATATACTAGTTCGACGAGCGACATTTCTAGCTCTTTTAGAGGTGTTCAAAGGAACTCTCCTTTACTGGCTACTCAGGTTGTGGCTTGGATTCCTCTGGGATTGTTTCAGAGGTGGTAGCAACTATCGGCTCTACTATCGTCTCATCAACATGCTGGTGGTTGGGTCTCTCTATGGACCTCGATCGACGATGGAGCTCTGGATGCAGCTTCCAACACTTTGCATCCCAATGTCCACTGATGCCACAGTGGTTGCAAAAATTCTAAATTCTAAAGGATTGACCCGTTTCCTTTTTGAATCCCAATCCTTGGTTCCGTGGTCATTTCTTTGCCTTGACCGGACTGGTGATACCTTGCTCAGAAAAACCAAGGCCCTTTGCTCTAAAACCCATCTTTCCTAGTAGCTTCGTTCTAATACCTTTTGTGTGCTTCTCAAAGTGCACAAAAGAGCTCTGCTCATCCTCTGCTGACTTCTTCTGGTCTGTGGAAGAAGATACTTCAAGATAATTATTGTCACTATCTGGCAGATTAAGAGTCTTAAGGTACTCCATTTGTCGACAATAGACACACTCTACTATACCAGGAGAATTCGCCCAATCATGGCCATAAGAAAACTTGGCCAATGGCTTTGTCACTAAAGAGGCCCCCGTACTATCAGGTGGAGTAAGCGAGGAGTATGAGGATGATGTATCCTCAGAATGTGGATGAAACTCGCAAATACGGCCACTCTTAGATACAAGAGAACTCCTCTTGTTCTGCTCTTCAGTGATCTCTTGTAACAGGATCTCCAACCTTTGCTTTTCCGCATTGGCCTCTTCCAGCAATCTCTTCAATTCTTCATTCTCTTTCTGCAAATGATGATTTGCTTCCTCTAGCTTCTGCACCTTGTCAGACTTTTCACAATGACCGTGAAAAATAGTCTCGATCATCTTCTTCATCTCAAAGAACTCTTGTACCATCGATGATGTCATCATTGTGGATGCTTCACCTGATTCGGATGTCATATTGTGATTAACTGCAAAAAGAGCTTAGTAACCTGGCTTTGATACCAAACTTGACCTGATTATGATCCAGTGGTTCTATCTTTGATACCACTTGATCCATAAAACTAAATGAGCACTTACTCGGAATAGTTCACGAGTTAGACTTACAAGAGATTACATTAGTAAAATCTAACATTAGGATCTTTTAATTATCGATTTGAATCCAATATGTAAATCCAAATCTATAATCTACTAAGCTCAGAAACAACTGCAAAATTAATCACAAAAGAATAAAACTGAGATGATAACAGAGTTCACCAAACATCGGCTACGTCTCTGGATTCACCAGAAATACGAATCGATCTATTGCCTTCAAGACTTGGAAATGCCACAGGATACAAAAAGAAGTCAGCTTTCGCCTTACAAGAGGCCTCAAGAAAGCAGCTCCACCTATGACAACAGCTCCCACGTCGGCAAGACGTCCTTACAGAAGAACAAGAAGAAGCTTTCAACAACTTTTACAAAACGTAGATTCTTCACCAAGTTACAAAAATTCCTCCAAGGAATGCTTGGCTTACAAGAAGAATTTCTACGAGAAGAGTTGAGAAGAATTGGACGATCAATTGATGGATCTCTCCCCCTTGGAAGACCCTCCTAGTCCCCTTTTATACATAAAATAAGCCAAAATTGGGCTAAAACAAATTGTTTTAAATATAGGGCTTATTAATTAACCCCATATCCGAAATCTACCTTTGGCTATTTTACAAATTCGGCTTAAAACCAAATTGGGGGTATAAAATCCCAACCATATCACAAAACCCTTATTTAGCAAAGGGTTGGCGGGTTTGTTAGTATATAAAATTAACATTTATCTCGCAAATGGCGCAGCGACGGTTACGTATTTTGGAGGGGCGCCAGTCAGGGGTTCCAACCCCACTGGCGACCACTTTTCCCTCCAATTTTTGGCGGGTTTGCTTTAAATAAAAACTACGACAAACTCTTGTTAAAGTCACTGTTTGGCTCAATGGCCAGCATCGAAGCCTTGGAGCCATGAGGTCGCAGGTTCCAATCCAGGCGATAGTTTTATTCAAACAAACCCGCTCCTTCTGCCACATGGTGCCACGTGGCACAATGTAACTTGCCAACCATGACAAGTGGCATCTAACGATTAGACCCGGTTGACTGTACTTGTCACATCTGCCACATCACTTGCTGATGCCATATGCTGACTGTACATGCCATGTCATCATTTTAAACTGCCACAACACCATGCTGACATCATCATACGGACATGACATGTCATTGGTCAACTTTTCCTAGGGCAAACTTTGACCGCTCATAACTTTTGCATATCAACTCCTTTTTTGATGAAACGAATGTCGTTGGAATCGTGGTGACGAGACCTTCGAATTGATGTCAACTTCGATCAATTTGGTGATGATGAATTTTCCACCTTTTTTTCTTGTCCCTGATAACTGAGTTGACCAACCTTTGACTGGGCTTTGTCTGGCAATATCTTGCACAAACTGACTCCTTTTTTGCCTGTTCAAGTTGTGCCAGATTCAAAATTCTGTGCTCTATGCGATGGCACTGCTTGCGAGAGAAACTAGAACACTTCAATTTTAGGCCCTGAAGATCCTCCTAGATCAAACATTACCCCAAGGAACAACCATTGAGGCAGGGAGGATTACTAGCACATGCTCAAAAGTGATGGCAATAGGAGTAACTACTTTGTGAAGAGTGAGGGCATTGCAAATATATGGGATTTTAGTGCAAAAAATAGGAGGCAAAGAGGAATAGCTACATATCTGGGCAATAGGATGAGGAGGTGGAAACAAAGCACCATAGATACCTTTATACACTAGATCCTGAGAGCGTGTCCTCCTCTTCCTATAGGGTCTTCCAATATAGGGAAATTAGCTTTCTCCAATTCTTCAAACACAAGGTCAACTTGCCCATTATCATGAGCGCTATGGGTATATGTAGAATCTAGGGTGAACTATATCAACTCACAATGGATGCACTTCTCTCAATCTTCTTTCCCACAAAACTCCCTCCCAATATTCAACATTAACTTCCTTTCTTTCAAGGGTGAAGCTTATTCTTCTATATTGGTCTAGGGACTTTTGACTGTTCTAGGCAAGGGTATTCAACTGATTTATGATATCTTCTTGCTCATCATAGAAGCTAAGATTAGGTTGCAGTACGAGGATTTCTCCTTCATGAGGCAACACCATTACTCCTTAAGAGTTGTTATACATGACTCAACTATTTAAGTGTCATAGATATAATCTCTAAGTTTCTTAATAAGGCCAAAAAGAGACCTACTTAAAAGAACTTATGACATATGAGTATCTTCCCTAGTGGAGTCGCTGAAAACTATTGGTTAACAATTTGTCTTCCTTGATATATTGATTTATACCTTGACTCTTTACCTGCCCAATGGCTTATGGAAAACATAAAAGTTAACAACAAAATGGGTCAATGTAGTAATCTATCAAAGACCCCTAAATTGAAAGGTACAACTCCCTTATGAGTGCAAGATATGTAATGTATTTTTCTTCTGAGTTTTGGGGGTATGCTCTTAACCAGAGAGTAAAACCAAGTTGCTC
Source organism: Cupressus sempervirens (assembly GCA_028749045.1). Taxonomy (NCBI): domain Eukaryota; kingdom Viridiplantae; phylum Streptophyta; class Pinopsida; order Cupressales; family Cupressaceae; genus Cupressus; species Cupressus sempervirens. The sequence goes on along the minus strand of CM053791.1, from coordinate 193,455,880 downwards.
AACACCTTAAACAAATTAGGCAAAGGAGGGGAATTATCTCACAATATGCAATCTACTCAAACTAAAAATCCAGACAAATGGAAACATGCAGGACTAACTATGACAGTAGGAAGAAAGGAAGGATAGTGAAATAAGCAATTCCTAGATTACAAAGTTAGCCAATGTTTTGACAATGCCCAGATTGTCTATTCCTCAGCTGCTCCCACACCAATTTCTAACTTCCTTATGTAGAGAACTTAAACTAAAATGCAGACTGTGACAAATAGAAGACATGCTCATGCTGAAGAGAGTAAAGTATACAATCTATTGAAGGAAGGAAATAAAGCCAAGTTCATTCACATTCATTCAACTTTTAACATTAACAAATTCATTCCATGAACTCCACTTAAACTAAATGAATAACAAAACTTAAAATAAGCTGAGAGTCTCACATAGTAGTCCCAGCTACAAGGGTTTTCTCAAAGTAAATTTGTCAATCTTATTTACATCTTAAAAGGTTACATTTATAGGCCTTGTCAAAATGGTCAGTTACATTTGATGATTGCTCAATAGAGCATATCTGAATAGAATAATCTAAAAATAAGACAAACTCAAATCATTGTCTATTACAGAGATTTAGCAAAATGTCAAGAATGGTGACAAAAGAAGGAAGAGGGAAGAATGAAAAATGTCTGGAGAAACATCAAAATCATCTTGCCTTATTAGAAGTAACTAATTTAACCCTATATGCTTTCATAGCTTTGATTACTTTATCCAACTCTTTGATGCTTGGAATGAGGATATTGTCAACTCTAATCATCCAGCAATCATGCATTTCTATAAGTTCATCAATTCTAGCCACCCTCGATTGGAACCTTTCCATTTCCCTCTTTATGACTACATTAGCTACTAATAGTTCTTAGATCTTGGCCACTTGGAAGTTAAGCAGGTCAATGACTTCATCAACAAATGCCAAGAACTTGGACTTCATTCTTTCGATGTCCACCAGCTTTCCATTAGTAGACATAAAGGACTATGTATGCAAGATCTTCAATTATTGAAATAACTTGTCAATAATCTTTTGCACTAGGTTGTGCACATCCTTGAGTTCACTTGCAGATCTCACAAAGTTTTCTATGACAAACTCCAAGGATTGCTTCCACTGTAACAGTGACTCTTGGCTAGTTTTTAGAATCCCATGAGCAATGCCCACATTGGCCTTCATATCTATCACTTCTTGTAGAAGGGCCAATTGTTTTGACAACTTATCTACTACCTTTTGTATGTTTGTTTGATGATCTGAGGTAGCCTCTCTAAGATTGTGAGCATCTGGTACCAAGATCCCTAGATTCTCAACTAGTGGGGGACCCTGAGCCTTTATCTGATCTACCCATGATCGACCTACTTGCTCAAATTATCTCTCTTGTTGTAGCTTGAGTAGTAAGTTCTTGTTTTCTTCTACATTTGGGTTAAATTGACTAGAAGTACTCCCACGTGCAAACTTTATGTACTCTACCAACTCTATGTTGGAGGCTTTCAATATCTCCCTCTTTTCTCTTAGCTCCTCCAACTTATCTTCAATATTTTCATTGGTTTACTTCCACATGTTCACCATGGAGTTGTAGACTGGAATGCCAAGATCCAATGTTCTGATTTGGAAATAATCTTTTGAGAACTTGTGAAATCTTCCCTCTTTCTAAGGCTCTATAATCTTAATTAGCATATGGCTAGTTGTCGAATCTGTAGATAGTGCAATGATTGTCTTTTTCTTCTTAGTCTTCTTCGATGGTTGGGAGGAGGTGACTTGTATGATCAAGTCTTTTTGATGGGGTTGCATACTCGTATCTCCTCTTCTTTCTATCAATGATCTCTTCGAGTCAAGACTCTATAGAGAGCACATTGATAGTAGATTGTAGTGCAGATGGATCAAACTGCTTCCTCAAAATCAACAGAGTTGGCTTTCTCTGGGAAGCAATAGGGAAGGCAACTACCTTGGATACTGAAAGGGCTAATTTATCCCCTTTTTGAGATGCTTCATGTTCTTGTCCATCCAATGGATTCATACCACCATCCGAATTAATGACTTGAATAGAGGAGGATGGCTTAGCCACTTATTTCTCTTGTTCCTTTCCCTTATCCTTGTTATCCTCTTTCTCTCTTATCTTCCCAATGTTCGAAAGAGGGCCAACTTTGTAGGTGGGATTAAGTGGTACATTCTTTTCTAGAGGCTGGTCTCCTCCTTGGCTAATGTATTATGATGGCCCAACAAATATTGTTGTAGTGGTCATTGTGGTCATAGTTGTAGGTAATTGGGTGACTCCTATTAATACTCCATCTATTGAACTGGTAGCTCTAGTCCTTTTCTTCCTTGCCTGGGTCCACTCCACCCATTTGTCTATTCTTTTAATTATCCCTTGCATGAGAAACTCCATTATATCAATGACTAGCTTAGCAGGTGGGGTGGACAAGATAGGTGTACCCTTGATCTTCTCATAAGATATGGGGTGCATGTAGGCTCCATCATCTGCAAGTTCAAAAACATCCACAAAATCATTATATAGCTTTATTTCTTCAACAGTTAGTCATGACCAAAATCTCTCTCAAGTTTGATACTCATCGAGACACCCAAACCATAAATATTCAATATTCAGGCATATCCCAACTTCAAATGATCCTTTACAAAATTCACTAGATCATATTGAGGCTTGAGCACCTCATAGTCTATCAACTTGATCTTGCTTTCAAAACTCTTCATCAGGTTCCTAGCATCTGATCTAGAGGAACATGAATACGGGCTTACCACAACAAGGAATGGAATCCCCACAATCTTCTTAACATTTGAACACAAGGTGTTCGCCTCCAAAATTTGTCGACATAACTTGACTAGGACTACCTTGTCCTCCAAATAATTGGGCAATCTCTTAGGAAATCCATCGTAGACTCTTATTCGCAAATGGGAGAAGCTCAAGAACTGAATGAATGAGCAACCAAACTAGGCTATGGCCAAAATTACCTCTAGTGAGAATCTCCTTTTAGGGAAACCTTGCAATTCCTAGCACAATCTCATTGTAAAGGCATCATTAACAGCAACATACTCCTCATAGCTCATTTGTAGTTGTAGATGCAGATAGAACTCATAGAAGCTTGGTATGCTCATCATAGTCTAGGATACTTGGGAGACCAGGCCACAAATGTTGTGTTCCCAATGCATAAATCAAATAAGAGGACATATAGAATTGCTTGAATCCTCCGGCAGAATTCAACCAAGAAGCAAGCTCATGACAGATGATTTGTGCTCAATCAATCTCCATATCTTCAGCACAGATAGCTTGTACTAGGAAGAAATGATGCTCGATGAACTCTAAAATCTCCTCTCTTCCCTTTAGTTTGAGGAGTGTGAGGATATCCACGATCTCTAGCTTTAGGTTTGTGCCAAATAAAGTTTTCACATTTTTCTCTTCTTCGAGCGGGTAGTCTGGAACTAGGTCCTCTACACATCCTCCTGTTTGAGGGTCTTTTTCTCATTAAACATGGATGTAGAGGACCCAAAATCAATATCACAATATTGATCTTGCATAGGGATACCAAATACTAACTACATAAATGCCTTGTTAATTGACAAGAGGATGGATTGATCTGGAAATGAAACCTGCTTTATTTTTGGATTGTATCTCTTAATGTACTCCTTTACTAACTCAGATGCATGAACGAACATTGGAAAGCTAGTTGCCTCTACCAATCCACTCTCTTTGAGTTTCAAAGTGATTGAATGAATGGGTTGGGAATTTATCCTTCTATATACATCACCCAAGTCCTATAACTTTAAGGATGTATCTATATAATGTATTAACTCACTTTCCAAGCCAATTAATCTTTCATAACCAACAACTCTATTTGCCATTCACTATAATTGTACAGGATGCAATTCTTGATAAATAGTCATTTAAATAAACTTGTAGAAACTAATTGCTTGCAAATCTAATGAAATAACTTTAAGAAACTAGAACATTGTTGCCACACAAATGAAATTAAGTTCGACCAATGATTATAATGGCCAGATTTGCATTTAATTCCTTAAGCAATGACTATTTAAACTTTTTTTAAAATTTGCACTTAGATTATTAAGTTCTTGAAAGCATTCTTACTTTACTTAAAGTAAAGTGATATGACTAAAAATCATTGAACAACATAATTGCTTTGCTTTGTGGGAACTGCCTTACTTTGCTTCAAAATCTAAACTGCATATATCTTTAACAATATTAGCATGTGCTTGAGAGAAAGAAACACTTAGCTTTTTCTCAACATTATTTTTCTTTATTCAAAATTGCAGCACAGGGAGTAATCCTTTTGCTAGGTTGCACACTTCGTTCTTCATTCTTTACCTAAGGAATTTAACAGTACTTTTCCTTCATAATAGGTTCACATCTCTAACACTAACTTCTCTGGAAGTATCTTTTGGGCTTCTTCGAAGGATATTCAAATATTGGGTAACTTGACTTTGAATTCTCAAAACCTCTAGAAAAGAAGCCCATTTTGTTACCTTTGGGTGGAAAACTCCTTTCTTAGTAGCAATTTTTGGACTGAGGCACAGCAAATAGCATTCAACTTCTTACTTTAGTATGATGGCCATGAGGAAAGAACTTGAGAATTGTCTCACTTATTATGATCTTTAAATAGTTCTTTCAACACTATGCTAACATTAATTGATCATTCAAATTGATATTTGGTTCAAGTTCATACCGCCTCAAAAATGGAACAAAATGACTTCATTTCCATGAGTATGCAACAACAAAATCATAGACTCATATTTCCCAGAAATATTTGATCTTATCTCCACATATCTGAATGAGAAACACCCTAGCCTCTATCCATAGCATCGTAAATCCTTGGGCATTTGGAAAAAGCATATTCACATCCCCTTTAATCACTCTCCATGGCTCCAACCTCTAGATTCACAATTGGTGTAGTTCGCTCGACAAGAGAATCAACTCGAGAGGTCAGAATCTGTGAGATATTCAATGTTAGGGCAAGACTACAGATAATAAGGTGTCCAACACTTAATTCTCATTGGGAGGATGCAACATCACACCCCAACCATGCCTAAATCACCTAATCCCTCTGTGTATAGGAAAAACAAGAAACCTACACATAAATATTAGGTAAATGTATTGCAAAGGGAAACTCAGGAAATGTAGATAGCAGAGTGTTTCGAGAAATATGAGAAATAACTGACTTAAAATAGACTTTGACACCTCTTACTCACTTTAACCAATGACCTCAACCTTTAAAAGAGGAAGACTAAAACTTGGCAACAAAGACATGGGTTTGATTGACTCTAAGCTCAAATTTGAAGTGTGATGTGAGTGCATAGCTTTTCTTTTTAGTCCCAAATCAAAATAAAAGTCAATTTTAATATTAATAAAGCTTCACTCTGAATCTTGATTTTTTGCACATCAAACATACATATTAGTAGGCCAAAAGGCACATTCCCATGGTTTTTACAGGTGTTCCCATAGTCATAAGAATACATTCCCAAAGACTGTAGGAAAGTGTCAAATGCAACAAATAAAAAAGCAATAGAATAGAAAGATGGAAACCCGTGTGTAAATTACTAAAAAAGTATTACCATGAAACTAAAACACAAAACCTAATAAATTATGCAACAATGTCACTAAAACACAAAATCATTAAGTAGTCATTAATTCTTTAACAAATTAAAAAAAAAAGCTTGGATAAAAATATGACCCTATTGTGGTGTCCCACCAAGATTTCCAAAATGTATGCCATGAAAACTAGAATGCAAAGAACATGAAACCAAAAGGGTGATCCCATTGATGAAAAGGGTGTTTCCACAGTTGCATCTTGCTATTTTTATAACTATTTCCCAAAGGCTTATAAAAGGTGATCATGTAGGGTTAACCTTTATTATTGCAAAGGTGAAAGTGTGTGTGTGTGTGTGTGTGTGTGTGTGTGTGTGTGTGTGTGTGTGTGTGTGTGTGTGTGTGTGTGTGTGAGAGAGAGAGAGAGAGAGAGAGAGAGAGAGAGAGAGAGAGAGAGAGAGAGAGAGAGAGAGAGAGAGGCCAAAAGGGAAAAAAAAGAGAAAAAGGCCATGTGTCTTTAATTTTAAGGTTTTAAGTGGCATTCCCACAATCCCATGATTGTGTTTTTGCTTATTTTTCTAGCGTTCTTGTAATCACAGGATCACAAATTTGAAAGTATTCTTTGGTTCACTATGTGAATTCTTATTGAAGTATGGGTGAAATACTAGCCTTTTCCTACACCATCAACCTGCAAAACCTAATAAATTATGCAACAATGCCACTAAAATACAAAATCATTAAGTAATCATTAACTCTTTAACAAATAAAAAACAAAGCTTGGATAAAAATATGACCCTATTGTGGTGTCCCACCAAGATTTCCAAAATGTATGCCATGAAAACTATAATGCAAAGAACAGGAAACCAAAGTTAAACATTCTACAAACTAACTCAATATTGACAAATATGAAAAGACCTAAAAACTAGAAGAAAACAAAATAAATAAGATGCAAATCTCGTACTTTGAAACATTTTCAATGTGTAGATGATTTGTCCAAGATAAATGTGTGCTCGATGGTGTTGGTTCAAGCTTCAAATATGGATTCAACAATGGATTATGAGTGGAAATTTGAGCATAGTAATGGTACATTGGTAGCTTTTGGCTCTCAAAATATCATAATAAATTTTCTATGCCTTGTAGATGAATTGTGAAAGATGCATGGTTCAATTTATTGGCCAAGGGTGAGGAAAATGGATGGTGAAGATGTAAAGCATAGAGATTACAAGGGAAGGATAGGTTACAAGGAAAACTGAGCACATGGATTATATTTTCTCAAATCCACAGCCTTGTGAAAAGTGTCATAAGGAGAATGAATGCGAGGGGATATGAATCATGGAGAGATAGTTATGAAAGAGAGGTGTGAGATGGAATTTAGTACACTCAGGTGGGAGTACGAGATGTGGCATGAGAGTGGACTTGGGCTTGAGTTAGGAAGTCTTAATGTATGCCTAAAATTGTGCAATTGGTTTAGGGAGGTTGATGAAGGTACGCTTTGATACCACTGACGAAGGGCCACACCACCCTACCAACTCATAACCAAGAATGAAACAATATGAAGACAAAGAGAGATAAAATGCTTCCCAAGAAATTTTATTAAACTTGAAAATCCTTAGCAATTACAATAACCTTTCTGCAAGATCTCTCAAGATCCAATCCAAGCCCAAGCTATTCTAGATCCACACTCTAGTAGAAACCTCCAAGACCTCAACTTGTGCTCGCAAGCCACCAAGCGACCTCGTTGCTTCTAAATCGCAGCCACTAGCTCTTCTCCAACTTTATCCAAGATCCAAGTGTAAACTGCCTCACATTCGACGCTCTATCTACACACTCACAAGTCCATCACAATCCTGCTATAAACTGCCTCACATTTGGCGCTCTATCCATAGACTCAGGAAAACTCACTCTTCACTTCCTCCTTCTCTTTCACACCTTGAAGCCTTCCAAGCTTTCCAAGCTTCACCTTCCACAAATTTCACCTTTCCAAGATTTCCTTCCAAAGCTTCTATTTCCTGAGCTTCTCCTTCTCGAGCTTCTCCTTCTCGAGCTTCCACTTCTCAATCTTCCACTTGTCAAGCTTGATTAGAAATGCTCATATGCCTTGCTTAAATAGGCACTTACCACCCCATGCATGGCTTATCCACAAGATTCTAGAATTCCTCCTACACAATATCCACAACCTTCTACAACTTCCATAACCTTCTACAATATCCACAACTTTCTATAATATTCATAACTTTCTAGAATTCTACCCACACACCTCGATAAATGGAATGACAACAATTTATTTTTTATTTTTTTCTATTATGCCACCTATGCACCTCGAAAATAGAAATCCCCTTTTCCTTTCTTTTCTCCTTTTTCCTCTTTTTTTTTTTTAAAAAAATATTTCTTCTCTAATTTTCGTCACTTTCTCTCTCCTCCAAATTTTTTTTATTTTTTTATTTTTTTCCAATTTTTTTTTTTCAATAATTTTCCCATGCAAGATGCTCCTGCATCAGAGGTGATTAGGATTAGATAAGAGGGTGATGTGGCTTAAATTAGATGGTGATATGGATGGAAAGTGGATGTGTTAGAGAAATGTAAGTGGATGGGTTAATTAAATAAGTTTAATTATCTGATTAAATAAGCTTTTTATGGGTGCACAAGTTGGATTAGGCTAAACCATTGGGTTAAGGATGGGTTGAGGACTAGTTAATGTTAAAGGATCTAATTATTTGAATTAATTAATCATATGGGAAAAGTTGGAATTAAATTAAATAGCTCTGTGCAATTATTTAGTTTAATAGAGGAATATGGATTCAATTAATAAATCACAATATCAATTGTCATTTGATTATTAATTAGACTATAGTCATTTAATTAATTTCATTAACTAGGAGAAAACTTAAAATAATTAAATATTTAATTAATAATGTCGTAGGAAATTATTAAATAAGATTAATTAATTATGTAATTAGATCTAGGTGTCTACAATAAGCGTCATTACACTTATCCTATATATAAGTATTTTTCCAACATAAATTTTATTAGAGGTGACAATATTTAAAATCAATGCATCTCTGATTCATGTAAGTCCTAAAAAATCAATTAAAGAGACTAACCTAGAGAATGTTAGTTGTTTTCAAGATACTTTAATCTAATAATTTAAAATTGTTAATGATGTTATTCAAACATAAGATGAAATTTTCTTCATTGTTCCCATAACACAAACCCACCAACCCTGGATTCCTCCACCATCACAAACAATTCACTGTTCAAGATATTCTAGAATTTATGATAGAAGAATGTTTGAAACCCATTCAAACCCATGAATTTGTCCCCAACCAAACCAAAGACTGTCACGTTCAACTCTTTCATACTAGTAGGCTCCATAAGCTTTCAATTATCATCCTAAGACAAAGCTAGTTAGATCACTTCCAATGTATGATCCCTCCTCATGTCCCTACAAATAGGAAAAAATCTACAACTTGAGGATTGATCTCATCAACCTCTAAAACTTCTCTACCATTTGGAAGTCGTAGGCTAAAAATCCTATTGATAGATCTTCTAGTTTTGATAGAGCAGTGGAAGAACTTTGTATTCTTATCTCCCTCTCTCTACCATGATTCCTTTGACTTCTGCTTCCAAAAAACTTCTTCCCCAGTATAGATTTAGCCATATTTTAATTTGAAGTCCTTTCTATCTCAAAATCAACATCATCCATCCTGTTTTCAATAATTTTATTATTTAAAGCCACTAGCGACCCTTCTAAAATTTCCTTCTCCTTCAAAATGATCTTTAAATGATCTTTGTTCCAAACTATCAAACACTTTTGTATGTACTATAGTTTCTTTAGAAAAAAAGATTTTCTTACCTTCAAGTTCTAGGGCATTTCCCCACTATTCCTTTACCGTGTCAAAAAATCCTTCCTCCTTAAACCACATATTCTCAAATTTGAAGGGATTTCTTCGAGGGGTATTATCTTTGGTCATTATATGGAGGCCAAAAAATGTTTTGAGGTTGAAAAGGGAAGGATTATTGCATCAAATACCACCTTGAGCCTATCCCAATCACCTCCCACAAAGAAATGGTCCAATTTTTTTGTTATGCCAAAGAAAGCAACATGCCTATTAGTCCAAGTAAATTTCCCACTCTTTGGTTTCATCTCCCAAAGACCATTTTCAGTCATAAAGTCCTAGAAACCTATTTGGATTTTGCCTATTCTGTCTTTACCTCCTCACTTGTCAACAACCTCCAACATAACATTAAAGTCCCTAGCTATGAGAACATGGTCTCGCCACATTGTGTTAATGATTTATGCGAGTTTACACCATAATGCCTTGTACTCTTCTATCTTTTTTGGGCCATGCAAATTAATCAATTGTAAGCTTACATCTTGCAAGAGAAAATGTACCCTGATCCAAATCTAGTTCCAAACTTGGTCCACTAGATCTTCCTTAACTGTTATAGGCTTCCACAAAATCCCTAGACCACCCGAAGCTCCATTCAAGTCCAAAAAAAAAATTGACCACCTAATCCTTACGCCTAACAATCTAGCCACCATTTCCTTGTTAACTTTAATTTGTTGCAAGCAAAAAAATTTTGGTTTTGTCTGATCAAAACAATGTTTGATTAGCTAACTTTTGTTAGGGGCATTACAACCCCTAACATTCCATGTAAGGAGCCTAATTTCTCACCAAGAGGGAATATATCTCTCTAGGATCTAAGTTTTGTTTGGCCCTTCATGCTACTGACTTCTTCCAAAGATTTTTGGACTAAATTATGTCATCTCTTTTGTTTCCCTCCTTTGGTACTTTTCTCTCCATTAACTGAATCTTTCTTCAAAGATCTTGGAGAGAGAACCACATATTCTTCTGAAGATTCAAAATATGATTCCTCTATATCCTCCACTGGATCTTTACCAAAAAGTACGTCCACCCTATTATTTCCACAACTTTCAAAAACTTCTCCCCAAGCTTGAGAGAACTAAATATCTTTAAATACTACTTCTCTAACAATGTTGTCCTCCCTCTTGGGACTTGAAAAATTCTCTGTGATTGGATTTGTCAACTGCCAAATGAAACATTTGTATTGGCCATCCCTTCTACATCAGAGCAACCTCATAAGAACCTATTTTTATAACACATTGTTGTCATTTCTATCCGAGGAACCAAATTCAGGCTACCCAATCCCAATCCATCCAAAGCTTATGCTACCTTTTTCTCCTCAACTCCTCCAAACTCCTGCTCTATTGATCTTACCTCATTTGTCTTATCCTTGTTAGAGACCTCGACATCTCCTAAAGAAGGGAAAACCATGATTTTATCTTTTTCTCCTGCCACCTCCATCGAGGAGGTTGCACCTTTAACTATCAAAGCTTCCTCTACATCTATGACTTCTCTATGCTAACCCTTGTCTTTAAGTGTCGTTTCCACACCTGATACCTCTTTGAATTCTTCTATAGATCTCACCCTTCCTTCCTGAACCCTAATATCCCTTGTGGCTTTGGCTAAAAGGGCTTCCCTTAAGTTCTCCTCTTTCTCCTTGCCTTTCTCATTAGATGTACATTCTTCCTTCTCTTGTACCCATTTCTTACAAATTTCACATTTTCTTTCTATCTCTTCCACTTCAATATCCTACCACTAATAACCTTCTAAGGTTCATATTTCAATCTCATGTGGGAGGGGCGGATGAGGCTTCTATTCGATGCAAAGTCTTGTATACAAGCCAAAATCCTTTTGGTCTATTGCTTCATCCTTACAAATATACTTTCCCAAATAATTTCCTATTTGCTCTAAGATCTCCTCATGCCAATATTCAGGTGGTAAGTTGTAAAGTCTGACCCAAATTGAAACCTCCTCCACCAAGGCTTGTTTAGGGTTAAAATTTGGCACCCACTCTATTATATAAAAGCCTATCTCTCCCATGATAAATGATCTATTATACATTATCCATGACTTTTCTCATTTTTCTCTGGCTTTAACAAGGAAAAAACCATTTGTTAGAGACTTAATGACAAAATACTCACCCCCATGTTCATCTACCCATTTGTGAATCCACGGGTAAGCTGACCAACCTCCCCCTCCTTCTTCACTTCATTATGATGGTTGTCTCCCTTAGATTATTGATTATTCTCTTTCCATGCTTCCAATTCAACTCTCAGGTTCATCAACTGTTTCTTAGTTGTCCTTGGATCCAAAGCATTTCCTTTGGGATAACTTGTCACTTTGGTATCCACTATTTACTATGAGCCCCTTCATCTTCCTTTCTTTTGCCCTTAAAAATCCTAACATCTCCCCACTAGCCTCTTGACGCATTTCCTAGGAACTGTTCGCTTGATTCTTGTTCTTTTTCAGAGGATCCCAAGCCCTTTGCAGTAGGGACCATGGCAATCTTCCTCCCCTACGCTCGTGCCCATGGCTTCTACTTCCATTGTTTTGCTTAAAATCCCAAAAACCCTCACTGTAAATACCTCCATCATTGCCTTTCTTTTGCTCCATAATTATTTTTGTATCCATTTACTTTCATATGATTATTTGTATCGTCTTCTTGTATAACATTTTAAAATATGATTATTTTAACATTTTAACATTTTTAGCATTTTAAAACCCTCACTATAAATACCTCCATCCTTGCCTTTCTTCTGCTCCATAATTGTTTTTGTATCCTTTTTACTTTCATATGATTATTTGTATTGTCTTCTCCTATGAATGAGCCTCCTCTCCTAGAAGTTGTGAAAGAAAATGGAGAAAACTTAAAGCATAAACCAAATCAAAGGAAAAGGGCTGAAAAAAAGAGGAACATTAATAGGGTAGAGACTAGAAGTAGTAAAATAGAATAGCAAACTAAAGTGAAACCTCTTGCTTCTACCCCAGAAAAATCTGGAAAAAGAGCAGATCAACATTCCAAGGTGAAACTAGATGTTGGTTCTCTGGATAAACCTAGAAGAAGAACTTCTAAGAAAACCAGAGAGTTAGAAAGTATGCAGAATATTGTTGATGGTATACAAACAACTATTCTAGATTTTACCCCTAAAAGATAGAAATCAAAATCATTACTTGGAATATTAGGGGGCTGAATAGCTTTCATAAACTTGACATTGGTAGGAATTTTGTTAGAGAACAGAAGCCTGATTTTCTCCTACTACAAGAAACTAAGATGAATAAAGAGAAAGCAGAATAGATAAAAGCTTTTAAAAATTATTCTATAAATGCCAGTAGTTCAGAAGGTGCATCAAGGGGAACTTTGATGTTATGGAAGAAGAATTGTTATTCTGGAACAATTCTGATTGCTGGTAAATATCTCATGACAACCAAAATTACTAGTGTAGACCAAAAGGAGGATTGGTATATTATGAATATATATGCTCCCAACATAAAACACCTAAGGAAAAAGGTCTAGGATTCTATTTCCAATTTTAAAAGTAAGGATTATTCTGGATGATGGATTAGTTTGGGAGACTTCAATGTTCCTCTCTACGATCATGAGAAAATGGGAGGTAATGCTACACAACTGGAAGGGAGACTGGACTTAATGGAGTTTATAAACAAAGAGGGTTTAATGGATATGGATCTCCATGGAATTCAATTTACTTGGAGTAACAAGAGAGTTGGTAATGAGTGTATTCAGGCAAGGCTAGACCATGCTCTTATCTCTCCTGATTGGACAAGAGATTTTATTTGTAAGTTGGAAGCCTACCAAAAAATTGGCTCAGATCATTTTCCTCTTATTTTCACTGCTGCAAAGATTATTTTTAAGAAGAATTTTCCTTTTAGATTTGAGAAGATGTGGATGCAGTACCCACAGTTTGAAAGTAAAATGGAAGAATGGTGGAGTATTGATATTGAAGGTACAACTCTCTTTAGAGCTACTTATAAGCTCGAAAATGTCAAAAGGGAAGTCAAAATTTGGAATAAAAACTGCTTTGGGAATATTTTTGAGAATAAATCGGCTATGAAGGAGGATAGTCAAAAAACCTAGGACAAAATTCAGAAGGATGGATATACTCTTGACCTTCTTATAGAAGAAAATGAAAAGTTGGCCCAATATCATGACATCATTACTAAAGAAGAAATCTACTGGAGACAAAGATCAAGACTGTTATGGTTGAGTGAAGGAGATAAAAATACCAAATTTTTCCATCTTTCCACTCTGAAGCATAGAGCCAAATCTCACATTTCACATGTAAAAAAGGGAGACTTGAAGATTGTTGAGGATAAGGACATCATGGAAGAGATGGTGATTTTTTTCTCTAATCTAATGACTGCTAATCCCAACATTAATTTGGATCATCAGGCTGATTTCCTTATAGTGAACCCTCCATTGGTTTTGAAGGAACAAAATAAAGTGTTAAGCTCAATTCCTAAGGATGATGAAATTTTCAAAGCTGTTTGTTCTCTGGGAGGAGATAAAGCACTTGGTCCTAATGGCTTTCCCATGTTTTTCTTCTAGAAACTTTGGAAACTCGTTGGAAAAGATGTTTGTGATGCTATGAAGGAATTATATGGAGCTAAACAGATGCTAAAGGAAGTCAATTCCACCTTTCTGTGCCTGATTCCTACGAAAATTGGAGCTGACTCTCTTGATCAGTTTAGACCGATTAGCCTTTGTAATTCTTTCTATATAATTATATCCAAAGTTCTCACTTCCAGATTACTCCTTGCGATTCCTTTGATCATTGCTGATCAACAAAATGGCTTCATCCCAGGTAGACAAATCCTTAACTCTGTTATCTTTGCTCATGAGAATATTCATTCCTTGTCATGTTCTAACAATCAGGGATTCATTATGAAAGTAGACATGCTAAGGCCTATGATAGAGTTGATTGGACTTTCCTCTCAAACATTTTACATGCTTTTGGATTTGACCATAAGGTTGTTGGTCTTATTCATCAGTTGATTTCAACTTCTTCTATTGCTCTTCTAGTTAATGGTAGCTCTTCTCATTTTTTTTAATCCTTCTCAAGGATTGAGACAAGGTGATTCTTTATCCCACATCCTTTTTGTTAGTATGGCTGATTGTTTGGGGAGGTAAATTGGGGACTTGGTCCAAAGAGGAGTTATTAAGGGCTTGTAACGTTCTTCCCATCCTCTCATTTGTTCTCATGGTCAATTTGTTGATGACACCATCTTCACGGGAAAGTCTGAAGTTAAGGAAGCTAGAAGTTTGAAGCAAGCTATTAATTTATATTCTTCTGCCTTAGGCCAATTGGTAAACTGGAATAAAAGTGTTGTGTTCTTTATCAACACCCCTATCCCTAGACAAAATAAAATTGATAATATCCTTGGATGTTCTATAGGATCTTTCCCTTCATCTTATTTGGGTCTTCCTCTAGGCTTGAAGGTTCCTGATTCCTTTTGGGAAGATCTTATTAATAAATTCAGTAAGAAGTTGGTGGGATGGAAAGGGAAACTTTTAAGTCAAGCAGGTAAATTAATTCTCCTCAAAGCTTGTCTTCAAAGCATACCAACTTATGCTTTAAGTCTTTTTAGAATTCCTATAAAATTTGCTGAGTCTATTGATAAAATTCAAAGGAATTTTTTATGGACTGACACTGAGGAAAAAAAGAGAATGCCTTTAATTGCTTGGGATCAAGTTTGCAAACCTATCAATGAAGGAGGATTGGGAATAAGGAAAATCAGAAGCATGAATAAAGCTCTCTTAGCCAAACAAGGATGGAGAGTTTACCATGATAACAAAAAGTGGAGTACCATATGGAAACATAAGTACCTCTTCAATGGTAAATCTCTTCCTAATTTCCTCTCTTCTCCTAATGTTATCCATCCATCTTCCATATAGGGAGCTATTCAGGGGACTAAGAATACTCTTGGAAAAGGGTGTTCCTAGAAAATTGGAAATGGGATTACGGTGAGATTCTGGGAAGATGTTTGGTTAAAGGACCATCCCTTGATTGAAGATTTTCAAGACAAGGCTCAAGTTGACTTATGCAAGCAGAGATATGGCATATTAGTTAGTCATTATTGGCATAATGATTCTTGGGTGAACTTGAATGACATTGATTAAGGTTTCAATTACATCCAATTATCTCTCAATGCTGTCTTTCTTTATCCTTCTCTTGAGGATGAGATTATTTGGCACGCTAATCCTAGTGGCCAATTTAAAGTCTCCACTATCTTCGTCTCTAAGGAAAAGGGTAACCAACCTTTTTGGTCTTATGCTTGGATTAAGGGTCTCATTCCCAAAATTAATATCTTCTATTGGATTCTGCTTCAAAATAAAATTCTGACCTTGGACAATTTGCAAAAAAGAGGTATTAATGCGGTTAATAGGTGTACTTTATGCAAAAATGGATTTGAAGATAGAGATCATTTGTTTTTGAATTGCTCTTACACCCAACAAGTTTGGACTAAGATTCTTAATTTTTGGGGTATGACCTGGGTCCATCAAAACAATTTTGAATTCTCTTTTAAAAGTTGGAAATGCCCTTCTAAGGATCCTGATGTTCAATTTCTTTGGAAATTAACTCTTCCTCATCTCTGGTGGGGCATCTGGAAAGAAAGAAATAATAGAATATTTAGAAATAAAGAATTATCAGGATGGGTGCTTGGTTAGAATATTATTAGAGCCATTAAGGAGAATTTTAAAACTCAGAGGAAAACTGATCAAACCTTTCAAATTGATAATCCTTTGCGATCTGAAGGTTCTAACTTGAAAATTGATAATCCAAGATCGATCATAAAATGGAACGTTCCTCCTAATGGATGGATTAAATGGAACTTTGATGGAGCTGCTAAGGGTAATCTAGGAAGAGCGGGATGTGGAAGTGTCTTGAGAGATCATGTGGGAAATGTTATCGATGCTATCGCAGTTCCTATAGGTTATTCTAATAGTCATATTGCTGAAGCTACTGCTACCCTCTATACTATGAAGTTAGCTATTGATTTGGGGTATCCTAAATTATGGTTGGAAGGTGACTCATTGAATATTATTAATACTCTAAATAATAAAAACTCAATTTCATGGTCGATAGAGGCTATGGTTAAGGAGATCAAATCCCTAATTCATAAATTTGAAAAAGTGGTCATATCCCATACTTATCGAGAGGCTAATGGAGTAGCTAACTGGATAGCCAACCATGCTATTTAGGTGGGGTATAAGGTGAGGTGGCTTGATGAATTAAATAAGCATGTTGATCTTAAAGCAATTATTAATTATGATGCCATCCATTCGGAAGTGGGAAAGATTTGCCAAGATTATAAATTTAATGATTTTATGGAGTGGCCTTATGGCTGTCAGATTACCTTCCCTGAGGAAGTACATTCATGTGAATGTAATGTGGATTTTGCATGTATCATAAAAAAAGTGAGCTTCATTTGAAGTGATAGAAACCTAGTTTCATTTTAACCTATTTGCTCTCTACGTTTAGTTGTTTCTGGTTTTAAGCTCTTTCTGTTCTCTGCAAATGGGGGGTGAACCGCGGAAGCAAGAACCTAAAAAGTGTGATGATTGGAAGGCTTGGAAGGATGTTTGGAATATTTTATAGAAAGGGAAGGTGATCAGTTACCTGGAGCGTCTGCATGATTTTAAACCTCATGTCATGACTGCCTTTGTTAAAAACTGGTCTGATGATAGGGTCACTCTTCATGGAGTCACTGTGAAATTAACAGAGGACTTCATAGCTGAGATCATGGGGCTCCCCATAGTTGGTATTAAGTTCACCAAAAAAACTAGTATCTCTAATGCTACCTACAAAAAATTCCCAAAGACGGATGCTAAGGAGAAACAACTGGAAAAGAATGGAGATTTCTTTGATGTGGAACATATAAAAGAAATTTGGTGGGATGTGCTATGCTGTATCCGTGAGTATTTCATCCTCAATGATAGAAATAAAAGAGTCCATAAATTTCTTTTTTTTTTTCTCAACCATTTCAGGCATAAGGATAAACTTTATTTCCCTTTCTACCTGCGGTTTTCTTTGCTCCAAAGTTTGCATGCTCATAGGAAGAAGGAGTCTTGTCCTATTTTGCACGAAGGTCTGATACTTCTAATTAAGGGTTACTGTAAAAATAAATCCATAGCCTCCACTCCTTCTATTGACAAACATAAGGGTTATCACTCTAAAAAGAGTAAGAAGGAGGACAGTGTTAAAGGAAAAGAGAAGGTTCTTAAACTTAAACCCTCAGATTCTCAAAAACAAATTGAGGAAGAGGATTCTAAGTCTAAGAATATTGAAAGCCCTGAGAATGATATCCCTGAGGAAGAGGAAGGTATAGAGGTTGGGGATTTAAGTTCCAATTTGGAAGGGTATACGGAGACCAAAGGATAAAATGAGAAAGGGAATGAGGAAGACATAAGTGAAGGAAACTCATAACAGAGTAACTCTAATAATGAGGGCAATCAGACTGTTTCTAGTGGAGGTGATAAAGACAAAGAAAAATTAGTTGAGAATCCTGTTGATATGAGAAAAGAGGATCATATGGTTAAGCCTACTTCACCTACTAGGGAGATAGAGGGACAAGATAAGGAGGACCTTGTTCACAATGAGGAACTTGTTGAGACTAGGGAGGAGGAATAGATGGAAAGGGAGGAACATATCGACAAGGTTGGTTCCCCTCCTCATGAGATTGTAGAAGACACTAGTGACTCTCTGTAGAGGGAAACCAAGCTTTCCTTCTTGCATTCTGCCAAGCTCAAATCTGACTCCATTCTACAAGTTGATTCATGGATTTATAATGAATTGATGGGGCTAAAGAAGAAAGTGGAAACTCTGCAACACAACCAGGATACTGATCATGCCAAAATTAGCCAACTGGAGGTGCAAATGGGAGATATCCCAAATAAACTTAAAGACTATGAGCAAAATCTCAGAATGCTTATCAAAGAAAGTGGAACAAAGATGGAACAAGTTACATCTAGTATCTGTGTTACCACTGCAAGCCTTGGCAAAAGAGCTAATGAAGAAATTATATCTTCCGAGGGTCCAAGCAAGAGAACAAGGCAGAGCTCGAGGAAGATAGCCCTGAAAGTTGCTGCTGCTTCGGCTGCTGACTCCATCCAGGATACTGTTGTGATTGGTAAGGAGGCTATCAAGATGATTATGGAGCTACAATAGCAGCTTTAGGTCTTGTTCTTTGGTTTTGTTCCTATTCTAGTCCTATTTGCTGGTCGTAGTAAATGGTTCTTGTTTTTGGTCTTGTTTACTAGTTTTCGCTCTAAACAATATTTGAGGGTCCAAGTCCTTGTAAAACTTGGGTACTTTTATTGGACTATGTTTGTGGTTTTAGGTCCTTGTAAAACCTAATTTTGATGTTGTTTTTCAGTAGGTTTCAGGACTGTTTTTCTTGGCGGGTTCTATTGCTATATCTTTTCTCTTGTTGTTAAAGGGTTTCAGAGCCTCTTCAAAACCTACTTTTATCGTAATCTAAAATATTTTAAAATATTTTAATATAGGTAAATATCTTAAAAATATTTTAATATAAGTAAATATCTTAAAAATATAATATTCTAAAATTATTGAAATCCCCCATGAAATTAATTTCACATTAAATCACATTTAAAAATCTTTAAGTCAAAACAAATTCCAAAGAAGATTATTAAAAGCCATAAATCCCCAAGATTAGGCTGGGGTCCCATGGGCACCCACTTCCTTAAAAATAGAGTGGGTGCCGTTGAGAATTTTTAGGAAGATCTAAAAGGAAGTGGTCTAATGAATTTTATTTGTGAATCCACTTAAAAAAACCAACTCCTAGATTCAAGGAAGCTTGTGGTGTTATAAATTTAAAAAATAAAAAAATTAATTTCTTCATAAATTTATTTGGTGGAATTATATCATTTTGGTGGGAAAATGAATAGTAGGTTTTGACAAGTGACAGATTTCTTCCAAGCTAGTGGGGCTATTTGCAACCCGGTCCCATTTTCACCGCTCTAATTGAGCGAGCTAAAAAGTTGGAGCTCCTATTTTATAGGAGTAGATTCCAAATAAACCTGTAGTCCCCCCTTAAAAAATTGTCATGGGGCCGCCCACTCCACAAAAATAGAGCCCAAGCCCCTCCCATGGGACCCCTGCCTTAGGGTGCGGTCTCCTAAGGGGGTTGTACGATCTATTTCTATGGAGCTAGTGGTCCCATGAAGCCAAAAATATGTTTGTTGTATGACTAATAAGAATCTTCTCCTTAAATGTAGAAGCCCCTACTTTTTAGGGTGCACATTTGAGCAGGTAGAAAAGGTGGGGGGTTAGAAATTGTTCTTCTGCCACTTGTTAATTATATAACAATTTTTAATTCATATTGATTGTTTTTCAAACACTTGTATTAATTTAGTAAATGAATTGAATATGTAATTTAAAAATAAAATCAGAGACCACAACTTCCATAAATTATGAGGCATTATTTTTATTATTATAATAAACTCTAATACAAGATTCATGGGACCACCCACCTCAAAAAAATCCTAAAATATCTTAAGCAACACCCCTTTAAATATTTTAGGAAGCCCCCTCCATGAAACCACACTCTTAGTCATCTAAATAATTGCATTTCTACCTTTATTTCTTCCATATCAGTTTTCATAAATAGTAGAGGACATGGGGGATTACAATGTTGATTTGGGAGGAGTGGTGTGGCATTGTGAAATTGGAAAAGAAGGACCCAAATAAATAGTATATTTCGCTGCAAATATTAGGGAACACAATAAATTTCAGGCTGGTTGCATGTTACTTTACTCCACAAAACTCTAAGTTTTACAAGAAGAGGAAACTAGACAACGAAGATCCTTATGCATCACTAAATAAAGACATTTTAAACGTCAACAACACCAAAGACATAATGTTAGTGGGTCACTTCAATGCCAGGATAACTAACAATCAATCCTTGCAACTAACTGACGGCGATAAAGAGGTAAACAATCCTATATGGCTAGAAGAAGACAATGATCAACTTTGGAAGAGAGCCTCCGAGGTTGGCGAGAGAGGTGCCTCACACTTTGGAGCTGAATTATTGGGGCTGTGTACTGTGTTTGATATGGTGATTTGCAATGGGTTGAAGAGTTGGTCAAAATTAGGATATATCACGTTTAAAATGTACAATGGGCAAAGTGCAGTTGACTATGTAATATGTTCACAAAATCTTATAGCTAAAGTGCTTGATTTTACAATTGGTGTTTGTCCTTTAGAGTTGAATTCTGATCACATGCCTCTTTTTGTTAAGATGGACTTCACCTCAAACAACTCACAATATAAACACGATTCTCATGCACAAAAGACAACAATCAACAAAGGCAAAGGCAATACCATTTTAAATCAAGAGAACAAAGTTATTTTCCAAACGGTGCTAGACCAACAACTTCGTGAAAGTAATAATCTTTTGGTGGATGACAATTTCAATAAGAAATGTGAACTAATTCATAGCAGTGTGCTGACCTCTAGTATACATAAGGCTCTAGACATGTGTAAAAGATCAAAAAACAAAAAGAGGGCTACTAATACTTTTTCAGCTAACCCATGGTACGATGAAGATTTTAAAGCAACAAAGAGATCTATGAAAGGGAATGAAAAAAACAAAGAACTCAAGAAATGGTATAAAAAATTGATTCACACAAAGAAAGAAGAGTATGTCACAACTAGAAGACAAAAGTTAATATCCCTCGAAAAACATGACCCCGAGAAGTTTTTGATAGAGCTGCAACATGCAAAAACACAGATACATAACAACATTATAGCTGCTCAATGGCTTGAGTATGCCAAGCAACTTTATGAGTGGCCATAAGAGGAGAACACCCCTCCATTTGTGAATACAATGAAGGAAATCTTCACAATTGAGGGTACCAAAATAGGGATAAAGACTCTAGCAAAAGGTGAAGCTAGGAACATTGATGGGTCGCAAGTTGAATTTTTAAAATGAGGAGAGGAAATCCTTGTGCCTCATATAAAGGATATCTTTGATCATGTTGCTTGTGAGGGTTTCCCATTAGACTGGACAACTAGTGTGGTTATCTCCCTCTTTAAGAGTGAATATGTCAACAGTCCATCAAATTACCATACTATTATGGTTAACCCACTTTTAGGAAAATTTTTAGGGAGCATGGTAGAACGCCTAATCAACAAATGGGCATAAAAAGAAGGTAAGAGAGCAAGAGGGCAAGCCAGTTTCAGATCCAGATACTCCACAACTGATCATTGCATCACTCTTCGACACATAATAGAGAAAGAGTGGAACAAAGAAGGAGAAGAAGCCTACTGCTATTTTGTAGATTTCAAGAAAGCTTTTGACACAATGCTTAGAGACAAGTTATGGAATATAATGAAAGATTTGAGGATTTTGGATGAGTATAGAGGACCAAAGCAAAAATTATATGATAGAGTTGGAGCCAAAATTAGAACTAGTGGCAGAATGTTTTGGGAGTGACATTGGCATTAAACAAGGATGCATGTTATCTCCTACCTTGTTTGGGTTGTACATTGATAATATAGAAGCTTGGTTAGATAAAAGTGAGGGGGAGGGTGTTCACGTGTCAGGGTATGTGGTGAAGCTTCTTTTGCATGTTGATGACCTCATTTTGATATTAAAAAATAGTGCAAGGGCTAAGAGATCATTTAGGGGTCTTAGAGCAATTCTATGAGGAAGTTGGGGTGTAGGAGAATATTACTAAAACCAAAGTCGTGATTTTTTCTTTAAAGAGAGAAGAAAAGCATATCACATTCCTATTTGAAGGCAAACGGTTGGAAATTGTGAAAGAATACAAATATATTGGGATCAACTTCCATTATAAACTCAATGAGGAGACTTGTAGAGCGAAAAGGATTCAAGGGGGATGGAAAGCTTCAATTTTACTCCATAATTGATGCAAACCAACAAAACTATGAGACTGGAAAACCAAGAAGACTCTTTGGTTTGTTGGTCACACTGATGGTTCTTTATGGCTGTGAGGTGTGGGGGGGCAACGTGTCAAAATGGGGGTGGAGACAAATAGAGAGAATTCGTAAACAATTAATCACAAGCAATCTCAAAGTCAAGGGTTCTATGACTTATGAAATTCTTATGGCTAAGGTTGAGGTTTTTCCATTAGAAGCTTTAGCGATAATCCGGTTACTTAGTTACTTAAAGAAGGATCACCATTGGTTGAAAACTGTGAAAGGAGAGGCTCTTACTTGAAGGAAGAAAACATGGATGAAGCAAAACATTAAATGGTTGGCCAAATGGAACATCAAGTTACAAGATTGCCTGAACATAAATGCAGACATAAGAAAGTTTGTCACACAATGCCATAAATGGAACAATAATATGAGTAGAAAAAGGCCTATTATATTAAAGAATTTAATCCAATTGGGGAACTTGGTGAAAAAGGGTACCTTGGTGCTGTTATTAAAGGAAGACAAGGTTATTAGTGACACAATTGAGGACAGGGTCTCATCACCTCAGGTGCAAGACGAGAAGATGGAAGAGGCCCAAAGAGACTTGGGAGCAGAGAATTTGCATATTTTGAGGGTTTGGAGTAGTTGAAACAAAATGGCATTTTCTCTCAGAATGCGCAACATACAACAACATACGATCTCTCTATGATGTCATCTTGAGGGCGGACAACATGCATAGTTTATTTGAAGGGGATAAGATAAAGTAGAGTGCTAATTTTTTGATTAAGATATATACCGAAAGATTATAAATGAAAAGGAATTTGAAAATTATGTAGTGCGAATGCTCTTCGATCCCTTAGAATGCTCTCGTCTCACGGACGTCATTAAAAAACATCCATTCATAAAGCTAACATATAAATAATACATTTATTTTTCTATTTTAAATTCCGTAACATTTTAGTTTCCAATGTAAATGCGTAGCGGCTTCCATAATATAGCTAACATAGCTAGTTTTAGGCAAAACTTCATTCTACAGAACGCACAATTGAGTAGGGTTTAAAAAATGGAAAACTAAAACAGCAAAGGGTGGAGCTTCGAACTCCAGACCTCTCGAACCGATCAGATCTGGTGCAAATAAGGGTTTACAGCAAAGTCTGGACAGAAATTGAGAATTCGTGGTTCTGATTTCTTCATTCGAGTAAATGTTCGTACGCTGACGGCATTAGTTGAGTTTCGCACACCAGATCTGGTTTAGAAAACGCATCTGGTAAAAAATGGAGAAATCATGCAGCTTGCTAATCCACTTCGACAAGGGCACGCCGGCCATGGCCAACGAGATCAAGGAATCTCTCGAAGGCAACGACATTGACCGTAAGATAGACGCCCTGAAGAAGGCTATCATGCTTCTCTTGAATGGCGACACCCTACCTCAGATCTTCATTACAATTGTCAGGTAAAAATTTATTATTTAATCTATTTTGTTGTTTGCGCAGATGATCAAATTTTCACTTCTTTTCATTTCAACATTATTTTTGCACTAAGTTTCAGTTGATCTGAATTTTTCTTCTGGATTATCTTCTCGAGTTCTTTCCATTCGTTTTGATCTCTTTTTTTTTCGCATCTGAAGCTTCATTCTGAATTATTTATCCATTTTTCTCTTCTTTTTATTTGAACATTATTTTTCCATTTAGTTTCAGTTGATCTGGATTTTCCTTGTAGATTTTCTTTTCGGTAGTACATTGCTGAAGAGCTGTTTAGTCATAACAAATTTATGGCTGAAGTGTTGCATCCTTGACTTTTCTTTCAAGCAGCCTTTTTAGATGTCGAATCCTTAATTTTTGAACCATTATGCCATTCTTAATGCCAATTATTATTAACAGGTATGTGCTTCCATCAGAAGATCACACAATCCAGAAGCTCCTCCTATTATATTTAGAGATCATTGATAAAACAGATGCAAGGGGCAAAGTTTTGCCGGAAATGATCCTCATTTGTCAAAACCTTAGAAACAACCTCCAACACCCTAATGAGTACATCAGGGGTGTAACCCTCAGGTTCCTTTCCAGGTTAAATGAGAGCGAGCTGATTGAGCCCCTGATTCCTTCTGTTCTTGCCAATTTAGAGCATCGTCATCCATACATTAGAAGAAATGCTATTTTGGCAGTGATGTCTATCTACAAGCTGCCACAGGGAGAAAACTTGCTTGTGGATGCACCTGAAATGATTGAAAAAGCTCTGACCACCGAACACGATCCCTCAGCCAGAAGAAATGCATTTTTGATGCTCTTTACGTGTTCTCAGGAGAGGGCTGTCAATTATTTGATCAGAAATCTTGATGCTGTGCCACAGTGGGGCGATTTGCTGCAGATGGTTGTGCTTGAGCTGATCCGAAAGGTATGCAGATCGAACCCCGGGGAAAAAGGGAAATACATCAAGATCATCATATCTTTGCTGAATTCGTCATCTACAGCTGTTGTGTATGAGTGTGCATCGACTCTTGTCAGCCTGTCATCTGCCCCGACTGCAATCAGGTAAACAAATATACCTATTAGAATAGCTTTAAGCTCAGAAAACCAAGTTTCGTCGAGTATATAAACTAGTTTTTTAAATATTGAGATTAATCAAGATGAATTTTCTCCTTTAAAGTTTCTGTATAATGTAAGTGAGCATGGTAAGTTGGAATAGTGTTATTTTTTGAATTATTTTTTATACTCATTGACATAGGTTGACATGTTATAAGTATGAATTGTATGTCTAATTTTTTCATAATCAGGTAAGCAAGCATACTCAATCATAACAGTGTTAATATGAGAAAACTAAATTTTGAATGGTAGGTATTAGTTTTTCAGAACCAATGAAATTGTTTGATAAGCTTTTGGAAGAGACTGTATTTTTTCTAGTCAACGTTTCAAATCACTCTGTGCTCATCATCATGATGAAGCCAAATAAATCATATGACAGTTGACTTCACTCCACATGGCAGTGGAATAAAATCACTCTGAGTCATTAATTCCATATGGCAATTGGCTTCAAAATTTAAAGATCCACTTTTTATTAGTTCCAGTTTTTATATCTTGTTGCTATGATCTCACTAATATAAGAACAACAGTTATCTGCAAACATGATCAGTAAGCAAAGCTAATATACCTGCTTAGATTTTTGACTGATTATATCAAAGTCCGTTTTAAGTTTTTTTATATGAAAACACACAGCACATTGCACGTGTGCATGCAATAAGAAACCAATCTGCTTGATTACATTTTACATTTACAGATCACAAATTATAAGAATTTTCAATATTTGTTGAATACACGCTACTTGTGGATTTTGTTACCCATATTAAAGATGAAAATAATAAGTTTCATGTAAATTAAGCTTGCAGAGTGCACATGCAGAAAAGAAAGCTTTCACATTTGAGTGGATAGAGAAGGTTATGGCCGTAAATAAACAAAATATACTATGTTACACATACTTTTCCATTGTATAATGCAGTTATTTGCGCCTTTTAGGTAAATTATTTAATTCTTCAATTTTAATTTTAATTTTTTTAAAGAGATGTTAGCTGAGGCATCAGTAGGTACTAGAAATCAGCAGGGAAAACTCCTTGATGACTAGAGATCCATGCAACAGCTAGAATCTCCTACAGGTATCTGTAAGACAACATGCTCATCTCATAGATACATCCAAAATTTCAATTCTTTTAGAAGTTTTATTTTTGTATAAAATTCAAATGGTAATATAAATGCAGACAACCATAACCGTACAAAGGCCTATACCCAAAGAGCATAATACTAAATTTATACAAATGAAGGAAGTAGCTCAATAGAAACCATGATTACCGGGAGACCTGTCTGCTCCCTAAAAGTCGCGTCTCGGAGACTTTTCACATCTCCAGAGACTTCAGAAAAGGTTGGAGACTTCATGACAAAGTCTCTTGAAGTCTCCCAGTCTCCTAATCCAAAAAGTGAAGTCTCCCCGAAGTCTCCTGATAAAATATAAATGTAAAACATAATATTAAATAATTTTATATATTTTAGCCCTCATTATAACGTTTTTAATACAAAAATTAAGATCAACGAGATACAATATTGTGATTATGTGACTTTTTGAAATATTTGACTCTATGTTAACGTGACATTACTATTATTATTTACTTTAGTTTTTTAGTTTTACAGTATTATTATTTCCAAATTTTGTATTTAGTATTAGACTCTTTAAACTATTAAAAAAATTTGCTGTCTCCAAGTACCCCCATCTCCTATTTTTGAAAAATTGTTGTACCAGTACCAGTACTAGTACCAGAGACTTCCATGTCTCCCCGTCTCTTGGTGACCTTGATAGAAACTTATAGTGTAAACATGCAAATAACAAAAACATTCGGGCTTGGTGTAAATTGTGTATTTTTGCTTAGCATACACATCTGATAACTCATTTTACTTATCAAACCTAAATGCTTTGTCGATTTTCAATATTTCATCCCAAACATCTTGATTCCCTTATCCTCCAATTCATTTTCTTTCATTGGTTTACTATTTTGAAGTTTGAAAATGCATTGTATTGTTTATTTAAAAGTGCTTTGGGTGGAATGGATGAGTTTTCCAGTTTTCCATGTTTAATCACATGCATATAAATGACAAATTCATTTGAAAATGTTAAAATGCCCTTGGCAAAAGTCCAAAGGAAAAAAAATAGCCAGTGTTGCTCACCCACTCAGTGAAAAATTAACCTAGTAATTAAATATTAAGGTAGCTATGAAATCCTCATACCAAAAGTTAGTGTTTCGATGCAGCCCAAATATGGCTCTGACTCTCCAGGTAAGGCCACTAAAAATCAAGATGTGGCACAAAATTTTGGAATTATCTCTAGCATATATCCATTTAACATTAATAAACATATGTGAAATTTTACCAGAATTCAACTGCATAATGTTTAACTCACAATAACTGATATTTAGCATGCAACTGAATCCTGATAAAAACAACATAACTTCACCCACTGCTGAAAAATCCCACATACATGATAACATAAAATAGTCAACAAATAGAAGAAATTATACTTATGCACAGGAATTTTGACAGTCAATGTGAAAAGAATGTATGCATGTCCTATTATAGCATGTACAATGAAGGTGAGAAAAAACCCTAAAGAATAATCTCATCTAAGAAGTCATAGTCTAAAATGCAATTGCATTAAAGAACCACTAGAACAAAGCTGTGGGTGAATCTATATTATCAATTGCAAATAGTTATGTACAACAAAATCTATATTTCTATCAGACTATAGAAAATTTATCTACTAAAAAAGTATTGAATAAAGTTGTCACAATAGCAATATCTAAATAAAGTTCTCTATAGGAATAGAACTCGTGAAGAAGCATAGTGACAGACACAGTGTTACGGAAGTTTATAGCTCAACCTTGACTTATCAGAGGAAAAATAGATGATAAGGGATATGAAAGGGTTTCAATAGATATTGTGTATAGTGGACTTGGGCCATCAGAGCAGCACACCATTTCCAAAGAAAAGACTCTTCATTAAAAATTCTGATTATCGACTAACCAATAATAATCTTTGAGAGTAAAATTGGCAAAATAAAATGAATAGACAATGCAACTGGAAGGTATATACACACCGAAGAAAAACCCATCCTTATAACTTTTCTTAAAGTACTCACTCCTCTGATTCCAAAGAAGAAAACAGATTGCAGATAGCTACAAAAAACACTACAAAATTTGATTAACAATATTATTCCATGGAGTTGTTTTACCATCACTGCATTACACCTAAGGAAATAAGTAGGCACCTACTAGGAGAAATATTTGGAAATTATCAGAATTTGCAAGTTGACAGCATTGTCAAGTAAGCATAGAGTAGTTGATTTTAATAAGAGAATAGACATCTGCAGAGCCAAATCATCAGTAAGAGGAAATTCATCCACACATCTGAAAAAGGAGGGAGTGGAAATTCATCCACAAATCTAGATGTATCTATTTGCCAGGAGCTATTAATCATATTTCAAGAGATTATGCTCTCAAACGACAAAAGATGATTGCCCTCATCTTGCAAAAATTTAACGCATTTAGGGCACTTAAGTTATCTATCAAAGAAGAGCTCGACTAATTGTGGAGAGACCATTCCAACAAAAATGGAAAAAGGGGAAG
Source organism: Cupressus sempervirens (assembly GCA_028749045.1). Classification (NCBI taxonomy): domain Eukaryota; kingdom Viridiplantae; phylum Streptophyta; class Pinopsida; order Cupressales; family Cupressaceae; genus Cupressus; species Cupressus sempervirens. The sequence goes on along the minus strand of CM053791.1, from coordinate 193,427,355 downwards.
GTAGAGAAACTTGACTAAGAAAGACCATTTACACACCCAACTTTTGGGCTAGTTCATAAAGAGTTCTTACTTCTTACACCCTCAAATAATGCCAAGAGCCTTAAAACTCCACTTATGCTTGCTTCCTACAGACAAAGGGTTGAAACAACAGGGATATGGACTCGTCTGAAGGATTTCAGGAAGGAGGTAGAGGGTCTCATCAACAAATAGCATTTAAGCTTTTAACCTTATTTTTCACCTATCTTTTGTTAAAAAGATTAATTTATTTTATTTTGTTTGATGTGAACTATTGCCGTTTCTTTTTCTTCACATAGTGCCTCTCAACTCTGGACACTGATTCTCAAAAGATCAGTACTTAAAGCATAAAACAAGACCAAATTACTAATGATTCTGCATATGAAAGCTAAGTTATATATGATCTTTTACAGTAGTGCTGATTTTGGCTACACCACAATCAGCATCATTATTTGCGTGCAGAACATACATATGGGCACCGCAAACAACACACATACAAAGCAAGGAACAAACTTCTTTCAACAATGGCCAGTATTGCAACAAAGAAAAGCATACCTGGAAATGCAAATCTGGATCTGATTGGCAATTGATACTCTTGATTTCCGCACGTGGGCGACATCTAATTTCTATGCAAACTGTGCTCTTACCCGAGGTCTCTTTGTAGACAATGAATACAGATCATCCTTCCACAACTGCCTGAGAACCCTGAATTTCAATGCCAGAGCTCTTTCTTTAAAAAGTCGAAATTGCCTTTAATCTACTATCTTTGCTTCTATCTGCTTCCACATTGATGAATATAAAACACCAGACAAGATGTCACTGCTTAAATCCATATCTGCTGGCCAATTTTTTTTAGTAAACTCTAATGCCTTTCTAGCTAGTTTCTTATCAGGGGCATATACAAAGGACACAATGTCTTCCCCACCATCTGTGTTCCTTAAATGGTTAGAATCCCTTGTATCACTCTCAATGAAACAAAGTTGAAACAGAAATAGGATCCTTGACTATAATTGATCGATCTTCCCAAAGGTTTCCATTTTCATTTTCAGTGACATTTTGACGGTCCTTAATTTCTGATATTGCTTGTATTTGGGATCTAACAAGTGGCATAATGATGTAAGACGGGTTCAAACTTCTACTCATCCAATGGAATCCTTAAAGGAGCATAATGAAGTAATAGGGTGTCAATTTGTTAACCCTTGCTGTCTACTTCCTAGTAGACCTTCAGTTGGGCTTTTTTGGATCTATTTTCGTACCCACGCTCAAATTCACTCGCCCTTGCATATGGGTCTACCCTTTTGGCTACTACACATCCTGACAAAAGTTTGAGGGTGGTTATTTCAGACCAAATGTGAGAACCAGGTATTTACCATGCCAAATAAGGCCTAATTACCAAAGCCACTACCCTAAATATGAGTTACAAAGACAACACAACCCCTTGGGCATGTAGGTTGGATGTCAAAACAAAGGATTTTGGCAGTTTTAGAGAGAGATTGAACAATAAACTGATTCTAATTAGAACCCCTGCAACCTTTTATCTTCTCAAAACTAGGAAGAATATGCAAACAGTCCTAAGAGCTAATCTGACTTGCACCAATTCAACTTTGCCTGTCTTAATCCTTTTGAATCCGTTAGCCTACTTCCTTATCTATGATTTGAACTAAGTTTCAGATGTTTCCATCCATGGAATAATGAGATTGAATTTTGCTTACAAATGTTCTCTAAGAACAGAGAATCTCTTTATTACCTTCTCCTTTTCAAATTCAATGTCTGTGATAGCATTGTGAATTAACTCCATTTCAGCTTCAATGCCTTCAATACTTGCATCAGGTTGTTGTGAACTGATTGTCAGTGTTTGAATCTCACTCATTCTGCCTTTGATCTGTACATCAAAATATGACAAGTAATTGTATGACATTGCACATTGTCCATACTATTTCTTCCCTTCATCTAAACTCTTCCTGAACTCCTGTATGCAAACATTCAAGGTTTGCAAGTCATTCCTGACATTAGTGCATACTGTGTCAAACAGTGATGCATCATGCTTAGTCTGAGCTTCCACTGAAGCAATATCAGACAAAGTGGTGAGTTTTGCATCAAAAAATTCATCATCTCTTTTGCCTTCCTCAGCATATTTGGTTTTGTAATAGTGAACTGCACTGTCTTTTGCATTCGTTCCATAACTTTTGCTAATGTTCTCTCCAAAGTCTTCATAGACTTGTTCTTCTCTGGTAACTTGCTCAAAGAGGTCATCAGACCTTTCTAATCATCGTCTTCAGTAGATACTATAGGCAATATAGTAACTGCTGTTGCTGGGGTTGCTGTTGGAATGGGTGTGATTGCTTTTAGTTTAGTACTTTTCTTGTCTTCCTCTCGACTGTTCTTTTCCTTCTCTTCTTTCATTCTTTCCTCCTCGGCTTGCTCTCTCCTCTTCTATTCTTTTCTCTTCCTCTTTTCTTTTCTCATCTTCAACTTTCTTCCTTTCTTGCTCTTTCCTTCTTTCTTCTTCTTTTCTCGTCTTCCTTCTTTGTTTTCTCTTCCTCTACCGTCTTCTTTTTTGCGCTTTCATCCTCTTCATTTAAGCTGGAATAAGCAGTAATATTTTCAACAATGTTGGTCCCATATTCTGCAAAGGGATTCTCTTCAGCATCTATAGTTATATGAGTACTATCAACTTGCATGGATTCAGTTCAATAACTATATGTGGAACTGAGTTAATTTGCTGAGATTCCTCAACCTCTTCTACATCATCAGTAGGTGTACTAGCCTCAACGTACACAAGACTTGCACTTTCTGGCTGTGCACCTCCTTTAGTAGATTTTGGCATAGAAGTCATTTACCTAACTATGGCTTCTTTAGTTTCCTTGTTTACCTCTTCGTAATTACCTCCCATAGAAGAATAGCTCTTCTTTTATTCCACAACAAGGGTTCACTACCTTTCAAAATTCTTTCAGTATCCTTATCAGTGCCGACTTGCACAATTTCTTAATCATATTTTCTCTCAGTTTCATATCTTCTACTATTCTCTTTCTAAGTAACCTATTTTACAAATCTTCAGGTATCTTGTTTTGAATGCTATCAAATCTTTTTTCCTTAGAATCATATTTCTTACTATAGCATTCTCTAGCTACCTTCTATCCATGTTACTGTACAGACTGCAATATTTATTTAATTGCACAAAATTGTCATTCTCAATAATCTGAATATTCAAATTTTTAACTTTAGGCTTCCAGGCTTTCTTACTTGATGGTGTTCTTCCTTCACCAACTACTTGTTTAACTGCTTTGTCTTCAATCTCTTTATCGGACTCATCAGAATCACTAATTTGTAGTGTCTTCCTTCTCTTTCCTAGACCATTAGTGGTTTGCCTTGTCCTCTTTCTAGGGGACAGTGTAGGGTCTTGCTTTACTTTTACCAATCTCTTAGATTTCCTCTGCGTAGATGTTACTGTTACCACATCTTCATCAAGTTTCCTCTTCTGCTGTCCAAGATGCTCCTTGACTAGTTGAACTTGTGCAACTGCTGCATAGGATGCAATAGGTATCTGGGAAGTAGATCCTGCTACTATCACTCCTTCTGAAGGTGCTGCAATGGCAATAGGAGTAGCTGCCAATACTTCTGATTGCCCACTGGCCTTCATTTCCAAAGTTATACCTTTGATCCCATCAAATTCTTGTCTTGTCATACCTGATTCCTTGAGGATGGATTCTATCCTTTTCTCCACATTCTTCTTGATTTGTTTTCTATGAAGTTCAGAGTGAACTTCCTTCATCTTTTCATCATATGCCCCCATCTAGGACTTTCAGTATCTCTTTTTGATTGCATTATCCTTGCATAACCTTCAGTGAATTCTTCACTCATTTCATAGCCCATAGTTCAATAAATTTCACTCTTGGTTCTACTGCCTCCATACAGGTTGTATCAGTTTCTACCATAAAACATATTTCATCCTTGTACTTTTCTACCATAACAGGGGGCATTTTGTATCTTTTCTTCATTTCCACTTGAAAACTCTTCATCATTCTGTCAATGTCTTTGTCTTTAACATCTTTAAGTTGGGCCCTATAACACTGGGTGACCATCTTCATAGAACATTTATTACTATCCCAATTTGTCAATCCAAGAAATTGTTTGGTTGCATAGAAAAACAGATGTGTCAACACAGATTCAAATCTAAAAGCTGCATTCTTAGATTTCTTCAACTTAGCAATGTTATCCAACAATTGTACTTTGACAATCTCGTACATATTTACCTTCATCTTTTCAACAACCATCACATATGCTACATGTAGAAATCCTATTGGCATAGAATTTACCCTTGAATTGTGATTTAGCTTATACCTTATAATCTTGCTCAGCGCTCTAATTCCTGTGCCATGAATTAGGTAAACTCTCATGTGACTTCCATCAGACTTTGTTTTCAAATTTGTTTCAACTATCTTACTGACATTCCTGTCATTTACGGGGTTACACCCTTTGTTGCTTAGTCTAGTGACCTTATGAATTAGGTCATTATCAATTACAACGGGTATGACACCTACCCAAAACATTTCCTCATGAACTCTGCTCAGGATAATCCTACTCCACTCATGATTATCAAATTATATATAAAACATATACTTGATTAGGTTCAGCTCATTCAAGTATGCATACTTGGGTTTAAGGGCTAGGTTTCCATTGCACGTAACTCCTAAATCCTTGTGCATGTCTTCATCACCAACACTCAAATTTACAGTGAATGTAGCTTCTCACATCTTCTACGTGAAGTACATTTGGTGGGATTTGAGAAAATGCTCCCAAAGGATCATCAATAAGGGAAACAAACGAGTGCTTCTTAAACTTGTACCTTGGTCTCTCACTAACATCACCTATTGACTGGCTTGCCATAGTGCTAACTATTTTAACAGAAAATTCCAACTGAAAGCTTTGTAAAATACCTTAGTTATTGCATAATAGGGCTTATGCAACATTGCACTTTTGGATGCTTCAATTTGCTCATAGTTCGCTATCAAATCGCTCACAAATGCTTCAAACTCTGTACACGAACAAATGGTACTTGCAATCTTGTTCGCAATCCTTAAATCATTTCAATTTTAACTTCGCATGAAATGTGTATCTACTTTTTCTTCACAAACTATTTCTGATTACTAGTAAGCTTGATTTCTTCTGTATGACTTATTGCGATCATACAAATACTTGCACACTTTATCATAGATCCCTCACTGTCTTCTACCTTCAGTTGATTGCGCAACTTCTATTTTGCTTTCTACCCTCAATTTTGACGAATTGATGCTCTGCTTCTACTGGAAATGCTTAATTCAAATAGGACAAGTCACAAACAACTTTCGACTTTAATCTTCCATCAGGTGCATCAAATTACTACTCTTCTCAAACTGTATAAGAACTTTTTGGATTATTAGCTTTCACAAATGTTTCCTTGAATTCATCAACATGCTCTTTAAGTACTTCCTTTTGATTGTTATCACTGCCATTGCCATTTTTGTTATTGCTCCTTCTGTAATTAAGATTCCTATTAAAATTTCTTCTATCCATTTTGCAAAACTTTGCTGTGTGTCCAAAGTTACTGCATAACTGACATACAGGTGCATTTCTTCTCTGATTGGTTCCATTCTGACTATTAGGTGCTCTGCAATTCCTTGCAATATGTCCAATGTTGTTACATTTGTAACTTACAATCTGGTTCCTTCCTCCATTAGGTCTTTCACCATCATTGGATCTGCGTTGTGATCTCCCTCTATCATTACCTGTAGGGTTAGTGTTCCTAAACATTCTACTATTTCCATTACTACTATCAAACTTAGGATACTTACAATCTACTACTTTTTGACCATAACCATGACAATTATAACAATATAAATTTGTGATAGGTTTAAAAGACTTACCTGTGCACTCTCTTCATATGACCAACATCATTGCGTATAAAGCATCTACGTCTGAAATCATGTCTAACTTCCTTAGGTGATTGTTCTGTTTGCTTAGGTTCATCATGTTTCTCAAACAGATTGATTTGCTCTGTTTCCTTAGGTACTTCTGTGGATATGCTTGATTCTATCCTACTTTGATTAGTTTCTTTAGGGGTCTCAACAACTGGATCTGGTTCTTTCCTAACTTCGGTTTTCTTGGCTGACTTTTCTCCAATAAGATATCCAAGGCATGTCTTATCATAAGAAGATCTTTGGTAAACTAACTGTTCTTTAATTTTCTCATAGTGAAATAAAGCTTCTATAATTGCTGTTTAGCTGGTGTGAATTCTCCTTTCACAATAGTAATGTATTTTTCTAATTTTGCATGTTCTATCTTAATAGAATCTAGTTCAAATGTTACTTGAGACAACTGAGATCTTAGGTCTGCGCTCTCAGATTTCAGATCTGGTTTAGTCTTACATTCATCTTTCTTCAGACTAAACTTAAGTTCAACAATTTTCAACTAATGCTTCAAAGTCTCATTTTCTTTCTTGAGAGTTCCTATTTCATCACTGTCATTAGTCTGCTCTTTAGATTCCTTCCTAGATCTCAGATCATCAATCTTATCTTTCAGTTTGCCAATGTAAACTTTTGCATCTTCATACCTATCTTTCTAGTGATCTCTTTCTTCAGTAAGAAGATCAATTTGCTCAAGAGCTTCTTCAAGATTTCTCTTCAAGTGTTCCATATTCATAGGGATCTCACTCAAGCTGTCAAGCCTCTTCTAAGTAACTGAGCTCTGATACCAATTGTTAGAAATAGATAATACTGAGAGGGGGAGGGGTGAATTAGTATCCTACAAACTTTTGCCTACAACTGGATATTTTTAATTACTTTATAACTTGCATAAGAAAGTAAACCAACAATGTTGAACAATAAATAAAACCATACACATAGAGAACTCATAACACCATTATTTATTAACTAGGGAAACCTTGGCTGAGGGAGAACACCGGTGGGGATGCCACAAGATGATCCACTAATCAAAAGAATCCTGTTAAGGATATTGACCCTATTAGGAGTCTATCAAATACATATAGAGTCTTGAGTCCTTGTTAGAGGACTAGGTCTTGTTAAAAGCCTCAACCTTGTTAGGAGTTGCTTCAACCCTTATAGGAGTTGGTGGAATAGTTACAATGTATGCAAGAAGAGCCCACTGCCCTAACATGCAATAAACAAATAAGTTTCTTCACAAGAGTAGATATACATACAATATTGTCTCGCTGCTGCACTTTGCGAATCCTTTGATTATACACCAGATTTTGCATCATACAAAGCTCGTATATCATATAAACTTCCTTTGTAATAGTTCACATTACTTCCCATATTCACATTAGCTGTGCAAGATATAATCTTCACTTATACCTTGCATATTAACAAAACTTTGCTTAGTCGATAAAATGACTTCAGGGTTAACATCTAGGATGTTGGCCCATCATGACCAATTAATTATTTTGATAACAAAGTAATTCTTTAAGCTGTACAATCAGTTATATTGTCATGCTCTGTTCTGTTCTGTTAATTACTTGTACTGGTAATTCCTCTGCAACTAATGCCGTACTGTCCGTACAGACCTGCGCACTGACATACGTCATCTATACACTCTCATTGATCATTCCTTAAGTGCACGTTTCCTAGCTCGAACTTTGTCATCCGTACATACCATAAGTATCTCTATGCTGCTGCAAACTGTCCAATACTTAGACAATTTTCTATCACTGATTTCATAATGAAATACCAAAATATGTTGCCATAAATGACAATACTACCACATCTACTTAGCCCTTGAATCTGTGCAAAGCCTCCATTCTCCATCTTTTATGGGTGCTAAAACAGTTGGCACAACACATGGGTGTAAACTTTTTTTCTCACCAAGCCTTTATCTACCAATTCTTGCACCTGTTTTTTGATCTCCTCATCCTGTTGAGATGCCATTTTGTATGCTGCCTTATTTGGCAGACTTGCACCAGGGATTAAATCAATGTGATGACTCACATCATGGATGGGAGGCAAAGAGTTTGGCAGCTCCCCACAATGCTCTCATACTTGTCAAGTAGGGTCTCCACGTCTTTAGGGACTTCTTCATTTTCGTCTGCTGCTGCTTCTGAGATCGTCTTCCCCACAATGGCATAACCACACTCTTCATCTTCAAGGTCCTTCATGAACTGCTTCTCGTTTACCATCATGACATTAGGTCTTTAATGGGCTGCACTTTCATCTTCCTTCAGCGGATTACAGTTATAAGAAACTCCCCCCTTCTCAATGATGGACATTCTTCTGTCCATCATGTTGGGCCTTCCTATCAAACTGCCAAGGCCTGTGTAGGATGTGGTACCCATCCGCAGGAGTAATGTCACATAAGTTTTTATCCTTATAGGCACCAATATTGAATTCTACCTATGACTGCTCATTTACAAGTACTTGCTGGCCCTTATTTAGCCAAGATATCTTAGCCAAGATATCTTGTATGCTGTGGGATGAGAGATCCCTTTTAGTTTTAGCTTCTTTACCATTCTCGATGAGACAAGATTATCAATGGAACCAGAATCAACCACCATTTTACATACCTTTCCTTGTGCCTTAAATGTGTGTCCTAAACAAAGCTTTCATTTGTGGTGGCTCCTTGGTGGTTGAAACTTTTATCAATGTTCTTCTCCTGAGTAAAGCTTCTAGCAGCTCAGGTGCTGCAAGTAATGAAGGTAAATTAACACTGCGTACCTCAGCCTCTTGGATAATTTGTGTCCTTTCTCCTCCATATGAGGGACTTCCAAGCAGAGCGACCAAATTGGCCACATTGGTAACTCTTTCCTGAGAAAGTATTGGATTTTCTCCCTTGGTTTCCAAACCTACCTCTTGTATTTGAGATCCCACCCCTTAATCCACCTCTTGGCTCATTAGTTTGTTCCTGCTGACTATTAGTCTCCCCTTGGTGCTTTAGGAATTGTGATCTCCCTCCTTCAAAATTTCCTCTTCCTCTATTGTTCCTACCTCTACTTCTGGCCTGCTCCTCTTGCTTCTTAATTCAATGCTTTCCTCCACACTGCTAGGGGTAGTTAGGCTCAATTCATTTTGAATACTATGCCTTAACTCATTCATGTATCTTGCATTTTCTCGACTTCATCTTCAATGTGCCCTGTCCTCAAGCTCAATTTATGAAATTCTTCCGTGTATGCCATCACATCCTCTCTTTTTGTTTTGAATTCTGCAACCTCCTGAAGATTTGGATCTCATAATCACCTTGTAGAAATCGGGCTTTCACCTTTGCTACCATTCTATCACAAGAGATAATCGGACTTCCTACGCCTTTCCCTTTCAGACAGAGTATAATTTCACCATGTCAGTGCTGGTCCTCTTAGTTTGGTCTTTACCAACTTCACCTTTTTGTCCTCAGGAATCTCCTTTTAATCAAAATACTTATCAAGGGTATCTATCCAATCTAGTACCTCCTCGCTGTCCCTTTTGCCGCCATACATTGGCAAATCCATTTTCACGTCTGACTGGTCTTCTTAGACAGCCTTGATCACATTGATGAACTTTCCTTTTTCTGGACCCAACTCTACCCCTTCGGGTCTATTTTGGGGAACTTCATTTCCCTCCTCACCCCCTTCTTCTTGGTAACTTTCATGAGTAGTGACTACAGCTCTCGTCAAACTTGCTTCTAGTGCTGCTATTCTGGCAGCTTTCTGGCTGCAACTAGTCTTTGGGTTGCTTGACTGTTCACCTTTCAGGAGTTGCTCATTTTGCATGATAATTTTTGCAAAGCAAGACAAACTTATAATTGACATTACAAAACATTACATAATGATCACTAAAGACCTTACACAAACAAAACACACTTCCTACAATCTAAGACTCACACAACTTTCTACAATCTAGGACTTAAAAACATTTATGAACCTTGGTGCTATTGCACCACATATTGACATGACTGCCTATTGTTTAACTTTATACTAATTGACATTCCATAGATTGCTTATCCATCAAATCTTCTTCAGATCCTTCAAAGCCAACAATCCTCATGTCAGTAGCTTCCTGTGGTTCATGCAGATTATGCCTATAAATCTGACAAATTAGAATGCTAGCTGATGTCTTCCAATTTACAACAACAGAAAGGCTTCTAAACCAAAAAAAATCAAAACGAATGCAGAAGCACCCAACTTCAATGCTCCACGAAGCTGAAGATGCACAGGGCACAGATCATCAAAATCTAAATTGTGGTCCCTTAACAATTGGAAAACTAGAGGCATGAATAGGAATTCAATGCACAACTTTTCACAAATCATGAACTTCACTCCGACATAACCAAAACAAGAGGAAACCTCTTTTTGGCAAACCTAAAAAGGTTTCAAGATAGCGGAAGATGCAATCATAATTTAGTCACAGCTATGCCGCTTATTCTACACCCTCGGTTGCCAAAAATCCTGAAAAATGTTACTTGAAGAACATGAAAATTGTAGAAGAATGTACAACTGAGCCATGTGGCGCGTGTGGAGGACACTGCAGTGAGAGTGAGTGGTGGCTGGGGGGCAGACGCATCAGCCTCCTCCCTCCTCCCCACGCAAAACTTTTCTCCCCTCTTTCATACCTCCTCTCTCAATATTTCTGTGTGCTCCCAAGATTTGCCTTCCGTAGGCATGTCATATGCTTCTATGTCATCTGATCCTCCACAACAGCAACACAGTAACTGATTTCACAATCTTCTAAATCCCACTTAAAATCTTCACCACTCACAAAAACCCATACCCAGCCCAGGTCAAGCCTTAAAAATTGCAGCCAAGGCATTTGAATTCTTGATAACACAACTGATAAAATAAAACTCATCCTGTGCATACGAACCTTTCTTTAAATAAGCGCCCTCTCCACTTCTTATTGCCAATCCAAAAAAAACGTAGACAGGGTTCATGAATCTTTAAATTTTGAAGTCAACTGCCATATGGAATTAATATCTCATTAGGATAATTTATGCCTTATTTTTTTCATATTTAGGTAAGTGAGCACGCTAAATGAGAATACTCTAAAGTTCAGAAAACCACAAGTTTAGAACTCAAGGATCCAAAATACTATTAAGACCTGAATTAACAGTTGAGACATAATTAGGATGAATTATCTTTTATAATATTATATAGATTTGAGTTAATTTTTCTGGCAGCTAATAGCCTCAGGCATAATTTTGTTAGTCCTCTTGGTAATATCTTTCATTTATAGGGGTTTAGTATGCGACTTGCTTCAGTTTGGAAGAGCAATTTCTGTAAATCAGAGATTGGATTTCTTAGATCTGAAAATATGATGGTGTAACGCCCTTGTCAAACACATAAAAGTAGTAATTAACAAGATATTAATATAGTTTATTACAGGTAGTTCTTGATTGATATAACATTTGTATTACTCATCCATGGGAGATTTGTTGTACCTACATTTGGGGATGATGATTGACAAAGCTCACCTAAACTGCTACACCAAAGTTCTTCCCTTGTATGATTATAGTGAATAAATAAATGAATCAATTAAGAATGAGAAATATTGAGTAGATGTATTCTGTCTATAAGTTTTTTTATGAATGTGAGTTCAATCTTTTTAGGCTTTACTGTTTTGTTGCATAATATTATTCCTGGATTTTAATTTCTTACATTGACAGAGCTGCAGCAAATACATACTGTCAGCTTTTGCAGTCACAGAGTGACAACAATGTAAAGCTCATTGTATTGGATCGGTTGCAAGAGCTGAAGGCATCACACCGGGATGTTATGGTGGACATGATCATGGATGTTCTGAGGGCACTCTCAAGTCCTAATTTAGATATTCGACGCAAGACTCTTGATATAGCTTTGGAATTGATCACTCCTCGAAACATAGATGAGGTTGTCATGACACTGAAGAAGGAGGTTGTGAAGACCCAGAACACAGAACTGGAAAAAAATGGGGAGTACAGGCAAATGTTGGTCCAAGCTATTCATTCCTGTGCCATCAAGTTCCCTGAAGTTGCTAGTACTGTGGTTCATTTGCTCATGGACTTCTTAGGCGATAGCAATCTGGCGTCTGCCATTGACGTGGTTATTTTTGTGCGGGAGATTATCCAGACTAATCCTAAGCTTAGAGCCTCCATATTGACGAGGTTGTTGGACACTTTTTATCAGATCCGAGCTTCACAAGTGTGCTCATGTGCTCTGTGGATTATTGGAGAGTACTCCCTTTCTCTTACTGAAGTGGAAAATGGTTTATCAACCATCAAACAATCTCTTGGGGAGCTACCATTCTACACAATTTCTGAGGACGCTGAGGTAACTGATTTGAGGTCATCAGTCACTAACAAACCTCAGACTCCAGCATCCATGACTGTCTCCTCAAGACGACCTGCCATTCTTGCTGATGGGACTTATGCAACTCAGAGTGCTGCTTCTGAAATTGCCATTGCAAATCCTGTAATTATGGGAAGTTCTGACTCCACTGGAAATTTGCGAACCATGCTTTTAACAGGTGATTTTTTCCTTGGTGCTGTTGTTGCCTGTACATTAACTAAGCTGATTCTTCGTCTGGAAGAGGTGCAGCCTTCTAGAGCAGATGTAAACAAGGCAGCTGCTGAAGCACTGCTAATCATGGTCTCTATGATGCGGCTTGGTCAATCTAGTGTTCTTCGACATCCCATAGATAGTGACTCCTATGAGCGAATTAGTCTCTGTATACGCATTCTAACCTCTCCTGATGATTTGTTGAAAAGAATTTGGTTACAATCTTGCCGAGAGAGCTTTGTAAAGATGCTTGCTGACAAGCAGTTCCGGGAAATAGAAGAGACAAAAGCAAAAGCTCAGATTTCACATGCACAGCCGGATGACTTAATTGATTTCCGCCTTTTGAAGAGCAGAAAGGTAAGATGTGTTACATCCTTGATAATGCACATTATTCCATCACAATAATATTTTGGTGTTATTTTCAATAGACTTTGAAATGGCCCTGCTAGATAAATTTGCAAAGAAAGACTAGTTTTTCTCAAGTGATTACCCACAGAATTGCTATACTTGCAGAGATTGACTTCATAATAAAAGGGAACCGACTGAAATGTGTTTAAAGAATTAATTGAACAGGAATAATTCTTCCACTTTGTTTTTAAATTTTAATCACCCTTAGTCTGCAACACATTAATCTGTGCTTGAAGGATTTCCCCGAGGGTTCAAAATCATCCTGTCTGCCTTATAAGCTGTAGTAACTGTGTCTAGGTTGAAACTCTCTGTTCAAATACCTCCTACAAGCAAGAAACGTGGAAGCCTGGATGTATTTTTGTTGACTTGGGTGACTCCAATGTGTATGCTTACTGCCAATTTTCTACAAAATCTCGTAAGAGCCATAATACTTGAGTGCACGCTTTTTGTCCTTCTAATGTTCTAATGAAATCAACTTCAATGTAATCCTTCAACTTCATCTCCTTCTTCCTTGCTTGCTCCTTCAATATAGAACAATTTCTTTTTCATACATTTATGACCTCAGCTGTTTTTGCTATCACAGTTAAAGCATAAGCCCTTAGCCTTTTGCTTTTGGCATTTGTATTCATTTTATGCACATATACTGACTTTTGTTCTTTGCTAGGGTATGAGTCAGCTTGAATTAGAAGATGAAGTGGAAGATGATTTAAAGCGTGCCACAGGAGAATTTGTCAAAGATGGTGACAGTACAAATAAATTGAATAGAGTTTTACAACTTACTGGCTTCAGTGATCCCGTTTATGCAGAAGCATATGTTACAGTTCATCAGTATGATATTGTCCTGGATGTTACAGTAATCAACCGCACAAAGGAAACACTTCAGAACCTTTGTTTAGAATTGGCTACTATGGGTGATCTCAAGCTGGTTGAACGACCCCAAAATTATACTCTGGCTCCAGAGTCAAGCAAGCAGATAAAGGCAAACATAAAAGTGTCTTCAACTGAAACTGGTGTTATATTTGGTAACATTGTTTATGAGACTACGAGTGTTCTGGACCGCAATGTTGTTGTTCTGAATGACATACACATCGACATCATGGACTACATCTCCCCAGCAACTTGCCCTGATACTGCTTTTAGAAATATGTGGGCTGAGTTTGAGTGGGAAAACAAGGTAAATCATACCATTCTCTCAGGCTGGAAAATAAATGTAAATTTTGTCAGTAATTTTCTTTCATGTTTATATTGTACCAAAGTTAAACAATAGAATAATCAAACCAATGACATATATACTTTTGAATGAGTAGTGAGGTTGTATTTTTCTATTAGGTGGCTGTGAACACAGTTATTCATGATGAGAAGGAGTTCTTAAACCATATTGTGCAATCAACAAATATGAAGTGCCTCACACCCCTGTAAGTATTTCAATATTCTTAGCTTCTTTCATGTTTCTTAGAGTTATATGGATTAGTTGGCATTGCAATAAATATTGTTGAATGGTATATTTACCACTGGGGAAACACAATGTTACGGACAAGATTTTAACCATAATTTTTGATATAGATCTGCACTTGATGGGGACTGTGGATTTCTGGCTGCAAATCTATATGCAAAGAGTGTATTTGGTGAGGATGCTCTTGTGAATGTTAGTGTTGAGAAACAATCTGATGGCAAACTGAGTGGTTATATAAGGATAAGAAGTAAAACCCAGGGCATTGCATTGAGTTTGGGTGATAAGATCACACTCAAACAAAAGGGCTAAGTATGTGTTGATCGGTAGCTGCTCAACTTTTACTTCTAGGTTTTCTGTAAGAAAATTTTCCACATTACTATGTTTATCTGCTTACAATTCTTGGAAATAACAGTTAGAATTCTAACTGCTTAAAATGGATGAGTGGTCTGTGAAGCCCATTGGTTGATCTTTTAGAACTGGAAGAAAATTCTTTATGGTTGGGATGAGAATTACGTTTTTGCAATTTGTTTTATCTATTCATCAAGAAACTTGTGCACTGCATTAGACAATAGTTATGTAAAGGTGAGGATGAGCATAACAATGATTTTGCTGGTGATTATTGAGGTATCATTGCCTAGAGTTGTTTTGTCTGCCTTGGTTTCTATATCATATGTCATGCACAATATTGTGATGCAGCATTGCAGATTATTAGAAACAATCTTTTTATTATTATTTTAGAATCTAGCTCTTGAAGGAATCAACAGTTCAAATTTGATGAAATGTAAGGCACATGGAACATATGAAATTTACTTCTAGAAGTATAATTTGAATTAGTAATTACTTTGGTTCTAGATAGCACCCTAACATCGTTAATGCACACTAGAAAATGTGTATATTATCAATATATTTGTCTCATGATTATTATATTTTAGTCCGAATAAAATTATTGTAAGGCTCTATAGACTTGTCCTCGTAAAGGCATTCACTAAATGGGCTTGAATAACCAGACACTTCAAGTGTAGGATCATTCCACAGTGCTTAGAGTGTATGTACGTCATCCTGCATAACATTTATCTGTGTTTACATGTATATTCAGGTGGGTGTGCATGCAATTCTACTATGTAGTTTGAATTAGCAGTTACTTCGGCTCAGATAGGGAGCTTCATCGGTAAATGCGAATGCCTTAATAGACAAGGTGCATTTTTCTTTTAAATCTCATGCAACACAAGGGAAAGTAATGAAGAGGCTCAAATATAATTTGTCGAGGCAAACAAACCAAATATAATTTTTTTAAGGCAAAGAAATTACCGAACAATGTAAAGTTGCAAAGTCATTTCATACAGCTTGGAGTGTATTTGCGCTGTTCTGCAGCTGCAGCAGCTATTTTAGTTCAACTCTTTAGGGTTTTTCATTTATAAAAGGGGATTAAACCAGCAATTCTAGATTTTAAATTTCGTCGTAGAAATCATATAACAAAGTTTGGAGACTCGTGCACAATTTTCAAACGAACAGCAACTGGCATATATTTTTTTCATTTGGCATCTGCCATGATGTTCAAGAGATGAATCTAATTTTGCATTTTGTGCCGTGGTGCAAAGCATAGGGTCAACAATATTAAACACTATGTATAACACATGGTCAAAGCATTGCTGAAAGAAAAACTAATATACAATCAAAGACAAACAATCTTTATCAATTCAGAGATTGTAGAAAACTAATGCATTTAATATTGATATGTTCTCTAAATCGTGTGAAGTTGTGACTGTTTTGCAAGATCTGAATCCCCTGGTCGAATAAAGTGGCTGCTTTTTAATATTTGAAGGGCAGTTTCATGACAGTTATTATATTCGGCCCAGGCAAAAGAACCCAATTAAAATATTTCCAAATGAAAACATCGACATTTAATCAAGTTCAAAATGCAAATTTGGAAATAGCTAAATAGCATGTCAATATCTTATTTAAGGCAAATATGGGGAGAGGTATCAAATAGAAATGTGCATAAAAATGTTTTTAAAAAATAAAAATAATAACCAGTAACATAACATCATTGTTAACATGTTCCTTGTTCTAGACTTCGATTGTAATGAGTTTTCTTGTTAGCATGTTCCTTGTTCTAGACGTCCTTGTTCTAGATTTTGATTGTAATGAGTTTGAAATCAAATGATATATTTTGATAAGAAATAATTCAACTAAATTTCAACTACATTCCATAGCACTGGAGGCAAAAATTTACAAAATTTAAAAATGTTGTACACAAAATCTAAGTAATTTTACATCTTAACATAGTCAAATTTTATAACATCAAAGGAAAACAGGACTTAAATTTCTACTTGATTTCATAACATTGAGAGAAAATCTCTAATAGGTTTGGAGGAAAATCCCTAATCCTATTTGTGGTGACTTGTGCTCTCATCTTCTTTTTTAGGTTTGTGCTTGCTCTTTTATCGACACCGTGTGGTGTTTCATCTAGTGCTATCTTATTGGTTGTAAGCTTCCAGTCCTATAGACCCGCTTTGTGGACTCTCCTTGGACATTGATATATTTATCTTATCTAGGAACCTTGCAAGTTCACGACATAAAAAACAAAGTTCAGCTAAATTTCATGACATAAAAGAGTGTTCGCTAAACTTCATAGTATTAAAATTGTCTAAATCTCAATAGTTTAAGCAAATGTTACCTTGGCTAGTGTTTTACAGCTTTGAAACAACATTCAGCTAAGATTGCATTTGACCACAACGTTGGTATCTCAAAATCATCTCTGTAAACATTTATAAGGAAGCTAAGGAAAGTTTGGTTTCATCTCCAACAACTCTTCTTGCTCAAGTGTTTCTAAACTTTGTAATGACATCTTTTGTCTATAATGTAACTATGCCTATATATGGTGGTTGCAACAAAGCCAACGATTGTGGCTAATGACTTTTTCTTGTGGGGAGTTGGCATATGGTGGTTGCAACAAAGCCAATGATTGTGGTTGCTTTGACTTTTTCTTGTGGGGAGTTGGTGCTGGTCTTGAAGGTTGATGATATCATATCACCATGGATCTCTCTATATTTGCACTCATTCTGTTTCACATTGACATCTGCTCGCCTCTTCTTGAAGACGTCGTTCTCATGGTTGGGGATAGACCACAACCTCAATCATTGGATGATGAGGGCCTCCTCTTTGATATTATCGATTCTTCTAATTAGTCGCCATGCAACAAATCATTGTTTCATGCATAAAGGCACTGCCACTTGGTGGAAGGACACAAATGATAATTGTTTAATAGTTTGAGCTTTTGATTCTTCCTCTGACAACTCTTCATAGACTGCAAATTTGGCCTCCTTGGACTTGATGGACCCTAGTCCACCTCTTCTTGTTGGTGCAATCACCATTGGTTGAATAGAGCCTTCTCAGTCTAGTACTTCAACCTATGGTTGACAATATTTAACCTTGTTAGCATTCTTCCCTTGGTGTTGATGGTCACTCAAAGTGGGATTCACCACTTGCTTCCCCTTATGGTGGAGTTTCTAGTGATTGTATGAGTTTGATGGTAAAGAAAAAATCTTCCTTTACTCTCTCATTCTCCTCCCCACATTGTGGGTGAGCTATCTTCCCTCCAAAGATAACGATCGCTAGCTATTCTTCTATTGTGTCATTTATTATTATATCGTTATTGACCTTATTATATATTATTAAGGGCTGACCTCTTTTGACATCTATGGGTTGTAGTTGTGTAACAGACAACACCCCTGCTCTTTTTAATCAAGAACAAATTACACATAAAGTTTGCAACCCTAGAAAAAAATTAACGCCATTGAAATACTACCTCAACTCCACGAGTTACCCTGTCATACAACTACTCATGAAATATACAAACAAACCTCATACCTAATCAAGTCCACATAAAAATATGCATTTATAGTGAATTGAGAATCCAAATCTACGAGCTTCAAAGAGAAAAAAGGTCTATTTTGTTGATTGCAAAACAGGTGATTGACAAACATACACTACTCTAAAATTGCTTTGAAGAAAAAAAAAGAAATAATTATTCTTATATTAATGCATTTTATATATTGTTAAAAACTCGATGTAAAGTATGCTAAGAGACCAATTTTAAAATATTTTCACAAATTTATAAGTTAATTTGATTTTTTTATTTATGAGATATTATACATTACATTTGAAATATTTGTTGATGTATCTTGGAGTTTTTGAATTTTGAAATATTATATTTTTCTTTCAAAATCTAAAAACAAAAACAATCTTTTTCACCTTTGTCAAGTGAAAATTCAAATTTACTATATTATTTTTGAAATATTTGTGTAATTTTGACCCTTTTAATGTATTGTTATGTTAAGAATATTAGAAACATAGAATTCTTTTTTGATCTTTTTGCTAGTTTTGTTTTTATTTAAAGATTTTCCTCAAGAAACATTGATATTAAATGACAAATTCTTAAAGGTGAAAATAAACTAATATTAATTAGCAAGTTTGAAATGCAAATTTGAAACTAGGTGTAAAATTAAAACTAGCATGCCAATATATTTAGAATACAAGGGAAATATGCAGAGAGGTATCAAATAGAAACATGTATAAAAACTTCTTTTAAAAAAAAAAAGAATAATAACTAGTACATAGAAAAATGTTTAACTTATCATCATTGTTAGCTAAACATGTTCTTTGTTCTAGATTATGTATGTAATGAGTTAGAAATCAAACAATTTAATGATATATTTTAATAGAAAATAATTCAACCAAATTTGAACTACATTTCATAACATTGAAGGCAAAATTTGATAAAATTTTAAAATGTTGTACATAAATCTAAGTATTTTCACATCAAAATATACTCAAATCTCATAACATCAAAAGAAAACTCTTGCCAAATATCACAACATTGAAAGTAGAATCGAGTTAAGTTTCAAAACACATGATTCAAATTTCTACTTAATTTCACAACATTGAGAGAAAATCTCTGATAAGCTTCAAGGAAAATCCCTTGGGACCTCGTAATTTAACAACATAAAAAATAAACACAATGACATAAAATATGCTGTCGTATAAATTTCATAGTATTAAAATTGTTTAAATCTTACTAATTGAAGCAAGTGTTGCCTTGGCTACAATGTTTTATAGGTTTGAAAGCTCATTCACTTACATCTTGCCATAATTAGATCACATTTCACCATAACACTAGTACTCAAAATCATCTTCTAAATATTAGCAAGCATTTATAAGGAAGCTTTTAAGGTTAAAAACTAAATATTTATAAGGAAAGTTTTACAAGATAACTATGTCTCCAACAACTCTTCCTACTTCAACGTTTCCAATCTCTATAATGACATCTTTTGCCTATAATGCTACTATGCTTTCCTTTTTCTTTTGGGGTGGTAAGGTGACACTTGGGCTATCTATGGTAGTCACAACAAAGCCAAGGATTGTCCTTACGGCTAGTGTTGGTGTTTTTGGGTTGGATTTCTTTGCTTTGCTTGACTCTTGTGGTAATGTTTTTTTTGTTGATATGAGGGAATCTTGTGAAAGAACAATTCTCGAGTCTACTAGGATTGTAAATGAAGGGGTCCCCTCTCTAGAGCCTCTTATTTGTAGACATAGCTTTTCTTGGGTTGCCAAATCTATTATCTTCGTCCTCTAAAGGTGAGACCTTAACCCCTTTCTTGTGTCAAGAACTCACTTGTGGTGGTTTGTAACCTTGATATGGTGGATAATGTGGAGTTTACAAACTTTGTGTCTTGATTTTCAGATTTTCTATTCTTCGGCCTTGTCTTTTGGACTTTTATAATTAAGTGTCAAACTCTTGAAGAACCTTAGTTTTTGGTAACATTGAGCTTTTCCCTTATGCTAAGGGCTTTTTTATACCATTTTTCTTCTTCTTTTGATAATTGAGACATAGCGTTGAGCAATTGTGGATTTAGGGATTCACTCTTTCTACCAAGCCTTAAACCATCTCCTTTAACAATCTTATGAAACCATGTAATATGCGACCAATGTGTGTATGCCTACCTAATCTCCCCCTTTTTTTGGGAGGATGCTTGTTTTGAGGCCATTAAAAACTATAAGGTGGATGATACCATATCACCATGAGTCTCTCTATCCTTGTACACATTTTGGTTCATATTGACATTTGCACACCTCTTTCTGGAGATTTGGTTCTCATGGTTGGGGATAGAACATGGACTCAATCATGGGATAATGAGGGCCTCCCCTGTGAAATTGTCAATGCTTCTAATTGGTCACCATGCAAAAAATCACTGTCTTGTATCATAAAGGCATCACCACTTGGTGGAAGGACACAAAGGATGATCATCCAATTGTTTGAGCTTTGATTTTACCTCTGACGAATCTTCATAGATTGTTGACGACTCTTCATAGACTACAAATTTGGGCTCCTTGGACTCGATGGACCCTAATCCACTTTTGTTATTGGTGCAACCCCCATGAGTTAAATAGAACGTTCTCAGTCTGCTTACTTCAACCTATGGCTTAAGATGTGCAACCTTGTTAGCATTCTTACCTTGTGTTGACAATCACTCAAAGTGAGATTCACCACTTACTTCCCCTTATGATGGAGTTTCGAGTGATTGTATTAGTTGAATGATGGTCTAATGGCAAAGAAAAAATCTTCCTCTAGTCTCTCATTCTCTTCTCCACATTGTGGGTGAGCTACCTCCCCTCCAAAGATATGGGTTACTAGCTATTCTTCTAATGTGTCATTTATTAGTAGATTGTTATCGACCTTATTATATTAGCCAACATATTTTCAATGTTTTATTGATATCTTTTGATGCCTATGGGTTTTAGTTGTGTAATAGAAAAAACCCTTGTGTTACTGCTCTTTTTATTCAAGAACAAATTACACATCAAGTTTGCAAGTTCTTAAAGACAATTTGAATCCATAAAACTATTACCTCAAATCCACAATTTACCTTATCATACAACCACCCATGAAATATACAAATAAACCTCATATCCAATGAAGTCTACATATAAATGTGCAATTATAGTGAATTAAGAATCCAAATCTATGAGCTTTAAAGGGAAAAAAAGAACTATTTTGTTGATTTCAAAATAGGTGACTGACAAACATACACTACTCTAAATTGATTTAAAGAAAATAAAAGAAATAATCATTCTTATATTTATTATATTTTATATACTATTATAAAAATCCATGTAATCTATGCTAAGAGACACAAAGTCTAAAACATGTTAACAAATTTTTAAGTTAATCTAATTTTTTATTTATGAGAAATTATACATTACATTTGAAATATTTGTTGATGTAACTTGGAGTTTTTGAATTTAGAAATATTACATTTTTCTTTCAAAATTTTAAAACATAAACAATATTTTTCACCTTTTTCAATGGAAAATTAAATTTTAATATATTAATTTAAAAATATTTGGGTATGCATGTCATTTTGAACTTTTGAATTTATTTTTATGTTAATAATTTTAGAAACATAGAATTCTTTTTATTCTTTTTTTTTTTTGATTTGTTTCTCAACTAATATAATATTATCTTGATCTTATTTTTGTTTGTTTAAATAACGCTTATATTTATTAACTAGCACTTGTAACCATAGGAGGTTTAAGGGATCAACTAATATGAAACTTGGGATAGGTGTATTTTTTATAGCTTTTATAAAATTCAATCAATTTAGAACTCTTTAAATGAGAATAATAATTAATATTAAGTAATTAATATAGAATATTTGCTAAGGGTGATCCAAATGTAAACATTGTGCAACTTTGTATATTAACAATTTTTTTGTGCAAACAATGATTTAGCATTTGAGTGGCTCTACAACCTTGTTTTGACCTCCATCCATGGTGTTATCTTCTCTAGAACAACCCCCCTAGGTCCAATTTTTTTTGGATCTTTGGCTTATCATCACTAATGGGGTCCCTCTAGAAATTGTGGCCACCTCTGGTATTGATAGAATGTTGACTTTGGGGGGTGATCTGTGGCTACTAGATGACTTTCCTTTTCTAGATAGTACTGGTCCCAAAGCTAACATGTATAATGTAGAGAATACAACAATCCCAAAATATAACTGGAAAGGAGCGTTGGTGGGACAGTTTGATTTGGCTGCTCCACCTAGGATCTCCCAACTATATCTCATGGAAAATAGGTACAAAGATCCTTCTCTCAGATTTGGTGATTGACAATACCTCTCGGGGTTTTTCCTTGAATTTGGTGAGTAGGTTTTTATCTTACATGCCCACTATTAAAATAGTTAGGAGATGGGTTTCTACTAGGTGGAAACTCAAGGGATCGGTGGAGGTAGCGGCTATGATTGATGCCCTATTCCTATTTAAAATTTCTATTAAGGAAGACCAGAATCATGTATTGGCGAGAGCCTGGAGATATGTTATCTCTTGACACTGGCCAAATGGAAACCAGGCTCTGACCCCAGTGTTGATTTACAGAATGACCCTACTCTGGGTTAGACTTCTAGGACTAACCTTGGAGTTATGGGATGAAAAGGTAGATTCCAATGGATTGGGGATTCCTTTGGGCACTTTATCAAGGTTGATGTTGAAACCCAACACAAGTCTCAATTGGGGTTTGCGATATTTTGTGTAAATATTGTGGTAAATAAAGCCCTCCCTAGCAGTATAGAATCAAAATCAAAATGGTGGACCTAGAAACATGTGATTAACTATGAGAATGTTGACTTATACTTATAGAAATGTAGGAAATATGACCATGTGATCATTGATTATAAAACCCATATGAAGGATGGAGAGTCAACAAAAGGGAAAGAGGTTGTTGTGGAAGGAAGTGGTCCTAGTAAAGAACCAAGGTGCTTTTTAGGAACGACCCAAGGTCCCACTCTATCTTCTACGAAGGACAAGGACAAGAAGAATGACCAATAGGAAGGGCAACCATCTGCAGACAAAATGGAGGATGTCCCTAAGGCTAGGCCAAAGGAAGGAGAGATAGTGACGAATTCTAAGAAACAAATGGAAGACCCAAGAGGTTGTCTAGAGGAAGGGGAGATAATGATGGAGATTGACGATGAGGAGGTTCAAACTCTTGCCAAGGAGGAATTTAATGCTATGATGGGTGAAGCTATTTCCCCACCAAAGATGAGTGGGGTTCAGGAGGTTGGGTGCCTGTCTTTAACCCCACAAGTGATAGTGGTGAACATGATGGGTTGGTAACTTAACTCACCCAAGTGGAAAGACTACCCTTCTCTAAAGGGAGAGCCTATGATATCTACCTTGTGAAGAGGACTCTCTATCTTCTTCAACCCTAATGACAGTAGATGTGGGTAAGGGAGGTTGGTAGGAACCCCAAAATAAAACCCACAGACAACCAAAAGAGGATGTGGGTTCTGAGACGAGAATTGGAAGGCTGCCAAAAAGGGTGGCAATAACTAAGGCATCTTCCCAAGATATTGCTAATGGGAAGGAGAGGACCTTGGAGGACATCCAACAAGGTAGGAAATGAAGTTCATTTCATGAAATATTAGGGTTTAAACAACCCGAGAAAACAATTTTCTCTAAAAAATATGATTTATGATCATAAGGTAGACGTTGTTCTCATTCAAGAGGTCAAAATGAATAGTCACAATTTTGATAAAGTGGCGGATTACATATGAAAAGAGGATAAATATGCTTATAGTGAAGATGATGGTGCTTTAGGGGGGACTGCGAATATGTGGAACCTTAATAAGCTCAATGGGGTCGAGCTTCATTGTCACCTTCATTTTTTGGTTGTCGCATTTACTAATGCGGTTAGTAATTAGGTCCTTTTCAAATTTTATGCTCCCAATACAAGGGCGGGGGGGAGGATTGCAAGTTTGAAGGATGATTCTACTTGTATTGCCAACTGTAAGGGTATCAAAATCATATATGCGTGGGCTTTTAATACCCATCTACACCCCTCAAAACATTTGGGAGCACTCAAGGGTGTTTTTGAGAGTATACAACAACTGGATGGTTTCCTTAGAAGGAATGATCTCATTGATATGGAGCTATAGGGAGGCCAGTTTACCTGGTCCAACAATAGGTTGGAACACAATCTCATTCAGGTTAGACTTGATAGGGTGCTCCTCTCGACTGATTGGGACATTCTTCCTTACATCTCTCTCCAAGGATTTCCTAGGATTGGCTCAGATCACTCAATGCTTCTATTCAATTGGCAGACAAGGCATCCTAATAAAAGGAAACCTTTTAGGTATGAGATAATGTGGCATTCTCATCCTCATTTTGGAGAATGTATTGAAAGTTGGTGGAATATTATGGTCTAGGGTATTACTATGTTTCAAATAGCTAAGAAATTTGCAAATATTAGAAGGGAAATGGCACAAATCTTCCTTTGGAGATATCTTCAAACAAAAGAAGGAAACAAAAGGAAAAATTGAGGAGTTTCAAGAGAGGATGATGACGGGAGATCTTACACTTTCCCCACATGAGGAGGAACAGAGTTGGAGGAGGAAGTGGGAAAAAGTGGTTGAAAGGGAAGAAGTCTTTTAGAAACATAGATCTTAGATTCAATGGCTTACTAAAGGGAATAAGAACATGACGTTATTTCATAGATTGACCTCAAAAAACAATAAGAGGAATACTATTAGGAAACTAATTTATAATAATAATATTGACTTGACAGATGAGGATGAGATTGGGTGATGAAACACCACTTCCATGAAATTTATAATCCCCCCAACTAGAGGTTGACCCAATGATGGAGAATGAATTACTAGAGGTTATTAACCTGATGGTTAATGAGAGGACAAATCAAGATTTGATAAGAAAAGTTTCTGAAGAAGAGGTTAGAGAAGTGGTTTTTTCTATGAGAGCCTTCAAGGCTCCTAGCTTGGATGAGTTCCCCTTGGATTTCCTCTAAGAATTCTAGTAGATAATTAAATACAATCTAGTTCATGTGCCTAGGGACTTAATTAGAACGAGTAGAATACTAAAGTAGTTGAACCAGACCTTTATTGTTTTGGTGCCCAAGGTTGTGGATCCTACTCGTTTGGAAGAATTTAGATCAATAAGTCTGTGTAATACTATCTAAAATATTCTTTCCAAGGTTGTGGTGAATCACATGAAGCCTATTCTTTAAAAGGCTATCAACCCCACTCATAATGGCTTTGTCCCTAGTTGCCAAATTTTGGATGCGGTTATAACCTTTCATGAGGTTCTCCATTTGATGGAAAGGACTACAAACCTATGTATGACAATGAAACTTGATATTTCAAAAGCCTATAATAAGGTGAAGAGAGAATATCTATTTAAAATTTTACGAAAATTTGGTTTTGGAGAGAAGTTCATGTTATTAATAGGGGAAATGATTAATTCATTTCGATTCTTGGTCTTGACCAATGGTTTTGTAGGGAAATTCTTCCTAGCTGGGAGGGGTCCTTGTCAAGGAGACTCTTTATCACCTTATCTCTTTATTATGGTAGCTGAAATCTCGGGGAAAATTATTTTGGCTATGGTGGCTTAGAAAGATTTAGTGGGTATTAAACCAACTATGAATCTCCCCTTGGAGGTCTTGCAACAATTTTTGGATGATACTTTTGTGTATGGATTATCCTCCATCAAAGAAGCTAAGGCTTGGATTTTTTATTTTTAAAAATAGGTATGCTCAAGTCTCTAGACATCATATTAATTATTAGAGAAGTAAGCTCTATTTCTTCAATACTGATTTAGTTTTGTAGCAAAGAATTACTAGGGAGATGAACTGCTAGGTTGCGAGTCTCCCTAACACTTATCTGGGTCTCCCCCTTATAGTCAAGGAAGTCACCCCTCGATTATAGAAAATAGTGTTGGAAAAAATGCAGTGAAAATTGGCTAGTTGGAAAGGGAAGGTTCTCAAAAATATTGGGAAATTATAACTCCTAACTACCTCTCTTTAGGGATTTCTCATCTATTTTCTATCTCTATTCAAACTATCTAGCCATTTCAAAGACATCCTTGAAATAATTCAGCAAAACTTTTTATGGTTAGGCATGGAGGAGAAGAAGAAATTTTGTCGATCTGAATCTCAAGGAGAGTTGAATTTGAGGAGAATGGGGGATCTATATAAGGCCCTCATTAAAAAATGGGTCGGAGATTTTCTTAGGGTTCAGCGGATTGGTGTTGAATTATAAGAGATAAATACCTTGGTGTGGGCCCTTTTAATCAAGCTCTTTATAATGGTCTTCTAGCTGCATCAAGAATATGGACCAATATTACTAAGGTTAGAAAACACTTAAGAGAGGGCATTAGGTGGAACATTGGTGATGGAAAGTTGGTCATATTTATTGAAATAGATGGATAGGTTATTTCCCCTTGATTTGCACAAAGTTTTCCAAACAAAGGGAGTAGAGGGTGAATAAATTTGGTCCCAAGGTGGCCAACTATTTTGAAAATAAGATGTGGAAGGTTTTTAACATGGGTAATATTAATATTGTGGAAAAATATCTATATATGGAGTTGGGATCCCTGTTGAAAGATAACCATATTCCCTCCTTCCCAGATATTGATAAACTTATATGGGACAAAACCCAAGTGGAGAATTCAGTGTCAAATTGACATACAATAGTATTATCGGGGAAGATGGGGCCTTAGAATGGAGGACTTCTTGGCAATCTCACTTTCTCTCAAAGACCAATTTCTTCTAATGGTTTGGTATGCATAATAACACACTCACAATTGATAACCTTAAAAGGAGTGGCTTTCAAAAGGGGAATAGGTGTATTCTGTGTAACATGAAGGAAGAGACTATTTCCCACCTTCTAATTCATTGCTCTTATTCTTCTCAACTATGGAAGTAACTGTTTAATCAACTAGGATATCCTGGGTTAACAAGAATACTCATCAATTTATACTTGGCTGGAGATCTCCCTCCAATCATCCCCTTATCAAATTGATATGGATATCCATCCTGCCCTATGTTTACTTGAACATATGGAAAGAGAGAAACAACCACATTTCTAGGAAGAGAATTTCCCCTCTTGAGGTTGTCTTTAAAATAATGATGGGTTTGATCAAAGAATGTGCTCTTATATGGAAGTGGAACCACCTCCTCACCCCCCATGTAATTGGGTAGATGTTGGAAAAAACTATGGGACATCTCACATTTATTGGAGAAAGTGGATAGTTCGAAGGCCCATAAAAGATTGGGAACCAAATGGATGTCACCTTGCCCCCCCCAAATTGGTGGAAACAACATTTTTATGGCTCAAGAAGGAGTGAAGGGGCTATTGTTGGGGGTGTTATCTGGGATGAAAATAGAATATGCATTAAGGGATATTCAGGCTAATGTGGGAAAGTCTCCAAAAATGAGGTGGAAGTGATGGAGCATGGGAATTAAAAATGTGATAATAAAAGGAAATTCATTATTAGTTATTGAAGCCATTAAAGGAGTGAATAGGATGAGTTGGCATGCCACATCCATGCTAAGAGATGCACAAAAATTTTTAAGTAGATGTAAGAAATTCAAAATACAACATGTGCATATAGAAGGGAATCAAGTGGCGGACAACCTGGTGGGGTATGGACATGAGGTCATAAATCTCCAAGTTTGGGAACAAGAGTATGATCTACCGGTAGTGATAAAAATACTCATTCAAAAAGAAAACCTTTTCAATTAATAATGAGTATATTAATTAAAAATGATATGTGTGACCTTATCATTATTTCAATGTACCTTATGATGGGTTTAGTGAGGGTTATAAATGATATGATGGCTTTCATCATAAGGAAGCTAATTTTGGTGGAAGGTTTGGCGATGATAAATTTAATGGGGCCACTTCTTTATTCAAGCTACTAATCATGGCAAGTTATGGGAAGAAAATGTCTTCTATTGTGATGAGACTAAATCCAAATATCAATGGTTGGTTTTATGGGAAAACTACAAGAGGACAATGACTTGGCAGCGAACGAATAAAGTTAATTTTGACTTAATTTATGGTAATCCCAAGTATTTTCAAAAATGTATAGGCCTTTTTTTGTGCTATTAGGTGAGAAAGGGTACATGTCTTTATTTGTGTTGTTAGGTGAGAAAAGATGGCTATGGTTTCTCTATGTAGATTTTTGAGGTTTGTGGGTGGTATGGCTTTGGGGATGAAAGAGGGGGCAGAGAATTTGGTTGTCAAGCTTGGTGAAGAAGAAGCCATAAAGAATGTGAATGCTCGAATTGAGCCACCCAATATTAAAGAGGATTTCAAGAAAGATAAGGCAACATGGACATATCTGAAGGAATGTGGGATAATTCCAGTCATGAAGAGTATTGAAGGACATGATGAGAAGGTGACTTGGCAGTTTGTAGATTCCTAGAAGAATTGTTGGGTGAATATTAATGGTATTTTGTTTGAGATCATAAAGGAGATGATTACAAATTCCATTGGCCTTGCCATGGAGGGTAAAATATGGAGGAAGCAATCAAGGGTTGTGGATGATACAAGCCTATGATTTGTTCTTTGACCTGATGAAGCTCTTGTCCATTTTCATGGGGGATTTTGTTGTGAAAAGTTGCTTGAATTGTGGGACATGGTCTGCTATGTTATCATGAGATACATAACCATGGAAGACATGGTAAATGTGTGTTACTTTTACCACTTCCCCATCCTTAACCACTTTAGGAATAGATAATGTAGCTCCTTTCCTTATTTTTTATTACATTCTATGGAAGATTGCATATGGAATATTTGTAAGAAGAGAGAGGAGGGTAAAAATTATATTGTCTACCACTGATCCTTAATTTATCCCCTGTACGAATTTTACAAAGGTCTTTGTCTGTAGATCTTGAGCCTTAGCCCTCCCCCCATCAATATCACTGAGGTTGCCCAAATGTTGACCCCCTCTACCAAAATCCAAGTTGATAGGGAGTCTTCTGCTACACATAGAAAGATTAAAATGGAAACTATTGAGGTCCTAGATGTGGAAAGTACTGAAATTGCTGCTAGAAAGGGCACTAATAGAACAAGCAAGAGGTTGAGAGAAAAAAACCATGACCACCTATGGTAAGGAAAAACCTAATAATTTTGAGTCCACAAATAATTCAAGAAAGAAAATTGGCCCTAGACCTAGAACAAAAGCCACTAGGAGGAACTATGGGGAGTAAGAGAAGGATGAGACTAGTAGTGAAGGGAACGATGATGAAGTCATGGAAGAGGAACATGATATACCAATTCCCTCCCAAGTGTTTGATACTTTTAAAATTGAATTGAATACTCTAGATTACAGGAAAGAAGGGGTTATGGGTGAGTAGGGAACTGCTACTTCATTGGTTATAATTATGAATTTGGGTAGCCAAACTCAGGGGGGGGGGGGGGGGGGGGAGGGGTTCCTATTGGAAGTGGTGAACAAAAAGGGGGGAACATTGTGGGAGGTGATATTCAGAAGGAGGGAAGAAATATGGCTAAAATTGATAAAGCACAAGGTAGCATAGACATTGCTAAGATGGAGGAATCCATCACTAGCCTCATTAAGGAGAATGCATAGTTAGAAGATAAATTTGACAAGGTTGCTAAATTTTCTGTGCAATTGATGGATTCAACAATGAATACCCCTCATCTACTACAGGTGAGCAAGGAGGACACTAATGAAAAGGATATGGAGATGACCCAGTCACTATATGGTTTCCAGGTGGACTATTGGCTGTACCTATTTCCATAGAACCCATAGAATCAGAGCAAGGAGAGTTAGCTCCTTCTTTTGTGCTTTCTTTTTTGGTCTTTTGTTATGATAGTTAGATTTAAGTTGGCCCAGGGGGCTATTTATGTTGATATATACTGGACTTTTTTTAAGCCCACCGAATTTCAATGGGCCAATTATATGTATAATGATGCTAATTTCATAGGTATTAACAATAGTAAGTATAAAAAAATTTTATATTTGGGGTTCTTGATATTAAGGAAGGGGGTTGGTTAATCATATGGTAATGACTTTCAACTTATTTTCAACTTTTTTGCTTTTCTGTTGTGGGTTAGCCTCCATTTTGGCTTCTTTTTATTATCAAAAATATTTTTTTTGGCACCTCTATATTATTGCATAATATTATAGTACAAAGTGTGGTGGAGTAATTTTATCATTGACTCGCATTGATTTTTTTTACACTTAGCTGATTTAGCATATTTATGAACAATAAGTAACATTTGTCAATAAGAAATTAGTATAATTTTTAGGTGCTAATATTTTAGAAGCGTTTATACTTTTGTACCATCCTAAATTGGAAGCACTTCAATTTATGACTATTTAGCACCTATTTGGTATGATTTAATGATAAAATTTAATCTAAATCTCTCACCTCTCCTCCTCTTAAATGAGATCTAGGTAGGACCTAAAAGGTCCTCCTTGGTATTCCTTTTATACAACAAAAAACTCAAGGTAGGATCTTTTTTACTTAGCCCCCTCTTCCTTTCTCTTCAATCACTCTAACTCCTTTTTACACTAATATGAGATTTCCTTAGAATCTGGACCCCATTTCTAGATTTTGTGACCTATTTTGGGATTTTGAGATTGTTCTAGAGATTTCTGTACATGGTCATCAAGGGAAATTTTTTCCCTTGATGGGCACTTCGAGAAAATTTTTTGCCCCTAATTAGGTCATATTTTGGGTCTCAATAGTTGGAAACTTCTCAAGGTTTGGCTCGAAACTAGGATTTTGTGCCCAGTTATCCTACAAGAGAAAATTCATCTTAATTCCATATAAACACCCTTAATTGCTTCATTTCACATGAATCACACATAATACATTTTAAATCAGCTATTTGTGGAGGTGGAAACCACCACTATAGGGGGTTGACTAAGGAAAACCCCTACATAGCCACCCAAAAGCCCATAATTCTGATAACAATGAAGCTCAAAATAGAAAACCAGTTGTAGATCAGAGCACCCATTCTATCATTTTACACAATTGTAAAATCAAAATCAATTTTGGACTCCCTCAATCAGGGGTGAACTTCACCCGTGAAGCATAATTTTACCCCTGATGTAGAATTTTCCCCCTGACAGATTGCCAAAAGACTTCCAATTTTCATTTGTCTTGCAATTTCAAGCCTAGATTCAGATCTATTCATTCCTAGTAGCAACATACCACACAAAAATCTAGGTTCAAAGTTTCAAGATAAGTACCTTTTTCCCTCCTTTTTCAATTCAACATTTTAATTTAAGAATTTGTCTATCTTGCACTTTCATTTCCTAGATCTATAAGTATTTAGCTTAGATCTCAAGGGTAAGTAAAATTCTTTCCCTACCTTCATAATTGTTGGATCTTAGTTTGTGTAGATGCTCCTTTAGCCCCTGGATCACATTAACCTACTAAAATCTAACACCCTTGGGGGTTGGTTTGAAAGAATATTTTCTTTGGACTCCATCTCTTTTGAGGTGTGTGTGGTTATGTGATGAACTTAGGGTTAGTCTCCTTGATTCACATTTCCTGACACATTTTGGTGAACCCAAACTATGACATTTCTACTTGTGATATTGGTGTTAGATCTCATATTGCATGTTCTTTTGCATACCTTTATTTCAAAAATACAAAAAAACTTTTGCATTTCATATAGTTTTCATTAAAAATGTATAATTTCTTTCATGAGTTCTTTGACGATGGTTTTATAAATGAATTGGATTGTAAGGAGGATGTGTTGGATGTATAGGCATCACATGATGTACCCTCTCAATCTTTTGAATCTTCTTCTACCACTCTTTATGATAAACTATGTTTATGGTTGCCTTTCTCTACAACTGCTTGTTCTATTGATGCACCTCCTTTATGCTATGCCAATCCTTTGATGACTATTCAGGGTTGTCCTATACTTACTATTAAGGGTAGACCTACGAAACCTTTGAACTCCTTTATTGATCAAGATTTCATGGCTTATGCTTATCATAAGCAGAATAATCCTCAACCTACTATTCCTACTTCTTTACCACCATATCAACCTATGCTTCCTCTAGCACCATGATTACCAAATAATTCTTTTGAGTATGATCCGGTAGAGAAATTGCATGCTACTATTGCTAAGATTTCTCTCTAGGAATTATTACAAACTTCACCTACTTATCATGAGGCTATAAAAAAAGCTTTATCTACTCTTCCAGTTCCATCACCCAATATGGATACCATCACTTCCTTTTTGGGTTATATGTATATCATGCCATTTGTGCCTTCTATTGTTTTCACTAAAAATGATCTCCCTCTTGTAGAGGTTCAGAACATATATGGTGCTCTTATGGTTGTTGTGTTTATTAATTGAAACACCATACGTCGTACCTTAATTGATAATGGGCCAAGTTTGAATGTTTGTAGCATTGACATGTTAAAAGCTATCGAAGCTAATTTTTTAACTATTCAACCTAATTATGTGCCTATTCATGGATTTGAAAACATTTCTAAATATACATTAGCAATTATAATTCTACCCATCAAGGTTGGTCCTATTATCTTAGAGACCTCTATGCATGTCCTGTCCGATCCATTGAACTATAACTTGCTTTTAGGAAGACCTTGGCTACATGCTATGCATGTTGTTCCTTCTACACTTCATTAGAAAGTATATTTTGGTCACAATAATCTCTTGTATACTTTGCACATAGATGAAAAACCTAATCCTTGCTTGAATGTTGAATATGCTTAAACTTCTTCTATACAAGATGTTGCAAAAATTGAAATTAAGGAAGAACCATCTCAAAATGAAAACCCTTCTTCTTCTCTTTCAAAGGATGATTGAGGTATCTTGGATTTTAATCCTACTTATATGGGAGAATATAGGGTATTAGATTTATCCTTTATGAAGAAACAAGATGAGCCTCAAAATATGACATTTGTTCCTGTTACAGGTGGATTGAAAAATACATCCATGCCTGCTTCTACTAAAGAGACCGTGGAAACTATTAAGCCTAAATGTTATGACATACAAACTAATGAAGCACTGTTAACTCCTGAAAAAATGATTGACTTTAATGGTATTGGATATAGTTTTTTGAATAAATCTAGTTTTAATGGAAAAGGTTGTGAAAAATTTGAACAAGGAATATGATTCCCTATGGATAATGGATTTCCTAAATGCACATGTCGATTGGTATTCAATCCTTGTAAGCAACCTTAATTATTTCTTTTACATGTTAATCACATTTTTAGTGTATCTCTTAAGTGGATAAAACCTAATTTATTAGATTTTTAGAAAATGATTGAAGTGGACTTCTTTCCTGATGATGAAGCTTTGATGGATTTCCTACGAGTTATGATAATATTCCTCCTTTTCATCATAAAAAGTGAAGACCATATTGTTTAAAAACTGATGGATACTTTGGACAAGATGCAAATTACGAAAATACATGAGAACATTCCTCTTGAAGATCCTATGAAAAGTAATTATCTAGTAACAAAAACTATTGATGTTCATTTGGACTCTATGGATTCTAAAAAAGTGATTAAAATTGGACAGTGTTTGACTTTTGATGAACATAATTAAGTAAGTGTCTTGTTAAAATATTTCAAAGATATTTTTGCATGGTCTTATGTTGATATTCCTAGAATTGATCTTAAGATTGTGACACATAACATTTTTATTCAACCTAATGCTAAGCCTATTAAATAAATAATTTGAAAGATGAATCCAAGTATCATTCTTCTAGTTAAAGCCAAAATTGAAAAAAAATTGGATGCTAGTTTCATTCGTTCTATTGACTATTCTCCTTGGATATCCAAAATTGTTGCTTTCTATAGGGGAGAAAATAAGATTTGTATGTGCACTAAATTTTAGGATCAGAATAAATCTTCTTTGAAAGATGATTTCCCCTTGCCTAACATTGACATGATAGTGGATTCAACCATCGGACATGCTTTTCTATCTTTTATGGATGGATTCTCTAGTTATAATCACATTTTTATTCCTCTTGAAGATCAATATAAGACCCTGTTTATAACAGATTGGGGAACCTTTTGTTGGGTTATGGTGCCTTTTGGATTAATGAATGCACGTGCAATTTATCAATGTGCTACAACTCTTATATCTCATGATTACATACATAAGATCCTTGAAGACAATGTTGATGACATACTTGCTAAACTAGTAACATGTCACAAAATGTGGTTATCTTATGAATATTTTTGAACGAATAAAAAACTATAACATGAGATTGATTCCTCGTAAGTGTGATTTCAGGGTTGACAATGGAAAATTATTGAGATTTACAATTTCTAATTGTGGTATTGAAGTTGATAATGAAAAAATAGGGGTTATTGTTACTATGGCTCCACCAAGAAATATATCAAAACCTCGCGGTTTACAGGGGGAGATACAATCTATTCAAAGATTTATTTCAAATATGGTTGATAGATCTATTCTATTCACATATTTTCTTAAGAAAGATTCTATTTTCTCTTGGAATGATGAATGTCAACAAGCATTTCAACAATTTAAGGATTATCTCACTAAGCCTCCTATTTTGAAGCCTACACAACTTGATAAGCCTTTTTATCTTTATACATTAGCTTCATTGAATGTGTTAAGTGTAGTCCTTGTTCAACATGATGATAATGTTAAAGAACATTCAATCTATTACATTAGTCATACTTTGATTGATTATGAAACACAATATATAGAAATTGAGAAATAATGTTTGGATTTAGTTTTTGCATGTCAAAAACTTTGACTTTATCTCCATAATACAAAAGTAAATGTGATGGTGAAATTTGATCCTTTAAAGAATCTATTTGCTAAGACAGATGCATCTAGGAGATTGGAAAAATGGGTTATGATTTTTACAGAATTTGACTTGAAGTTTATGTCTCACAAATATATTAAAGGCCAAGCCTTAACTGATCATTTAGATGAAGCCCCTTCTTCACAAACAATTAATACTCCCACTGAGTTTCCTAATGCAAAAATATTATCTATGAATAAGGATGAGGCTTAAAAAATGATTTTTCGATGGCTTGACATGTAAAACTAGTGTTGGGGTAAGTGTAATACTTGTTTCACCTTCTAAAAAGTCAATCCCACTTTCATATAATCTTACATTATCATGTACAAATAATATTTCCAAATATTAAGCCCTTATTACTGGACTACAAGTGGCTTTAACCCTTCAAATTAGAAGATTGAATATCTTTGGTGATTCTTAATTGATCGTGCAACAAGAAAAGGTTTATATGAAGCTAAGAATGACAACATGACAAAATATTGGGAACTATATTTGGATTTTCAAAATAAATTCTCATCCTATATTATCTAATTACTCCCTTGTAAGGATAATAGGAATGTAGATGCTATGCGTGGTGCGATGTCTCTCTTATGTCTTGATGATAACAAAGATTTTTAATTCACTATTCATACTCTCTTGGAACCTACTATTTCTAGTTCTAAGACTGCGATAGATCATTGTTATACCTTGAGTTCTAGTGAATGGTTTGCTAACATCTTCCAATATTTAAAGGATTAATTTTTTTTTCTAAAATATGCTACTCAAAAATCTCATGCTTGTATTTGAAAATTGGTCATTTGATATATTTTCCTGGCTGATACTTTATACAAAAGCTATTATGAAGGCCATTTGCTAAGATATATGGGATACAATGCAATATGAGTTTCTTTACAAGAAGCTCATGCTGGATCTTACGATGGACATTTTGGTGGAACTTCATTGGTTAATAAATTATTATGTATGTGATATTGTTGGAATTTAACATGGAATGGGATTCTTTTGGCTTTGTCAAGAAATACCCACAGTGTTAACAACCTAGTAATCTTATTCATGCTCTTGCTACCACTTTTCAAACTCAACTAGCATCTTGGCCTTTTAATGTTTGGGGTCTCAATCTCATTGACATGATATCTACTCCTTCACAAGGACATAATTATATTCTAACTACTATAGATTACTTTACTAAGTTGGTTGAAGCTCCACTTTGATATACTACATCATTAGCTATTTTTGATTTCATTCTTCAGAATATTATTTTGAGATTTCGTGTTCCTTCTACTATTATTTGTGATAATCGAACATCTTTTAAAAATAAGGAAGTTAATAAGTTAATGGAGAAATATTGTATTCATAAATGATTTTCTACACCTTACTATCCTCAATCTAATGATCAAGCTAAAGCATCTAACAAGGTCATTGAGAAAATCTTACAAAAAATGATGAAAAAACTTGGAAAAGATTGGCATACATGACTCACATATGCTTTATGGGCTTATAAGATAGGAGTTTGTACTGCCATTGGTACTTTTCCCTATAACTTGGTGTATGGTGCAAACACTATTATGTCATTGGAATTAGAAATCCCCTCGCTTCGAGTTTCTTTCCCTGAAATTATTGATAATGAAAGCTTTTAGGGTCCATCTGGTTGTAGGCATATGAATGGAGAATATGAATGGCTATTCCAATAAAAACTATTTTTTGGAATGGGTATAAGCTCATTTTAGAGGCAAAGTGAGAATATGTATTCCTATTCCCTATTCCAATTGACCAACCAAATGGAAAATCTAGAAACCAAACGAGCCCTTAGAAAACAATGTTTACAAGAATTGGAAATTTTGGATGAACAACAAATCAATGCATTGGAATATTTAAGAGCTTATCACCAAACCATTCAAAAGTACTATAATAATAAACTACTTGAACAATCATTTGATGTGGGGGATCTAGTTCTTTATGAAAATCAATAGAATGTTAATTCTTTACCGAATAAAAAGGGAAAATTTAGTCCTAATTGGCTAGGTCCTTTTGTGGTTACTTAAGTATATATTTGGTATTTATAAGATCGCATATATGGATGGTGTTCTTCTTAAAGAACCTATTAATATTGCATATCCTCTTCGTTATTATGTCTAATCAATATTCCTGGTTATAGTTATGATTTTCCTAATAGAATGATCATTATGTTCTATTAGTGTATAATATTTAGGATCCCAAAATATTATTTTAGAAACATCTGTATTTTCTTCAATCATTGTTATATTTATACAATTAATTACAAGCACTAATCATAGAAATAAAAATTCCTTTTATATATACCATCAAAAGTTTGTATACATGGAAGGCATTATACAATATATGCATTTGTATATATCATCTATCTATCAGTCTATGTCAATACTCCATCGAGTGATGGCTCCTAGATCTCTCTCATCTATAGTGTGAGGAGGGTGGTTTCTAGGATGGAATACTTTGAGTATGGATCCTCTAGGAGAAGCACTCCATCATGTGCTCTTGTATCACTCACATCTTAATCTCTAACTCTACTATACGACATTGGAACCTCTCCTTTCTTCTCCTATCTCAATCTCAGCTCTAAAGTGATAGATGAAAATATATCAACATGTCTTCCTAGATCTCTTTGCCCTCTAACCTCATGATAGTTAGTGGAAGGTACTCTTGAGGCTATAGTTGGGTCATTCAAGACCTTACCTACAAAGATTATCCACTCTCTTTGTCTCTATAATCATAGAATCATGTATGTATTATGCTTTCTTTCTTTCAATTCAAATTCTTGTTCTATAAATCAAACCCTACATGACATCCTCTTAGGATGCTCTATCTCTCTCACTGGTGATGAAGGTGGTGGCATGGACCAACTTCTCTTTCCATTCTCTCACTGACTATGCTATGGGAGTTAGCTATCACTCTGGGATCATGGGAATCATGATCACAATGATAAGGTATGCACTATGAAATCATGCTTCTAATCCATCACATGAGCTACTGGGGGCACCTCCTCTTCTCTCTCTTCTACAACAACCTCCTCTATTAATGAATTATCTTGCTCTCATCTACTTTGATATCTAGCTCAAGGATCTCATCATCTGTCATCACTGGTGTTAGGTGATCCTTATTCCACATCTCCTCACCTTCTCCTATATCCTTGTAGTAATCTTTGTAGCTCCTCATTGAGTCATGTGAGTGGGACTTGGATCTCCCATGGGGTAGTCTAGTGGGAATATGGGTATCACTCCATCTCTAACCCAATAGTCAATGTACTCCTTTGTGCAACCTACATATAGGTCTACTAGGATAGATACATCCTCTCTATCCTTTGAATCAATGGAGGTGATGTCCTCTATTGTAGGATGTTGTATAGCTCCTGGTCTCTAAATATATCTCTAAGGATGGGCATATTGTGGAAATGCTCTCAGTACACCCTATTGTAAGTCAAACTATCTTAGTAATCAATCACAGTAGTATGACATAATCACATGACTTTGTCATCCCTCTAGGAATCTCCTCCTTTGTAAAAATATCATTTTCTCTATAGTCTCAGGCAACTCTATCATCCATATGTATGGTCTCCACACTATATCACCCCCACCCATGCAATCAAATCTTACTCTCTAGTGCAATACATCTCCAAAATGCAAAATTATAGTTAGGGGATATACATACACTCTTGGCAGACTGCAATCGAGTGTTGTAAGAACACCAACTAGCCTAGTGCATACAAAATGCGTGAACAACCATAGCTATAAGAGTGTACATACTATCAAGCTATCTCTCTAGTACCTAGTAAGTCTTCTCATCTTTGCATATAGAGTAGCTAACCTACTCCTACCCCATGAAAATATTGCCTAATATCTCTCTACTTGTCAGACTAAATATGTAAAGGGTGATAAGAAATTGTCTCCTTACCATGACATGAAATGTTGTAGATCAATACAAAAAAATCCATCATCTCACTAGAGGAGTACCACCTACTATGATATCATATAGCTCCACTTGATCTTCTCTTGGTCTCCTTAGTGGTCTCTGACCTATCAAATACTCCTCATCCTCAAAAATATCCTCTATGATCCTCCTAGAGTGTGGCCTCACTAGAAGCCCTTTGATAGGAATGCAAAATATGTGGTAGTCACCCTCAAGTGTAACAATGATATCCCTGGTTAGAAGATGGAAGGAACAAGTATCCTCATCCCACTGCTCTATCAATGCTAGCAACATAACCCGATAGTATCTTAGGTATGGGATTTGGCTTGCCCAGTAGAGGCCCACTTCCCTCATAAATCATGTCCTCCATTCTCATTTTCTACATACTATCCTGTATATATTTCATCACATGTGACACTCAATGCTCACATAGAGACACTAGATCCTGTATAGCACAAAAAATTCAGCATCAGTTTCATTTTAGGATTCAGCTTGATCATTCAGGCCAGGGTCAACTTTTCGCTCATTAGAGTCAAATTTTCCTAAATTAGGGATGACATTCTAGATCAAGATTGACATTTCCTAATTCAAGGTCGAAATTCCTCATCATGCTCAACATTTTGTAAATTAGGGTCGACATTTCTCATCAAGGTCAACTTTTTTGCCCAAAATGTATATCAAACTCACCAAAAAGCTCAAAATCTATAACAAAATACTAAAAAAAATCTACAGAATGACTTACCTTAGGTAGTGGATCTTTGACTACAGTGACTTCTCTCAAGATGCCCATCCTTGTAGGCTCAAGCTCCTTCATCTTCAACACTTCCCCACTTCTTCAAGCTGTAAAATGTAACAAATGAATGGTAGGAATCCTATTTGTTGTTGTTAGTAAACAAATTTTCCCTTTATGTATTAACTAATTCTTGACTCTATTCCAAAGTTTAGTAAAAAAGAACACTAACAAATGAGTTCCTTTGATAGAAAATTCTTTGTATTTATAGGTACAACTTCTTGACTTCAAAGATATTGCAATTTCAACCTTAGTATAAAATAATGACTTTTGTAATTACTTTTGACCAAAAAGTATAAGACAAAACACCCAGTTCATATTGATGAAAAGAATGTGTAGATTGAAAAGCAATTCAAATTTTACAACAATGATTAGCCACATGAATAATTATCACTGTGAAACAATCTTAAACATAAAATAAATGGAGGCTACTCTGTTATTCTAGATTCAAGATCAACATATAATGTAAAGTAAGAACTGACTTCACATACATTCACTCTTACATGAAAATGAAAAATATATTCTAATAAACCATACACTTTAACATCCAAAGTTCATATATAAAAACACACAATCTTGTATCATTTCATTAAAGGTATTAATATCATAGATCCAAAATAAGATAACTAAAATGAAAGTTTCAATATCCTGAGAGACGACCCTCTCAAAATCATGAAAACATGCTTATATAACCACACAAGGCTCTAAAATTCAGTTTTGAAAAATAACTTCACCAAAAGTTATATACTAGCATAATTAATTAAATTCTCTTTAAACAACTAAATAAAAGAAAGCATGCAAAGGAATAAATCTCCTAAGTCCTATCTAATTAGTTTATAACTACATTGGCCTAGTATTCAAGATTTTTAGGGATTCCACCACATGGTTCTTTGTACTTCTTGTATGTGGTGTAAAATTCAATCAAATCCTTCTGTAGGGGTACTCCAATATACTCTAGTCTTAGTTTCCACACATGATTGATCCTGTCAATGTGATCCATTTTCTTTTCATGAAACTTCTGATGGTATTTGCATATAATCATCATGGAGTCTTCTTGGGTGATGGTGGTGAAGTTAGTGACTGTCATTTACCAAATCTCCTTCATTAT
The DNA here is from genome assembly GCA_028749045.1 of Cupressus sempervirens. NCBI lineage: Eukaryota > Viridiplantae > Streptophyta > Pinopsida > Cupressales > Cupressaceae > Cupressus > Cupressus sempervirens. The sequence continues at coordinate 193,386,500 of CM053791.1, read as the reverse complement.
TTTTATTTTGTCTTGAAATGACGCCAAAACCTCTAGGATCCCCCTATCAAGCTTATCCTCATTTGACATTATTCTAACATTAATGCATTTGATGCCATTGTCTAGAATCTTCTTGAGACATTCCATTTCCTTCAGCAACTCTGATGTCTCATCTAAGCCCCGTTCAATGGTTATGCTCCTCCATTCCAAGTTGGCCCTTGCTATGAACATGAAATCAACATCCATAGTTGCATCAGGCATGTCTTCCACAAATTTAGCAGTATCATAGGTTTGAACTTATGTAATTTGGATGATGTATTCATCCCACTTAATTTGTTTTTTTAGCTTCCCATGCATTTAGTTCAAACTCTACTTCAGCCATCATCTTTATGGCCCATGTTCTAGTTTCAGTGAATTCAAAGATGTAACTTATCCCACTAGCCATTACAGAGTCCATCTAGTCATTAAAGACTTTGGCTAAATACCTATCCATTTTAATCTGATCAATGAATTTTTGATTGGTAGGGGAAGAAATGTCTATCACGAAAGTACTACTTGGGATGACTAATGCATCGAGATTTTAGAGGGCATGAATGTACTCCTCCATCAATTGTATAGTTTGCTTCATTCCCTTCTTATCCTACCAGTCCTTCTAGTTGCTATATTGAATTTTCTTATTGTTGGCATTATAGATTTTCATGTCAACCACTCTAGTGGCCATTCTAAGGTCAATTTTTTCAACTACGAAGTCTTGTGGTAGAACTTCATCTCGATCTTTGTCTCCAATTGGTTTATATATATCTGTTACCCAATGCCCTATTTCAACATCTATATCAAGCATAGCTTCCACTTTTGACTTCTTATTCTTGGCATTTCTTCCAAGATACTTTCCTACTGATGAGGCATATTAATGTCTCAAGTTTGATATAGTTTTTATATAGTTTGAACTTACTCTTTGAGCCATGAGAAAAACATTTCCAAAACACTTGTTTTAAATGTCTTGTGAACTTATGCTGAATGTAGTTAGAACCTATTAAACCTATGGATAGTGGATATGACGTACCTTGCTTAATATTGTACATAAAGTGCAATATTTCATATAAATGTTTTAAGCTATGTTTTAATATTTGAATGAGAGTAGAAATGTTGTATGTGCTTGAATGTTTCTAATTTTTAGGAAATGAAGAAGTGGCATGAAGAGAGGAAAACACACATTAAAGGAGGAGTAATGAAGATCGGTCATAGCATGAGAAGCGTAGGTCAGTTCTAGGTAATAAGCCGTGTTTGCAAAAGGAGTTATTTCAAAAAGCTGACTTGTTACATTATCTGCAGACCATTATTCTATTACTCAATCAATGTTCTAAAAGTCATGGTTGACATCCTACCCTTTTTCTACTGATGATGTTTGCTCATGAGTTTTTATGTTATGTTTTGTAATAAGTTCCAATCCTTTATATATATGGAAAGTTAGAGTTAGTTTAGGGATTCAAAGATTTTGAAGTTGTTTTCTCTGTTCTTTATGAATTGTTCAATCATGTAACAAAAGAAGAATTCTAATGAGAGAGTGATTTTGGATTACCTATTGTGTTCTTAGTTAGTTGAAGCCAACCAAGGGGGCCCACTTGGGAGGTGGAATAGCTTTAGGCAGAGTAGATTCATTTCTTGCAATTTCCTATTTAAGATAGATTTACTATATTAGTCCTCCAACATAGTTACTATGAAAGTTCCTGCAACACTTGTGAAAAACTATCATAGTGGATGTTTGAACTGTTAACTAGTTTAGAATTCTCTTTTCCGTAGTTTCTACAATTTTTTGTTGATAACCTAAGTGTGTTTACTGTTATGTATCAGTAGAATAGATTCCTTTCATGCATTTTACTTTCTTGCAACATAGGTGTTCAAACTCTTAAAGGAACTTGGTGTACATATTGTGCTGACCCATTTCAAGTCCTACATCCCTAGGTTGACAATTCAAATGTATTTTCATAGTGGAATAGATAGTTCTCAAAATGGATAGAGTACCCTTGTTAGAGCAATAGTAGTGTGATTATCTTGATCTATTATGGAAACTTGCATTTTTGGCATCGTTGCCGGGGATGGTGTCAAACTAGGAACCTTCATGAGTCCTTTATTTTTAGATTAGTGTGTTAGTTAGAAACCAATAGATTGAGTGCTTGATTCATAAGTCACCAATTCAATTGCATGCATTGAAGAGGAAGACCACGAGATGATAATGAGAGATTTCTTCCACGGGAGCCTGTTAATCTAAATGAAGAAATTGAAGAAGAAGCTAAGTTGCCTTTTTTAAATGCAAGCCCTATTTTTCCTACAAAATCATCCTCAAGGGCAGAACCTTTGGATACAAGTGGCCTTCAACCTTTTTCTGAAATTTTGGCCAGTTTTCTTGATAGCACTGCTCCAAATCCACCAGTTGTTAACAATCCAGTGTTCAATATCCATTTTCAGCAGCAACTTCATAATCAAATACCTCTAGTAATGGCACAACCTACTTTTCCATTTCCTCTCCCAAGCCTTGTAATTGATGCTAATCTCAAAAATATACCTCGAAATGCTCTTCCAAAGTTTTATGGCCTTGTAACTAAAGGTCTTGATACTTTCTTGTTTGAGTTTGACATACTCTATTGTAGCTTTGACTACAACACTGATGCCCATAAACTTAAATTATTTCTAGCAACACTAAAAGAGTCAACTTTATGATGGTTCATGGGTTTAGGAGCCAATGCAATAGGTAATTGGGATGAAATGCAAACTTTGTTTCTGGAAAAATGCAAAGAGTATTGCAAAGTAAATTATTCAAGAGGAGATGATATTTTTAGAATATCAAAAAAGGAGGAAGAAACATTGGAAGACTATGTTTCACATTTCTTGTATACATTATAGAAGAACCCTCAGCATGTGTTGTCCGAGGTTTCACAAAAGCTAGTCTTTTTGAGAGGTGTGAATGATAGTTGTCTAGAAGCATTAGATTTGATAGCTGGAGGAGATGTGTATCAATATTCTTCGGATGACCTCAAGAAAATTTATCTTAACTACTCAAGATCAACCATGAAGAAAGGAAAAGGACACTAGACTACAACTATTAAAGGAACCAGTCAGGGTATTTCAAAGCTTGAGATATCTAATCTGCTCTCAAATTTTAAGTAGGATATTATAAATGATGTCACTAAACATCTCAACACAATGACTACAAAGAAGAAACACACAAAAGCTAAAGTACAACTAGCTGAGTACTACCCTCATTGCCAAAAGTAGAAGAAATATTTCCAATGCAAACTGGTCGCTAGCATGGAAAACCAACATCTTCCAACTAAGTACATCAAGATATATGGAGATGATGAGCAAGTATTCTTTGTTTCTCAATTTAGACCATGGGACCAATGTCAAGGTATGCCTCAAGACCCTTTGCAAAATTCAAATCTATATGGTAATTAATGGAAAAACTGTAATACCCAAGGTCCTCCACAATATAGTCAACCTAATTGGAATAATGCTTGGCAAAATAATCCACAATAGCCCCAATGGCCTCATAATTCCCAACCTTCCTAGCCAAACCAATAGAATAATCAATGGCAAAACCAACAAAACCAATGGAAACCACCCCAAGGGAATTGGCAGTCTACAAATCAATGGAAAGGACCTCAATAGTGACCTAACCAAATTACTGGTAATCCACAATTACCACCTCCAGTCCAACAACCTACATTAATGCCACCACCTACGAATCCTGGACCTCAAAAGTAGACCCAGTTACCTACACAACCTAAGCCAAATCCAAATAACTAGCAATCACAACAACCCATGTACTCTATTGATGCTTAGCAATATCTTGCTTACGTTCTCAAATTTACAAATATACATTTGAGATCTGGTACAACCATACTAGTGCCTAAACCACCCCTTATAATTGAAATACCAGGTACTCCTGTAGCATCAAAACCCCTAGTTTCTAAAGAGGTTGACCTAACTAATGTCATTATTTCAGCTCAAGCCTAGCTAGTGGTTGAACCTCCTTTTCTAGAGAAGCTTGTACAAAGTAAACTTGTATAAATAGAGGAACACTCTTTTGATATTGTTGATTAGTAAAAGAACATGTATGCCCAAATACCCCTATTCCAAGCTATTAAATATGTTCCTATCTATGGAAAAGCCATTAGAGAAGCTTACCTGAAGAAGCCTGGGAGGAAGAAAAAAGACCCAAGTACAGTCCATGTTGTAGGACAATTGGATGACATAATGTTAAGAAAATTGATCACTCCTAAACATTCTGATTCAGGTAGTCCAGTTGTGAATGTGATTATAAATGGTTAGTCTATTAAAAATGATTAGGTACAAATGATGCAAATATAAGTTGTAGGTTAGAGAATATGACCATATCTAATGGTCAAGCAACAAAAAAATTTGATTTATATCCTCTAGCACAACCACAACCATATTTAAGCATATCTATCTAGCCATATTTAGGGGATGAAGAAGAGGAGTTAAAATCTATAGCATAGCTTATGATTTTACATAGACAATCTTTCCTAAAGCTGCAGGAAGTGGATTTAGTAATTTAGAGTATTCTTACTAACACTTGTGTGGTAGAAAAAGATGTATCTGATAGTTTCGTGTTAGAGTTAACCACATATGAGGAATGCAATGAGAATTGTATTATGCTCAAAGAACCAGACATTATTCATCAACTGTTACCATGTGAATTAGATACAAGCCCAATCTCTAAAGCTACTATAATTGAGTCTACCATTACTGTTGAGCTGTCAAAAGGTCATAATCTTCATGTCAATTTCAAATTATCTTTCACACAAATGAAATAGTTAATAGAGCTATTTCAAAAACATGAAAAGGTTTTTGCATGGGACTATGGGGATATGAAAGGGTTGAGTCCTACATTATGTAATCATAGAATATACATCAATGAAGGGTGCTTGTCACTCTTTCAACCCCAAAGAAGGATTAATCTAGCTCTTAGAGAAATAGCTAAAACTGGTTTGCAAAAATTGCTTGATGTTGGTTTTATTTATCCTATATTTGATAGTTGATGGGTGTCACCCTTGCTCATAGTGCCTAAAAAGGAGGGAAATGATAGATTTTTGTAGATTATAGAGAATTGAATAAGGTAACCAAAAAGGATCACTTTCCTTTACCATTCATAGATCAAGTTTTGGACACTCTGGCTAGAAAGAAGTATTTCTCTTTTCTAGATGGGTGCAGTGGTTATAATCAAATAAGTATTGCTCCTGAAGACCAAGAAAAAAACTCATTTACATGCCCATGGGGTACTTTTTCATATTCTGTTTTTCCATTTGGCCTGTGTAATGCTCTTGCAACATTCCAACGAGCTATCATAAGCATTTTTGCTGATATATCACATGATTGTATGGAAATATATATGGATGCTTTCACAACATTTGGAGTCACCTTTGAAGAAGCCATGATGAATCTTGAAAAAGTTCTTATCCAATGTAAAGAACATAATCTAGCACTTAATAGTGAAAAATGTTTCATGCTCATGCAGGAAGGAGTGGTACTTGGTCATTTTATATCAGTTGCAGGAATACAAGTGGATCCAGCTAAGATAGAGGTAATTCTAACACTGCCCATACCTACAAAACTAAAAGATGTAAGATCTTTTTTAGGTCATGCTCGATATTATAGGCATTTCATAAAAGACTTCAACAAAATAGCTAGTCCTTTGTACACATTGTTGACTAATGAAGCTAAATTTATTTGGACACCTGAATGCAATGAAGCCTTCCTATAGCTTAAGTAATTTCTCACCACGACACTAGTTTTACAAGGACCAGATTGGTCAATTCCATTTCATATTCATACTGATGCATCAAATTATGCCATAGGAGCTATATTCATACAAAAGCTTGCTAATCTTGAGAATTCCATCTACTATATTAATAAAAGCCTTCATGGACTCGAGCTGAATTACACAGTAATAGAAAAAGAACTTTTATCTATAGTTTATGCATTGAAGAAATTTAGACACTATGTGACTCGATATTCTATTTTTGTTCATACTGCTCACTCAGCTATAAGGTATTTAATGAACAAACCAACTATCACTGGTAGATTGATAAGATGGCTCTTGTTGTTACAAGAATTTAATATTACTATTATTGATAAGCCAGGGAAATCCAACATAGTTGCAAATTATTTGTCTAGATTGACCGTTGCTGATGAAGACCCAACTCTAATTGAGGACACCTTTCCAAATGAACACTTGTTCCATAGAGCAACTCGTACACCATGGTATGTAGACATTACAAATTATCTTTCTACAAATAGATTGCCCCCACACTTCTCTTATAAAGAAAAGAGAAAGTTAGAAGAGAAAAGTTTTCAATATTCTTGGACAGATAACAATCTCTTCTATGTAGGACCAGATCAAGTCATGAGGAGATGTGTCAGGGAAGATGAGATATATGATATATTGCATGATTGTCATGATGAAACATGTGGAGACCATTTTGAAAGGAAAAGAACAACACTGAAGATACTTACAGTAGGATGCTATTGGCCAACCCTACATAAGGATGCAATGATATATATAGCTAATTGTGACAAATGCCAAAGGATGGGCCGACCAACCAAAGATGATGAGATGCCACTCACTCCACAAGTTGTGGTCACACCTTTTGATTAGTGGGGCATGGATTTCATAGGTCTAATTGATCCACCATCAAGTGGTAAATCCTACATCTTAGTATGTACGGATTATGTAACTAAATGGGTGGAAGTTAGAGCAATGAAAAATGCTAGAGATGAGAAAGTAGCTAAGTCCCTGTTGTAGACACCTAAATCTGATTACATCAATAAGTAATCATATTTAGTCATCTCCTAGGATATTATTGATTATATATTTACTATTTAATTAATTAATCATCATCCCCTAGTTAATTAATTAATTAAATTAACTATAGTCCAATTGATAAAATCAAATGATCACCCAAAATCAATTTATCAATTAAATCCCTATTCCTCTATTAAATTGGATAAATCATTAAATCTATTCAATTTAATTCCATACTCCCATTTTATTTAATAAAACATTTAATAAAATATCTAAAATCCAAAAAGCCTTCCTAAACCCTATCCTAACCCCTAATCCAACCCATTCACCCATACTAACCTCACTTAGCCTCCTAACTAACTCATCCCATCAAAGCTAAATCACTTACCCCCTAACCTCCTTTCTAACCTAATCCTAATCCCCTTCTAAACATGTGACAACTTTAAGCAAGGGTTAAGACTTGCTAACCCAAGCCAAAGTCAACAAAATCAACCACACCTCTCACATCCTCAAAATATCTCTTACACCTCCCTTAATGACTCTTACAAAGCATTTATGGAGCCCTTATCTCTTGAGCCTCATTTTTTGACCATCCACCTTGCCTTCCCTTCATCCAATCACCCTCTAACAAGTGTCACCTCCTCATTGGTGCTAGACAAGCACAATCCTTGTGCTCCCTTTTGAGTGCATTCTGACCCTCCCTCACCATCTCATTATCTTGACATCTTGGCAATCCAAAGATGGTAAACTCCTCAAGTGCTTCTCATGATGATGAAGCTATGTCCCTAATGAGAGGGGATGTATGCTCACATTGTGCTCAAGCTCCAAGTGGATGGGTGATAATCAAATATGGGTGTGGATGAGGGTTTCAACAATGGAGGTATGGAGGGATTTCAACATTATGATGGTATTTTGGTAGTTTTTAGGCTCTCAAAATAGCATTATAACTTTGCATGAAAGGTGGATGATTTTAGTGAAGGGAGAGAGTTCAATTTATAGACCAAGGGTTGGAGAAATGGAGTGCCAAGATGTCAAGATGATGAGATGGTGAGAGAGGGTCAGGATGCACTCAAAAGGGAGCACAAGGATTGTGCATTTTTAGCACCAATGGGGAGGTGAAACTTATCAGAGGGTGATTGGATGAAGGGAAGGCAAGGTGGATGGTAAAAAAAGGAGGCTCAAGAGATAAGGGTTCCATAAATGCTTTTTAAGAGTCATTAAGGGAGGTGTAAGAAATATTTTGAGGATGTGAGAGGTGTGGTTGAGTTTGTATACTTTGGCTTGGGTTAGCAAGTCTTAACCCTTGCTTAAAGTTGTCACACGTTTAGAAGGGGATTAGGATTAGGTTAGAAGGGAGGTTAGGGGGTAAGTGATTTAGCATTGATGGGATGAGTTAGTTAGGACGCTAAGTGAGGTTAGTATGGGTGAATGGGTTGGATTAGGGGTTAGGATAGGGTTTAGGAAGGCTTTTTGGATATTAGATATTTTATTTAATGTTTTATTCAATAAAATGGGAGTATGGGATTAAATTGAATAGATTTAATGATTTATCCAATTTAATAGAGGAATAGGGATTTAATTGATAAATTGATTTTGGGTGATCATTTGATTTTATCAATTGGACTATAGTTAATTAAATTAATTAATTAACTAGGGATGATGATTAGTTAATTAAATAGTAAATATTTAATCAATAATATCCTAGGAGATGACTAAATATGATTACTTATTGATGTAATCAGATTTAGGTGTCTACGTCTATATGAAGAAATATTCACCCATTATGAAGTGCCTAGAGAAATTGTCATAGATCAAGGAGCTCAGTTTACATAAAATTTGATCATTGAAGTTATGAAGGAGTACAACATATGACACTGTAAATCTAGTCCCTATCACCCTCAAGAAAATGGGCAAGTAGAGGTTACCAATAGAGAACTTGAAGCCATTCTGACAAAAATAGTACACATACACAAGAAGGATTGGACAAGTAGATAATTAAAGCTATTTGGGCATACTGGACCACATGGAAGACAACAACTGAATTCACTCCATTTGAGCTTGTCTATGGTAAAGTAGCAATTTTACCAATTGAATTTGAACACAAGACACTACACACTGCTTTAGAGTTGAACATCAATCTTCCTACAACACAACAAGAGAGACTCCACTTGAATTCACTGGATGAAATATAAAAGAGAGCTTTAGAAAGAACAAAAATTATTCAATAGTCACGAAAATAGTGGCATGATGCACATATTAGGAACAAAATATTCCAAGCAGGAGATTGGGCTCTCCTCTATGATTCTCATTTCAAAGAGAATCCAGGGAAATTGTAGACTCGATGGTTAGGACCTTATGAAATTCAACATGTATTTGACAATGGCGTAGTGCAACTAACAACTATTGATCCTATTTAGTTTAAGTTACTTGTAAATGACCATAGGCTGCATCTCTATCATAAGCCACAGACTAAAGCACAGTTCCTACAACAATTCCAACCAACCAGTGCACCAACTCTTCTGAACACAATTCCTGTAGTAGAAGATGAAAATCTTCTTCCTACAGCTATGCAATGATAGAATTTTAAAAACTTTCATAATAAAACCTCATTTAAATATGAGGCCCCATTCTTCCATTCACTTTTCTTTTCTTCATATCAACCCATCTTATTTCTTTATCTACCATCCACCCACATTCCGTGTCACCCACACTCTATTTTTCTTGCTTTCAATAAACAAAACCATTGGCACTTTCTGTGATCATTAGCCTTCACCACCTCATCAACTTTCATGTGGATGTACAATCTCAAATTTGTAGGTACAACAATTTCTTTTCCTCTTTATTCATTTTTAAAATATAGGTTTCGATATTTATATCTAATATTGCATTATATATGTTAATGTTATAATTCTGTCGGATAAATTATATTATATATATGAGATATATAATATATGACAAATATTATATATGGAATAATTAACTTATATTAAGAGTGATATATATATATATATATTTTATTATATATATATATCTCATTATAATATATTGAGAGGATATTAATTATGTTATAACTATAACTAATGTAAGTTAATATATTAAAGAGACATGTCTCTTCAAGAGGCATGCCTCTTTATTTCATATATATATATATATTCATTCGAATAGTAACTTGGAAAACACATAAAATATCCAAAAGTGCTATTACAAGTTACAGAACAAATTAAATGATCCTATTTCACTAACATGGTATCAGAGAAGGTTGGTCTTTAGGGATTTTGTGGGTGCTAAACAAATTGTGTATAAATAAGTTGATGCTAGAAAATTTCACTAAGTATATAAGTTGACAATGATGCTATGGAAATCCTTATTCCTTCAATCTAAATTTTAATATCAATGATGAGATTGTTGGTCTGATTTTTCATAGTATAGAAAAAGTCTAAAATTTTGGTGAAAAATCAGTTAGGTCATTGCATTTTTGCAGGATAGGGTTTCATTCCTCATAATTTTCATAATTTTAGGTTACCCTAGTCATGCCCTGATTCATGTGTTGTTGAAATTTATTAAATTCTCAAGGTTTTTCCCTCAACATAGCCATTATAATACCTTAAGTGAACCCTAGGTCTCCTGTGTTTATTTAAATTTGGGCACACACATTTTAAAGTTTTAGAATATTCCCTTACATTCTTTAGCTTTTGTGCCCTGCATCCTTTTCCTTTTAAGGAGCACCACCCGATCATGGCAAGATTGATGGCTGTCATTTTATCACTATAATAAGATGTGAGTGAAATAACCATAGAGACATAGCGACTACTGTTAAACTAAGCTATAGTGCCTAGATAGTTGGAGGTGGTGACTGGAAAGGTTTCATGTTGGGTTTTTTTAATCACGTGTTCTTTGTTTTTGCTACCTAAGTTGGAAAAGGAAACATGGATCCTAGAAACCCATGTTACGGTGGCCGCCAAGTTTTTTGGTGGTAATTAAGAGTTCCAAGTAGCATAATAAATGATGATATCATTTTCGTGACAAAACCATGAGGTGGGTAGTTGTGATGTGACATGCATTTATTTCCTGGTACCGAGTTTCATTAAAGATATCGGAGCTCGCTACCTCACTATCAAAAAATTTAGGCACCTCACCATTAGCAACATAGCGAGCTGTTATGAAATGAACAAACGGTGGGACCCAAGCAACATGAAAAGGTGATGGGGATTAAAATATGGTTTTATTTTGCCAGCTATGTAAGATTTGTCACGTCATCAGTAACCTAGACCCATGCCCCATTCATAAAACACATGAGATATTCTGATTATCAGATTAAGATGGAATCAACGATCTTCATTGTCTCGCTATAGAAAGATATGCACTATTTACTATATGCGAGATAGTGAATATGGGACCCACCACTTCTTAAGAAGTTCATGCAGTTTCCACGCCATTAGATCAAGCTCACATCAACAATTCTCGCTATGAAGAGTTGTTCGGAGGATATGTATAGCGAGATAGAAAACAAAGGGCCCACCACTATTCTTCTAAGCATTGCAGTAATGTGTCTACCACAAGATCAAGATCAAATCAATGGCTATTGCTACTTTTCTATGGAAAGGTGCTCATTCCTTATGTATAGCAAGGTAGCGACCTGTCCACACATGTCCTCAGTTGCCAATGGGTCCAAATAGAGATGCCATCAGGGAAGGAGCTGTATACCTAGTCAGTTCTCATTGGGTTGATTGGCCAACTTGTAAAGTGGAATGCTTGTCAGTTTTTTTTTGCATCCCTTGATTGCAGGATTTTTAAAGATCGCCAACACAGTTTTAAGCATAAAAGGTGGTGCCTCTCTATGTATTTTTTAGATACGAAAGCTTTGCATGTAAAAAAAGAGAGAGTATAACACAAGAGATTTTCTCAATCTCACCTTGTGCGAATAAATATTTCAAGCATTTTCTAAGTAGAAGCAATTAATGAGAAGATTGTATTGATTTTGGCAAGTGTGCGAAGCAATTTGTTCGTGGAGAAGTTGCAAAATTATAGAAAGGAATAAGAAAGAACTTCAAGTAAGTAACTATACTATAATTTTTGTTGTGCTCTAATCTTGCAAGATATAGTCAAAGAATGCTTCCAATGGATTCATCAAATCCTAAGTTGTGGATAGCAGAGGGATTGCTTAATGAAGGTAATTGGGTTCGGGATGCTAATACCTCGCGAATTGTTTTAAATTTTTTCAAAAGATGGTTTGCAGAGAGGAAGTTGTTTGCTCCACATGCTAGTATATGGAATTTTGACCGAGGAAGACTAGTAATCTTAGGTGTTTTTGTAGATTAGGATCTCCTTGAGACTATGGCAAAGAGCTATGATCGAGCCACTAAGGTAGTGAAAAGAAAAAAGGGTGAATTTGGAAAAATTAGAACCCTGTAAGCAATCACATCATTCTCTAAAGAAATTTTCAAGAAAGTATACTTCAATACTAGGGTAGTAGAGATATATAGAGCCTTGTACAGAGTTTTTGGAGAGGGTGAAGAAGATTTTATACCCATGAGTTTAATGTGTATAGTTACTCTTACTTTTTGTTAACACATGTTTTTCTTTTCAAAAAGGGGACATATTTGGGTAGAGGAATGGTTTTGAATGCAGATATGACTGAGGAAGTAGAAAATGCCCATTTCATTATATTTGAAGCCATAAATCAAAAATTGTAAAAGGAAAGGGAGGAAAGGTTACAAAAGCCTTTGAGGAAAAATAGACATTACTTAAGAAAATATCTAGCATAAAGAAGAAAAATGAAATAATAGCTAAGGCATGGAAACCAAAGATTATAGGTCAAGTTGAATAGCTTAAAATACAAGAAAAAAAGCTATTGGAAACTCAAAACCTGAACCTAGAAGGACCTATAATACAATAGATTAAAAATTATAGTTCTCTAGAAGCTAACACCAACAAAGCAAAGGATATAGGGCAAGCTGTTGAGGCTAAAGATAAGGGAAAACAAAAGGAGATTGGTGTTAAGATTATTGAACCATCAAAGATTGTTTAGATCCATGATTCCATGTCACTTTTTGATATTGAGCTGGAGAAGAAAAGGAAGGAAAGGGATGCTCACAGAAAATGAAGTAGCCATAGCTGAGATAAACAATAAGATCAAATTCTTGGAGAATGCTAGAAGACAATCTGCAGTAATGCCTAAAGATGATGGTGGATCTATTGATGCAAATCAAAATACTACCAAGATACATGCTCCTTTTTCATCCTCATTTTCACATAAAGTAGATCTTAACAAGTCTATTGGTGATGCTAGCACTAGTAATACTATGGGTAATACTAGACAAAATGTTGATCATCAACTTAAAATTGATTTACAAAGGAGACTTGTCCAATTAGAAGGCTATAGGAAAATATTTTTTGATGGAATCCTTGGTTACCCTAACCTCATCCCACAAGAAATGAGGAAAAGGTTGCCTAATTTTTTTGGGAACAATGCTATCACCAATGAAGACCATTTGAGGAGTTTTCTTGATATGATGAGTGATTATGAGGTTGAGGTTGAAGATGTTATTATGAAGTTGTTTGTTCAATCATTAACTAAAGATGATAGAGAATGGTTCAAAAGACTCCCTAAATTATCTATTGTTGATTGGAAGGATATTGAATACTGCTTCAAAGAGCAATATGGTGATAAGCAGAATCAAAGTTATATCCTAAGTGAATTCAGTAGTATTAAGAGGTTACCTAATGAATTTGTAACTAAATTTAATAATAGGTTCCAAAAGAGAATGTATAAACTCATGCAAACCATGTGAGTTAATGACAAGATCTATCTGATTACTTATTTGAGTGCTTTTGATGGAAAAATTGCATATCAGCTTAGAGATAAAGAACCTAGGACTTTAAGGGATGCTTTCGAAATTGCTATAAATGTGGAAAACAATTTGAGGATTTTAGTGAGGCTAGAAAATAAAATAGAGGATCCTAGGTTGTTTGGAAATAAGGGAAATAGAAAGAAGGATAACAAAGGTCTAGGTGGGAAGAAGCAAGAACCTAGTGAGATAGCTCAAGTCCTAAATGCTATAAAGAATCTAAATACCCCCCAGGAAAAAAATGATAGGAATCCCACTCAAAATAGGGCCCCTTATCAGTCAAATTTGAATAGACAAAATAGGTTGCAAAATTTCCCTTATACTACCACTTGGAAAGATGGTCAGCCTAATATTCCTTTCCCCAAGAATAATAACAACAAGGTCACCCCTGATCCCTTATCTAAGAACTCTGTGAATGTAGTAGATGAACTTGAATTTACTATTGAACCTATATGGTGTTTTGTGTGTCAATTGCCCCGTGCTCCCGAATCTTGTGAGTAGCCTTGTCTTTCCCTGGAAATCAAAATGTAGTAGAAAAATGTCAAGAGCATGAAGAAAACCAAGAAGATGTAGAGCGTAAGATGTTTGAGTCACATTATGATTATTCTAACTATGAGGATCATGGTAGAGATGTAAATGGGAAAATTCAGTTTTAGAATAAAGTGCAACATCAAGTTTTCTCTGATGAGAGTGATGTTGAAGACACTGTGTGTAACATGGTAAGTGCCAAGAAGAAATCACTTTAAGAAAGTCCTCTAGGGAAGAGATTGACCAAATTACTGTAAACATGATAGCTCAAGTACAGACTAGAAACATGGCTAAAAGAGGAGGAAATGATAAGGTGGCTAGTATATTTATAAAGGGAGTTAATCCTAAAAAGGAGGAAGCTATGAAACCTAAAGAGATCCCTATTGAGAAGGTTAAGATTACAAATAAAAAGTGGGAATCAAAGAAGGAAAATAATCCTAAAGTTTGTGAGTCCCCTAATAGTGTTTCAGAGAAGTTACATGAGAAGATACTAAAAATAATCATTATAAGTGATAAGAATCACCAAGTTGATGTAAGTATTTTTGATAAGCATCATGATAAGAGGAGTATAGTCATTGATAGCCCATCTGATTCTTTTATAGTATTGACTACAATGTTATCACAAGTCACTATCAAAGTTCCTTTGTTTGAATTGTTAAGGATCCCTTAACATAGAAATAAAGCTTTAGCATGGTTGGGAAATACTGGTACAAATGTGAGACATGAGTGCAATGAAAACCATAGTCCCAAAGAAAGCAGTAAAGAAAAGGTAAATGATAGTGAAGCTGAAGTAGTTGTGTCTCAAATTTCTCAAATATTTTTGGATAATTTTGTAAATAAGTGTTTGAGAAATGTTGAACCATTTTTGTTAAGCATTTTAGTAAATGGTGAAACATTAAAAAATTGTATGATTAATTCTGGTGCTTCCACTATTTTGATGCCTTTTGAAATAATGAAGGAATTAGGCTTAAAGGTGGATACTAGTCAAGGAAGATGTTGTGCTATAGATAAAAGAGAAGTGATAGTCATAGGCACTATTAATTCTTTTCCATATAGATTAATAGCCTGTTGTGACAAAGAACTTACTATGAGTGTATTGGTTGTTGACATTCCACCTTATTATGGCATGTTGTTATTAAGAAAGTGGAGTGATGCCATGGGTGGGAGTCTACAGTGTGATTTGTCATTTGCTACTTTTAATATTGTGGGAAATTTGATAAAAGTCAATAGGGAGCCTAAAAATATATACATGATAGAGGAAGATATAGAAGACAATATGAAAAAATTTGTGGATACAGATATTAATGCATTTAGAGTTAAGGTTTTGAATTTAAAGAAGTCCAAGCATAAGTCTCAGATGGAAATGGAAGCTAACACAAAAGTAGACAGGGGTGATCTATGGACTATGTTTTTTGATGGTGCATGCTGCAAAGATGGATCTAGTGTAGGCATTTTGCTAATATCTCTGGCAGGGATAACATACAAATTCTCTTTTACTTTAAGTTTCCCTTGTAATAATAATATAGTAGAGTATGAGGCTTTATTAATAGGTCTTAGACTAGCTCATATGCATGTGATAAAGTGTTTACATGTTGTAGGAGATTCTGAATTAGTGGTATCCCAAGTGAGAAATGCTTATGTGTCAAAGAAAAAAATATTAAAATAGTAAAGAAATGCAGTATGGGATATGACTGAATGTTTTGATGCATTTGGGATAATTTGTAAAGATAGGACAAATAATAAGATGGAAGACTTACTGGCAAACATAGCAATAAAGCTCGATGATATCAAATTTGTTGGTGTATCTTAAATTGAGATTCAAGCTAGACCTTTTGTCCCTGATAATGCTCAAAATTGACAAGTGTTTGAATATGATAAGGATATCTTGAGATTTTTGAACTATGATAATATGTTGTCAAGACAATAAATTGATTGTGTAACTTATGCAGAGAATATAGATGGAAAAGATACTATTTTTGGGTAGGAAGTTGTGCAATTGAAGACAAATAAAATTCCAAAGGGTCTAGTTGTTTTAGAAACTACTTTTGACAACCGAGATAGGTCACAAATGAATACTAATGAGTACAATGCCAAAAGTGTGGAGGAGGTGAACTTGGGAACTCAAGAAACACCTAAAAAGGTGTATATTGGTAAGAAATTGCCCCCCAAAATTAGGAAAGATTTGATAGACCTGATAAGGAAGTATAGAAATGTGTTTGCATGTTCATATGATAACCTAAAGGCCTATAGGTAAGATATTTTTCAACATGAGATCCCTTTGAAACCATATGCCAAACCTTTTAGGTAGAAGCAAAGACCAATAAATCCAACTTTGGCTCCCAAAATGCAAGAGGAACTAATCAAATTGAGAGATGCAGGAATCACAAAGCCTATTAGAAATTCTTCTTAGGTAGCCAATTTAGTTCCTATCAGGAAGAAAAATGGAGATATAAGGTTATGTGTTGACTTTAGGAATCTTAATATATCTTCACTAAAAGATAATTATGGTCTACCAAACATGGAAGCTATGTTGCAAAGGGTTACTAGTTCTAAGCTTATGTCTATGATGGATATATTTTAGGGTACAATCAAGTGGTTGTTAAAGAATTAGAATAGTTCAAGAGTACTTTTACTACTCCATGGGGTACTTATGTTTATGTCAGGATGCCTTTTGGGCTTACTAATGCCGGAGGTACTTTTCAAAAGGCTATGGATGTGGCTTTTGCTGTCATTATTGGCAAATTTTTGGTTATATATCAGGATGACCTCACTGCTTATTCCAAGGATGAAAATGATCATTGCATGCACCTAGAAAAGGTATTTATCACAGCCCTTAAATATGGAATATCTTTAAATCCAAGGAAATGTAACTTTGGTGTTACTGAAGGAAAGCTGTTAGGACATTTATTTGGTAATCATGGAGTGAGGATTGACCCTAAAAGGGTAGAAGCAATAGAGAAGATTTAGAAACCCAAGAGTGTTAAGGGCATTTAGTCATTCTTTGGACATATCAACTCACTTAGGAGATTTGTGACAAATTTTGTAGAAATTAGTAGGCCAATATCAAGGATGCTAAAGAAAGGATATGAGATAAAATGGGATGGTGAACCTAGTATTGCATTTTAGAAAATTAAGTAAGCTATTAAAGATGCCCCTATTCTCAAAGCTCCAAATTATGATAAACCAATGCATATATTTTCTTTTGTCTTGTTTCACATTGTTGTTGCAGTATTGTTACAAAAAAATGAGGAAGGTTATGAGCAACCCATTGCATTCTTCAACAAGTCTTTGCAAGTAGTAGAACTTAAGTATGAAATCAATGAAAAAAAGGCATATGCACTAGTGAAAGGAGTTAAGGCCTTTAGATGTTACTTAATGGGAGCTACTGTCATTGCCTTTGTTCCTATTGCTGCTATAAAGTACATCTTTTCACAACAAGAGGTATCTAGTAAGAGATGTAGATGGATTAATAGGATACAAGAGTTTAATATTGATATTTAGATTACCAAACTAGTTAGGGGTCAAGGTTTGGCCAAATTGATGATAGAAGCCAATCTAGAGGCAAACCAAATTAACCAACTTGATGATAATTGTGAGGGTAATATTTGTGATATGGATACCTCTGACTGGTACAAAGATGTAATTTATTATTTGCAAAAATATGAAATCTCCATCAAAGCTAATAAATAACCAAAAAAGATACCTCAAATTGTAGGCCATAAGGTATGTTATAGTGTAGGGTCAATATGGAAGGGGTACTTTTGAAGTGTGTCGATGAGATTGAGTCAAAGAATTTTGAAAGATATGCATGAAGGTGTATGTGGGGGTCATTATATGGCTAAAACCACTGCTCATAAAATTCTTAGGGCTGGTTTTTGTTGGCCAACACTTTTCAAAGATACTCATAAGTTTGTAAAGGTTTGTGATGCTTGTCAAAGGTTCAGTGGAAAGTTAAAATTTTCTACGAATCTACCATTAAGACCTATTGAAGTACAAGCACCATTTTAGCAGTGGGGAATTGATTTTATAGGTGAGATTACAAATAAATCTAGTGGTGGAAATTCATGGATATTGGTAGCCACTGATTATTTCACCAAGTGGGTCGAGGCAGTCCCTACTAAGAATGCGACAGGTAAGGTGGTGATTAATTTCATTCTAAATAATATTATGATTAGATTTGGGTGCCCACAGAAGATTGTAATATATAATTCTATGTATTTTAGATAAGAGGAATATAATTTTTTTTGTGAGAAATATGGCATTACAGAGTACACAACATCACCATATCATCCCCAAGGAAATGGTCAGGAAGAATCAAGTAATAAGAGTATATTAAAAATCATCAAGAGGATCTTAGGAGAAAATAAGAAGGCCTAGGATTCAAAATTACCATTAGCTCTATGGGCTGATAGGGTTACTATGAAAAGGGCCATTAGATGTGCTCCATTTGACCTGGTTTATGGTATAAAAGCTAGATTTCCACATAATAGCTTAAAATAGATGTATAAATTTGTTTATTTGTATGAAGATGATGTCATTAATGAAATGCAACTTAGAATGGATGATATATTTCAACTAGAGGAAGCAAGGAGAGATTCCGCTATTCAAAATGCTAAGTTACAATCACAAATGAAGCATTTATATGAAAAAAGAGCCATTGACAAGAAATTTGAAATAGGTGACATGGTACTGATGTAGAATGCTAAAGTGGAAGATAAAGGAAAGCACGGTAAATTTGACCCAATATAGCTTGGCCCATATAACATTTGTGATACAAATGGAGAAGATTCATATTTCTTTTGAGATCTAACTGGAGATATTCTGGAATTGCCAGTTCATGGAAAATTCTTAAAGAGATACTTTTCTTAAGGTATCTGCTTTTCCATGAATAATAGTTTAGGTTCCTTGTGTTCTTGTACATTGTGTATATTTTGTAGATCCTTGTAAATCTCTATATAGTTTGGTTTCTTATTTCTATGTGTTGCCCTGTGCTCTCTCTCTGAAGAATTTGTCATTTCAAAAGTCAAGTATGTGGTCTTCTCTCCCATAGATTTTGAATTCTTGCATAGACTCAAGTAGTCTATCATCCCCAGACAGAGCCACAGTTGGTCTGATTTTTCATAGTATAGAAAAAGTCTAAAATTTTGGTGAAAAATTAGTTAGGTCATTGCATTTTTGTAGGATAGGGTTTCATTCCTCATAATTTTCATAATTTTAGGTTACCCTAGTCATGCCCTAATTCATGTGTTGTTGAAATTTATTAAATTCTCAAGGTTTGTCCCTCAACATAGCCATTATAATACCTTAAGTGAACCCTAGGTCTCCTGTGTTTATTTAAATTCGCTCGCAAACATTTTAAAGTTTCCAAATGTTCCCTTATGTTCTTTAGCTTTTGCGCCCTACATCCTTTTCCTTTTAAGGACCACTGCCTGATCGTGGCAAGATCGATGGCTGTCATTTTGTCACTATAATAAGATGTGAGTGAAATAACCATAACGACATAGTGACTATCATTAAACTAAGCTACGATGCCTATATAGTTGGAGGTGGTGACCGAAAAGGTTTCACGTTGGATTTTTTTAATCACATGTTCTTTGTTTTTGCTACCTAAGCCATAAAAGGAAATGTGGATCCTGGAAACCCATGCCTCCAAGTTTTTTGGTGGTCATTAAGAGTTCCAAGTGGCATAATAAATGATGATATCATTGCCATGAAAAAACAATGAGGTGGGTAGTTGTGATGTGACATGCTTTTATTCTCAACGCCAAGTTTCATTAAAGATACTAGAGTTCACTACCTTGCTATTGAAAAATTTAGACACCTCACCATTAGCGACATAGCGACCTGCCATGAAATGAACAAATGGTGGGACCCAAGCAACGTGAAAAGGCGATAGGGATTAAAATATGGTTTTATTTTGCCAACTGTGTAGGATTTGTCATGTCATCAGTAACCTGGACCCACGCCCCATTCATAAAATACATGAGATATTCTGATCATTAGATCAAGATGGAATCAATGATCTTCATTGTATCACTATAGAAAGGTGTGTGTTGTTTACTCTATGTGAGATAGTGAATATGGTACCCACCACTTCTAAAGAAGTTCATCTAGTTTCCATGCCATTAGATCAAGTTCACATCAACGATTGTTGCTATCTCGCTATGAAGAGTTGTTTGAAGGATATGTGCAACAAGATAGCGAACAAAGGGCCCACCACTATTCTTCTAAGCATTGCAATAATGTGTCTACCACAAGATCAAGATCAAATCAACGACTATTGCTACTTTGCTATGGCAAGGTGGTCATTCTTTATGTATAGCGAGGTAGCGACCTATCGACATGTATCCTCAGTTGCCAGTGGGTCCAAATATAGATGCCATTAGGAAAGGAACTGTATACATGGTCAATTCTCATTGGGTTGATTAGCCAACCTGTCAAGTGGAATGCTTTTCATCTTTTTCTGCATCCCTTGATCGTAGGATTTTTAAAGATCGATGACATAGTTTTAAGCACAAAAGGTGGTGCCACTCTATGTATTTATTAGATATGAAAACCTCATGTGTGTAAAAAAGAGAGAGTATAACATAGGAGATTTTCTTAGTCTCACCTTGTGCGAATAAATATTTCAAGCCTTTTCTGAGTAGAAGCAATTAATGAGAAGATTGTTTTGATTTTGGCAAGTGTGCGAAGCAATTTGTTAGTGGAGAAGTTGCAGAATTACAGAAAGGAATAAGAAAGAACTTCAAGTAAGTAACTATACTATAATTTTTGTTGTGGTTCAATCCTCCAAGATATAGTCAAAGAATACCTCCAATGGATTCATTAAATCCTAGGTTGTGGATAGCAGAGGGATTGCTTAATGAAGGTAATTGGGTCCAGGATGCTAATAACTCATGAATTATTTTAAATTTGTTCAAAAGATGGTTTGCAGAGAGGAAGTTGTTTGCTCCACATGCTAGTATATGGAATTTTGACCGAGAAAGACTAGTAATCCTAGGTGTTTTTGTGGATTACGATCTCCTTGAGACTATAGCAAAGAGCTATGATCGAGCCACTAAGGTAGTGAAAAGAACAAAGGGTGAATTTGGCAAAATTAGAACCCTGTCAGCAATAACAACATTCTCTAAAGAATTTTTCAAGAAAGTATTCTTCAATACCAGGGTAGTAGAGATATATATAGCCTTGTGTAGAGTTTTTGGAGAGGGTGAAGAAGATTTTATACCCATGAGTATCATGTGTATAATTACTCTTACTTTTTGTTAATGCATTTTTTCTTTTCAAAAAGGGGACATATTTGGGTAGAGGAATGGTTTTGAATGCAGATAATACTGAGGAAGCAGAAAATACCTATTTTTAAATATTTGATAGCCACATTACCTCCAAGCTCGGATGTTTCATATTAAGTGACAATCCCATAACCCTAGGATACTGATATAACCAAGAAATAGTGACGGGTAAAAGTGACTCTCATAGTATAGTATAATGATGATGAGACCCACGGGTTGAGGTTAGTTTGCAATCATCAAAATAGATTTCATCATTGATGGGCTTAGCAGTTGTATACACGAAGGAATCAAGATAACAGCCAAATTAGAATGAAGAAATGTAACAGAATCGGACCCACAAAGGAATATTTGATCTGCATGTCTTTCTGTTATTTGTAGTTTTGTCTTTTCTGATAGGTGTATTGAATCTCTACTATAAAGGACACTTTTAAATCACATTTTCCTTTTTCTTGTTGCAACTCATGCCTATATAAATGAGTTTTTAGGGCATTTTGATGGTCCAAATTTTTTGTATGTTTTTAGTTTCTCAAGAAAGTACATTCGGTCCAGTCATATGTAGTTGTTTTGAGTTTATTTTCAGTGATGTATTCTTCTGATAATAAATAGAAATGTAGAACTAGGATGATCTTCTAGGTTCTTTACTAAGTTCTTATTGGTTATTGTATTAGTCAACAAAAAGGATAATACAAAGGGATATTTTCACCAAATCTGTGTTACTATTTTCTGTCTCCTTTTCATGAGTTTATCAGTTTTGAGATCATTTGGATAATGTTCATTTGATTGAATGCATTCTAGATGGGGTGTATATTGGTTATATTGTTTCTTTTAATTTAATGAATTATGTAAATTCTTCAATATATCAGTAGAAGTCATGAGTTTATGAAGAGCATATCACGTAGGAATGGAAATAGGTGATTATAGTTGACAGATTCAATTACAAGCTAATTGAACAAGGTCTCTTGCTAATAAGTAATTCTTCATGCCTAATGGATAAGGTGCTAGCCTTATAAATTAGAGATGATTGAGAATAAATTCTACCTCTGCATGCTAAAACTATTATAAATTCAAAATCATTCACATTCTATTTTGTTCAAGGTCATAATTCTGGTCACCACTCGTTTACATTTAGTTTTCTGAGTCATAGGTAGCTACTATTCCTATAAATACTTGTAAACTCAAGGAGAATTAGGACCAGATCTGCTTATAGGGGATGCATATGGATTTGAAAGCATTAAAGAAATTGGTAAACTATGCATGCGCATGAGGATAGAAGATGAGAATCAAAATGAAACTAAGATTGTTGTAATACACTAGTTTCCATTTGAATCATCCCTAGGTATACCCACCTTGGTTTATCAGAGCTTGAAGAGTAGGAAACCATCATTGGTTTCGTTGAAGTTGGGTCTAGATGATCTGCTTGTGTAATTGATTAAAGGAATTCGGTAATCTTTAGATTATTTGAGTACTATCATTTTGGTATTGAGCAATTTTGTTGCTTGGTAGTTTTAAAACACCAACAGAGATGATATCTCACTTTATATTAAATATTTTTCAGAATTGTGTCTGGATCTTAGGAGTGCAAAAGAAAAAGCTAGACATGTGAGATGAGATTATTGTAGGAAGAAGTGAATGATCTAAAACTATTATTCTAAACAATGAGGAGGATGGATGCCAACTCAAGCTTTATGTACATAATATGCTCGGTCTGGAGCTTGGGCCAATGAGTTAGACCCAACTGCAAAATGTATCAGCACATAAGTCGATGCTAGAAATATAATCAATACATTGATATTGGAATAGTAATTCTTAAAGCAATAGATGTAAACATAGTGGCGAACAAGAAGTAGATATGGACAACATGGATCATAGAGGGATGATTCTGTAAGATTAGAAGAACATTTGGCATACTACGATAATCATTCTATCCTACTAAACATTATTCAATCATAAGTGATAAAGAGAAGAATATCCACTTTTGTTGATGATATCCACTCCAGGAAAAGAATATTAAACTTTGCTTACTTGATTTGTGAAGTTGATCGACACACTCAAAGACCAATGTATTTGTAATACAAAGAATGTTTTCCCATTTTGTGGGAATGACACTGCAAGGAAAGGCTTAACTTCTACTAGATAGACAAAGAGTAGAATTAAAAGAATGAAACATAAGGGTTTTGATACTCTAAAAATTATAAGTTTGGTCTTAAAGGTGAAGTTCTCTTGGTTATTCATGGCCCCCATTCATCACTATAGAAGACGATATTTATTTTTGACTATAGTTGAAGGAAATATATATATATATATATATATATATATATATATATATATATATATATATATATATATATATATATATATATATATATATATATTCTTGAAATTGTGTTTCATCACAAACATATAAATGGGCTTTAAATTATTGTCTCAAAGAATATATGCTTTAGGACCTAATGATAATAGTTGTCGTCAAAGATTAAAGCTCATATTGTTCAATGATGAGATAACATTGTTGAATGATTATTATTATTTTGGCTAGAGACTATAGTGAAGCAATAAACATTTATCAAAATATGTCCCAAGAGTATATATATATTAGAGAATTTTAAAATTCCATGTGATGATGTGTTAAATGTTTTGGTAGGGAGATTATTATCTACGACATCTAGGTTGATATTTTTGTGCTTCGAAAACACCTAGCATGGAGTTAACAAACAAGACACTTGGATTGTCAATGAGGAATACTCAAAAAACAAGAGACTTGGATTGCCAATGATGAATTCTCAACAATATAAAGGGAGAGAGTGGACAAACAAGATTCAAGGAGGACAATGGGAGTATATACACTAGCATAGGAAATCTTGTGAAGTATCCATTATTCAATCTATGTGGAGGTGACATTACTTGAATATGATGAAGTTCTAGTTTTATCAGGACAAGTGAACAAGGAGGGTGTGTGAGCAGTACATTAATGTCTACATAGTAGGAAATTTGTGTACATTCACCATAGAAATACTATCAGGATTTTTATCTTTACATTGGCAGGCACCAAAACATGGCAGTTCCATTACACTTGTAGCGACCCCTAAAACTTGTAAGGAGAAACTTCATCTAAATGATGGTAAACAAACACATCAGCATGGGACACATTGTGAAAGTCATACCAATGTGGCTTGAACCACAAGGAGATAGGTTGTGTGTCCATATATATGCAACTTTGTTGGCATACCTCTATGTTAAATAATATGAGAGTGGGAATCTAAAATTGTAAGGGGGAATGATAACCAATGTTCTATTCCCATTTGAACTATCCTTATATAGGAGTAGAAAAGATGTACTCAAATTATTTGACAAATTCTTACATGGAGGCATTTCCTAATTTGATAAGTATTTATTATCCTTGGGAAAAGAAGATTGGTACATTAGGCATGCTACCAAATATTGTGCAGACTCAATCTTATGATAGTAGCTCCAAAGAAGTTGTAATTTAGGATTCATGAATCATTTGATGATTAGGTTGGATAACATGAGTTTCTTGAAAAAAATATCCTTGATGATTGAAATTATGAGAGAGAGTTTAACAGTTCATTAAAGGAAATCTTGGAGAGAGAGCAAGTAGAAAATAAAAATGCTTAAATCAAACACTGGCTTAGAAGGAGTAGACCTTTTTGATAGATTCAACACTAGTCAGAAACTATATTAGCTAAAAGACTATGATTCATGGGATAAAGTCTCATGTATGTGGGCTAGAAGGCTTTATGCTATCAGGATACCCATTTAACTAGGGAAGCATGACATGACTTGCTTCAAAGAGGTTAGAAGGATGATAACAAATTCAAAGGAAGTTTGACACTCCATCGGAGAGAACCTTGTGCTAAGAGGTCAGAAAATTTGATATCACACTAAGAGGGAGAAACCTTATTCTTTGATATGTTTTATGGTGAATGTTGTGACAACACCACATCATAGTATTTGTGGAGACTTCATGTGAAATTTTGATATCGTACATGTATGAGCCTATCCCTTGTGTACATCATGAAGAAATGATGACTTCTAAATGATTATCACTTGTATCAGGAGAAGTTGTTGTAAAGTGATGTCCTTACAATAACTTGTAGCATGATTCATTTTTGTAAAATTGTTTCATGCAAAGGCTTTATCTTATAAATCAACAACTAGGCATTTGATATCATTAATTTGATTATCTACAAGTTGCTTGTATAGATATATTTTTGGTACTTGGTGAATATCTCGCCTTGATATTTTGATAGGCCATTACCACATTGAGTACTTGGTGGATATCATTTAGTTGATGTTCTGATAGGCCATTACTTAGAGTATTTGGTGAATATCATTTGATTGATATTCTGATAGGCCAATGCTCATGTTACCAAATATGATATCAAATAAAAATTGGTAAATATCATATATTGATATTCTGATATGTCAATACTTATATGATATCATATACTGGAAATCTTCTAATCAAAGATTTTCCTATATGTATTATTTTTGAAATATTACCTATGGTGTAATATCTATGTGTGTTATCCTTCTTCATTAAGAGGGAGTGTTAATGTTATAATTTTGTCAGATAAATTATATTATATATATGAGATATATAATATATGACAAATATTATATATGGAATAATTAACTTATATTAAGAGTTATATATATATCTTGTTATATACATATATATCTCATTATAATATATTGAGAGTATATTAATTGTGTTATAACTATAACTAATGTAAGTTAATATATTAAAGAGACACGTCTCTTCAAGAGGCATGCCTCTTTATTTTATATATATATTCATTTGAATAGTAACTTGGAAAACACATAAAATATCCAAAAGTGCTATTACAAGTTACAAAATAGATTAATCGATTCTATTTCACTAACAATATATATCATATAAGACTTAAGCTAGTTTCTCCTTCCCATGCCAAATTTTTTAAAGTGAGGAAACTTGTCAAATTTTAGTGGGGGGCCGGGGTAGTGTAGTAATTTCCAAATGTCACCTCCACATTATCCTAGTCATGTCTACATTAAAGAATGTACTTTGGCAGTAGTCTGTTAGTTTTCATTTCATTAATTTTTGAAATCTTTCTGTACCCACCATACCTTTTATTGCAAATTTTGGGAAAATATCTCTTTTACTTTGCATGATTGAAAGGACTAAAAGTTATTATGGGAACATTTGTAGTTAAAGCCTCAATGTACTCCATCATTAATGCATCTTTATTCTACATACCAAAAACAAAGGGATCTTGATTATGAGAAGTGGTAACATTATACGACATTGTTACAAAATTTTTAAAATTAGTTTTGAAGCTCAGAGAAAAAGAAAATTTGCAAAGGTAAGAGGGGCAAAAATTTGTCATAGTAGCAAGAGTGGAAACCAGACATTTTGAAAATGGGAGGACAACTAAAGAGGTATGAGCCAGTCATTCATAATATTTTACTCGTAGACATTGAAGCAGTTCAATGATTCCATGCTTGTGGATGCCTTGGTTATTTCTTACAATTAACATAATTTAATGAAGTGGAAATGGAGTTCATGATGATATTTGATGAAGGAGAAGCTTCAATTTGGGGATTAAGAGTGGTTGCTACTGAGGAAAGGATATAAGAGGTCACATGATTACCAACAATTGGGGAATATTATCCAAATGAACATGATGCTAGATCTTCAAGGGCATAGTTCACTCAGCAAGGTGACCCTCAACTGGACATCACAAAACAAGGATGTAAGATAATTTCTCTTACACCTCCATATCCAGAGCTAGCAACCCATATTATCAGATATTTAACCTGTGAAGGTAGGTTTTAGAACTTACATGCTCATCATTTTAAATTGCTTAGTTGTATAAGCCATAACATGCAAGTTAATATTCCCAACTTTCTTTACAATATGTTATGTATCAGTGCTGAAGAAACCCAAAAAGAAAAGCCAAATTTTGTTTCCCATCATGTCCTCATTAAGCTTCCAGTTGAAAGATCTCTTAGGGATTCTTCCCCTATTTCATGGGAAAAATTTGTTGAATCCAAGACCTTATAGCCACAATTTAACCCTGTTCCTCAAAACTTAGAAAATGAGGAAGAAACAAAAGAGCCAATTCAAAATCCAACTGAGAAGGAAAAATAATCCTTTCCTAATAAGTCTGCTAAGCCTTATTTAGAGGATGATATGCCAAGCTCTTCTAGGGGTAAAGGTAAGAGTAAGGTTAGCCCTAACCTTGAGAAGGAAGTGCAAAATCCCTCTGTTAAGGTAACAAAATGAAAGAGGTCTATTTCTATAGTAACTAACCTTGCAAAATCTATTCTAGTCACACCTAAGCCAAAACGGACCTGCAAAGTGGTCGAAGCTAAAGAAATTCTTGTATGTAGAAGCCCTCGTATGTGAGGTCAAGTATCTCCAACTTCTATTGAAAAAGAAAATCCTCAAATAGAGTTAGTACTTGAAAATATCCCAGATGATTCTCTTGTGCAAGTAGAGCTCCAAAATGTAGAAACACATGAAACTGAGTCTGTCAAGGAGACACTGCAAGAGAATCTAGAAATGTACAAATCAAATCCTACTACTGTTCCAAAAAAAGCACCCAACAATGAGTAGCCTGCTGTGCCATTAGTCTCTATATATTCCAATGTCTCTTTTATACCTTATAAATCTTCTTGGTACACCTAGTATTTCCAACAAGTTGCTAGAGAAAAAAAGATGAAATCTAAAACTTGAGAATTTTAGTCATTAACAATTCAGTCAATATTGTTTGGTCTATAAAATCATTTTATTTTTCATAAAGCCTTGTGGAAGAAAGAGAGAGATTAGATGCAAAAGGCAATATTTGATAGAGATGAAATTGAATCATTAAAGGAGCAACTAGAAAAGTAGAAGCGACAAATGAATAAGGCTTTAAAGCTAGTTGATTAGGCTATAGCCTATAGACCGCCCCCAAGGGTGTATGCTATGTGTTTGAAAGAACAATTTTTGTTATTCTAGTTGATGATGACAATGAGAAATATTGATTGTGAATTTAAGAATGCTTGATATTTTTATAATGTGTATAAAAATTTTCCCTCATGGAAAAATAACTTTTTTTCTTTTTTTTGGGGTAAAAATTTATTCAATCAAATGCAAGTTACAGAGCAACAGCCAAAGGCCCAAAACCACACTACATACTCCTGTCCTCTAGCAATAACTGATCAATAATCTCATAATACTTATAAGGTAACTCATCCCTACTGGTAATATCCCATCTATCCACCTTCTCTGAAGCCCACTTAGCCAGACAGTCCACCACTTTGTTCCATTTGTGAGGCATATGACAAAAGGAGATAGAATCCAAGGAGCTACAAAGGCTAAGAATTTGTCTGACCAAAGAGGCAAGTTGCCAACTAACATCCTCCAACCTCTAGTTATTCAACATATCAATAACAATCTAAGAGTCTGACTCATAGATAATCTTCTGTCACCCTAAAGAACAACCATGCTCAATAGAAACTTTAAGAGCCAAGGCCTCCATCAAATTATCAGAATGTTGACCCTCATAAATAGAGAGGAGAAAAATTGCATTGCCATCAATACCTCTACTAATAGCCCCAATACCAACATGACTAGGGTTCCCCCGAGAAGACCCATCTGTATTGATATTCAAGAACCTAGCTAGGGGAGGAGACCACATCCCATCTCAAAAAACCCTTTGCTTAGCATGGCTAGGTCCTTTTCCAGGAGTACATCCCTAGCTATTATCTCCTAGGTTCAGATTCCTCACAATAGCTTGATCCCCAGGATCAATAGTAACAAACATATCACACTTTGCATAAATCATCTCCTAAAGCTTGTTGAGAATCTTCTCCCACATTTGGCAGCTTCCTAATTTTGATTCACAAAAAATTCTATGATTCCTTTCAAACCAAAGGTTCTAGATAATGAAGATTGGTCCAACCATCTAGGCAACCTGTAAGAAAGGAGTCTTCACTGGAGGTCTACCCAAACTTTCCTAGAAATCAATAAGAGAAGAAGCATGAATACAATTGTGACACCAAGCCTCCTACCATCTATGCCATATCTCTCTCAAAAAGGGGAAAAGAAAAAACAAATGAGAAGGACACTCATTGTGCAAAAAAATACAACAAATTGAAGGTCCCTAAAAGCCTTGTTTGCGAAGATTCTCCCAAGTGAGACATTTCTTCTAAGCCAACAACCATAAGAAAAAGTTACATTTAGGAAATGAAAATTTGTTCCAAACCTTCTTCCACCAATGCAGTTCAATCAACCCGTGTAAGTTCTTATCAAGAGTAGCATAGCCTTGAGCCACTATAAATTTACCTTTTGGACTAGGACTCCAAGCCAAGCTATCCCTCCCCTTAAGAGAGTTGCAAAACCTATTCTCTAAAAATCTAGAGAGAAGGGAATGGTCTTCATCAGAGCCACCAACTAGCCACTCCTGAGAATCCTTTCAACAAGCCACCTCAACCTGACCCAGGCATTTGACGGTCTTAAAATGCTCCACTTTAAGCCAACCTGCATTAGTAAAAGAATGGGAGAGGGGAAGAAGCTGGGGAAAACTAGAGAGAATGGGAGGATGGCCATCCCAAGAGTCCTACCAAAATAGAGTATTTGAGCTTCCATTAAAAATCCAAAAGAGACTCTCCTTAACTAGTTGGGCTCCCTTCTTAAGTGTATCCCAAATATAGGAGCCTTTACCCACCAAAGGAAGTTGTGGCACCTTAGAGCAATCTGCACTAGGAAAGTACTTATGGGAAAGAATCTTTGCCCAATCATGATCTTGATTATTACACCATCGCCAGTACAACTTGGCAGTCAAGGCCATGGCAACAAGAGCCATCAAGCGAAGCCTAAGACCGCCAGCCTATTTTGGTCTACACATAGACTCCCACTTGACCAGACTCCACTTTGAGGATTGAAGACTAACAAACCAAAGGAATTGCTAAGATAAAGCATCAAAGTCCCTCATAAAATTAGAGGGGGGAACCTGAACACAACACCTATAAATGGGGAGAGACTGCACCATAGTCTTTAGTAGAACTACTCTTCTAGCAAAAGATAACCATCTGTAAGTTCAGTGACTAACCTTACTCTTGAATTTGTCCAAAATCCCCTACCAATAATCCCTCTGCTAACCACAAGACCAAAGGGACCCCAAGGTACATTAGAAGAAGGGAACCAATTTGGAACCTAAGAATTCTAGCAATCCTATTCTGAATAAGCTGAGACATGTTAAAGAAATAAATAGAAGACTTATCATCATTAATTCTCTAACCTGAGGCTTTTAGATAGGTATCCAGAGCTTTCTTGATATTCACTACCTCACTAATTCTAGCCATGCCCATCAAAATGGTATCATCCATAAACTAAAGATGAGAATACGAAGAAAGGTCATTTTTCCAGCTCCATCCTTGGATAATACCCTATCACATCTAAGCTTTTAGAAACCTCCCAAGAACCTCCTCCATGATAATGAACAAGTATGGAGATAGCGAGTCTCCTTGCCGAAGTCCCCAAGAGGCCACAGACAAGTCTGAAGGTTCTCCATTAATAAGAATTGAGAAGGAGGTTGAGGTCACACAGCTAAGAACCCAATTGAAAAACTTTGTAGCAAATCCAAAAGTCAAAAGAATTTTTTGTAAGAACTGCCAACTCACCCAATCATAAGCTTTGGCCATGTCTAGTTTAATAAACATAACTTTCTCCTTAAAAGTAGCCATAGAGTAGACTACCTCCATTGCTATCACAAACCCATCCAAAATTTGTCTTCCGTCAACAAAGCCACCTTGTTTAACAGATATCAAAGAACCAAGGATAGGCCTGAGCCTCTCAGTAATCAATTTGGTGATGATCTTGTAGACAACATTACATAATGCTATAGGCCTAAATTGATCCAGCCAATTAGCCCCTTCCTTCTTAGGTATGAGAGCCAAGAAAGTGGAATTCAAAGAATTCAACATCTATTTATTACTATATGATTCTTGGACCACATCTAGGAGATCATACTTAATTATCTCCCAAAATTCTTGGAAAAACTCAATCAAAAACCCATCTAGACCTGGGGCCTTACCTTTCTTCATATTAAACATGACTTTCTCCAATTCTAGAAGCAAGATAGGGCATAGGAGGGCATCATTCATCTTAGTAGAGACTAGGTAAGGGATACAATCTAGGATGTCCCATGCCTTAGGCCCAACAATAAGATCTTCCCTAGAAAAGAGATCAGAGAAGTAACTGATAGCTTCCCTAGAAATATCATCACCAGAATAGATTTGGGTCCCATTAGTTAGGACCAGAGAGGGTAGAGAGTTCCCATGCCTTCGTGCCTTAACAGAGTTGTGGGAAAAAGAAATGTTCCTATCCCCCTCCTGAAGCCAATCAATACGAGATTTTTTTTTCTCTAGAAAATCTCCTCCTAGAGCTCCCATTCTTCCAGATCCTTAAGAGCTAAGGACTCAATTTTACTCAACTCAGAGCTCAACCCATGGTCACAAATCTGGCAGGTGATATTATCTAGCTTGGTTTGAGCAACAACCTTCTACACATGTAGTTACCCAAAACACTATTTATTCCATCTCTTAAACCAGTACTTCACATGTTGAAGCCTCTTACTAAAAGTATACATGGACATACCATGATTAGGAATCCCCTCATACCACCAATCCACCATAAGATCAGGTAAAGACAAGTCTTGGAGCCACATCAACTGGAATTTGAAAGAAGGATACCAAAAATCTGTCAAGCCTTTCCAAGATAGCCTCACCACCACATCTCTAATTATTCCATGTAAAGAAACCATTGGTTGGCTTCACACCAATGAGAAACAATGAATCAATCATATCTCTTAGCAGATTTGAAGATGGGTCCAACCTAGCTAGCCCACCTCTTTTTTCCTCCATTCTAGTAACTGCATTAAAATCTCCCGCCATAATCCATGGTAGAAAAGGGTCCAGAGACCTGATGAATCTAATGTGAGCCCATAACTAGGATTTACCTACAAACTCCATAGGAGCATAAATATTTGATAAAAGGTACCTTTCTCCATTCTCAAAGCTAGTGGCAATCAAAGACATGGAGGATCGACTGGAGATCCACCATACTGGGGAGACTTTCCTTGGATCCCAGAAGCAAGCCACCCCACCTAAAATATTCAAGGCCCCCACCCCTTGCCAAGAGTCCTAGCACTAGATATACGTAGCACAATTAGCCAATCCATCCAAAGGAAGTTTGGTTTCCTAAATAAAGACCATATCAGGAGACTGAGACTCCATTAATCTACGAACAACCTTTTTTTTGGGGACACTGTTCAACCCCCTTACATTCCATGACAATACAATCATTTATGGGGGTGGGTGGAATGATAATCAATGGATTTCATAGACCCAAAATCAACCAAATTTTCACCCATTATCTTCACTTTCTCCTGATCAGTCTTCTTGCCACTTTTTGACAGTTTATCTAAAAGCCCCTTTTTGAAGTGTTTTTGCTGTATGCCTAAAACAAGAGGAGCCTTATTACTCTTTGTAGAATCATAGGTCCCCTTAAGAAAAGGGGGCTCTGGAGCCACCAAAATTGGGTCCTTTAAAACCTATGATCCACAAAGATCCCCAATATCCTAAACAAGAGGGAGCAACTCAATATCTAACTGTCCGGCCTATAGGTTCCCTGTAGATGGAGTTTGATCCTCTCTCTGCATATCTCCTACTTGAATCTCATGTTGACTTTTGGCCATAGAAGAGAACTCAACTAGAATGCCTTCCTCTTGGACCATGTCTCCAAGAGCCTCTTACCTGTTAAAGGTGTCATCAATCCAACTATCCATCTAGGTTCTCTTCTTACTTTTGCCCTTATTACGAGATTTAACTTGCGTAAATCCCTCATTATCAATAGGTCCATTAGATATATCAGCCTTTCCCTTGTCCTCCCTAGGGGGTCCTGGAGTAGCCAAGGGGGGGTTCTTATACCTGGGACATCTATGAAGTAGATGCCCATATTCATGGAAAATTATGCATCTAAATGGTAAGGTCTCATAGTCCAACTGCTGAATCCAGGAAATTGAGCCCATACAAATCTCCAAAGAATCTAGCAATGGATTATTTAAATCAACTTCTACACAAATATGATAAAAAGAGATTACGTTATGATCTTGAGTTTGTGAAGTTGATCCCACAGGTTTTCCCAAAAGCATTGAGATTGAGTGGAGAATATCTTCCCTCCAAAATTCCAAAAGAAGTATCGACAAGCGAACCCACACTGGAACTCAAGAGGGGATTTCTTCCACAAAGTTAAAGCCCATGTGCCAAGGTTTGATGAAGAGCCCCACCTGATTAAAGAAATGAGGGTTGCCTTCAAAAGCCTTATTCTTGTCTGACATGCATGACAAGATAACCATAATATAATTATTAGCTGCTAACAGAATCTCCATATCTCCTTCTAGGTTCCACACCCGGCGGGCCCAAGAATCCAACATAGGCAATGAAAGGCGAAGGCCTAAAAATTTGCAAATAAGAGCATGATTTCTCCAGTACTCAACATCCTCCAAAACCTATTCCAGTTGGATAACCAAGATTGGCTAAATACATGCAATTGGGAAGGTAAATAAGGAAAGAATAATGAATGCCACTAACCTTCCAACCTCCTACCCTTCTCTGGCCCCTATATGAAAGCAATGCTACTAGGTTAGATCCATTAGTTGAAGAACACTTGGGTGAGCATTGGAGACAATCCAAAGGGTACTTCTACACCTTCAAAAGTGGGAAATAGGGGAAGACAAACATTGGGATCTTTCAAAGAAATGGTGAAGAAGTACAATGCTTGAGGAAAAGAATTTGTATAGTGGGGGGTAGATGATGAGGCATATTAATGTTTCAAATTTGATATAGTTTTTATATAGTCTAAACTTACTCTTTGAGCCATGAGAAATTTTTTTTCAAAATACTTGTTTTAAATGTCTTGTGAACTTATGTTGAATGCAGTTAGAACCTATTAAACCTATGGATAGTGGATATGACGTACCTTGCTTAATATTATATATAAAGTGTAGTATTACATATAAATGTTTTAAGCTATCTTTTAATAGTTGAATGAGAGTAGAAATGTTGTTGTATGTGCTTGAATGTTTCTAATTTTCAAGAAATGAAGAAGTGGCGTGAAGAGTGGCAAGCACCACATTAAAGAAGGAGTAATGAAGACCAGTCATAGCATGAGAAGCGCAGGTCAGTTCTAGGTAATAAGCCACATTTGTGAAAGGAGTTATTTTAGAAAGCTGACTTGTTACATTATTTGTGGACCATTATTGTGTTACTCAATCAATGTTCTAAAAGTCATGGTTGACATCCTACCCTTTTTCTACTGATGATGTTTACTCACGAGTTTTTATGTTATGTTTTGTAATAAGTTCCAATCCTCTATATATATGGAAAGTTAGAGTTAGTTTGGGGATTCAGAGATTTTGAAGTTGTTTTCTCTATTCTTTACAAATTGTTTAATCATGTAACAAAAGAAGAATTCTAATGAGAGATTAATTTTGGATTGCCTATTGTGTTCTTAGTTAGTTGAAGCCAACCAAGGGGGCCCACTTGGGAGGTGGAATAGATTTAGGTAGAGTAGATTCATTTCTTGCAATTTCCTATTTAAGATAGATTTACTGTATTAGTCCTGCAACATAGTTACTGTGAAAGCTCCTGCAACACTTGTGGAAAACTATCATAGTGGATGTTTGAACTGTTAACTAGTTTAGAATTCTCTTTTCTATAGTTTCTACAGTTCTCTACTGATAATCTAAGTGTGTTTACTATTCTATATCAATAATGTAGATTCCTTTCATGCATTTTACATTCCTACAACATAGGTGTTCAGACTCTTAAAGGAACTTGGTCCACGTACTGTGCTGACCCATTTCAAGTCCTACGTCCCTGAGTTGACAATTCAAATGTATTTTCATAGTGGAATAGATAGTTCTCAAAATGGATAGAGTACCCTTGTCAGAAGAATAGTATTGTGATTATCTTGATCTATTATGGAGACCTGCACCTACCATGTCTTGTATAGGGAGAGTAATTGGTACTATGCTCCTTTTCTTTCTTACTAAAATATCAAACCAGTTTGGAGTGGAAGGATTAGCCTGAGTTTTGGGAACTCAAGACTCAACCGGATCTCTAAAAACTAGTGCATCCATCCCCATAACATTAGTTCAATAAATTACTTGCTTACTTTAATCCATTTGATTTAGCCCCTCTATAGGGATCTCGATAGTAGATTCTGCTACTAGTCCTTCTTTGCTAGTTTCATTATTTGGGATCACTACAAGCTCCTTTTTCTTCTTTTCATTTTTACTTCAAGAGTGGGTGATCTATATGGATGATTGATCTTGAACTTGAATTGATCCTTTTTTAGGTGGTTCAACTTCTTGTTCTAGAATGTGTTCACCTATAGGGGAACAAGGTGCAACCTTATCAATATTAGGGGTTGGAAACACTAAACTAGAACTAGTTGAAGTTATTTTGAAGCATTTTCTATTCTTTTTGGCCTTGGCTATCTATTTATCTTGAGACAAGGTTGTGTTCTATAAATAATAGGAACAATCCTTGTAAGAAGGTCATCCTCTTTTGGCTTTTCCCAATCCAAGTTGGGTATGGGAAGGGCTTTGACTTGTTATATATATATATATATATATAGGGTCCAAGACCTCTTCATTTTTTGTTTCTTCAATTCCAAATATTTTCATGGGAAGTCTAAATTCCGCAAATTTTCTTATGGTAAACCAAGACCACAATCTTTTCCTTACCTCAAGATCATCCTTATAGTCTACCCAATTTTCTTCCACATGGGGTTCATGAACAAATGAGGGACCAATTTCAAACTAGGATGTAGAAAAATTCTTGCCATCAAATTTAGGCCTAGCAGAATGAGACTGCAAATTAATGGTTTTTAATTCTTCCTTTAGGCTAAGAGCATTCTAGATAGTTTTACAATGGTATTAACCTAGATCAATAGTGAAAATATACCCAAATCCTTTTCTAGTTCTCTAATTCTTATCAACTTTATCAATTTAGTGACACACCTCAATCAAGGTATATCTATCCCAACAATACCTTGATAGTTTTAAGGATTTTCCCTAAAAATCTCTAAACCTTAAGTCAGTGAACTTAGGAAATTCTATGAAATAGATACCATATATTTTAATCAATTGAATGGCCTCTTTGACATCCTTTTATTTTCTTTACCTTGTAATTCAAACACCAATCTAGCTAGGAAAGTATCTTGAATCTTGCAAAAATCCTCAAAGTCTCTCTTCTTCTACAATAATGGGTAGTAATCATATATGGCCCTATTATATACCCATATCTCATGGGGTAAACCTCCCATTTTCTATAACAATCCAAAACATAAAACATATAGTTTGACATATAAAACCTTGAAGTCCTAGAGACTTGAGAAAATTCTTCATGTAGTTTGTCTACGACAATTTTGGCCAAATAATTATATTTACCTTCATCAAGCACATCCTAGATGAAGAAGTACATCCAACTTTACCACAAGAATGTGTGTTTATTCCCCTTCACTCTATTCAGAAAAATAATCACATCCCTAACTTCTGGTATCATATGCCCTTTGGTTAAAGGACTTGGTAGGCAAGAATTTGCTTTTCTCAGGCTTTAACAACCTATTCTTAGTGATTGTACTATTATAGTCCTTGGAATTGGTTGAAAACTAGGAATATGACAACCTAATAGTCCAATTTTGATACACTTCCTTGGGTGGAATTCAAAGGGCTCCCATGATTGTGAGCCAATTCACATATACTAGAACTTCACCGCTACAGTTCTAGATACACCTTTCAACAACATAGTATTTTTCTCTATATTCTAGTAGCAGCTCAGGACAGGGAATTACTTTAGGAAAATTGATAGATTAGATAAGACCACTTTTAGACACATGTTTGGCCATGGAACCAACCAAGGTGGGCATTTTTGAACCTAGCCACAATATTTTTAATTTCTTCATCTACAAGGGTTATGTCTCCTAATTTTGGTAAAAATCTCATTAATGGTCTAGGATTATTTTCTTTGAGTGATTTAGGAGGAGGGATGGCCATGAGAATAGTCTAGTCTTGACTTGCAGAGCTAAATAAGGTATAAAAGGAAACTAAATAAATATTCTTAATATTTACTGAAAGAAACAAAAGCAAGGATTTAGATAAGGGAATGTAGACTCATTATTCTTGTGTTTCACAAAATCTCCAAAAGTAAACACTACTCACTATTCACTTTCACTCTCAGTAAGACACATCAATTTGATTTTTTCATAAAATCATGGCATTAACCATTAAAAAGGGTTTTATGGAAACACATACCTAAAGGAAAATTCACTTAATGATTAGGAAAGTATTGATATGTCAAGGCTCCTTGCACATTAATGAGTGTCTTCAATTCTGTATGTATGAGCTTCATCGTGCTACCACCTTCACCAATTATTATTAATTATACATATTTTCACCTTTCTCATCAAGATTTAGTATCTCCATGCAACCACATACATATTTTTGAGTGGTTAGCTTCTAAAGCTTGTAAACTTGAAGTTCTAAACCATGAAATGATTAGTTTGAGGTTAAAGTTTAGTACGCTAAAATGTATATGGAGGAGATGCTCATTTTTAAAGAACAAACCTGAATGACTTGAAAGATTATGATTACAAAGAACTGTGAACTTGAACCAACTTTAAAGGGTTCAAGGTTCAACTTTGAAAAGAGTACCAATGTCCACTACATGGCACAATACTTCATGACCAAAGAATACATATCAACACTAAAATGTAAAAATTTGAACCTTTGATCTACTTGGTTCATAAGTTCAAGTTCAATATTTGGGTTTGGTAAAGAAAATGACTCAAGAAAACTTCTTGACATGAGAAAGGGGAACTTTGAACCTCTCAAATTTTTAGCTTTGAACCTTTGAACTTATAGGTTCAAGTTCAAGATTCAAAATCATTCTAAAAACATCATTTTCAAAGAGAATAAAATGAAGGAGAAACCATGTTTAAAATATGTGTAACAATAGTGCTTTTCATCATCAAACTAGGGTTACAATTATTTTTTACTTTTTATGCATTTAGAATAGGCATATACGCTTTCTATTACATCTTGAGCTAGATAACTTTGATTTTATCACTGCTAGAATCATTGGAATTATGGTTCAGTTATCTTTCCTTTGAATTTTATTGAGAGGTGTTTTGATAATTCCTTTCTAGTTTTGAAGGAATTCTTCATCAATCTGGACTGCTAGTTCCTAGAGTTATCTATATCACTCTCTTTCACCTTCCCTAAATGAGAAAGATAAAATAGAAAGGGCATATGGGAACCTATGAACCTCACAGAATCATCCTTAGTAAGATCTAGGTGATATTGCATTTTGACTAACACGTGTTCTACAACAAGCAGGTACTAACACTTTCTTGCAAGATCATGACTGTTGGACTTTGTTATATCCTTTTTCTCCAAAATATTTTCCTTTATTATAGCTTGCATATTCATGTAGTATCATATCCAACTAAAGTGAAGGTCAATTGTACCATCCTAAATTGGAAGCACTTCAATTTATGACCATTTAGCACCTATTTGGTACAATTTAATGATAAAAGTGGATTTAAATTTCTCACCTCTCCTCCTCTTAAATAGGATCTAGGTAGGACCTAATAAGTCCTCCTTGGTATTCCTTTTCTACAATGAAAAACTTGAGGTAGTATTTTTTTTCTTGGGTCCTCCCCTTTCCTTTCTCTTCAATCACTCTAATTTCTTTTTGTAACAAAATGAGGTTTACTCAAAATCTAGACTTGATTTCTAGATTCTAGGACCTATTTTGGGATACCAAGATGATTTTAGATATTTCTACACATGATCATCAAGGGTGAATTTTTCCCCCAATGGGTCCTTCACTAGAATTTTTTTCCCTTGATGGGTCCTTTAGGGAAAAATCTCCCCTCGATGGGCCCTTCATGGAATTATTTTGCCCCTAATTAGGTCCCATTTTGGGTCCTGACAGTTAAAAAATTCTTAGTATTTTTTTTGGAACTAGGTTTTTGTGCCTAGTCAGCTTGTGGGAGAACATTAATCTAAATTTTATAGAAATACTCACAATTTCTTAATTTGGTATGAATGATATGCCTATGCACTACCAAGTATGCAAGTTATCATTCTTATGCTCAAACAAGATCAAGCAATCATTTCTCATGTGCACAAACTATTATGGACATCCCAATTTGTCTTAGTAAATTTGTAAGGTGGAAGCAAGGGAGATTTTAAGCATCCTTTAAAGACAAAGAGTTCTTCATATTCCTCTTTATATTCAATTCAAGAATTCAAGATTCAATCATGGAGTAGTGAATTTAGATCATGAGTATGACTTCAGGTACTTTAGCCTTCAAGGCTTGGTATGCTTAATATGCTATCCTCAGATATATGCATTACTATTTCATCCACATTAGAGAACAACATTTCATGCTAGGGCTTTAGATCTAAGGATTTGGATCCTTGCATTTCCACATTCACAACTCATAACAAGCATCACTTACAATACCTTCCAAATCAACTATTTGTGGAGGTGGAAACCACCAATATAGGTGGTTGACAAAGGAAAACCCCTACATAGCCACCGACATCCCATAATTCAGATATCAACAAAGCTCAAAATAGAAAACCAATTGCAGATTGGAGTACCCATTTCACCATTTAGCATAATTGTGAAATCATAATCATTTTTGGACACCCTCAATCAAGGTAAAACTTCACTCCTAAATCATAATTTTTCCCCTAATGTAGAAATTTTCCCTTGATGTAGAATACCACCCCTAACAAATTGCTAAAAGATTTTCATTCATCAATTCAACATTTTCACTTAAGTATTTTTCAATCTTGCACTTTTATTTCCTAGATCTATAAGTATTTCACTTAGATCTCAAGGGAATGTGACATTCTTTCCCTACCTTCCTAATTGTTGGATCTTAGTTTGTGTTGATGCTCCTTTTCCCTTGGATCATATTAACCTACTAGAATCTAATACCTTTGGGGGCTGGCTTGAAAGAATATCTTTCCTTGGACTCCATCCTTTTTGATGTGTGTGTGGTTATGTGATGAACTTAGGGTTAGTCTCTTTGATTCACATTTCCCCCATCACAACTTTGTATGCATACCAAATTAGTAAACATTTATTTAATATTAATTCTTTGGTTGTAGTTATTGGAAATAAATGTTGTAAAAACATAAATATGACATGGCATTGTTCATTATTGCCTAATGTAAGAAATAAATTTATTGTTAGGTACAAGGTTATTGTTGGCCAAATTTGCATTCTTGCCAAAATTGCCATATTTGAATTCAAATGTTAAATGGTCACTTTCTACCTTTAATATTAAAAAAATGCTATGGAAATATGAAATAAATTAAATAAAAACATTATAATATTTCCATTTTCTCCTAAGTTATTTTTTTGGCCCTCACAACTTTCTCCAACCATAAGATCTCCCACAGATCTACGGTAGTCACTTTCCTGCATTTTGGAATTGCTTTGTGTTTAATGAATGCGGGGAAGTGACCTTTTTCCACCCATCCAGGGTGGGGCCTTTGTTCTTTTTTGTGGGCCATCTTTTGACTATGCTAACATGTTGGTGTTCGTTGGCATTTTGATTGGCCATCACTTTCTCACATTTTGTATTTTGTCAGGGTTCCTGACAATGCAGGGAAGCAACTTTTGACAAGTGGACTGGTGGGTTCATTCTTTCGTGTGGGCCACTAGGATTAAAAGGTAGAGCTAGATTAAATTATGCTAGATCATGCTGAGGTGGATTTCATTCTAGTTGCTTCATGCTAATTCACTATAAATGATGACATTTTGTCATGTTGGATGCTAAGTAGTCCATGGGCTTAAAAATATTAAAGAGGAAGGCACAATAATAACAAAGGTTTTCATGATCATTGATCTTTCATAGATCGATGATCAATTCTTCCTCACATTATGAAATTGCAAGGAATTTAAACATTTTGGGCAAGCGACAAATGACCACGTGTCCTTGGTGGGCCCCATTATTTAGATCATAAAGGGTGAAAGTCAAGGCTATGATAGTAAAAATAGGTTTCTATGTTATGATCTCATGATCCAGGGTAATATCATGAAGTCAATTGTCAAGGACGCTAATGTTATGATATGCAGTTATCGTAACATCGTAGAAGCATATGGTTGTGGCAAGTGATAAGGAAGGGTTGTGATCTTATGGTATATGGTTGTCATAAGGTTGTAGGTGTGTCTGCAGAGGTCTTCCAAGGGTACAAAGATAGAGGTTTGTTGTATCATTGTGGCAATCACAAGATCATCAAGAAAATTTAAAAAGAGCTCGATGTTACAATGAACTAATGATTGTAAGATCATAGAGATTATTAAGAGTGTCCCTGACCATAAGATAGGTTGATTATTTTATGGTATTCATAGAACCTCAAGTTGACCACAATAAAGGTGTTCACTTGTCCAGGCCGGAAAGGAAAGGGGTCTTCAATCAATAGAATTACAAGAAAGGTACATGATGAACATTAAATATTATTAATTTGCTGATATATCTAACTTGGTGTGCTAATAGAAAAAAAGGAAAATGACTATTTGATGGAGGATCAAATTTTCAATCGTCTGCAGATTGCTTTTAGCATCCCCATGCCTAAAAGGAGCATGCACTCATCATCCAGTTATCCATCTATCCAACTATGCATTGATTGGTGCCATTTCCATCACTTTAGGGTTTACTTTAGTCAAGGTTCCTAGATTTTCATGCCTCTATAAGTGTACCAAATAAAATCTATTATTTGGATCATCTTAATTGTTCTTCAAGTACTTAATGACAGTGGTTGTGAAGTAACTTTAGTTAGAAATATCTCAGTTATGCTTGAGCTATAAAGGTAGATTTTTTAATCTTTGTAAGGGTTGATCTTTCTCTAATTCTCTAGTATTGCTTCTATGCATACTGCTATAATTTCTCATGCCTCTAAGCCATTGTAATCCTCTACTAAGTCTCTTTTAGCCATTAACACACTGTGCAAGATTTCTTTGCCCCTGGTTAATGTTTTTGTCTATATTCTGCAATTTGCATGATTGTATCTACTTTTGGAATTTGAATGATATTAATTGAAGTCTCTTCCTATAGAATTATTTTTTTGTCTAATCTACATGTGGTTTTTGAATTAAACAAAATCTAAATCTATATTCTTTGAGGTTATAACTGGTTAACTGTGCATTTATGGGTAGAGGTAAGGTCAAAGACTCTATTTTGGTGCATCACTCCTTAGGTTAGAGTAGATAGATTTTATTTCATGCATTCCTTCTCCCTTTTCCTCTCCAAGTATAGTCAAGTGCACCCTGATAACAAAGGAAGCTAACCTTCTCTGGAGACTCAACCTCATAGTTTAAGTCCCAAAGCTTGGAGGTTGTTTTGATGTTTCACAAGGTTTTCCTTAAGTATAAACTTTGGACAAGGGTGAAATTTTTTGTGAAAATAGTTTTTGGCACACCTGGTAGGACAATATTCAGGAAGATTTCAAGTCTACTGGTGTTAAAAGAGAATAATTTCAAGTTGATGCTGAGAAGATAGTGTTGCTCTTAGTATTCCAGGCCTCTAAGAGGCCCCTTTCCATTAAGCATTTGGTGACTTTACACCCTTCATATCTTGTTCAAGAACAAAGTTGCTATTTTTCATGCCTAAAGATGAAACAAGCATATCTTCTAGAGGTAATTTTCAGTATCAAGAGCTTTCATTTTCAAATCCTAGAAGAAGAAAGTCTAGAGCATCTTTATCACCAGTTAGGAGTACAGAAGAAATACATACCCTTGCAAGATTGATCTCCACTCCTCCTATTGTTAGATCTCAACCCAAAAATCTATAAGATCATATTAATAGACCACTTGCTTATATGCATAGAACTCATTCTTTTGCCACCTTTAGTGGTGGAAGTCCTCTTTTATTAGCCCAAAGATATGACATACTAGTAGCTACACTTAAAAGTATACCAGATTTTACTAGTGAAATTATAAGAATTTTTCTTAGGGCAAAATTCACCCAAGACCAAGGAACTCGAGCACAAGCACAACAATAGACCAAAGAGAGTATGATCAAAATGATGATATATTCATTCAATATTCAATATTCCATATGAAAGTACACTAGGAATGCCTATATATAAAGGCCTCTAGAGAGCTTCTAGAATGCATAGAAGTCAACAAAATGATAAGTCATAAAACTAGCCACATGTCTACCATATATGGGTTATCCTCCATTAAGCATAGGATTAAGTGCGATGATGTGAGGATAAGCCTACAATGGTGTAACACACAAATTAATGTTGTAGACAACATGTGCTAGAATAGGAGTGTGAATAACTGTGTTGTCTACATGAAAACTCAGTGAATGATGCAAACTCTAGTATTGTAGACACCATGTGCTGAATTAGAGTTGCGTACTTCTATGTTGTCAACATGATAACTCATGAGAGTACACAAACTCCTAAGTGTCTCACCTAAATAAATAATAAAGTAATGCAATATAATAAAATAATGCATTAACCTAAGTAAACTTAAGTAAAGTGTAAATAGTAAATACTTATTTACACCAACACCCCCCCTTAAGTGTAACTTAGGGGAATGCCCTTAAGCTTACAAAATCTAGGATGAAATGCAAGATGGGTTCCGACTACTAGGCCATGTTAGGTACCCATGTACATAATGAAATGCAATCTCTCATAAAGCGAAGAAAGAGGAAAAACCTCATGGGAAAAACCCTCCCCCAAAAAAGAGAGA
This sequence comes from Cupressus sempervirens, assembly GCA_028749045.1. NCBI lineage: Eukaryota > Viridiplantae > Streptophyta > Pinopsida > Cupressales > Cupressaceae > Cupressus > Cupressus sempervirens. The sequence continues at coordinate 193,342,194 of CM053791.1, read as the reverse complement.
TGAAAAAACTAGATGATGGATGGATGGAGTAATCAAGACCCCCCATTACAACATACATTATGTATATACAATAGAGAAATGTGAGAAGAACACTATCCCAAAAGAGGAAAAGGTCCCCCCCACAAGAGGGAAGAAGAAGCGAGATAGGATAGTCTCCCCCCCCCCCCAAATGAAGAATGACAATCAATGATAGATGCCCTGATGTAGAAGCTGATCCAAGACTACAGAAAAGTGTTCCTCCCTTTTGGAAGAAACAATAACCTATGTAAAAAATGAGATGCTTCTATTGTATGTGGAAGGAATCTTGATGATCATTGATGTCTCTAAAACCTGTTCAACTATCCCTATGAAGGATGAATGTAGAACCTATCCCAAAGAACATACTGTCTCCTTAACTAATAAAGAGACCTCCTACAATGCTATACATAAGTATCCACATTCATATCAAACTATGCAGATTGATCATAGGGAGCCTTGGAAAAAAATATAGAAGGATCTTCTCCATCAAAGAGAAGATGTATATCATCAATGATGTCCTCCAAATCCACAATGTGTGACTCCACAAACAAACTTGAAATGTCTGTTATGTAGTCATCCTCTGGTGCTGGAGTTGGAAGATTGGGTGTACCCTGCTTTGTTGGACCTATCACTATGGAAATATATGCATGTGGACTATACTAATGTCATGACCTCTTGTTGTAACTATTGATAGAACTCCACGTGTCTGAAGCTATTGAAGCACTATCACTAGTCTCATTATTAGCTTACACATTGTATGATGTGTAGAGAGGATTAGAGGATAAGATGGGTGAACTTTCCTCAAAATGAACATCCTTCTCCACAAAGATCTCATGTGTCTCAGGATCCATAAGTCTGTATGCCTTCAAACTATCTTCATATCCAATGAAAGTACAAGGCCTAGATGATGGTACCTTGCATCCCCTAGAAGATATCTTTGCCCATGCAGGACAACCAAAGACTCTGAAGTGTGTCACTACTAGTTTTCTGCTGCACCATGCCTCAAAAGGTGTCTTTCCATCTAAGGCACTATGAGGAGACCTATTAAGTATGTGATTGGTACTGTTGATTGCTTCGACTTCAAGTGATGGATCTAGAGACTTGGCTTGTATCTTGCAACTTGCCATAGAATTAAGAGTTCATATCGTTAGTATTGCAACATCTATCTTATGTGGATTGAATGTTGGTGGATTTTGAAGATCAATTCCCTCAAGTTTGAAAAAGTCGTTAAGTATTTTGTTCACATATCTACTTTCATTGTCCATCCTTAGAACCTTGATGGCTTTCCTTGATTTCTCTTCAACATGAGTCTTGAAGGCTAGAAATTTGTCCAACACTTCATTCTTGTTATGAAGAAAGAAGACCCAATTGTACCTTGAAAAGTCATCAATGAAAGTAAGTATGTAGTGACTCTAGCTGACTGATGTCACTACAAAAGGACTTGGTAGTACCATGTGAACCAATTGAAGAACAAATAGTGCTCTTGAAGACTTCCCTTGATGTAACTTCTCCTCTTGATGTATATCCATTGAACCTATTGAACATTCACTTATGGAAAAGTTGATTGTAGGTAGACCTTTGACCATTTTTTTTGAGAAAAGTTGTTGAAGATAGTAGAAGGCAAGATGACCAAACTTCTCATGCCATAATTGGATGTGTGAATTGGATTGTGTCAACAAGGCTTGTGAAGGAGACTTGGGCACAAAGTGAGAGAAAGAATACAACCTTTTGTCCTAATTATCTTTCCCCACTGCAAACAATGAGTTATCTTTCAGAGTGTGCACCTATATTGAGTTAGGAAGGAACTCAACTTTATGACCATCTCCAAGGTGAGTGATTTGGTAAATTGAGAGGAGATTTGAACTTAGGTTTGGAACATAGAGAACATCTTTGAACTCTCCATTTTTCAATTCCATGTTTCATTTCCCTTCAACTTCCATTTTTGTATCATCTCCCACAAAGATGCGTGGTACCTTAGACTGCTTCAATGAAGAAAAATCTGCTTTTGAAGAACCCATATGATATGAGGCACCAGAGGCAAGGATCCATTTCATTAAAGAATTAATATTTTCCATGAGTGCTTGACCTTTGCCCTTTGAATCTGAAGAAGATCCTTCCTCCTTGTAAGAATTAGGCAGTAGAACATTTTGTTTATTCATGATGGTGGTTGACTCATCAATCTCTTTATGATAACACTCATGTTCTTCATGACCCAATTTCTTGCAATAAGCACACTTTTTCTTGTCCTTATTATTGTTTCCCTTCTTATTTGAATTTGAGGAAGACTTGCCTTGTTGATTGGACTGTGGTGTTGTCTTTTCTGCATCCTCTGATTTATTCTTCCACTTCTTATTCTTTCCCTTTCCTTTATTTGAAGATTGTCTAGCTGAATTATGAGAACCCTCATTATTGGCCACCAATGCCTTAGACTTTGGCAAATTGAGAATCCCCATTGATTTCAACATTTCTTCTTCTTTTTCCAATAGATTACCATAATCATCAAAAGAGACTTTTTGATAGGTAGACCCTAAAGTAGTCTTTGAGGTGTGATAAGTAAAAACAAATGTAGAGTACTCCAATGGTAGCTTGTTATGAATAAAATAGATCAATCTGTCATCTTTGATAAGACTCCCACAATCATTAAGCTTTGTCCTTAGTTCATTCACCTTAATGATGAAATCTTGTATATAATCAAATGACTTAGGATCTAAGGGGACAAGCTCATCTTCAACTTTGAAAACATCCTCTCTAGACACTTTACCATATAGGTTTTGGAGGGTATCCCAAGCTTCCTTGGATGTACAAGAATTCTAAATCTGATACATGATCTTATCATCAACCCACAAACAAATATCATCTAGGGCTTTCCTATCCATTATTTACCAATCAATTATTTCACTGGTAGATACTTGATCACCTGTTGGTTTAGGAAGGGTACCATCTACATATTGAGAAACTCCTTTATGCATTAAATGACACCAAATTTTAATGGACCATGTAGCATAGTTATGTGGAGTTAATTTTGAAAACTTAAAATGTCCCATGATGCAAAAAATGAAATAAAACTGTAGAAAAAGAGGAACACAACACCAAAAACACCCCCTTTTCACTAAATCAAGAAACCCCCCCAAAAAAGATGCTTTTTGGAACTTTATAAGTAGTGCATTTACAATGGCCACTTGCCAATTTTGGCCTTCATGGACTTTTGATTTTGCTTTGTACAACCTCCTTATGGAGTTCAAAACTAGAAAATTACAATGTATCTTAGATATACAACAATTCTGAAGATATATCAAAGTATTACAATGCAGAAAAGGACCCAATTCTAAAAGTGAAACTTTTTTTCACACAACCCTATAATTTTATTGTAGATCTAGAAAGTAGACAAAAAATAACAGACTTTCAAAAAAAATGGAACCTATTTTCGTGTCCAGATGAGCCCGTACAAAGCATTTAAATTTGTAAAATGTAGGATTGGATAGGTAAGTCACCAAAAGACACAAATTTTGACAAATCCATGCACCAAAACTAGAAAAGAGCCACACCACTAAATTTTTTAGGAAGTTCTACCCAATTTCAAAAAAAATTGTACCTGATTTGGAGTCCAGATGACTAAGATATGGCCTCCTAAAGTTGGATTACAAAATAAAAAATCAATCTAGAGAGGGGTTGCATCAACAAAAGATGGGGTTAAATTTGATAGTCATACAACCATTGAAGTAGTTCAATTTTTCCCTAGGATGATAGTCAAATGATTATCAAATTTAGACTTAGGAAATGATGATGTCAACATACCTTGGCCCTAAGGTGACGTCAACACATACGGATTGTATAGACAAGTACAAACAAAATGACATGTATGCTGATTGAGTAGGTGACTTAGATGCTGACTTGGTGTATGGTTTAGCACACATGTATAGTGGTGACATCAACCTGTACTAATGTGGCTACATGTGGATCTATGCAAGTGGATGTACAATTACTGGCTTACGTGGACTGCTACATTGGGCATGATTATGTGGTGTGGAAGTGGATTGTCCATGTGTCCTACACCATGGTCCACTATGTGGCTCAATGTGATTGGCACAAATACTACTATTCTATTGTTACCATTGCCAAAATGTAGGGCACCACCGGCGGGTCAAAATATGCCACTGGAAATGCTATTTGAGGTTGCCAGTGATGTGGGTATTATCGCACACACATTGTGCATAGGGCCTACATGTTATTTAAAAGGAAGCCCGTGCAGTGTTAAAACAAAGCCGTCAGTCTTTTGGGCTTTGGTTGGATTGTGTGCACCAAGAATTAGGCAATCGATCATCGAATTATGATGTGAATGGTGCCCATATTAGATACGGCTAGATTATGATTCAACCAAAATTTGTGAGCCCAAAAAATAGATAATGTGCCCGTCGAATAGTGAATATGCCTACGATTAAACAAAATATTCTCCCAAATTGTAGGGTTGGGGTGTGACTGCCTGGTTCTGCAAATTTTTTTTCTCTACTAGCCTGACTATATTTTCCAAAAATACCCACAAATCAAAAAATAATTGCAGAGATTAAATTAATTTAGATCTGAACATAGATTTAACAAATCAAATAGATCATACTCAAAATTGCAAATTGGTGCCTTTGAGTGCTGGTTTGCAATTTTTTTTTCCTCATGATCAACTTTAGCCCAACATAGGCAAATTTATAGTTGATCTTCGCTAAATCGACATTCCAAATGCAATGATGAGGTCATATTCGGTTCTAGATGTTCCCAATTTTTGCAGATTCTTTGGATTTGGGTTGAGGTGTTGAAGCATGAACGATCTCAAATGACTATGTGAAAAGAATGTCCTCAAGCTCTGATACCATGTAAGAATTTTCCTTAGGGAAAAATTCACCCAAGACCAAGGAACCTAAGCACAAGCACAATAGTAGACCAAAGAGAGTATGATTAGAATGATGATATATTCATTCAATAATCAATATTCCATACGAAAGTACACTAGGAGTGCCTATATATAAAGGCCTCTAGAGAGCTTCTAGAATGCATAGAAGTCAGCAACATGATAAGTCATACAAATAGGCACATGTCCACTAGATATGTGTTATCCTCCATTAAGCATAGGAGTAAGTGTGATGATGTGAGGATAAGCCTACAATGGTGTAGCATGCAAATTAATGTTGTAGACAACATGTGCTAAAATGGGAGTGTGAATAATTGTGTTGTCTACATGACAACTTAGCGAATGATGCAAACTCCAATGTTGTAGACACCATGTGTTGAATTAGAGTTGCATACTTTTGTGTTGTCAACATGACAACTAATGAGAGTACACAAACTCCTAAGTGTCTCACCTAAATAAATAATAAAGTAATGCAATATAATAAAATAATGCATCAACTTAAGTAAACTTAAGTGAAGTTTAAATAGTAAATACTTATTTACACCAATAGAAACTTCTTTCTCTCCCTTAAAACATATTCAAGAGGTTACAAATGTCTGCAATATCTATGGTATTATAGAAGATGATGTGGCTGCTGGACTCCTAGCTTCATCTTTGAAAGGGAAATCCCTACAATGGTATAGGGGTCTATCGCATGGTTTTATAACAGATTGGGATGGGTTAGGAGTGGGACTATGTAAACATTTTGAGGAAAAAAGTGACTACTTGTCACTTTTAGAACAACTAACCACCATAAAAAGAGCCCCCCCATGAATGTATGATGAATTTCAACTATAGATTTCAAAAGACATGGGATAGAATACCTACTTCAATGAAGCCTACCCTTGGTAATGCCTTCTTACATTACCTCAGAGCTTTTAATAATGATATTGTCACTATAATCCAAACCATGGGGGGAGATAGCTTACTTGATGCTTATGAAATAACTATAAGGGAAGACAAAATATTGATACAAGGAGGAAAGTTAGCTCCAAGGCCTCCTATGCCTTTCTTCCTAGATATCCCAAATCACCAACCAATAATGACCCCTATTCCCACAACTTCCACATCACAATCCCTTGCTATAGTCCCTAAAGCTTCCACATCTTCAAATGAAATGGATGAAATCAAGGAGATGATGTAGTCTATGATGTTGAACATAGATGAAATATTGCAAGCCCAAGAGAAGAAGTTGGAAGATAGCTTCTCTATGATGCAGAAAGTGAGCAACAAAGTGGCAACTTTGGAGAGACAATAAGGTCAAGGTAATAAGGCGCATCAATTGCAATATCAAACTATGAATAAAGGTAGGTCTCCAAATCATAATTATGGGTACAATTCTTTTGATCAGAATAGGCAGAATAGTTATACTTCTACCTCAAATGCAAATCAAAGTAGGGCCATAGTCCCTCAAAACAATATGGCTCAAGATCAAGATGTTTGTCCTTCTTGCAACTACTCCTATGCTTATTATATGTGTCAAAAGGCCAAATCCTATTTAGCCTTAACCACCAAAGAGCTTGCAATGGGACAATCATATAATAAGAACCAACCCAAGGATGCCTCATATATACAGAGACAGGATGATTGCTCCTTCATGAATCATCAGGTGGAGGAATATTGTAATGTAAACCAATACTTCATTGCTCACAATACTAGGAGTAAAATAAGAGCTATTGAAGATACTACCCCTCCTCCTCCTAATCAAGCTTCACCATTAAATGTACTACCTCATGTAAAAGAAAAAAATGATCAAGCCAATGCCCTTCAACAAAAAAGACAAAGTAGTAACAGAGGAGGTGTGAATAGTCCCCAAGTTATTCCTTCTCATGCCCCTACACATGTAGTTCCCAAGGCTTCTACTAGAGTACCTAATGCCTCATTTAGTTTAGTAGAGTATATGAAGAAGAAAAATGTGAATATTTCCATGTGGGTTGTTGTCGCTACTATACCCATGAAAAAGAGGTTGCTGCAACAAGAATTGGAAAGCATTTAACCAAAGGATCAACCACCTAGCCTGGAAAGTGCCACAAGTCTAGTACAAACATAAAGGGAGGTAGAAACAAGTAAAAAGGCTAGACCTCATCCATTTTATGTTTCTCTAATTATAGGGGATAAACTAGTTCACAATTGCCTGATTGATTCAGGAGCTAGTAGTTCAGTGATGCCTAGGTGTGTTGATAATACTTTAGAAATGAAATATGAGCTCATTTTTAGGATATATTATAGTTGTATGGAAGTACTATAAATATTGTAGGGATCCTTAGAAATGTTGAAATGGCCCTACATAGATGCCCTAGTTATACTGTAACTCAAGATATATCAGTTGCTGAGGTCAAGTCACACTTTGCTATTTGTCTTTTAAGAGACTTCACTACACAAATAGGTGGTTACATATCTTCTTATTAGTCATATATGTTTTTTAGAACAAGATATGGGACTTAGGCTTCAATCAAAGTAGAGCCTATAGCCCTCCATCATATTGAGCCCTACATCCCTGATCTCATCAATATAAATTGCACTATCCTAGAGATGGATGAGAATGACATAGTAAATGAGCCTACCACTTCTCTAGCAGAGATACCTAATTTTATCTTAGATGAATTGGCTAATGCATATCAATTTGATCCCATAATATAAAACCTTGAGAAAAGCCATGGCACCTATTGCATATTAGAAAAGGATTCTCTTGTACCTAACCTATTTTTTTTGATGGATCAAGAAGTAAGAATGGATTAGGGGTGGGTGTGATGTTGATTTCTCCAAAAAAAGTAAGGTACTACTTCTCCTTTAGGCTCCAATTTAGTTGTACCAACAATGTGGCCAATTATGAATCCTTGATTCCATGTCTCCTACTTGCTAGAAAAAGAGGAATTCAACCATTAAGTGTATATGGAGATAGTGAGTTAGTGGCCAATCAGGTGAGAAATTAGAATATCACTAGGAATGATTTTCTCAAGTCTTATAAATATAGAGTATGAGATTTTCTTGAAGTTTTTAATGCATTTAATATTCAGAGCATCCCTAGAAAAGAGAATAGACATGCTAACACACTTGCAGTAGTAGGCACATCTTATGATGTGCCAGGGAATCTTGAGGAGGAGAAGTAACAAATTAGAGTGGTAGTTAGACCCACAATTCCTAACAACAACACCAATTGGCAAGTTTTTGAATCTAATGTACAAATTGTAAGATTCTTGTAGAATGAGGCAACATTCTTAAAGAGAAACCAATCTAGGTTCCATGACTAGTATGGAGATCAAATCATCGATCTCGGTTCCAAAAAGTTGCCTAAGGGTCTCATTATGTTAGAGAGTGTCTTCAACCCTAATGGCCAAGCAAGAAAAAAAGTATGAAACTAGCTGCTGACAAAGATGATTATACGCCAATTTTAGTTACTGATAGAAAGTCCTTAAACATGGGAAAGGTATGTTTTGAAATTGAACAAGAAAATTTCATTCATCTATGACCCAAAATGATGATCTAAAATGTTTTGACCCAAGCCTATTTCAACATACCATAGATCTAGTAGAAAATGTTAAACTAGTAAGACAAAAATAGAGGCCAGTGAATTCTAAAATTGAACCATTAATGAGAAAAGAGCTATCCAAGCTGATTGAGGCTAATTTAATTTTCCTTATCTAGTGCTCATCATGGTTAGCAAACCTTATCCCTATTAGGAAAAAGAATGGAGAAATTAGATTATGTGTAGATTTTAGGGATCTTAACCAAGCTTCCCTTAAAGATCATCATCCCCTCCCTTCGATGGAACAAATATTGTACATAGTTAGTGGTTTAGAGAGGTTCTCATTTTTTGATGGATTTTTTGGTTACAATCAAGTACTATTCAAAGAGTCTGATAGATACAAGACTGCATTTACAATAGAGTAAGGCACTTATGCTTATAGTAAAATTCCTTTTGGGCTAAGAAATATAGTGCCACATTTCAAAAGGCAATGGAGATGGCCTTCAAAAAAATGATTGAAAGGTTTGTATTGGTTTACCTTGATGATATCATAGTGTATTCAAAGGATATAGTAGATCATTTTGGTCATCTTAGACAAGTGTTCATAAGGTGTAGAGCATTTGGGGTATCCCTTAACCAAGCAAGTGTGTCTTTACCACCAATTAAGGAAAGTTATTACGACACATTATATAAAAGGATGGTCTAACCATTGATCCAAAGAGAACTAACACAATTCTTGCTCTCTCCCTTTCTAGCCATAAGAAAGGTCTACAAATTTTTCTTGGTAGAATAAGTTTTGTAAAGAGGTTTTTCCCCTAATTTAGCCACCATGGTGAAACCTCTTATGGCCATGCTTAAGAAGAATATGGCCTTTTCATGGACCAAGGAAGGGAAAGCAAGCTTTGAAGAGATCAAAGCAGCTATAGCCTTAACCCCTAATATCATCAATCCAAATTTTGAGAAGGATTTCATTCTTTATACCTTAGGTGGTGAGTCAAGTATCTCTGCTATCTTGACTCAAGAAAATGATAAGAATGAGGAGCAACCTATTGCCTTCTTTGGTGAAAGGCTTAAGGAATATGAAGACAAATATAGTTATGTAGAAAAGCAAGCCCTTGTGGTCATAAGAGCTTTGAAGAAATTTAGACACCTTCTAACTAATAACAAGATTCATTTGTTAGTACCCCATGCTAGTGTAAATGACTTTCTTTTGCGAAAAGATATTAGTGAGAAGAGAGCTGGATGGATCACTAAGTAATGGAGTATGATGTGAACATTCAGATTACCAAGTTGGTAAGAGGGAAGAGATTGTGCAAATAGATGATCTTGTCTCAGGAGTCAGATATGGAAGTTGTCTTGGTATTGATAGAACAAAAAAAATAAGAAATGATAATCCAAGGAAATGGATGGATGCCATGATGAACTTCTTGTCAGGCAATGGATATCCTCAAGGATTGGTAGGACTAAAAGGAGACAATAGGTTGCAATCAATTCCTTATGTCATAGTTAAAAATATCCTTTTCAAGAGGGATTTAAATGGGACCCTATTAAGATGCATTGATATAGACCAAGCTAAAAGAATGATCAAAGAGCTTCATAATGGTCCTAATGGTGGTCACTTTTTAGCAAGGACAACCACACTGAAGATCATGAGGTCTAGTTACTGCTAACCATCCTTGTTCCATGATTGTTATAACTATGTGAAGAAGTGTGAAAAATGTACCTTCTTCTCTAGTAAGAAAAGATTGCAGCTATTCCTCTTTACCCCATCTAGGTGGATCAACCTTTTTCTCAATGGGGATTGGATTTCATAGGCCCCATCAATCCTCCTTCTAGCTCTGGTCACAAATGATCCTAATTGCTACAAATTAATTTACCAGATGGATAGAGGCAATAGAATTAAAAGATGCCACATAATCTTCAGTTGTTGAATTCCTTGATTGAATTGCGACCAAGTTCAGTGCCTCTTCAACCATTATTTCAGATAATGCAAAATATTTTGTAGGAGTTTAGATTTGTGCATGGGCAATTGATCACAATATCTACTTGAGCACATCCTCAAACTACTATCCTCAAAGTAATGGATTGGTTGAATCATCTAACAAAAACCTAATCAGGATTATGAAAAGGACCATAGAGGATAATCAGAGGTGTTGGCCCCAAAAGTTAAAGACATCACTATGGGCTAATATAATAACACCTAAGAGGGCAATTGGAAGTTCATCCTTTATGTTGGTATATGGCAGGGAAGCAAGGATTCCAATTTCATTAGAATTCCCATCTCTATAATTGGCTCATCAACTGTAGCTAATGGAAAGTGATGCCATGATAGTAAGAATGGAAGAGCTGATGGAGCTGGAAGAGAAAAGGAAATAGGCCTTGCAAACCCTAGAAACACATCAACAACAAATGAAAAAGAGCTTTGATATGAAGGCCAGGTTTAGAATCTTTAGAGAAGGTGATCTGGTATTAAAATGGGATGGAGATAGGGAAAAACTAGGGAGGCACTCAAAATTTGATACACTATGGAGTGGTCCCTATGTGGTTATCAATTGCAAATAGGCCAATGCTTTCAATTAAGCAGGCTTAATGGTGAAATTCTGCCTATTCTAGTTAATGGAATATATCTTAAGTCCTACTTATGATACAAGATGAGTTTTTCATGTATATAATTAGGTCAATTTCCTTCTCGTGGTTTCTTATTTTCCAAGAAGTGCATGAGCACATGTGTTTTTTAGAGGTTGCAGAGGATTTTGGTCCCTGGCTGTAGTTGCCGAGAGGTAGTTTTGAGGTTCCTAGGTATGTTTTCTATGATTTTAGTGTTTTTTTGGGTGGATTCTCATGATATGTATGAATCTATTGCCCAATGGATGCACATGCTACTACTCTATGCATAGCTAGCTTGCATTCCCCTTGAGTCACAATAATTGTTGGCCAAATTTGCCTTCCTGCCAAAATTTCCATATTTGAATTCAAATGTAAAATGGTCACTTTCTACCTTTAATATTAAACAAATGCCATGGAAATATGAAATAAATTAAATAAAAATCTTATAATAATTATTTGTTCTCCTAAGTTATTTTTTTAGCCCCCACAACTTTCTCCAACTGTTAGATCTCCCATAGATCTACAGTAGTCACTTTCCCACATTTTGGAATCACCCAGTCTTTAACGAATGTGGGGGAGTGACCTTTTTTGATGCATCCAGGATGGTGCCTTGCTTCTTGTTTGTGGTCCATCTTTTGACTATAATGACATGTTGGTGTTCATTGGAATTTTGTTTGGTCATCACTTTACTTCATTCTATATTTTATTATGGTTTCTAATAATGTGGGGAAGCAACTTTTTGACATGTGGACTGGTGGGTCCATTCTTCTGTGTTGGCTGCTAGGGTTAAAAGGTAGTGCCAGAAAGGATGCCAGGTTGTGCCTAGGTAGATTTTATTCCAGTTTCTTTGTGTTGATTCACTAAAAAGATGACATTTTGTCATGTTGGATGCTAAGTAGTTTGTGGGCTCAAAAATATTAAAGGGGAAGGCACTGTAATAATGAAGGTTTTTATGATCATTGATCTTTCGTAGATCGATGATCAATGCTTCCCACATTATGAAATTGCAAGGAATTTAAACATTGTAGGCAAGTGACAAATGGCCACATGTCCCTGATGTGCCCAATTCTCCAGATCGCAAAGGGTGAAATTCAAGGCTATGATAATACAACCAAGTTTTTGCGTTATGATCCTATGATACAACATAATATCGTGAAGTCAATTATCAAGGCCCTCGGTGTTGCAATATGCAATTATCGTAACATCGTAGAAGTAGATGGTCATGATAGGTGATAAGGAAGGGTTGCGATCTTACAGTATATGGTTGTCGTAAGGTCATTGGTGTGGCTATAGAGGTCTTCCAAAGGTACAAAGACAAAGGTTTGTTGTATCATTGTGGCGATCATAAGATTGTAAAGAAAATTTAAAGGGAGCTTGATGTCATGATAAACTGATGATCATACGATTGTAGAGATTATTAAGAGTGTTCTCGACCATAAGATAGGTTGATGATCATATGATCATAGGACCTCAAGTTGACCATGATGAAGGTGTTCACTTGTCCAAGCTAGAAAGGAAAGGAAAATATATATCCAACTTGGCGTGTTCATAGAAAAAAAGGAAAATAAATCTTTAATGGCAGATCAAATTTTCAATCATTTGCAGATTGCTTTCAACATCCCCATGCCTAGTAAATGCAAAAGGAGCATGCACTCATCTTCTGATTGTCCATTTACCCAACTATGCATTGATTAGCACCATTTCCATCACTTTAGGGTTTACTCTAGTCAAGGTTTCCATTATTTTCATGCCTCTACAAGTGTACCAAATAAAATCTATTGTTTTTATCATCTTGATTGTTCTTAGAGTACTTAATTATAGTGGTTGTGAAGTAACTTTAGTTAGAAATATCTCAGTTATGACTGAGCTATAAAGGAAGTTTTTTTAATATTTGTAAGGGTTCATCTTTCTCTAATTCTCTAGTATTTCTTCTATGCATAATAATGTAAGTTATCATGCCTCTGAGCCTTTTTAATCCTTTGTTGAGTCTCTTTTAGCCATTAACAACATTGCACAAAATTTCTTTGCCTCTGGTTAATATTTTTGTCCATATTCTACAATTTGCATGATTGCATCTACTTTTGGCATTTGAATGATATTAAGTCTCATCTCTTCCTATAGCATTCTTTTTTTGTCTAATCTACATGTGGTTGTTGAACTAAATATGAATCTGTATTCTTTGAGGTTATAATTGGTTAACTGTGCATTTATGGGCAGAGGTAAGGTCAACCACTCTATTTTGGTGCATCACCCCTTAGGTTAGAGTAGGTAGATTTTATTTCATGCATTCCTTCTCCTTTTTACTCTCCAAGTGTAGTTAGATGCACTTTGATAGAAAAGGAAGCCGACCTTCTCTGGAGACTCAACCTCATAGGTCAAGTCCAACAACTTGGAGGTTGTTTCCATGTTTCACAAGGTTGTCCTTAGGTAAAAACTTTGGACAAAGGTGCAAACTTTTGTGACAATAGTTATGTAATAAGCCCAAAGGTTAAAGTGATATTTTGTATTTATTTTAATCAAATACACATCATATTAGTCATTATGATGTAAGAACTTTGTAAAAATATGTATTACAATGGTTTTTGTAGCCAAGGTTTAAATACTATAACTATGAAGAGTAAATTTTTAGATACATAGAATCTCTTTTTTTGTACATTTTCCATGGAATAGGGGGATTTTAAGGAGTAATAGGAGTTCTAAAAGGCACAAGAAACAATTGGAAGAAAGCTGTAGCTACATCCAAAAAAACAAAGAAAAGCCAAGAAATCTTGATAGAGAAGGAAAAGGTAAACGAATCTTTATATCAAGAAAAGTTTGTGCTTGTACTAAAATGCATAATAATTGATGATATTAGTATAAAATATTTCTAATTCCATTTTCAAGCTATTAATTCAAAGATCAAGAGAGAGAGAGAGAGTGCATATGTCATTCCATTAAAGGAGTTTAATCAAACATTCATTCTAGTGTGTGTGTCTAAATTAATCATTCCTTTTCAGGAGAGCATGAGATGAAATCCATCTTCATAGTAAGATACATATTTTGATCATTCCTAATATTCAATTGGAAAATTTCTTGGTCCTTGATAGGCATCCATAGGCCCAAGGATGATATTTTCTTGGTTTCACATGTCATTGGTCTATTGCTAACCAGGTGCTCATAGACCCATTAGAGTTACCTACATTACCTATGTCAACCTTTTATTTTTTGGTTAGTTATCTTACATATTTGTAGATATTTAGGTTGTTTCTAGGTTGGAAACCATGTTTTTTTTTCAAGGAATGACCTTTTCATTTTTAATGTAGTATGATTATGTAGATCGATGACACACTATCTCATATAAGTATTTATTGTGTGGTTATTAGAAGATATAATGAATAATGCCTCTTCTATTTGATGAGATGCATAATAAGTATACTCATTTGATGTAAGAGTTAGTAGTATATCAATATCAAAGAAAATATTATGTTGTAAACATTGTGAGAAAGGCCAATTTGTCATCAACATAACAAGGAGGAAGGATTCATTGTGTACATTGTGAAGATAATCAAATGCATCAATTTAGTATGAAACAAGAGAGTTTTGTCCATGGATAAGTTGCCCTAGAGTACAAGGATTGGTTCCATCAATTGATTTTCCAAAATACTAAAATTTTGAGCATGTAGGATGACTTGGTGAACTATAGTTGTAGGAAATATCATAGTAGGAAATATTTTATTTTGCACTTTTTGTTTGTGAATAAATTAGATGGAATTTTTGAGATAGAGTCAAATTTTCATAACTCAACTCCATTTATTCTTGCATTGACATGCAAGAAAAATAATTAGAATTTTTCTTTTTTGTAAATATTTAGGATTTATTAGTATGAATAATATAGTAGTTATGCCTACCTAGAGTAGGTATTTTGAGAAAAAATCTTGGCGCTTTGCTTCTTTTTTTCTTTTAATGTTGTATCTATTATTTTTGCATCTTTGAGTAGTCAGAAAAAGAGAAAGGTTGTTATATCTAAAGGCCCTATATCGTTGTGAGCGAGGAGACTATCGTAAAGGTGAGACCCTTCCATTTGGCATCCAATTGTGGTCAATTAAGGTTTTTTAGAGTGTGTGGTTATTGCATTCTTATTGTAAGTCACCACCTAATTGTCCTATTTTGAAATTCAATGTAAAAGATTACAAATAATATTTACGTAAATATTGAGGAGATGTTAACGTGGTGGGGGAATATACTTGAATTGGTTTGAGAAACAATCTAAACCTTCTATTTCTCTTATTATTTCTTAGTGTACTGGTTTAAAGAGAATATTGGTTATATGAGAATGTCTTGTATGCTTTTTATTTTGGGAGATTGTTGTGATTGTGCACTTGTGTTAATTGATATTAAATTGTGGAAGAGATAAGTTCTTTCAGTGTTGTCTCATTTTTTGTAAGTCATGTTCAAATTTTCCTAGAGTGAAAATGAATAAATTTAATTATATATTTTTGTCTAGAGTTTTAAGAGACATTTAAATGTTAAGGATGTAGACCTCTTTTTCCAAAGGCACAAAGTAGATCTTCACTATTTCCCTTTCTTATTTTTAATATTTGATCTATTGGAAATAAAATTTAGTATTTGATTAACAATTTTAACTATTAGGTGTTGTAGTTCCATAACACATGCCCCATTTTTGACTTCAGAAATGGAGATCCCATTTTTTTGGCTCACAAAAGCTCATTCGTCAGAATGGGGTATCTTCCAAGGTGCCTCAAGGAGTGGAAATTTTGTAGTTTGGGTTTAGGAGTTTGGTTAGTTAGGATAATTTCTAACCCCTAGCACTTTTATACTGATGTTTATCTTTTATGTAGTTCATCACGACATCCTCATCATCCGTAATTATCATGGTATTGCATGTGCATTTAAAAAAAAGGTGCCTTGGATTTCAAATAAAAGAAGCAAAAGGAGTTCAATTCTATGAAAATGTTGGCCTATAAAGAGGGTATAAATAATCAAAAAGGAAAAAATAAGTAAAGTAGAGTAATCCGAGACCTTGTTTGAGCAAAACCCAGAAACTATTTTCAAAACTAAGGACTTTGATATTTGGTGAATTGAGCACCTTGCACACTTCCCTAAAAGTGTACAGGTACACAAGTGCAAAGGTGGGCAATTTGAAGATTTTTTGAAGGAATGGAGTCTAGAAGGTGTAGAGGTGCATAATTTGAAGATTTGGTGAATGAATTATCTCTAAAGTTACGTAGGTGTGCATATCTAAAATATCTAGAGGCCCCTTGAAGTCTCAAACATTACCATGGCTTCCTTGTCTTCTGTAGTAGCTAGGATCACACTCAAACCCATGACTTTCAAATTCCAAGGAATGCTCAAGAAGTCACACTTCATGATTTTCATAAGGAAGTGAGGATAAAGAATGAAGCTTCAAACTTGTTACCTCCTTAAGAAATCACCTCTTCCATCCAAAGTTCAAAGGGGAACATCCACAATTAGTTTGGTTGAAGATCAAAAAGAGCCAAATGATGGAAATAGAAAAATTGTGGACTTTGAAAAATTCTCACCTTGGAAAATTGTAGAGTTAGAAAAATTCTCACTTTGAAAAATTGTGGAGTTAGAAAAATTCTCACCTTGGAAAAGGTGGAGTTAGAAAAATTCTCACTTTGAAAAATTGTGGAGTTTGAAAAATTTTCACCTTGGAAAATTTTGGAGTTAGAAAAATTCCCACTTTGAAAGATTGTGGTGTTCGAAAAATTTTCACTTTGGAAAATTGACACTTAGAAGATTTTTTCAATTTTTGGGTCTTGCCACCAAGGTGCGCAGGTGCAGTTTTTGAAGGTGCACCTCTTCAAAGGTGTGCTTTTCTTAGAGGTGCATTGATAGTTAACTGCCAATTTTTATTTTAGATCATTCCATGCATCCAAAATATATTTTTATGACAATTTAACTCCCATAGATACCTAAAGAAGGTTGAGCTTCCATTTTTATAACTCTCAGTGACTCCCAGATCATCTCATGGCTTCTATCCTCTTATCTCCTTTTATTGTTTGAAGTCATGTAAAGGCTCATGCAACGATTATATTGCTCACATTCTTCTACTTATTTGATTAAATTATTTTTAATTAAATGAGTTCATTCTCCTAAGTATTTAAATTTAATTTAAATACTTCCATCCCTAATGTGTTAAATTTATTTAATACATGATCCTCCATAAATCCCCTTGTTAAATAAATCCTATTTATTTTATTCCTCCATCTCCATTAATTTCTCTAAACCTGTGACTAAATTGAATCCTATTTAATTTAATCCTAATCCTATCCTAAAACCTAGTCTACAACCATCACTCTCATCCTTCTAAGACTACCCACTACTTAATCCCACTTTATTATCCTAAGTCCCTTTCTAAACACCTTTTAGCCCCTAAGTGTTTTCTCACACATGTGTGAGAAGCTCTTGATCCAATAAACCTTCCACTTTATTTATGCATCTTACATCTCTTACACATTTGTCCCCCACTCCTTCCCCCAAGGTTGCTCACACATGTGTGAGCACACCTTGAGCCTCTCAACCATTAAAGACTCTTTTTGACTTTTGCATGGCTTGTCCTATAGCCCATGTGTCTCCCTTGTGGCACCTATGTGGATGCCACATGGATACCACCTCACCAAGCCCTCCCTCATGTAGTGCCTGCCCCTAGTTCATATTTATGTTATCATTGTTGAACTCTTTTAGGCCAGTTTTACGCTTATGATTAGTAGCATTACTTTGAGTTTATCAGTTATTGTTTCAAATTCAGTTGATTTTTATGATGAGATTATTTGGTACTCTATATTTCATGTATCTATGATGATTATTCAGTATTTTCAGTTATTGGTGATGATAAGTTAGATGGATTATAATATGTGTTTCTTATGGTTACTTACCCCATACTGCATGTGTATGGTGTGCGTGTTTGTTTTCTTTATGTATGGTGTTTCTGATGTGGTTAAGGAAGGGAGTCGTAGTCACCTGCTAGTCGGGATCTACACGATGCACCACTTCCTGCCATTGCTTTTTTAGCTTAGAATATTGTGTCTGTACATGCATGGATTTTATGCAGGTTGCAGGTACCGGGTATCGACTTCCCTTAATTGCCAGGATGAGCATACCCTTTCGCATTATCTCAATGGTAAGAAAGGGGAGATAAATTCTTAAGTCCAAATCCCATACCTTTAAGCCATTTTTCCTAATTGAAAATTAGGACAAGTATCTGAGTAAGTACCCTTCGAATGCGTCGAATGACATTAATTCATGATTATAACCCTTTTTGTTTGATTTGGTATGTGCTTTTCTATGATGGGTTTTCGTATGTTGCTTTATGAGTCTTTGGTGTAATTTTTATTAATTAAGTCCAATTAAAAGATTAATTAATGATTTAATTTAATGAAAAATTATTATGATATTTTAATATTTAATTATATTTAATTAATTGAGAAATTAATTAAATAAAAAGAATTAAATTTTGGAGATAAAAGTTTTAAACATAAATTTAGAACGTGAAAATATTTAGTTAATTTAATAATAATATATTTAGAGTTCATTTTTAAATAAATGCTAAATATTATTATTATTTGAGTTAATAAATATTTTATCAATTAAGTTTCTAAAATAATTTAAAAAGTGAAAATATAATTATTTAATAAAAGATTTTAGATTTCATGATGCGTGCATGAGTATAAATAGAAGAAATTAATTAAATAAAAATATATTTTAATTTCATAAAGTGTGCATGAGATTAAAGTAATTAATTAATTAAAAATAGAAGTCTAGTGAAAATTAAATAAAGTTATTTAAAAATTTATTTAACGTGAATAATAAGATAAAGCAAAGATAAAGAAAGTTAATTTGGAGTTTGAGTCTTGTGAGCAAGGAGTCCTCTCGGGTGAACGCACAATCAGTGCCCCTATTTGAGGAGAAAACTCCTTATGACAACTTTGGGGGTTCATTTTTGAGGACTGTGAATTTTGGAGACAGGAATTTTGTGGAAGACAATTTTTGAACAAGAATTGGAGATGAAATTTAGAGATGAATTTGGATGCAAATTTTGGAGGTGAATCTTTTCAAAATTATCGAGTGTTTGTGTGTTAGCATCAGGATCAGGTAGGGTCTTGTGTTTTGATCATTGGTTGAATTATGCAATTGATGTTCCTGTCTACTTCATGATTGTAAGAACTTGTCTTCTCAAATTTCACAAATCTGTCAATTCTACGTTTTAAGTCTTTTGTTGTTCAATTTCATCTATATATAGGGGTTTAATGATCTTTTAGAAAACCTTGCTGAATATATTATGGGGAATTAAATTTTATTCGAATAATGTTGATTAAGAAGTCAAACAAATATGAGATCCTCTTTCATAATCGAATGTCGGAAATCGAGTTTTGGGTTTGAATAAAAAAATAAAAAAAATAGAATTGTAAGATTAGAGATTGACTCGGGTAGAATTTGAGATAAAAGAAAATTAGAAATTAGAAATTTGAATGGTTAATATTTCCTCTATCACATTATATTTGTTAATATTTTTAAAGTGAAAAAAAAATTAATAAAAATATTCAAATTATTATTATAGAAACTTAAAATAAAACGAAACACACATTTTTATGAAGGAGAATTGATTTGAAAGTATTTATGATATATAAAGTGTAAAATAATAAAATAAATTAATATATATACATACATAAATATTTTGACACAATTTGGGGGAGGAATGTTTTAATGTTTAAAATTAAAAATTAATCAAAAATAAATAAAATAATAATAAAGTAACATCACATTTAACCCCCCACTTACCTGTTTTTGTCGGTGGATTCCATGCACGTGGGTATTGCGTTTTAAACGCAATGCAGGCTTAATTTACTGGCGGCTCTTTATTAATGAAAAAGGGGTACGTTTAAAAAGGTTTTATAAACTTTTAATTAAAGTAAGATATTTAAGAGTTTTTATAGAGTTTTATTAAAAGAAGATACGTGTAAAGTTTTCATAAACTCTTATTAATATTTTAAATTAAAGTAATTTGTTAATAGTATTATATATATTTTTAATTATTATTTTTAATTTATAATATTAATTAATTAATTCAATAATACTTATTTAATAAATTTAATAATTAATAATTATTATTAATTAAGGATTCTTTTTAAATAGTTTTATTTTATTTTTATTAATTACTAATTTGTAATGCTAATTATTTGTGTGAATATGAATATAATTATTAATGAATTTAATTAAAGATAATTTAATTAAGTTTAATTAATAATTGAAGATAATTTAATGGAGTTTAAAATTTATTTAATTATTATTGATTAACAATATTGATTTTTATAAAATTATAGTTATTTTATTTAAAGTCAATAAATAGCTATTTTTGTAAACTAAATAAATAAAAGAATATCCTTAGATTATTTATAGGGTAATTGTACAATCATTTAAATATACAAATGGCAAGGGATAGTTGCGAAAACTTGTTACTTGAAATGTATATGAAATTGAAAAATAGAAACCTTACTTTAATTCAGCAATATTTTATCTTTCAAAACCAATTGTGAGATTTTGATGATTTCTATGTACTGTCTATCCTTTGGGGGGTATGGGGTTGTTTTAGATGTTGCCCAGTTTAGGTTGTTACCAAAGGCTTGGGGTTATGTGATTGTGGTGATATGATGATTTGTTCTCGATCTTTCTAAACCCAACCATGGTGATTTGTTAGTATGCTCTATGACATGACTGTATTTACTGGTTGTTATTGCTTTCCAATTTCCTTGTGGAAAGCTGAGATGTATGTATTTGAGATACCTAACTTAACCATTTTTGAGTCTTGATCAGTTATATCTGATAACCATTTTTTGAGTCTCGATCAATATATTTGATTTTCCTTCCAGTCGCTTTGAGAGGATTGAGATGTTTTGGATGGTTTGCTCTTGATGATGTCATGTTGTGACATGTTTGACTTGACCATTTTGGAGTCTTCAATTAGTATATGATTTATTTTGGGATACTTTGTGGTTGCTTGTTGGAGAACCATTGGATAATATGATTTATCATGGATGCCTTTAGATGCTGATAGAGATCTGTTGTGATCATTATGATTATTACTTGATGCTATTCAGTTGCCCATGGAGAACTAATGTGGTTATTGTGGATTATATATATGATGCTTTCAGTCGCTTATATAGGCTGAGGTGATTTTATTATGATTCTTTGATTTGAGATTTCATGAGCCTAGGGTAGGTTATCTATGTGTAGTGTCGGGAAGTGGCTTGCAATGGGGGTCGGGGCCCTAAGAGGCTGCTTGGAGAAACCCATTGTAAGTTGTTTTAATAAGTGATAACATTTACACTAAATGGAGATTAAAATGAACCTAATAAGATAAATGTATGTTCTCTCCCATGCCTTGAGTGCTAGTACAGACTAGGATGGGGTAGAGAGAACGCTTGGTTGTGACCTTGCATTCCATAGTATGCCTTGTTAGTACGAGAGGATACTAGTGGCCGCAAGAACACAAGGGACTCAAGATTCCCAGGGGATTGCTCGAGTAACTTCCAATATGATTTGTGTGATGACACTTTTTCGCTTGCATAGTAGGTTTCCTACGTGTCTTTGTGGTGCTTCTGGGTCTAGATGTCGATCTATGTGTTGGAACCTTTGAGTTAGTATACTTTTAGGATTTCCTAGACTTAGAGAGTACTTGTGTTATGTGATTTTTTATCCTGTTTGGAACTTGAGACTATTTCCTCAGCGCAGTGGGAGTGGACCATTTAGGTTCCACGTGGTCGGGTGGTAGTGCTTTTTACTCTTACCCTTTGAGATCCATCCATTGCTACCATGGCTAGAGCTTCTTGAGATGCTTGTTTATCATGGTTAGGTGATGTTATTTACTGGTGTATTTCCTTATATTTATGATTGGCATATTATATTTCTTTATGCATATGTTGTAGCATGTTTAGGTGTGACATTCCTATCATGATAGTACCAATGATCTCTTCGGTGACTTGGGATGTTACGTGTGGGGGATGGCTAGGACCCACGATGGTCTAATGATGCTATTGACAGTTGGGAGGAGACACACACTTAGATTAATTGTATTTTATGATGTTATGTCTTTATGATAGATAGGTGTATCATGTATGCTATTAGTTTCATTTACTTTATTGTACTTTGTATCATAGATTCGAGGATGATGGTGTATCTTTATATGTATATTCTTTTAGCCTTTCATACCCTGTGACATGTACAATGGATGATTGAGCATTTTGAATTAATTTTCCAAGAGGCATTCAGAACAAATGTATAATATGGACTTTGGATTTTCTCATTATTCTTTCATGTGGATGTGGTAGTTGTTAGACTTAGAATTAATTAAATTTAAATGTGACTCAACATCTTGGGATCCTTAAGAAATGTAACTTGTTATGTATGTTTATAATTGATTGTATGTTATTACTTCTGCTACTATGTGATTGATGTGAATGATTTATCTTTCTTGTTTTAAAAAAAAAAAAATGTTTAGCAAACTTAGTAAAACTTTAGGTTAATTCTTTTGGGTCCCTTGGCGGGGCGTTACATCTCAAGCCTATAAATAGAGGCCTTGTCTCAAGCATTTTCATGTCCCATTATTGCATTGTTATCATGCCATTTTGAGTTTTGAGTTTTCATGCTAGAAGCTTTCATTGTAGTTTGAGTTTTCATAGAGATTTCTAGGTGCATACTAACCATTTGATAGCTGGTTTAGCTTTCATCTTTTTTTTGCATTGTTAGTCTAGCTATTCATATATTTGTATCTCCATTCATTTACATTTCTAGTGTAGCTTGCATATCTAGTTAGTTTCTTTGTTGCATTTCATATTTTCACCATTGAATGCTTTCAAGTATGACTTTCTCCATAGCCATTTCTTGAAGTGTTCTTCATCTCATGTAGCTTAGGATCATATTGCATCCTCACTCACATTTGCACATTCACTCAAGAGATTCATCATTTTCTTGTATTTGGGAGAGCACACCAAACATACCCCCCATCTTAACACACCAACAAGGCCTCTCATGGGTGCACTTGTTGAGCTGTAGAGGTGGCTTGAGGGCTTGACTTGTTGGTTACTTTGGGTTGCAAAACCCAAGCAATCATTAGTTTAGATTTCTTTTATTTTGATGAGTTCTTGTTGCATGTATTTGAACTAATGTTTGCTTGTTTATTCATGCTCTCAATAGGTCATTTCTTCTAGCACACATTTTGGCACGCTCAGTGGGACTTACGTCCCTGATCTCATTCTAAAAATCTATAAATAAACCTTGTTCGATCATAAAACATCGCATTGTCATCTCCGTTGGCTACAACATCATCTGAGATTATCGTCTGCCCAGACTAGCGTCTCCAAAGACCAGCGTCTCCATTTTTCAACGTCTTCATCGCAGTTCAAAAACCCACATTAACACTTGCTTTCCCATTTTAGCATCTGTGTAAGAAAGCATTCTGTTGTTAAGGTTTATAAATTGTCGTCTGTGAACTTTAAATTGTCTTCTATGAAGTTAAGTCTGTCATCTTTGACGTATAGTTTGTTGTCTTCAAATACCTTTCTGTCGTCTGTGTTGTGTGCGGGTCTTTTTTGTTGTCTCTGACTTTTAGCATCTCTACATTTGACATTGTCCTTTGTGTTTGACAAGCCAATTAGTCTGCTTAAAACCATGCAAATCATTTTTTTTTGTCTTCAATATTTAGCTTCTGTAAATTTTGGGGTCTTGGTTGTTTTTCGTTTGCGTAGATCAGCGTCTGTGCTTGCATTTTGGCATCTCGACTTTTTAGCAGAATTGTGCAATTTTGAATAATATTTTTTGCTAACATATTGACTTGCAGGTTTTTACTGATGATTTTGATGCACAGAGTTAACCTTAAAAATCTAAAAAATAAAACCAATAGTGATTTTTATCACTAAAGGAGATTTGTAGTGATTTTTTTCACTTAACCTTAAGGGCTAATGAACTTGTATGGATTAAACACTTTTGTTTAAAATTTACATGAATGTTTAGGCTAGCCCACATTTGGACTTGGTGCTTAAAATTGACATGAATGTTTAGGATAGAAACAACTTTTGGTTTTGGTGCTTAAAAAAAATTCACACCATCTTGAATGCATTAAGGGACAATGGACATGTATGCCTAGGCTAGATCACATTTGAAATTGGTGCTTAAAATGGACATGTATGCCTACACTCTTGAATTCCCTAAGGTAAATTGACTTTATTTTTTGCATTTTTATTTTCAGCATTTTATTTTCACGCACTCGCTTTACTTTCTTGTTGACGAATTCACGTTTTCATTTATGTTGGTGCTATTTCAAGTTGGAAAGAACCTTGCATGTTTTAATCATGAGTGTCTTCAAGTATATAGAAAACTTAAAGCTTCATTGGGAAAGAACAAGTGTCTTTTAAAACCCAAGACCACTTACATATTCTCTCCCCTTGTGCCTTTGGGTGATCTCGGGTGCACAAGAAATAAATGGTTTTCTTTTTCTTTTTTAGAAGGCTTGCTTGGGGATTTCATCACCCCTTGGGACAACCTCAACTCCAGTGTTCTGGTGGAGTATAAAAATTAGAAGGTGAATCGAAAGACACCTCTCTTGGAAGTAGAATATTGTCACTCTTGGCTAAGCCCCAAAGAACTTTATACCTTTGGAAAGTGAAGGAGGAGATTTGGGTTACTGTCTCCCCCTGATTGTGTGGCAGTATTTCCTTTCATCTATAGATTTGGGCCTCATGTACCTTGTGTATATTGAGGATACCCTTTAGATAAGCCTTTTTCATCCTAGTGATAGCCTTATTAGGGTTGTTGGCATGTTCAGCGTGCTTGTTCAAACATTCAAAACCAATGCCAAAACATCAAACAAATTCTAAAATGAGTGAGATTGTGAGGTAAACTTTCATTGAGTGAGATAGGTTAAGTGAGGTATTCTTGACTCATAGTTACTTTTAGCAGTTGTATTGAGTCTACATTTGAAATTGGTTGAGTCTAGTTACAAAGTTAAAATTTGGGTCTTGTTTTATTCCTACCATGATCGATAAAGTCAACCAAGTCAAGCATAAGAAAGTGAAATTGTCTAAACTACCCATCTACAAGGAAAGGAAGAACCTAGCACATAGTGACAAAAAATTCTGATACACTATCAAAGACATCCAAAAGGAAGAAGCTAGACAAGACCGCTATGATAGAATTGAATACAATGGAAAACTTTGAAACTGGTCTGCTTTCCCAAGAGTGAACCCAAGGTTTTTATTTCCAATGAGTGAGGATGGAGTTAATTGCATAAGTGACCACAACACTTTCATCTTTTCATATCCACTTCCATTCTCCAAATTCTTAGTCTTCCATTTTCAAATTTTCTTCTAGAGAGCTTAAACCTTAAAACATCTTTTGACATTGCAACATTAGACCTTTCATCCATAAGCAAATATTTATCCTAATCACACTTACTTATTTGGGATCACAAGTCCATCTCCAAATAGTGAGCAATCAACTTGGTGTCCTATCTTGCCTAAAGATCACTTGACTATCTTTGGTATGAGAAAGATACTATTATCCTCTAATCAAACTTTGTTTGCTAAACCAAGGTCTTTTTTTTCACACTTGGGTAGTTGACCCTTTGATCACATAAGGGTGATAGCTCTCATCCTCATTTTCTTCTTCTTCCACAATCTTCCACCCATTGGCTTGATCACTCTTGTATGGTACACACATGATCAAGAAGGTTCAAGTTTAATCCCATGTCACATTTATGGGAATCATTAAGGCAATCAGAGATGGAGAATCCATTTCCTCCACTCACAACTTCATTAGGGAGAACAATTCCCTCTAGTTTGAACCTTGGTATGCCTAATTCAACATCCACGCAAGAACCAGAAGATCCCTTCCATAACACAACTTTGGGGGGTAATGACGAAGAAGTATACCAAGATGAAGATCCTATTGACCCCAACGATGTACCTAGTGATGTTAGAACATTCCTTGCAGATCCCTACAATGTGGAAATGATGGAAAAATCTATTAGGGAAAACAAAACTGAGATATTCCTAATTTTGGTCAAGGATGGTGTTAATGTTCCCCCAAGCTTTGATGAGAACACTTTTTTTAGAAAAATTACAAAAGGTGGTGCTCCCATATTGCCCACTTCAAACATTGCTTTGACTTCTAGCAAAGGGAAAGAAACCATGGTAACAACTAGTGCTATGCCTACATCTAGCACTTCAACACAACCCACATTTCAATTGAGTGCAGAACATATTCAACAAATCATTAGTGCCATGCCCAATTTCACCACACATGCTAGTATTCCACAATCTAACTTGACAACCTCAACTATGGGATGCTTAGGCATTGGACAAGTGCCTACTCAACCAATGACAATTCTGACACAACCTATGCACTCCTCTTATTTACAAGTGCCAACCACTATGGTAAAGACATCCGTGCCAATTCTCACAAGTGCATATCAATACATTGGCCAAAGTGGAGTACTTCCACCACCTCACTCTACATTTGGAACTCCCTACAATTTAGGAGGTGGATTTATTAACCCCCAACAATCACAAGTGCAACCTAATCAAGATCTGGCTCAACAACTCCAAGAATTACGAAATTTGGTCCTTAATATGAACAACAAAGGGGTGAAGGATGTCTCTTTTGAGGAAATTTGTCCTTTTCCATTTGATAAATCCATCAATATGGTACCATTCCCACCCAGTTTTGAAATTCCTAAATTTGACAAGTATACAGGAGAGACATGCCCCGTCACCTATCTCAAGGAATTTTCCATTTTGTGCCAAGAAGTAGCCTACAGTGATGACTATCTTAGGAGGCTCTTTGCACGAAGTCTTGGAGGCCCCACACTTGAGTGGTTAATGAATTTACCTAAGGGCTCCTTTACTTCTTTCAATGATTTGACAAGCAAGTTTATAGCACAATACTCTTACAACATTGAACATCATGCCTCATTGAGTGACTTGTGCAACACAAAACAATGAAATGGAGAAACTTTTTCCAACTTCCTACAAAGGTGGAGACATCTTGCTAATTGTATGCCATATAAAATTGAAGATTCCCACCTTGTGGATATATTCATTAAGAACTTGATACCCGAAATGTCTTTCCACATGAAAATGGCTAGCCTTGAAGACTTTGCCACTTTAGTCAAGAAGGGCAAGAATATTGAAAATGGACTTTTGGAAAAAGATACCATTAAACATTATAGTTCATCATCCTCGCAAAATGAGTCAAACAACAATAGAAAACCCAAATTCTGGTCTAAGAATAAGGGTGTTACAGATGATGGTGTTACTGATGTTAAGAATCTTCAAGGAGGGAACAACAATAACTAACATAATCGAAACAAAAACCATTCAAATCATGAAAATCAAGGCAATCAACAATCCCATAATCAAACACAATTTTTTCCATGCAACAATTCCAACCGTGACTATGATCGCAATAGAAAGTTTACTAATTTGTGAACCTTTGGATGCCATCTTTCAAAAATTAGTGGATCGCAACTTGATGGTATTTCCTAACACACATCCTTTTGATGAAAATCAACCAAAGTCAAAGTGGTATAGGGAAAACAAATATTGTAAATACCACCGTATCAAAGGACATGACACCAACAAATGTATCAAGCTCAAAGTTTTTATCCAAAATCTTGTTGATGATGGGGAAATCAAAGTAGAAGGAGGTCCAACCTCTAAAATGCTAAGTTGAAGATATTCCAAAAACCATTTCTCGATCACAACAATGATAACAACAATATCAACAATGTGAATCAAGCTTCCACATCAAATGCATTACATTATGATTATTCTGCTAACCACATATCAGGATTTTACTCCTTGTGTGATAAGATAG
Organism: Cupressus sempervirens; assembly: GCA_028749045.1. NCBI lineage: Eukaryota > Viridiplantae > Streptophyta > Pinopsida > Cupressales > Cupressaceae > Cupressus > Cupressus sempervirens. The sequence continues at coordinate 193,314,277 of CM053791.1, read as the reverse complement.
AAACCAGCGATATATGTGGATTTGACTCCTTGTGTGGTCACATTGAAGAAGTAGATGCTCATGTGAATACCCTGGTCTTATGAGTAGTTGATTGTGATGCCACCACTCAACGGGGAAGACTCACTTTGCAAGTTGCCGCTCCCAATAATACTAATCCATCACTGCCACATGCTCCTACTGCACCATCCACCTCACAAAGGCCTACTTCTTGCTAATATGTGTTGTCCTAGCTAGGTAAGACTCCTGCAAAAATATCCATTCTTGAGCTTCTTACCACATCACCCATCCATAAAGAGATCTTGGAAAAGGCTGTCCTAGAGTCTCATGTTCCTAAAAATATTAATGCATCCCAATTCACCACTATGAGTGGAAACACCACCACCCAAAAACACCTTGTCTTCATAGACAAAGATTTCCAAGGTCCTAATCCACACCATAATATGTTGCTCCACATTGAAGTCCTCATACAGTGACATAAAATAAAAAGAGTTCTTATAGACAATGGATCTGGTTTGAACCTTTGTACATTAAAAATGATCCATTTCTTGGGACTTCTAGAAGACCTCCTAGATGTCAATAAAAGGATCACAATAAAAGTATATGATGAAAGGAAAAGAGAATCAAAAGGAGTCATCATGTTACCTCTCAAGGTTGGACCAACTGTCATAAATACTGAATGCCATGTCCTAGATTTGGATTTTCCATATAACATCTTGCTTGGTAGACCATGGATGACATCCTCTAGTGAAAACTCTTCTAGGGCACTTTTGGATGAAGAAAAAGATAAAATAAAAATGCATCTTCTGGTGAAAACCTCTTAGAGGTGCCAAAAGAGGGAGAGCTTGACTTTCCATTTAGATCCTTGTCACTAGAAAAGTCATCTATTTTGAATGAGGAAATAATTCCAGTCAATTTGGGAACAGAGGATAATCCACAAATTACCTACATTGCTGCTACCTTAAGTCTTGAGGAAAAAAAAGCCATGACTAAATTCTTGAAAAAGGGAAAAAATGATTTTGCATGGACATACAAAGACATGCCTGGCTTAGACACATATTTGGTTGTGCATCATTTGACTATTGACCCCAAGATTAAACTAGTGAAGAAAAAGTTGCACAAAATGCACCCTAAGGTAGCATTCCTAGTCAAAGTAGAGTTGCAAAAAATGTTAGAGGCAAAGTTCATCCATCCTATTGACTATCTTGAGTGGGTCTCCAACATTGTTCCTATAGGGAAAGCATTTGGGGGTATCCGTGTTTGTTCAGATTTTTGAGATTTAAATCTTGCATGTCCTAAGGATGAATTTCCACTTCCTAACATAGACATCATAGTGGATTTGATTGCTGGACATGAGATGTTATCTTTGATGGATGGATTTTACTGTAATAACCAAATCAAAATTGCAGAAGAAGATCAACATAAGATGGCATTTACCACCCTATGGGGAACCTTTTGTTATCAAGTCATGCCTTTTGGCTTGAAAAATGTCAGTGCCACTTATCAGTGCACAATGACTACCATATTCTATGATATTCTACATGTCATAATGGAGGACTATGTTGATGATATCCTAGGAAAATCCAAGATAAGAGAATCCCACATTTATGTCCTTACCACTATTTTTGATAGGTTGGAGAAATACAAAGTGTGCCTTAATTCTAAGAAGTGCGTATGTGGAGTCAAATTAGGAAAATTGTTAGGCTACATTGTGTCGAGAAGAGGTATTGAAGTAGATCCAACAAAAGTGAAAGCCATCATGGATATGCCTCCACTTACCACATTGAAACAACTCTGTAGTTTTCAAGGAAAGTTATAATCTATTAGGAGATTTGTGTCACAACTAGCAGATAAAGTCCATCCACTTCAACATTTTCTTTGCAAGGGAAATAAGTTTCAATGGGATTGTCTATGCCAAAAAACATTTGAAAAAATTAAGACATATTTGGCTAATCCTCCAGTTTTAGTACCTCCAGTTGTAGGATGACCATTGATTCTATACATTTCAGCTACTTCAGTTTCCCTAGGAGCACTTTTGGCACAATTAGATGACAATGGGAATGAGCAAGCCATATATTACCTTAGTCAAACACTAGTTGGCTATGAGTTAAACTACACTGCTATTGAGAGAGCATGTTTGGCTATAGTCTTTTGTACGCAAAAACTATGTCATTATATGCTTAATCATACTGCATACCTCATTGCCAAGATAGATCCACTCAAATATTTGTTATCAAAAGCTGCCCTCACTGGTTGAGCAGAAAAATGGGTCTTAATTTTAAGTGAATTCAATATTGTTTATAAGGATCATAAGGCCATTAAAGGACAAGTAATTGTAGATCAGCTTGCTGAAGCTCCTCTTCAAGGCGACAATCCCATTGTAGCCAATTTTCTAGATGACACAATTATGACCCTAGCCCCTACTACACCATGGAAATTATTTTTTGATGGATCCTTTACACAAAAGGGATCAGGGGTAGGAATTTTGTTTGTGACACCACAAGGGGATCTCATTCCTAAGTCTTATAAAATCTCATTCCCTTGCACAAACAATATAATTGAGTATGAAGGTTTAGTCACAGGACTATGTCAAGCTCTTAGATGGAATATCAAAAACTTCTTGTCTTTGGAGATTCACAATTGGTCATTAAACAAGTCACAAATGAATACCACACCAAGGATGAGAAATTGTTGCCCTTCCACAGAATAGTTGAGGATCTTAAGCAACATTTTATAGAGATATTTTTTCAGCAAATTCCAAGGGCTAATAATAAAGTATCAAATGCCATGGCTACTATTGACTCTATGATTGCCATGCCAAAATATAGTCCTAAATGTGAGTTTCTTGTTGAGAATCTTTTTACTCTTGCTTATGAGCAAACTGATTCAGAGTTGGTTTGTGAGATTGTCGATCCTGAGTCTCCATGGTACTCCAACATCTTTGCTTATTTATGTCACAAAACCATTCCCATAACCCTCACTCCAAACCAAAGCAAAACCTTCGTTTGCCGAATTGCCCAATATACCATCCTAGGTGACACACTTTTTCAAAAACACTTTTATGGAACCCTCCTCCGATGTCTCAATTTAGATGAAGCTAGAATGATGTTAGAAGAGGTTCACCAAGGGATTTGTGGTGCCCACTCTAGTGGCCTTACGTTAGCGAAAAAGATTCTTAGGAAAGGTTACTATTGGCCCACTATGGAAGCAGATACATATCATTTTGTGAAGAGATGTGTTCCTTGTCAATAGCATGGTGATTTGATACATGCTCTCACCCAAGACCTTCAACCCACCATCACCCCATGGCCCTTTTTCCATTGGGGATTCAATCTTGTTGGTCAAGTATACCCAAATTCCTCAAATGGCCACAAGTACATTATTTTTGCCACTAAGTATTTCATGAAGTGGGTCGAAGCCATCCCCTTAACCTACATAACCGGCAAACAAATTTCCAAGTTCATCTTGAACTACATTATTTGTCATTTTGGCATACCTCAAGATATTATGACTAATAATGGAACCCCCTTCAAAAATCAAGAGGTTGCCACATTGTGTAGGAAATTCAAAATTACCCATCATTTTTCCACCAGATATTACCCCCAACACAATGGCCAAGCTGAAGCTACCAATAAAACCATTTTGAAAATCCTAAAGAAAATTGTTGATGCAGCTGCTCCTACCCTTTGGGCCTATTGTACCTCCATTTGTACCCCCATAGGAGCCACCCCATTTTCCCTTGTTTATGGTTCTAAATCCATCTTACCCATCAAAATTGAGCTCCCTTACCTTAGAGTCTCTCTCAAGAATCTGATATCTGAAGAAGAATACCGAGTTGCTTGCTTGCACAAGCTAGCACTCCTCGATGAGAGATGACTCCATGCCCTAAACCACCTCTATGTGTATCAAAATTGCCTTCAACTTCAGTATCACAAGAAAGTCAAGATATGAGAATTTGAAGTGGGTGACTTAGTTTTGCAGCATAATATGAGGAACCTCTAGAAACATGAAAAGAAAGGAAAGTTTGAGGAAAATTGGCTGGGTCCGTTTATCATTACAGCCAAATATGGTTCTGGGGCATATCAGATTGCTACTCCAGAGGGAGATCCACTCCCTGAGCCTATAAATATTTAGCATCTCAAGAGGTTCTATGCTTGAGCCTTTGTAGATTCTTGAATAGTGTTTATAGTACCACAAAAATCCAAAAAAAATTAGAAAATTAGAAAATCCAAAAAATTCATAAAATGTTCTTGAAAAAAGCCCTAAAAAGAAGAAAATGTTCTTTCAAAAAGTATGGTTTGATCCATTATCTATAAGGCTCGTTTTGCTTCACTCCATTCCACCATCCCATTTCCCCTATGCAAAGTCTTATTTGGCTTTTTTGCATTTCATGCATCCAATAAAAGACCTCTTCTCTATGAGGCTTCGCTTCACTTCCATCTTTTGAAAGATCTCTAGTCTGCGAGGTATTTTTCCATCGAGTGATTGTCAATCCCATTATGCTAAGCTTTTTCACAACAGTGATCACATTTGGACTTACACAAAATCACCATTCGAGACTTCATGATTCAAGAAACTTGTTCACTTCATAGCCCTTGCTGAAAACACACAATTTTATGATCATTGACATTTTGATTTGACAGACTTTTATAGGATGAATCCTTCCTATAGGTGACATGGCAACATTCACTTCTAGACTTAAGGTTCTTGGCAGAAACTGTGGACTGAATGACTACTTGGTCATGAGGTCTCTATTTTTTGGTTGATTTTATTTTTGTGTGTTAGTGAAAACCTTTTATGGTGCACCTTGATCTTCCATATTTTGGTCATAATTAAATGGCTCTCATTTACTACATGTGTTTTTGTGGTATGATCTATTATTGAGGCTTTATTTCATATGCGTTAGTTTCAGGTTATGTTAATGCATTGTGTAATGGGGGCAACAGGTTAGCACATGTACCACCAAAGATCCCTAAAAGACTTTGGGTGTGCCTAGACTTCTGTATGGCGTATATGACATTTGATCCATCATGACTATGAAAACTACACCTATAAACCTAAAGTCTCTTTGGTTTTGTGTGTCTAGTCCACTCAAAAGAGTCATGTCATTTATGTTTCTATGGCATATAATGCATAAAATCATCTACAAAATCAACTTAAGGTGTGCTCTCTATATGAACACAATGGAATCTCTTGATATCATGTAGTTATGATGCATGTAGTATAGGGTTTCATTCGAGTCGTGCTTGAGACAAGGTTTTATTTATTCCCCCCCTCCTATGCTACGCTACTGGGTTTCTATGAGTGACAATTTTGACAGATATTCATTCATTAGTTCATTTCCATTAGGTTGCATTAACTTCTCATTATTGCATTCATTTTTCATCACATTAGTGTTCATTTGATTAATCTCATGTAGTGTTCATTAGGAATTTTTAGTTCATTTTATTAGATTGCATTAGATCATTCCATTAGTTGCATACATTCATTTTAGTCATCACATCTAGGGGCATATACATCATAATCACATCTCACATATATATAGTACATCCATGTACAATAAAACAATGCATACATCTCATAATCGCCCACTAATGTACATTACACACATGTTAGGCATCATGTACATATGCATACATCATAGGACACATCACATAACATCACATCCTACATCACAAGTGTCAGTATCCACATCATAAACATCATAGGCATCAGATAAATCCATACATATGTATCACATACATCCATACACACATAGAGTCATCGAATCATGTCATATATATATCTCAAAAAATAGTGTCTGTATAGTCCATATACAAATCATATAGAATCATGTAGTACAAATGCATCGTCAAAAACTCGCTGCATTTGCACATATCTGTGAAAATATGATCACTACTAAAAAATTTGGAAGCCATGCTATGAGGGTCCTGCCCCCCTTGTGTCACCTCCTTGAGGTGGTCGGCCCTGTCCAACTGACTACTCTGATCTAACTCTACCCCCAGTAGTCCATGAGCTGGCCCCCCTCTCAAAATCAAGCTGCCACTGGTTGACAGGTATGACATCATAATATAATGACTTGTAGTAGGCCACCTCTCATACTGCTCATGCCTCAAATCGCCTGGCTAACATGGCCTCCTGCATCACATTGACACTGGCCCTCGACTGTACCATCTGTCGGGCAATATCTTGCTACCGGCAATAATCACCAATCTATGCCTCACGTGTCCCTCACTCAGCATGTAATGCAAGTACCTCCCCTCAGAGTCTCTCTAGCTTTGCCCACTCCTTCACCCCTGTATGGATGCCCATCCCTGCAAACTCCCCACCATCCACCCATGCTTGTAGGGCTGCTAAGGCCTCCTGTGCACTATCTCCCCTAGCCCTCTGCACCTGTAGCTCTACCTGTATAGCCACCATGGCTTGCTCTAAGCTATTTTCTTGTGCCTACTGCACCTGTACTATCCCTTGTAGCTGGGCTACCTCTGCATGAAGGCTATCCCACTTCACCCTCACCATATCTAGGTCTTCTACTGACCCTTGTCCCTGTCCCCCTACTGGCACCTATACCTGTACCTGTGGTTGTAGTGGTGCCTACGGTGGTGCTTGTACCTTTTCCTAGGGTCCTATTTGTGATGGTCCTTGTACTAGTGCTGGCCCTGGACTCCTCCTCACACTGGCTCTGCACCCGCCAGGTCCCTGCTGTGCACCCCGTGCCAGAGGAGGCATCATGGCTCCCTTTCCCCCATCCCTTGCATTGTCTCCATCACCCCGTGCCTGCTCTACTAGTGGAGGTGCCCCTGGTACTGTAAGCCTGACTTACTGGTGGGCTACCCACCACTGTACATATGTTGGTGTGACACCTACATCTCCCTTGTCTTGTTCGTGCACCCATGGTACTGCTGGTATAGATACCCATGATATGCAGGCCAATCGAAGGTTGGTCTCATGCCCCCATAGCCAACCATACTCCTAAGAGACAATAGGGTATATGAATTTGTTTGGTACTACATCCTGTGTCCTCCCAAACTATTGTCGCACTTGAGAAGGCATGTAGCGCATGATCACGTGCATAGATCGACCAATGGTCTAGTAATCAGTCTGTGTATATGGGAGGTACATATAATCCTCTGAGTCCTCCTCACCCCCTACTACCAGTGTTTTCCCCCATCACTCTACCCCATCATATGGAGTCCACTTAAACATGATAATCTCATCGATATAGTGGCGCCAGAACCCCACTGACTCTATCGATGTATATTAGATGGGAGGTCAGTATTTGCAAGTGAATGGCTCCCCAGGCTACCTGGTCTTCTACCAAGTGATAGGCCATGTGACACCAATGTGCTCCCATGAACAAACCATTAGTAGCATCAGTCCTGGTCCTATAGTGTGCTGGGTTTGATATGCACAATTGTGCAAATTGTGATATAACTCGGCTAGGATCGTCTGTCCCCAGCAATAGACCTCTCCCTCCTCCTGTAGCAAGGTGCTTAGTACTTGCACCCAACCGATTGGCCACCCGTGTCCTGCATGATCTGGAAACATCTACCATATCAGTGAGGCTAGGTATATGGCCAACCTCGATAGCCTCTGCTCTAGAGCTCCTCTCCATAACAACCACAATCACTAGATGGGTAATCGCTATCGCCGATTGCCAAAGCACTCCCTCAAGGATAGATGGAACCCTCTAGTACATACTCTAGGTATGCACCTTTGATTGACACTTGCAAGATTTGGCATACATCCATGAGTGTGACTGTAGCCTCCTCCATCGACAGATGGAAGCTCCCTATCGATGTGTGCCATCACTCTACGAGTGCCAATAGTTGCTGAGTGGGCCCTCAGGTCTGACCACTCATGGATGTGCTCTCAGCTGCATAGTCACACGTGTCCCCAATCCACATATGTAATCTAGGCCATTATTTTGATGCAATAATATATGCTATTGGTGCTCTCATTTTGAGTGTAGTTATTATTGTCGAAGTGTGTTTATTTTTGTGAATACATATTTATGAATAATAATGGAGCTAATGGTTATTGTGTTGTTATGATTGTGCTATATTTTAGTTCTGGTGTTTGCCTTGTGCTAATGAATTCCATTGTTGTGACAAATTGGACAAAGGATCATCTTTCTTCTTGCATAACATTTTTTCTCGTGTGAGCACACTTTTCGTGACCTCATGATTTGATGAAATGTGAAACATCTTTTGGTTATTATTTAAGTTCCTACTGATGATTGCATTAGTGGAGTTGAGGAAGCACCACTCCTAATTTCATTGGTTTCCTACTAGACCCTTTTGATAATTTAATTCATAGACATGTTGTTACTTTGGTTTATGCCCATTAGGAATTTTCTCTTTCAAGAATTTTTTTTAATCTCTTGCTACTCTATCTTTGTTATTTGATTTCAAACAATTTTTAAAAATAGGAATTCATATAGTTGCATCAATAAATTACATTCATCATAAAGAAGAAGATACAAAAAAAATCTCTTTGTGGTTACATTTCAACAACAGGTTGGGCAGATTAGTTAGAACCAAAAAAGGCCTCTTCATTAACATACACATCTATCTTCAATTGAGTTACCCAACATGTTGAAAAAGAACCGCCCATAACCTTAGAGTTGGTCATTGATCAAATTTTCAAGAGAGAGATCCGAAAGGATCTCTGTCGTCCAACATCGTGTAAAACAAAAACTCAACATTAGGTAATAAAGAAGAAAATAATACAAGCTTGTTAGTATGAATACTACAAAAGTAATTTTTCATACCTAAGCTAAATTTTTTTGAGGAAAATTGCAGGCAAATTTTTCTCTCCCTAGATTTTTTGTATTGGGCATTTATGATTTTGAAATCAAGATGAAAAGAGTACAATGGTTCCGTCTCAAGATGTTACATAGATTTTATGGAGACTTCTATAAGGTTGGCACCTTATCATTTGACTTTATCCATATTGGTTATGATCCAACCACCTTCAAAATGTGTTAGAATTATTGAAGTTTCAAATGTAGAAAACGGCTTCGGTATGTAGGTTTGTTATTGGCATTACATGTTTGTATTTTCTTTGTAAACAAAATAGACATGCTCTCTTTGGAGAAAGAAATTAAATCTTAGTTATCTCCTTTTTTGGTTCTTTGTGATGTGACGTAGAGAAGATAAAATGTAGTCATTGATAAATGGTTGTAAATAATAGTTGATAAAGAAGTGAATGATATTTGTTTATTATCATAAGCAATGTGGATGTTTTTCATACTCAAACTAGAAATTTTGAAAATAGGAGTATGTATTCTTTTCCTTATTTCCCTTATAATATTGTATGGATTATCTTTTCCTTTTGGAACTTTTAGAAAAAGATAACAATGCTTGTCTTTGAAAGCCTTTTATGGTTGTGTCCGAAGACATCGAATGCTTAGAAATCAAGCTTCTTTAAGTGTATCTTATTCCCTTTTTTAATGTAATCCATCTCTATTTTTCCCTCAATGAAATAAATCCCTAATCATTTATTTCTAAACATCTAGTAGACTCTAATATGTAAAAGAAATAGAACTATTCTTTTTTTGAGAAGAAAACTAAATCTTTATTGGCTCCTTTTTTTAAATAGATTTGATCCGTAGAAGATAAAATGTACCAGCTGACAATTTTTATTAACTATTAGTTCTCAAAGAAGGCAATGATATAATTTTTTAGTATGAACATGTAGACACTTAAAATCGTCCCTAAAGACTATATTAATTTATTTAATATTGCCCATGACATTGTAATTAATTATTAATTAATTAATTATATTGTTCACATTCTTCTACTTATTTGATTAAATTATTTTTAATTAAATGAGTTCATTCTCCTAAGTATTTAAATTTAATTTAAATACTTCCATCCCTAATGTGTTAAATTTATTTAATACATGATCCTTCATAAATCCCCTTGTTAAATAAATCCTATTTATTTAATTCCTTCATCTCCATTAATTTCTCTAAACCTATGATTAAATTGAATCCTATTTAATTTAATCCTAATCCTATCCTAAAACATAGTCTACAACCATCACTCTCATCCTTCTAAGACTACCCATTGCTTAATCCCACTTTATTATCCTAAATCCCTTGCTAAACACCTTTTAGCCCCTAAGTTTTTTCTCACACATGTGTGAGAAGCTCTTGATTCAATAAACCTTCCACTTCATTTATGCCTCTTACATCTCTTACACATTTGTCCCCCACTCCTTCCCCCATGGTTGCTCACACATGTGTGAGCACAACTTGAGCCTCTCAACCATTAAATAATCTTTTTGACTTTTGCATGGCTTGTCCTATAGCCCATGTGTGTCCCTTGTGGCACCTATGTGGATGCAACATGAATGCCACCTCACCAAGCCCTCCCTCAAGCCTATAAATAGAGGCCTTGTCTCAAGCATTTGCATCTCTCATTATTGCATTGTTATCATGCCATTTTGAGTTTTGAGTTTTCATGCTAGAAGCTTTCATTGTAGTTTGAGTTTTCATAGATATTTCTAGGTACATACTAACCATTTGATAGCTGGTTTAACTTTCATCTTTTTTTTGCATTGTTATTATAGCTATTCATGCATTTGTATCTCCATTCATTTAAATTTCTAGTGTAACTTGCATATCTAGTTAGTTTCTTTGTTGCATTTCATATTTTCACCATTGAATGCTTTCAAGTATGGCTTTCTCCATAGCTATTTCTTGAAGTGTTCTTCATCTCACGTAGCTTAGGATCATATTGCATCCTCACTCACATTTGCACATTCACTCAAGAGATTCATCATTTTCTTGTGTTTGGGAGAGCACACCAAACATACCCCCCATATTAACAAACCAACAAGGCCTCTCATGGGTGCCCTTGTTGAGTTGTAGAGATGGCTTGAGGGCTTGACTTGTTGGCTACTTTGCGTTGCAAAACCCAAGCAAGCATTAGTTTAGATTTCCTTTATTTTGATGAGTTTTTGTTGCATGTATTTGAACTAATGTTTGCTTTTTTATTCATGCTCTCAACAGGTCATTTCTTCTAGCACATAGAACACTCTAGAAGAAGTTCTACATACTTGAGGTTTCTATTTAGAGAGGTAGTGCATGCATACTTCTTCTTTCTGCATATTGTTGTATGGGTCATTTTTCATTTTAAAGTGTGTTTTAGTGTATTTTTTTGTAAATTGTATCAAAAATTTCTTGTCATGTAATTTAAATGAAAAAATAAATAATTTTTTTTGCAAAATTTAAGAGAGCATAACTTATAAAGGAAATAAACCTTTTTTTGGGGGAGGAGGAAAGAAAATCATTGTCTCCTTTCCTTATTTTTTGTGTTTAGATCTGTACATTGTAAAATGTAGTAGTCAAAGAATATCCCATTTTATGGTTAACTAGCAAGGGCTACATTCCTAAGGCTCATTTGAGAGTGCTCTTTATGCTTATTTATATGCCTCTTGCACTCTATGACTAGGGAGCTCTAAGTTGCCATTCAAGCCTTACAATCTTGGATTAAATACTGTGCCATTTCTTAGACAATACTATCAATAGCCCAAGGTTAACCCAGCTATGGGGTATTTGTAGTAACTAACCAAAATCCATACTATCTACTACTTCCATCTCATCATCATTTAAGTGCTGAATGACACGTAACCCCACCACCTTGGGGGCTCTCATCATCAATGCTAAAAGAATTATCTACATAACTAAAATGAGAAACTCTGGAATGTTAGTACCAACCATAATAGATTAAGAAAAGATCTAAACAATTCAACATGAAAGAAAACAACAATCACATGCTTAAAATCTGCCTTGAAAAATTCTCAAAAACAAAGTTGTGTGATACTTATAATATTTTTGCAATACTTTTTGCTAATATAGTATCATGCAATACTTTTTGTAATATGTATGTGACACTTTTGATTCTTGCAATACTTTACAATGTGTCATGCAATATTTGGGTGCCTCTCGTATGATAGTCTTTAATGGTCATATGATAGTTTGTGACCATCAAAAGTCTTGTGCAATACTTTTAATAATAGGTGTGTGGTACTTTTAAAGTATTACACAATATTTTTCACAAAAGGAATTGAAATGCATAAAAATGTGCTAAAAAGACCAATAATGACCCAAACACTTGAAATTTTCAAAAACTTACCAAGGCCTCATACTTTGGTTGTGCAATTGACTGCACTAAAAATGATGTCAGTGGGTTGGAATGCCTACCAAATCCATTGCCCTCTCTCAAATCATTAAAAAAATCTCAAATTCACAAAAGAAAAAATGAGTTGAAAATGACCCTTGGATCCCTTATATAGTCCTTTGACTCAATTTTGACCCATTTTCAAACTCCTTAGAATTCTACAAAAATGTCGCCCCTGGCTAATTTTGACTTCTTAGATCTAGTTTTGGGATCAAAGTCAAAATTTGAGTTCATCTTTCTAATCAAAATTGCACTTTAAAATTCTATCTACTTCTATGCAGTTAGCTAACCTTTTGAGGTCTAATATTTGAATCTTTGCTGGGGCATCTTCATTTCCTTATCTATTTACCATTTATACACTTTTCACCTACTCCAACTCACCTCATATCAACTTTTTACTTGATTTGACCTAATTTCAATACTTTATCCTTCTTGGTCAACTTTAGTCAAACTGGGCATTCTATCACTTCCTTATGGTCACTCTTTGCTTTAAAACACATATTTGTCATCATGGACCTTTCTCTATCTCTATTTGACCATATATTTCTCATTTATGTATTCCCTTTACCCCATTTCAATTTTGATCCTGAGGGGGTAAGAATATTCTATCATGGCTTGCTTGCTATAGCTATCTAATTCTCAAGAGTATATGCTTGATCCTTTCATTTTCTCTCGATCTATCTTCTTTTCTTGATGTTAATAATATTCTTGAGTCTCGATATTCTCTCTCCTAGTTTTTAGTACTATCACTACTAGGTTGTACATTCAAGACTTGCTATCTAATTCTGTATTTTTGATCTTCAAAATCAGGTCCTCTATCTGTTGCTGCCTACTTGGCTTTGTTATTCTTTGACCTATTGTATTCCTAGATTGATCACAAAATATTCAAAGAGGGGAAAATGTAATCACCTAAAAATGGTCACTAAGACTATTAGTCCCCTTTGCTGCATTTTGGCTAAATTATTTAATCATTTGCTTAGGCTAAATTGCTAAAAATTAATTTATTTTATTTTAACCTATAATTTGACTATAATATCCTAAGTCCATATTTGATTTAAAAACCATGTCCCCTTTTAATTAAATAAAATACTCATTCTTCTAACCCACTCTAATGTGCACACATAAAGTCTTTTTCCTATTTACAAATTGAAAGAAAATACTTTGTCGCACACGAAAAGTCAACTCTTTCTCTTTGGTCAAAATGATCTTGCACATGAATCATGCTAAAAGTCAACTCCAACCCTTGATCATCCACTTCATGATCTTGATCTCAACCATTTGTACACCTTTGAAAGGGAGATCTCTCTTCTTCCCTAAGGATTAATTTTTAGCTATTGTTATGCTACATGTTTACTTACAAGTTTTCTTCGAGCATCTTGCGAAAAATTCTATCTTCTTGTCTCATTCCTTGCATACTCATACTAGATTAGGTTCATTTTCACTAATCTAGTTTCCTTTTGCAATAACATAGATCACTTAGCTTAATTAGCATGGTTGTAGCACTCCCATTTTTCTTAGTTTAGTTGCATTGAGCATCTCATTTTAGCATAGTCTCATCTTTGCATTGCATAAGCAAGAGTTCTTTGACACTAGCACTCTTTCTCTTTGCTTAATGAATTTCCCATTTCATGGTTTACTAGCAACGACTGGATTCCCAAGGCTCAGCTGAGAGCCATTTTTATGCTTATTTGTATGCCTCTTGTACTCCATGACTAGGGAGCTCTAAGCCACTATTCAAGCCTTCCAATCTATGGAATACCTTGGATAGAATGGTTTAGAGAAGTGCAAAATTCTAGTGTATAGTTTCGTGGTAGTAACTATTACATATTAAACAATCTAACAATATAAGTTTATTACTATGAATAATGTACATGTTTTTGGGTGTACTTGAGCTTTCTATTATGTGAACAAGTATAGACGAGATTATTTTTTCCCTTATAATGTTGTATGGATTCTTTTTCATTTTGAAATAAAGATCATTTGAGTATGTTGGTTATATTTTATGACCTTGTATATTTTTGAATCGAGAGACCATTGTAAGGGTGAGGCCTTGTTTTTTGAGTTGCCAATATCAATTGTTATATTCCTTAGTGTTAAGCCTTGCAATTTGTGTATAGTAATAGTCCATTCCATTGATAATGGTATTTTTCTACACTTACCTTATGTTCTGGGTTATATTGATATAGTTTTTTGGGTTTGTTTCATTCCATGGACTTGACCATTATAGTTGTCAATTATTATAGTCACACATGCTAGCAATTTTGAAGGTTTTGATCCTTTGAAATAGACAATATCTTTGACCTCTCTAAGTGACTCATTTACAAGACTAGCTTGGATCCATAGGTTTGTTGTTATCATTGTGCATTTATTGTAGGGCTCACTATAATATGTACATTTAGTTGTTGTAACATTTTTTGTTTTATATTCTTACAAGTTCATTTATTGGAAATAAGTGATTGGATTTATCAAAAATGTTCTTGTTCAATTATTTTTAGGTGCTTTTTTTGTGTGTTTCATTAACAATTCCTAATAAGAAAATATTAATGTTGTATTGCACATGTTTTTTAAGGTTTCTTAGAATTGTACTTGCATTACATCACCAAACTCTTGTTTGTAAGTTGTTTGCAATGTTACAACTATATTAAACTTGTGCTATAGATTTTGTGCAATTTTTTGTAATGTGTAGATAGGTTTGTCTATTATAGGTGGTAGTTGACCAAAGTCACCTACAAGAATTATAAATCATACATGTTTTTTTTAGGGTATTGCCTCAGTGTGCTATCAATTTTTAGCATCATTTTTGGCCCAATGAAGCTCATCTTTTAGATGAGAACATCTTGTATGTTTTTCATGTCTTATGGAGTGTTGTTAATGGTTTTCCTTGGAGTGGTCACATCTCTCTGATTGGAATCTTTAGGGTTGCATGTATTGGTGAAGGATGTATATTAAAGCGAATATTCTTGTTGGATCTACAAGAAAAAAGAGTGCATTTAGTGTTCATTGTCCTAATTTTTGTAGTGTGTTTCTTAGACACTTGATGAGATATGATTTCTGAGTTTCCACTATTCCTCGTACGACCATATATAATGGTTGGTTGGAGTTTTTAGCTAGTGAATGATTTGTAATGATAGTAAATGCTAATCGTATCGACCCAATAAATGGAGATTTTACCTCCTAGCTATTCAAAACTCCTTCACAAACCTACAAATTCCCTTTTAGTAATATTAATCATTAAATGATTAATGACATAGAATTCTCAACACTCTATAACACATGAATATATGCAAGTTAATAGATCCTAAACATGACCCAAAAATATAAATTGGTTTAAATATTATGTTGAAGATATGCATCTAACATATACTATGCACATACATGAAACATCATATTTATATTTATACTATGTACATATTCAATTTTATAGATGAGAGTTGGTTGCTTCATTTCTCTAATGTTGGTGTATTAAGATTGCATGCTCCCCAAATCATGTGCCAATTTAAACAAAGCATTTTAATATATGATTATTCCAAAATTGATAGGTGAGAATGAAGCAAGAGACATTCACTATTCTTGGATGCATTTAAGCTTGAATTTGATATAAATACTGTGTGTGCATTAGAGAGACATCTTGAAAACTTCTCTTATTGCAGTCTATAATGTCCAAATTTGATCATATAATCCTCATTTTTAATATTTACAAACATTTAGATGATGTCATTGAAAATAGAAGAATGCCTAAAAAGCAAGAGTTAAACAAAGGGAAATTGGAGAGCACTAGATAATAGATATGTAAATATTTCCTATCATCCAAAGGAATTCATTTAAAATAGTACAAAAGACAAAAAAAAATTATTGTAAAGATTGAATGATGAATGTATACCTCTCTATGTTTGAGCCTTTTGTACCTCTGGTACTTTGAAACACAAATGACAAACCCTTTCTATAAAAAACCCAACAAAGATAATAGTCAAAATATTAAATAAACCAATGAATATTTGTCTGTTTTAAAATCTTATTTTATGTACAATTTTAATAGCTTTAAATTAATATAAAACATAAATTTTATATACTATTATAGAAATTTAATTATAATATTATTTTTATACATTTTTAAAGTAATATAAAAGATATTTTACTTTTTTTATCGGTCAAAGATAAATGCTATTTTTATTAATTATTTTAAGATGTTACATTTGTAATGACTCCACTCAAAGTATAAGTAGCAAAGGGAAACACATGAGGAAGAAATGTTAGAAGGATTTAATGGGAAACAATATATTGAGAGGTGGGTTGGGGGGGGGGGGGGGGGGTGGTTTGAATCAGGATCTTCAACTTTTACTTGCAAAAATAAATTACTGATTTCACTCCTACTTCATCTCATATCTATCATCAAAATTGTAATGTTGTAACAAAATTAAAATATAACATGTATGAAAAGTCTCAACACATAACACAAATAATTTGGTTACCCAAAAACACTTTGATGTGAAGGTAAAACTGGGGTGGGGATGAAACCCGCAAATCTTCATTGTTGTAATAATAAAGTTAACCTATTAGGGTTATAATATTGATCATAATAGATAATCTACTTGGTGAAGGGTCTTCCTTGTTAAAAGCTTTAAGATTGTTAGGTCTTACCCTGTTCTATGATTTTACACTTATAATCAAGTGAGGTCTCTATTAGGAGATTCTAAAAATATGTGTAAGGATCACTCTATTAAGATATTTTCCTTGACTCAGTCTATAAAAATTGATTTAGTACATGAACCTCAATTTTCTTTGAAAGATGATTTTAGATCTCCTATATTCAATGTCTCAATCATATCTCTTAATCTGATATCTTGATTTTGTCCTTCACTACTTAGATAACTCTGTCTAATCTCCTTCCAAATTTAGTGTTTCTTTCTCTATTATGTCCTTTTTTTCTCCTTCACTTGCGCATTCACCATTCCTTCTCACAGCCTTATGATCCTAGGGTTAGAGCCCTCATTAAATAGACAATCTTCAAAAGTTATGGATCATAATCAACGGTTCACAATTCATCCCTTCTTTTGTTTCCCTTCTAATTTTCTAATTGGTTGATCTACTTTCCTTGGGATCAATACCTTATGTAAAGATACATAAAATTCATCTTAACCATCCCTATAATCATTAACTATTGTATAGAAGTTCACCAAGAAAGATTTACGTAGGTGTCTATGTGATTACAAACTCATATTACAAAACTTGTTTTCTCGACATCTAAATGTTTTGATGCTCAGTCATAACTAACATTTAGGTTGACACTCAAATTCTATATACTTGATCTATTCTATTCACTCAAAAAAAATTGTCTTACAATTTACTTGGTCTCAACTATGTAATATTAGCTTATATATGCACTCAGTCTCAACTGGGGTGCTCAGAAATCTTTGACTTGCTCGAAAAAATAAACAAGTCCTTATGTACTTGGCCTTTACTAGATGAATTGGTTGTAATGATCCATTGCGACCATCTAACCTTTCCTAGTAAATGACTAAGTTTTTGGATAATAATAGGAAACTTAGGCATAGAGATAAACAATCTCCCCCTTTGACATTAGTGGAAAAAAACATTTAGTCATGAATTATCATTCCATGCAATAATACTCCCCCTAAGACTAGAATTTGAATTTATAATTTATTTTCCTCATATTGTTCCATCTGATGAATCTGTCTCTAATTTCTATTATATATCTTTAGTATATTTCCCCGTTGTTCTTTACTCTTATTTTCCCTCTTTTTTTTGTCACTTATGGGTTGGGGTTTGCTGGGGCTATCTTATACTTATTAAACACTTCTCATGACTTGCCAAAATTTTTGCAAAGCCTTTATTCCATTATTCCTTTACTTTTTCCAAAACTTGAATTTGAATTTCTAGTTCAGCAACTAGATATCCAAATGAGGTAGCAACATGATTTAAATTAATATCAGTTTGTTCCTCATTTCTCTGTCTTGAGCCATGAGCTCGACTATACTCTGCTTAACAAATTTAACTTATTATATGTGGGTGAGATTGAACTTACATTCTTGCCCAATGATACAATACAAGCCCTCATGTCAGTGTGTATTAAATCAATAGATCATTGATTCTCCAACGTGAGGAACTCAACATTACAAAGCTTCATATACAAAGAATGAATAGTCTTCAAAATTTATTCTAACTGTGTGACTTAATTAGAAAGCTCTACTTATCTATTTACAAATTCTCTAGATATTTTATCCAAAACCTTGTGCTCAAATTTTCTCTTGGACCATTGCACCAATTTGTCATTGGTCTCAATATCTTCTTATTGAACCTTATCAATTATATACACCAACTAATCCAAAATTTGATGTTGATTATTCAAGTTAGTGATTCCAAATGCATCAACAAAACTTTCTTTAATAGTATGTAATACCTATTTCTTTTTGTGCTCTTCCTTAGTTGTTCTTGCTTTGCCTTGCAACTAAAAAGGTTTGTAATTCTTGTATTTTCTCCAATGTCAAGTTGTTGAAGTCATACATGGGTAAAGTGATTACCTCATCTAGACTTACTAAATCATCTGTCATCTCTTCTAATTGAGTCATAATATGAGATCGTGGGGTTCTATCACTAGGTAGTGATATTTACAATTGTTTACCATTCTCTATTGATCTAGATACATGCTCCTCCTCCTCTTGAGTCGGTGTCACCTATTGTTCAGGTGTTCTAATCAATGGTTCTGATGGTTTTTCACTTGGAAACTATATAAGAGCCTATATATCTTCTTTCTCTTTTGGTGTTTTACTCTCTTCTACTGACTCTGCTCCCTTGATTTCTAGTATATTTACCTTAGTCTGAAATAAAAACATACAAGTGAATTGTGGAAATACAATTATAGCCTTGCCTTGTTGCTAAACACCTATATCATCAGTAACTAATGTAACATCAAAATGATCAGTCTTTTTAATTTCAATCCTTGGATAATCTATGATTTGTAACAAAACTAGATTGATACTAAGTAGAGATGTATCAGATTCAACATTTTTTTAGGTCTTCTTTTGTTAACACATTTTGATCATGCAGTGATGAAACATGAATGTCTTCAATGGTGACAATATCTTGTTGTTCACATCCTTATACTAGTTGCCTAATTTTCTCAGCAAGTTTTGCAACTTCTGCTGCATCATCCTCTTCTTCTTTGACTTCTACATCTCTTTTCTTTTCATTCTCATCTCCTTTATTAGAGGATGGATTAAGAAACTCAAATGATTCCTTTCATATATTTATGCTCTCTTGCTCAAATTCATGAGATTTATTCATTAAAATTTTGTATGCCCTTTCTTTTGGCATGCATTTCTTCACATGATATTTTAGGGCAATAGACATATGTGTCCTCCCTAAATTTGACATTGTTTATGCTAAATTGGTTTCCCTGATCTATATTTTAGTGGATAATGCCCACTTCCACTTAGCATCAACCTTATTATACAATTGTTTTGGAATTCATTTTTCAAACTCTATAGGTGCAGACTTAAATTGTATCATCATTTCTATCAAATATTTTTCATGTTTTTCTCAATTTTGTTTATTTAAGAAATCAAAATTGATGTCTTTAAATCCTATCAAGCTTGCTAGTTCAGTAATTTCTTGACATACGATATCTACTATTATAGGAGGTGGTGTAGGCACAATCTAAAATTTTCTCAGATTGTCAGATTCAGTTTCTTCATCATCTTCTTCCTCCTTTTCTACAACTAATTTTCTCTTCGGCCTCTAAGGAATATTCTGCTTAGGTGAACTGACATGTTTCCTCTTTGTTGGATTTTCTTTTGTTTTGGTAGCTAGGGGTTGGGATTTCTTTGATCTCATTATTCTTCTTCTTTTAGGCTCCTGAGGTCTACAAACCTTCTACACACCTTTCCTAAGATCAATTTTTACTTTGGAAGCAACAATTATCACTTTCTTTTGCTTGGTTGCCTTAGGCTTGGCAATCACTATCTCTTTGCCTTTTCTTTCCTTGACTTTAGTTGTTTGATCTAATCCTTCCCCCTCTTCACCATCATTTTCCTCAAGACTTACCATATTCCTTTTCTTATCTATCTTGGAGTCACTACATTCATTCATTTGATTCTTTGTTGTGTCATATGTGCAAAATGACTTGACATTTACATCAATAGCATCAATATCTCTTTGAATCACTCCTCACCTTTAGCTTTAGGGATCCACAATCCTAGTCTTAGGGATCCACCAATCCAAATCAATCCACCAAGCCTCATCTTTCGAGATCCACAATCCTAGTCCTAGGGATCTTTGAAACCCATCTTTCGCCAATCTACCTCTTTTAAATCTTGTTGCATCAGCTTTTTAATCCCCTCATCCATCTCCCCATACTGGATTCCTTTTATAGCGCTCTGCTCCTTCATCCTCTACAATCTATGAGATCTTAAGCTTGCTTCCTCTTGTGCCTCTGATTCTCCCTTTATCATTCTCCCGTAGTGAGAGTTTGAGCTAACTAAACCTCTTCTCTTAAGACAATCTGAGTCTTCTTGCTCATCTCAGATTCTTGTACTTTTCAAGAAGTCATCGAACCTCGCTTTCTCTCCCTGCCACCTTCTTGAGGGGGCATCTTGCAGTCCATTCTCTCCTCTTCTGCTCTAGCCTTAGGCATCTTATTTTCTTATCTTTGATGCCATGCCACTTGCGGCATCACATCAAAGAGGGGCAAAATGTAGACACCTAAAAACCTTTAGAAAATAAAGTATTTTTATTTTTTGAAAAATTCCTGATGACATCATCATTTATTAATTAATTAATTATTTAATTAATTAATTTATTTTTATGCCATTAAATCCCCTTATCTTAATTAAAAATATTTAATTAAGGAATCCCTCCCAAAAATGTTTAAATCTTATTTAAACATTATTTTCTTATTTATTAATTATTTAATTAATAAATTGACCAAAAATTCCAAAATAAATAATTAATTTATTTTTTGCCCAAAACTTGGCCAATTTCCTTAAGACCACTAACCTCTTCCAAAATCTTCTAATCCTTCTTTAATTTTGATTAAAGGCTAATCCCATCATTTCCTTACCCTAATCCCAACTCAAAATATTTAATTAAGATTAAATATTAATCCTCATGTTTATTAAAAAAGTTTTAATAAATATCTCCTCAATCCAAACCCTTGAAATAAATAAAACTTTATTTATTTCCTAAAAATCTAATTTATCCTCATCTTAAGAAGTTCTAGACTCTTCTAGAAAGTCTTCATCCTCACCCTTGGAAGTTCTAGACTATTCTAGAAAGTCTTTATCCTCATCCAAAGTCTAGACTCTTCTAGAAGATGTCTTTAAACCTAATCCTAATCCCCTCCTAACCTTGTCACATTCCCTAAAAATGGATTAAGACTTACTGACCCAAGCCAAAGTTAAAAAATATATCCTCCTTCACCCACCCTCATTAAATGCCATCCACTTGCCTATCCCTAAGCTAATCCTAAACCATCGTAATCCATCCTCTAATCATTTGCACAATCCTAAGAAAACTTAAAACCTTCCTAATCAAGCCCAAGTCGAAATTCCTCTCATCTACCTCAAAATATCCCAACCATAAAACTTTATGAAGCCCATTAGGCCATAAATGACTCTTCTAAGCCCTTTCATTTCTCTTACAAGCCATTATGAGGGTCTTTATGAAGATTTTATCCCTTGAGCCTCCTTTGTTGACTCATCCTTCCCCTTTCCTCCATCCTCTCACCCTGTGACATGTGTCATTCCTTGATTGGCTATAAGGAAGCACAATCCATGTGCTCTCCTCTCATGCAATCTGAGCCCTCCATGAGATTTTCCCCATCCTTGCATCTTAGCCCTCCATCCCTCAACCCTTTTGCCTATTTAAGGAATCCTCTCCCAAGCCATTTTAACACAATCCATGAAGTAAAGTCATAATGCCATTTTAAGAAGCCATTTTACATCAAAACCATACACTCACACCCGAATTCCAACTCCATTTGAAGCCCTTTTGAAGCATAAGCTTGAGCATACATCCTATCTATTTAGACAAAGCCACTCAACAAGAGAGCTTCTCATTGAGAGAGCCCATTAATGGCTCATATTCTCAATTGAGAGCTCATCTTAGTCTATCTTGAAGTTTATGAATTTTGTTTAGTTTGTAGAAGCTTTATTTAAATTTGGTTTCTGTTAGCATACTAACATTGCTCATATACAATAAATACCTTCAATTTTCCATCTAGGTCTACAATAAATGTGTTCATACTTGTTAGGTGTATGATAGTTGTCTCAATCTCCATGCTTACCTACAATTACTTAGTCATTATTTCCTTACTTAGCCAATACCAATTTATTCAGTGAACACATCACCTTAGTCAACACAATTTCTTGGTCTATACTACAATGCTTGGTTAATACAAACTCTATTACTAATGCTCGATACTTCATGTTGTAAATGATTCTTTTTCACTTTTCTCTCTATGGATTTGTTCTTATTGCATCTTTTCTTATGCAGATATGAACTTTTAGCGTATTTTATGTTAGGAACTAATGTAAGATATATCATTCAATATATAGTTCCCACATACCTTCTTCATTTAGTTAGTTGTGATGTGATCACCTGATCAATTGGATTGGGTGATCTCAACTTTTCTTTCTCCATTGCTTCCAACTTTCACTATCTCTTTCCATGTTTTCTTTCCCTCAACCTTTTCTTTATGTTTGTTGTTTACGCTATTTGGTGCTGCTACTCTATTTCTGTAGTTTCTACTCACACATCCAATTTTGAGACAACTAGAACAAACTAGTTCTCCATTCAACCATTTCTTGTAATTTCCTTTGAAATGTGTCTTAATGAAATTCTATAGAATGTACTCATATTCTCTACAGTAATGACAATTATACAATGTATTTTAATCTAAATTGTGAAAGTTACCTTTTCTTGGTGCATGCATTTTTTTTTCAAATGTCCAATTAGATTTTGTCTTGGATCTACACTCATGAGCTCTATAATTATAGAAATGTCCTTCAAATCTATATGTAGTAGGTTAATTAATTTTCTTTGATCTTCATTCATGTGCTTGCTGTCCTACCTTTTTTCAATTAAATAAATTACCAATAGACTTAGGTTTAGAATTTTGCATACCATTCTTACTTTTGCAGATGTTGGTTGTGTGTCCATGTTTACCACAAAAATGGCATGTAGGCTTGCCTTTGGATTTTTCATTTCTTT
Source organism: Cupressus sempervirens (assembly GCA_028749045.1). NCBI lineage: Eukaryota > Viridiplantae > Streptophyta > Pinopsida > Cupressales > Cupressaceae > Cupressus > Cupressus sempervirens. The sequence continues at coordinate 193,290,863 of CM053791.1, read as the reverse complement.
GTTCTCCATTCTTTGATGATTCTCCTTCTCCAGTAGATAAAAGGTTCTTGTTGTATCATAGTCCATAAATATCTCTTGTTGATCTTGGTGATTTTATTAGTTCTTCAAAGTATTTGATAGCTTTACTTGGTTTGTTCATTCTTTCCAAAAGTTCCTTTTTAGTCCTCAACTCATTTATGAAGTGCTCATTTTGTGATCTCCATGTCCTTCATATTTACTTCCTAGTTGCAATTATCAACTAATTCATCATATCCAACTGATTGTTTGTGAGCTTTTCTACTTCAAATGTTCTTTCTTCAAGTCTAGTTGCCATCTATCGTTATCTTCTTCATCCATGATTTTGTCTTCTTTTGCTTCCTTTGTTTTCTCTATCACTTCACATAGTCATACAGATTGGGTTTTTAGTTCTCTTGAGTCCTTTTATCTATTTTCTTATAATTTTGTTCTTCTATAATATTTTTTCTATTGCTTGATCACTATCACCAAATTTTCTACTATCAAGTAGTCTTTCTATATAAATTTCCTTGAATAGTGTGTCATTTTTCTTAATTTCCATCTCTTTCCTTTTTTTCAGGTATTTTCTTAACTCTTCTCTTGCCGCTTCAAGTTTTTGCAATATAATATGGATTTCAATCATATGATTTTTAATGATTTTTTCCATCTTGTATTCCTCCATCTCCAAGATCTAATCCTCTCAAGCTGCTAGACTTCTTCCAAGAGAACTAAAATTTGATACCAATTGTTAGAAGGATTTAATGGGAAATAAGATACTGAGAGAGGGGGGGGGAGGGGGGTGAATCATGATCTTCAACTTTTACTTGCAAAACCAAATTACTAATTTCACTCCTAATTCATCTCATATTTATCATCAAAACTATAATTTTGTAATGAAATTAAAACATAACATCCATGAAAAGTTTCAACACATAACACAAATGATTTGGTTACCCAAAAACACTTAGATGTGAAGGTAAAACTAGGGTGGGGATGAAACCCACAAATATTCACTCTTGCAACAATAAAGTTAACCTATTAGGGTTATAATATTGATCATAATAGATGATCTACCTAGTCAAGGGTTGACCCTATTAAAATCTTTAAGACTATTAGGTCTTACCCTATTAATGGATTTTACACTTAAAATTAAGTTAGGACTCTATTAGGAAATTCTAAATAGATTTTTTAGGATCACTCTACTAAGAGATTTTTCTTGACTCAATCTATAAATATTGATTGATTACTTGACCCTCAATTTTCTCTAAAAGATGATTTTGGATCTCCTCTATTCAATTTCTCAATCTGATATCTCCAATCTATCCTTCACTTCTTATATTTCTCTATCTAATCTTCTTTTAGACATCTATTTTGTCCTTGTTTTCTCCTTCACTCATGAATTCACCCATTCATCACTGATCACTCATTCACCATTCCTTCTCACATCCTTATGATCCTAGGGTTAGAGCCCTCATTAAATAGACAATCTTTGAAAGTTCTGGATCATAATCAATAGTTCACAATTCATCCCTTTTCCATTTCCCTTCTTATTTTTTGATTGGCCGATCTACTTTCCACGGGATCAATACCTTTTATAAAGACACATAAAATCCTTCTTAATTGTATCTAAAATCATTAAATATTGTATAAAATTAGGCCAAAAATGATTTACATAGGTGTTTGTGTGGTTAAAAACTCATATGACAAAACTAGTTTGCTTGACATTTAAATGTTTTGACACTCGATCATAACTAAAACTCATGTTGGCACCCAACTTCTACACACTTGATCTATTCTATTCACTTGAAAATAATTATATTACAATTTACTTGGTCTCAACTATGTAAGCTCAGGTTATATATGCACTCAATCTCAACTGGGGTGCTCGGCAATCTCCGACTTTCTTGACAAAATAAACAAGTCCTTATGTACTCAACTTTTACTAGATGACTCAGTCTTAGTGATGACCGTCCAACCTTGGCTAGTAGATGACTAAGTGTCTGGACACTAATAGGAAACTTAGATGTAGAGATCAACAAGAAAACCCCTAGGCTAGCTTGAGAAGAAACATTTTGTCTACAAGAAATTAAAATTACCACTTTATATTCAAGGTCTTTAGGATGTCACTGCTAATTGTACAGATTTTAAAATTATATTGGATTTTATTTGTTTACAAGAAACCTTGAGTTATTTTAAGATTAATTAAAATAAATGTCTTCATTTCCAAATTATTTGATCTAATAATCCTTGCTTTGGTTGGTCCTTTAATAAATTTCTAGATTCTTGCAAATTTTCTTGATCAAGATCATTGTTAATCAAATAAAAATATTATAAATTACTTAGAGTTTATTTGATTTTTATAAGGTCTTCATGAATTATTAACTTCTAATGCTATGTTAGGAATACCAAGTGTCCTTTATTTTTAATTAACCATGAACATATTTATGGAATAAAGGAGAAAAGGACTACATTTTCTCTATGTTACTTAGACTAGTTTTGAACAAACTAAAGTTAATTTTTTTTTTTTTGGGATTTTAACTTTATTAATTATGGTTAAAATATACTCATTGGTGCTAAATGAATGTCTCTGTCATTGTTAATGTAATTTCATATCCTTCTTAACATTTTTCATTAGAGTTTAAGATTATTTGGATAAGATTGACAAGTTAAATTCAACACAAATACTTACCACATATACATGATACTAATATTTAAATTAATCATTACTATATTTGGGCCCAAATTATGATGGCAGGAAGTCACAATTTTGGTGGTATCCCGTTGCCCAACTGACATCAAGAGGAATTGGCTCCTATTGGATGGGCGTTAGACTTTTTCTATCGCAAGTTGCGATGACAAGGGTGACCGTCGCAATTGCAATGGCCACATGTGTCATAAATTGAGCTAATGTATTGGCAAGCCATTCCTTTTCACCATCACAATTGTGACGTTTGTATGACAAAAATTCTATGGGACCTAAGGAAAGCCATCATAAATGTCTGTCACAATTGAGACACGTATGTGGTAGGAATGCTGTAGGATCGACGACTAGTAGTTGTAATTGTGATGGTGTGCTGTATTTATAAAAAAATAATTGGTGGTAAATGTTGAATAGCTATGATGCAATCATAGGTTAATATTGATCTTCACTTGGTTTCAATAATAGTTTGATATTCTCTACTAATCTGGGCCAACCACGTGAAGGTGGAAGCTCATTTAGCCCCACTACCTCCCTAACATCTAAATACCCTGTTAACATCTAAAATCTTTAAGAAAGGACAAGTGTTTAAAGTATAAAAAAGGTTCCAAACCTTCAAAAGTGACATCATTTTTCCATCTTATGTTGTATGCCATTTTTCTATCACATCCAAAATAAGATTCTACCACTCTAAATCAAGAATGCATGTGCAGCTGTGTTCTGTATGCATGGACAATAGAAGGAGAAAAAACCCAACATGTTTACATTTATTTAATAGTTCTATGAAAACCTCTAACAAAAATGCAAACTTTTTGGATTTTTTTAGCAACACTTGATGTCATATGCATATGAATTGGGATTCCTTATTGAACTATGGCATCTTTCTCCATAGCCTAAAACCAATAGATTCCATTGCATCCAAAATAAGATTCTGCCACTCTAAATTGAGAATGCATATACAACTACATTCAAATGCATGGACAATAGGCAAAGTTGATAAGACATAATACAATTGCATTTATTTAATAGGTCTATTAAGTTTTTAAAATTATAGACCATCATGAAAAATGTTTGTGATGGTCTATAACTTAAAATACATAATTAAAGACCTCTAACAAAAATGCAAACCTATTGTGTTTTTTAGCTCCACCTGATGTTGTATGCATATGAATTGACATTATATATTGAACTATGGCATTCTTCTACACTGCCCCAAACTAAGAGATTCACACAATTAGTTGTCATACAATCATAGGTTAATGTTGAGCTTCACTTGGTTTTGAGAATAGTTTAATATTCTCTACTAATCAAGGCTAACCGCGTGAATGTGGAAGCATTAACATCCAAAATATTTAAGAAAGGATCAATGTTTAAAGTACATGGAATGTCCTCATCATCTCCTAGTACTCTTAGGAAAAGTCCATCTTCATTGCTCATGATAAATTCATCACACAAGTACATCCAGGAATGTCCTTATCGCCTCCTACATAAAATGAATCCAATATTAGAAAATGCCCCCTAAGAAATAATAGTTCAAGTGAAATAAACACTTGAAAAAATGAGAGAGAAAAATAAGAATCTACTTATCAATCGGCATTGCCATCACATATGTGGCCATGATGCTTGTTGAGTGAGTTTTATTGTTTTTCTATTGTGCCAATATCTCTTTATTTATATACATACATACATACATATACAAAGATCACAAGGGCACAACAATGAGATATAGAGATAACAAGCACATGACAATGAAATGCATTGATCACAAGGGAACATACATACATACATACATATATACATACTTACATGTATGTATGTATGTATATATATAGAGAGAGATATTTCTTAAGGTGCTAAGTGACTTACCTCAAGATCTTCCACAAAAATATTACAGACTAGGAAAAATTGGCAGAGTTCACAAAATTTTTTACAAAAACATATCATAGTAGATATTTTTAGAAAGAAACAAGGCATAACCCAGTTAAATGGGTCTAGTTTCTGATTAGCTAGGTTGATATATACTTATTGATGCAAGGGCATCCTGGGTGTAAGAGCAATCTTGCATCACCCAAAAATATTTCTTTTCAATCTTTTCTATTTTAATAAGGACTAGTAGATAGGGTGGTTACTATTTATGGGAGCTTGCTATTTTTATTAAGATTTTCATATGAGCTCAAAATGTTCTCATTTTCTATAGGAAGGTTCATTTTAGAGTTATAAGCTTACCATAAAAAGCTCTTTGCTCCAGCTTAAGTATTAGAGAAGTTATTATGGATTTTCAATGGAAAAATTTGCAAAAAAATATTTAGGCTCATTGTTGGAGGCCTTAGAGTGCCCAAATGAGGTCCAAAAACTCAAAGTAAGGGTTCTATGCTATTCCATTCCCATAGATCAGGAGCTAGTATTTCAAAAAAGTGGTATAATAGCAAATCAGAGCAACAATTTGAAAGTTATGGCCTTCCAAAGTTGTGCTACCAAAAATATCTAAAATAAATGTCAAAAATGTATTTGGCTGACTCTATATGTATTGTTAGGGTCTGTCAGCCCTAGGTATTAATTTTGGGCATCTAGAACCTACCCAGGTGGCATAAAATTGCCTATTTAAGAAAAGCCTAAACATTATCTAGGACAACTTTGGGTGATAGTTTACAGCTTATCTTGTAGATTATTGCAATGTAGGCACCCATGTGGATTAGCATAGTGTACTTCTGAATTCTATAATTTTGCATTTGTGATGCAAATAAGAAAGTCCATATTTTTTTTCTCACATTTGCTATTGTTTATTTTTATTTTTATGAATTTATGGTATTAAGGGGAGCACCCTTCATCAAGTGGTATTAGAGCTAGAGTTCTTGAGTATGTGGACAAATTGCCGATTGTGAGGCAGTTCGCACCATGAACGTGGTTTTGGCTGAGCATGTAGATAGATCGTTGATTATGAGGCAATTTACACTAGGGTTTCAATAGAAGTGCAAAAATGCCTCCATGAAGAGAGCATGGTGGAAGAGTTATAGGTGTTACACCTGGGGGTTTCCAAGCCCTCCAAAGAAAAATGCAAGCATTGGAAGAACAAATGCATAGAGGAATGAATCTTCCTATAAGAGATGAAAGTAAGGATGAGGATGAAGTAGAAGAAAATGCCAAAGTAGAGGTAGTTCTAAACCCAGAGGAAGAGAGGCTTAGGGTCATCTCCAAAATTGGAAAAAGACCTAAATTTTAGGTTCCCAAATTTTTGGGAAATCTTAACCCAGAGGAGTTAATTGATTGGATCAATTAACTGGAGGAGTACTTTAAGTATGAGGATATTGAGGATCTTGATAAGGTCAAGTTTGTGAAGGAAAAACTGAAGGGACATGCAAAGATTTGGTGGTAGGAGGTTCAGTTGGAGCGAAATAGAAAGGGAAAGGAAAAAATCACCAGATGGATCAGATGGTAGGTAAACTGAAGTTATCTTAATGGGTTAAGGCCAAGCATTAAGGATGGGCTGACTCTTGTTTGAATGAATAGTATTGAGGAGGCATACCAGTTTTCCCTAAGAGTTGAGGAGAAACTGAGTAAGAAGTTTGACAACAAGAATAGCGAAAGAGGTCGCAGTGGAAGATCTGATGGATGATCTTATGGAGGTCGTAATGATGATCAAAAGAATAAGTATGAGGATGTAAGTAGTAGTTAGAACTAGAGGGGAAAAAATTCCAATCATTCCCATGATCAGAATAATGGAGATTAGAGAGGAAGAGGCAGAGGACAAGGATTTAGAAGAGGAGGCTTCTGTGAAAATTTTTTTCACTGTGGAGAAGAAGGGCATAAAGCATTTGAGTGTACCTAGCACCAAGGAAGGACAAATCAAAGAAGAAAAGGTCAGGCCAAATTTGCACATGTTGATGAAGATGCTAGATCATCACATTTTGAAGATGCTGAAAGAGGAGAAGTCCTAGTTAACAAAAGAGTCCTACTGAGTGGTGAGAATGAACTTGATCAAAGAAGGAGCTTGTTTCACACAAGGTGAAAATATAAAGATAAGTGTTGTGATGTGATCATTTATTGTGGAAACACTGACAATCTGGTGTCAAAAATGATGGTCACCAAGTTTAAGTTGAAGAAATAGAAACACTCGCATCCATACGGTATTGCTTGGGTGCAAGATGACCACAAGGTCATGGTCAATGAGTAGTGTTCAGTGAAGTTCAAGATTGGAAGCTACTAGGATGGGGTACTTTGTGATATCATACCTATGGAAATATGTCATATGTTGTTGGGTAGGCCATGATAGTTTGATAGGCATGCTGTACATGATGGGCAAGAAAATACCTACACTCTAACAAAGGATGGAGTGAAACATAAATTAAAGCCATTGAACAATAAAGAAGAAAAGGTATGTAGTACTATTAGAATATGTTTTATTGATGGAAAATAGTTTTTCAAAGGTGTGAAGCATGAACATATGTGTTTTGCTATAATTTCTAAAGATAGTAAAGAAGTAGTAGAGGAGGTACATGCAGAAGTTGCAAACATATCAAGAGAGTTTTCTGATATTGTGTTAGATAATGTACCTGATGGATTGCCCCCAATGAGGAGGATTAGTCACTAGATGGATTTGGTTCTAGGAGCCAGTTTTCTAGACAAGGTAGCACACATAATGACACTAGTAGAAAGTAAAGAGTTGAATAGGCAAGTTCATGAGTTGTTGCAAAAGGGGTTGATTCAAGAGAGTCTAAGTCCATGTGAGGTATCAATAGTATTAGCACCAAAGAAGAATGGAGAATAGAGGATGTGTACATATTCTCATGCTATCAACAAGATCATGATCAAGTACACATTTCCATTGCCAAGAATGGATGATATAATGGACTATTTGAGTGGAGCTAAGTATTTCACAAAGATAGATCTAAAGAGTGGGTACCATCAGATTTGTATAAGAGAAGGTGATGAATAGAAGATTTCTTTCAAGACCAAAGAAGGATTGTACAAATGCTTAGTCATGTCTTTTGGGCTAATCAATGCATTGAACACTTTCATGAGGCTAATGAATGAGGTACTGAAGGATTTTCTTAGTAAGTTTGTCATTGTTTACCTAGATGATATTTTGATCTTTAGTAAGACATTGGAGGAGTACTTGATCCATATTCACAAGGTGTTTGATAAGTTGAGGGAAGAAAAGTTGCTGATAAACCTAAAGAAGTATAGCTTTTTAAAGAAAGAGTTGGTGTACCTGGGATTTGTAATCTCAACATAAGGTCTGAAAATAGACCCAAAGAAAGTGAAGGCTATCCTTGAATGGCCTAATCCAAGGAGTGTAACAGAGGTAATATATTTTCATGGACTAGCTAGTTTTTATAGAAAGTTCATAAGAGGTTTTAGTAGTATTTGTGGACCCTTGACTAAAACAATGAGAGGGGATAGAATATAATTTGAGTGGATTGTAGGATCAGATAAGAGTTTTAATCTATTGAAATAGAAATTTGCTAAGCAACCTATTTTAGCATTTCCTAATTTTAACAAGGTATTTTAAGTAGACTATGATGCTAGTGGTACTGCAATAGGAACTATTTTGAGCCAAAAAGGTAGACTAGTTGCTTATTTTAGTGAGAAATTGAATGATTCAAAAAGAAAATATTCTATATATGATCAAGAATTTTATGCTATAGTTCAAGCATTGAAGAAGTGGAGACACTATCTTCTTCCTAAGGAGTTTGTTTTGTATACTAATCACCAAGCTTTGCAATATTTGAATAGTCAAGGAAAATTGAACCAAAGGCATTTGAGGTGGGTTAAATTTTTGTAGAGTTATACATTGTTTTGAAACACAAGAGTGGGAAGTCTAATAGAGTTGTAGATGCTCTTAGTAGAAGACAACTTTTGCTAACAGAAATACAAATAGAGGTGGTTGGGTTCAAGAAACTTAGTACTTTGTATCTAGATGATCCTAATTTTAGTGAAGTGTGGAAGGTTTGTATAGAACCTGTTACACTTGATATGATAAAGTGGTTGAATTTCATGATCTAGGATATTATGTTGTTTAAAGGAAGCCATTTGTGCATTCACCGATGTTTAGTGAGAGAGAATCTCATCAAGGAGAAGCATAGTTGAGGATTGGCTAGACATTTTGGCAAAGATAAGACCATTACTTTAGTTGGTAAGAATTATTACTAGCCACACTTGCAGCAAGATGTGAAATTCTTTTTACAGTGTTGTAGAATATGTCAGATGGTGAAAGGAGTGAAGCAAAATACATGGCTATATCAGCCATTACCTATACTAGAGAAGCTATGGGAGGATGTTAGCATGGATTTTGTTCTTGGATTGCTGAGGACACAAAATGGGCATGATTTTATTTTTGTGGTGGTTGAAAGGTTTTCAAAGATAACACATTTTATTCCCTATAGGAAGACGAGTTATGCTATTCATGTGGTAGAGTTATTTTTTAGAGAAGTGGTGAGACTACATGGTCTACCAAAGAGTATAGTTTTTGATTGAGATGTCAATTTTTTTGGGTATTTCTAGCATACATTATGGAAGAAGCTGATGATAGATTTGAAGTTTAGTTCATCACATCATCCACAGATTGATGGACAAACAAAAGCTATGAATCATAGTTTGGGAAACTTGTTGAGATGTTTGGTTGGAGACAAGCTAAAAGGATGGGATATGATTTAACCACAACCAAAATTTGCATATAATAATTTTATCAATAGGAGTACTAGTAAATAACCATTCTAGATTGTATATGGGAGCAGTCTTGGAAATGATTTCGAATTGAGGTGATTGGCTAAGGGAGAGATAAGTAGTGTTGAAGTAGAAGATTTTGCTAAACATTTGAAGAACATCCATGAGGAGGTAAGGAAGCACATCATAAAGATGAATACATAGTATAAGGCTAAGGGAGATGTGAAAAGTAGGTATAAGGAATTTTAGATTGGAGATGAAGTCATGGTTCATTTGAGAAAGGAGTATTTTCTAGTGGGTACATATAATAAGCTAAAGATGAAGAAGTTTGGACTATGCAAGATGGTGAAAAGGCATGATTCTAGAAATTCTTATGAAGTGGAGTTGCCTACTAAATTGAATATTTAACCATTATTTATCATTTTATATTTGATAGAGTATTATGAAGGAGGTGATGGAGATGAAGTTGTAGAAGCGCAGTGGAGTATTCTAGCAGCTAGTTCAGCTACAAAGGAGATTAAGGAGATATTGGATAGTCGTGTTGATAAAAGCACAAAGAACATAACTTATGAAAAATACCTGGTCAAATGGAAAAGGAGGCCAATAGAGGATTCATCATGGCTAGCAAGGGAGGAGGTTAACCGTCTTGGTTTTCCTCTTAACACCTGAGACGTGATAGAGTCACTTCTCAAATTACCCCAGGTGTTTTATGCAGGAGCATCCTAGGTGTAAGAGCAATCTTGCATCACCCAAAACTATTTTATTTTTAGTCTTTTCTATTTTAATAAGGACTAGTAGACATGATGGTTACTATTCATGGGAGCTTGTTATTTTTATTAAGTTTATTATATGAACTCAGAATGTTTTCATTTTCTATAGGAAGATTCATTTTAGAGAAATAATCTTACCATAAAAATCTCTTTGCTCTAGCTTAAGTATCAGAGAAGTTATTGCAAATTTTTGGTGGAAAAATTTGCAGAAAAATCTTCAAGCTCATTGTTGGAGGCCTTAAAGTGACTAAATGAGGTCCAAAAACTTGATGTAAGGATTCTTGTGCCATTTTAAGTCTATAGATCAGGAGCTAGCATTCCCAAAAAGTAGTTATAATAGCCAATTGGAGCAATGGTTTGAGATTTATGGCCTTCCAAAGTTGGGCTACCCAAAATATCTAAAATAAATGTCAAAAATGTATTTGGCTAACTTTATATGTATTGTTAGGGTCTATCAGCCCTAGGTATTAAGTTTGAGCATCTAGAACCTTCTTGGGTGACATAAAATTTTCTATTTAAGAAAAGCTTGAACATTGTCTAGGATAGCTTTAGGTGATAGTTCGTAGCTTGTCTTGCAAATTACTCTAATGAAGGTGCCCATGGGGGTTAGCATATTGTACTTATGAATTATGTAATTCCACATTTGTGACACAAATAAGAAAGTCCATATTTTTTTCTCTCATTCACTATTGTTTCTTTGTTTCTATTATGAATTTATGGTATTAAGGGGAACACCCTTCATTAGTTATGGCTTCTGCAAGGGAATGAGCCTCATAATTTTGGATCATATAGTGATGTCCAAATTAACAACAATAGTAGATACTTGGGATGCAAAGATTAGAAGGGAATGGCAACAAATTTTGATAGAACTATCATCATATTAGGTTCAATAAAATCAATGAGATGCAGAGATCATAAGGGAACAACAATGAGATGCAGAGATCACAAGAGAAGAACAATGAAATGCAGTGATAACAAGGGCACATAAATGAAATCCTAGATCTCTACATGATACATACATACATACATATATAGTATGTATGTATGTATAGAGATCTTTTTTAAGGTGCTTATTACATCTTAGTACAACAAAAAATTGATCCAGTTGCATACATATTCCAGAATCTAAATAATTAAATAATAAAACTCACTCAACTCGTGCTAAGTGACTAAGCTCAAGATCTTGCACAAAAATAATCTAGAGTTAATGGGCAATATGTATGTGTGTGTGTGTGTGTGTGTGTGTGTGTGTGTATAATGTATGTAGGGGAATATAATGCCCATTGACAATGACATTAACTCTACCCATCTTTCCTAGTTTGTATATATATGTGTGTGTGTATGTGTGTGTGTGTGTATGTGTGTGTGTGTGTGTGTATGTATATACCTACCTACATACATACATACATACATACATACGTAAATATACATACATATATACATATACACATACATACACACATAGATATATACATACATACATACGTACATCTACATCCTTTGCATGGTTTAGAGGTAATGTCATTATTACAGAGGCTTATGTAAGGGAATGAGCCTCGTGATTATGGAATTTACACAAAAAAAATGGGGAATGATTAATGTTGTGTTTTCTTTTCAATTTTGTTTATTTTATCAATCCTCCATATGACCTATAGTAAAATATATATTGCATATATATTTTCTTTGTCATTACAAAAAAAACAATAGATACTTGGGATCACTAGAGTGTGCCAATACATGTATGGTTACATCCTTGGCTTCCATTGTTGGGTTAGTGTATGCAACCTTTATATCAAACCATTTGTTATAAATTGGGGAATGTGCTTCATGCCTGACATTCAAGTGATGCATTTACATATGCGATTTTATCACCTTGGAAAACTATATTTGATCCTGCTAGCTGGGAACAATTGATTGTTCCTTTTATTTTACCTAATTTGATGACAATTCTAGAGGAATTTGTAATCAACCCAACTTGTTAGCAACTAGACCCATTTAATTGGGTTATGGCCCTTATATATACATATATTTAACTAGCTTATGGCTTCTACAAGGGAATGAGCCTCATGATTATGGGATTTACGCAAAAGCGAAACTTGCTAATCTAATTATGGCATTGTACCTAACTTGATGACAGTTCTATAGGAATTTGTAATTGACCTAGCTAATTAGCAACTAGACCAATTTAACTAGGTTATGGCTCAAGCATGTGCTATTCCCATTTATCATATGGTTGCAATGTTGGAGGAAACATTTTTCTATTTGTTTAGGATATGGAGGAAGAGCAGTGGTGTTGGAAAACATGAAAATTTAATAATGTGAAGTTACCTTGAGGAACTTTATGCTCTTGGAAAACATGTCATTGAAAATGTTCATCATGACCTTTTTTTCTTCTACATGTTTTTGCATGGATCCTTCACACACCTAGTACTCACAAATGTCTACTTAAGAATTTATGTGAACCTGTAATGCACTACTATATGGTGAAATATATAGAGAATCACATAATCCTTCATCATACAAGGTATTTCACTTGGTTTTCTCATTCATTAAGTTAAGCACCCAAGTTTGTATTTCAAATCACGATTTATCTATTTTGGGCTTAAGAACTGGTACACAAACCTAGAAAGAGTACCTAAGAAGAGATGGATCTCACATTCATTCATTAATAAAATATAGCATTCATTCATTATCACATGAAGTGAAAAAAAAAAAAGAGCATCCATAAAATAATCTCATGATGTCCAAAGTTAACATCTAACATTAGTTCATCCTTTAACATTCATTAACAATAACACATAAACACATAAAATTTAATAACATGTGAAATAAGATATTTAAACATGCCTCAACCAATTATAATTTAATTTTGGATCATCTACTTGATTATTTTGGAATTTTGTTCTCACCAAAAATCATAAAATGTAAGAACAACAATGCCAAAAAGAGCATAAAATGGTGATTATCGTGCACCAATCATATTTTTAAAAATCTCTTTTGGCACAATTGTTCTTACAATTTCTTAGCTCAATCTCCAACTAGTCAGTATGTGTTTTGAAAAATTATTCTTGGATTGTGAGTTAGGAAAAAGAGAAATATCAAACTTGAAAAAGATGTACATAAATGCAATTAATTTTTAAACTTCAATTTTATAAACTTACAAAGAGAACCATATAAATATGAGAAACTATTATGGTTTATACTATTTAAAAATTATAGTTACAAGTGATAAAATTATATACCTTTGATTTAGAGAGCACAAATAATGGAAATGAAGTATTGTAGAAGGTGCAAGCTCAACTGCCCCCCCATGTGGATGACACTGTTAAGTAGAGAATAGTTACATCTATACATACTGTATGCCTAAAATGTAAGCACACTTCTATGAGTCATTATATCCAAGATTGCTCAAGAATGAGGTCTCAAATGGTGGCTCATAGCTCTCTATTCATAGAGTGCAAGGGTTTGTAATGGAGGCCCTCGGTTTGACTTAGTTTATGCCCATGCAAGTACACCATAAAATGAGAGATTGAGGGATAAAGTATGAATGCAAATGAGGATACAAACTAATCAAAATGATAACAATGTAAAGCAATGCAAGAAAAGGAAATGTTAGCTATGAAAGGAAATAACAATGCAATATTAATCTATGAGAACAAATATGACTCTAAGATAATATGAAAATGCAAGGATGAAACCTGATGATGGAAGCCATGGATGCAAGAGAGAATAAGAAAAGAAGAGAGAAGTTGCAATGAAGCTCCAATGTCAAAACCCTAAGGCTCAAACTCCTCCAAAATCACTCTCTAAACCTGTAGCATAACAATACTATAGCAATGAGCTATTTTCTCTATATTTCTCTCTATTGCTCTATATCAAAATGAGAAGGAGAGGGCTCCTTATAAAGAAAAATGTGGAGGTGAGAGGCTTCTCACAACAAATATGGGGTAATAGAGTTTGATCCATGTGAAAAAAAAATTCACCAACGAGAAAAGAGGAGTGTTTGAAAAGAAAGTGGAAAGAGGAAAAAGAGGAATCCCACTTAGTGATATGTGCATTTAAGTGTAGAGAAAAGGGATTTGTTTATTTATTTTTATTTAATTTATTTTCTTTTTCAAGTGGGTTTAATTTTTATTTATTTAATTTCCTTTTTCACGTGGGATTTTATCTAATTAAAAGGGAACAAGTTCTTTTAATTAAATGGAAAATATTTAATTAAATTAAAAGAGAGGTTTTTCTCTTAATTAATTAAATGTGGATTAATTATTTAATTAAAAGAGAGGTTTTATTTTAATTAAATAAGACTTAGGATAAAATGATCAAACCTTAGGAAATGTTGAAATAATTTAATTAATTATAATTTTATCAAAGAAATTAATTTGAATTGATTTAATAAAATATTACAATTTGTTGATTTAGGAAATTTGATAAATTGAATAATGGGGTCCATTCGGATTTTCTTTTTTCGTTTTGCTTTTTCGAACTGCTTTTTCGGAGCTGCTTTTTTTTTTCGGACTTCTTTTTTTGCCTGTTTTTTTCGAGTTTGCTTTTTCGGCCTGCTTTTTTCAGATTGCTTTTTCCACCTGCTTTTTTTGGGTCTACTTTAAAATGGCTTCCTATAATTTCAAACCTGCTAGAAATGACCTCCAATAATTTTGGCCCTGCTAAAAATTGCCTCTTGAAATGTCGAAATGCTGAAAATGGCCTTAGGCCCAATGATGCCCTAGCTGAAGTGACTGAAGTATCACCTCCAACTGTAATAACTCCAACAAGTTATAACTTATTCAAACACCAAAAACCTTTATACTTCAGTGGTTTGACATTTCGTCAAACACTTTGCAAGCAAACTCTGATACCACTGTAATGGTCCTACTCAAATTCGATCTTAAAATGCTGATTGAAGGCTCAAAAAATTGTGTCAAACACTTTGCATACAAGAGGTCATATTGTATATGAGAAATATGTTAGCAAGAAACACTAATCTATCAAGAGAACAAAAGCATTAATTAGCATAAAAACCATAACATATATGAGAGACAAAGTGAAACCCTCAAATGAGAATATGAACCATGAAATGGCTCTCCCAATGAGGATGGTCACTTGATTTAGGGATGAGTCTATTTGATAGGATTTGGGATGTATGCTCAAGCTTCAAACTAGCTTCAATGGAGATTTTTGGAATTTTTGGTGTGGATGCATGCAAAAGTATGGATTTGGCTTCAAAATGGCATTATAACTTTACTTGATGGATTGTGATTAAATGGCTTGGGAGGGGATTCAATTTATAGGCTAAGGGCTTGAGGGTTTGAGGGCTAAGATGCAAGGAAAGATGAAAGCTTAAGGAGGGCTAGGATGCACTCAAAAGGGAGCACATGGATTGTGCTTGTTTAGCACCAATCAGGGAGTGACACATGTCACAAGGTGAGTGGATGGAGGAAAGGGGAAGGATGAGTCAAAAAAGGGGGCTCAAAGGATAATATCTTCATAAAGACCCTTCATTATGGCTTGTAAGAGCTTGTAAGAGTCTTTATGGCTTTTGTAAGAGCATTCATTGTTGGGTGGTTGGGATATTTTGGAGGGAGTTGAGATTGTTGACTTTCCTTGGCTTAGGAAAGTCTTAAGCTTGCTTAGGAAATGTGACAACATTAGGGGGTGGATTAGGCTTGGGTTTAAGATTAGATTAGGGATGTTAGAGATTTGCAAGTGGATGGCATTCACGAGGGTGGGTGAGTTAGTGGCTAAGCTTGGTTAGTATGGGTGGATGGGGTAGATTAGGCTAAAAAGAGGGTTTAGGAATAAGTTAGGGGCTTTTAGATTTGAAGGTTTTATTTATCAAATAGATTTATTTAATAAATGGGGATTTTGGATTTAAATAGAAGAATAGGATTTAATTGATAAATAATAGGTTATTTGATTTATCAATTAGGACTATAGATAATTAATTAAATTAATCAGCTAGGGGATGGAAAAGGATTAATTAAATAAGAATTTAATTAATGATGCCTTTAGAGATAACTAAATAGGATTATCGAAGCGATGTAATCAAATTTAGGTGTCTACATTTTGCTCCTCTTTGACATAGTGTTGAGACAACACTATTTCAAAGAAGTTCGAATGAAAACGACACGAGGAAGATGTTTTCGCAACAAGGTTGCCCCAGTCTCGGATAAGAAGAGGAGAGACTAGACTTAAATGATGCCCCCTCAAGAAGGTGGCAAAGAGAGAAATGAGGCTCGACGGATTCTTGAAAAGTACAAGAATTTGAGATGAGCAAGGAGACTCATATTGGCGAAGAGAAGGGGCTGAATTAGCTCAAACTCTCACTATAGGAGAATGATAAAGGGCTATCAAATGCACAAGAGGAAACAAGCTTAAGACTTTTAGGATTAGGGGGAGGATGAAGGAGCAAAGTGCTATAAAAGGAATCCAGGATGGAGAGATGGATGAGGGGATTAAAAAGCTGATGCAAAAGAATTTCAAAGAGTCAGATTGGCGGAAGATGGGTTTCGGAGATCCCTAGGACTAGGATTGTGGATCTCGAAAGATGAGGGTTGGTGGATTGATTTGATTGGTGGATCCCTAAGACTAGGATTGTGGATCCCTAAAGCTAAGAGTGATGATTGATTCAAAGAGATACGGTTGCACAAGTTGGGGTAGGAGAGATGGATGCTGGATATGGATGGAGGATAATGGAGAGGAAGGGATTCCATTGAAGCTTTTTGAGTGGGGGGATACTTCAAAGAGAAGTGCCACCATGTAGTTGAGCACTAGATTTGCTATAGGACTATTGGTTAATTGCCAAGGTTACCAAGAACATCAAGGCCTTTTCACCAACTGTCCAGAGGACTAACGAACTGACTCAAAATAAACACGCAAGGATTGCCCCAGTATCACACATGAATCCTAGAGGAAGCAGTGTGGGAAAAACACTGGGTAACCCACAAGTAGAAAAAAAAACAAGCAAAAGACATGATCAAGACCTAATGCTTTGATTGCCCCATTCACAATATACATTGATATGGAAGATCGTGGCAACCTTGAGGAGGGAACAAGGAGATTGCTTGGAAAAGATATTTCAAGACCCAACAGGGAAGAGTCCAAATCAAAAGAAAGTGAAAATCTAAAAGAGAGCCGTTTTCCAATGAGATGGGTAGGACGAGGTACTAACGGACCAAGATCAGACATGAGGAAAGCTATATCCTACAAGGATCTATCGGAGAGTACCTAAGCTGGTGGATTTGGATGAGTGATGTGTCTGGCAAGCTGAACTAAGAAGGATAACACTTTGGTGATAGGAGATCTAGCTAAAGGATGCATTGGAATAGCTAACCAAGGGTTGTGCGATGTGTGGAAGATGTTGATCAAGGAGGAACTGACACGAAAGCTGGATAGATACAATGATACTAAGCTAAAGAGGATGTACAAGATGACTGACCAAGATATTTACAAGCTGAAGCTGACCAAGATATTTACAAGCAGGCAAAAGCTCAGGATGATAGGATAGTGAGATGGTTCGATGTTGTGCAAGATGTGAAAGCTAAGGATGGGGTGATAGCAGAAGATATGAATTTGGCAGGATGCATCCAATGATGATGAGAGATTTTGTGACCAAGGATAGCTAGAGGAGCAGGATGAGATGGCTGGATAGGATGGTAGATAGCTAGGATTATGATGGATATAAAGAGATGACATTGGGTTTGCATGAGGATAGCCTAGAGCTAGATACCAATGACAAGGGAGGATGGACAAGACAAGATCTCCAAGGAATATAGTACCTCCAATCAGAAGATAACATGCGGAAGGAGGTCTTATGATGGATGTGATAGGATTGAAGCTAGGATGAAAAAGCAGAAGAGGCTAGGGAGATGGATGATAGCTAGGGTGATTGGCTGAAGATGCAGGAGATAAGTGGATGGTGTGAGATGGAAGCTGGAGGGTGGAGGATAGGTGGATAGATTGGAAGATGGAGGTAGATGAAAAGATGTGACCAAAAGCATGAGGGTGATAGGCTAAGCTGGGGATGGCGGGATTACGCATGATGCTTGTTTGCCAAGTTTTCATCATGGTACTTGTCCAAGGTGCTTGAATTGCCAAGTTTTCACCAGTGGACGCTTTCTTTTTCTTTTTCTTTTTTTGACTTTTTGACTTTGGAATTAGTTGGAATGATTTTGGCTTTCTTCAGCTATTTTTGGCTTCTTTGGGATTTTTTCACTAGTTGTTGGAATGTTCAATTTTGTTGCTAGCTATTGGTACACCCGATGTGTGATTTATGCAATAGATTGGATTAGATGGGATTGATGGTAGGGGATGGAGGGATGAAAAGGTTGGAAAGGAGCATGAGATGGGGATGCTTGCAGGATCAACATTGGCACATGTTGGGACAGGTGTGAAAAGAGCATATGGGGGATAGATGGTAGATGCGGGTGTGATGGAGGATTTGTGGAAGCGTGCTTGGGGATATAGGCACCCAAGATGGAGTTAGGAGATGGGGGACACAAGTCACTAGATGGGGGATTAACAATGGTGGATGCCATTATGCATTGGGTTTCAAGTTTTTTCTTTGGGACCCACATGGTTTTGGATTTCCTTTTCATAGGCTTTTGCATTGTTTTGCACTCTTTGATTGGATTTTTCCTTTTTGGAGTATGCCTTTTAGAATAGACATATGATTGCCTAGGATGTGGATTTTTAGCTTTATGCATTTTGAATTTGGCATTTACATTGCTGTGGTAAGCTTTGGGAAGATGGTTAGGAGAAGCTTTGTGAGATGGAGAGGATATGGAAGAGCATGTAGGGGGATGATGATGGATGATGCACCTTAATATGTGCCTTTGCTGATCTTGCATAGGAATGGATGGAATAGGATTTGAATGATGGCTGATAGGAGGACGGTAGATTTTGGGACATAGGGACCCAAAATGGATTTAGTAGATGAAGGGGGGATATGGTAAGTTGTTTTGGGTTGCAAGGATGGTGGAAGGGGGATGCCATAAGCTTTCTTGAAGGAGTGATGGGAGGCTGGCATGGTGGGTTTGGAGATAGGCTTGGTTTGGGGGTGTGGTGTACCAACACTTTTAGATGGTGAGACTTTGGATACATATCCAAGACCATGAAATCTTGGATTCTTTTGTGCAATAATAGGCTTTCTAATTCCTTGCTCTTGTGGTCCTAAACCTTGACCTTGATAATGCCATCGATTGAGCATTTGAACTAGCTGAGGATACTTTTTGCTTGCAGAAAATGGTGGAGGTGCTTTATTAGATGTACTGCAATGGGGAGATACTGTTCTTAATTCTTCTGCTAAGAGGAGGCCACCATGGATGAATATAAGTGAACCAAGAGGGTATATTATAGATGGTGGGATAGCTGGTAAGATGGAAGCATGCAGCAAAGGAGATGGCAGGATAGGATCTTGATTTAGCTGATGGGATGAAAAGATATCCTTCAGTAGAGGAGGTATGGCTTGAGTTTTTGGAGATGGAGGAGATGGTGACTGCACTATGGATGGAAGACATGGTGTGAGGATATCTTCATTTATGCTTTGGGGGATGTCAACATGCTTTTGGGAAAGATCTTGATAGGATTGGTTTGGAGTGGATGGTGTGATAGGAGGTGAAGGGATGGACTCTTCAAAGGCAGCGGATGGATAGCTGGGATAGATGGGAGATTTAGTAGTGGAGATGGGTGAGTAGAAAATGGATGCATAAGGGTCATTATGGGAGATTTGGGAAATTCTTGGAGGTGAGGTGGATAGGATTTGGAGGGATTTGACAGGTGGTGGGATTTTGGTGCTTGCGGGAAGTGGAAGGATTTTAAGCAATTTGATGGATGGTATGGGGATGATAGTTATGGGAGATGGAGATGACATTATGGATGGGGAAGCTTCATCACTGGCTACTTCACATGGTTGGATTAGATGACATGGCTTATTGACTGTTGGAGGCTACTTTTCTTGTATTTTCTCTGGGAGATTCCTTGGAGACTTGTGTGTCGAAGGTGGAGGTGAATTGATAGAAATAGCTAGTGTGATGGGGGTGGGAGATTGGAAGCTCGATTGATTGGATGATGGAGGAGAAGCTGGGATATCAGATGGCATGACTAGATAGTTTGGAATAACTCTTGGATTTTGGGGGATGGTTGGTGGAATGTTTCTAAGGCTCTCAAGATACCCTTCATAGTCAACAAGATCTTCATCATTATTGGAATAGGAGGTAGCAGGAGCAAGGACAATATGACCAAACACATCATGATAGGATTGGTACTTCATGCTTTGACGATGAGTTTGATGGGGATGAGGTCTTGCATATGGATGAACATGGAAGCTCATGGTCGGATTTGGATTAAGCTCAGATTTTGGATTGGCCGATGAAAGATTTCCTAGGGAGAGTCAAAGCTGTATGACATACCTAAGGAGGGTTGGCTGGAGATTTTTGGCTTTCCTGTGGATGGAAGAATTCAAGGGCATGCTATCAAAAAGTGAGAGTTTTGCTTTCTTATGCGCTGGAATGGTGGAGATTGTGTCAACTTAAGGATAGACTAATGATCCTATGGGCATGACACGAGATTGACCACTTGTGGATCCCAACCTTTAGCTCAAGGTGATGAGGGATACAAGTGACAAAGTTGGGTTACCCTAGAAAATGCTCTGTCAGAGGGATAACCTTGGTGAGATTGGTTGATTGGTAGGATTGATTGGATAGCAAATTCTAGCAGAGTGACAACAACTCTTTAAAGGCTTGGGTGTGATTTTGGATTGGGTTGCTAGCTGGCTGGGGGGGGGGGGTTGATTTGGAGAGACTTTGGATTTGGGATTGTTCTAAAGCAAGGAACTAGATAGATTTGGTTGTAGCGGGGGAGCTTGGATGATTTTCTAATGAGGCAGTGACTACACTAAGTATGCCTTGAGTTGGTAGATTTCTGCTTTTTTGGGATTTTGACCAAAGTTGGCAAACATTCATTCAAAAGCTATGAACAAACAAGCAGACAAAATTTTGGAGCAAGCACGTCAAACACACCAACATCCTAGGAAGCTTCTACAAGGATGAAGTTTGGTTTAGCTAAGGAGTCCTTGATATACACAAGGTACGTGAGGCCCATATTTGTAGATGAAACCAAAAAGATGTCACAAAGCCGAGAGGAGCGGTAACCCACTTCTCCTCTTTCACTTCTCAAGGGTATAAAGTTCCTTGAGGCTTAGCCCGAGTGACAAAATCTTGATTCCAAGAGAGGTGTCTTTGGATTCACCTCCCAATCTTTATACTCCGCTGGAATGCTAGAGTTAAGGTCGTCCAAGGGGTGATGAAATCCCAAGCAGGCCTCCTAAAAAGAGAAACAAGGTTTTGGATCCTAATCTTATGCACCCAAGATGGCTTTGAAAGACGACAAGGGGAGAGAAGACTTGGATGACCTTGGGCTAAAAAGTAGAGTTCTTTTCCAATTGATGATTTAGATTTTGTAAGCTATGATTAAAGACACTCGTGATTATGGCATACAATGTTCATTCCAACTTGACAACATCGTCAATATAATGGAAATCGAGAATTCGTCAACGTAAAAAAAGTGAGCGTCATTGAGATGCATCAAAACCATGCAATGTTCATTGATTGTTAGGCATTCAAGATTGTGTTAGAGTGTTTTAAGCCCAAATTGGAAGTGTGAGATATTGCAATGGTTAATTGATCCTTGGCATTCAAGATTGGATTTGTTGTTTTAAGCATGCATTCTAAGAAAGATTGATTTTAAACCATTGCATTCAAGATTGTGTTTGAGCAACATACATTCAAAGGAAAAACATGTTTAAGCATGCAAGTTCATTCCATGAAAAACCTAAAAAACACGATTGAGTTTGTTGCTCCAACCTGCAATAAGACAAAAAAAGAAAATTGATTAGTCACCCAAAATCTTCCAAAAGGAAAGCTTAACTATGGGAAATTTTTTTGGGAAATTTTTTAAAAACTTTTTTTTCTATTTTTCCTAAGCGTAAAAATGCTTAAAATGGTCTAAATCCTACGGAACCACTAAAAGTCAAATTTTGATTTATACTTTTAAAAAAAATTTTAATTTTTTTTTTAAAACTACAAAGTGCAGAAATAAAGATTTTAAAATAGAAATGCAACATAAACAGGTGGAGACGGTAGTCTATCAAGCGGAGATGCCAAACTACGGAGACGCTAGTATTCAAAGACGACAGAGTGGAGACAACAGGTCAGATTTGCGGCACAAAAAATATGTGACAAGCGGAGACACCGATTTGCGTAGACGTGGATTTTTGCAGACGACGATTTGGGTTGGTGACGATGGAGATGACAGAATAGGTTGTAGAGATGACAGAGTAGCTGGCAGAGACGCAGATATGTGGAGACGACAGTCTAGTGGCAGTGCTGACAACAGAAAACTAGGCAGAGACGCCAAACTGTGGAGACGTCGATTTGGTTGCATAGACGACAAAGTAGCTGGCGAAGACGACAGTTTGCAGGTGCAGATGCCAAACGACGGAGATGACACTGCGTGAAAAAAGATGAAAAATGCAAATTTTTTCTAGAATTTTTTTAATTTTTTGCTATTTTTGGATTTTAGATGGTGTTTCTTCTTCCTAAGCGCATTCTTTAACCTGCAAAAACAAGCAAAACACCCTACAACACACTCAAACAATAACAAACATTAGATGGTTAGAAAAAACAACATATAGATGAAAATGGATGATTAAATGACCCATAGTGGGGTTCCACCAGGTGTGCCAAAATGTATATGAGAAATATGTTAGCAATAAACACTAATCTATCAAGAGAACAAAAGCATTAACTAGCATAAAAATCATAACATATATGAGAGACAAAGTGAAAACCTCAAATGAGAATATGAACCATGAAATGGCTCTCCCAATGAGGATGGTCACTTGATTTAGGGATGAGTCTATTTGATAGGATTTGGGATGTATGCTCAAGCTTTAAACTAGCTTCAATGGAGATTTTTGGGATTTTTGGTGTGGATGCATGCAAAAATATGGATTTGGCTTCAAAATGGCATTATAACTTTACTTGATGGATTGTGATTAAATGGCTTGGAAGGGGATTCAATTTATAGGCTAAGGGCTTGAGGGTTTGAGGGCTAAGATGCAAGAAAATATGAAAGCTTAAGGAGGGCTAGGATGCACTCAAAAGGGAGCACATGGATTGTGCTTGTTTAGCACCAATCAGGGAGTGACACATGTCACAAGGTGAGTGGATGGAAGAAAGGGGAAAGATGAGTCAACAAAGGGGGTTCAAAGGATAATATCTTCATAAAGACCCTTCATTATGGCTTGTAAGAGCTTGTAAGAGTCTTTATGGCTTTTGTAAGAGCATTCATTGTTGGGTGGTTGGGATATTTTGGAGGGAGTTGAGATTGTTGACTTTCCTTGGCTTAGAAAAGTCTTAAGCTTGCTTAGGGAATGTGACAACATTAGGGGGTGGATTAGGCTTGGGTTTAAGATTAGATTAGGGATGTTAGAGATTTGCAAGTGGATGACATTCAGGAGGGTGGGTGAGTTAGTGGCTAAGCTTGGTTAGTATGGGTGGATGGGGTGGATTAGGCTAAAAAGAGAGTTTAGGAATAACTTAGGGGCTTTTAGATTTGAAGGTTTTATTTATCAAATAGATTTATTTAATAAATGGGGATTTTGGATTTAAATAGAAGAATAGGATTTAATTGATAAATAATAGGTTATTTGATTTATCAATTAGGACTATAGATAATTAATTAAATTAATCAGCTAGGGGATGGTAAATGATTAATTAAATAAGCATTTAATTAATGATGCCTTTAGAGATAACTAAATAGGATTACTGAAGCAATGTAATCAAATTTAGGTGTCTACACATATGACTGATATAACTTTTCAGATTGCTGCAATGACTCTCATTTCGATTTGCATCGAAGAGAATGCTTACAAAAAGACTCCAGATTGTCTAAACAATTACCTAATATGAATATGCAACTAATTTTGGCAATATTCAATACATATATGTGACTTAAACTACTTGCAAAATGCAGCTACAGAAATTAGTAATTATGACAAATACTTTGGATGCAACCTAGGATGGCATTAATGCACTTACAACCAAGTGGCATTAATATAAACACTTAGTATGAAAAATTATAACAATATTTATGCCTAAAAGAGAACTTACAACCAATTGATATTTTGTCAAACAATTGGAATGCAAACTAATAAGCTGATCATCAACTCTAGGTTTGCAATATAGATAGTCTAAAAATTACAACGCTCTTTCAATTGCAAAATCCTAGCCTTCCTTTGATACCAATATTGCCAAATGGCAAACAAAGACAAGTACAATGTAAAATAATGAAGTGTTGAAGCTATATTTTGTACTCAGCTGAAAACCTACATTTCTCAGAAAATATGCCAAATGAGAAGTGAAGAACCTGATTATGGATGACTGTAATATTTTCCTTCAAGGCTGCCCCTTCTGCTTGCTTTTTTTTTCCGATCTGCTTTTTCCACTTGCTTTTTTCGAATTTTCTTTTTTTCGTTTTTCTTTTTTGAACTGCTTTTTCAGATTGCTTTTTTTTTCGGAGCTACTTTTTTAGACTGCCTTTTTTTTCGGTTTTTCTTTTTCAGCCTGCTTTTTTTCGGACCGCTTTTTTTTCAATTTTGCTTTTTTGGCCTACTTTTTTCGGACTGCTTTTTCAACTTGCGGGCCTACTAGAAATGACCTCCAATAAATTTGGCCCTGCTAAAATTGCCTCTTGAAATGCTGAAATGCTGAAAATGGCCTTAGGCCCAATGATGCCCTAGCTGAAGTGACTGAAGTATCACCTCCAATTGTGCAACCCTTTAGAAGATATTTCACTTCCTTAGTTATTCTAATCCAAGGGAGTTTTCGTTCCCAAAGATCAACTAACTATCTGAAACCACTTGGCTCCACAATAGACTATGTGATTGAATCACAATTTGATGTCAAGAGAGGAATAAACAACTGGATGATTAGAATGAAGCCCGAGGTGCCTATTTATTCTTTTTCTCCACTTTCTCCAAAAACTTCTAGAACATTATTTTATTTTATCTATTAGTGACTTTATAAAAAATATTTTATAATTCAAGTCACTTTATTAAATTAATTAAATATAAAGTTACCCTTTAATATTTATTTATTTGATAACTTTATAAATAATTAACTTAATACACTTATTTATTTAATTAAAATAATTAATTAGGCATCCTCATAAAATATTCATTATTTTGGACAACTTAATTAATTAAATTAATTAAATCAAATTGCCTCCAAAATGGGGACATGATAGTGTGCCCTTCTTGAAATTGCTTTTCCCCAAGCAATGGCTAAATAATAAACCAATCAATTTGCCTGGATCCCAAATGTAGTCATGAACTATACTACTGTCAATTAACACAAGCTCCTGTAATATCCTCTGTAATATAACCAAGAGGAATCCATAATCAAATTGACAATTACAACTCAACCAAACTCCAAAATCACAACTACCAACATAATAAATACCATCAACGGATCCCACTAGGCTATACAGAATGTATAATCCAACTCTGCAACAATGGTGAACGCTCCCAAATGAAAGTGTACCAAGTATGGAGAATCCACACACTGTACAACTCCTGCAGTCAACACTACTCTGCAGATCACCGACCACTGTCTCATAACCATAACTCCCATGCACTACTGATGGTGAAAAGACATCACAAGATAAACAACAAGAAATGGAACCCAAACCAAATCTGCCTACAATCAACTCCTCAACACAAGGATCAAATGCTAACTGATGTACATACCCTGCAGTATAATGTTGATAAAAAGAACCAACCCTAGTCAACAGCTCACCATGAACAAGTGATACAACCCACTATGACTGATCACTAGCTAAGTTAGGAGATGTCATAGCCAAAGGAGTAGAATCAATAACAAAAACCACTAAAGCATTACTCCCAAACTCCTTCTCTAAGTCATGTATTATCAAGCTATCAACCGTAGAACCTATCGCCATGTCATGCCCATCACAACTCTCATCCTGTAGCATCAAACCATCCCATAACTGATGACAAGCACTAGGAACCAAAGTACATCTCTGTATCATCATCTCATCAACATGGTCATCAAAGGTAAATTAATGAGCATACCTCACAGTGTAATGCCGATAGAATGCGCCAATCTCAGTCAGTGGTATCAGAACTATTGACCTGACATCCTGTTGGGTAGATTGGACATTGAATCAGTTAGTTAATCATGTTTACTTCAAGTACCTAGAAGCAGTGGGACAAGGATATGAAGAAGCTTAAACAAAATTTGAAAAGGTTGGATGAAAGTCAGAAAAGGATGAATGAATTGATGGTTTCCATGTTTAAGAGGACTACATCACAGAACAAAGAGAAAGAGGAACAAGAGGTCTCTACAAGTGAGGTATCTAGAAGCCTCTACAAGGAGTTTGCAGCAGTTGGTGACCAGCATATAGTCGAATGTAGGGAGGACAAAAATTAGACTACCTTGGATGAAGATGTTGGGCACACAATACTTCAGAAGGTAGTGGGAATGGATATTACATAGATTGATAGTAACGGTCAACTTGATACTCAAGTTGAGACAATTGTATACAGGTCGTCAGAGGGTGATGTCACAGGTACTCGGGATGGTTTAGTTCCAACAGGTAGTGACTACAATGTAGTGGGTTTAGATGATGATTATGAGGATGTTTTTGTGCATGATGGTGAGAT